>CM057009.1:165398323-167798323 GCA_029891345.1 Dryococelus australis | reverse complement strand
ATTTAACGTAATATTGATATTAACGAAGTACCTGTTTCTAGCAAAATAAAATATTACATTAGGCTGCACAAAATTAATAAATTATTTTTAATTGTCAATGTTTTTACTTCGTGGTGAAGTTACTGAAAATTTGTATACATGTGAGAATATGCATAACATAGAAACTGTCAGTTTTACTTGTGTGATATTTTTTGAAGGGACATTCTAAAACTTGTAGCACTGATACTATCTAAACACAACCGCAACCAATGTTTATAACTCCTCCCACTACTCCTCCTCATCCCCCTTCTCCCCACTCATGTATGTTATAAAGCAAGTAGAAGAATACTGTATTCGGATTGTGAAGCAAGAAATTATTCTGCCCATCCGAGTTACAGAGGAAGAAACCAGTATCACGACATGGCAGCCTGTTACCAAACACCATACGCTACATTATTGGAGGTCCGTCGAATTGCTGAAATAATGTGCGATTCTAAGTTTTTGGGAGGAGCTGAATGGTCTATATTACGAGAATGTATACTTTTACTTGAAATCCTAGCAACAGCCAGAGACTGGCTCGAATTCTACAGGCCATGGATGGGGCACATTATTTTCCATACAGCGATAATGACAAATTCGTGCCTCCAAATGAAGCTAGGCTGAATTATTTTGTGTTTGTATGCAATGATAATGCTCAGTATTAAATGTTAGTATGGTTGGTTAGATTATCGGTTTATTCAGAATGTTTTTAGTACTTCCTGACTGACTGGTGGATATACAGCTAGTATGTTTTTACTGTAGGTATAACTGTTATGTTGACTGGTATGACCTGATCGCACGTTCAGTTGGTTTGGTGGTATGACAGGAGTTTATCTTCGATGGTGTTGGCAGGATGGATTAATGGCATGATTTGTTTGTATGAGTGGAATTGTTTCATATAATGTTTAGTTAGTGCGAGACGGCCAGAGTGCTTGGCTGGTATTGTAAGTTAGTATGATTGGATGGTACAATAAGTTGGTATGGTATCTGAGAACTAAGTCTGCATGGGTGTCGTAGGTGTTTAAATTGATGGTATGGATTTTATAATAGCTTGGTTGGAATTTATGATTAAAATATTAAATTGGTTGGTTGGACAGATGGTATGATTTGTTTGTACGTATAACTGGTGAGGTTAGATGAGAAACGGATGTCGATACGGTAGTCAATATATTTGACGGTTATGATTGATTGGTATTTCTGATGCCGGTGTTTGCTATTTGATATATGATTGATCTATGCTTGTAGTAGAGCACATGATACATTTGGTTTGGATGCTATTGTTTTTTGGTATTAGTTGATATGCTTGGCTTCATGTTAATATGGTTGGTATGGTTATCTGGTATAGTGGTCGCTACGGTTGGCAGATATATTCAGATAGATGTTTGTAAGGCAGTGTTATGGTGAAAGTTATGATATGTATTGTACTCAATGGCACTGAGGTTAACGATATAATTATGTATGTTGGAGGTATGTTGCCTGGTATGTTTTGTTGGTGCAGTTATTGTAATGAATGGCTGGTATAATTTACATTTTTGTTTATATAGTGGTTGGTATTGTTGTATGGTATGCTGGAGAGATGGTCATTCGATGTGTTAGTCGGTGTAGTCAATGTTATGAATGTCTGGTCTGTTGGTGCTGAAATGTTTGGCATGGTCTCTGAGAATGATTGGTATTGTTTGTCAGTGGGTGTAAACAGTATGAATAGAGTAGTTGTTATTGTATTCTGTGGTGTATTGCTTAAATGTATGTGTGGTGTGACTGAAGTATGCTGGGTTATGCTTGGTAAAGTAATGCTGGTCGATAGGGTTTCGGTATTATTTTTTGGAATGCTGAGGGTATGGCGGTCGGCATGTTTATTGGCATAAATAGTTGGTATTATCAGCTGGTTTTTTTTCTAGTGTGTTGGTTGTTATTTTTGTTGGTATTGTGTCTTGGATATTTGGCAGGCGTCTGCTGTCAGTGATGTTGTGGCAGAAAAGTAAGGGTTGTGATTTTTTTGCATTTTTTATTTGGTATGGTCTGTATGGTATATTGGTGGTTAGTATGTTGCAATGCATAATTTTCTGATGCTGGTCGGTAGCGCAGATGGTATGGGTATTGGGTATGTTTTCTGGTAAGGCCTATTTGGACTTAATGGTCGAGATATACCTGAGTTATAGTGGGTGGTATGGGTGGCGAATATATGTGGTGTCGATCGGTAGAGAATATCGAAGTGGTGTTAGGTCATGGGCTGAGCTTAACTGTATAGTTGCTTGGTACACTCGAGCTACGATGGATGGTATGATTGGTATGTTTGGTGGTATAGTTCATTAGTATTTACTGCTATTTTATTGGTTTGTAGGAGATGGTATGTTGGTTGGCCAAGTTACAGTCGGTAATGATAATTTGACAGAGGGAAGGAATATTTGTGTAATGGGTTGGCCTGGACTGTGAAGTTGTTTTGTACACTTGGTTTATGATGGAAGGTATGGTTGCTATGTCGGGTGGTATGGTTTCCAGTACATCTGTCTGGAGATTGTAAGTGTATATCAAATATAATGGATGGTATATGCACGCCGGTGAGTCCTGTAACGCTAAAGCATGATTAAATTAAAGTGGGCGGTATGGGTAGTCAGTCCATTTGGTTCGTGTCAGTCAGCATGGTGGATGGTATGGAAGAAGTTGATTGTGTTGATGTGTTTGAAATGGCTTTGTTCGGTGTGGTCTGCCTGTTTGCTTGGTATGGCCTATGTATTTTTTAACATTTTAGGATGGTATGGTAACTACAATATTGGGCTGGTGTCGGTGGGTAGAGCAGAAAGTATAGACAGCAAGTGTAATAGTGTCGTGAGGTTGTCTTAACCGTATGGTTGCTTGGTGCACTTGAATTATGGTGGATTATAGATGGTGAATTGGTGATACGGTTTATCATAAAATACTAAGTTTTTCATGAGTTATAGAACGACTCCCTACCTAACTCCTAGGATTACTGCTAATATTTTTACTGATCACTACTCCTCCTGCCACGTTCTCACTCCAACTCCAGTTAGGTGGGGGGGGGGGCTACTTGGGGGTAGCTAATAATGTCGGCTATTCAATGAAATATTCGCATTCAACAAAATACATTTATTAAAATACTTGGCTATAACAGAGCGATACTTTATCACAATAATATAATAAGATCCTCCACACAATTACCTACTTAACTTACTTTTAAATGACAAGATAATTATAAGAACACTAGCTGACCCGACAGACGTGGTTCTGTCAAAAGCTATTGGACTGTGGCAGTCCTATAAACTTATCTTTTCTGGTCAAGTTCTGGTGTCACCAGAACAGATAAGTTTGTGATACTATACAGTCACAAATGTGTAATTTAAATAAAAAAATAAATATAAACATATTTCAGAGTGATCACTTTATTTATTGACTATCAAATAATTACAGTGATATCAACAATACATTTGTGTAATGTTAATATACTTTTCTATGTATTTTTAATGTCATAATCATAAACAACAACTATTTACAAAATTCAGTTTTCTATTTCGTACACTGCAATACTTTAGTAATATTGTGTTAAATGATATTTTCATTGTAATGCTTTATGGTACACAATATTTTTTGTTCGATTATCTGGCGCATAAACAAACATAGCTGATGGTTTTCCAACACGGGAACAGGAGATATACAATTGGCTATGCGAGAAACATGGGTTATCAAGATTAATGCAGCAAACACTCAATGACTGCCCCTGGGATTTATTTATGGTCATAGCGAAAGCAAGCCGCACTGGAAACTGCAGTCGTTTAAATTCAAATGGTATGTCAGTTGGAATCATTGGGATGCGAGGTATCAAAACGTCTTCTCCTTTATACTTTCCCTTTAGAATGGTTGATTCGATCCCGTTGTTCAGTTATTTTTTCACCGCTAGCCATGTGCCGTTACAAAGACGTGGTTGGTTGATATTTCGCAACATTATGATCACCGATCCGACCTTTAATTGAAGAGTGTAAGGCAGCAATCCTGGCAAATCCAGCGAGTTCAAAAATTCGGGTGGATAGTTGACGACATCATCTTGGTTAGTAGCAGAATCAACTGATTTATATGTCCTCAATTCACCGGCAATTTCATTTTGAATTTTGAAATTTAATTAATTTACATCCATGTTTTTGGCAGCCACTATAGTTCGTTCGCTCAACCAAATATGATCTCTGTAATTTTGAGCAACATTTGGAAACACCTTTTGAATGAGTTCGGTTTTTGATTCAGTAAACTGACAAAAATTGTCAGGAAAGGCAATGCAGCCAGTCAAAACGTCTGAAGGGAATTTGCCAATACCTATGTCAATGAGTTGTTTTGGAAATATTTCTCCAGATCGATCATTTTGCAACTCGACATGCATATTCTTGCTTAAATTTAATATCTTGACATATTTCCACAAAACGGAGGCCTTTAAACATACATTAAGTTCATCAGCTGGTGTTGACCATAGAATCACTGGCAATGTTTGACGAAAATCTCCTGCTAACAAAATCATCGCACCACCAAATCGGTTTTGATTGTTCCGCAGATTTTGCATGGTTCGGTCTAATGCCTCCAAAGACTTTTTATGTGCCATCGTGCATTCATCCCACACTATCAATTTACATTGCTGCAAAACCTTTGCCATTGCAGAGTTCTTCGAAATGTTGCAAATCGGAGTTTCGTTGCTTTGCATATTCAACTGCAATTTAAGCGCTGAATAGGCTGTTCGACCACCTTCCAACAATGCAGCTGCAATGCCTGATGAAGCAAGTGCGAGTGCAATTTCATTGTGTGAGCGAATTGTTCCTAAAATTAATGAAATCAAAAAAGTTTTTCCTGTACCACCAGGAGCGTCCAAGAAGTAAATCCCTCCAGTTCCATCATTTACAACTTTCATAAGAGTATCAAATACATACTTTTGTTGTTGGTTCAACAGCGGAAGATTCATTCGAACTGATTCTCTTAAAGAATGGAGATCGTACATATTTTCGCGTTGCAACTCTTGATTAAAAGCATCGTGCATCGGGCGATTGGGCGCGGCCATGCCTAATTGAGATAATACTTTGTTTGACATCATCAAGCACATGTCCTCAATTTATATTAACGCCTTGTTGTAAATTTCTTCACTGACTTGTAAATTTGGATTTCCTGTTCTAATGCGCATTTGATGCAAGATATCGTCACACATATCATCTTTGAATTTGATCCATAAATCAATTGGTTTTGATGGGAAGCATGTTGATATAATTATAGAAAACAATGTTCGTATTTGATAAGCTTGTGAAGAAATTACAGCGTCATTGAGAGTTTGATCCCAATGAGCATCATTTTCTAAAAGTTGCAAACGTTGACAGGCTTCTCTGTAAGAGCCACACAATTCGCCATTAACAGTTCGTAAATGTTGGAATGATATTGGGCCTCGAACATTGACTACTAGCAATCGCAAATAAAAACACTCATCGTTGCTTGGATGGACTGAATAAATCCGACCTATTGCATCAGTGGAATATACATTTGGGTAACCTGGAACTGGTTTTCCTTGTTTCCGTCGTTGAAATTTCTTTGAGGATTGATTCGAAGTATAATATTTTGGCATTCCGGAGTATAGCTCTGTTTGGGTGAAATCATCATTCTGACACATTTAAAAAAAACTGGTCAAGGTTGTAGATGGTGGTTGAACAGCTCGTTGTAATGCGTTCTGTGCCGTGAAATATACTCTTTGAAAATTTTCTAAGTGTATGGCTAAGTGAATAACAGTGGGGTGTCTTTCATGAATGGGAAAAGAAAAAATGCGCCAAAATGCTTCATTACTGCTAACATAGCAGCCCATTTGGTATTGGGTAACTTCGTCATTGGAATTTTCTGCAACCAACTCCAATCACAGCCATGTCACTTCCTTTGGTTACATATTTACAAATGTCTTTGATAGGTTTCACGGAATGGCAAGATTCAACATTGATGTCCACCTTGAAAGTCTTTGATAGGATCGGTGACTATGGAACAATCCGACGATTATCAATTTCAATGTCTTGTTGATTCACTTTGACAATTGTTGATCTTCTGTTGTCTGCAGTCGATCGGTGACGATACAATGGATAACCATCATTTCCGGTAATTGTTACTGCTACTAATGCCCATGGATAACACTTCGAACATTTACCATCCACTATACACTGTGAATTTTGATTAAGCGTTCCACAGGGACCATGAATCATGTTTTTAATAACTACCTCATTCAAGCCTGGATCTACTTGTATATCAGGGATTTCAGCTGATAACACTTCATCAACTTCATTTGGTCTTATCCTCTCAATCAACCAAATGAGAATATGTGCATGAGGCAATCTACGTTTCTGCCACTCCACAGAATACATCCAGCAGCGCATCTGGCCAAACAAGCTATGTTTCACTATGAAATACATTAAAGATTTCAACTTTTGCTTGAAGACTCTTGCCATAATGTCATGGCGATCAATGGGTGATTGGCCAGGGAATAACTCAAGTTTGATTTCTGTCCACTGCGGATTGCAAGTGAATGTGATAAATAAATCTGCTGTACCATAATGACGAACATACGACATGGCATATTGAGCATATTCATGCATATGTCAAGGACTTCCGATATATGTTGCTGGAAGAATTGTCATCCGGCCGACATTCTCTGCATTTTCATCGAATTAATCGCATCTCGAAGGTGAATATATTCTTCAGAACGGAGTTTAGTCTGGTTCAACATGATGAATGTCAATCGCTCTGTTTCAATTTTGACATACATATCAACAGCATATTGGTGAAATAATCGCCGACATTTCAAGATGTGATTGTCTTCATTTTCACGCACCATCAAGCGGTATTAATAATAGTTCATTGAACTGACTTTCTTGTTGGTTTCGGCACCTGTAAATAAATAATTGTTTTAATAACAGTGATTGAATTTGCATATAATACATATAGTATCTGATACAAAATCTCCATTGCTAAACCTAATTTTTAATTACCTGTAAGGGGATTTATCATCTTGATTGAGAAGTGATAACCATCTTCACCTTGCCAAAATATGATGGGATATTGTAGCCCATCAAATGAGCGGTGTGTTTCATACACACGCAGTTAACTGATCATTCTGGCGATGTAAAACAATATCACGGGCTTCCAAATTTTCTCCAACTATAACAATGGCAACTTCATCAATTGTAGGTGCATTGAAAAGTCTTGCATGTTGGCCCACAGGAGTTTTATCAGCTCTGATTACAATTTTGTGATTATCAGATTGCATGAGATCGAGTGCAGTTTTGAACAACGTAATCAACTGATTGTGTTTATGAAAGAAAGTTTGTAATTCTTCTATAATAGACCTCTTCACTGAACTATTATGTGCACAATGCAGATGAATTGCTTGTGTTGAATTGCCCATGAAATAAATTTTCAGGAATTTGTAGTCGCCATCTGACACCAGCAACAGTGAACCTGCTCGGTGATATATTTGGCCTTGTATCTGTAAATTAAAAAGACAGGTTTACTACTTTTATTACAAAACTATAAAAAAATAAACAAAGTAATACGGGGGTAAGTCTGTTTGTTATATAATTGTCCCGAACTACATTTGTTACCCCAAATGAAGTCATTTGGAAGCTGTTGTTATATTTTTGGATATTTGTAAGGAAATGTATGGAATCCGTTCCTGTTCCTGAAACCAATGAGTACAATGGCTCTTGTGGCGGAACCAATGGCACTAATTTCACTTTGCCATTTGCGCAACACAATCCAGCGCTTTATTTTTGTATTTCAATGCCTTACAATGTGGGCAAACTGAGTTCATAGATCCAATAGCAATGCATTGGTAGGCACTATAGTCAATTGAAACATCGTAACTGAATGCAGCTCGTTTCAAACTTGTATGATTATTAGCTGAATGACGCGCTGCACGGGTTTGTGATATCCGAATCCTTTAAATTTCATTTCGCTCTTCACGTTGCTGTGCAGTCCGATTAGACTGAAAATTAACTTGGTTTCTAGCATTTCGAGTTCTTCGACTCAAATTGCTCCGCCCGCGTCTTATAGGCGGCATGAGTCTTGAACTGAGTATAAATGGAAACACACACAAAATAAACCAATCAACCAAAGATAAATCGAGGAACTTGTGTATCGATTGAGAAGCGAAGATTTAAAAACAACCAAGAAAATAATTGAGAATCTACTGAAAAAACTATCAAAGATAAACTGTTTAAAGTAGAAAGGGAAAGTGTCATATATACGGATGCATTCAAGTAGTTTATAGTAATTTTAAGGTTTCGTTCATAATTATAAAGTTACTAATTAAATTTTAAATGTTTTTTCTTTATATTATGGTTTGGTATTCTTTTGTTTTATTTCAATAAAACAAAACAGTAAGACAATGAATCGAATGTCGATTTTAGGGTGTCTGAGATCGATTCACTCGATCCAATCATTGCTCAAATCGATCTTTACGACCCCAAAAAATCGATTCTTCGATTAATCGATCTCAGATCGCCCATCCCTAGAATTGACAGCTAGAAACAGTTTGAATGAGAAAAAGAAAAATGTGGTTTTTACGTTTTTCAGTGCAATTTTTCCAATTTTTCTCTTCATAAGAACCTTCCTCGGACTTCAAGGAATATTAAAAAAAAAAAAAAAAATTAGCCGAATTGATTCAGCCGTTCTCGAATTTTGAGCTTAGCAACACATTTAGCCATTCATTTTTATTTATATAGATAAGGGAATACAGTTATACAAGAATGTAAATTAATGACGAGAATATTAGAGAATGTGTGTATACAAAGACCCTAGCCTTGCCACATGATTATTACGTCTTATACAGAGCCTCGAGATCGGGAACGCCGTCCTACTGTCTGGCCTGAATTATGCTCACCAATATTAACAGCTGTGTGGATGTAGATAGCAGGAGCTCCTCCTGATATTGTAACCTTTCCTTCGTGCAGCTCTGGCACTGACGTCGACACTGTTCAAACTCTTCCGGACGCCTGGGAGGAGTGGGGGTGCGAGCTCTGCTCTTAAATAGCCTGGCTTCACTGGGTCAACCAGGCTTGTTGAATGAACAGGGGGCCCGCAGTGGAATATACATCCCGTAGAACTTTAACTCATCATGGGCGGGACCCTAGCACCCTAGTGCCCGCTACACTATGATTGTTTGATATTTTGAGTGGTCTGTTATCAGTTTGTAGTATTTGTTTTAATGAAGGTGGGAATGGTTATGAGATGGGCTGGCCTTGAATGTATGGTCGCTTAGTAAAATGCTATATTAACTGACTTTATATTGGGTTATATAGTATTTTTAATATAATTCTGCTTGCTTCAACCGATCCTTTGTAAGCATGAGGTGAATTTCACCCGAAGTGCTGATTGGCTGTAGAATGACTGACATATGGCTCCGAGGTCTTGGCATTTATTATTGCAAATGGGGCTAAAATAATGATTGGAGGCATGTGGAAAATATATTAATGAATTTTATCTGCTGTATGCTAGGTTAGGTTTGATTATTCTGGGCTTTGGTATGTAAGGTTGTATTAGTTTGACAGATGGTGGGAAGGTTGGGCGTTATGGGCAAACCTAGAATGTATAATTGCTTGCATAGGTGTTAAGATGTATAAGTATGATCGAGTTTCTTCCCTTGAGTTATAGAGAATTGTGTCGTTGTTTTGTATGACAGTTTTTCTTAGTTACAGTGGATGGTATTGTTGGTCAGTATATTGTGATGCATTCAGGTAAAGGTTCTGTTTAGTATAGGTATTATTTATTTTTGAACTGTTGTGGGTTGGCATTGATTTTTCTATAATGTGGTAGGTTTAATATTTTCTTAACAATGTAAAGTCGAATTCATTAGATTACTCCGAAAAGACTAAATGAGTATGTGAATAAATTAAAACATCTTATAGATGTGTTTAAGTACATTATGAGTAGTTAAGTACTATGGACAAGGTAAAAATACTAAAATGAATTATATATATATGTAATATACGAGGGGAGAAATTTACATGTAATAAAAAGTTGGCAGCCTACAGTGAGCTAATCTGGTGGCTAATAAAAATGAAATATTGATGGTGGACTACATTACACAAAAAAACAACTCAGGTTGCCAGTGGACGAAACAAGATGGCTGCATCGACAGCTTGCCTAGTGACTAATTCGCGAAGGAATGAGAAAGAAATTAAGATAGTGTCCTGCATCCAGTTTTTAACTAAGCCATCAGCAGACGAAACAAGATGGTGGTTCGAGGGGGTCGAGTGATCAGCCAGTGATTAAATCGAGAAGGATTGAAAGAGAGAATCCAAGATGGTGGCAAAATGTAAGAATCATCAGATGACAGCATGGTAAACAAGATGGTGACCTGCTTACAAAAGCAAGAAGGAATTACAGTAAATGTATAAAAAACTACATGCTCTTAAATTTTGTACTAAATATTTATTTAATTGAATTAGTCTTTTATTTCTTAGATAACTGTCGTAAATGCTTCTTAAATGGCATCAATTGCAATAATCCTTGTACACACTGGAGATACACACAAAAAATGTATAATCTATGTAACAGAGTTCCTACACGAGGTGACTAATGGAGTTCTTACACAATGATTAGGTAATGTTAGGTTAATTTGTGTTAGGTAGTTTGAGTAAGGTAATGTCAGGTCAAGTTAAGTCCTACACAAGTGTTTTTTCCCAAGTCTTAAATACTGATGACAATGCTACTTCTGTTACAAATAAAAGTAAACTCAATATAAAATAAAAAACAGGAGGTAAAGATGATCATGAAGACAGCATTAATAAAAATGAACATGAAGCCATTATTGATGCTGAGGACAATGGCGATTTCATATGCTCTGACTCTCTTCTTGAACAGGTATGCTGCAACAAGAGTCATCATGAAAGCAGAATATTATGCAAAAACTGGCTACATATTTATCAAAGACCCGGATGAACTTGTCTATATACTTACAGAAATTTGATCATTTTGCACCAATGTGGAGACTTCTCGTACAGTGAGATATCTTCAGCCATCAGTGAACTGATGTTCAGAGATTATATTTCATGGTGTCATGAACTGCTTTCTTCTTATATTGTAATGTATAAAATAAGCACACCCTTTTAAATTAATATAATAGTTTTTTATTGTATCAATTTTTCCTTCAAAACTTTCAAGTGGTGTTATCAGCACTCGGCTAGTAAAGTTAATATCCACCTATAGAATATTAATGAAGACTTTAAGTATAAAAATGGATAGTGGACTACATACAAAACTTTAATACAGTTGGCAGGTACAAATTTGGGGACAGTTGACCAATGAATGTAATTTCTATATGCATTGATGGGGGAGAGATGACAATCCCATAGATTGATTATCAATTGATGATTGATAGAAATATTAGCCAAAGACTGAAAGATTGATGAGAAGATTGCAATATTGATCAAAAGTTTGGAAGGATGGTGAAAGATTGCGAAAGACAGATGAAAAGAATGGGAAATCATTGAAAAAATTGCGATATTGGCCAAATGATTGTATGAAAGAATGATGGAAAAATTGCGAAAGTGGACGAAATATTTTTGGAATTATCAAGAGATTGATTGAGAGATTGGCCGAAAGTTTGGATGTAAAATTGGAAGATTGATGGAAAGGTTGTGAAAGATTGATGGAAGGATTGTGAAATGTTGATGGAAAGATTGGAATATTGGTGGAAAGACCGCGAAATTGCTAGAAAGATCGATGTAAAAGTTGCGAGATTGATGTAAATATTGCGAAATATTGATGGAAAGAGTGAAAAAGTAATTTGAACGATTGCCGGAGTGATCGAATCTTTAATGGAAAAACTGGAATATTGTTTGATTGATTGATTGATATGTTGGACAATTTATGGATTGATAATCAAGAGGAGCATGAAAGTCAAGACTGCTTATCACTCTAGCTGCCCTCATACATTCTATGTCTCAAAGGCCGAGCACCATTGGCATTTAAATTATAGCAAATATGCCTTTAAAAGTATTGGTAGAAGCTCATCCATACCATGATTATAACATTATTTGGGCAGGAAGTCGCTACTCGTTTTATGGGCTTGTTTGTTCACATATACATATATACATAATTAAATAAATCTGAGTATCATATTTATATCCACTTAACATTCGAGACAGCGAATAATGTGCAGATTCCGACATTGTGTAATAATTTGACTTGAAGACAGAAGACTGGAAATGTAGTAACTTAATGAGAGACTTTTGCATGGGTCTGCTATACGCTATGTATGATTTCGGAACAAATTTAGAAAAAATGTATAATTTTGGTAATAAAAAAATTTAATTGCATATTATAAGCATATTTTTGATTTAACATTTCCCTATGTCTATAAAACCAATATGGTAACCACAAACATACATATATGCTTGAAGGGCTAGTGGTCGTAACTTTCGAGCATCTTAGTGTACCTTCGACAGTCCCGAGTCGAAGACTTCCAAGCAGCTCTTGAGTCGAGCCGAAATCTGTCGAGCTCATCCTTGTCTAGGTGAAGACCCTCAAGCTCCACAATCCGTACACCCACCTCATATAAATATATTGTACCAGAACTATCATAATCATGCTACTCACATTGAATGTGGAAATTGTTAGTGAGTTCAATTTTCGAACAAAACCACAATTCTTCTGTGTCATCATTGTGTCGTATACCCTTGCGGCTGTAAATTTTTCGTTTTGTCATCCAGTCTTGTGCGAAATTTTATTTTAGTCTCAGTGCTCGTCCGTGCTTAGTTGAGTCCTTTGTTTTTTTTTTCAGTTTGTTTTCGTTTTTATTATTCTTTCCATAATTTTGTTTGTTTTATCTTTTGTTTTTTAGTTTTTTATTAATCTGACAAAAGTGTTTATGGGACAATTTTTTTTTTGTTTATGCATCTACTTTCGGCTCGATTTTCCATGTTTGTTTTATGTCTCATAATTTGGTTTTCTGTGATGACAAAGCAAAGCAATGGCGTATATCCTAAATATTTCGCATAGTAAAATCGACTGAGTATACGAAATTTAGTGCCACTTAAAATATTGACTTGAGGAAGTGTTAGTTAACTAGTAGGGTTTGTGCATGCGGTCCTTAGTGTCCACAATTCAAACATGGTGCTTTTCATAGAATGAAAATTAATGTGAAAATTTATTTAGCTTTGCCACGGAATTTACTTAGAGCATGTCAGTTAGTGTTTACGTTAAAATATATGCAGTTAAGTGCAGAATTTTTTTTTCTTCAAAATTTGATTCCTCAATTATTGGCGCTCTAGATCTCTCAGTGCCAAAAATGGACAGTCAAAATGTTTTTTCATGTATAAATTATTTTTTTTTTTACAGTTTCTACTTAATACACAACAAAACATCATGTAAAATGCAAAATGCCAAAATGTCATTTTCTCGCATAGCATTTACGCTCCTACACATAATTTGCTAATCATATTTCTTTATTGTATACAAAATGCAACAAGATATTTTTTTCAGAAGTAAGTTTATCTATTTCCCTATATTACGTTTGCCTTTCTGGAAACCTAATGTAATGTTAATGTGTGTATAATGAACTGTCCGAAATTCACTTTCCCTTTTATAAAAAGGTTTAAATATTATATAAACTAAAATAAAGCTATTTGTGCTCTCAAACTTAAAAATAAGTGCAAATTCAAATCATGCACAGCTCATAGAATATACCGGATGTCCCAGACCTACTAAACCAGACATCTTTCTCGAAAACGGTGCATCCGGGTTTATGTCGGGTGAAATGCTTTTTAGGCAAACCCTTAAGGACGAATTCACTGGTGAAAACTACAGTGACTAGATGTGCGGTAAACTAGAGGAAACGAAGGTAACTTAAGAATTCCAATTGGGAAGGTGGTACAAACGATGAACAGAGCTCGCGAAACTGGACATCTTTTGTCTGGGAAGTTCTACGATATGTTTAACCGTTTTGAAAACATCGAAATATTCTCTGTCTGACACATCCTAAATCTCATCGTGCCACGCCATGACAGCCCAAACGAGGCGAGCGGGAACTATTGACGCTAGATAGCAGTACTTGTATTTCCCTTCTGTTTGTGCCATTCCTCATGTCTAATAAGAGGCATTTTGGCGGTGCGTGCACTGTGAAAGATTTCTAGGTTGGTTTTTACTTTGTTTCTGTTATTCATGAAGTAATGTCGTAATCAAACGAAGAGGTATTTGACATGCCTATGGTGCTCGGCGAATGCCGCCAGAATGACCGACAAGCAAAGCGCGTTTATGCAGAGAGGTACTAAGATCGCCCACGCAGTTCACGACATGTTTTTCAGCGATTTGAGACACGGATTCGCAATAGCGGCTAAGTGCAACAGACCCGCAATTGTAACAATTAAGCCAGAAAACGTGTTAAAGACAATAGAGTTGCTGATATTATTGCTGCAATAAATCTACACACATCTTTCCACTCAAAGAATAGTATGGAATTCTGGAGTAAGCAGAAGTACCATCTGGAGAATCCAGGGGCGATGCGTGCTATAATTTCATGGGCAAGCTACTGTGTACAGGGGGCTGTAGTGGCGTTGATCTCCTCTAGAAAGTGAGGAGGGGGGTCCGTGGGCTCTCCCCTGGGAAAATTTGGAATTCAAGGTGCAAAATGGTGCCATTCAAATCTTTTTTTCGTACCTAAATATAAAATACACCGCTTCTAAAAATATTAATAGTTTTAAACATCAAATTTACCCGAGTGAAAAATATTACAAAGATACCTTCATCAAACCCGGAACCTTGTCCACTTAAAATAAATATTATTCTAATACTCGTCAAAAGTGAGGTATTTACATACGGAGCAATTTTGTTTGTACAGAAGTGTAGACACGAAAAATGATTATACGTTTGTGTAAAGATGGAAAACAGTCAACTCTATTTTTACCAAATTCTTTAAGAGACAAAAACGAATTTATGTGAACATCAGAACGCTCGTGTTTTTGAACAGCATTGCACAGATTATTAAGGTCACAATACCCAGTTGCAGTCCACGTGTAAACATCCTTTGAAAATAATAAATATGGCTAGCAAAACAAGTTTGATTAAGCTGTTACCTCCAGCTAACCACGAGTGTTTCTGATAAACATTTCTTTGGAAACTACGCACAAAATTACCTTTCTTGCGTGTTGTCGTGATCGTAAGATCAAGTGTCGGCCTACCCTCTTTAATTATGTCACATCTTTCCTGAAAAGTGAAACACTGCTGGAAAAATGCTTCACTCGTGGATGTAAGTGTGGTGTGTGTGGATTACATGTTGCTTTTGCACTCATTCTATCTACGCGGTTCTCAGTCTCACACGGCAGTTTTATAATTTTTATGTTGGGTATACATGGCGCACGAATATGTATAACATTCTCAGCACCAAAACGAAATTAAATAAAAACAACACGATTCGTGTTGTGCGCATGAACTTGCCCATGCATCGATCTAGTTACTGTAAACTACACCGCGCCAACTGTCTGCAGCTAGGCCAGCTTTGGCTATGTCCACTTCAGTTCGGTGAAGAAAGCACTATCGGTAGCTTCTAACACAGGTTATGCAGCCGTAACCCCCCCCCCCTGCTACTCACCAGGCGGTCCTCCTACACAGCCCTCCGACCGAAGGCTGGGAAACCATTGCGACCGACTATAGGCCGTTCACGGTAAAGAGAGCACTTTTTAAGGCCCTTCCAAATTTCGCTTTCAAGTTATTTTATTTGTTTAAGCCACTTTTTAATACCAGTATTCTCATGTAGCTAATAAGTACGTTGTATAATTTCACCACTTTACAAGGTTAATGTATGAGACTTTCATAAAACATATTTATTAGTGGTTAATGATTGTTGGGAGGGCGTTAAAAAGTGCTCACTTTATCGTGAACAGCCGATACCTGGTGAGAGCATCACTTCAACCTTGTCCTCCGACCAAGGAGGGTGCAACCTGCGTTTTCTCGTAGTCTACGACACCTTAGGTCGCAGCATACACCCTGTACACTGTGGTCGGCCTGGAAACCGGTCATCTAGAGCCTAGCTCCTAGGGGTCAGCGGCCACAGTGTGCAGCACCGATCTAAGACACATGTCTGACAACACTTGCTCGTCAATTGCCTACAATACATCGCGAATCGCTCCAGCCGATCCTGTCTCCCCCTCCCCCCCCCCCTTCCAGGGTATGGAGTAGGACGGGGGAATGTCTGACTCGGGTGGTCTCGTTCGAATTCAGATCACCGAAAGGGACACTGCAATACTGAAAATGTTCCCGCGCATGGCTGATGCAGTTAAAACGGATCCAGGGAATTGCTACATTCAATTCCCTGCAAACTCACCTAAGGCTCAATTCATACAAAGCAAAATGGTTTCCCTCCCCCGCCCCCTCATCATTCAAACAACAACGAGAACACATGGACTTGGAATTCCAGCAACAAAAAAGAAAGGGGAAAACCAGTAAACAGGGCACCACCACTCACAAGGAGGACAAACGCCTCCGCCATTCGTCGTCTGAGGCGAACAACACGGAAATATCAATTTCGAATCGGTTCGCCCCTATGAAGGAGGTCACAGACGAGGCCTCAATACAGCCAACCCCTGGCCCTTCATGCCAGCCTCCAGTCAACGCCCAGCCGTATGCCAGCCGAACAACAACCCAGAGGAAACTCCGAATTGTAGTTCCTGACAGCACAAAATACCACTTGCTACTGCAAAAACTCAGGGCCATCAGTAAGGACGGATTATCACTGCTTCCAACTCCCAATGGAATTCAAATCCATACAACAAATTTTCATCAGTACGAGGCTGATCGGCAAATGCTCTCAGCCAACTAAACCAACTGCTTTACTTTCAGTAATACTACCGAGCAGCCACAGAAGGTAGTCTTCGACCTCCCTTCCTCATCCGAAAGGGAGGTCATCAAACAGGATATTCAAGGCAGTGGCTATAAGGTCCACCACATACATCAATTTAGTAAAAAAATTACCAGCAACATAGACCCCACGAAATTCACTCTTGAGCCTCAACCATTTTTTTTTTGTGTAACAGCCGCGCAGGACCCTAATCTGCCCCATTTACACACATTGACAAAAGTTTATATGTTTTATGTCTCATAATTTGGTTTTCTCTGATGACAAAGCAAAGCAATGGCGTATATCCTAAATATTTCGCATAGTAAAATCGACTGAGTATACGAAATTTAGTGCCACTTAAAATATTGACTTGAGGAAGTGTTAGTTATCTAGTAGGGTTTGTACATGCGGTCCTTAGTGTCCACAATTCAAACATGGTGCTTTTCATAGAATGAAAATTAATGTGAAAATTTTTTTAGCTTTGCCACGGAATTTACTTAGAGCATGTCAGTCAGTATTTACGTTAAAATATATGCAGTTAAGTGCAGAATTTTTTTTTTTTTTTTTTTTTTTTTTCAAAAGTTGATTCCGAAATTATTGGCGCTCTAGATCACTCAGTGCCAAAAATGGACAGTCAAAATGTTTTTTCATGTATAAATTATTTTTTTTTTTACAGTTTCTACTTAATACACAACAAAACATCATGTAAAATGCAAAATGCCAAAATGTCATTTTCTCGCATAGCATTTACGCTCCTACATATAATATGCTAATCATATTACTTTATCTATACTAATATTATAAAGAGGTAGTGTTTGTAACTTTGTGTGTTTGTGTGTTTGGATATAGGAGGTAATCATCGAAACTACTCATCCGATTTTAAAAATTCTTTCACCAGTAGAATGATACGTTATCACTGAGTGTCATAGGCTATATTTTATTTTAAAAATCAATAGGGATCCTTACTAAAACTCCAATAATGTAACCCAAAGAGTAAATAAATGACCTATAAAATGCCTTACATTGCGTGTGCTGCGAAAACTATTGATGATAGAACAAAATAATGTACTACGGCTTTGCAGGACGGACAGATTCGGAAAATAAAACGTGCTGTGTGCTGCGTACGGCGCCAACCTTAGAAGCTCTACTGCCATTATGGGGGGAGTTACTTTTGTGTTTTCTGGGGATTTTCGGCAGACACTCCCTGTAGTTACAAAAGGGACGCGTGCAGATATCATCAAAGCATGTCTTAAATCATCTCCCTTATGGAGTTCTATTCAACACCTAAATTTGCGAACGAATATGAGAGCCTATCTTGGTGGAGACACGCATAAAGATTTCCCTCAACAATTGCTCAGACTTGGAGAACAGCAACACAAAATAAGAATTTTTCAAGTAATTTTTTCACCAAATTAAGGGCTAGATATTAACTTTTAAAGTTTTGCATCTTTCTTTTATTATTAAAATCAGTTGAATTGCAACAATTTAACTATTAATTACATACATTAATTTTCCCGATACAATATAAAGGTTGCTCTCGGTAAATAACGACAGTGCTGCCATCTCTTGTGGAACTTTGAGTGCCACGCTTCCTAGAATTCCCCCGGCCAATCAGAGCCCTCTGGCTGACTTGCACTCTTAACTTCTCACGTCGAACTCGGTTTACAGGCTCTGCTTTCGGATTTTTACAAGTATTATATAACAAACATGAATAATTTTTATTATAAACTACTTTTATACAGTTTATTCATGCCCTCAGCACCAAATATAAAGACAATTCACTTAAAACAAGCCCCGAACCTGGCCGGAATTTTCCGATCGGTCCGGGACAAAATTTCGCCTCTTTTAACAAAACTACTTTGCGTTTGCATCGCACCAGTCATTCCAGCCCAGTCGCTCGACTCAGTAACATACACTCATGCTTTAAACATACAGTAGTTATTTAATTCACTATGCAGCAACCTTATTACTTTAGTACTTAATTCTCAATACTTATTATTATTATTATTTACAACAAAAACACTGAAATAATTTTCGCGCAACTTAACTTCACCACACCACAATTAAACCTGTTTATTTCTAAGCCGTTGCCACTCCAGTCATGGGAAAACCATTTTTAAACGATTATTTCAACTTCACCTGGCAATCAACTTCCGCTTTTATTACCACAATGTCGCCAGACCCCTCACAGGGGCTTGCGAAAACACAACAAAAGTCCTGAACTGTAAAATTCCGCGCTGATTAATTCAATTAACTTCACCACTCTCCTTTATCCGACACAGGCAGGGAAAAGGAGAGTAAACACAGCTTTGGAAACAGCTCCCAGGCGCTACCCTGGGAATCCTGTACAACAATGTTTGCTGTGCATCATTTAGTATTTTTTGATGTTTGAGGAGGGGAGAAGGGGTTAGCTTCTCCTTACCTCCATAATCTAACTGATAACCGTCTTGGTGGCCAAGGTCCCTCACTAAGGACCGATCACCCCCGCGGAGTAGTGCCCCAGTGATGTAAAACCGGTGGTGCTGAAAGCATTAGTTACAACGCTTCCAAACATCGTGGTTTTACTAGCCAACTAACGAGTTGTTTTCTCATAAGGTACAGTATTTTTCCCAAGTCGAATGTGTACCGCATGAGTGAAAAGTTACCTTAAAGTATATATAAGTTAGAATGTAATATTTATTTTAAATACTACATTGCCAGGAAACTGTCTGGGCAAGCACTGTTTGCCTTGCTTGCCCTAACGAGACGCCACTTTAGAGAATCCTACGCGACGGTGGTTTACATCCCTACTACATTCATGTCCATCATGCATTGAGCGAAGATGTTTTCCAGACAAGAATATCCTTCTGCGACTGGTTTTTAAATCAAAATCTGGACTTCCCGACTATCGTACTGTGGACAGATAAGGACACTTTAAAATGTAATGGGGATGTTAATATCCACAATGCACACTTACGGTCAGCAGAAAACCCTCTTTAGTTACGTCAGCATGACAACCAGCACATTTGGAGCCTAAATACCTGGTGTGAACTCATCCTTGATCAAGTTATTGGACCTAATTTTTTTGCTGAACAATTAAATGGTGAGCGGTACTCTAAATTCCTACTACGTGCTCTGCCTGAGATGCTAGAAGATGTTCCACTGGCAACATGGTTGTTAATGTGGATGCAACAAGATGTATGACCTGCTCATTTCTCCTTGGCGGCCAGCCATACTTTAAATCGAAGTTTCCTTGATCGATGGATAGGGAGAGGGGGCCAGTGACTTGGCTACCACGGTCGCCATACTTAACACCCTTCATTATTTTTTGGGGAAACCATTAGTTACATAAAATAACCGGTTCTGATCCACAAGGCTTTAGGTTCAGGACACAGGGACACAAAAATGTCTCCTAAGGTTATTGCAGGAATGAGATTTTTTCCCCTTTTTCCCGTACAAAATGGCCCACTAGAGGTAAAAAACCACCTTTTTTCCCTTTTACCCCAAAATTTCCCGAATTTCTCTCCCACTGCTTACGACCATCTTGACAGCCAGTGCAAGAAAGGGCCTTTGCCCAATCCGCGGGCAGTTTGCTCATTGTGGATGAGGTTTGCTCAATGTGGATGAATCGTGCAGAAATTGAGACATTCCTGCAAGATTGAGGCATAACTAAAATCCTGCTGCCATCTTGGTATCGATGACCTATGTCTACTCACGACAATTGACGGCCAGCTGAGTATGCCTACCATTTTGGTGGCCAGCGGCGGCTGCGGGCATCAAGTCGTTGCGAATGTTAATTTTTTTGGATCTCGTATAACAGAGCCCCCTCTTGAAGTCTGTGTGTGTGCATAACACTTGTAAGGATAGTTGGCTGTAACTTCCGAATTGTTTAAGTTATAATTGCCAAATTCATAACATAGACAAAAACCACAACTAGGTGAAGGGTCGTGGGGTCAAGTATGTATAATGTCAGCCTATAAGCATAGGTGGGTGAAATTTCCGAACCGTTTAAGTCATAGTTGTCAAATTCACAACATAGGCATCCATCCCAGCTAGGAGAAGGGTCTTGGGGTCAAGTATACCAATGTAAACTTATAAACATAGCTGGCTGTATTTTCCGAACCATTTAATATAATGTTGACAAATCAATTACGAAGACATCAACCATAAGTATGAGAAGGGTCGTGGGGTCAAGTATGCCCTATGTCAACTTATAAGCATAGTTGGCTGTAATTTATGAACCATTTAAGTTATAGTTGTCAGTTTAATAACATAGGCATCAGCCCCCAACTATGAGAGGGGGGGGTCGTGGTTGTATGACATATGCCAACCTATAAGCATTGTTGGACGTAATTTCCAAACCGTTTAAGATAGGTGTCAAATTCATAACATAGGCATCAATTGTAGGTCACCCTAATAGCACTGCCTACTCGAACATTCCAGTCAATGGTCTCTGGGTGCTCCCAACTGATATTTGTAGTATAGTTTTTTTTTGTTTATCCTTCCTATGGAAAGTGTTCATGTCCTGATCACACATTCAGTGTGGATGTGGTAGACCCCCTTTAAAGACATACTGCCAGCCTCAGGTAAAGTAAAACCTATGCTTACATATAAGCATAGCCAGCTGTAATTTCTGAAGCGTTTTAGATACAAGTAATAAAAACATAACACATGCATAACCCCCGATGACGAGAAAGGACATATGGATGTATGTCGAACTACATGTCAGTAGTATAAAAATGCCGATTCGAGAGCGGCCACCAGTTATCAGAAAAACAATGGTAAATTAAATACTCGAGCCATCAGAAAACCATCAGAAAAAATTACCGTTGTTTTTCTGATCCAAAACATTAAATGACGATTCGAGCTCAACCACAAAAATGTGGCTCAAAAAGTTGCATTTGTTTAGATTCCAGTCTTTAGAAAAAAAGTTGTGTTAAACTTTGCATTTGAGTGCATCTGCAGAAATACACGTAAAAAGTTGCGTTTGGGTGCAGTTGCAAAAAAAGTGACAAAAAATTTGAATACGTAAAAATAAAATGTTGTATATAATAAAGATGGATCAGTTGCTACATGTATTAAATGAAATCAAACAATTTAAGAAACTTTCCAAACTTAGAATTGGACAGCCCTATCCCACAGACCATGCTGAAGTAAATTATACACGGTATGGGTACAAAGTGGTAATTACTTCTGGAAATTTAAAAGTAACCTTACCAGACAGATATTTTCAGATTTTCAGTGAAAAAGATTTCAATTATGTTAATCGTGGAGGTATAAGTTTTGCATATGATGGAATGGTGGATTGTGGTGTTAATCAAATCCATTCTATTAGGTTTTTAAAGAGTAAATAATCGTCGTCGTATAATTAGACATCAGTTGATTTTTATTTGTGCTCGCATCTCTATAAAGTTTTAATGATTGTCCAATCATTAAAACACAAATATAGCTCTGACTTCGGCAATGTGCTACAACATAGTCTAATTAAAAATTTAGATACACATCTCCAAAAACGACATATTAAAGTAGCCGAAACATTGAATTCCTTTTATAAATCTCTCATTGCACTTTTTATAGAAATAAGTATTCATTTTTATCACATGAAACTTTAATAGTTTAAAAACTATTAGCGTTATTATATATAGAATATGACAACTTCCAACCCAAAAAATATCTACGTTCTCATCTCTAATACCACTGTTCTTTCAGGCAAATCAAAGTTAATTAACTTACATTTTTCATCCTTAATTTCAACTATTATATCATTAACTTGATTCGTTTGCACTGGAAAAAATAATGAATAAGCTGGTTCGTAATAGATCGTGTCGCCAAAAGCAAATGTTCTTGGTTTAAAAGTGGTAATTATGTTAGTTTCTCTATGATTATATTCACATGTTTTAATATCATACCATTTACAATCTTACAGTGTATATTTATTGTTTCAAATGAAGCAAATTTTGGAATCATATCGCCATAATGATTCACATTTGCTTTCGGAGTTTTATTTTCTACGAAACCCAAAAGTTTTCCTATTGAATCCCGTTTTCCAAACTGTAATTTAAGCGTACATTTTACA
The DNA here is from genome assembly GCA_029891345.1 of Dryococelus australis. Taxonomy (NCBI): domain Eukaryota; kingdom Metazoa; phylum Arthropoda; class Insecta; order Phasmatodea; family Phasmatidae; genus Dryococelus; species Dryococelus australis. Next base: position 167,775,401 of record CM057009.1, on the reverse strand, counting down.
TTCACTTTGTTTGTTATTTTATCCAGCTCGAAATATATATCATTTTCTTTCCCACCCATTGAATCTATACTAAATGAAAAAATTACTTTTATAGTTTTTTCAAGATCTTTTAAGCTATATTGATAAACTGGAATATCAATGGCTGATTCCATATCATTCTGACCCACAAAATATAGCTTATTTCTCACAGAGATAATGTTATGCATTAGATAAGTTGTGTAGAACTGAACTAAAGCCAATGAGTGCCCCTCTCTCTCCAAAGGATAATGTAGTCTCTTCTTCAACACTGATTTGTTATCTGTTAGTTTGACAACTATACTCATTTATTATATTATTAAAAAAATTTATTAATAAATGAGCAAGAAAGAACGAAACATGTAGACTGGGATATTAAAATAAGAATACCAGACAAGACTGTATCGACAAAACGCCATGGTGAATTATTACCTAATAATATTAGATGTTTGATAGTGGGTCCTAGTAACTGTGGAAAAACTACACTTATAATAGATAATTTTTTATATGCTCAGGGATGGTTGGAATTTGGTACTCTCTATATATGTTCAAAAAGTCTGGACCAACCAAAATATATCAATTTAAAGAAAGATATAAATAGAGCATCAAAATTATTTAATGAACCAATAGTATTCTTCTTTCCATCAAATGAAGAAATGGTTGATGTAAATGAATGACATAAAGAGTTTGTAGTTATTTTCGATGATATCATACTTGAAAATCACAATATGGTAAGTGATTACTTTACTCGCGGTAGACACAAAGACATTGATTGTTTCTATTTAGCCCAGACATACTCGAAAGTACCTAAGCATCTTATAAGAGACAATACCAGATTTCTTTGCATATTCAGACAAGACAATACAAATCTTAAACATATTCATAGTGATTTTGTTGGTGATGATATGTCATTTGAGAAATTTAGGGAGACTTGTTGAAAATGTTGGAATAATGAATATGGTTTTGTTACAATAGATATGACTTGCAAGTTAAATAATGGTAAGTATTGTAATAAAATTAAAGACTTTTTAATTCTTAGATTGTAAGTAAGTTTTTAATGGAAGTGTTTCCATTAAAAACCAACATAATCTGATATTTTTTAATGTATTGGTATACCATAACTATTTCAATAAACACAATTGTACCTTTGGGTACATTGTGGGCTTTTGGTATTTTCAAATATATCATATCATCAGAGTATACTTCAAAAGTTTTATACATGTAAATTTTGTTCCGTTTATAGTATAAGTTGATGACACCTTTTTTATTTTTCTGGTTTTATTATTATTTCAACTATAGTTCCATCTCTCATAAAAAATATTCTCTTTGATTATCAAAGTAGTATACTTTTACTTTTGAACTGTATTTTCCAACTAAATGAATAATGTTAATTCTGTTTTTCTGATAGTACTCTAAATTGATTTCATCCATTGGTGCAATGTGATCTCCCACATGTCTTTGTCTTTTTTGTTCAAAATCTATATTATTATCTACTTCCCAGTAAGTAAGATAGGCTTTATCCAATGATCTTTTATTTCTTGTCAGTGTGACTATAAAGTCGCTGAACTGTGTGTTTAAAACAAAATCATTAGGATTTTTCTTTAAGTAGTTGTATCATTGAACATGTGTTCTTTAATTTGATCTTCAATCCAAGAGCTCGTTAATGCATTTCCACATATATACATTGTTTATTAATAGTGAAATAATTTTTGCAAATTTAAAATTATGTGAAAAGTGATTCAGCACAATTACACACACACAAATGACCACAAGTTACTCGATTGAAGTTTTGAATTCTATCATCATTAAAGAAAATATTACTTCCGAGATATGCTATTAATTGCCGAGGCGGATTTCTGCCAAATGAATCAAAATAATGTTTGTTGTTTGCTTTTTTCCAATAGCATACCAAGTGTGTACCAGAGATTGTTGAAACATCTAGATTAACAATCCCACATTCATTATCGAGTGGTGTGTTAAGTAGCTCATCGATCATAAATACAGCCAGTAAAAATTTTTGTTTAATATTTTAACCATTTTATCAATATCAAAGTTACTGATTGGAGTTACTTTTTTTTAACATTCTTACCCCACTTAACTTTCGTTAATCCCTTGCCGTATTCCTCCATAGCTAAATTATATCTGCATTGTTCTTCCAATTCTTGGTTTTTCTTCTTAGAATTAATTACTGAAGTAGCAATTGATGATACACCTCCAGCTAATGCTCCTAAAGCTCCCAATGCTGCAAAAATTAAGGTTAAAAATCCACCCTTGCGAACTGTCAAACCATTTTCAGTTTTAATTTCTTTGGAAATTTTCTTAAGCTGTAGAACTGAAATTGTGATACTGATCCCTTTGTCCTCCTTTAATTTCTTGTTTTTATGATCCAGTTGATATTTCATTAGGAAAGAATCAATATTCTAACCCTTCAACTCACAGTTAGGAACTTGAAATACAATGATTTTTACTTTAATTTATTATATCAATATTTTATCATTTAATTTTAATTCCCCAGCAAAGCTTATGTGTAATATGCATCCCAGATACAGTAACACCAGCCCACAATCTCTCATTGAGATCAGCATCTGAACTTAACAATCTTTTGAATGCTTACTTTTCTAGTCCTTTGTCAGCAACATGTCTTTCAGCTAGATCTTTAAGATGATAATAAGGTATATCATGTTCCATTGCAGCCACATATATTGGATTAATGGGTTTATGGCCATGGTCAATTCTCTCTTTTAGTCTGGTAGCCGGACCTAAGTACTGATAACCGGGTGCATGCAACTCAAAAGGTAGTGAATTTATTATGTCATTGAGTAACCCTTTTCCGCGATGCTCCGACTCCCAAAAAGTATGTGGTATTGTGTTTAAATTCGTATCAGATATGGTATACCTTTTGATTTATTCACAACAAAGTCACTAAACTTGCTGTTGAGTATATTCATTATTCCATCTTTTTCATTGTAATTGTTATCATTTACAGCATTCTCTTCGCCATAAATAATGAGAAGTAGATCAATAAGCATCCTAACACATCCATCCATATGTATTCTTTGGGGTAGTCTGTATATTTCTTTATACCTTCCCCTTTTTAGGTGGGAGACGTTTCTTTTTAATCGAATCGTAAATAAGTTTAACAATAATTTTCCATTTATTACCTTTACTCGATTTTGGCATTTCCAAGTTTGGATCATTGTTTTGAAAAACTGCATTTGTATCTGCTAGGATACGACTATAGTGTTCATAGTCAGTTACAGTATAGTCACTTTCTGTTACTTTCTTACTAGATAGAAATTTCATCAAACAATCAGTTCCAGTGCATGTCCGACCTTTTACAATAATTTGTCATTAATGAATGTCAATTTGCTATAACCAATATACAATCTACTTATATCAGCCTTTAGTCCAAAAACATAGTCTTTGGAGTCAATTAAGGAAATGGCCACTTTCTTATCAATAAATGTTGTTTTGTAGTTAGTTAACAGTGAGATATCAGTTTTCAAATGCCCCAATGCTTGGTCATAGCATTCGTCATCATAGCATTCATCGCCATAGCATTCATCGTCATAGTGTTCATTGTCATCGTCAATGCATTTAATGCCATCGTCATAATGTTCATCGCCATCTTCAATGTGTTTAACACCATTGTTATAGCATTAATCATCATTGTCATTGTGTTCATTGCTATCGCCAAAGCATTTAACACCATCCTTATAACGATCATGGCGCCTGTTATACAAAACATTTTCCTTTCAATGGATGTTTCTGTTGGTATCTGTGGGTAGTCTAAATTCTTAACAGCAAATGGAACAAGTTCTTTTATTAAGTTCTTATTCTAATTTGTAATGTGCCCAATTTTTTGACAAAATATTCTATCACATATATCAATGGTTAACAGTTTTTTATAAACTTTTCAATTAGCTGTCTTCTTCTGTCTATATTCTTCTCTATATTGTTTACAATTTTTTGTTGACTCATTTATTATATAAATAAATGAAATGAACAATGATAACTTAAATGTGTACTGTCTCAAAGGTATGAAAAATACACTAAGTTCATATGAACTTACAAATAAAACAGTCAGAATTAAATGTGTTTGTAGATGTCTTATTAACAATAACTTGAAATTCACTGGTTGGAGGATAAAAAATGATATTTTATATGAAATTCATAAAACAATACGAAAAAACTTCCCCAGAAAAACTGTTCTATCTTTTGGTATCGATGATCTTTGGCAAGCTGCTATAGTTGAGATTAATTCTGGATCTATAAAAGGTATACATAGAATTAACAAAGGGTTTAAATATATGTTAAATGTGATAGATGTATTTTTCCAAATATGCACGGGCAATACCAATCAAAGATAAATCTGGCAAAAATGTTACGATTGCATTTAAAACTATTTTGAATGATTGCAAACCCATGCATTTACAAACAGACTAAGATAAAGAATTTTGCAATAAATCATTTAAGGCATTAATGGCCAATAACAACATAACACACTATTAAACATACAGTGAAAAGAAAACTAGTGTTGTAGAAATATTTAATTGAACATTGAAGGAGAAAATGTGTAAGATATTTACTATGCAATGAAACTATTAATGGGTGGCTATATTACCTAAATTAATAAGTGAATACAATAACACTGTTCACAGTACAATCGGAATGAAACCCACCAATGTAAATGTAAAGAATGAGAGTTCTATTCTAATCAACATGTATGGAGGAGAAAGAAAAATGGCTAGACCAAAGTTTGGAATAGGAGATAAAGTTCATACAAGTAAAAATAAAAATTTGTTTTAAAAAAGATATACACCAAATTGGTCCACTGAAGTATTTGAGGTGTGTGAAGTATTGCACACAAACCCCACAACAAACGGAATAAAAGATTTAAAAAATGAACTTATTAAGGGTATTTTTTACGAGCCAGAGCTGCTTAAGACCAAATATGATAAAGACTACTAGTGGAAAAAATTTTAAAAAGAAAAGGAAATAAGCTGCTAATTAAATGGTTAGGTTTTGATAGTAGTAATAATACTTGGGTTGATAAGAAAGGTGTAGTTGTTTAAGAAATTTTTTTTCAAATAATAAATGGATGAACAAAAAATTGAAAGTTATGAGTGTCAGTCGTTTCTGCCAAATGACCAAACAAAACATAATTTGAATGAATACAACAAGTACAGTGAGTTTTATATTCCTATTGGTGTTGCATTTTCACATTCGAATGAAGCTTATGTTTACCAACAGTATAAGCTAACTAAAAGAGATACAAATACAGATTACGAAAGAACTTCAACTTTTGATATTTGTGAGAATTTCTTCCCATTCCAGTTCTCAAGAATAGAGATCGCTAAACATGGTTGTATAATCGAAAGTATTGACAACCCTGGCATCACTTCAACAATGATGCATACATTGCTAGGTTCGGAATCAGAATCAGCATACTTCCAAATGTCGGTGATAGAACTAGGTAAATATGTTAGCAAAGATAAGCTTAACGAAATTACCTATCCATTAAGATATTTGTTTGGGTTTATGAGAGATTGTAATGCAATATTCTGGAAAGGTGGGTACAAGATCACATTCATTCGAAATTATAGTGACGATGTTTCGCTCTACAGAAGACCTCCAAAGAAAGCAGATGGATCTGATGATGCACATAATACACCAGATGCTGGTAAAACAGTATTTGAGAAATTGGAAATTCTGTGACCAATTGTTGAATATGATCCTATTTATGGAGACAAAATTAAAGCAAAATTATTCAATCACCCCAAAATTCCAATTGGTTTTAATTATTGGCAAAGTCTTGAAAAACCAGTACCTACTAATGCAAACTCATTTCAGTTTGATATAAACAATCAGTTCAATTCAATCCAATTCTATATGCCAGACTGTGTCATTGTAGGTTTTCAGCAATACGGAAAAGAATATCCTGGACAATTCACAGACGGTTCAATGTTTGACTCTTGTTTTGTCAAAAATATTTATATTAAGAATGGACAGAATGAAGTGTTTCCCAAAGATATTTGGAATTTAAACATTGATGATAAAATTTTCGAAAAGATGTATATTGCTTACAATGATTTTAGAAATTCAAAGACTAAACTAAATACCCCTTAACGTAATAATGAACTGTGCTTCAACTCTGCCTTATTTATTGGGAGATGACCATTGTATCTTATTGATTGTTCTTACAGAAAAACCACTATTGTAAAAGATCGAATAAATCTGTAATTTATAGTTGATTTTAATTAACCTTATCAGCTACAACTATTTGTAATGTAGTACTAGTAAGTCAAAGAAACCTAATTTATGATGTTAAAAGTGAAAGAATCACCGAAGTCCAATAGTGCGCAAACATGTATGGTTATTAGTTTTTAATGGATGGTTATCCATTAAAAACATTTACTGTTGTATAATTTTTCTTTAATAGCGCTATAAGTTTTTTTTTTAATGGGATCTGAAAAAAGCATGACAGGTTGTGCATTCTTAAAGTGGGTCCCTCGAGGGATCCACTTTAATTGTGAAAACGGGTTCTTTATTTTTCCATCACATTCACTCGCAACACTTTTTTCAGATCAATATTTCCACAACGTATTTCGCTTTGAACCACACATTATTCTCTTAGTAGATACACCTTTTTACCGCTGTTGATAAGCTTGTTGTTCACGTTTGCATTTTGTTATGATTTCCTTTAAGCTCGCAAACGGTTTTATGCATACGATATCGACGATCAGGTCATCGTAACTCATCGTCGTTCTGAAGAAGTTACCTATCGACGTGATAGGAAAATGCTCTTTTATGAGGCTGTACAGCGTTACTGGATTGACGTTGTCTAGAGACAGTAGCACTTTCATCTCTGGGTACTCTTGCGTAATCGCATCGAGTCGTATGCTCACCAGTCGCTTTTGACATCTGGTGGTATAGTAGTCGATTCTGCCGAGGTAGATGAGTACAAACTGGTGATGCTTGTCGAAATTACTAGTAAACAGTAGTGCACATTTTTCGATAACATCTTTAGCCACTGTAAGCTTCTTATACAAGTCATCCAGTAGTGGTTAGTACTTTTGCTCTAACTTGTATTCGCTGTATTTTGCATATGGATGGTAGCACTTCTTTGTCACCCACTTCTTAAACTGTCTGGCTTCATCCTTTTTGGAATCCAATATTAACAAATACAGACCAGATTCGTTGAAGAAAACCATGTGTGGTTGGGAATTAAAGGTAGTATGTCGCTCAGTCTCCCTTTGTATATCCAAGTTTTGAAGGATGTCGCTATCGTCGTCATCGACGTTTAGTATGACTGCCTGTTTTGTATTCGCATACTCGAGTATTCTCCCAATGCCTTGAACCACGGATTGCCTTCTTCGTCAATGCAACTCTTTATGATCGTAGACGAGCTTGTTGTTCACGATGTCGATAAGCGATTGCATTCATTCCTTACAGCTTGCGCCTTGTGAACAATTTTGATATGTGGTTTGCTTTGCTTGCGCCCTTTCGAGATGACATCTGGTCTCGAAACACTACTCCAAGTAGATCGGCCATTGCAAACTGTCTGTCGCAAATGATTTTATGCGTTAAATATTGGCAATCAGGTCATCGCAACTCATCGTCGTACTGAAGCAGTTACCTATCCAAGTGATGGGTAGCTGCTCTTTCATGAGACCCACTGAAATCTGTAGCAATGGGTAGACGAGCATATCAACTCGTACAACCTGGGCTCTGAAATAAAAACCGTATGAGGATGCACATTCTTAAGATGGGTCCCTCGAGGGACCTCTTTTAATTGTGACAATGGCTTCTTATACTTTCTCATTACATTCACTCGCAATGCTTTTTTTCAGATCTGCATAAAAACATTATAATATTTAAGTAAAATATAACGTATGGAGATCGTCTCCATTTCCATCACTAGTTTTTTGAACTTATTAAGAATATCTGAGTATGAGAATGGTGATGTAGAGCACTTTACAATGAACATTGAAAGATCAAATCTGTTAGCTCTGGTCAACATGTTTGTAAACTCACTGAATTCATAGTATTTTGTGTTTTTGAAGACATATAATAATCCATTGGTGTACCTAAAAGCAGAATCTAACCCAGCTGGTAAGCCCGGAAATTTCTTGAGATTAAACCGAAAGATTTCGATCTGAATAAGCACTCATCCAGTTCCATAAAATAGATTTGATTGTAAAATACAGAAGTGCGACCAGAGTATGTGTTTACAACTGCTTTTATTTTGGAATTCTGAGGTATACCCATATCACAAATAACCTTTGGATATCCAGACACGAGTTGCAGACTAGGATATTCAAATATATATACATTTGACTCGATAAATATTACTATTTCCCCCGATGGTCTCTGAGAAATCGATGTAAAGCTTTCAAAATTAGCGTGTAAGAAAAACAGCCAGTTATTTATAAGCTCTGGTTAACTAACTATATTATCTACTATGTCACATGTCCAAACAAATTTTTCATAAAAAATATACATCACTTGGTTGACTACCAAAAATGTTTTGATGTTTTTTCAGTTACAAAAATCGACTTCTTTTGTAGGGAATAATATGTTTGGTTTAGAAGGGGATAACGAATGCACAGATCTTTTAGGTTTACCATATAGTCTCTGTATTGCCAAAATATGATCAGTTTGTAATGTTAGTCGATCTAAGACATAAATTGGGTACATAACAGACTTGTAAACATTCTAATGATGTATTCCTAATGCATGTCCTATTTCGTGCAATAGCACAACAAAAAGATTAATTTTTCCTTGAGATTTGTTGTCATGTTTAAGATACCACTCTTCTTCAGCATCAATGCGAATTTCAACTGGCGAGTTATCTGATCTCGGAAAAAAAGCATGAGCCAGCACTCCTATACTCCCATCAAATTTGCTATTACATAAATGCCAAGACTTTTTAAATGTATGGATACTACGTTTGTTTGATATTATTATGTGTGGGTTTCGAGTATCATGTTTAAACATAATGTCAGTCAGTATGTTTGGCCCATGTACAAAACACTTCTTGAGTTAGTTGTAGTATGTCATAATTGGCCAACACACAATGCCATTTTATTGCTTTCGTGTTCCATTTGGTAATAGATGTAGAAAAGCCAAATATATCATCTGGTACCCCACATCTAGGAGTTTTGATTAGTGCCAGTGTTTCTTTACTTCTTTCGCCACTAATTGTTATGTTGTGATACTCTTGGAAAAGTAGGAGAGCGTTTGAAACTATTAATGAATTTGCATGTGTAATATCTTTGTCAGGTACTCTTAAGTACCCAAAATTATTTACATATTTAATTGTGGAAAGTGTTTGATTTACGCCTCTGCTGGAGGTTATCAAATTAAGATGATAATCGTAAAGGTAATCATTTACTGTTATGTCATATTTCATAGTATCACACTTTTCCAATTTTGTAGTGCCCCCATGGTAGTGTATTAATGCCATCTTTAAGAATAAATATTTTATCATCTTCTAGACTTAATGCTTTTTTTTCTCAACTCAATCACATAGAGTTCATGTTTCTTACTTTTAATAATATTCATACTTTTATACAATACTTTTTTTTACCAAACAAACACTATTTGTAGTCACCAAAACTAATCTCATTTCTGACTACAGTGTTTTCCACACAGTTTGCTCTTTTCTTTACACCACCTTCCACATTTATTGCATACATTTTCGATTTCAATCCAATAAATCCTTGCATTATTTTTCCATTACATTCATCTTTCATTTTGCCAATAATCTTTTTGTTAACTAACGGTATACCATATGGATTATCTTTTTTATAGTCAGAAGTATCAAAATGTTCGACCATTTCTTTCATGTCACTGTATAAATCTGGTGTTTTTATATAATAGATGCATGAATCAGTATCTTGGCAGCACATGTCAATATTTTCCCAATATTTTGGTTTCATTATATTATAGTGAAAATCGTACATTAAGACTTTCGATAGATCAAGTATACTCATTCCAACATAAATGGGTTTGTTAAAGCACATTTTTGTTTTTATCATATGAACTGCAACCAAAGAGTTAGTAAATATAGTTCTATCTTTAAAGTTTGGTTTAGCAACTAGTTTATCCATTTTCTTAGAACTTATGCACAACCATATATCCACTCTGTTTCTAATATTTTCCATTGTTTTTCCAAATTTCATTAATTTGTAGAAATATTTTCAAAGTCATTTGTAGACTTTGTTCGCATATTTGTGTTTATATCAATGAGCCAATCTGATTGATCAAACTCCAGAACTCTATGGATCTTTTTAACTTCATCCCAATAGATAGATATTGCTTAAGATTTACATAGTGTAATACATATTTTTCTTTACCACCCAGATTAGTCAAGAGTTTGGGATTTTTTGAACCTTCTGGTATTTTATTCTCTGGTGCCAATGACAGATCTTTGTGGAGATCGTGTAGTACATGTGGATATTCTAAATCAACTTCCAATATATAACCTTTGCAAGAATTATGTTCTATTTTTGTTACATCTATATTTGTATTTGCTCACTTAAAACCACCATAGTGTAAATACTGACTCATAGCCCTTCCATATAAGTTATTGGTGTCCAGATATGTAAGATAAAGTATTTCCTTTGTACTGTCATTAGCATTCATATATTTATTAGTTGCTTTAGCATATCGCTTACAACATTTTGAAATTCCACTACGAACACATTTTTTCTATCATCAAAATCATGTTGAAATAATTCTAGTTCTATTTTAGTATGTTTTAGCATAACATTCCACGCTAACCCTGGGGCTGTGAAATACCTTGCTGGATCTAGCTTATATGTTTTGAGACATATATCTCTAAAATTTTCCATTATAACAGACAATATCAATACATCAGATTTGTTATAGTGTTCTGTGTACTCTCTTAGAGATTTTATGTTCAATTTTTCCCCATACATTTCTCACAAAATTCGTACCCTTCGTCTGTAATGTCACATTTTTTGAGTTTGTTGTAAAATGCATCTTTGGATGGAAGTGATGTCTCACAAAATTTTTCAGCACTATGCATGTTATCATATGGGTAAACACCTTTTCTTGTAACAAAGTCAAGAAGTTCATTGTAAAAATGCTAAACGTTTCTTGGAATTGGCTTCTGGAAAGGTTGCCAGAGATTTTATCAATACTAATTGCCATAAATTAAAATGAATCAATAAATCTAATATTTACACTTTCGCATACAAGTTTCATAAAAGGAATTAATATTTCTTCATTGTTGGGAATTAGAACAAATTTATTTTCATCGATGCCAAGATCTCTTATGAATAAATGTGTGTCATAACCAGATATATTGTGTATAAACACTGGGTCCCATACAAGATTTTTTTGGGGACCCCTGTCTTTCATTAAAGTGTATATTTGAAGAAATATATATATCTATTCTTATTAAAAAATACTACATTTCGATGTAATAGTAATAAAATACAACAAATCCATCCTAAAATGACTTATTGCAGCTGGAATATGTCAATTTCCACAGTATTTTCTAAAAGGTCCATATTTTAGCTAATTTTAAAGGAAATGGCAGCCATTTTAAATTCGTATACCCCATCTTTTAGGATAATTAAGTCCTATTATCAACAAATTATTTACATCGATAAGAGATACCCTAAACAAATAACACTATTCCATATAACTGGTGCAATCGACATAACAAATTATCAAACAAAATTTTCTGGGAAAAACAAAATTTGTATTACATATGAATATTTCAAACACTATTACGACAAGCTCGAAATAGATTACTCAACATGATCATTTAATAAACAAAGTCGTTAAACAGTCACTACAAAAATACTTCCAAAACCATCTCTCCCTATAACACTTCTAAAATTATATTATTCTACAGTGATTTTCATAGAATACCAAGCAAAGACGTACCAACTATCCAACTACAGACACAAGGTAACATATTCCGGTTAACATATCTAGATTTAACCACATCACGAATTAGTGTGCATAATGCTGCAATGGACATACACATATTAGAGGGGAAGGCATTTTATCATCATCAAATAAACCTGATACTGTTTAAAACACTAAATTTACACAGAAACAAGTTAGTCGACTTTCTGACATTGTGAGGTGAACATCTATTCAGAAGTAAACTTTCTCCTCACACCGATGATTATTCATTTAATCGACATTGATGAAATTGAGCCATAACCGTATAAACTATACTGCAAATACTGCAAAAAAATGTACACATTCGCCTACAATGCTCATAGGCATGAGAAGTGTGAATGTTTGAAGAATGCATCTCGGACAATTTTTAACTGCAAAAACTGTTTCCGACAATTTGCATGAATGGATAACTTGAATAGACATGCCAAGAACTGTAAAAATAATGTTCCTACCAAGAAACAATATGTAACATTTCCACTACACAATAACACAAAACAAGAGAGAATTAACTGGAATACAAATAATTAAATAGAATCGGATCATATGAAATGTACTCTGACATGTGAACATAACCATCTTCGACATAATGTACCATAACTAGCTGCAGAGACCAGTATCAGTAACGTTACTCCTCCTCTTTCTAAGCAAAGTCAATTCGATATTTATTATGAAACATCAGGCGAAGACAGCAGTGATGATTGCAACAATGAGTTGTCTTATACAATTATAAATTTAGATAACCGTACTACTTGACCGAAAAAAGTAATTATTTCAAGTAAACATAGCACGATACGATTTCAATTTTAATTATTGTTTTTCCCAATTGGATTAAGTTGTTTGTATTTGGTTGATAAACTGTTTAAATGTTACAAACGAGTGTTATTTGAGGAATGAATTAGGTTTTGAGGAATGATTTTGAGGAATAAGGAATTGACTAACATCCTATAACAAATTACCAATATCCAATTTTTGGTATCTATGTTTATGAGGCAACCTATACTTACTGGTACTATGTTTGTGAGGCGCCCTGTACTTACCGGTGCTATGTATTGTAACGTCCTGTACTTGCATGTGTTTAAAAACTGTAAATAAATTTTGGAACATCCTTTTTTTTGTATATAGTTGAAACAATTTTCTAATATGTGCTATGTTTTGTAACATCCTGTACTTACTTGTGTGTATTTTGGAACAACATGTGTTAAAAATAATTTACTAATTTTTTATACATTCTTCATGTTCCTAATTTTTTTGTGAGTAAATTGTTGTAAATGATTTCATTTGTAAATTTATTTAGACTATCCTATTAAAATGTGTAGTTGTTTTCCTAATTAAATAAAAAATAAACACCACTAATGATGGTGTAATATGTTAAAACAAACTATCTTCTTTAACAGGAGAAAGTCTTTTAATGAAAAAGCTAGAGGAATAGTTCTTGAAGCGAGCACTCTAACTGCTTTTCCATAACTAATTTTATAACATACCAAATATTTATTATGTGTCGAACCTTGGGATATTCATTTCAAATACATAAATGTGTGTGTACATAAAAATAGATGTTGAATCAAAGTATAACAATTTGGTTTGAATAGAAACATCATTTTGCAAAAGCTTGTGTATAAAAAGAATGAACGAAATAAGTTAATAATAATAACATTCACTTAAAACCAAATAAATACACATATTCTACATAATATTCCAATAATTATATGCCAAAATTCAGAAAACACATTAAAGTGTGAGATAATCCTTTAATTAAAGTTAAAATTAGTTCAAATTTAATTTAAAATGTTTAAAACACGTTACTATTTCATTTGATGTAGATTTAAGGGAGTCTGGCCTATAAAAAGGGCATTCTGCACTGATCTCCTTATTTGTGGTTCTATTGCTAGGGGAGCCGGTCCACCCCTTCGCTGCTGTGTGCGTGTCGACTCTCCCCCCTGTGAACCAGTCATATAGCCCGTGCGCCCATCGGAGCAGCTGTAAGGGTTGACTCGCCCACATCTGGGAACCCAGTCGCCTGCTCACTGCTTCCTAGACTTAGCTGGCAACTTCCGCGATGGTGTTGTGCTGTCAAGGAACCAGCTGAACCTGCCTTCAGCCTCTGCACACCCGACCTAGCGTATGCCTGCCACGGTAGGCACCCTGGAACTCACTTGTGATTATGGCCAAACACTCCAGACTCTCGCCTGCCTGAGCGGGGTAGTGCTCAGCCCTTCACCTACCTGACCTGGGTAGTGGTCTTGTTCTGAACCTACCATCTTCACTACAGTCATTGTGTAAGAGAAAAGTTTTAAAAAAAATTAGGGCTTTTTAAATAATTTTTCGTCAGTTAAAATTAGTATCATGATTTTTAATTAAGTATAACTTTTTTGCAGTAATCGTTAAAAACTTTTAAAATTTTACAATTTTACCGATATTTTCATACACTCTCTGCTTTTTTAATGAATATATATTTAACTTTCTTTGTAAGTTGTTTAACATTTTACAATTTTAATTAAATTCACTAAACTTTCTTCAAAAATCATTAAATTCTTTACACTTTAAATTAAAATTTATTTAACTTTATTTGCAAATTGTTAACTCTTTACAATTGCATCTTAATTTAATTAAACTTTCTAAAAAAAAAGTGGAGAACAACGCCGCATACGCCTCGTGTAAGCAGATGGTGAATAGCCCTAGCTCCTAAGCTTGTTCAGAATGTAGCTGTTTGGAGAACCATGAATGAAATTATGAATAAATAAACCTTTAGTAATTCGAACGAATGAAATGTTCTGATGTGTGATGCGGTGGCTTTTGCATATAATATTACTTTGAAACATTTTGTTAGTTTTATGTAGTTTTAAGAGATTCAAGGGTGGGTTATTGTGTGTTTGATGTGTGAATTACGTAACTGCTAAAAAAATCGGAGTACTAAGCCACATAAACCTCATGTAAGTGGCGAGTGCATAGCCCTAGCCCCTAAGCTTGTTAAAAATGTTGTCTGGAGAAGGATGTGTGATTTAATGGATGATTAGATCCTAGAAAACTATAACAAATGTAATGTTTTGATGTGTGATGGAGTGGCTTGGGCATATCATTTTATTTTAAAATTAGCTTCTCAGTAGTTTTAAGATTTTTCATTTGAAAATTTGTTGTATGACAGTGAGTAAGAACGTGGGGAAAGGTGTTGAAGTCATTCTAGGTGGGTTCTTGAGGTATTTTTGAGAGTTTTTAATTGAGTAGTGAAAGAGATACTCAGTGACCGCAATTGGTTTCACAATGGACAGAAGGATGTAAAAATACCACAAACTGAGGCTCTTTCTACACTTTTAAATACTGACATAAGATATATTATAACCATCTAGAATATAACACCAAGTATTTAGAAAATAATTTAAAGAGTAGGTTTATTACTGTGAGTATGAGTGTGGAGAAAGATGTTGGAAGTGATTCGAGGTGGATTCTCGATGTATATCTGAGAGTTTTTTTTATTTTGTTAGTTTTAAGTAGTTTTAAGTAATTTGAAGAAAACCTGGGTGGTTGGGTAGACACGTGTTTGGGTGTGAAGTTTGAAAAAATTCAGATCAATATGAAAGTGGCAAGCTGCTCAGGTTTGAAGCTTCAAAAGAATTCCACCTCAGGTAGCCGAGTGCTTGTTCCCTTTCATGAGAAATACAAGTTTCTCGCTTCAAACAGCTCGCATTCTGCTTCCTTCTTTGTGAGGGAGAAAATATATTTATAAATTAAACTCGGAATTTTGAAACCAGCAATTCAATGAAATCAATTTGATAAAATCTATTTTGAAGAAATTGAAGGGCTTGGGGGAAATATAATTGAAAAGTATTTGAGGAAAACGTTTGCCTGAATGAATAAATATGAAACGAATAAGGGAACTTGTAGAACGCCGAAAAAACCCAGTCAACCTACCTCAACTTGGACACAATGGTGAGACAGGAATGGGGAAACGTCCCATTATCCATTCAAGTACACAAGCTCTTCTCGACACTGCTGCAGACTACTGGTACAGGCTGTCTTTAACCTCTACAGCAGCGAGTGGCAGAGTGCATCGACTTTTACTTGTAACAAATTATTTTAAACAATAACTCCATAAAAATTTATGATTTTTACTTAAAAACCTTTAACATACAAAAATTACTATGGCTTTTTTATTATAACATTCATTCATTTTAATGAACATAGTTTAATAGAAACCAAACATCTTTTAACTCATTGCAAAATTTTATTGATCAATATTGTTCCTTTTTCTTCTCTTAAGGAAACAATTAATTTCACAGTTGTAAATGTGTTTTATACATAAAAGTAAAAATTCATTTTAAAACTTTTTTATTTACAATATCCTTTGAATATACATACATATACACTTTGCTTCACAAGTTACCAAATCATTTTGTCGCATCTAGGTACAGGATTTTCCAAAACATAGCACATATTAGACAAATGTTTCAAACAATATAGAAGTACAGGTTGATCGAAACATTTATGTACATAATTTTAACACAAGCAAGTGCAGGATTTTAGAAAAATAACACCAGTAAGTATAGGGCACCTCACAAACAGAGCACCAGTATGTATAGGGCACCTAACAAAAATAGCACCAGTAAGTATAGAGTGCCTTACAAACAGTGATACCAAACATTTTATTGCTGGTTAAATGTTATATGGTGTTTGACAGTTCCTTATTCCTCAAAAGCATTCCTCAAATCATTCCTCATAAAACCTAATTTATTCCTCAACTAACACTCCTTTGTAACAATTAAACATTTTATCAACCCAATACAAATGACTTAATCTGATTGAGAATGACATTATAATTCAAATTGAAACAAATTCCTATCACGCAATGTTTACTTGAAATAACTTTTTTTCTGTCAAGTAGTAGGGTTAACTAAATTTGTTATCATACTTTTTTAATATGTGATAATTTCATGCTTCTAGGGTCTTTGCAGATAATGGGTCATTCGATGTAACCTCTTTCATTAAGTGCTCTTATGATCAAAACTATCTATTTTATTCTGGAACATTCCCCATGTTTTTTAAACTTCAACAAATATCTTAGTCTGTCTACAAGCTCGTTGGAGTCTTCGGAAAATATGTAGTAATTATTCACAGCATTTGTTGAAGGAAAGTCCTTGGGGGAAATCAATATCTTCAGCCTTCTTTGCATCACTTGTATTAGTCAACTCGTTGGTGTAATCATCACTGTTTCTTCACCTGATTTTTCATAATAAATTTCGACATTACTTTTCTTAGAAAGAGGAGGTGTAACATTACCGATAATGATCTCCACAGCTAGTTGTGGTGCATTATGACGTAGATCATTATGTTCAGTTTTACCAGTTAAAAATGCATTCTTCAAACATTCACTATTCTCATGGCTACGAGTGTTGTATGAGAACATGTATATTTTCCACAGTATTCGCAGCACAGTTAATTCGGTGATGCCTCCATTTTCATCAATGTCGATAAAATTAATAATCTTTGGTGTGAGAAGAAAATTTACTTCCGAGTAGATGTTCATCTCACAATGTCAGAATGTCGACTAACTCGTTTCTGTATAAATGTAGGTTTTAAACAGTAGTTACAACAGTAATGACAATAAAAATTTCTTCCGCTCTAATATTTATGTTAATTGCGGAAGTATGCATACTAATTCACCATGGGTTTAAATATATGAATGTTAGACAGATTTCGTATTTACATGGTATTCGATTAAAATAAATAAGAGATTTTTTTTTTTTTTTAGGAATGTAAAAGGGAGAGATGGGTTTGGAAGTATTTTGTAGCGAATGTTTAAAGTCTTCGTTAATGAAACAATTGTGTTAGTCAGAGGCTAGTCTGTTGAGTAATCCATTTTGAGCTGTGATTGTCTTAAAGGTGTTTGAAATATGTTGTGTTTTTAAACGTACGTATGTGATACGAATTTTGTTTCTCCCAGTAAATTAAGTTTGATAATTCGTTATGTCGATTCCATAACGTGTACGGAATAATGTTATTTGTTTCGGGTATTTCTTTACGATGTAAATAATTTTTTGGTGGTTGGAATTTACTATCCTAAAAGGGGGTATAGGATTACAAAATGGCTGCCGTTTTCCTTTAAAATTTGCTTAAATTAGGAGCATTTTGGAAAATTCGTTGAAATATTGTAGATATTTGGCATATTCCAGCTCCGATAGAAGTCATTTCAGGCTGAATTCGTGGTATTTCGTTAATATTATGTCGAACAGTAGTATTTTTGAATAAGAATAGGTTTATATTTGTTCAAATATACACATTTTATTATAAACTGGGTATCCAAAAATAATCTAGTCTGGGAATTTTGCTCACGTAAAGAAATTCTACCTACAAAATATGTTTTTCTCTGCTATGCATAAATATTTGAATACATATGTTTTCCATACTTAAAACCTCTCACCTGTGCATCATGTAAGTTTCATTAAATCGAATGATACGTGTATTGAAAACGATATTCTTTGAAAAACATAGAAAAAATTTTATTAGTGAAAATATCTCTTTTCATATTGATCTGTGAGTCTTACTTAGTTGTAGTTTCTGTGGGATTTAAAAATATATTTTAAGTTTGCTGGAAAATTGGGAAATATTCTTGAAACTTGCAATTTGTTCTAACTTAACTGATTGAACTCAATTTTTTTTACTTAAAACCAGCTCAATATTTATTGAATCTAGTGTATTAAAGATATTTGGAACGGAATTCTTAGTTTCGGGAAATAATTTTATCTGTGTGATTTCCTGTTAAATTTTATTTCGCGTGGAAGAAAATATTCAACAAGATATTGTCTGAGGTTGAGGAATACGGCAAACCGTTTTCAGGCCAGGTAATAACCCTGGGAGAGTTTAAAATTCACGACCCGAGGGAAGGCAGCTAGACAGGGGTCCGAGTTGAATAAAGAAACGCTTCGAGTCTAGGGGAATTTTGAAAGGTGGTGGGAGAGGGTGCTCATAGAGGTGGACAGGGCACAGTTCCACGCTTGTCCACCGCCATGTAAGTTAGTCGACAACCCTTTCTCAGTTGGATACATTGTTATGCACTTTCCCACTTCATTGGCCGGGACGACGTCTGCCGGCCTCCCGTGCCACGACCAAGGGATAGGCGATTTGTGGACCCGACCAGAGAACTTCGGTCAGCAGGCTTCAGGGCTCATTAAACATTTTCATGGAATAATATCTGCTCTGGGCTTCACATTTCGTTACATTCGATATTATACACGTTTTAATATAATAATTTTTGTTTTTTAATACCGGGAAAAAATGTTTCGTGCGATAGGGTTTTTTCGTAAATTAATATTGATTTCATAGTTTTTCTTCGAGTACATATTTGGACTGAAATCGTCCGTAGATTTATTCATTTTTAAAATATCCTTGTTTCTATGAAGTGTGGCAGGATTAAATCCTTCTTTACACGTCCGAGTCACCCTACGCCATACGGAAACCATCGTTAGGCAAAACGCCGTTAGGCAAAACGCCTGACACCCAACCCTACTAATGCCGACAGCTGGATCTCGTGAATTATTCTCCCTGTCTTATGAAGAATTTAAAAAAATATATAAAAAGATCTATCGCGACACTTACCCTTCATCTGAACTTTATGTCAAACAGATGTGACCTGGTAACACTATATCAAAAGTTACGTTAACTCCCTCGGAGGGTGCTACATGGAGCACACGATATGTTTTCCTCCGAGTTCAGCCAAAGAGTCCTCGATCCTTCCGCGAGCATCGCTGGTATTCATGGACCCCTCCTCGCTCCCGAAAATAATCACCTACCACAACCGGCACTGCTTTCTTGGCCCACTCTTGTCTGCAGGGCGGCGTGCGTCAACCGATTAAAATAACATCTAAAGCCTGGATCAACCAGCATCTTTGGAGGGGGGGGGGGTAAGGCTAGACCAGGCTGTTCGCTTCTCAAAGTTGCCCTAGTACCCAGTTTCCACCAAATATAAGTCCGGGGCAGCTTCGAGACTGCCAAAAATTTAATAAATATTCTACACCAAGTCTAAAGTTATTTTCAAATAAGATAAAAAAAACCACACGAAATTCTTAATTTTGTTCAGCAAGAAACAGTATCATTTACATAGGATTGATGCTCAAATTTTCTGCATTGTGCTCTCACAAGAAATAAATTTGGTTTTTATAAATGGGGTTACATTTAATTCCACAACCTTCCGATAAGAAGGACCTGCAAACAGTTTCTCTGAACGAAATAACTCATAACTTTTCCAATATATTAATGTAAGAATAAACAACAGGTCAGTACTAACAGGTATAATCATTAACCACAAGGGATGTCAACAATCATTCGACTGTGGATGGTGTGGTAAGTTGTTCAAAAAAAATTTGCTGTTATATGGGTCACTTATATACGTCACCAATGTGTGCTCTATCCGAGAGCTTTTCACAGAGCCCTCAACTGGAGCCATAATCTGGCGCTCTCAGCCAGAGCCTGTTACCATCGTGTTTAAAAATTTTGCAACTCAGTGCGACAACCCATCTCCTTCAAGAAATTGGTGGCCACCAAGCACTCCATCCATACGCCTCCCATTCCAGGTAAGGAGAAAACCATATTATTTAAACAGTGAACCAACCGCTCGAAGTCCCCTTGATCTCCTGCATCTCTCGATGCTTTACCCATGATTAAAGTGTTTCTCAATAGAGCAACTTAGGACACGAGTTCTTAGACAACACCTATACCTAATTGTGGACAAATTTAATGTACCCCATATGTCAATAATATGTCCTCCACCCTCGACAGCGAAATTTTATCAGCAAGAGCCTTCGACGACCCACAGTATCCTGAATTAATTCCTCAAGGCTCTCATTAGCAGAGTATGTGTAACACCGCAAAAAAAAAAAGGAAATGCCGTTATGATTATCACCAGTAGATTATAGAAACATGTTGTCAAACAAGCTGGGTAAATAGCTAAAATCATATTGCAAATGAAAATTCAGTATACCAGCTTCGGTTATATATTACATTCGCATAGGATTATAATTAACATTTTCCTGAAAAAAAAAAAGTAAACATGCTCTTACAAGCTACCAAGGCGAAGTCAAAATTAACATAAGACATATACCTATGTAAGGACAAGCAGTACCCTTGCCCGCTTCTCTGGGCACCTATTTATTATTTTATTTACATAATTAATAATGACATTAAAAAATTTTATTATTAAATTTTTATTACAAAATTTCTAATAAAATATAAAAATAATTTTAAAATGTTCTTCTAATTACAACTGAAAGTAAGAAAATTATTTTAAATATATTATTTTTAATATAAACTGCCTGCGATTTAGTTCGTTACTTTTTTATAGGTTTTACTAAATTTACATTAACACTACAGAGGAGTATAATCCTCAAATTAACTTAGTTTTTTCGTAAATAGGAAATATGAACCTCTCATTCCAAAGTAATTTTTTTTTCATAGGTTTGATTAAATTTACGTTCACTTGTTAGAGCTTCTCTGTATGCTATATTTATTGTTCCATAACTTTCTGGTAGATAAATATATTGATTTTCTGGATTTCCGACTCTAAGAAACCTGACATATAAATGGCCATTAGAAAAATATCCCTTGCTTATATATACATATCTACAAATTTGAAAATTTGTCCCTTGAACTTTTGTATAGTAAGAGCAAATGATACCTTCTCCCGAAATTGCAACCGCTTGAAAGGAATAGGCAGGACTGTTGTGTTCATAGAGACACTTGGAATACGTGCTAACTGTCCGGCGGCTGGCACAGTTTGCTTCCATGATGTTGTTCCGCAAATCTTTTATCAATACTCTCTTGCCATTACTAGAGGCACAAGTATTTCGCGAATTCATTCGGCGGTGAGCTAGGCTCTAAACACTTATTTTCTTCCACTGTTGTGATTGGACGAAAGTTATTTAGGCACAGTTGTTCAACTTTGAGCCAGTAATAATCAGGAAGCAGTAGTGTGAGTGTTTAACAGTCGTATACGGTTTGTAATATATTCCTTTTACAAACTTTTTAATGTTCCCACGAAAGTAATTTGGATACACCAAAGCACATCTTAGTATAGGTAAACAAAATACTTACACATTACATGTTAATTAATTATGTGTTTAGTATAGCAATTGTTTCAAGCTTTATCACTTAATGTCAACAAAAAAAAATTTTTAAATACTAATACATATTAAAATTTTTCTTTCGTCTTACAAACAAAAACAAATTCCCAGAGTGAATAACCAGAGCGAGTTGTTAATAGCTTTCGAGAGACTTGTATCTATAACGGTGGGACAGGAGGTACCCCGCTGTGAATACACCGTTAGTTGTTAGCTGAAGAAAGGTTGTTTAAATAGTAAACATTTCGCTGGTGGTCAACACTTCCATTCACAAAAATTTCAGAATTACCAAAACAACATTTTCAAACAGTATTTTCTTTTAAATCTTTACAGCTATTGTACATCATATAAATTACATAAATATCTTTTACCATTGTTATTTCATGTTGAAACAAACACTTGTTCTCTGATACTCTACATCTTCACATCCATGACATTACCATTCACCCACGTTATATTAAAATGACATAAGGAACTAGCTATCAAATAACAAGACACATTATTCTCTTTACCAGTGAATTTAATAGCATCCTCAAATACTAACTATCACAAGCATATTTAAAAACAAAATAATTTTAAGTACTCTCATCACTTCTTCACAAATAAATATTTCTATATTCTTTAAAATAAATATTTTTCATTTATAATAATTAAAATTAAACGAAAAAAAAAAATTCAACTGCATTTAGACTTGGGATTTAATAATAATCGATGCAATTTCTGAGCAAGAGGATGATACATGGGGATAGGGGAAACAGTGGGTGTTCAAATGGGAGGGGTTATATGACTATAGCAAATTGTTGGTGGCGAAGGTATGAACTGTAGCGGGGATGGAGATTTTAACAAGATAAAGAAATTCAAGTATTCGTACATTTCCCCAAATAAAACTGGTTCTCGAATGTTCGCAATGGCGTTATTCAATTTTAGGATGTATATATCCAAAAGAGTGCATGATCATTTAATCTGCCTCTCCAAATACCTCTCACCTGTTTTGTCCATTGTAATATCTAAAGGTTCGTCACTGCTAGATGACAGCGGCTGGAGGGCAAACGCACAAGGCATCGGCATCGGCTGGAAGGCAGATGGACTAGGTGTCAACTGAACGGTAGGCGTCGGCATCGGCTGGAAGGCAGATGCACCAGGCGTCGGCTGAAATGTAGGCGTTGGAATGAACTGGAAGGCAGACGGACCAGGCATCGACTGGACGGTAGGCGTCGGCATCAGCTGGAAGGCAGATTCACCAAGCAACTACTGGACAACAGGCATCGACAGCGGCTGAACGGAAGATGTATCAGACATTGGTTCCAAGGCTGTCGTTGTTTCCAAATGTGGCGTCTGTTCTTGATCCTCGTCCATCCAAAGATCTGGCGATGGATTATTCTCACAAAGCCCACTCCAGTTGAATTGAATAAGTTCACGCTCAAGAGCCTGAGTGAACATCCCAGCGAAATATTCATCGTAAAAGTTCGACATCGCAGGTAAACCACATTCAAAACTACTGGAAACAGTGGAGTGGGTCTAGAGGCTAGACCCACATTTATAAATACTTTCAAATATAATAGTGAAATGGTTATGAACATTCATGCATCGCCCAAACCTCTCTGAGGAAATCGCTTCAAACGGTATCGAAGTACTCATCCCCTCCCCACGCTGCCACTACGACATATCCTGTGAGCACACCTCTCTGAACTATCTGTAAACATCGTCTTCCGTTCCAATGAAATTCAAAACTGTTGTCTTTCCACGATAAAAAATAAATAAATAAATAAATAAATAAATAAAATAAAACTTTTCGACATATATTTATATATATTAAGCTAAAACCATTAGATTGTAACTTCCTTAACACATTTCCGCATATCCTTAATGCGCCACACTTTTGTATAATCATTAATTAGATATGCAGTGTAAAGCAACAGAAAAACAAGGTATAATGCATGTAGAATTATATATCATATTATCACAATCAAAATATTCAGATATCTATACTAATATTATAAAGAGGTAGTGTTTGTAACTTTGTGTGTTTGGATGTAGGAGGTAATCTTCGAAACTACTCATCCGATTTTAAAAATTCTTTCACCAGTAGAATGATACGTTATCACTGAGTGTCATAGGC
Organism: Dryococelus australis; assembly: GCA_029891345.1. Taxonomy (NCBI): domain Eukaryota; kingdom Metazoa; phylum Arthropoda; class Insecta; order Phasmatodea; family Phasmatidae; genus Dryococelus; species Dryococelus australis. The sequence goes on along the minus strand of CM057009.1, from coordinate 167,751,215 downwards.
TATATTTTATTTTAAAAAATCAATAGGGATCCTTACTAAAACTCCAATAATGTAACCCAAAGAGTAAATAAATGACCTATAAAATGCCTTACATTGCGTGCGCTGCGAAAACTATTGATGATAGAACAAAATAATGTACTACGGCTTTGCAGGACGGACAGATTCGGAAAATAAAACGTGCTGTGTGCTGCGTACGGCGCCAGCCTTAGAAGCTCTACTGCCATTATGGGGGGAGTTACTTTTGTGTTTTCTGGGGATTTTCGGCAGACACTCCCTGTAGTTACAAAAGGGACGCGTGCAGATATCATCAAAGCATGTCTTAAATCATCTCCCTTATGGAGTTCTATTCAACACCTAAATTTGCGAACGAATATGAGAGCCTATCTTGGTGGAGACACGCATAAAGATTTCCCACAACAATTGCTCAGACTTGGAGAAGGAGTTTTCCCTTCTCTAAATTTGGGCACTAATTCTGCTGAAATCATTTTTAATGAGACATTAGGTCAGATAGTCCAGCTGCAGCATCTTATAGAAGCAGTATATCCGGGCCTCGAAAATTTACTAGAAAGAGACTTTCACTGGTTGTGTTCCAGGGCAATAGTATCGCCTAGGAACGACACTGCCAATGAAATCAACAATCTCATTATACAAAGAGTTCTCGGCCAAGTCAAAACCTATATGTCGATTGACACAGTCACCAATTTTGACGATGTCGTCCACTTTCCTCAAGATTTTCTAAATTCGCTTAATCCTTCTGGCTTGCCACCTCACGAACTATCATTAAAAGTCGGTACTCCTATCATGCTTTTAAGGAATATACGCCCTCCTAACATGTGTAATGGCACAAGATTGCTCATTAAAAACTTGAAAGAAAATTTGATTGTCGCGACCATCCTCACCGGTCCAGCAGCCGGCCAGCTGGCAAAACTCTCGAGGATTCCCATGATTCCCACGGATTTGCCAATATCTTTCAAACGGTTGCAATTTCCCGTAAAAACATCGTTCGCGACTACTATTAATAAGTCCCAGGGTCAAACTTTCTCTTTGGTTGGAATCGACCTACGAAAAGAGTGTTTTTCCCATGGCCAACTATATGTTGGTTTATCACGAGTTGGAAGTCCCGAGAAACAGTACATTTCGCTACGAAATAACAGGACGTCAAACATTGTCTACAGAGAATGTCTTAGCCAATAACATATTTTAATACTTCTATCTCAGATAAATAGCATTGTAATATAATGTATATTAATATGAAAAATTATAAAAAAGTAAAAAAATATCAAATAAAAATAGCAAAAAAACTTTAAATTATAAATTATTTAATTAATTATTAAATTATTATGTGCTTTTTTTAATGCTTTAGGAGAGTTTACCCAACCTAATTAACGCCGGGTTAAGCAGTTTTTTATCTTAATTGCACCCGTGCGAAGCAGGGGCGGGTCGCTAGTTTTTAATATTTTCACTACTACATTTCTTCGAATATCTTATAATACTTGGTCTTTAAAGCTATGATCTGTTATGTTTCCCTAATATTGAAACATTATCAACGAACCTATCAAAAAAATTTAAAATCACAGATAACATGTGACCATTCTTCCAGAAGCATTAAACCTAATTGTTGTTCACTAAACCTTAAAAATTTTCCCTGTTAAAGATAAAAATAAACATCTAATCTGTTACATATTAACATGAAACTACGTTCTATTAGTATTCCGAAAATACATCTTCTCGCTTGTAACTTAATAACAATCATAATTTGATTTTCGTAAATCAAATTTACATGTATTACATTACACAGTTACATTTAACCCTCGTTAATATGTAATCAGGAAAAGTAACTGCGATTATGTTTATGCTAAGGGTTTAAATAGTGTGTTACAACTATGTTGCTATAAGGAGGGATTCGTCCTGACTAAGCCAAACATTGTTTTGTGTAACAATGTATAAAAGGAAATGTTTTTCGGTAAAATAAAGAAAATACCTGTAAAAGTTTTTCGCACGGGTATTTGTGTAGAATTGAGCTCATCCCTCTTCACCTGAACAATATTTCATTCTCTACTAAGTTACCTGTAAGTGTAACATTACACTCATACTATTATTATAATTATGTTTTTTTTTTGTCGTAAGACATGAAATCTCATATGATATGTTTCGGATTGTTAAATTATGCTGGGGAATATATATTGGGAAATATATATGTATATATTTATTTAATTAATGATTTAGAAAACTATGTTTTATACAACGAATGCATGGCAACGGTCAGAGCAAGACACACATACCATCGCTCAAGCATGGTTGTGTGTAGTGGTGGGAGGGAGGTGGCGGACGGGGCGATGTTTACCATTCACAGTTTGGGGGTTGTTGACGACTGCTTGACTGCGAACATAGTGGGATGTGGAGCATTGACTTCCAAGCTGCACAAACAAATTTATTTACGGGCTCCGCTCTTGGCCTGAACAAATCATTGTTTAAAATACCACACCCTATATGCAGGCTGCACTTCTGAGATACAAAAGTATTTATTACTTATTTGAAACGAATAGTTTTTCTTCTTATGGAATATTTCTTATTTAAAGTAATACAAGGTCCAATGCTTAGTAAATAATTTGGTATAATATAAAGTTAGTCACGGAAATGAATACTTTGACAAACAGATATCCAGCAAGAGTGCTCGCTTCAGATTTTCATGTTATTATGTTTTTCTTTTCAATACTCTTTGTTGTTACTAAAACCTAGTTTGTTCTAGTAAATTACCACTTTTTTCAAACAAATAAAATTTTTATATGTTAAAGCCAAGGTAATAATGTGTCACACAAATAACTTTATCATTTCTTAAGGAAACTGTGCATTTCACAGTTTGTGAATAGATTTGGTAAATAAATATACAAATCAAATCATTTTAACACATTTATTTACAACTTGCACATATAGTATAGGATTTTTCATCAATTTATTTTGAAACAACTTCTACGAAAATGTCATGTTTTATTGTCTCTTGTGCCGCCCCGTTTAACACGACAAGTATGAAGTTATGTTCTGCATGGGACTTGGTTAATACACCTCAAACTTACTTGTTTTCAAACCTGGTTGCTGTACGCAGTGACTGGTGATGGCCCGGCCGCGGTTGAAGCATAGTTCTGGCACGTTTATAAAATGGAGTCGCGCACACCGCCCACGCAACAGGTGTGCGACATGGCTCGGCCGCTACTGCGGGAGCTAGTTCCACAACCTGCATAGTGCGACCCGGAGCGCCACTGTTCCTCCTCCGCTGGCTGATGGCTGGGACGACATGCTGCGCGCAGGGTCGCCGCGCAGTTTGAAAGTGTTTTGCGTGATGCAGTGAACTCATTGACTGGACAAAAAGACAGGGAAAGGCTGGGGAATTTAAGACCCCTCTATAGCCTAATCGAATTGTGCAACACCCCAATACCACAAAAATTTGTGTCGTTGCCACATTAGGTTACAAACGCCCCTATTGGAGGATTCTCTTTAAAAAAAATGTACTACTGTGTTGATATTGAGGAATGAATTGTTTCACCCCTCTAGGATTTAATTGTGATTTATCTAAATATCAGCTGTAAATGTTCGGTCGGGGGTCAAATGATCTGCCTTGAGGGAGCATTCAGCTAAAGTTATGTGTTGGTAAACAAAAATTACTTAAATCAATCTTTAAAATGGCAGGCTCTTAAAGTAAGGAAAGGTCATGACGTTACTTTGAGTGAGAGTAGTTGCCAAAAATGGCTTAGTGAAAAATGGATTACTATTTATAAATACTCTTTTCTAAAATAATCTGGCAGATACTTAAGGTTAATATGTTTTTCTATTAGTCGCTTTGAGCAGGAACCTTGTAGTGTTCAAACATTATTTCTCCTTAGATGTTAAGGCTTGCTAACTGCAAGCAGTTGCCTTGTATCATTGTGGACTCAAGGAAAATTTAAATAAAAAGTCATTTTTGTGTACGAAAGTTTTGGAGGCAGGCATGGCAACTCAGCCTGTGGTTACAATTTTAAATAAGGGCCTTTACTCTTTTCATGTACAAGTCACCTAAAATTAACAACTTAAGAAATGGCAAAACATATTTTTCGAAATATTTGTGAATGGCTTATGTATGATCTGTAAGCCAGGAGTTTCTGCTAATTCAAAAGCATACTACAATTTTTAATGTTTTTATGAAAGTTTTGTAGTGTTATTCAGAACCAATATGCTCTTTTATACTGCTTGTACCTGAATATATTTTTGAGAAGTTTCCAAGATTGGTGAAAAACAAATAATCGTTAGTATTAAACTTAGCTGCCTTTTAGAGCTTATAATATTTTACTTGATTTTGGTTCTCGTTTGAGAAATAATTCTAATATGGAGAAAAATATATGTAATTTCTGATTCTTCTTTGAAAATGTTTAGTGGATGAATAATTACATAAAGAATTTTTTTTTTAACCAAATTATATAACTAATTGAAACAAAAACGAAAAGAAAAAAATTAATGAATGCTTACACATACTTAATGAGTTTTGTGGTAGTTTCAACTTTCACCTTTTAATTTTCTTTAACTTGCTCAAATGGATTTTCCTATTGCTGGTAATTTGTGCCATTTTGTTGTTCAGACATATTTTCAGGGATTTTGTCTGAATTCCATCCTTGCTGCATCCTTGGGCTCAAAGGTGTAGCGAGGTCTGAGGCTGCATTGCACTCTGCTTACTTTGAGTGGTGCGTTTCGGTTATTTATTTTGTAGAATGAAAAAACACATGAGGAATGTTTTGCTAAACCAAAACCAATTTAGTGAAAACCTGAGAAACAGTGTTGGGGATCTTATTGTGTCCTTTGTTAATTTGAATGATTTCTACAGCATGGATATGTCTGTCCAAGCCTGCGATACTTCAGAGGTTGATTGAAGCGGGAGTTGCGGCAGAGGAGAGCGAGCTGATTGATGACCTTCGCTGCAAGGCACAGTCCCTGGTGCGAAAGGACACAGGCAAGGAGGTCGGCGTGGGGAATACGGCTGTGCTTGGTGAGCCAGCTCCTCTTTTCAAACTCCATAAATATGTGCCGATAGAGTTGGCAGCAAAAATTCTGAAACTAACAAAACTAACCTTGGTGGCCTTAGTCGATATTTTTTACAATCTCAATGCAGTAATTGTTTGTCGTGTATAACATCGCATGACTGGATCAGCCATCAGATCTAGCTGCACACCTGTCTTTATAAATAAAACATCGTATGAGAGGGACATAGCTGTGATGTACATGGTGGGGTCCGGACTGTAACTTGCCAAACATAAGGTCCTGAAATTTTAAAAAATATCTTCCAGTAAACACGTGTCCACACGTAAATAATGAATGGCGTAATACAATAAATTTTAACCATGGAACACATTTCACGTGGATTGGGCATGAGCGTAGTCTCCATCGCTAATGTCCTAGCCTTTCATTACATTATGAAATGTGTTCTTGGGAGGGAATGGTGTGCACATCAGATTATCGAACGACTAGGAATGTGATAAGGATGTGCTCATATAATTAAGTGGGTTAATGAAGCAGAATTGCATGAATTGCATACATCATTGCAAGTCAATCCCATTTGCGAATGTGCTTGGAAATGGATTTATACTTTTCCAAAGCCAATCCAATAACTGGAATATTACCCAGATTTTCAATTACCATTGTTCCATTGGGTTGTGGAATGTGTTGTGGAGCAAAGGGCTTTATAAGAAAGTATACATTGTAATTCTGCAGGTTATGAAATACAGCCATAAGTGGATTTTTTGGTACTCTGAAATATAAATTGCACTTACTGTGTGTGCGACATTAGATTTCGCCCTTCAAATTGTCATGGTCAAGAACAAAAACTTTTCCGAGCTATTTATTGCAAATATGACAATTTCTTTGAGCTGCTAACCCAGCTTTGTCAGCTAAAGTCATTGGCTTCATCAACAAAGTCACGCTGTATATTCCTGCAACCCACATTGATAATTCAACCATTTTATCCACAAATTGGTACATACAATACTCACCCATAAATTCTAAATAATTAGATAAAGCTTGATTGTATGAACACACGATTAGAGGACTGCAAGTGTATGGAACATGCTTGTTCATGGGGGTTGTGTACTTGTTTCATATTTAGGTAGGCAATTTGAAATGGGTTTCAACTAATGCTTTGTGTCGCAGTATGCAACAAAACCCAATCTTTGCTGTTGGGAAAGATCAATGAATTCCAAGTACTTTTTACCCTCAGTCAGGAAAGTACGCCTCACAGCTACATGTTGCTGGCACAAATCACTATGGTTTGCGAGTCTCTCCACACTTACAAAGTATTGGAGACAGTGATCGCAAAAATGTTTTATTCTGATGTTTCATTCTCAATTGGCTGTACAGCAGTTGTAAGAATTCTTTCATTAGTAGAAAATGCAAATGCACTGTATTTCTACTGCCACGAATGGACAACACATTTACATGGCGAGCATCATTTACAGAAGAAATATGCATGGGCAAGACTAACCCTTCTATACAGCAGACATTGATGGAAATATAATTGTTCTCCTCAAAATATTTGATATATTGTATCACCATAGGACTCGACAACCCTTCAGCAGTCAAAACATCATGAGGTATTGGAAAAGAATAGGATCTTTTGGAATTCTGTGTGACAGGAAATAAAGCTGCTACTATCGAGTATAGGAAGCACATGTCTTCCAGACACTGCACATTAATGCTGAATTTATTATTGCCACAAAACTTAGGTAGCTCTGTGTGAGAAGCACCAATGGTAGATTGCCTATATTGTAAAATATGGATGTCCAAATACAATACAGGACAGGGGTAGCGTTAAATAAAAAGTAAAACATTTCCATAGTGCTTTCCTCAGTCATTGTGGGGTGCCCTGCACATCTAAAAAATTGTGCAAAATTCTCATTAGTGTTGGGCCTATCATTTGAAATTTGCACCACTACGAGTCTACCTCCGAACGAAATGCCCAAAGGGACATATTGCAAAACGGGTAGCAAACTCTCCACTGATGAGGACGAGTCAGAACTCGAATCAGATTCTGTTCCGCTTGTGTCACAAGAACTTTCTGTAGCCAATCAAGAAGAAGTCTTTGTATCGGGCATATCCAACACAGAACTACTTTCTATATTGGGCAAATAGAGAGTTCTTCTAACAAGCTGTCAATGTGCTGATGCTTAAACCATGGGGGAGTCGACATACTACACCTAACAATTCCCTACCCTTACTCATCAATACCAACAACAAAGCCACTGAGTAAATGCCAGATCTGTAACAAAAGAGAAAAAAATAATGCTACATGAAACAATAGATAGAAATGTATGGAAAAAAATTAGAGACTTTTACAACAGAGAAATAGCTGTAAAAAAAGTGTGTGTGTGTGTGTGTGTGTTTGGTGTGCTTGGGTGTGTGTGAAGTTAACACAATTAGCCACTAAGCAAGTCTATCGAATTAACATAGACTCCATTAAACAAGTATGTAGAGTAGCTTAGACCCCATTAAGCAAACCCTAAATGTAACACATTTACCCACAGTAAGCAAAGCCTACACATATTGAATTAACTACCCTTGACACAGTCCACACATTTCTGAATTAATAAACATGTATAAAATTATTTTTTACCTTGAAGGAGTTCGAAACACTACCAGGGGCGCTTCAGATACTATGCCCTAAATAATTACACTACCATAGTGCCCCGAAATTAGAATGTTTGAAACGTGTATTTTCCACAAGTTACAACAACTATTACCTTACATTAAAAATCCTTTGTGCAGTGACCTGATGTCCGGTTCTAGTGGACAGTTGTTCAATGAAGTGCTGGTAAATCAAAGTTGCAAAAACTGGTAGTAACGTGAATAGGTATTGCAGAGACTGTAGATGTTGACATTATGATGGTCAGAGATAGAGTGAGCTCTAACTAAATATATTCAAGCTCGGAACCCAACCTCTAAGCTCGACAGGTGAAGACAGACTTACAGATTTGGGGAAATGCACCCTAATATTATACTTTCTGCTTGACCCCATTTCAAAGAAGTGGTGTATACAAACCTGTCTTGCACAATCATTATTTTTGCCATCGACGTTAGTTTGAAGTCTTAATGTACTTGTTTGCCGCCCAAGTAGCTTGAAATCGTGGACATCCTTTCCACTCCACCAAACTATTATGCTTTCCACAAGTAATAATTTTTTCAAACAAGTACATTTCTGGTTAATGTAGCTTCTGAAGTTCATTTTCCTTAAACCTACCAGTGATTGGTTTGCAGTCATAGCTTTCAAGGTAATAAACTCACGGGAAAGAATGTCTAAATGAATTCATTAAAAATATTTCATATGATTCATTACTTTGTACTTTTTTTTTCAAACACACTTTTGACTTTAGAAATGTGGACATATTGCCCAACTTTTAACTTTGGTTTTCTGTTGTCAATTACTTTAAGAATATTATATACTGTCTTTAATAAATCATTATTTTTCACATTGACAGGCACCATCTTGATTGTTCTGTGAATACTAGCATTATAAAATTTTACCTTTTTAGGTAAAGTATCCAACCAATTATAACCTCCCTGAGATGTAAAATACTTGAAGATTAGCTGTTTGAAAATATTGTTGAAAAGCTCAGCCGCACCACATTTTATTACAGATGAATGACATAAAGTTTTATGTGATAAGTTGCCATTAACTTTTTAAAGTGTTAATTAAATAATTCTGTCCCTTTGTCCATGCGGAGGTGTGAGGGACCATTTCTTTTAAAACACTACACATTGCATCAGTAACTTGTTTCCCGCTTTTAATTGTCACTTAATCTGCAAATGTATATTTTGAATATAGATCAATTACAGTTAGAATATAATTGTATCCTTAATTGTGCTGAACAATTTAACTCATATCACAGAAATCATCTACAAATAATCGATGAACCTGTGAGTAATAAGTTTCCTTCTCAGGCAATCAACTCTTGCAGGAACATGTTAATCGGTAGGAAGCTTGCTGAACTTCATTTAGGAATAGATATACTCACTCTCAGTCAAATCCTCTTTAAATGAGTATAATTCATTAGTATTCGAATGATTGCTAGCCTTTTTTGAGTTGTAAGTAATTTCAAACAAGTTACAAATTTGTTAGTGTTGTCCCAAAATATATGTGAAATATTATCATTACTTCATCTTTATATGTCCCACTACCAACAATTTCCCTCAAGAAATGAAATTTCGGGTGTTTTCATCATTACTGTTTAAGCAAGAATAGGTGTTCGTAAATTTTATAAGCTCCTTATATTTATCTTAATGAGAGTCAGAATAACCAGATGGGAATTTTTCAAATAATACTTCAAATATTTCTTTATTTCTCTTAAATACATTGTTACCTAGAAACCATAATTTTCTGCGGTGATATACGCCTAATGGTGTGTCGCGAGCTGCCGAGATACTTGCTAAATATTTATGAGTGAATTGAGAAAGTTTAATATTTTGAGGTCTTTTAGTCTCCAAAGTAGGTCGATATTAATTTAAGGCTTTTTTCTCACTATGTAATGTTTTATGTAATGCTTCCAATTTACTTGTGGAAAGACAAAATATTAGGTCAATTTAAACATCATGGTCCATTCATTCTCTTTTAGATTATAAATACTTTTCCTTAACAGTACTTATAACAGTGTGTAAATCATATTTCTCGGCAGACATTACATACTAAATCATGTATGTCAACACTATTGATATAACCTATTGTGTTGGTTTCCTACCTGCAGCATTACTGCGATTAGGGTGGGTCTTTTCAGTTTTACATAAAACCATGTCTAATTTATTTGTAATGAGAATTTGCAAATCTTTGAATATATATCTTAATTGATTTTGCATTTGTGTAATTTGTGTTATAAGAAATATGTTAACCATAATGTTGGTGACATTTGTTAGCCCATATATACATTGGTCTGTTCTAATTTCATTACTCTGCAACTCATTCAAAATATTGGTTAAAATTTTCGAAATACACTTGTGTTCTTATTAAAATTGTCATTCCATTCATTTTACTATATTAACTTCTCTGATATATCAGCCATTTATGACTTAAATAATTCAAATGAAACACACTGTAAGTTTTCCACAAGTAGCTGATTTGCCACATCACTAGCTTTCATTGGTGTGCCACCATTAAGTAAAATATGTTCATTAACGTCACATTTCCCATTACATTTTCCAATTAAACATGCATGACTGGCATACTTAGCTGTCCTAACTTTGAGATACTCATTATTCATCTGGTAGTTTAAAGTTGTCAAAACCACAATAATATCTACACTTATATAGTGGAAGTTCGGGATTAATTACTAAGAATCCATAGTGTTGTTTCCAGCAATAGATTACCAACGATTTGCCATGTTGTGTTGTGTGGGAGAGGTTGGCACTACCAGTTGCAGCATTTGCTGGGCCTGCACTATCTCTGTTCGCCTGATGGAAATTCTTCGTATACAATATGTCTTCCAAGCCAATACACACGCCACGAAAACAGTAAGTATTGGTTATGTAATTGTAGTTATTCTGAAATGTATTTATTATTAAATTAAGAGTAGAATAATAGGAGTGCAAGTGAACAAATATTTTCATGATATATACATCAATGTTAATTTTGTGGCATGCTGAACACAAAGTAGTCATCAAAATGCCCCTTGGGGCTGAGCTCAGACATGTGGCCTAATAATGAAATAAATACTGCATCTCGAAAATAACTCTCACATTTTGGCTACCCACATCAGAAACCAATGACGATTCTGGAGACGAAAGCTGCAACAACCGTGATTTTCTGCCACCTAAACAACCTAGCGCCATGGCTGAAACCCATACTGCAGATGACAACGAAACAGAAGATTCGTCTACGCAGTCAGATGCCGACGGACCAGATGATAAGTCAGATGAGGAATTTCCAGCAAGAATCAGAAGATTCTCACATGGCTCAGTGTAATTTCAGGTGGAGTAAGGGAGACTTACCTGCAGCACCAACAGTGTCAGGTATGCCACTTATGACTCATTTTGATGCTGCAAATGGCACAGAGCTCTGGGATATTGCCTTGCTGCAGACTTATATCAAGGGAAAAATCCCAATGGTACGAAGCCTGGGGACCAAGGCCTTGGAGAGATGGTAGTTCTAACTTTTTGTGACTCTCTAATGACATTGTTACAAGGGACTCAGTTCTCCTTCTACTTTGACAATTTTTTTTACCAACACTAAGCTCATATGCTTTTTATCCGAGAAGGGCATGAAGGGAACAGGAGCAGCTAGAATAAACATAATGGGGAAGTGTCCTATTGCAGACACGAAGGTAATGCAGAAATGAGAAAGGTATACCCTTCATAAATATGAAGGGTATACAGAGGAAAATATGGGGATTTCAACTGTGGAATGGAGGGACACAATGTGGTATACACACTATCTAATGAACATGGAGTGCAGCCAGTTCAGTATGCTAACCGATACAGCTCCAAGGAAAGAGAAATCATTGCAAGTCACACAGCCAAACGTCATTCACAAATATAACAAGTTGATGGGAGGGGTCAATTTGCTCGACAATAATATTTCCAATTACCACATTGGTATCCACGGGAAGAAATGGTTTATACTAATTGCATTCTGGTTGTTTTATGTGTGTATGACTAATGCATGGATGCTTGCCAGAAGCAAGTAACTGACACTATATCAGCTGAGTTTTTGACGGCAATGTGTTGGGAATTGTTAGGGCAGTATGGACAGGCAGCATTGTGTCCATGCCCAATGCTATATTGTGACAGAGCCTCCAAGCCGGTACGAATATCTCATGGTGGTCACATCACTTCCACTGGCAACCGTTGTCGCACATGTGCACATTGCCGAAGAAACAAATCTCCAGGGCCTTTAGGAAATGTAATGTACCACTGCACATTCACTGTTTTGAAGATTTCCACAACAAATAAGTATAATCTTGCTTGTATTCAAACTGTATGGACTAACATGTAGCTATAAATTTGTATTTATGTTATGTTTATTCAGAATGGGTTTTTTTAAATTACACTGCAAAAGCATTTTAATTTAGTATGCATATTATGAGTCCAATGAAGTGACTTTATCTACCTTTTATGTTATTTTAATTACCAAAATCCTCAAAAATAATGGAAGAAAAGTCTTGTATTGTTCGTAAAATAAAGTATTCAGACAAGGGTTGGAGCAAAAGAAAATTACATTATCTTACAGGCAGCTATTAATCTTATGACATGACTTCAGATTTAAAAAGTGTGACTTTTTCTCTTCGGGCAATACATGACTGCTTCACTCCCAAGGGTATTTTGATGCCCACCCATTATTTTGTAAACTGTGAGTGCGATCAGAAAACTGACAGTTGGGGAAGGCATTAAAATGGTTATTAACATATATACTGTGTATGTAAATATGAACAACGCATAAAAAAATAAGTTTAGGTCCTTAACGGGTTAAAGACAGAAAGACTCTTATTTCAATATAGTGTATAGCAATTCCGTTATGAAGCTGAAGTGCATAAAATAGATCTGTAACAGTGTGTTATTATTACAAATCCTGAAACTTCTCAGAATTAACTATGTCCATAAGAATCTTTCAAGCAATAACAAGTGTTGGTATTCTTGTGCGAAGTAAAGATGTTTGGTTTTTTAAACTGATATTAATATTTTTTATATATAATGTTCAGCATTATATTTTAATGCCATCCAAGAAGTTTGTAAGCCTCTTCAAATTTCCACAGCAGTCAAGTCCGTATGCCGACATTTTTAAAAATTAACATTTCAAATTTCTTAGAATCTTTCCATAAGTGAAGCAAAATTAATGATTTTACAAGAAAAAATTTGGTATGTACAACCTTCCAGGCGTTACTTTTTTATCACAAACATATTTTTGCTAGATGTGTGTTTGCGTGTCTTTTATTACGACAACACAGTTTCGCCGGCGGTTAGAGAGATGACCTGTGGCCGGGGGTCGGTTGGCAACTTGCGTATTCCCCTGAGGGATTCAAGGGGTTTGCGAGGAGAAAATTTATGTTATTTGCTATCCCCGACCTGTGGTTCGCATTCACACATGACAATGCTCGCAGTGTCTTTCAACTAACGTGTATGCCTTATATTGGATGAGGTTAAAAATCTAAGGTAATATCTTGGCACCTGTAAAAAACAAACATTTGCAAATGTGAATTTATTATTTAACTTGCACGAACAAATGAATAATTTTTGCATATAAGTAAAAGTGTTCGATTAAATATTTCATTGCGGGATACATAGTCTCTCACTCTCACTCTCTCTCTCTCGCTCTCTCTCTCTCTCTCTCTCTCTCTCTCTCTCTCTCTCGCTAAGTACACAAATGAGTGATGAAATAATATATAATTAAATAATCTATTTTCGTGGGTTTGTCACCTACTTGATGTAAAATGTTGTATGTATTTCTCGTAGCATGCAGACCCGACACTATGCTGATATAATAATGATAAAATAATATATTAATGTCAATAATTAAAAACCCGAAACTATATATATATATATATATATATATATATATATACACACACACACAGGTTGTGTCACACTACTTATGCCTGTCGTGCATGCGATCCTAAGTCGACGACTTACAAACATACGCAAATAATTTTTTAAAATGAATTACAGCCTTTTATATACTAAAACTCTTCCAATCCAATATGGCCGCCAGGGGATATAAGCATTCATACTGGTGACTGGAGTTAACTCTGCAGTGAGGAACGACAGGGTGCGAATGTGCAAAAAAACTTTTGATCTCGTTCGATTGGTAATTGCGATATGTAATAATTAATTTATGGGTACAAGTGCATGAATATATTTAATTAATATAATTATTTACTAATTGCAGGATTCACTTATCTCATTCCTATGCAACAGGATCTTGGTATGTGTACTTACTGTGTAATTCGACTTTGTAATTGGGATATGTACTCTCTCTTACTACATACAAGCCTTCGATTAAATATTGAATGCCAATAATAATAGAAGATAAAATATTCTAATTATATATACGAATTATTTATTCATAGTGATATTTACTCTCGGTATATGTAATAAGTACTTCATTGCTGCATATGCATGGGCTCACATACTTCACTACACATGCAAATTAATGTAAAAGTTATTACATGTATATGACAAAGAAATACAAAACACGATGGTTGGATGACGAAGGGGGGGAGGGGTGATGGTTTGGTAGTAATGGGGCAAAAAGTTACACAACACCTCTCTGCAGGGGGTCGGTAACCCGAGTCCAGGTACATGCAAGTGCGCATACAAAACTCACAGCGTCTAGCGTGACAATTGCTACAATGGAAGTAGCTCAAGGGAGGGGGGAGGTGTGGTGTGATTGGGAAAGCAGTCTCGCAATACCTCTCGATGGCGGGGGGTGGGGGTGAGGGACCCAAGTCAAAGTACATGCATGTGCACATAAAAAAGTTATTGCTGTTGGAAACTAGGTTACAAGTGGGACGGGGAGGTAGTTACGTAAATCCTTGGGAAATTGACAGACTGCTTCGGTTCATAGCCTGGGAAAGAGGAGGGGTGGAAGCGAACATACGATACTCCCTGTGAGGGCACCTGGCACCGAGCAGCGAATCCAACTCCTCGGGAAGATTGGAGGGGAAGGGGAAATGTGCATCCAGAAGGGTCGCTAATCTCCTACATGAATTCCCTCTCCATTTCTCTACCACTGCATTCCCTTCCAGATCCCGACCAGTCTACACCTCGTCAGAGCTCAGTCTACTTACAGCTCCCAATGTGACAACATCTGTACTCACTACTCACTCTCTCTGCACATAAAAAAAATATTCATTGTAACATGCACTCTCTCGGTACATACAAGTGTGCACAATTAGTTATTGCATTTATGTAATTATTTATTACATAGTAAATTAAAAATTCACACGAAACGGCATTATCCCCTCCCCCCAACCATCCACGAAGCATTCCTTCGTCATACTTCGAAGAGGTAATACCTGTGCCCCTCTTGAACCCCTCCCCCAACCCTCCCCAAACAATAGAGCTCATTCCTTTATCAGACTCTGAAGAGGTAACACTTATGCCGCTTCTAACCCCCTCCCCTCATTAACCATCAGAACTCATTTCCTTCGTCAGACTCCAAACTGTCAACATCTACTCTCCCCAAATGCCCTTGTTCATTTATTGCCTCAAGACCAAACCTACCAATCACAGCACACATCCAGCGAATGAGAGGTATCTCCTCTGCATGAAGGGTTAACACCAACAGTCAATCAGAACACACCTCATAGAAGAGGGGGAGGTGGTACACAGAGTGTAGAAGGGTAGAGAAGTGGCGCAGGGAGGGATTTAGGAGGTACACACGTTTTTGCGAAATGGAATTTAGGCCACTCATGCACTGACTTTTGGGAAGCCCCAGCTCTCTCTAAAACAATAGTGAAACTATAAAATAATTTTATAGTTTACAACACAACAAATTAAGATTCCCTACTCAGGTACTGTAAGAACAACTCTAATATTGAAACAAGTTAACACCTCACATTTCTCAAAGGACATCTCGTCCATTATTCTTTTATGAAACCACAAAACCTTTCATCACTTCTTTTTCTCAGATTTCTTCACTAAATAATCTCAAGGTCTCACAACATTTATACTTATGGTTTTTCTTACATTAACTCCTTGCCTTACTACTTATCCACTGAACTCACAATTTATCAGCAAAATCTTCTTGTAGATGCGCGGGGCTCCAAGATCCAGCCGCCAATAAATCAGAAAATATGAGGCTCATCTGCGTCCTCGTCCTTCTTCACACACTGAAATAAACTTACAATTCTTGCTCACTGAAAGCACACGTGACATATTTTTCGCTCCCGAGCACGAGCGAAACCGTTCTTAATAAAATACCGCCTGCTCCTGACATGCACACGGAATATTAAAAAGAAATGAAATTCACTATTTATAACACAACACATGCACAAATTACCAATATTTATTTTTATGTTTCTATATTAACAACCCACGCAACATTTCATTACAATTACGAAGAGATAATTAATCCTATATAATAATGTATCACTCTTTGGTGAACGAATTTCTTAACACTAGCATAGTCAGAACCCTAGAATTTTCCCTTCTAAAACTGAACACGTGTTTTAACTAGGAATGACACATATCACCTTTACCTTCATTATATACTTACTTTATGATAACATTGGCACTAAATGTGGAAACGCAGAGCTCGGCTAACAAATACCCACAAGTAAATAATTAACTACACATCAAAAAAGTGAAATTAACATAAGACAGTCCATGTCTTTCTCCCACAATAACTCGGTATCATTAAGATTGTAAACTATTTATACCTACTTATACTTATTACCTCATTATAATTTCGTAAACGACATCGCTAAATATCATAGTACATCTGCTCATAGGCTATGGCAGAACCCATGGGAGGTCTGCCACCGGGCCCCTGCTAAGCAGATGATATGGTTCTCGTTTGAACCTCGGCTCAGTATGTGCCGGCTCTGCAACTACAATTTCTGGAATCTCAATATCTTTCCCGCTTACATACGCTTCCTCAGGGACAACACCTAATTTATCATAATAGACAGGGACATTATCGCCAGGAATAAAGTCTGGGTTATTTGCTAATGCACTGTTTTCATCTTTATTCCTATTGGCTCACGTGAAAGCGTCGTCACGGCCCTTCAATTTTTCAAATGATTACAGTGGACAAGCTGAGTTTATCTACCAGAAACTTCCTTGATTTTAAAATTTACAGGGGAAGTCATTTCTAAGCATCTTTGTCTTAAACCATTTCGTGTAAAACTTTTTATTGAGGCTTCTGGGAACTTTTTGTTTTAAAAAACACGCAGTCTACAACTGAAAATTGTACACTTTTTGCATGCTTGTTAAATTGAAATTCAATTTTTTCGTGGTATCCTTGCAGGGAGTTCCGGGCCACCTCAAAGGAGGCCTACAACCTGAGTTAACAGCTTCTCATGGTAATTACCTTCAATAGCATATTTAACAATACGTGGTTTTACTACATCTTCAACAGGCAACAGGGGGTCTCGACTGTGTACGAGAAAGAAAGGAAATTCCCCCGTCGAGCTATGAGGCGTTCATCTGTACGCTAAAAGGACATATAACAGCCAGTCATTCCATTCGCGCTGGTCAATATCTACAAATGTGACATCATACTCACGAATCTCTGATGACTTCGTTCAACTTGACCATTTAAAGCTGGGTGATACAGTGAAGTTACCAATTTATAAATTTTCAAAAGAGAACACAATTCCTTCATAAGCTGTGACGTAAAATTAGTACCTATACCAGACATATTTATACCATATACCATATATATTTATTACCTTTATTTGCAGTAGGGAGGGGTGTAGAATATCCAAGCTTATTCTTTGTAAAGAGACGGTAACAACCGGAAACTTCTGTAAGAGCACAGGTTTGTTATTTGGCGCACATTTGCAAATCGCGCACGACTCACAGTTTGCGCAAAATTCACTCACATGTCTGTACAAACCTTAACAGAAAACAAAATAGATTAAATTAATTCATACGTGCGTTTAACACTTTGATGACCAGCAAAAGTCATATTGTGATATGTGGACAAACCTTTATTTAGCATATTTTTGGCACAATTAGCCCATGTTTTCAATTATCCTGACTTAATTTGTATAATAACTCATCTGGGTCTATGAAATAACCCATTTCTTCTCCTGATTCAACCTTACATTTTACTTCTGCGACGTGCGGGTCACGTTTCTGTTCTGTCTTAATTAACTTCCTGTCCGAGATAGGCTCATACGGTGGAGATAACGCATCAGCATTCGCGTTCGCCTTTCCTGCTTCATGAATTGTATCAAAATCATTCTCTGGAGGAAGCAAGGACTACCTTGCCAAAGATGACGTCGGTTCCTTCATTTGCAATCGCCACTTTAAGGGCCTGTGTTCTGTAACCATTGTGAATTTTCTTCTATATAAACAATATTGCAATTTATTCAACCCAAAAACAACACTGAGGCACTCCCTCTCAGTAACAGAGAAATTTATTTCAGTTTTATTTTATTGTCATGAAATAAATTTTATTGGATGCTCTGCCACATTAACTTTCTGCAAAATAACTCTCCCATTGCAGTACCCGAGATGTCACACGTTACATAAAAGGGAAGGGAAAAATCATGGTATCTTAGAATAGGCTTATCGCATAAAGCTTCGCATAATTCTGAAAAGGCGTGATCCTTTTCCTTGTTCCACTGAAATGCAACTTCTTTCTTCGTAAGTTCTGTTAATGTGTGTACAGTTTTAGAAAAATTAGGAATGAACCTGCGATAGTATCCTACCAAACCTATAAACTGTAGTTCACATTAAATTACATTTTCCAGGTTTCAACTTTAAATTTGCTGCTCTCAGCTTTTCAAATACAAGTTTAAAATTCTGGATGTGTTCTTTTTCTGTTTTATAAAACGCTATTATACCATCCAGGTACGCGAAACTGACTTGAACTATTAATCCAGCTAAATCGTTATTAATTAATTTCGCAAATGTGCTTGGGGCATATATTAAATTAAAGGGCATACGCAAACAGTGGTAACGGCCGTCCGGGGTTGAACACCCCGTTTTCTCTTGGTCATCTGGATTCACCTTAACCTGCGATTACCCGCTGATACCATCCACTGCTGCTACTCTGCCACTGAGATGCAGTCTCGCATTTGCGATGTAACGTAAACTTACAATGGCGAACGGCTGTACGTTTCGTAATGTGAAAGTACTTCATGTTGCCGAAATACACACATCTTATGCGTACGTAGGTACATGGCTTTGTAAGGCTTGAATGTCATTCTAAGCCAATTTTAGTTCAGATTGTGTGCTTTAGAAGAGAAATATAGTGGTTTTAAAGGTATTGTCAGTGTTTTCTATGTATCTGCCATTCTACAATGCAGCGATATTTTACAGAATGAAACTGCTATTTTGAAGGGGCAGATAGACTAATATTAACTGTTCTAATTAGACAGTGGAACGTTAGAAACAATGCATTATTTTATAAAATTTGTTTCCTCATTATTTGATTTGTTGACTTGCAGACCACAAAATTTTTGTTGGTGTAAATACACGTTTATTATTTAATCACCACTCTATTAAGTCAGTAACATTATCACTGATCTAGCTGTCACTAAAAATAACAGTTTAAACCTGTAGTGTCTTGATGTATTTAAAATGGCGGATACTAGTGAACATCATTAACCTCGTACATTGAAACCACTATATTGATCTTTTAAAGCACAGAATTCGAACTAAACTTAAAGACAGATTGACTTTCGAACTTTGAAAGACATGTACTTCCGCAGAAATTCTATATATTTCGACAACAAGAAATACTTTCACATCAGAAAACTTACAGCAATATTTGACACTACATTTTGTGGTTCAATACCCACAATACAGCACACATTTGGCAGTTGTAAATTTGGGAAGTGGATATGGCTGATCATGAAAGCTTCAGCATGTTTTGCTTTATGGTAGGAGGTTCGAGCCCAACCACGTCCAAAAACGTTTTTGTGTAGAAAATATATGCTCTGCGACAAAATAAATCGTACCTAATTTACATCACATAGGAACGCTCTGTGCTTATTTATTAACCAACTATAAATAACTATTTTTCTACTGCTTGAATTAGTAGATTTCTTTTAATTGATGAATTAGTGATATTTTTTTCTACAGATTCCGGATGGAGCAGTTTCAACTGACAATCAGTAAAAAATAACTTATTCCGATTTAGAGTGTAGTATCATAGGAGATAACCAAGAGCTTGCTGACGACACTATATTTTCCTCATCTAAAATTATTTAAATACGTTCCCTAAGAGTTTCTTTCTTACTTCGTGGGAAACAAAGCGGCCTAACGTAAATTGGATTGGCGTCACGTGTTTCAATACTATGTAAAAACTTATCGGTGCATCTCACCTTCTGGTCTTTCTTACGGAGAATATCAGAAAATTAATTAAGATCTAAAAGCTACTTTTCTTTTGGCGCTCCCTTCAGGTGGTTTAAATCTAACATGTCACTTAACTCGTATAAGCTATTGTTAGCAGGTACAAAATCAAAATAACTAAGCTTCCTATTACAACTAGCCTCCTCTATTACAGAGCGCAAGGCTTCGGTTACAAAGTTTAAAGTATCAGAATTCGATTTATTTTCTGGGCCACACAGGATGATGAAATTTTTTGTTTCCAGGTTCAACTAGGTTAAGATTTTGTTTTAAATGCCCTAGAGGGCTGGCATACCCCTTAATTTATACCCTGGGCAACTTTATTACTTCGCTCTACATGTTTCTTAACACAATGGGCACTCTATCCCCTTCCAGAACAGTGGTGACAAAAGATTCTAAATCAAAATTATCATCGAATGGTGCGGGGGTAATAATCACTTCCTCACCCCAATAAACCAAATAAGCGGTAACTCCTCCCTTTTACCTTCTCTGAGCAGGCACAAACTCATTGGGGGTTTACTAATACCAATAAAAAGTGGGTCCCCTTGCACACAAACACCTTTCAAAAAATCAGTGGAGGGCCTATCACATTCGCCCTTCACCCAGTCGGAGCCTGTGCCATACCCGACGTAACTTTGCCTAAACAACCGCTAGAGGCCGCTGCCCTACGTGGCTCACAAAACTATTTTACACCTGGGAAGACATCTCTTTGCACCCCGTCGGTGGCTGCTGCCTTCCCCAACTTAATTTTACTAATATTTTCAACACCTGGGATCATTTCCCTAACCGCCACACAGCTTCGGCTAACACCTTGCCGTAACACAAAACTTCATTAAAAGGAAAAATCTCTTCCTCCCTGCACAATTTTACCTGCTCCTATACACAACTGACTGCACCAGGATTCGGGGGCCCAATCCCAGTTGACTTTGAAAAACACCGCCATTGAACTGCGTGTTAACCTTAGTCTGCTGGGCTGGAGAAACGTGCAATTTTTCTTCATCGTTAGACTGCAAGTTAATTTCACTAAGGGGTAAAGTCTGTCACAAAACATCAGCTTTCACTTGAATAATTTAATGTCTCTAGCTTCTCCGCTTGTTTCGTTAAGGTGAGCTGTATTTTCCAGAGGAGGGTTTACCTGCGACCAACTGTTCACGTTTACAAATTAAAACTCTAACTCCGCCAAAACCGCATCTTCCATAGCAAAATATCACTGACCCTTCCCAGTTATTATATCAGTAGCGTAACTTATTTCATCACCACACCCCATGTCCGCATGTGCCCTAATTCCATCACCGCCACCTGTGGCCTTAACATTGGGAGCTCGATTGAGTGTTAACACTCTGAAATCTGCTATTACACCACACTCTTCATTAAAATTTCTTTCCCTTTCACCATGTGTCGTTCTATAATGTCTTCCGCCCACATTACCATGCATTGCCTCATTGCTGTCGCTGCGATCCACCGGATAATCCTTTCCGGTTGTATTTCTCATTACTTCAACAGTTATGCTACTCCGCATTACCTCAACATTTGTGCCACGTAATCGAGTAGCCGACTCAATGACATTTTACTGCTCTCTGAAATGTTAAATAATCCTCTGCATCAAGGTAAAATAACTCCATCCTTTCGTAACAATAGTTTTTCTTCTGTACCACACTACCACCCAATTTCAAAACACGGTCTAATACAGATATTTCACAGTCAAAAGTACTCAGAAAGTCTAGACCCAAAAGACAGTCTACACTAAATTCCTCTCATCTTTACACATAACACACTCATGATTGCAAATAATATCGCCTAATGAGATATCAATTTCTAATGACCATAGCAAACCCAACTTACTACCAATACTAGTATACAGTTCGACACCTCGCCTCAAAGTAGTTGTAACATGGCGACTATGGGACAGTGGCTTGGAGGCTGTGGACTGTGTTGACTGGGCCGCCATCGTAGTAGTGTAAAATAGAGACTTCTGGTACACCTGGCGTCATGCTTGGGACACAGGGACACAAACATGCCTCCTTAGGTTCTCTAGGAAATTCACTTTTTTCTCCTTTTCCCGTCCAAAATGGCCGATTTTAAGTAAAAAAAGTCCGTTTCCCTTTTCCCCGCAACATTTCTCAAACTTCCCTCCTCCGATTGTGGTCATATTGGCAGCCAGTGTCAGGGAGTGCGTTTTCCCAATGTGACTGAGATTTGCCCAATGAGGATGAATTGTGCAGAAATTGAGAAATTGCTGTAAGATTGAGAAATCATTTCTGGCGGACATCTTGGTGTCAGTGACCTATGACTACTCAAGGCAATTGGTGGCCAACTGAGGATGTAGACCATTTTGGTGACCAGCAGTAGGCATCAAGTCGTCGCGATCGTTCATTTTGGATCTCGTACAACACTGCCCCCTCTTGAAGTCTGTGTGTGCATAACACTTATAACCATAGTTGGCTGTATTTTCCCAAGCATTTAAGTTATAGTCGCGAAATTCATAACATAGACATCGACCATGACTAGGAGAAGGTTCGCAGTGTAAAGTATTCCCTATGTCAACATAAAAGCATAGTTAGCTGCAATCTCCGAACCATTTAAGTTATAGTGGTCAAATTCATAACATAGGCATCCACCCTGACTAGGAGAAGTGTCGTGGGGTCAAGTATTCTCTATGTCAAATTTATAAGCATAGTTGGCAGTAATTTCCGAACCATTTAAGTTAAATTTGCCAAATTAATAATGCAGACATCAACACCGACTAGTAGAAGGGTCGTGGAGTCAAGTATGCCCTATGTCAATGTACAAGCATAGTTTGCTGTAATTTCCGAATCTTTTAAGTTTTAGGTGCCAAACTCAAAAGCATCTACCACTAGGGGAATGGCCATATGTCAAGTATGGGAAGCATTTGAGATACAACTACCAAAATCATAACACATGCATAACCTCCGATGACAAGAAGGGAAATGTGGACATATGTCAGTCTGTTTGTCTCCCAGTGGTTACTCACCTCTCTTGTTCCCTTGGTACCATTGCCTGTCCACACTTCCTCGTGCACTCACCCCTCGCCCCTTCTGTCAGCCACTTTCCACATGACCTCGAGCTCTCTCTCTCTATCTCTTGCTCTCTGCCTGCCCCCATAACCCCTGGTCATTCTTCCTCACCTGCTTGCCACAGCCTGGCCAAGCTCCAGCGACTCACTCCACGCCAACCCCTGGGTACTCGTATAACAGAGAGTAGATGCCCTTTTTGACTCTCATGCTCAGGATTATCAGAAACATGTGATCAAGTATGACCTATGTCTAAGTATAAGCATAGGTGGCTGCAATTTCCTAACAATTTGAGATACAACTACCACGAAATCGTAACATAGGCATCACTCCAGATAAGGAAAAGGACCAAAGGTTAAAAATTAACCTTTGTGTGCTTATACGAATAGATGGCTGTAATTTCCGAATCAGTTTAGCTAGTATTACCAAAATTATAACATAGGCATCACTCCAGGCAAGTAAATAATTACCAAAGTGTCAAAATTGTCCTAAGAATGCTGATAAAAATAGTTTACTATAGCATACGAACCTTATCAGATACACCCAAGCTCATATCGAAGGCATCACCCTCCAGTGGCGAGAGGGGTCGTAGGACCACATTTACCCTATGTCAACTTATAATCATAGTTGGTTAGTTCCAAACTAAATAAGATATGATTGTCAAATGCATAACATTATCACCCCCCATGATGAGAGTGGTTGCAGGACCATGTATACCCTATGATGACTTATATGCATAGTTGGCTGTAAGATGCGAACTAAATAAGATATAGTTATCAAATTCATAGCATAGGCATCACCTAGGTTTTTTTTTACATATTAGCATGCTACTACTACAAGACGACCACCATCTTGCAGCCCCACTGACCACCAAACATACCCGAAACTTCAAAGTGCATTTGTACTTCCAGTGAGTTGCCTTCTTACTACCACAGGGGGAGAAGAGTAACAAAAAAGCCCCACTTTATTACTAAGAAAAATAATACTCCAACACCACCCTTGGAAGGAGCCAGGTGTACTCAAATTCACACACCCATCTGAACTGTGCCCCACCCTTAATATTGTATGAGATTATAACTAAAGCAGAGCAGATATTTTCCAAACACTCAAGTAGGCATTCAACAGCCATGAATGAAAAATGTTTGCAAAGTCACGACTCTAGTGGCAACACCATTAATTATTTTAATTACACTGCAAAATATAATGTGGCATTCCAATCAGTCTCTGGCTGATATATTAAATTAATGCATTAAAATATCTTAAACACTTCCAGCCAATTAAAAAGTTACAGTCAGTTCAAAACATTCATTTTCATTTTATGTCCCTCTATGTCTCAATAATGTTCATGTATAATTTTATGCACATCAAAAATTAATGCCAAAACTAAATGCTGCCTTAGAGACACCACAATGTAGTCGTGATCTGACGAGTCTTGTTAACAGCATCACGTGTCGTACTGCAGAAATGATAGAATGGGAATTGTACAGCTACAGTACCTTAGCAGCGGCCTTACTACAGGCCCGAAGATGCGACCAACCCAACCCAACAACTCAGGTAACGACACGACAGAGGTTGTTGAGGAGCCCATACAACGATTCGGTTACATAGAATTGGTCGCCTCTCAGGATCCTGGCCATCTGTTTGTGCCGCACTGACTAACCCCTCATTCCAATAGGCACTTCACTCTGTTGCACCGCTCTTCTACAATGCACTCGCTCATATATTACTTGGGCCACGGGTAGCATGACACAAACTTGCAAGTCCGGCGAAAACTCTAGATCGCGAGTCCGTCAAAATTTTATCCCCAACAAAAATATCTTGCATAATTCTGGCCCACCAATTACTCAGCAAAGCATACCGTATGACGGGCAGCAAATCTTGGCATGCACATCGTAATCACGGAGTCAACGTTTACCACGACATGTTCAGCGCAGCAACATACTGCAGTTGTTTCCCTTGACTTTCGTAGCTAATCTCGTATGAATGAAATGGCGATCTTAAACAGTCTCATGTAATACCTAACCCAGCACAACCTTAAGTCGCAGTGGGAATTCCCACTGCGACTTATATATAATGCTATGTGTATGTTTGATTCTGGAATTCCCAGGGCAGGTCGCTCCTAGCGCAATATTTAACACAAGGATTCCTCGCAGGCCAATTTCACAGTCTCGAGTTGCGGTCAAAAATGTGCTTGCCCTAGTAAACATTTTGTTGGAGTCCGACGAGACACTATCGGCGCACAATCTAGCATTCCGGGAACAAACAACATGTCACCCGACAGCGGCAAAAAACCCTTCGTAGCCCGACATTATTCAATCGCCGTTCATTCTCTCCAACATTAATACACAGGACATTTACATTTACCTGACGGGAACTCGCGATACACTCGCGCATTCCGACAAACAAAGTCCATCACCCCGCTAGACTAATACTGGCCAGCGATACAACTCGGCCCATCGGTGTGGTGGCTTTCGCATTGACAGACAGACTATTCCGATCCACATGATCATAGTGAAGCCCAGCTACACCCCAAGTAGCAAAATATAGTTGGCCCACATGAGCAGATCTGATTGTGAACAAGCAGCCCACATGCAGCATTTACAGGCATTTCACAAGCGGAATCCACCCACATATGCATTTGCACACATGATGAATAATGACTGTGGTATGATGTGTTTACATGTGGGCCACAAAGAGATATTTAACTGTCAGAAAATGTCTGGGAAAACCAGAATTCCCCGTAAGTTAACCACAAGCGGGCCACTTATGGATGTACTGTCGGCTGATGTCTTGCAAACCAAGAGTTGCCCATAAGTCAACAACTAGCGGGCCACTTTTTGATGAACTGTTGGCTGATGTCTGGGAAAGCAAGAGTTGCCCGTAAGTTAACCACAAGCGGGCCACTTCCGACATTCTGCCTCTGGCCTGCCATAAGTAAACCACATTTCGTTAGTCGACTGTTGGTAAGCTACTTGTGGCCCACCTATTGGCCACTTGTGGCTCACATAACATTTTGCCATGTATTTTCAACCCAAAAAATAATTGTGTGTAACACAAATAAAATGACGTATACTATATTCATATGTGTTATCTTCAGCTTTATTTTACAATAATTAGTAAAACTATTTGGAGAAACCTGGAATCGAACACCCAAACCTTATGTCTACTGTCAAGTATGCTAATCTACTATGTATTCATATTCGACTTTTAAGTAAAACTGGATACTTATTTGACATACATAATGCATTATTAGTTTTGATATATAGACAATGTTAGTATTACGAGTCAATATTGGAATTTATGTGTTTTTTTTAAGACTGGTATTTTTAGATGCGGACTACTTTGAGGTAGAATTTAAAATGCAAAATAATGAACTTTTTGCTTGTTATGCTTTGCAGGTTTCTGGTCTAAAAACTACCTTTTACTATTAATAGCAATGTCACCTGATAATTTTTCTTTGTATATGCATGAAATAAAAATATCAATAGAATATGTGTATGCTATGTACTACTCCACAACATCATGAATTCGGTATGCCATAAATGGAAAGTAAGCTTGCTGATTATGTTTCCTCTAAAATAAGGAACAGTTGGCATACCACAAAAGGTGGTATGTACTATTTGGCAAACATCACCCAGACACCTGTGGGTGTTTCACTGACATGTGCTTGTGCAGATATATGAAATTCTATCAGTCATTTTGGTGTTAAATGGCCCACAATTGTCCACATGATGATGCCCAACTATCATAAATGAACCATTCTACCATGTGACAATTTTATGCGCAAACATGATCTTATAAACATACTCTTTGGCATACATCATCCACATGTTATTTAGATAAGCTAAGATGCCTCTGGGTGTTTCACTGATGTTTGCTTATGGGCCACATATGAAATTCTGTCAGTCATTCTGTGATAAGTGGCGCGTAATTTGCCACATGATGATGCCCAACGATTAGAATTGAACCTGTCTACCACATAAAGGTTTTATACGGAAAAATTAACTTATTTTTATACTCTTTGGCATACATCAGCCACATGTTATCCATGTGTTCTATAATGGCAGTGTTTGATTCACTGATGTTTACATGTGGGCCATACATTAAATTCTGTCAAATCTTTTGTGTTTAATGGACCACATCAAAAATACTTCCCAAGCAAATACAGTCACTATTATTCACATGGTCTTATTGTGTACCACATAAGAAAACTCTTAAAGTCATGTGGACGAACATATAGCACCTGTGTCAACAGTTGGCCAACTGTTATCTGCTTGTTGTTTGCTACTTGGGACACTGCTCGTACACACCACTGACTGCCAGCTGCCAACTCCCACTGGCCACTGATGCTCACGCATGTCACAGGCGCCTACACACTGTGGCATCACATGCACCATGCCAGTGGCGGTACCTAGTGGTCGGTATTTACATTATGCGGTAAAACGTGAAACTATATGTCCCATAAAATATGCTAATCCTAGATTACTAATATTACATAAAAGAAATATTAAAAAAGATTCACATTGGTTATATCATGTTTAATTATATATATGATTAAATTATTAATTGATATGAATTAAATTATTACATGACTACATGACTAAAAGACTGGTCATTATAAAAGAATGAGCATACACTAAAACCTTTCCAGGCCGTATCGCCAACCCCTACAATTATACACTAAAAATATTTACTAAAATTACTGTGGTGATAACCATATCATCACACCAGACAGTCTGTTAGTACCACCGACCTTGCACTCGAGAGTCGTGTACCGAGTCTTCGATGTATGTATGAGATGTCAGTCGCAATGAATACGCAGTAATTGCTAGACAGCCGAGTCCCTGTACATACAATAACACATGCTAGAATGATAAGCTTCCTATTTCGAAACGAATTATCCCCTACCTTAACTGGTGTAGCAGTGAATACTCGTAGGCCGCGAGCGCATCTCGTCATCGTCGATGTGACCTCGCAGGAAGCAAGGACCACAATGACTGGTCCTGCCTTTCCGTGCACGATACATAGCAACGAAGAATTGCATTCCCACCACCTCCCCATGTTGTTGTACTTACCCGTATAATATTGAAACGAACTAATTCGTGTACCCTGAATCATCCTCTACGTATCACAGGTTCGATTCCCGTAGAGAGTGGTTACACACACAATTATATATAGCCATATGCATTGCTCTGTGGGCTTTCTCACGATGTACGCTAGAGTGCAAGAAAAGGGAGAAAAAAACCTACCAACCCGCACACACGTATTGCATAAGCGATGGCTACAGAAGACCATACAGTGTATGTACTTAGACAAAAGTTATGTTATTCCATCACTAATGCAAATTGTCAGGTTGCACTTGATATATAAGCACTGGTTCCAGTAAAACGGAGTATGGTTTCGAGTCCCCACACCTGGCACATATTTTTTTCGGTACCCTAATCTAATAAATAAGGTATTGTAGGCTTGATTCCTGTAGAAAGTGCATGCTGACATGCCTGCAGTCATTCGTCGGTCACACTGCCCATGAAGAGACTAGCATGACAATCATAATATTCTGTCTCCGACCTGCGCTCATGAACCAACACTTTTGGAATTACAGACGGTCATGCTCTGCCGCCGACCTGTACTCATGTACAGAGCATTTTTTTTTTGCAATTACAGACAGTGATACTCCACATAGTCGGCTATAATTTCCGAACCATTTGAAATACAACTAGCAAAAATGATAACTTAAGCCTACACTCGTGTACCAAAGCAGATAATGAAAACAGGGAAGGTTCAAGGAGGGTGTCAGGGAGGGGTCACCCTGCTCTGTAATACGAGCCACACACAAACACATATAATGTAAATTATGCAAGACCGCCCTGGTAAAACCATCCACTTACGGCCTGCAGTACTCGTGGAAGCCGCTGCTATTTCGGTTGCTGAAGTGATTTGGAGTATAGGTACACATTCTCGAACCGAAGAACGTTCTCTTCTTCCAACAGGCTCAGTAGGGCACATGTCATGCCACAACTCGATGGTCCCGCGATGAAGAAGTGCACAGTATTTGGAAATACGCTTCCATGTCACAATTCGTGGGAGATAGCTTCATCGCTAGCATGAATGCGTATGGGTAGAGTAACATCTTGCTTGGCGATCCGTATGTCACCACTACGATCTTCTGGAACAGGTGGAGCCGATTTTACTTGAAGAGAACCAGTTATACATTTTTTAAATGATTCTTTAATGCATCATCCCTAGAAAAATGTCTCTGACAGAACTGGTATTTAAAAGTCACACTCGAACATTTCAATCATCAGGTAGTTATTTCATGTCGACGGGCATGGCAGCTTTGCTGAAGATATTTCAACAGTAGCAACACTTTTTTCCATGTAAATTTCTAGCAGTGGGAGAAGGTAAAACAAAAGTTATTCCCACAGTGGCGATATGAGTATCTACTTTGCCTAGATACTGCTCTCTCTCTCTCTCTCTCTTTCTGTCTCTCTCTCTCTCTCTATATATATATATATATATATATATATATATATATATATATATATATATATATATATATATATACTGTACAAAATAACTAACATGTTTCGTCAGTGACATATAAGCATTATTTGACAATAACTTCTGTTGTCTGACCGAACCCTCATAAGACTGACCCATTGTCCCATTGACCCCATTGCACCATTGACCCCATTGACCCCATTTCACCATTAACCCCATTGCACCATTGACCCCATTGATCCCATTGACACGAACGACCCCATCAACCCTATCGACCCCATCAACCCCATTGATCCAACTGACCCATAATGACCCCCGATTGCAGTGCTGACCCCTAATGAACCAGTCTCCGATGATGCAGGTGACGGCTCCATGATCGTCAAGGTCAAAAGCAGTCTATTATATTCACAATTCGCCTTTGCAGTATCGGAGCACTCTGAGGGAACCCAAATACTCATTCGTCCCAGAAGAAAACACACCGGTACTCATATAACAATATGTTATTTAAATATGGTTGTAGGTATAGGTAGGCTATATTTCTAAATGTACAGAATAAAATTAATAAATATATATTCTCATATTTATATGTACATACTCATATATATATATTCATTAAAATTAAATATATATTCATGTATTTATATGTACATATTTATATTATACATTAAAATTAATTTTATGTTCACAATTTATATGTCCAAACTTATATATAGACATTTCAATTAATTTTACCTTCACATATTTATATGTATATGTACATAATTCTGTATAAGATAAATTGTAAGAATTATATATATATACCCATACCTATACATATAAATAAAATTGAAAGAATTTTATATTGACATACTTATATACCTGTACTGTGATACATATAAATTAAATTGGAAACAATATTATATTTACATTGTTATATGTACATAACTATATATATAAATTAAATTGAAATTAATTTTTACTTACATAATTATATGTACATAACTATATGTATATAAATTAAATTGAGAATAATTTTATATAAGCATATTTATATTAACATATTTATAAACATCTTCCTATACATAAAAATTAAATTGAAAGAATCTTATATTTATATACTTATTCATACATATATACATATGCCTCTACATATAAATGAAATTGAAAATAATTTTACATTTACAAACTTATATACCTATACCTATCCATATAAATTAAATTGAAAATAATTTTATTTTTTATATATGTATATGTACATAAATATATATAAATTAAAATGAAATTAATGATATTTTTACATTCTAATATACCTATACATATTTATACAACTATATATAATTATGTATAGTCCTATCATATATAATAGGATTTGCGTGTTTCCTTCATGGGCGAACGAGTATTTGAGTTTCCTCAGCGTGCTCCCATAATGCAAAGACTAATTGAGAAAATAAAGGGCTGCCTTTTGAACTCGACGATCATAGAGCCGTGACCTGCATCATTGCTGACTGGTTCATTAGGGGTCAGCACCACATTCAGTGGTCATTATGGGTCGATGGGATTGATGGGCTCGATTGGGTCAATGAGGTCAATGGGTCAATGGGGTCAATGGGACAATGGGTCAGTCTTATGAGGTTTCGGTCCGATAACAGAAGTTAGTTGTCAAATAATGCTTAAATTTCACTGACGAAACATGTTAGTATTTTTATATATAGAGACAGAGCAGTAGCTTGACAAAGTAGATGCTCATATCGCCACTGTGCGAAGGACTTTGATTTTTTTCATCAAAACGATGCAAGCCAATGATTGTACGAATTCTACTGTAGAGCTCGCCTCTACAGATTTACCTTCTCCCACTGCTGGAAATTAACATGGAAAAAAGTATTGCTACTGTTGAAATATCTTCAGCACAAGCTGTCATGCCCGTCGACATGAGAGAACTATCTGTGGAATGAAATGTTTGAGTGTAACTTTTGAAAATCAATTCTGTCAGATACATTTTTCTAGGAGTGATGCATTGAAGAAACAATCTAATATTTGTAGCACTGGTTCTCTGCAAGTACAATCGGCTCCATCTGATACAGAAAATTTTAGTGGTAACATATGGATCGCCAAGCAAGATGTTACTCTACCCATATGCATTCATGCTGCAGATGAAGCTATCTCCCACGAATCGCGACATGGAAGCGTATTTCCGAATACTGCATGTTGCATCATCGCGGGACCATCTGGTTGTGGCAAGACATGTATCCTACTGAGCATGCTGGAAGAAGAGAACGGTCTTCGGTTCGAGAATGTGTACATATACACAGAATCACTTCAGCAACCAAAATACTAGTGGCTGGCACGAGTACTGCAGGCCGTGGAAGGCATGGGTTATTTCCCATGCAGTGATAAAGAAGCCTTCGTACCTCTGAGCAAAGCACTGCGAAACTCGATTTTTGTCTTCTCTTCGACGACATTGTCTGTGAGAAACAAGCTTGCATTCAAGCGTATTTTAGCATAGGTGGAAACACGAACGTTGACTGTGTGTACCTCGGCTAGACTTATTCTCGTACACAAAAACAACTGCTTCAGAACAATGGAAACATATTGGTGCTGTTTTGCATGGACGATACGAATTTACGTCATGTTTACGATGATCATGTTAATACGGACTTGCCTATATCAGATTTTAAACGTATGTGTGCCTTGTACTGGAAAGAGAAATATGGATTTTTGCGATCGTTAAGGACTGTCTGCTATATAGGAGAAGGTATAGGCATGGGTTCGATCAGTTCATCGCTGTCTGTCGAGAGGGTTCGTCTACTGGGAACCAGCTAGTGATATCATCAATACCTCCTACAATATCTATGGGTACCATTCCCGAAGACGATAATAATGCCACGGTTAATGCTAATGTCGGAATGAGTGCAATCCAGTCGGTTTGTGCGGAAGGTACACTTGTAAGATGTTCGTGTGAAATCGAAAAAATTCAAAATAAACGGTCATCAGCCCTAAATACTGATGAATATACAACTCCTGCTACACAAAAAAGTAAACTAGTTGTTGAGGATGCAGCAGGAAGTGAAGCCGATCATAAAAACAGCATTTGGTAGTGACTATGACGGCAGCGATAGTGTTGAAGACGATGATTATTCCCTCGACGGTCCCACTCATTTCCCCAACGAGTTTCCTTCGACAAGTGATGTAAAGAAGGCAGAAGACATCGACTATACTGACGATATGTTTACCGAAGATCCCAACAAACTTATAAACAGACTACAATATTTGCTTGATAGGCAACAATGTGGGGATTGTTCGAACATGAAAGAGGTGGTTACGATCATAAGAGCACTAAATGATCGGGGTTATATCAGATGATGTGATGAAGTGCTTTCTTTTGAAAATGTAATAATAAAATAAAAAATATTTATTTATAATTATTTGTTTTCCTTAATTTTTGAGTGTCATATCCTCATATTGTCCTTTAAGTTTTTATTAATAACAATACGTATTAAGAATATTTAATAAATTAAATGCATAGTCAGTCGTGTATTGCGCATGTAGCTATGCAATTTATTCGAAAAATATATTTTTTTTACATAGGATGAAAAATTTCAAAAGTCACCACCTACTAAGATGATGGACGCCTACCAATATGGCGGCCTCTAGTAATGTATAAAGAAATGAGGGACGAAAAAACAAATATGGCAGGCTCCATTAACATGTAAACAAAGATGGCTGCCTCCAGTAGCATGTAAACAAATGACGAACGAAAACAAATATGGCAGCTTCCAGTAAACGATGGCTGCCACAATTAGCATGTAAACAATTGACGAATTAAATCATCAAGATACCAGAATGAGTATATGTGAGGGGAGTGGAGGCGAAGGAGCCAGTCGTCTACTGGCGTCGAACAGATGTGAGTAATTGATGGTGTAGGGGGAGACCTCAGGAAATGTAAGTTTTTTAATTAAATTTTAATTAATTAATATTTTTAAGGGAAAAAGAAAATCCCGAGGGAAAGAAAGAAAAAATGGCAGGATGGTTAAAGATTTTTTAATTTAGATTTTAAAAAAATAAATTTAATAAAATAAATTTTTAAACAATTTTTGAAATTTATAAACCAACTATTTTTTATTTAAAAATTTCACTAAGAATTTTTTTATAAACTTTTCAATATATGTTTTATTTTTTTTGTAAATTTTTGTGATTTTTAAAATTTTTTTTGGATTTTTGCATTTTCAATGTCAAAGGTCCAGTTCAAAGGTCATATGTATCCTGGTTATCTGGGTCTGACCATAGGTTGCTGATCCCTGGCACCTGGGTCGCTGATCCCTGTCAGCATTTCTGAGGATCTTTTTAGTAAGTTTTAAAATTATTTATCAATAATTTTTAGTAATAATTTTTTTTCGGAATTTTTCTAGAATTTTTTTAAAATTTTTGTGGAATTTTTGGAATTTAAAATGTTTTCTTAGTGTTTTTTTTAGTTTAAAAGTCGTCAAGGTCAAAGTCAAGATCAAAGGTCACATGGGTCGGGGCTGAAAGGTCAATGATATCCAAGATGGCGGTTGGGAGACGTAACAAAATGGCGGCTCCCACGGCTCCTGCTCCAATTACCGATGCCCTTGGCCCCAAATATACACTTTCCGGCTACTCATATGTCAGAACGAATTCTTTAGGCAAGTATGCGAGTATGCGAACTCAGTTTCTTTGTCGAGTGCTGCATGTGAGTTATGCTTCCCATATGCCACAATAGCTGATAGAATCTTCTCACCACCAGGACAGCATGCCATAATTTTCGCTGTGTTCCACAACATGTTTTTGGCGTAGCTGTGGTACTAACTGCTAACCTGAAATGATGCACTCTCAGGTCTGTCAGAACTCGGCAACAGTCTAAATGTGAATGGACCAGAGAGCTCATGTGTCTGTGTACATGTCCTCGTTCTATGTACACACGACACCCTTATCTAACATGGGTAACACACAAACAAGGAAGCGGAGACTGGATAGTGAGTGTGCAAAGCAGCTGTCTGTACGGACCTGAGTTCGCGACTTGCCACAGCTTATTACAATTGGTATACACACAGCATCGCAGTTAACACGGCGAAAATGTTGGGCTGCTGGACGGAAACTGCCTGTACGTAATGTTCTGGTCCCTCAACCAGACTCTAAACCACTCTCAGTTAACCATGCAAATACCTGGGGTGCGAGCTGGTAGATTTACAAATGATAATCTGTTAATATAAAATGACACCTTTATTCTCAGCTTTTTACAATAATATTTAGAATACAATAATGTCAAAATAACAAAAAGTATGACATGTAGCAATGTGCTTGATTAAAGCTTTCAAGAGAGATTCTGCAAGCAAAAGAAAAACATTAGAGCTGAGATATTAAATTAATTTCATACATTAATGCTCGTAATATGCTGCTCGTAGTTTTCCCTAACACACGACTTGCACTGGGAATGGGATTCACCTATCATTGAATGATACGTCGACCACGCACGAAGCTCCTCCGTCGTGGGATGGGTGATCCAGTTGTCCTCGCAGCTGACTGGCTGACGTCCTCCGTCTCCCGGTGTCTCCTGCTCACCGAATTGCAGACACGTTGCCCTGGAATCCGTCACGCCTGAGTATCGAACAGAGTGGGGGGCTGATACGGAACTGTACTTCCAATCATGTTAGCCCATATGACGTCGTTGGCATTCTACAAATCGCCCTGCCTTCTGCCTTCGGAGATAGAGCCATACCCTCAACATCATTGCCGACATAAGCAACATCTACCGAGGTGCTGCGGGTTCGAGTCCCGGGGGGCCATAACAGGGCCCTCCTTCCCTGGCCGCAGCCGACCCCAGCTGCAGTGGAAAAGACTGGAAAGGCCGTTGGGACAGCGATGGCAGGCGCCGTGAGAGGCAGAGAGTGGCAACGTGACGAGTGAGGCATGAAGTAGCGACTTCCACAGAGCAAGAAGCAACGGGAGGGCGGTATGACCGAAGAGCTCTCATTCCCGTTGACATGCCGCGATCAGTGGGATATAACAAAAAGTGTGCTACGCGCACAAGTTAAGGTGAGTTCAAACAGGTGCAGGCAAGTCAGAAAGGGACAGCTACTTCGTAGTACGAGAACATGGATTGACAAGAACGGAAATCTTTAGTGATGTAATCAATCAAATTTGTTGCATGATAATAGTGGCACGAAAACAATAAGAATTGAAAGCATTCAACTATTAGTGACCAGTAAGTATCAAGGCCAAGAGAGAGACTGAAATACACACATGTATACTCAAAACAATAGGGCCAGTGAAAGCCTACACTCAAAATGTTGTGTCGTGTCGCCCACAGAACTACAGGGGTATTCCCGTATCATGTAAAGCGCTCGCACGAGCAAAGAAAACTGTGAAAATAAACTCCTAGACGCCGAACACAAGGCAGGGAGTGGAGAGAATTCTGCGCAAGTGATACGACACTCCACACAGCAGTAAAAATGAGTGAAACTACAACCAATTCAATAAGGTGGAGATAGCAGCAAGATTAGGCCTACTTAGAATACTAATAATTATATACAAGGACGTGACATGCGGAAACACAATGAAATTATAAGCGAATAAAAAATAACACGCCACTAGGCACACCTGTGTTGGCAACCCTGCTGTTGCTGTCGTTACAAAAGTCGGGTTGGCACCATTGCGCGCTCCGCGCAAGGTAACACGCTGGCAACAGCACAAGCAGTCACAATACCGCCTCGGCGGTGTACAAAGACGTCAGCTGGGTGACGTAGGCCGCTTCACACGTCAGAACCGCCCCTGCAGACAGGTGAATCAAAGACATAGCGCCCCACGTGCCTCCGTGAAGGCACGTGGACGTGACATCACATGCCTGTACAAACTTAAGAAAATTACACAACCAACACTGACATAAACACAGTGAACAACAAAATATAAATAAATGAAAACAATTAAATCAGGACAGAGTAGACCGAGCTGGAAATAGGCTCGCCTAGACAAGCGTAAGGCGGCAAGTAGTCCCTATGGATCGGCTGGAGCAGACTTAATACAAATGAATATTCACGTTTCTAGCATTCTTATTCATTAACAATGAGAGACAATGTTTGATAAACAATACAATAAGCACGGTTAAAAGTACAATCAAAGTACTGCCTGAAATGTAATTGAATGTGCATTGGTCAAGGAAATAAAATGTGGCACTGGTTGGCAAGGTGATGTAATAATCTCGCGCAAGTCTGGTAATGTGTCGAACGGCACTACATGAACATTGGTAGCAACAAGTTGTGTAGGCACCTTAATAACACATTATTCGTTCGGAAATCGCAATTTGAACTGTTACTACCCTGAACATGCGTCATGGGGCAGTGAAAGATATAAGTATTACAGTAAGAATGTATAAATTGTGTTCGTGTAATGTGTGCTGGCCAGTATATACGTGTACAGTGTATAAATACGTGTATGTAAGTTTGTTTGGTCAGGCCAGACAGCGTGAACGTGTGTTAGAGAAGTAATACTGTAACTAAATGGAACACTGAAACTGTATACCAACTTGACGTCAAGAGTACACCAAGAACACCCACCAGCGTGTGGAGTGTTGCGTCGCCTGGTGGCGCCAGCTGGAGGCACGCCAGAAGGGTGAGTGTTGCAGCTCTCATGGGTGGCACCGTGGTCATGGCCACCGCCTTCCTCTGGCCATGCCCACTTCCGGGAGCGGAAGAGGGGATACGACCCAGCGGCTGTCATGCCTGGTCGCCACCGTGACAGTTCCGCTGGCCGCTGCTTCTCACTTGAGACATGGGCGGAGTCACACTTTCAGAGTAGCACCAACACATACTGCAAAATATTAGGAACATTTTAATTCCATGAACACATGTTAAACACATAAAAACACTCATATGCAATGCACAATTTTCATATTCCACGTACTGACGATGTGCAGTTTTGGCGTGCCTGTCTTATTTAATTGAAATTGTATTGTCGATGGGCCACGAACACTGACAACACGAAATGGGCCTTTGTACTTATATGCGAGCGCTTTTCGTCTCGCATGTTTGCGCAACCACGCCCAGCCTCCAAATTTAAGGGTATTGGGTCTATGCCGTTTTTTCAAATTGAACTTTTAAAGCTTTTTGAGCGTTCATAAGATTGATTTTAACTCGTTCTCTGTTTCGGGCAAAATTCGCGCACCATTGGTGGCCTTTTTCTGAAAAGTGATTCGCAACAACTTGATTTGGTTGTACGGCTTCCGTACTCTCTTCCGTACTTTGAAGGGGAGAGAAAGGGGAAACTTTGTACTTGAGTTGGGAGAACAATTATAATTAAAGTAATGAACAGTAAATATTGGTTCCAATTCGCAGGATCGTCTTGTGCAAAAGTAGCTAGCTGGGTTCCTAGGACTCGGTTCAGAGATTACCAATAGACAATTGCATTTGCGGTTGTACGCCGTAGTTTAAAGCTTGGTAATGTTAAGACTCTTTAGTAGTTAAACTACTATGGCAATATTGAATGACGTGCCTCGGTCTGTCAAAATCTGCTGTGGCCCGCGGTATTGTAAAATAACTTCCCTTATTAAACATGCACAAGTTGCTGCATCGATACTAGGCACCACCCTGGTTACCATATACCTAGTAAAAAAACTCTGTCATAACCAATATATATTTATTATCCCTTGTGGTGACTGGCAATGGCCCTTTGACTTCCATCGCCAAAGCTTTCAAGAAAGAAGGGGGAATAATGGGTATCAATTGACCCATTGGTATGGCGTTAGAAGCCTTAATTTGTTGGCATACTGGGCAGTTTTTACATAGTCCTTAACATCCTTGGCCATCGTGTCCCAATAAAATGTACTCTTTTTTAGGTAATGTTTTGAAAGCCCCGGAATTGCCTCCGCCGAGCATGGCATCGTGGTGAGCTGCAATAATTTTCTAGACATAATATGTAGGTACTAGATTAAGCTGTTTTTCGCCCACTGGTGCGCTGCTCTTCAAAAACTCTCCGCGTTGGCCACTAGTCCATATCTCCTAGCTTATTTTAAATACAGTGGTTCGCTCTTCTGCGAGTCAGTGAGAGCATTTTAAGTTATGCAATATGGGGATCCTTTTCATATTCTCCCTTAAATGGGGAGGAGTGATTGTCCAAAAGAAATAGATGCAATAACTTTTCAACATCTATTTAAAAATATTCTTGTTCATGTGCGAAAATGGGCAAATAGTTAATTTCCTCGGTTCCTGGGACGATAAGTATGTGACAGTGAAATAGGTGATCAATAGAAGTAATGTGGATTTTCTGTGAATGGTTTTGCATTATAATATCTACAGTAACTTGGAAAGTAAGTGATGTAATTTTAGCTATGGCAAATACCAGAATAAATTCTTCATTCAAAATACTCCTACTAACTATGGATTTGTCTTTGATACTTATTTCTAGCTTTATATATGGTTTGACCTCTGTCCAATGATTAACCACATATTTCGAAATTATATTTTTGATCTCACTTTCCTTATTGGGGTTCTGAAACAAAGTTTCTGTGAGCATCTTGTACAAACTGGTGTGCCTTACATGCCCTTTTTAACTGTATATGGGATATTATTTACTGCCACTGGGTATGTATCTGCTGGACGGAATGTCAGTATACAGCTCATGGCATTGGTTAAAACATTTTGTTTACCTGTTACGATTTTTGCCTCAAAGTCATATTCCGCTAAGGTGATTGCCATTTTTTGAATATGCAAGTTGTGGTCTGCCATGGTGCATAAGTAGCGAAGGCTAGAATGATATGTTTCTAGAACAAAATGGCGCCCATAATGTTACTGTTGGAAGTATTTGCAGAAGTATCTGATTGAACCAATTTCTCTCTCAATCGTGGAATAATGTGTTTCTTTATGGAGAGTTATTTTGACGCTTAGGCATTGAGCTGGCAAGTATTTGTTTTAGTGTCTTCCTGCATAAGAATGGCCCCAATAGCCATTTGAGAGGCATCATGTGCCAAAATGGTTATCTTATCATCGTCATACTTATGTAGTATTGGTGCCTTTTGTATAGCTTGTTTGAGTTTAGAAAATGCATATTGTTGTTCATGACACATTTATACTGTGTGGTTTGCTTGGTTAATTCAATCAGAGGAGCAGCTATTGTGTCATAGTTCTGTATGGAGCATCGGAGATAGGACGTAATTTCCAGAAATGTCCATAGTTTGTTTATGTTACTTGGTTGTGCCATCTGTTGGATGATACGAACTTTATCTGGGTCAGTTGAAACACCATTAGGTGTGATATAATGTCCCAATATCGGTATTTCTTTTTCCCCAAAATTAAATTTCTTAGTGTTTACCACAATGTTGAATTACCATAACATTTGAAATAATTTACGAATATATTCTAGGTGTTCTTCAAAATAGTTACCAATGATGAAAATATCATCTATATAAGCTAAGGATGAATGCCAACAGATAGGACCTACTAGCATGTCGATAAACTGCTGGAAGTGTTGTGGACTGCTACTGAGGCCCATTGGTAGACAGAGGTACTGGGAGAGGCCAACTCCATCAATTGAAAATAGCAGCTCATGTCTATCTTCCTCTTTAATTGGCAAATTATAAAATCTGGAAAACAGGTCTAAGCTAGTAATATACTTTGAATTTTGTAAATCATTTTATATGTCTTCCATGCAGGGCAGAGGATACTGGATTGTAGTGATTTATTGATTCAGCTTGCGAAAGTCCATAAGA
The DNA here is from genome assembly GCA_029891345.1 of Dryococelus australis. Classification (NCBI taxonomy): domain Eukaryota; kingdom Metazoa; phylum Arthropoda; class Insecta; order Phasmatodea; family Phasmatidae; genus Dryococelus; species Dryococelus australis. The sequence goes on along the minus strand of CM057009.1, from coordinate 167,710,970 downwards.
AACTTAAGGGCCCCATATCACTTATGTATAACCAAAGATGGTGCTGAAAATGCTGAATCCGGTGGCTCAATAATTCCAGCAGGTTGCATGTCGTTTATTTGTTGTAATAATTATTTTCTGACATTTGCACTGATGCAATATGGCCTACATGTTATAGGTTTCAGTGAGGTTAAGTATCTTTTCACCTGATAACCTCATTGATTCAGTCAGCTGTAGGATGAAATGTGCAAATCTATCTTGAAATTCGGTATTAAGTGCCTTAATTGCTCGAATATGGTTTGGTGGTAGTTTGGAGTTAATTGTAGGAAAATTGTCTCCTAACTGACAGGATTCAATAGATTATAATATACTGATACAGTATTCTATACTGTCAACATGCTCCTGATCGATAACAGAAGAATAAATGGGCACTTGGAGAATTTTATCTGTGTCATTACCATTAATTAATAAAATGCTATGCTTCAGAAAGGGTATAAAATCGTATTTCTTCATAAAATATGTCCCAAAAATGATATCCATCTTTAGGTTCTCAATTACAAAAAATTGACGGGATAGGCGAGGGCCTGAAATGTTTAACTTTTTATTTGTCTTAAATCGGGGGGGTTCTATTTCATTTGTGGCCCTAACTATCATAAATTGCTCAGTGACACATTCTAATTTCTGTTTTGTTACCAATGTTGAGGCGATACAAGATTCAGAACAACCAGTACTGATAAGGGCGCAATAACTCTTTCCGCATATTTTCACTTTAATTCGGGGAGTGATCGTACGAACAATAGCCTGCTGACAGTCTAATCCCACTCCTTGACGACTGTGTCTTTGCCCTGGGGGCCTAATCTCGAGATCGTTCGAGTGCAGTTAGTATATGAGACATCTCGCACAGTCCACAACATATACAAGACAATTGTTGAAAGCTCCAACCCCTGAAACACGGACGCGTATTCAGTTCGTGAGGGGAGTGCCAGGCAAGCATATACAAGTGACATTTTGTCATGTTCGTGAACCTGGTGTGAGAAGGGAACATATATTAGCAGAGCTCAGCCAATCAGAAGCGTCACTGGTTTCGTGTGCTTTTGTTTATTTACATTATATGCAGTTGAATAAGCAAATGGCTAATATTACCAAAAAATAATGAACGAGCTAAAGTTTATTCTTCTCGAATTCGTAGAATGTAAGTATAACTTACGTAATTGAATATATAATGTTGTGCAGTTCATCGATGATGTTTACAGAGAATTAATTGTGAAAATTAAACCTCATTTTGTCCTTACTTATTCTCTACATATGTTGGAATTACAAACGAAATTAGGTCATTTACTTTGTTATTGGCATGACTTGATGCAATATTTATATGCCTTGCAGCTAATAATATGGAGAATAAAATGTTACATGGAACATCAGATTGGTTTTCTGTCTTTCAAATAATTTACTCGGCAGGGATTGGTCAGTAAAATTCTTCCCTGTGGAAATTACATACCATTAAATTAAGAGAACACAGCTGTGTATCATACATTGTCATAATGTTTACATTGCATTTAAAAAAATGAAAATGAATGTATATGTTAAGTTGCCAATCGCTTGGAGAGTAATAGCAGCTACAAGACACATTGCTAGACGTTGTGTTTGAGTAAGAGCAACTGTGAAGTCCATAGATACTTTTAGTGTAATAATACTGCAGACGTAGATTACAGGTATCAGTTATTTTGGGTAGTGGGCTGCAGTTTTTGGCTAGTAGTGTTAAGTGCCATTGAATTTAATTAAGTTGCACTGTTAAAAAAAATTGTAGGAAATGAGAAACTTGGCCAAGGCAAACTGACAGCTGACTGGACAGCCAAGGATGCCAGCCGGTTGCGGGAAGCAGTATCTGTGAAATTGAAAGCTTGTGCAGTAATAATAACATATGTTATTTGCAGAGTTTTATGTACAAGACTGACTTAATAATAACTTATTACATCTAACCAGCCAACTATGAGTCACTGAACAATAATGACCGACAGAAGTGGGCTTATGTAAATTACACTTTAACTCATAACCTCATTTGCACTCTCAACACACATTTTACTTCTTGTCCATTCAACAAATTCTTACTTTGCATACAATTATACATTCGGGATAGCATAAATGATGTGCAAATTGAATTCACACAGCATCAACAGTCATCTTATGTCCAATATTTTGTTGTTTTTTATGCGCTACTCGTCTACGACTCCACATCTCACACGGCAATGATCGAGAGAGTGGCCACTCGCACAGTCGAGATATATACGATGGCTTTCATATGGTTCGAGCTTACTGTTTTCTAAAATCGTGCGGGTTACAGCCACAATTAGAAGATTTGGTATACGAGTGCTGTTCGAGCTTAGGACGCCTGGCATCTGAGACGAAGTACGGCTCAGCACATTTCACGAAATTGTTTTATCATTGCCATCCTTATGTCCCCCTAACTTCACATCCTGGTTCACGCAATGCTGTCCGACATTCGGCTGACTAAGTGTTTGATGTGTCCTATACCAAAAGTTTTTTTTTTAATTCCTGAATCATGCACCTACATCAGTGCGGAATTCAAACTTCTGATTCGGGAACAATGTTGAGTTGTGTGTCTTATGACCGACATATCAGCACAAGGTGCACATATGTTGTGCTTCGCTAAGGGGTCCAATGAACTGACCGCTGTGCTGCTTGACTGGCATCTCTGTGTGCAGTGCAGTAATCTGTGTATGCGTCCTAGGTAGTGGCTGGAGCGACGTTGCAATGCGCTGAGCATGCGACTCGACTTCCTGTTCATGGGACTGTGTTTCTCCTGATGCTGCAGTCTAACCTGTGTACTGGGAGCACTACTCTTGGAATTGTAGCATTGTACTTCCTGGTGTGTGTTCGGCAGCGGTTGAAAGCTTGTAGTAACAATTCCATTACTGCATGTGTTGTAACTTGCAATCTTAGCATACGACTGAGTCGGATTGACTTTGTTAAACATTGCCCAGCATAAGTCCCTAGATCGTTTCTGTTTGTCCATGAGGGAATATGAACAACCCCCTTATTAGATATTTTTTGAGTACTGGGCCGCATTACTGCCCCTCATGTAATTTCCTCTGCCTCTCTATGGAAACGAACGTGGGTTCGATACTGGCTCAGTATCCCTATACTGTGTGTTGTACGCTTGCGGGTTTCGCCAACCTTCCCGTGCCTAATTTTGATATGTGGATCGAAAATGCCTTTGCTCTGAAATGTTCGGTTCCTTATCTGCATGGGAACATTCTTTTACTATCACTATCGGTGTTGGAGTAAGGGGTGCCTGCCAATACTGATTATAGCAGCTCTGACTGTAATACTGGTTCATGGTAGTTTGCCTCTGAGGATAACTGTTCTGGCCAAATGGAGTTATACCCATATGTCTGCCTTGCTGCATATCTTTCTGGTCTGGTTCCTGCGGCGGTGGATTCTGTGTTCTGATGGACAAGTTGTTGATATCCTCTTTAATTTTCCCTATCTCCACATGAAGTCGCTCCGCATCGGAGTCACAAAGTTGTGTGCTTACTGCCTGACTGTACCAGAAAATTCAACTCTGCATATGTCACCTGCGGATTGTATTTGCGGCGATAGTACATCATTGTCTCAATGTGTGTTTAGCAAGATTCGGCGAGTTGCTGCCACTTGGTGTATAGCAATTGTTTGTATTTCTCCACCATCTTTGTGGAAGTTAAAATGTCCTTCAGCTTGGCCACAATATCTGACCATGGGAGTTCTATGCTTGCCGTGTGAGTGTGTTTCACAGTTTAATTTAATTTAATTCGTCTGCATCTTTCTATGTATGTCCACCTGTTAGATTTGCTGGCCGCCTAAAAAAAATCCCAAAATTCTGCTACACTCTTGTCATTGCCACCTGAAAACATCAATAATTTTTCGGGCTGGTTAACAATAAGTTACATGGGGTTTGGGTTGGCCATATTGTCGAAGTAATCTGTGTTTGTGTATGTGTTAGATGGTATGTAATATCTGAATGCTTGTGTTGACTGTAACACCTGTAAACTTCGCGGTGTGAGGAAAGAACCTGCATGTGGTGTGATGTGTACTTCCCTGTATATGTGTGAAGGGGATTCGTTAAGCGCAAGTACCGGTATTTCATGTGTTGGGTTTGATTCTGGACTAGTGTTAAATGAGTATTCTAGCTCCTCGTTCTGTACTGCTAGCAAGATCCTGGCTACATATTGAACATGTGCGATTGCCTTCGAAGACCTTTCTCTTTCTTTTAAAATATTCTCTGCTTCAGAGGTATCTAACAAAAGTGTTCTGACTAGTTTCTTAACAGAAGGTGGGGTGGTATTAATCCTAATATTCATGTAATTTTTTAGTGGTGTCAGTGTGCACTGTGTAGAATGCAATGTATACCTATACTTCTTCACTTAAAACTATAGGCAACACTATAGCAATACTACGTGCTCCTCTACAGCACTAACTACACTAGTACAATTAAATAGGAGACTTTTTAGCTCCATGCAAAGCACCGCCGAGCGGTACTGAAATACATTAATTTAACACAACTACAGCAACTATACCATTCTACAACTACAGTAAAACACAGCACAGGCATGCACTCGCTAGCTCATGTGCCGAATCGGAAGCTAATCACATCAGGAACTGTTGACTAAAGGCTAAGCAGGTGCAACTGCTGGCATAAGTACCCTGTCAGTTTAAATGTCTTGTACTTACGCTGCACGCTGCATGTGGTGCAGAATAATCTACTTTCTCTTTGATTGATTCTAAGATGAAACTGTACTATCGTATACAATTAACGATACAATACAATGCGCAAAATATAACAATAACTAAACTGAACTGTGAGAAAAATTAACAGAAATCTTATTATTCAAATGCTGGCTGCTAAAGGATGGAAATACCCAGCGCCTCTACAACTGTTCTGGTCCCTCAACCAGACTCTAAACCACTCTCAGCAAACTATGAAATATCGGGGGTTCGAGCTGGTAGATTTACAAATGATAATCTGTTAATATAAAACTACACTTTTATTCTCAGTTTGTATACAATGATATATAGATTACAATAATTGCAAAATAACAACAAGTATGACTTGTAGCAAATGTGCTTGATTGAAACTTCCAGGAGAGATTCTGAGAGCAAAATACAAATATTAGAGTTGAGATAATAAATTACTTTCATACATTAATGCTCATAATTCGCTGCATGTAGCTTTCCCTAACTGACGACATGCACTGGTAAAGGGATTCACTTACTGCTGAACGTTACATCGACCAGGCATGAAGCTCCTCCATTGTGGGATTGGTGATCCAGTTGTCCTCACAGCTGACTGACTGAGGTCCTCTGTCGCCTAGTGTTTCCTGCTCACAGACTTACAGACGCCCTGACCTAGAGTCCACCATGCCTGAGTATCGTACAGAGTGGCTGACCCGGAACAGTACTACCATTCATAGTAGCCCATATGCCATAATTGCCACTCTGCAAAATGCCCTGCCTTCCACCTTTGGAGCTGGAGCCATGATCTCGATTTCATGGCCGACGTAAGGCACACCTATCAGGTTGCCACGGGTTCGTGATCCGGGGTCACAACAGTATGCTTATTGAAAGTTAGAGCACAGGCAGTGTTGACAGCGTATGACTGCTTTATTTGGAAAGGCTTGGTACATCCATCAAAGATTCGAGTATAGGCAGGGTCGACAGACTATGACTGTATGTAATTACAAAGGCTCTGTCGGTACACGAGTTTTGGTAGTATCATGACTGTCTGTAATTGTAAAGGCTCAGTACATGAGAGTTGGTCAGAAGCAGATTATGACTTTAATTTGGAACACGGCATGCTAGTTTGCGATGTGTCAACAGCTGGTTGTGAAGTTGATCTCTCTACACTCGTACACAATCAACTTAGTCTTTATTCGAACACTTCCTGCTGTATGCATTCAAGGTATACACTTAGTCTGCATTATATGGTTAGAGCTTGTAGATGATGGCTACTCGTTACATTTTGGCAATAGGGCCTTGCTTCTCTCCTATGATCGATTGTTTTCTGGCGAACATGTAATCGGTAATGTGTTACGTGTATGAAAAGGCAGGGCAGTCATTGTTTCCAGTGAATTCACGACGATGCTATGTGCTTGCGACTTGCAGGTATTCTGAAACAGCTACACTTTTAAGGTAAAACCTCTTCTCTGCAGCAACTAAGATCAGACTACATACAAAGTTATGCAGTTCGTGTATCAGGTTGTCACAGTGTGTGTGTGTGTGCCCTATGACTGTAAGTATTTGTGGTAAACATACAGTGCGCGATTTACTCAAAGCTGCTAAATGCTCGTATTAATGGGCAGTGGAACCTACAACAAATGATTGTTTGTAGATGTGTCAGCATACACTCTCAATGGGAATCGAACTTTCGATACCTTATTTTTTCAAGGATCATACACCATTGTTGTCAGGCTACATGCCATAGATACTTTCAAGTATATGTGTTTTGACACAGAGTGGTTCTGATGTACTGTTTTGGTCGGTAAAGTATACCATGTTTGGAAAGCCAGAGCGATTATTGTGCTTTGAGCTTTCACTGATTTCACGTCGCGACCTACAGGTATTTTGTTCTGCAAACAGAATATGTTTGTATTTGAAATATGTGTGACATCTGCTAACTTACAATGTCTAATTCGATTGTACTTTGTTGTTAGGAATCATTGATGGTTGAGTATGTGATGTACAGTGAAGTTTAGGTTCATGACAAGTGCAGGTCAGTCCTCAGTTGTTGTGAAGGTAAAGACTAGCTGTGGGCATTTAAGTTTCAGTACATGAGTGTGGGTTGGAGTATGACCGTTGCACTACAAAGGTTCGATATGGGTTATAACTAACTGTAATTACAAGTTTCTGTACACAAGTGTGTAGGTCGCAGTCTGGTCGTAAGTGATGGTTTCGTTTCAGTAGGTTTGTAAGTGGGTGGTTTGACCAGAGCAGTTAAGCATCGTTTACATTGTATGTTCTTGTGGCTCATATTACAGAGCAGGGTGACCCCTCCCTGACCATTATCTGACCTCTCCCTGAACTGCTCCCTGACCCTCCCTGATATCACCCTGTTATTATTACCTGATTTTGTACACGAGTCCAGACTGGAATTACAGGTGAGTGTGTAGGCTCATGTTATAATTTATGCTAGTTGTATCTCAATCAGTTTGGAAATTACAGCCAACTATATGGAGTATCACTGAGAAAGCACACAGAGCAATGCATATGTCTATTTATAATTGTGCATGTGACCATTCTCTATGGGAATCGAACCTGCGATACCTCGAGGTTAGTTCAGGGTAAATGTATTAAATCCTTCCAATAGTTTACCAGTAAATACAAGGACAAGGAGATAGGGTGGCAATGCAGTAATTGGTCACTATCTATTGTGCAATGATAGGCAGGACTGGTCATTGTGGTCTTAGCTTCCAGTGAGGTCACATCGACAATGACGAGATGTGCTCATAGCCCATGAGTATTCACTGCTACACCAGTTAAGGTAGGGGAAAATTCGTTTCATAATGGGAACCTTATCTTTCTAGCATGTGTTGTTGTGTGTATAGGGACTCGGCTGTCTAGCGATGACTGTGTATTCATTGTGAGTGACATCTCATTACATACATCGAAGTCTTGGTACATGGCTCACAAGGGCAGTGTTGATGGTACTAGCAAACCGTCTGGAAGTACGTATGCACATTGAAGGTTCGTGTATTTTTGGTGGTCAGTGGGGCTGCAAGATTGTAGTTGCCTAGGACATTTTGTAGTAGTAATATGCTAGTAAGGAAAAACCTAGGTGTATCTATGTTATGATTTTGACAACTATATCTTCTGTAGTTCTGAACTTACAGCAAACTATGCTTATAAGTCATCATAGGATACACTTAGTCCTGTGGCCCCTTTCGTCATCAGGGATGATAATGTTATGCGTTTGACAGCTATATCTTATGTAATTCGGAAATTACAGCGAACTATGCTTATATGTTGACATGGGATATAGTTGCTCATATGACCTCTCTTATCATTGGGGGATGATGCCTTCAATACGATTTTGGTAGTTATATCTCATACTTTTTGGATGTTATAGTCAACTATATTTATAAGCATGCTTAAGTCATTTTTGACTCTTCAGTATTTTTTTCCTTGCCTGGAGTGATGCCTATGTTATAATTTTTGGTAATAGTATCTCATATGATTCGGGAATTACAGCCAACTATGTTTATAAGACTATAGAGGTTAATTTTGACCTTTTGGTCTTTTTCCTTTTCTGGAGTGATGCCTATATTACCATTTTTTGGTAGTTGCATCTCAAATGGTTCATAAATTACAGCCACCTATGCTTATACATAGACATAGGTCATACTTAAACACATGTGGATGGTAATCCTGAGTGCGAAGGTCGGAAAGGGTGTCTGCTCTCTGTTCCATGAAGGCTCATGTGATCGGTGCACAACAAGTCACTGGAGCTTGGCCTACTCGCTCGGCATATGACATGCGAATGGGAAACTCTGCAGCAGCTCTCTGTATCTCTATTCGCTGCTGCTATGTGCCGGGACCTTATCACCAGATGTACTTCATGCCCCCACCAAGCCCCCACTTCCGGGCGATATACAACTGCCACTTCCAGGTAATAAACAACTTCCAGTTACAACCAAGCACAATGCATTATCGCAACCTATAACAACATCCTGTTATATGCAACACACACACACACAAGTGCAAACATGTTGCCCAACATAAACATTTTATCTACCAACTTAACACACATAATTATTTTTTTGGACATGTTAAATGGACCACAAAATAAAAAATGCATTACACATAAATTGCACATAATCATGGATTGAAAAACAATTCCACATGACCTAGAATATGCATGTTGCCAGTAGTACCAACTAATTTCCGATACAATCAAATCTGATCACCAAGTTCCATCTTCATCTTCTTATGTGAATACATAGACACATTGCCAAAAACACTCATTACAGCAGAATTGTCTGCCTTACCCTCACAAACTGGAAAATTCTTCCAACAGATTATCCTGTTTGGATCAATCTCACTAATATCCTTTTGTGCAGGCTCCTTTTAGACATGAGACCTTCTGAAGAAACACATTTCCAACAAACCACTACCAGCTTTAGCAGTTATTCCTTGAAGACCAAAACGGTACAGAAAGACAACAAAATATAACTCTCTCCTATATCAAGGGTCTTAAGTGTCCAAGACCTATCATCTTTATTGACATCCTTAGTAAAAGACACAATATTATGGTAAACCTTCCTCGGGTAATAACCAAAAGAACTAATTCGCCTCCGATTCATGTCAGGTTGAAATATGCAAAAACACATTATCAATACTGTTAATATTCAACAAAATTAATATGATATGCAGAAAGGAATTAATCTATTAATTCAACACAGATACACACCTCAAAAAAGGTAAGAACACAAATAAACCGAAAACAGAAAAGTCCAGGATCAGCCCGCATCTACTACTTTAACCTACTCGCTCGGCATTTAACATGAGAATGTGAAACTCTGCGGCAGCTCTCCGTGTCACTAAATGCTGCTGCTATGTGCTGGGACCTTATCACAGTATGTTATTCTGGGCCCCACCAAGCCGCCACTTCGGTTGACATAGGGTATACTTAACTACGCGATCCTTCTCCTAGTCATGGTTGATGTACTTGTTATGAATTTGGCAACTATAACTTAAATGGTTATAAGTGATATGAACACACAATTTTCAGGAGGGGGCAGTGTCGTACGAAATCCGATATGAATGATCGTGACGACTTAATGCCCGCTGCTGGCCACCAAAATTGACGACATCCTCAGCTGGCCGCAAATTTCCCTCAGTAGACATAGGTCATCGACACCAATATGGCCACCGGGAATAATTTCTCTATCTTGCAGGAATTTCTCAATTTCTGCGCGATTCATACGCATTGGGCAAACCTCAGCAACATTGGTAAAACAAACTTTATGGTACTGGCTGCCAATATGGCCGCTGTGGGTGGGAAGAAAGTTCGGAAAATTTGGCGGGAAAAAGGGGGGAAATTACGTCTTTACGTGAAATTGGCCATTGTGGATGGGAAAAAGGGGAAAAAAAAGGGAATTTCGACGATAACCTTATAAGGCATTTTTGTTCCCCTGTGTCCCAAGTATGACGCCAGGTGCACCATAAATCTCTGTTTTATTCCACTACGATGGTGGTCCAGTCCCACATTCCACAGCCCCCAGCCCCTGTCCCATAGTCGCCATTTTACAACTACTCATCAAGCTCTGAAAGCGGGTCCCTACTAAAACAATGCTCCTTCAAAATTGTAACCGATGCACCCGTTTCTACTATAAGCCTACACCTAGCATCCTGTATGTACACATTTAAAAATAAGTCAGAGTGCATCAGAAGTGCGCACACTGGTAAACTAACATAATCCTTACTATACATTTTTTTTCCGGCCGTTCCTCGTTGGGGGGTTGAGTACGACCATTGTTGTTTAAATTATTTTTCTGAAGCATTGGGCCTAGTTTTGGCCAACTTTGCTACAGAATTTACAATTTGGAATGCGGCAGTCCGAGGATCTGTGACCATTTCTCCCACATTTTTCGCATATTACAGGGCCCTTAACATTTTCCAGGTCACATTCGAAGGTTTGAGCATCAGCCTTCATCATCTGAAAACAGTTCCTCGCAATGCGGTTCAATTTACCGCACGAGAAACGCTTGAGGCCCTCGTGTCTTCGTGTTACGGCGGGTGCCCTCTCACCACCTCGAACCTGGGACCGTCGACTCTCAACTGCCTGCAAGTAGTTTTTCCTGCTTGTCAATATTTAATTTTGCTCCTCCTCTTTCGCATTTTTCATTGCTAAGTCTTGCAACCTTACCATATTCTACGCACCTACAGAGTCTCCTTATTTAAAAAGGGATTTCTCTTCATGATACGACTTGGACAAGTGATGATCCTTGCCCGTATTATCACTGCCAAGACTCATTTTTCCTGGTCCTTTCAGTCAACTTCTCCTTTGATTTTACGCAGTTTATAATATACCGTTCGCTCGCGTGGTGTTATCACACGTGTCGCTTCACCCTCATTTGCTCTCTGCGACCGTGCTCTAACAGGCCTTGTTGGGCTCGCTTGACCTGAACATAATTGCTACATTGCCATAAAATTTCACTGTTTTATAATATAACACCCCACCCTTTAAATGTAATGTCATTTCCTTGGCGACACCCAGATTTTTCTCAAAATACTAATAATCAGGCGGCCTTAAAATTAGACTATATCACCATTGTAACACCAATAATCGCTACTTTAAAGTGTCACAAACGCTCAGAAAATTCGGGTGGGCTTGAAAATGGACTTATCCCTTGCCATTTCAGGCATGTCACAAAACGTTCCAAAAAATTCAGGAAACCTGAATTTAGGCAAATATCACCTCTATGCCACCATTTGCCATGCTCCTACCATCCAAAGGCCAATAACGACAGAAGAAAATGGCAGTGTTTATGCTGGAGCGAACTCCCAGCTGATTTTAAAAGGGGTGGTATGCTGCCAGCATCCATTTTTAAGGTATTGGGTTTCTAATGCATTGATGGACGAGTGTAATTCTTGCTGCGATCGCTAATTTGCAACCAGCGGCCTCCGGATTTATTTTATTTAAAGATTACAACAATAAAACATTTAGACTTGTTTTGCCTAATATTCCTGTCCCAGGGAGCACAATGTAACCACCACAAAATTTGAATCAATTCCTTACACCATTCAAATGCTCTTGGGATGCTGGCTGCTGCGTGATCTTACCTGGTAAACATACATATTTTACATTATAAATTTATTTTGAAATTGAACACACAGATTCCCATGACTCCTCATTATTCACTTTAATTTAAATTTTTGGCATGTGGTTGTTATACTCACCTTCTTGCACCGGGAAAAATTCCCGTTGGCACAATTAGTACTCTTAACGACTGTTTGTAGAAAGCGCCGCTTCACTTCATCATTGGAGACGTGGCTCCCCCTTCAATTCTCCTACCTTACCTCTACCCACTTCCCTCCTTCGCTGTGACACATTTTTTTAAATTTTTGGAGTCGGGGCATTCTCTGCTTGAACTTGGCGACCGGCGTCTGCTTCTTGTTTGTATTAGTGGCGATAATCATGATTGATTTTTGAACTACATGTTATGGCGCTCAAGTCTAATTAATGTCAGTGTTGGGTATCTTTAAGGATGAATATTTTTTAATTCAAAATATTTAACAGTGGAAGGCGTCTACTCAATGCTGAAGTAGATGAGTAGTGGCTCACATCGCGTATTTTTTTAATGAAATGGGCTTGATTGGTGTTAGATTTTTGTGTGTTAGCGAGTGCTAATATAGTAGTGGTCGTGCTGTATTTTTGATAACCTTTTTTAAATGCCTGTTCGGCCGCTAGACAAAATTCTTTTTCGGTTTAGTGTTTGGCATTTTGGAGAAGTGTAAGAAATACTGCATGATAGCTGGTTTAAATATCACTATCGGCCGCCCCATATTCTGCCCCGTTTGGTTGATTTGTTTAATTTTTTTATTTTTCAGATATGATTAATTGTTAAAATATCAAATTTAGTGGAATGCGCTACCAGACTTATGATAAGTAGCCATTCCACTAATCATAATTTTTAATTTAAGTTTTATAGTTTATTTTAACGTGTAATTTTATCGTGGTTTGACTTTGATAAGCATAAGCACCACGAAAATTCTTATGAAGGCATGTAAAAGTTTTCACGTTCTCATATATTTATTAAATAATTTTTAGTGGCTCAAAGTCCTGTTCACGTTTACGTTTTGTCTAATGAAAATGGGTAGGTTCTATAAGTTGCAGACGTTTATGAACCATTGTAAATGCGTCCGGGTAACACGAGAGTTAAATTGAGTTAAATGAAGAGAACATAATCTAGTCATATAGCCAAGTAATTTAGCCTGGCTGTGAAGCCATTTTGTGAAAGAAAACTACGTATTAATTTTTATGAATTGTCGTAAATAACTATTGTCTCTGAGCATTTAAATTTGCCGGAATGTAGTTGCAGTCCGGAGTGAGTATAATACTAGTCAGCTTACTGTATATGTTTTGGATTGAATTCAATTGGTGCTAATAAATTTAAGTTATTTTAAGGTGACTTCCGTAAGATATGATTTTTAAAATACGTTCTTTATTATAGTGTAGTTGTTATGAGTCATAAATAAATGTCGTGTAAATTATATCAATATTATCTGTAATGCGCCCGCATTTCTAATGAATGATTCAATGCTGAAAGAAATTTGGAGCATCATATTGTGTGCTGGTTACTTAGTTATGTTCATTTGTACAATACGGCATTATTTGTATTCTTTCTAGTTCAATCTTGCAGTTGTATTCGTATGAGCTGCGAAAAAAAAAATTCTGTAATGATTTTTTAGTGTGTGCTTGTATGTAACCGTACCCTAACCCGGGTACAATACTGCTGCGACTCTGCTATTTTTTAAATTATATTTTCTGTATTGCATCTACGTATCCTGTGGCTGAGATGTCGTCGTAGCCCAGCAATTCTTGTTTATTTATTCACTGAAACGAGACGAAAAAGAGGGGCTGCTTTTTGACTTGGATCTCGAAGTGGACAATGGCATCCCCGTCGTTCAAATGAGAGGAATGGCAGTTCAAATGTTATTGGGAGCAAAACATGAACATCGAGCTCCACATGTTGTTGCGAAGCAGCTTATTGTGGGGGTGAGTCAAATCACGCGACCGGTTTTCTTTTCATACCTAGATAGAATTAAGCCTCTAACTTCCCTTGAGCCTGTCGAAATCCTTTCTTTTTTTTTATTGCGGTGGGCAAATTGTTTGGTTTGAGCTCATCCTCGGAAATGGAACTGTTAATGGCCTTGTCTACTAAGGTCGAGTGTTTCGTATTACAACTACGACATGAACAGTTACAGGACTAATGGTAGGTTCAATTGTGGGTTATAAAAAGCCTATTTTACGAGCACTTTTTCCTGATTGCGTGCAACGTCAGTGTGAAAGAAACGTTTTTTTCCATTTCAAATGCCGGATGAAGTCATCTATGATTTTGTTGAGTAGATCCGTGCCTTTCATGAGGCCTTAAGTATGTCTTTATCCGAGGCTGAATTAACTAAGTTTAATGTCAACAAATTATCCCGCACGTGATAGCCTGTTGTATACTCTTAACAGTGCCTAAAATTTTTTCGGAACTAAGGTATTTCTTAGCTGAGGCACAGGGCCAGCTCGTCGCATGTACTGAGTATCGGACCAATTTTCCTCACCCTCGTGTCGCCCGCCATGACGAGGCTCAGAAAGCAGCATCTGGACAAGTCCTTGAAACCTATCGAGACTCGTGGGTTACTTGTGCGCTGTGCGAATTGCTCTAATACCGAGCATAATGCAGCTAACTGTAATTTAGATGAGATTAGTCTGGATGAAAGACGTTTTCATTGGGGTGAGCCAGGGCATTATCGTCGCTTTTGTGAGCGGCCTTTGGGAATCGACGAGTAACTGACAGAGTGAGTGGGCCTGCCAGTTTTTTGGGACATAAAGTCCCGCATTGTCCATGCAATTGTTATGTTACCATTATCCCGTAATTATCCCGCTTTGATAGATACTAGGACCACCTATTGTATAATTAGGGAGAGGTTTTAAATAAACTTCTCAAGTCTAATGTGTTATCCAATGGTCGTGTAAGTTTTGTGTCCGAGAAGCGCCTTTGTGTCGCTAATAACGATATAGTAAAGTCTGATCTTGTTGTGAAATTGCATTTTAAGATCGGGAGATTTGCCTGGACTTTTCAATTTTGGGTTATCCCCAATCTTACTCAAAATTTAATATTGGATCTTAAATTTCTCGGTAAGTGTTTTGTATGCAGTTGTAGGTACGTTGTTTGTGTTAAGACATTAACGTATGTCTATATTATTTTTTAATCGTAACTTAGTATTGATTTCATAGTTTTTCTTCGACGAAGTGTTTCGAGTGTTTCCTTCAAATCGTTTGTAGATTTATTATTTTTTTAAAATATCCTACGTTAGGATAAAGCGTTGCAGGATTAAATGCTTCACGCGATGCGAGTCTCGGTAAATTTAAAAGGAAGTTGTGTCAAAAAATATAAATAATTTACTTTTAAATCTTGTACATGAGGTAAGTTTTTTTTGTGCATTTAAGTAATTATTATTCTTTGTAGATTTTTAAAAATTTCATGTGAAATGTTTCATGTATTAAATGAAATAATTTTTTGGAGTTCTTCATATTTAGTTTGGCATAATTTAAATTATTGGGGAAATAGTTTTTTGGTTTCATTGTAGGTATAATTCACAAAGTGTATTAATAGTTTGCAAGTAGTTTCATTCATTTAGAAGTTTGTGTGGGAAATATTTATTTGTCCATGTTAATTGGAAGTGTTTGAGAAGGAGATACAACGCATAAAAACGGTCACTCTTTCGAAACCACTTTTTGCTGTTATGAAGTGTTGGGGGGTATCGAAAGGTAGCCCCCTTGCCAATCCGCTGGTCTGTATATAGCCCTGGTGACTCGTAGAAAGCGCTGAGTTGTGAGCAGGTCTCAGATGGGAAGGTTATATCACCCGCTAGCCTCATTGCTCTCGGAGATACGTGTGTAGTTGAGAGCCTCCCATCTCCCTATTACCCCCGCAAATGACCGCCCACTGAAACATTGCCATATGCCCTTCGCCAGCCGGTCGCGTGCTTGCACAGCTGGGCGACCTGGCCAGTCCTGGTCCTTCCCGCTGCGTGCGATTAAGCCGTCCCTACATTATACCCAATTTCTGCTACCTTATGTTATACCCATGGGCACAACAGAAGGCATAAAAGATTCTGTAGCAGAAGTGAAGAAATAATACATCAGTTCATACCCAAATGTTACCTAAAGTGCCAACAGAATATTGTAAATAGCGGTAAAAAAAACTACTCTCAAATGATAGACATTCCACAGTTGGCAGGGATACAAATGCAATCAAATATTACAAGTAGGTGCTTTGTGGTAAATCCAAAAAGTACGAAGATATTTTTTTTCCCTGAAGACTGCGTTTGTTTAAGTTTCTGAGTAAGAGAACTGGAGTATTAATATATGAAAAATTATATTAGTAACAGTACTGCTTATGTGTAAAAACAAAGTACTGTATTCACATTTATGTACAACTGACTTTTACGCGACAAATTAAAATATTATTTAATTATTAAAATAATTATCTGTAAAAGGCACAATAATCCATCTTGTGCCTTCCGCAATTAAAAAATATTATACTGTTAGCGTACTAAAAGAAGACAAAAATATCAGAATACTAACATTAAAGCTTTTATGTGTGTGGGTTGACATCACCCATGATACACAGATCAAATTATGCTTTTACACTGCTCGTTTGTAGGTTGTGTGTGTAGCTCAGTATGTAATGAACTTTTGTAATTATTTCATGTGATACATTATTGTTGTTTATATTTTGTTTTTCATAGAAAACTTTTACTTCTAGTATTTCTTTGTCTAAAAGCAGTAATATTCAAGTAACTGTACAGTGCACTCGGCTACCTGTGGTTCTTTTTATTTAGCTTTGATGTTTATTATTGCTTTCAAAGATATTAGTGAAATAAGCGCTTTCTGGCAATAACTTAAATTATAAATCGGCATAATATATCACATAAATTAAGTAAAAAAAAATCGTTATACGGTGGAGATTTGAACTCCGGAAACTAAAAATTTACAATACAACACCACGCACCAACCCACTGAGGGTTGGTGCGTTTCGAACTGCGCTGTTAACACGTTATATACGTAATAATAGTCAATATTTATCACGTGTAATTAAAGTTGTGTTTATTGTTTTATTATGACCATGGGAGTCAATTGAAACGTTTTCCGTTACTTACGCGTATATTAAGTTTCTTTTTATACATAAATACACTTCACAGATCCTGTAATTTTTTCGTAAACGGATATATACACCTCGAGGTTGTTACTTGTGTGTCCGCCATCTTGTCTGTCGCAGCTCTGTGGGTATAGCAGAAATTTAGAACACGTTCTTTTATTACCGTCTCGGGCATACCCATGAGTACGAAAACTGTCATACCCGGAGCTAGACCCCTTCTGGGGGAGAGATGGACAGTAACCTACACGGGGACAGAAACGCTAGCAGCAAAGGGATGGGAAAACGCTATCGAAATGGACATCGTGTATGGCCGGCTTTTGCTCGTCTCCTGCAGGCCGGCCAGTGCTGCGCACCAGTCTCGGCCGGCTCATTTTCACAAAAATACTCCTCATGTGACATTATGATTTTATAGATTTAAATTAACACGCTTGTAATAACATGTTGATGTATTAAATCGGTACTTATGTTAATCATTAAAAAAAACTAGTGGCTCCCGGGTTTCTTTACTGAATTTCCGGGATATGAATTTGCGAAACAGGTAGAAATTTCTCCCACCTCAGTCAGTAAACCTCCTGTTTCTGTACATCATAAAAGTGCAGTAAAAAAGCAAATAAAATTAAACACCGAACTGCCACAATAATTCATATTAAATTATGCTGAACAAAACAATCGTTCCTTATATTTGGTAATGTGATTCTCCAGCAATATCATATTTAATTCTCTTTTGAGTAAACCAGTATTGATTTATATACACTATCAATATATGAAAAATATATTATCCAAAACAAGGAAAAATGCAATCAAGTTAGCTTTTACCACCGCTGAGAAGTTCATTATATATTTATTAAAAAAACCAGTTTCTAGTATGTTACCAGTTACAATTATTATAGACTACACGTTTGACGGTAACATTTTGTAGCAATAAATTGATTCTTCTACAGAGATACACATACTTTACAAAAATACAAGAAACTATAAAATCGAGAATTCTATGCATCTGTATGTTTTAGTTAATACTATGTAACTTAAATTGCTTTAAGTGTATTAAGCCAGCATACGTTCAGAAAAAACAGGTATAGTCCATTCACGGTTTCTTCGGCCTTTTTGAATCAAACTTTTGAAAACCCTCCCATGTAGGACGTGTTTAGTTATTTCCTAAATACGCCCTGTATCACAAGCGTTTTATACATGTGTTCATAAAAGTTGATTTTTTTTTCTGTTAAATTTAAATTTTATTAATATCTTAGCTATATATTATAATACTTTATTGATAAATAATTTGATTAAAAAACAGGGAGAAAATAGGTTTACTGGTAACGCCTAGTGAGAAACAGTTCGTATACAAAATAAAATTACATCTGAGAGCGCACGAATCTGGTGCGTTGTCTCTTTGGTGTAATTCTCCAGACTTGCTAAGCTTAGTTTGCACGAGGTGGAGGGATATCCTGGAAATATAACATTCGCAGGGCTTCATAAAAGGCTGAAGTAACTGTGAATTGACTACAATAGATGTGATTAACGCTAATGGGTCAGTACATATTGAAAAGAGTAAGTACAATTTTAACAGTTTTAGAAACCATTTTATCAGTAATTGCGAAGCGTAAAACAAAACGATTATTAGGTTGAGAAACTTTTAATGTGTGGGAGCAGAGTTGTCAAATATTATTATTTTTTAATTCCTTTAATATATGTTATTGGTGCCGTGCGTAAATAGCCTATGTACGCATGTAATAAAGCCAGAGGGAGTCTTGGACTGCCTTGCACCCTACAAGTCGAGACCAGGGCTGCCTAGCATTCACCAAGTTGAGACCAGGACTAACTAGTTCCACACAAGTTGAGCCTAGGAGTGCCAACCACCCAACATGTCGATCCTATGATTGCTTAGTTCCCACCAAGACGACCCGAGGACTGCCTAGTTACCACCAAGTCGAGCCTAGCTCTGCCTAGCACACCGGAAGTCGAGCCCAGTATTGCCTGGTGCCCTCCAAGACTAGCTCAGGACTGCCCTGTTTTCACCAAGTCGATCATAGGACTGTGTAGATCCCCCAAAGTTAAGCCTTGGACTACCTAGTTCCCACCAAGTCGAGCCTATGATTGCCTAGCACCCAACACGTCGAACATAGGACTGCCTAGCACTCTCCAAGTCGATCCGAGGACTGCCTAGTTACAATCAGTCGAACCTAGGTTTATCTAGCACCCACAAAGTTGACCCTAGGACTACGAATCACCCACCAAGACGAGCCTAGGACGGCCTAGTTACGACCATGTCGAGACCAGTCCTGATTAGTTGCCACCAAGACTAGCCTAGGTTTGCCTAACACCCACCAAATCGGGGCTATGACTGCCTAGCACCCAGAAAGTCGAGCCCAGGGCTACCTAGTTCTTACCAAGTCGAGACGAGGCATCCCTGGTTCCCACTATGTCGAGCAAGGACTGTCTATTCCCCCCCTGTGCAGTATAGGACTGGCTAGCTCCCAACAACTCGAGCCAAGGACTGCCTTGTAAACACCATGCCGAGCCCAAGACTGCCAAGATACCACCTAGTCTAGCCCGGTGCTTCCTAGTTCCCACCAAGCTGCACCTAGGACTGCTTAGCACCCACCAATATGAGCCCAGGACAGCCAAGTTCCCACCAAGTCGATCCTAGGACTGCCTAGCAACCACCAAGTTGAATCCAGGATAGCATAGGTCCCACCAAGAAGTGTCTAGGCCTGGATAGTTCCCAACAAGTCGAGCCTACGAAAGCATTATACGCTGCAAGTCGGGCATAGGGCAGCTTAGTTCCCAACAAGTCGAACCCAGGATTGCCTAGTTCCCACCAAGGCGAACACAAGACTGAAAAGATCTTACCAAGTCTAGCCTAGGACAGCCTAGCACCCACCAAGTCGAGTGCAGGACTTCCTATTACCCACCAGGTAGATCCTAGGACTGCCTAATACGCACCAAGTCAATCTTATTACTGCCTAGCAACCCCAAGTCAAGCCTAGGCCAGCCTAGCACCAACTAATTCAAACCCTGGCCAGGCTAGTTACCACCAAGTCGAGTCCAATACTGCCTAGTTCCAACCAAGTCTAGCCTAGGACTGCCTAGCTTCAACCATGTAGACACTATCACTGCTTAGCACTCACAAAGTCGAGCCCAAAATCGCCTATTTACAACCAAGTTAAATTTAGTACAGCCTAGCTACCTACAATTCTAGCCCATTGCTGCCCAGCCCAATCCAAGTCGAATCTACGACTGCCAAGCATCCACCATGTAGAAAATATGACTGCCTACCACTCACAAGTCGTACCCAGAATGACCTAGTTACAACCAAGTCGAGCTTAGGACAGCCTAACACCCACCAAGTCGAGTGCAGGACTGCCTATTACCCACCAAGTCGAGCCTAGGACTGCCTAGTACCCATCAAGTTGTGCTTAGGACTGCCTAATTCCCACCAACTCAAGCCTAGGATTGCCCAGCACCTACAAATTCGAGCTCAAGACTGCCTAGTTCCCACCATATCAAACATAGGTCTGCATAGTTCCCACCACGTCGAGCCCAGGACAGCCTACCACCCACCAAGTCGCGACTAGGGTTTCCTAGTTCCCACCGAGTCGAGTATAGGTCAGCCAAGCACCCACCAAGTCGAGTCGAGGTCTGCCTAGTTCCCACCAAGTCGAGTCTAAGACTGCATAGCACTTACCAAGTCGAGCCTAGGACTGCAGAGTCCCCACTGTGTCGAGTCAAGACCTGACATGCACCCACTTAGTCGAGCCTAGGCTTGCCTGGCACCCACTAAGTCGAGGGAAAAAACATCATAGCACCCACCAAGTTAAGCCCTGGACTGCCTAGTTTCTCACAAAGTCGAGCCCAGTAGTACCAAGAACCCACAAATTCGAGCCTAGCCTTTCGTAACAACCACCAAGTCTAACCATGATTTGCTTAGCAAACTCCAAGTCGAGCCTAAGTCTGTCTTATTCCCACCAAATCAATCCTACGACTGCCTTTTACAATCCCGAGTCGAGCCTAGCCTGCCTAGCACCCACCATGTCGAGTCTAGAACTGCATAGCATTACCCAAGTCGAGTCTAGGATGGTGTAGCATCATCCAAGTCGAGCCAAGATCGGCCAAGCTCTCCCAAATCGAGCCCAGGCCTGCCTAGTTTCCGTCTAATCGAGCCGTGGACTACCTATCACCCCCCCAAGTTGATCCCAGGACAGCCTCGTGATCACCAAGTCGAAAGCAGGCAGCCTAGTACCCACCAAGTCGAGAACAGGAATGCCTAGTTCGACCAAGGCAAGCCAGGACTGCCTAGTTCCCACCAAGTCGAGCCTAGGCTTACCTAGCACAAACCATGTCGAGCCTAGGACAGCCTAGCAGTCAACAAGTCGAGCCTATGCCAGCCTGGTTCTCACCAAGTCGAGTCTTGATTTCCTAGCACCCCCGAAGTTAAGCTTATGTTTGCCTGGTTCATTACAATTCCTGCCAAGGCCTGCCTAGCAAACACCAAATCGTGCCTAGGACTGCCTAACACCAAACAAGTCAAACCTAGGACTGCCTAGCACCCACAAAGTTTTTCCGAGGACTGCTGTGTTTCTACCAATTCGAGCCTAGGCTTGCATGGCATCTGCCAAGTCGAGCATAGGTCATTCTTGAACCCACCAAGTTGAGACCAGGACTACCTAGATTCCACAAAGTCGAGCCCAGGACTGCCTAACACACACCAATTCAGGTCAAGGATTTCGTAGCAACCACCAAGTACAGCCAAGTAATGCCTAGCAACCTCCAAGTCGAACCTATTACTGCCTAGTTCAAACTAAGTCAAGAATTGGACTGCTACGTACCAACCAAGTCGAGCCTAGAAATGGCCAACACCCACCAAGACAATCTCAAAACTTACTGTTTCCTATCAAGTCGAGCTTAGGACTGCATAGTTCCCACAAAGTCGAGTGTAGAACTACACAGCACCCACCAAGACAATCCTAGAACTTCCTGTTTCCCACCAAGTCGAGCCTAGGTCTGCCTATGTCCCACCAAGTAGCGCCCAGAACTACCTATTTACCACCAAGTCGAACCTAGGCCTGCCTAGCACCCACCAAGTCGAGCCAAGGTGGTTCTATCACTAACCAAGATGAGCCTTGGACAGCGTAGCTCCCACCAAGTCGAGCCTAGAACAGCCCAGTTCCCACAAAGTCGAGCCCAGGATTGCCTAGTTCCGAACAAGTCGAACCCAGGTCGGCAGATCACCCACCAAGTCGGGCTTAGGCCAGCCTAGTTCCCACAATGTCAATCCCAGGACTGCCTAGATACCACTAAATCGAGTCCAATACTGACTAGTTCCCATCAAGACTAGCCTAAGACTGCCTAACACCAACCAAGTCGAGCCTATGACTGCCTAGCACCCAGAGAGTTGAGCCCAGGGTTGCCTAGTTTCCACCAAGTCAACCTTACGACTGCATAACACACAGCAAGTTAATCTAAGGACAGCTTAGTTACCACCAAGTCGAGCCCATTATTGCCTTGTTCTTACTAAGTCGTTTCTAGGACTGCTTAGCTCTTACCAAGACTAGCCTAAGTCTGCCTAGTTCTCTACTAGTCCAGCCCAGAACTGTCAAGATACCGTGAAGTCGCGTTCTGGACAACCTAGTTCATAACCAAACCGAGACTAGTACTGCGCAGCACCCACCAAGTCGAGTACAGGACTCCTTAATTCCAGACAAGTCGAGCCTAGGTCAGCCTAGCTGACTCGATGTCGAGCCTACGACTGCCTAGTTCCCACCATGTCGAGCCCAGGACTGCCTAGTTACTACCAAATCTAGCCTAGGACTGTGTAGCTCCCGCCAAGTTAAACCTTAGACTTCTTAGTTCCCACCAAGTCGAGCTTATGATTGCCTAGCACCTAACAAGTAATATTTATTACTTCCTAGCACCCACCAAGTCGACTCAAGGACTGCCTAGTTACCACAATGTCGATCCTAGGACTACCTAGCACAAAAAAGTTAAACCTAGGACTGCCTAGTTACCACAATTTCGATCCTAGGACTACCTGGCACACACAAAGTCAAACCTAGGACCGACTAGTTATCACAAAGTCGAACCTTGGACTACCTAGCACCGACAAAGCCGAGCCTAGGACTGCCTAGCTCCCACCGAGGCGAGCCTAAGCCTGCCTAGCACCCAATAAGTAGAGCCTAGGCTTGCATGGCAACCATCAAGTAGAGACGAGGTTTGCCTAGCACCCGCCAAGTAAAGCACAGTACTGACTAGTTCCCTCAAAGTCGAACCCAGGATTTCCTAGCACCCACCAAGTAGAGCCTAGAAAATCGTAGCAACCACAAAGTCTAGCCTAGCTATGCGTAGCAACTTAAAGTCCAGCGTGGGTCTGCCAATTGCCATAAGCCATGCCTAGGACAGCTTATTATCCCCCAAAACGAGCCTTGATTGCTTAGCACCCACCATGTCGAGCATAGGACTACATAGCACCCCCCCCCCAAGTCGAGCCTAGGACTGCCTAAGTCCATCCAAGTCGAGCCAAGGACTGCCTAGTACACACAAATCGAGCCTAGGACTGCATATTTCACATCAAATCAAGTCTAGGACAGCCAAGTTCCCACCAGTTCGAGGCCAGGTCTTGCTAGTTCGTATCAAGACAAGCCTAACATGGCCTAGCATTAACAAAGTCGAGCCTAGTTCTGCTTACAACCAACCAAGTCGGGCATAGGACAGTCTAGCAACAACCAAGTCGAGCCTAGGTCTGCCTAGTTCCCACCAAGTTGAGTCTACAACTGCCTAGAAAACACCAAGTCGACTCTAGGATAGCCTAGTACCCCGTAAGTCGAGCCTTAAATGCCTAGCATCCACCAAGACTAGCCAAGGACTGCCTAACACCCTCAACGTCGAGCCTATGACTGCCTAGCACCCAGAAAGTCGATCCCAGGGCTACCTAGTTCTTACTAAGTCGAGCTTAGGAATACCTGGTTCACACTATGTCAAGCAAGGACTGCACATTCCCCCCCCCCCCCTCTGTGCAGTATAGTACTCCCTAGCTCCCACCAACTCGAGCCTAGAACTGCTTTGTTAACACCATGTCGAGCCCAGGACTACCTAAATACCACCTAGTCTAGCCCAGTTCTTCCTAGTTTCTACCAAGTTGCACCTAGGACTACCTATCACCCACCAAATTAATGACTGCCCAGTTCCAACCAAGTCGATCCTAGGACTGCCTAGTACCCACCAAGTTGAACCCAGGATGTCATAGATTCCAACAAGTCGTGTCTAGGCCTGGCTAGTTCCCACCAAGTCGAGTCTACGAATGCCTAGTACCCTGCAAGTCGGGCCTAGGGCAGCTTAGTTCCCACCAAGTTGAACCCAAGACTGCCAAGATCTTACCAAGTCGAGCGTAGGACAGCCTATAATCCACCAAGTTGAGCGCAGGACTTCCTTTTACCCACCAAGACGAGCCTAGGACTGCCTAGTACACAACAAGTCGATCTTATTACTGCCTAGCAACCCCTAAGTAAAGCATAGGACAACCTAGCACCAACTAAGTAAAACCCTGGCCACGCTAGTTACCACCAAGTCGGGTCCAGTACTGCCCAGTTCCAACCAAGTCTAGCCTAGGACTGCCTAGCTTCAACCATGTAGACACTATCACTGCTTAGTACTCACAAAGTCGAGCCCAAAATCGCCTATTTACAACCAAGTCAAGTTTAGTACAGCCTAGCTACCTACAATTCTAGCCCATTGCTGCCCAGCCCAATCCAAGTCGAATCTACGACTGCCAAGCATCCACCATGTAGAAAATATGACTGCCTACCACTCACAAGTCGTACCCAGAATGACCTAGTTACAACCAAGTCGAGCATAGGACAGCCTAACACCCACCAAGTCGAGTGCATGAATGCCAATTACCCACCAAGTCGAGCCTAGGACTGCCTAGCACCCATCAAGTTGTGCTTAGGCCTGCCTAGTTCCCACCAACTCGAGCCTAGGATTGCCCAGCACTAACATATTCGAGCTCAGGACTGCCTAGTTCCCACCGAGTTGTACATAGGTCTGCATAGTTCCCACTAAGTCGAGTCTAGGACAGCCTGCCACCCGCCATGTCGCGCCTAGGGTTTCCTAGTTCCCAACGAGTCGAGCATAGGTCAGCCAAGTACCCAGGAAGTAGAGCCCAGGTCTGCCTAGAACCCACCAGACGAGCCTAGAACTGCCTGTTTCTCTCCAATGCGAGGCTAGTACTGTCTATCATCCACCAATTCGTGCCTAGTATTACATAGAACCCACAAAGTCGAGCCTAGGACAGTCTAGCACCGAACAAGTCTAATCTAGGACTACCTAGTTCCCTGCGAGTCGTGCTCAGGACTACCTATTTTCCACCAAGTAAAAGCTTGGACAACCTAGCCCCTTCGCCCTTCTAAAGTCGTGGCTAGGGCTGCCTAGCACTCAATAGATAGAGCGCAGCTCTGCCTAGTTCCCACCAAGATGAGCCTTGGATTGACTATCACCCACCAAGTCGAGTCTAGGATTACCTAGTTCTCACCAAGTCAAACTTATGACTGCCAATACCCACCAAGTCGAGATTGGACTACCTACCACCCACCAAGTCAGGCCTAGCATTGCCTAGATATCAACAAGTCGAGCCTAGGTATGCCAAGCACCTATCAAGTCGAGCTAAGGACTGCCTTGTTACTATCAAGTTGATGTCAAAACTGCCTTGTACCCACTAAGTCAAGCCGAGCTCTGCATAGCATCAAGCAAATTGTGCCCAAGACTGTTTATTTCCCACCAATTAGTGCCCAGGACTGCCATGTTCCCAAAAATTAGAGCCCAGGTCGTCCAAGCTCCGACCCAGTCGAGCCTAAGTCTGCCTAGAACCCACCAAGTCGAGGCCAGGTCTGCCTGGTTACAATCAAGTCGAGCCTAGGTATGTGTAGCTCCCTCAAGTCAAGCCTTAGCCTGCATGTTTCCCACCAAGTCGACCCGATAAGTTGAGCCAAGGACTGCTTCATTACCACCAAGTCGAGCTCAGTACTGCATATCAACTCCCAAGTCGAGCCTAGGACTCTCTAACACCCTCCAAGTAGAGCATAAGTCTGCTTATATGCCACCAAATCAAGCCTAGGAATGCCTAGCACCCCCCTAGTCGAGCCCATGACTGCCTGGTCCCCACCAACTATAGCCATGAACTTCCTAGCACCCACCAAGGCGAGCTAAGAACTGCCAGTTTTTCTATAAATCCAACCTAGGAATGCTTAGCACACCCAACAATTCGAGCGTAGGACTTCCTAGAATCCACCAAGTCAAGATAAGGACTATGCAGAACCCACCAAATCGAGCCTAGGACAGTGTAGCACCCACAAAGTCGGGCCTAGAACTGCCCAGTTCCCACCAAGTCATGCCCAGGACAGCCTAGTTATCACCAAGAAGAGGATAGGTCAGCCTAGCACCCTCCAAGTCAATCCTAGGACTGCCTAGCATGGACCAAGTCGAGCCTAGCACAGTGTAGCACCCAACAAGTCGAGCATAGAACAGATCAGTTTCCACCAAGTGGAGCCCAGTACTCCCTTGTTCCCACCAAGTCGAGTCTATGATTGCCTAGCACCCACCAAGTCAATCCGAGATCTTCCTAGTTACCACCAAGTCGAACCTAGGAGTACATAGCACCCACAAAGTTAAGCCCAAGTCTGCCTAATTACCACCAAGTCGATCCCAGTAGTACATAACACACACAAAGTTAATCCCAGGTCTGCCTAGCATCCACCAAGTCGAACATAGAACTGCCTGTTTCTCTCCAATTCGAGGATAGTACTGTCTACATCCACCAATTCGTGCCTAGGACTACTTAGAACCCACCAAGTCGAGCCTAGGATATTCTAGCACCGAACAAGTCTAATCTTGGACTGCCTAGTTCCCTCCGAGTCGTGCCCAGGACTGCCTTGTTTTCACCAAGTAAAGCCTAGGACTACCTAGCCCCTTCACCCTTCTAAAGTCGTGGCTAGGGCTGCGTAGCTCTCAAAAAATATAGCCCAGCTCTGCCTAGTGCTCACCAAAATGAGCCTTGGATTACCTACCACTCACCAAGTCGAGCCTATTATTGCCTATTTCTCACCAAGACAAACTTAGGACTGCCAATACCCACCATGTCGAGCCTTGGACTAACTACCACCCACCAAGTCGAGCCTAGAAATTGCCTAGATCTCAACAAGTCGAGCTAAGGACTGCCCCATTCCCACCAAGTTGAGCCGAGGACTGCCTTGTTACCACCAACTCTCGCCTTGAACTTCCTAGCACCCACCAAGTTAAGCTTAGAACTGCCTGGTTTTCTATAATTCCAGCCCAGGAATGCTTAGCACCCAACAATTCGAGCCTAGGACTGCCTAGAATCCACCAAGTCGAGATAAGGACTACCTAGAACCCAGAAAGTCGAGCCTAGGACAGCTTAGCACCCACAAAGTGGGGCCTAGAACTACCCAGTTCCCAAAAAGTAGAGCCTAGTATGCCTACCACCAACCAAGTTGATCCAGCTTCTGCATAGCACCCCTCAAGTCTAGCTTAGGTATGTCTAGTCCTCGCCAAACTGAGACAAGGACAGTTTAGTCAAATTTCAAACTGCATAATTCCCACTAAGTCGAGCACAGGACTGCCTCGTTACCACCAAGTCGAGCTCAGAACTGCATAGCACCCACCAAGTCGAGCGAAGGTCTGCTTAGCACCCCCCTCCAATTCGGGTTTTAGGTTTGCCTAACAACACCCAAGTCCAGCGAAGAACATCCTAGTTCCCAACAAGTTGAGTCCAGGACTGTATATCCCCCCCCCCCAGTCAAGCATTGGTCTGCATAACACCCCACAAGTCGAGATCAGGTCTCCATAGTTCCCATCAAGTCGAGCCTGGGTCGGCCAAGCACCCACTAAGTCGTGCATAGGACTGCCTAGCTCCCAACGAGACGAGCCTAGAACTACCTAGAACCCTGCAAGTGGAACCCAAAACTGCCTGGCACCAACCACGTCAAGCCTAGCTCTGCCCAGCACCCACCATGTAGAGCCTAGGACTGCTCAGCACCCAAAAAACGAGCCAAGGTATGCCTTGTCCAATCGAGTTGAGCCTAGGATTGCCTAGTTCTCACCAAGTCTATCCTAGAACTGCCTAGTTCCCACTAAGTCATGCCTAGGACTGCCTATCACCCACCAAGTCAAGCGCAGGACTGACTAGTTCCCACTAAGTCGTGCCTAGGACTGCCTATCACCCACCAAGTCAAGCGCAGGACTGACTAGTTCCCACCAAATTGAGCCTAGAACTGCCTGGCACCCACAAAGTCGAGCCCAGGTCTGCCTAGTTCCAAACAAGTCGAACCTAGGACTGCCTAGTACCCACCAATTCGATCCCAGCACTGTCTAGTCCCCACAAAGTTGAGACTAGGTCGGTTAGCATTCACCAAGACGAACCTATTGAGGGCTATTTCTCATCAAGTCGATTTACGACTGCCTAGTTGCCAACAAGTCGAATTTAGTACTTCCTAGTTCCCACTAAGTCGAGCCTAGGACTGCCTAGTTCCCACCAATCGAGTCTAGGACTAACTAGATCAAACACAAAGTCGAGCCTAGGATTGCCTAGCACTCCCCAAGTCGACCCAAGGACTGCGTACTTCCCACCAAGTCGAGCCCAGGACTGCGTAGTTGCAACAAGTTGTGCCCAGGTTGCCATAGCTCCAGCCAAGTCGGGCTCAGGACAGCCTAGTTCCCACCTAGTCTAGTGTAGGACTGGCTAGTACCCACCAAAACGAGCATAGGACAGTCTAGCAGCCACCAAGTTAAAAACAATACGCACTAGTTCCCAGCAAGTCGAACCCAGCATTGCCTTGTTTCTACCAGGTGTTGCGAAGGACTGTCGAGCACCTAACAAATAGAGCCTATGACAGCCTAGAACCCAGTAAGTCGATCCAAGGGCTGCATATTTCTTACCAAGTTGAGCTCAGGAATCCCTAGTTCCTACCATGTAGAGCCCTGGGCTTCCTAGTTCCAACAAGTCGATCCTAGGATGGCCCAGCACCCACCAAATCGAGCCTCGGACTTCTGAATTCCCACGAAGCCGAGTTTAGGACTGCCTTGTTCCCATGATGTCAAATTTAGTACTACCTAGTTCCCACTAAATCGAGCCTAGCACTGCCTACCAACCAACATCTCGAGCCTAGGAATGCCTTGTTCCCACCAAGTCGAGCCTATTGTTGACTTGTTCCCACCATGTGGGGCCTAGGTGTTCCAAGCAACCTTTAAGTCGAGCCGAGGACTGGCTTGTTCCCAACAAGTCGAGCCCAGGACTGCCTCGTTACCACCAAGTTGAACTCAGTACTACATAGTACCCACCAAATCGAGCGGAGATCTGCCTAGCACCTCTCAAGTCAAGCCTAGGAAAGCTTAGTTCTCACCAAACCGAAACCAGGTTAGTTTCGA
Source organism: Dryococelus australis (assembly GCA_029891345.1). NCBI lineage: Eukaryota > Metazoa > Arthropoda > Insecta > Phasmatodea > Phasmatidae > Dryococelus > Dryococelus australis. The sequence goes on along the minus strand of CM057009.1, from coordinate 167,681,631 downwards.
ACCATGCAAGTCAAGATTAGGACTGCATAGCACCCCCAAGTCAAGCGTAGGACTGTTGGGTTCTCTACAATTCTAGCTTGGAATGCCTAGCACCCAACAAGTTGAGACTAGGATGGCCCAGCACCCACCAAGTCAGACCTAGGACTGCACAGCTACCACCAAGTTGAGCCTAGCACTGGGTCTGCCTAGATCCTACCAATACGAGATCAGGACTAGTTGGTTCCCAACATGTCGAACCTAGGACTTCCTAGCATTCCCCAAGTCGATCCCAGGGCAGCGTATATCACACCAAGCCTAGCCAGGGACTGCCTAGTTATTAACACGTCGAGCCAAGATCGGCGTAGCTCCCACCATGTTGAGCCCAGGATTGCCTTGTTCCCACCAGGTATAGGATAGGACTGCCTAGCACCCAAGCAGATGAACTTGTGACAGCCTAGAACCCTCAATTCAAGCCCAGGTCTGCCTAGTTCTTACCAAGTTGAGCCCAGGAATCCCTAGTTCCCACTATATTTAATCTAGGACTGCCTATTTCCCTCCAAGTCGATCTTATGATGGCCCAGCACCCACCAAGTCGATCCTAGGACTACATATTTCCCACGACGTCGAGTTTAGGCCTGCCTTGTTGTCACCAAGTCGTGCCCAGGAGTGCTTATTTCCATCAAGTCATGCATAGGACTGCCTAGTTCCCAACGAGACGAGCCTAGAACTGCCTAGAACCGTCCAAGTCGAACACATAACTGCCTGGCACCAAACCAAGCCAAGTCTAGCTCTGCCTAGCACCCACCAAGTAGAGCTTAGGACTGCTTAACACCCAAAAAGTATAGCCAAGGTCTGCCTTGTTCGATCGAGTCGAGCCTAGGACTGCCTAGTTCCCACCATGTCGAACCTAGGGCTGCCTAGCACCCACCAAGATGAGCGTAGGACAGCATAGCACCCACCATGTTGAGCCTAGAATGGCCCAGTTCCCATCAAGTAGAACCCATGAATGCCTAATTTAAACAAGTCTTGCATAGGCCTAACAAGCACCCACCAAGTCGAGATTATGACTGCTCAGTTTCCACAAATTCGAGCCTAGCACAGCCTAATACCCACCAAGTCGAGTCTAGGACTGCTTAGCACCCAACAAGTCAAGCCTAGGATAGCAAAGCACCCACCAAGTCGAGCCTAGTACTGACTAGTTTCCACAAAGACGAGCGTAGAACTGCCTAGCACCCCCCAAGCCAAGCATATGACTGCCTAGCACACACCAATTCGATTCTAGGTCTGCCTAGCAGCCACCAAGTCGAGCATAGGACAGCTTAGTTCCCACCATGTCGTTCATAGGACAGCCTAGTTGCCAACAAGACAAGCCTATAACTGCCTAGAACCCTCCAAGTCGAACCCATACCTGCCTGGCCATAACCAAGTCCCGCCTAGCGCAGCCTATCACCCAACAAGTAGGGCCTAGGACTTCTTAGCAACCTACAAGTCGAGCCCAGGTCTGTTATGTTCCAATCGAGTCGATTCTAGTGCTGCAAAATTCTCACCATGTCGAACATAAGACTGCCTTGTTCTTACCAAGTCGTGCGTATACTACCTAGAACCCACCAAGTAGAGCCCAGGACTGCTTTACTTCCAACAATAAGAGACCAGATCTGACTAGTTCCAATCAAGTAGTGCCTAGAACTGTCCAGTTAGCACTAAGTCTAGCCCAGGACTGCATTGTTAAAACCAAATTGAGCCTAGGACTGCCTACCACACACCAAGTCGAGCCTAAGTCATCATAACACCCCTCAGGTCGAGCTCAAGTCTCCATAGTACCCATAAGTCGATCCTGGGATTACCAAGCACCCACCAAAATGAGTTTAGGACTGTTCAGTTCCCACCTAGTCGAGCCTAGGTCTGCATATCACTCCCCCCCCCCCCAAATCGATCACAGTTCTGCCCACTTCCCACCAAGTCTAGAGCAGGAAAGGCTAGTACCCACCAAATGGAGAACAAAAATGCCTAGTTAAACCAAATCGAGCCCAGGAATACCAAGTTCCCACCAAGTCGAGCCTACGCTCTCCTATCACCCAACAAGTCGAGCAAAGGACTACCTAGCACCACTCACTTAGTCGAGCCTATGACTGATTAGTTCCCACCAAGTTCATCCTAGGGTTCCCTAGTTCCCATCAATATGAGGTCAGGACTGGAAGGTTCCCACCAAGTGAGCCTAGGACAGCATGGCAGCCGCCAAGGCAAGCATAAAACTGCCCAGTTCCCACCAAGTCGAGCCCAGGACTGCCTAGTTCCCACCAAGTCCAGCCTAGGCCTAACTAGCACCCAAGAAATCTAGCCTAGAACTGCCTAGCACTACAAAATTTGAGCCTATAATTGCATACTTCCCACCAAGTCGGGCCCAGTTCTGCCTAGTTCCCACTAAGTCGAGCCTAGCACTGCCTACCAAGCAACATGTAGAGCGTAAGAATGCCTTGTTCCCGCCATGTCGAGCCTAGTTTTGCCTTGTTCATACCATGTCGAACCCGGGACTGCCTAGTTACCACCAAGTCGAGCTCAGGACTGTATAGCACCCACCAAGTCGAGCTCAGGACTGCAAAGAAGCCACCAAATCGAGCGTAGGACTGCCTTGTTCCCACCAAGTTGAGCCTTAGACTGTCTGGCACCCACCAAGTCGAGCCTAAACACAGCATAGCACCCAAACTTCACAGCATAGCACTCCAACTTCTCTATAGCACCCCTCAAGTCAAGCGTAGGGATGCCTTTTTCTCACCAAACCGAAACAAGGTTGGTTTAGAACCACCCAAGTCGAGCTTAGTACTGCATAGCACCCCTCAAGTCGAGCTTAAGTCTGCCGAGCGCCAACTTAGTCAAGCCAAGAACTGACTAGTTCCCTACAAGTTGAGTCCAGGACTGCCTATCACCCCCCAATTAGAGTATGGTTCTGCAAAACACCCCCTAAGTCGAGCTCAGATCTCCCTTGTTCCCATCAAGTCGAGCCTAGGGCTGCCTAGCGCCCATTAATATGAGCCTAGGACAGTGTAGCACTCAGCATGTTGAGCATAGAACTGCCCAGTTCCCATCAAGTCGAACCCATGAATGCCTAAATTACACCAAGTCAAGCATAGGCCTAACTAGCAGCCACCAAGTTGAGATTATAACTGCTCAGTTCCCACCGAGTCGAGCCTTGGTCTTCTTAACACCCCCCAAAATCAATCCCACAACTGCCTAGTTCCCACCAAGTCTAGAACAGGACAGCCAAGTACCCACCAAGTTGAAAATAGTAATGCCCAGTTCCACGAAGTCGATACTAGGAATGCAAAGTTCCCACCAAGCCGAGTCTAGTCTTTCATAGCATCCTCCAATTAGAGCCAAGGACTACCTAGCACTCCCAAAGTCGAGCCCATGATTGCCTGGTTCCTATCAAGCCGAGCCTTGGACTTCCTAGCATCTCCCAAGTCGAGCTTAGGACTGCGGGATTCTCTACAATTCCAGCCTAGGTATGCATTGCCCTCCACAAGCTGAAACTAGGTCTGTGTAGAACACCAAGTCAGGCATAGGACTGCATAGCTCCCACCAAGTTGAACCTAGCACAGCCTTGCACCTCTTAGTCAAGCCTATGACAGCCTAGTTCCCACCAAGTTGAGCCTAGGACTGCCTAGTTACCACCAATACCAGGTGAGGACTATATGGTTCCCACCAAGTCGAGCCCAGGACTGCCTAAAGACCACCAAGTCTAACCTAGGACTACCTAGCTTCCTCCAATTCGAGCAAAGTGTTATTTAGGACCCAACAAGTCAGGCCTAGGACAGCCTAACACCCACCAAGTCAATAATAGGTCTGCTTTGTTCCCATCAAGTCAATAGTAGGTCTGCTTTGTTCCCACCAATTCCAGCATAGGACTGACTATAACCCACCAAGTCGATCCTAACACAGCCTAGCACCCACCTAGTCGAGCATAGGACTGCTTAACACCCGCCAATTCAAGCCTAGGACAGCAAAGCACCCACCAAGTCGAGCCTAGGACTGCCTAGTTACTACCAAGTCAAACCTAGCACTGCCTAGCATCAAACAAGTCTATCAGAGGACTACTTAGTAATCACCATGTTGAGCCTAGCACAGCCTAGCACCTCTTAGTCAAGCCTATGACTGCCCTTTTCCCACCAAGTTGAGCTTAGAACTGCCTAGTTCCCACCAATAAGAGGTCAGGACTAGATGGTTCCCACCAAGTCTATCCTACTACTGCCTAGCACTCCCCAAATCGAGCCCAGGGCATCATACTTCCCACCAAGCCGAGCCCAGGACAGCCTAGTTTCCACCCAGTCGAGCCTAGGCCTACCTAGCATCCACCAAGTCGAATCAAGGATTACCTAGAACCCACCATGTCGAGCCTAGGACAGCCTAACACCCGACAAGTCGAGCCAAGTATTGCCCAGCTTCCACCAAGTCGATACTTGTACTTCACAGTTCCCACCGAGTTGTTTCTAGGCCTGACAATCGCCCACTATTTCGAGACTAAGGTAGCCTGGCACTCACAAAGTCGAACCTAGGACATCCAAGCACCCACCAAATAAAGCCCAGAACTGCTTAGTTCCCACAAAGTCAATAGCAAGACAGCCTAATACCCAATAAGTCGAGCTCACAACTTCCTAGTTCCCACCAAGTCGAGCCCATAACGGCCTGCTCCCACCAAGTCGAGCCTCGAACTTCCTTACACCCCAAGTCGAGCTTAGGTCGTCCTAGTTCCCTACAATTCCAGCCTAGGGATGATTCGCATCCAACAAGTCGAATCAAGGTCTGCCTAACATCTCCAAGTCTGAACCAGGGCTGCTTAGCACCCACCAAGTTGAGCCTAGGATAGCGTAACTGCTCCTAGTAGAGCCTATGATTGCCTAGTTCCCACCAAGTTAAGCCTAGGACTGCTTAGTTACAACCAATACGAGGCAAGTACTAGATGGTTCCATCAAGTCAAGTTTAGGACAGGGTAGCACACTAGTCAAGCATATAATTGCCCAGTTCCCACCAAGTCGAGCCCAGGACTAACTAGCTCCCAACAAGTCGATCTCAGGCCGGCCTTGCTCGTACCAAGTCGAGGCCAGGAGCTTATATCGCACCAAGTCGAGCTTAATACAGCCTAACATCCAACAAGTCGTGCCAAGGACTGCCTAGAACCCACCAAGTTGAGCCCAGAACGGCCTAGACACAACTAAGTCGATCCTAGTACTGCCTAGTTTCCACCAATACAGTGTCAGGACTAAATGGTGCCCACTAAATCAAGCCTAGGACAGCGTACCACCCCCCAAGCCGAGCCCAGGACCGCTTAGTTCCCACCAAGACGAGCCTAGGCGTAACTAGCATCCACCAAGTCGAGCATAGTACTGCCTAGTTCTCCCCAATTCGAACCAGTTACTTCCTGGTTCATGCCAATTCGAGCCTTGAGCTTCCCTGTACCCCTCACGTCAATGCTTAGGATGGCCTGGTTCATTATAATTCCAGCCTAGGAATGCTTAGCACCCAACAAGTCAAGCCTAGGTCTGCTTAGCACCCCCAAGTCAAATCTAAGATTGCCTAGTTCACCCTCCAAATCGAGCCTAGGCCTAAGTAGCACCCACCAATTCAAGCCTAGGACTGGTTAGCACTCCCCAAGTCGGGCTCAAGACTGTGTACATCCCACCCAGTCGAACCCAGGACATCCTAGTTCCCAAAAAGTCAAGCCCAGGTCGGCCAAGCTCCCAACAAGTATGGCCCAGGACTGCCCAGTTCCCACCAAGTCGAGCCTAGTATTGCCTTGTTTCCACCTAGTTGAGCCTAGCTCTTCCAAGCACCCACCAATTCGAACCCAGGACAGCCTCGTTAAAACCAAGATGATCCTAGGACTGCATAGCACACACAAAGTCGACCTTAGGACTGCCTATTTCCCATTTAGTCGAGTTTAGGTCTTTCGAGTTCCGAACAACTTGAATTAAGGACTGTCTAGTTCCCTGCAAGTCGAACCCAGGCATGCCTAGTTCCCAGCAAGTCGAGCCTAGGCCTAACTAGCACCCACCAAGTCGAGCCTAGGCCTAATTAGCACCCCTAAATCGAGCTTAGGACTGCCTGGTTCTCTACAATTCCAGCCTAGGAATGCCTAGAACCCAACAAGTTGAGCCTTGGTCTTTCTAGTACCCCAAGTCAAGCCTAGGACTGCCTAGCTCCCACCAAGTTGAGCCTATGACTGCCTAGTTCACACCAATACGAGGGCAAGACTATATGGATCCCACCAAGTCGTGCCTAGGACAGCGTAGAACCCACCAAGTCAAGCGTAGAACTGCCCAGTTCCCACCAAGTCGAGCCCAGGACCTCCTAGATCACACCATATCTAGCATAGGTCTAACACACACCAAGTCGAGTCTATGGTAGCATAGCACTCTCCAAGTCGAGCTCAGGACTGCGTACGTCTAAGCAAGCCGCACCCAGGACTGCCTAGTTCCCAACAAGTCGTGCCTACGACTGCCTAGCACCCACCTAGTAGAGCCTAGGTCTTCTTAGTACGAGGCCAGTACTAGATGGTTCCCACAAAGTAGAGCCTTCTACAGCGTAGCACCCATCAAGTCGAGCCCAATACTGCTTTGTTCACACCAAATCTAGCTTAGAACTACCAAGTACAACCGAAGTCGAACATTGGACTGCCTAGCACCCACCAAGCCGAGCCCAGGACTGCCTAATTCCCACCAAGTCGAGCCGAGACCTGCCATGCACTACCAATTCGAGCCTAGGAATTCCTTGTTCTCACAGAGTCGAACCTAGGCCTGCCTAGCACCTACCAAGTCGAGTCTAAAACTTCGTAGCAACAAACCAAGTCTAACCTAGTTAAGCCTAGCAGCAATCAAGTCTAACCAAGGCAAGCCTAGCAACAACCAAGTCGAGCCTAGATCTGCCTAGTTCCCATTAAGCCAAATCTAGGACTGCATAGTACCCCTGAGTCCAGCCTTGACAGCCTAGTACCATCCATGTCGACCTAAGACTTCCTAGCACCCACAATTTGAGCCCAGCATTGACTAGTTCCAACGTAATCATGCCTAGGACTGCCGAGGACCAAACAATTGATCCCAGGAAAACCTAGTTCCCACCATTTCAAGAAAATGTATGCCTAGTTTCAACTATTCGAGCCCAGGTCTGCCTAGTTCCCACCAAGTCGAGCCTAGGCTATCCTAGAACCCACCAAGTCAAGCATAGGCTATCCTAGCTCCCACCAAGTCGAGACTAAGACTGCCCTGCACCCAATAAGTCGAGCCTAGGACTACCTAGCCCTAACCAAGACGAGCCTAGGACAGACTGGCACCCACCAACTCGAGCCTATTTCTGCCCAGATCCCACCAATTCGAGCCCAGGACTGCCGAGTTCCCACTTGGTCGAGCCTAGACCTAACTAGCACCCACCAAGTCGAGTCTAGGACTGCCCAGCACTGCCTAAGTCGAGCCAAGGACTGAGTACTACCAACCAAGGTGAGACCACGACTACCTAGATCCCAGCAACTCGAGACCAGGTCGAACTAGCTCCAACAAAGTCAGGCCCAAGTATGACTAGTTCCTACCAAGTCGAGCCCAGGACCGCCTAACATCCACCAAGTCGAGCCAAAGACTGCCTAGAACCCACCAAGTTCAGCCTAGGACAGCATAACAGCTCCTATTATAGCTTATGACATCCTAGTTCCCACCAAGTTGAGCCTTGGACTGCCTTGTTCCCACCAATACGAGGCCAGGACTAGATGTTTCCCGCCAATTCGAGTCTAGAACTGCCCAGTTCCCAACATGTCGAGCTTATGTCGGCCTAGCTCCTACCAAGTCAGCCCCAGGAATGCCTAGTTCCCACCAAGTCGAGCCCAGGACTGCCTTATATGCACCAAGAACAGCCTACGACAGCGTAACAGCTCCCAGTATAGCCTATGACTTCCTAGATTCCACCAAGTCGGCTCCAGGACTGCCTGTTTCCCACCAAGACGAGTTAAGGCATGCCTAGAACCCACCAAGTCGATCGCAGGACTGCCTAGTTTGCAACATGACGAGCCTAGGATTGCCTGGTTCCCACCAAGACTAGCCTATGATTACTTAGATCCCACCAAGTTAATCTGGCATAGCACCAACCAAGTCGAAAAAACTTTTGTATAGCACATCTGAAGTCAAGCCCAGGAATGACTAGAACCAACCTAGTAGAACATAGGACTGCCTAGCACTCCCCAAGTCGAGCTCAAGTCTGCCCAGCACCAAACAAGTAGAGAACGGAACTACCGAGTTCCCACAAAGTTAAGCAAAGGTTTGCTATAATCCCCCCCCCCCCATGTCGAGCCTAGAAGTGAATAAAACACCCAAGTCGAGACAAGGACCCCGTACTTCCCAACAAGTTGACTCCAGCACTGCCTATCATCCCCCAAGTCGAGCCTAGGTCTGCATAACAACCCCCAAGACGAACTCAATTCTACCTAGTTCCCACCAAGTCGAGCCTGGGACTGCCTAGCACCCACCAAGTCGAGCTTAGGACTTGTCAATTCCCACCTAGTCGAGCCTAGATCTGCATAACACCCCCAAATCGATCCCAGAACTGCCGAGTTCCCACCAACTCTAGAGCAGGACAGCCTAGTAACCACCAAGTCGAGAACAGAAATGCCTTGTTCTACCAAGTTTAGCCCAGGAATGCCAAGTTCCCATCAATTAGAGCCTATGCTTTCCTCGTTCACAACAAGTCGAGGCAACGACTACCTAGCACTCCCCAAGTCGAGCCCATGACTGCCTGGTTCCCACCAAGTCGAGCCTAGGACTGCCTAGCATCTAGCAAGTCGAGCCTAGGACTGCCATGTTCCCAAGTCGTGCCTAGTACTGCCTAGCACTCACCGAGTCGAGACAGGGACTGCTTAGTTCCCACCAAGTCGTGCATAGGACTGCCTAGTTGCCAACAATACGAGCCTAGAACAGCCTAGAACCCTGTAAGTCGAACCCAAGCCTGCCTGGCACCAACCTAGTCAGGCCTAGTTCTGCCTAGCACCCACCAATCGAGCCCGTGGCTGCCTGGTTCCCACCAAGCCGAGCTCAGGACTGCCTAGCACCCAACAAGCCGAGCCTAGCACTGCTTAGCACCCACCAAGTAGAGCCTAGGACAGCTTAGCATCCACCAAGTCGAGCCTAGGACAGCATAGCACCAACCAAGGCGAGTCTAGAAATTCCCAGTTCTGACCAAGTCGAGCCCAGGACTGTGTAGTTCCCACTAAGTCGAACCTAGTCCTAACTAGCACCCACCAAGTTAATCCTACTTTTGACTAGTTCCCACCTAGTCGAGCCTAGGACTGCCTTACATCCACCATGTCGAGCCTAGGGCAGCCTACAACCCACCAAGTCGAGCCTAGGACAGCCTCGTTCCCCCCAAGTCGAATCCAGGACTGCATCTTTAGAACCAAGTCGGTCATAGGACTGCCTAGCACCCACCAAGTCGAGCCTAGGATTGTCTGGTTCCCACCAAGTCGATCTTCGGTCTGCCAAAACCCCCCAAGTCGAACTAAGGACTGCTAATACCCACCAAGTAAAGCCTTGGACTTCCTACTAACCACCAAGTCGAACCTAGGATTGCCTAGATCCCAACAATTCGATCCCAGGAGTGCCTTGTTCCAATCGAGTCGAGCATAGGCCAGCTTATTTCCCACCATGTCGAGCACAGGGCTGCCTAGTTTCAATCAAGTCGAGAGTTGAACTGCTTTGTTGCCACCAAATCGAGGCCAGGATGGCGTAGTTCCCTCCAATTCGAACCTAGGACTGCCTAGTTGCAATCCAAGTTGAGCCTAGAACTGCATAGCACCCACCAAGTCGAGTCTAGTCCTGTCAAGTTCCCATAAAGTAGGGCCTAGCACAGCCTTGTCCCCATTAAGTCGAGCCTACTATTGCCTAGCACATCCCTTGTCGATCCTTCTACTGCCTAACGCCCACCGAGTCGAGAGTTGTACAGCCTAGTTACTACCAAGTCGAGTATTGGATTGTATACAACTCCCAATACAAGACAATGGACTGCCTAGCACACACAAAGCCGCGCCCAGGACTACCTGGATCCAACCAATTCGAGAACAGCATTGCCTAGCACACAAGTTGAGTCCAGGTCTGCCTAGTACCCCAATTCTGGCCTACTACTGCTTAGCTCCCACCTATTTGAACCTAGGACAGCATAACAGAGCCAACGACTGCCTGGTTCCCACTAATTCGAGCCTTGAACTTGCCAGCACCCCCTATATCGTGCTTAGGATTGCCTGGTTCTCTATAATAACAGCCTAGGAATGGCTAGCGCCCAACAAGTCTAGCCTACGACTGTCTAATTCCCCCAAGTCAGGCCTAGGACTATCTTGTTCCCACCAAATCAAGCCTAGGCCTAACTAGCACCCATCAAGTTGAGCCTAGGACAGACTTGAACCCACCAATTTGAGCACAGGATTGCCTAGTCCCCACCAAGTTGAGACTGAGTCGGCTAGCATCCATTAAGACGAGCATAGGGTTGCCTAGTTCCCATCAAGTCGAGACCAGTACTGTCTAGTTCCCGACAAGTCGAGCCCAGGATTGCCTAGTTTCCACCTGGTATAGCCTAGGAGTGCCTAGAAGCAAGGAAGTAGAGCCTATTACAGCCTACAAACCAGCGAGTCGAGTCCAGGGCTGCATAGTTCTTACAAATATTAGCCCAGCAATTCCTAGATCTCACCATGTAGAGCCCAAGACTGCTTTGTTCCCACATAGTCGAGCCTAGAATGGCCCAGCACCCACCAAGATGAGCCTAGGACTGAATTTTTCCCATTAAGTCGGATTTAGGACTGCCTAATACCTACCAACTCAAATTTAGGACTGCCTAGTTCCCACCAAGTATAGCCCAAGACCACTTACCAACCTACATGTGGAGATCAGGAATGCCTTGTTCCCACAATTCAGGCCTAATATATTGTCTTGTTCCCACCAAGTTGAGCTTAGGTCTTCCAAGCACCCACCAAGTCGAGCGGAGGACTGCCTCGTACCCCCCAAGTCGAGCCCAGGACTACATCCTTAATACCATGTCGAACCTAGGACTGCCTAGCACCCACTAAGTCGAGCATAGGACTGCATAGCACAAACCAAGTCGATCCATCTTCTGCAATGCACCTATCAAGTCAAACCTGGGAATGCTAATTTCCCAACAAGTCGTGCCAAGGTCAGCCGAGCTTGCACCAACTAGGGCCTAGAACTTCCTAGTTCCCAACAACTCGAACCCAGGTCTGCCTACTTTCCTCCAAGTCGAGCTCGGGTCTCTCTAGTTCCCAACAATTCGGACCTAGGTAAGCCTAGCACCCACCATGGCGAGCTTAGGACTGCTCAGTTCCCACTGAGTCGAGCCTATGACTGTATACCACCCCCCAAATCAATCCCACAGACTGCCTTTTCCCCACCAAGTCTAGAGCAGGACCGCCTAATACCATTCAATTCGAGAAATAAATGCATAGTTCCACATATTCAAACCCAGGAATTCCAAGTTCCCACGAAGTCGAGCCTAGGCTTTTCTAGCATCCTCAAAGTCGATCCAAGGACTACTTAGCACTCCCAAAGTGAGCCATTGACTGCCTGGTTCCCTGCTAATTCGAGCCTTGGACATTCTAGCACCTCCCAAGTCGAGCTTAGGACTGCCTGGTTATCTACAATTCCAGACTAGGAAAGATTAGCACTCAAATAGTTGAGCATAGATTAGTCTAGAACCCCAAGTCAGGCTTAGGACTGCTGAGCACCCACCTAGTTAAGCCTAGACCTGACTAGTTCCTAAAAACTCAAGCCAAGGACTGCCAAGTTCCCACCAAGTCGATCCTAGGCCTAACTAGCACCCACAAAGTTTAGCCTAGGACTGCCTAGCAATTCCCAAGTCGAGCCCAGTACTGCGTACTTTCCACCAAGCCAAGCCCAGGACTACATTTTTCCCAAGAAATCGTGCCAAGGTATGCCTAGCTCCGACCAAGTAGAGCCCAGGACTGCCTAGTTCCGACCAAGTCGAGCATAGGACTACCTGTTATCAGCTATGTTGAGCCTAGGATTACCTAGAACCCACCAAGTCGGGCCTAGGACAGTCTAAAACCCACCAAGTCAATCCTAGGGCTGCCTAGCACCCACCAATTCTAGCCTAGGACTGGCTTGTTCCCACAAGTCGAGCGAAAGGCAGCCTTGTTCACATACAATACGAGGCCAGTACTAGATAGTTCCCACCAAATTGTGCATACGACTGCCTAGCACCCACCCAATCGAGCCCAGTACTGCCTACCACCCATCAAGTCGAGCGAAGAACTGCCTAGTTCGAACCATTTAGTGCGTAGCTCTGCTAAGGATCCAACAATTCGAGTACAGTAGAGACTAGTTCCGACCAAGTTGGGCCTAGGACTGCCTAAATCCCACGATGTCGAGCCTATGACTGCCTAGCACCCACCAAATCGAACCTAGGACTGTTTACTTCCAACCAAGTAGAGCCTAGGACTGCCTAGCAACCTCCAAGTAGAGTGTATGACTACCTAGCCCCCATCAAGACGAGCCTATGATGCCTGGCCCCCACCAAGTCGAGCCTAGCTCTTCCTAGCACCGCCCTAGTCTCTCTTGTTACAGTCTAACACCCACCAAGTTGAGCCAAGGACAGACTATCACTCACCTAGTCGAGCCTAGGACTGACTAGTTAACACCAAGTCGAGCCCTGTATTGCCTAGTTACCACCTGGTCGAGCCTAGGATTACCGAAAACCTACCAAATCATCCTAGGACTGCCTAGCACCCACCAAACATGCTTAGGATTTCATAGCACCAACCAAGTCGAGGGTATAACTGTCCAGTTTTCACCAAGTCATGTCCAGGTCGGCCTAGCTCCCACCAAGTCGGCACCCGGATAGCTTATTTCCCACCAAGTCGAGCCTAGAAATGCCTAGTATCCACCAAGTTAATCCTTCGACTGCCTAGAACCCATCAAGACAAGCCTGGAACAGCCTAGCAACCACCAAGTCGAGCCTACGGCTGACAAGTCTAGCATAGACTGCCTAGTACCCAAGGAGTAGAGCCTATTACAGCCTATAATCCAGCAAGTCGATCCCAGGGCTGTCTAGTACTTATCAATCAAAGCACAGGAATCACTAGTGCCCACCACGTAAAGCCCAAGAATGACTAGTTCCACCAAGTAGTTCCTAGGATGACCCAGCACCCACATGTTGAGCAGAGGACTGCCTATTTCCCACGAAGTCGAATTTAGGACTGCCGTGTGCCCAATAAATCTTATTTCGGACTGTTTATTTTCCACTAAGTCGAGCCTAGACCTGACTGTCTACCAACAAGTCGAGCCTAGAGATCCCTTGTTCCCATGAAGTTGAATTTAGATCTTCCTAGCACCCACTAAGTGGAGGCGGAGACTGCCTTGTTCCCAACAAGTCGAGCCCAGGACTGCCATTTTAAAACCAAGTCGAGCATAGGACTGCCTAGCACCCACCAAGTCGAGCCTAGGATTGCTTTGTTCCCACCAAGTAGTGCATAGGACTGCCTAGTTCCCAACAAGATGATCCCAGAAAAGCTTAGAACCCCCGAAGTCGAGCCCAAGAATGCATGGTTCCCACAAAGACGAGCCGTTTACTGCCTAGCACCACCAATTCGATTATAAGACTGCCTTGTTAGCTCCAATTCGAGCATAAATCTGCCTAGCATCCACCAATTCGAGCCTAGGACTGCATAGAACCCACCAACTCGAACCTAGGAAAGCCTAGCAACCACAAAGACGAACCTAGGCCTGTCTTCTTCCCACCAAGTCGTGCCTAGGGGTGCCTAGTTTCCACAAAACATAGCCTAAGTCTGCCTAGCGCATACCAAGTCAAGGCTTGGGCTGCCTTGCAATTACCAAGTCGAGCCCAGGTGTTCATAGTACCCACCCAGTTGAGTATTGGACTGGCTACCACCCACCAAGTCGAGCCTAGGATTGCCTAGTTCCCACCAAGTCGAACCTTGAACATCCTAAGAACCCCCGTGTCGAGCACCTAACAATGCTATCCTAGGACTTCCTAGTACCCCAAAGTCAGCCCTAGGACAGCTTTGTTCCCACTAAATCGTGCCTAGGCCTAACTAGCACCCATCAAGTCGAGCCTACGACAGCGTAGCAACCACCACGTCGATTACAGGACGGCCTATTTACCAACATATTCGAGCCTTGGATTGCCTAATTCCCACCAGGTATAGCCTAGTACTGCCTAGAACCAAATAAGTAGAGCCTATGACAGACTAGAACCCAGAAGTCTAGCCCAGGGCTGCATAGTTCTTACCTAGTTGAACCCAATAATCCCTAGTTCCCACCTTGTAGAGTCCAGGACTACCTTGTTCCCACCTAGTCGAGCCTAGGATGGCCCAGCACCCATCAAGTCGAGCATAGGACTGCATATTTCCCATTCAGTCAGGGATATGACTGCCTAATTCCTACCAACTCAAAGTTAGGACTACCTAGTTCCCAATAAGTATAGCTTGGACTGCCTACCAACCAACATGTCGAGCCCAGGATTGCATATTTCCCAACAAGTCATGCCAATGTCTGTCTAGCTCCCAGCAAGTCGGGTCTAGAACTGCCCAGTTCCCACCAAGGCGAACCCAGGACCGCGTACTTTCCACCAAATTAAACAGAGGTATCCCTAGTTTCCACCAATTCGAACCTTGGACTGCCTCGTTCCCACGAAGTCGAACCCAGGACTGCTAATTTCCACCAAGTCGAGCTCAGTTCTCCCTAATTACCACCAATTCGAGCCCAGGATTGCGCAGCACCCACCATGTCAAACTTAGAACTGCCTAGCACCCACTAAGTCGAGCCTAGGACTGAATAGCACAAACCAAGTCGATACAACTTTTGCAATGCACCCCTCAAGTTAAGCCTGAGAATGCTTATTTCCCAACAAGTCGTGCCAAGGATGGCCTATCTCCCACCAAGTCGGGCCCAGGACTGCCTAGTTGCCACCAAGTTGAGCCTAGGACTACCTAGCATCCAACAAGTCGAACCTATGAAACCGTAGCACCAACTAATTTGAGTCTAAAATGACCAGTTCCCACCAAGTAGAGCTTAGGACAGCTTAGTTCCCACTAAGTCGAGCCCAGGCCTAACTAGCACTCACCAAGTCAGCCTAGGACTAACTAGTTCCGACCAAGTCGATCTTAGGACAGCCTAACTTCCACCAAGTCGATCCTAGTACTGCCTCGTTCCCAACAAGTCGAGCACAGGATTGCTTTGCACCCACATATTCGAGCCTAGGACTCCTTAGCATCCAAAAAGACGAACCTAATTCTGCCTAGTTTAAATCAAGTCAAGCATAGAACTTCTAATTTCCCACTAAGTCGTGTCTAGGACAGCCTAGCTGACAAGTCAAGGCTAGGGTATGTGTAACACCCACCAGGTACAGCTTAGGAATCCTTAGCACTCTGCAAGACAAGCCCAGGTCTGCCTTGTTCACACCAAGTCAAGCCTTGAAATTCCTAGTTCCCATCAAGTCGAGCCTAGGATTTCCTAACACCCACCAAGTCGAGTTTAGGACTGCCTTGTTCCCACCGAGTCAAACCTAGGACTGCTTTGTTGCAACCTAATCTAGCCCAGGACTGCCTAGTTCCCACAAACTAAAACCTATGACAGCCTACTTACAACCAAGTTGGTCCTGGGTCTGCCTAGCACATACCAAGTCGAGCCTAGGCCTGCCAACTTCGCACCAAGTAGGGTCTGGACTGTCATGTCCCCTTTAAGAGAAGCATAGTAAATACTCGCGCATCCCATGTCAAGCCAAGTCCCTACCAAGTCGTGCATTGGATAGTATAACAACCACCTATGCAAGACTATGGACTGCATAGCACAATCCAAGTCGAACCCAGGACTGCCGTTATCCAACCAATTCGAGCCAACGACTACATAGCACTTCCAAAATCGAGCCTAGGACTGCCTAGTACCATCCTAGTCGAACGCAGGACTGCCTAGTACCATCCTAGTCGAACGCAGGACTGCCTAGTTCCCACTAAGTCGAGTTCAGGACTGCCTAGTTACTAACAAGTCTAATCCAGGACTGCCTAGCTCCCAACAAATCGATCCGAGGACTGCCTAGTTACAACCAAGTAGAGCCTAGTACTACCTAGCACCTGCAAACACGAGCATAGGACTGTTTAGTTACCACCAAGTCGAGCCAAGGACTGCTTATCACCCACAAAGTCGAGCCTAGGTCTGCCTAGTTCCCACCAAGTCGAGCCAAATCTGCCAAGCACCCACCAAGTCGTGCCAAGGACTGCAGAATTCCATTGAGTCGAGTTTAGCCCTTCCAAAAATCCACTAATTCGAGTCTAGGCCTGCCTGGCACCCACCTAGTCGAATCTAGAACATCCTAGCACCCAACATGTAAAGCCCACGACGGCCTAGTTCCCACAAAGACAAGAGTAGGACAGCCTAGTACCCACCAAGTCATGAACAGAAATGGCTAGTTCTACCAAGTCGAGCTTACGACTGCCTATTTCCCACCAAGTCGAGCCCCTGACGGCCTGGTTCCCACCAATTCGAACCTTAAACGCTCTAGCACCCCACAAATTGAGCTTAGGTCTGCCTGGTTCTCTACAATTCCTGCATAGGAATGTTTCGCTTCCAACAACAGTTTAACACCCCTAAGTCTGGCTTAGGACAACCTAGACCCCACCAAATTGAACCTAGAAATGAGTAACAACTCCTTGTAGAGCCTATGAGAGCCTAGTTCCCACCAAGTTAAGCCTATGACTGCTTAGTTCCCACCAATACGAGGCCAGGACGAGATGGTTCTCACCAAGTAGGACCTAGAACTGTCAAGTTCTCACCAAGTCGAGCCCACGACTTCCTAGTTCCAATTAAGTCCAGCCTACGAAAGCCTAGCACCCACAAAGTCGAGCCTAACACTTCGTAGCTCCCACCAAGTTGAGCATAGGACAACCTAGCGCCTTCTAGTCGAGCCTATGACTGACTAGTTCCCACCAAGATGAGCCTAGGACTCCCTAGTTCCCACCAATACGAGGTCAGGACTGGAAGGTTCCCACCAAGTGAGCATAGGATAGCATAGCACCCAACAAGTCAAGCCTTAAACTGCCCAGTTACCACCTAGTCGAGCCCAGGACTGCCTAGTGCCCACCAAGACGAGCCTAGGCCTAACTTGCACCCACCAAGTCAAGCGAAGGACTGCCTACCACTCCACAAGTCGAGCACATAACTGCATACTTCCCACCAAGTCGGGCCCAGGATTGCCTAGTTTCCACCAAGTCGAGCCTAGGACTACCTAGCGTCGACCAAGTCGAGCCTAGGTTTAACTATAATACACCACGACGAGCCTAGGACAACATTACACCCACCGAGTCGATACTAGGTCTGACTTGTTCCAACCAAGTCTAGCCTTGCACAGCGTACCACCCACCTAGTCGAGCATAGGCTGCTTATCATCCACCAAGTCGAGCCTAGGACAGCGTAGAACCAACCAAGTCAAGACTAGAAATTACCAGTTCCCACCAAGTCGAGCCAAAGGCTGCCATGATCCAGCTAAGTCGAGCATTAGCCTAACAAGCACCCACCAATTCGAGCCTAGGACTTACTAGTTCTTACCAAGTCGATCCTAGGAGTGCCTTACATCCACCAAGTCAAGCCTATAACTGCCTAGAACACACCAAGCCGAGCCTAGGTCTGCCTAGTTTCCACCATGTCGAGCTTAGATCTACCTAGCACTCTCCAAGTCGAGCCCATGACAGCATGGTTCCCACCAAGCCGAGCCTTGAACTTCCTAGCATAACCAAGTCGAGCTAGGACTGCCTGGTTCTCCACCATTAAAGCCTAGGAATGCCTAGCCCCAACAAGTTGAGTGTTGGTGTGTCTACAACACCAAGTCAGGCGTAGAACTGCGTATCTCTCACCAAGTTGAGCCTAGCACAGCCTAACATCTCCTAGTTAGCCTATGACTGCCTACTTCCCACCGAGTTGAGCTTAGGACTGCTTAGTTCACACCAATAGGAGCTCAGGAATACATGGTTCCCACCAAGACGAGCCTAGGTCTACCCAGCACTCACCAAGCCGATCCCAGGACAGCATACATTCCACCAAGCCGAGTCCAGGACTGCCTAGCACTCAACAAGTCGAGCCAAGGTCTGACTAGTTCCCACAATTCCGAGCCTAGGACTGTCTTACATACACGAAGTCGAGCATAGGACTGCCTATAACCCACCAAGTCGTGCCTAGGACAGCCTAGCACCCACCAAGTTGAGTCTATGACTGCCTAGTCTCCACAAAGTCAAGCTTAGAACTGCCTAGAACCCCCCAAGCCGAGGTAATGACTATCTATCACCCACCAATTCGAACCTTGGACGCCCATGTTCCCACCATTTCGTGCCTAGGACATCCTAACACCCACCAAGTCGAGCCTACTTAGTTCACACCGTGTCGTTCATAGGACTGTCTAGTTCCCAACAAGTCGAGCCTAGAACATCCTAGAACCCTTCAAGTCGAACCCAAGCCTGGCTGGCACCAAACCAAGTTAAGCCGAGCTCTGCCAAGTACCCACCAAGTAGTGCCTATGACATCTTAGCACCCAAAAGGTCGGGCCCAGGTATGCCTTGTTCAAAACGAGTAGAAACTAGGACTGCCCAGTTCCACCATGTCGATGAGCTACTGCCTAGTTCCCACCAAGTCTTGCCTAGGACTGCCTAGCACCCACCAAGTAGAGCCTAGGACTGCATATCAATCCTAAAGTCGAGTCCAGACTACGCACTTTCCACCAAGCCGAGCTCAGGTCTGCCCTTTTCCCAATAAGTCGGGCCTAGGTAGGCCTAGCTCAGGCCAAGAAGAGCCTACGAGAGTCTAACTTACACCAAGTCGAGCCTAAGACTGCCTAGAACCCACGAAGTCGAGCACAGGTCTGTCCTGTTACTACTAAGTCGTGCCTAGGAATGTGTAGCACCCCCAAGTCAATCATTGGCCTTCCTATTTCCCCACAAGTCGAGCCTTGGATTGCCTTGCACCCAACAAGTTGACCCTAGGACTGCCTAGCACCCTCCAAGACGACACAAGGACTGCCTAGTCGCAACCAAGTCGATCATAGGAGTGCCTAGTGCACCCGAAGTCGAGCATTGGACTGTCTAGCATCCACCAAGTCGAGCTTAGGACTGCCTAGTTCCCATCAAGGCGAACCCAGGACTAACTAGTTCCCGCCAAGTCGAATTTAGAATTGCCTAGTTCCCACTAACTCGAGCCTAGGACTACCTACCATCCACCATCTCCAGTCCAGGACTTCCTTGTTACCTCCAAGTCTAGATCAGGACTGCATTGCATCAACAAAGTCGAGCATAGGTCTGCCTTTCGCCCCCTTCAAGTCGTTTTAAGGTCTGCATAACAACTCACAATTCGAGCGAAGAACTGCCTAGTTCCCAACAAGTCGAGACTAGTATGCCTAGCACTAACCTAGTCGATCCAACGTCTAAATAGAACCCCTCAAATCAAGTCCAGGAATGCCTAGTTCTCATCAAACCGAAACAAGGACAGCCTAAACCACCCAAGACGAGCTAAGGACTTCTTAGTTCCCACCAAGTCAAGCCTAGGACTGCTTAGCAAACAACAATTAGAGCCCAGGTCTGCCTAGTCCCATTCAACTGTAGATTAGGTCTCCCCTAGTTCCCAAAAACTCGATTATAGGACTGCTAAGTTCCCCTCCAAGACGAGCTTAGAACTACCCAGCACCCTTAAAGTCAAGCCCAAACCTGCCTAGTACAAACCAAGTCGAGACTAGATCTTCCAAACACCCTTTAAATCCAGCCGAGGACTGCCTAGTTCCCACCAAGTCGAGCCTAGAACAGCATAGTACCCACCAAGTCGAACTGAGGACTACCAAGCACCAACAAAGTCGAGCCCAGGACTTCCTAGTTCCCGCCAAGTTGAGCCCTGGACTGCCTATCACCTCCCAAGTCGAGCCTAGGACTCTCTACCACCCTCCATGTCGAGCTCAGGACTGCTTAGTTCCCACCAAGTCAAGCCTGGGAATGCCTAGCACCCACCATGACGAGCATAGTACTGCCTTGTTTACACCAAGTCGAGCCTAGGAATGCCTAGCACCCAACAAGTTTAGCCTAGTACTGCCTACCTCACACCAAGTTGAGCCTAGGACTGCTTAACAGCTCCATGTCGAGGCAAAGACTACATAGCACTCCCTAAGTCGAGTCCATGACTTCCAGGTTCCCACCAAGTCGAGCCTTGGACTTCCTTGCACCCGCCAAGTCGCGCTTAGTACTGCCTGGTTATCTACATTTCCATCCTAGGATAAAGTAGCATCAACAAGTTGTACCTAGCTTTGCCTAGCAACCACCAAGTCTAGGCTAGCACAGCGTAGCACCAACCCAGTCAAGACTAGAAATTCCCAGTTCCCATCAAGTCGATCCCAAGATTGCCATTTTTACATCTAAGTCGAGCATAAACCTAACAAGTACACTCAAGTTGAGCCTAGATCTGACTAGTTCCCACCAATTGGAGCCTATGTTTGCCTTATATCTACCAAGTTTGAACCTAGGACATCCTAGCACCCACCAAGTAAAGCCCAGAACTGCCTAGTTCCCACCAAGTTGAGCCCAGGACTGATTAGTTCGCACCAAGTCGAGCACTTGCATAACTAGCACCCACCAAGTTGAGCCCAGGGAAGTGAAGTTCCCACCAAGTCGAGCCTACGACTGTCTTACATCTGCAAAGTCGAGCAAGGACTGCTTAGTTCCCAACAGACGACCCTATAACTGCCTAGAACACCACAAGTCGAATCCAAGCCTGTCTGACACCAACCAAGTCAAACTCATATCTTCCTAGCTCCCACCAAGTAGAGGCGAGGACAGTTTAGCACCCAACAAGACGAGTCTAGAAGTGCCTAGTAGTCACCAAGTCAAGCCGAGGGCTGCCTGGTTCCCATTTAGAGGAGCCTTGATCTGCCTATCACCCACAAAGTCGCACCTAGGACTGCCTGGAACCCAACAAATCGAGCCTAGGTCTGTCTAACAGCTCCTAAGCCGCAACTATGACTGACTATCACCCACTAGGAATGTGTAGCATCCATCATGTCGAGCCCAGATCTGCCCAGTTCCCATCAAGTCGAGCCAAGGTCTGCCTAATTCATACCACGTCGGGCCTAGGCCGAGACCTAACTAACACCCTGCAAGTCGAGCCTAGGACTGCCTAGCACTCCTTAAGTCGAGTCCAGTCTGCATACTTTACACCAAGTCGAAACCAGGACTGCCTTGTTCCCAACCAGTCGAGCCCAGGTCGGCTTAGTTTGGACCAAGTCGAGCCTAGGACTGCCTAACATCCAAAAAGTCGAGCCTAAGTCTGCCTAGAACCCAACAAGTAGAGCCCATGACTGCATTGTTACAACTAAGTCGAGCCTAATACTGTGAAGCACCCCCAAGTCAACCCTTGGCATGCCTAATTCCCACCAAGTAAACCTAGTACTGCCTATTATGCGCCAAGTCGAGGCTAGGGCTGCCTAGCAATTTCCAAGTTGAGCCAAGGACTGCCTAGTACCGCCCAAATCGAGCGTTGACGGCTTAGTGTTATCCAAGTCGATACAAGGACTGCCTAGCACCCACAAATCGAGCCAGGACTGCCTAGTTCTTACTTAATCGAGCCTAGGACTGCCTAGCACCAAACAAGTTGATCCCAGGGAGGCCTATTTCTCACCAATTCGAGAAACGTAATGCCTAGTTTCACCAAGGTTAACCCAGGATTGCCAAGTCGAGCCTTGGATTTCCTAGCACCCTCGAAGTTGAGCCTAGGACTACAAGGTTCTCCTCAATTCCAGCCTAGGACTGCAAGGTTCTCCTCAATCCCAGCCTAAGACTGCAAGGTTCTCCTCAATTCCAGCCTAGGAATGCCTACCATCCAACAAGTCGAGGCCAAGTAAGCCTAGCACCAGTCATGTCAGGTCTATGACTGCTTGTTATCACCTATACGAGGCCATAATTAGATAGTTCCAGTTCCCACTAACTTGAACCTAGGACTGCCTATCACCCACCAAGTCTAGAAGGGCGTTGCATAGATCCTACCATGTAGTGCGTATGTCTGCTAAAGAACCAACAATTCCGGTACAGCACTGCCTAGTTCAGACCAAGTTGGCCCTAGAACTGCATTGCTTCCACCACGTCGAGCCAAGGATTACCTGGAATACACCAAGTCGAGCATATTACTGCCTAGTTTCCACCAATACGGAATAAGGACTAGATGGTTCGCACCAAGTTGAGCCTAGGACAGTGTAGCACCCAACAAGTTGAGCCTAGAACTGCGCAGTTCCCACCAAGTCAGACAAGAACTGCCTAGTTCCCACCAAGACGAGCCTAGACCTAACAAGCAATCACCAAGTCGAGACTCGTATGCCTAGTTCTCACCAAGTTGAGCACATGAATGCCTGGTTCCCGCCAATTCGAGCCTTGAACTTCCTAGCACACACCAAGTCATGATTAGGAATGCCTGGTTCTGTACAATTCCAGCCTAGGAATGCCTAGCACCCAACAAGATGAGTCAAGGTTTACCTAGCACCCCCAAGTCAGGACTAGTACTGCCTAGTTCCCACCAAATCGAGCCTACGTCTAACTATTACCCACCAAGTCAAGCTTAGGGCTGCCTAGCACTCCATAAGTCGGGCTCAGGACTGCGTAATTCCCACCAAGTCGAGCCCAGGACATCCTAGTTCCCAACAAGTCGAGCCCAGGTCGGCTTAGCTCCCATCAAGTCCGGCCCACGACTACCTAGTTCCCACCAAGATGTGCCTAAGGCTGCCTAGTGGCCACCAAGTAGAATTAAAGACTTCCTAGAATCCACCAAGACGAACCTAGGCCAGCGTAGCACACACCCAACAGAGCCTAGAACTGCCCAGTTCCCACCAAGTCGAGCCCAGAATTGTCCAATTCCCATTTAGAGGAGCCTTGGACTGTGTAGCATCTACAAAAACACATCTAGGACTGCCAGTTCTCTCCAATTCGAGGATTGTACTGCCTACCACCAAACAAATCGAGCCTAGGTCTGCCTAACACCCCCCATGGCTAGCCTATGCTAGCGTAGCACCCACCATGTCGAGACCAGAACTCGCCAGTTCCCATTAAGGCCAGCCCTGGACTGCCTAATTGAAACCAAGTCTAGCCTAGGCCTAACTAGCACCCACTAATAGGGCCTAGGACTGCCTAGCACTCCTGAAGTCGAGTCCTGTCTGCGTACGTCCCACAAATACGAGACCAGGACTGCCTTGTTCCTAACAAGTCGATCCCAGATCGGCCTAGCTCCTACCAAGTCGAGCGTAGGACTGCCTGACTTCCACCAAGTCCAGCCAAAGACTGCCTAGAACCCACCAAGTCGAGCCGAAGTCTGCCTTGTTACTATCAAGACGAACCTAGGTTTGTGTAGCACCCCCCCCCCCCCCAGCCCTACAAGTCAAGCCTTGGCCTGCCTATTTCCCACTAAGTCGAGCTTATGATTCAATTGCACCCAAGATGAACATAAGACCGCCTAACATCCACCAAGTCGAGCCCAGGACTGCCTAGCATCCACCAAGTTGTGCCTAAAACTGTCCAGTTCCCACCAAGCTGAGCACAGGACAGCCTCGCACCCACCAAGTCAAGCCTAGCACAACCTAGCACCCACCAAGTGGAGCCTAGGACTGCTTAGCATCCAACAAGTCGAGCATAGAATAGCATAGCACCAAGCAAGGCGAATCTATAAATGCCCAGTTTCCAACATGTCGAGCCCAGGAATGTGTAGTTCCCACTAAGTCGAACCTAGTCCTAACTAGCACCCACCAAGTCAAGCCTAGGTCTCACTAGTTCCCACCTAGTCGTGTCTCGGACTGCCTTACTTCCACCAAGTCGAGTCTAGGACTGCCTATAACCCACTAAGTCGAGCCTAGGATAGCCTAGCACCCACCAAGTTGTTTGTAGGACTGCCTCGTTTCCACAAAGTCAAGCTTAGAACTGCCTACGAACCCCCCAAGCCGAGCTTATGACTGCCTCGCACCCACCAATTCGAACCTTGGACTGCCTACAACACACCAAGTCGAGCCTAGAACTGCCTAGTTTCCGCCAAGTAGTGCGTTGGTCTGCCAAGTATCCAACAATTCGAGTGCAGTTCATACTAGTTCCGACCTAGTCGGGCATAGGACTAGGGCATAGGAGTTCGGCTAGCATCCACCAAGACGAACGTATAACTGCCTAGTTCCCACCAAGTCGAGCCTAGTACTGCCCAGTTCCCATCAAGTCGAACAAATGCCTGCCTAATTCTCACCACATCGAGCCTAGGCCGAACTAGCAATCTGCAGGTCGAGTGCAATCTGCATACTTCACACCTAGTCGATCCCAGGTCTGCTTTTTCCAATCGAGTCGAGCATAGGCCAGCCTATTACCCACCATATCGAGCAAATGATTGACCTATTTCATCCAAGTCGCAACTAGGACTGCTTTGTTGCCACCAAAGAGAACCCAGGACGGCCTAGTTCCCTCCAATTCGAACATACGACTGCCTAGTTAACCACAATGTCGAGCCTAGGCCTGCAGAGCATCCACTGAGTCGAGCCTAGGCCTGCCAAGTTCACACCACGTAGGACCTAGGACTGCCTAGTTCCCACCAAGTCGAAACTAGGACTGCCTAGCACGTACCAAGTCGAACCAAGGACTGTTAACTGCCCAACAAGTCGAGCCTATGACTGCCTAGCACCCACAAAGTCGAGCCTAGGCCTAACTAGCACCTATCAAGTCGAGCCTAGGTCAGCCTAACACCCACCAAGTCGATCCTATGTCTTCATAGTTCCCACTAAGTTGAGCCTAGGTCTGCCTTGTTCCACAAATACGAAACCAGGACAAGATAGTTCCCATCAAGTTGAGCATAGGACTGCCTAGCACCCACCCAGTCGAGCCTAGCACGGCCTAGCACACACAAAGTCGAACCTAGAACTGCCCAGTTCCCACCAATTAGTGCGAAGGTCTGCTAAGGATCGAACAATTCGAGTACAGTACAGAGAAGTTCCGACCAAGTTGGGCCTAGGACTGCCTAATTCCCACGAAGTCGAAACTAGGACTGCCTAGCACGTACCAAGTCGAACCAAGGACTGTTAACTGCCCAACAAGTCGAGCCTATGACTGCCTAGCACCCACCAAGTCGAGCCTATGACTATCTAGCCCCACCAAGACGAGCCTAGGACAGTCTGGCCCCCACCAAGTCGAGCCTACGACTGCCTAGCATTCACCAAGTCGAGCCTAGGACGGCCTACTTTCCACCAGGTCGAGCACAGGACTGCCGAGCTACCACCAAATCTAGCTTAGACTGTCTAACACCCAAAGAGTAGACCCTATGACCGCCTATATCCCAGCAAGTCGAGGTCAGGGCTGTCTAGTTCTTATAAAATTGAGCACAGGAATCCCTAGTTCCAACATGTAAAGCCCAGGAATCCCTAGTTCCCAACATGTAAAGCCCAGGAATGCCTAGTTCCCACCAATTCGAGTTTAGAATAACCCTGCGCCCACCAAGTCAAGCCTGGGACTGCATATTTCCCACCAAGTCGAATTTAGGACTACCTTGTCCCACCATTCGAATTTAGGACTACCTTGTCCACCAATCGAATTTAGGACTGGATAGTTACCACTCAGTCGAGCCTAGGACTGCCTCTCTACTAACATGTCGAGCTTAGGGATGCCAGTTCCTAGCAAGTTGAGCTTAGGTTTTCCAAGCACCCACCAAATGGAGCCGAGGTCTGTCTCGTTACAATCAAGTCGAGCATAGGATTGCCTATCGCCCACTAATTCTAGCCTAAGACAACTTAGTTCTCACCAAGTCGTGTATAGGATTGCCTAGTTCCCAACAAGATGAGCCCAGAACTGCACAAGCACAGGAATGCCTCGTTTCCACCAAGTCGAGCCGTTTTCTGCCTAGCACCCACCAATTTGAGACTAGGACTGCGTACTCCCACCAAGTTGAGCCTAGCAAAACCTAGCACCACCTCGTCGCGCCTATGACTGCATACTTCCCACCAAGTTGAGCCTAGGACTACCTAATTCCCACAAATACGAGTTCAGAACTAGAAGGTTACTACCAAGTGAGCCTAGGACAGCGAACTACCTACTAAGTAAAGCCTAAAATTGCCCAGTTCCCACCAAATAGAGCCCATGTCGGCCTAGTTCCCATCAAGTTGAGCCTAGGCCTAACTTGCACCCACCAAGTCGAGCCTAGGACAGCCTACCACTCCACAAGTCGAACCCTTAACTGCATACTTCCAACGAATTCGGACCCAGTATTGCATAGTTCCCACCAAGTCGAGCCTAAGAGTACCTACTGTCGACCAAGTCGAGCCTTACACCCACTGAGTCGATACTAGGACTGCCTTATTCCAACCAAGACGAGCCTAGGACTGCCTAGCACCCACCGTGTCGAGCGTAGATCTGCATAGTTTCCACAAAGTCGAGCTTAGAACTGTGTAGCACTTCCCAAGTCGAACCCATGATTGCATGGTTCGCACCATTTCGAGCCTTGGACTTCCTAGCACCCCCAAGTCGAACTTAGGAATGCCTGGTTCTCCACAATGAAAGCCTAGGAATGCCTAGCACCCAACAAGTTGAGTATAGGTCTATCTAGGACACCAAGTCAGGCCTAGGACTGCATAGCTCCCACCAAGTTGAGCCTAGCACAGCCTAGCACCTCCTGGTCCGCCTATGACTACCTAGTTCCCACCAATAGGAGGTCAGGACTACAAGGTTCCCATCAGTCGAGCCTAGGACAACCCAGCACTCCCCAAGCCGATCCCAGGACAGCATAATTTCCACCAAGCTGATCCCAAGACTGCCTAGCACCCACCAAGTCGAGCCTATGTTTGACTAGTTCCACCAATTCGAGCCTAGGACTGACTTACACCCACAAGTCGAGCATAGGACTGCCTATAACCCACCAAGTCGAGTCTAGGACAGCCTAGCACTCACCAAGTTGAGCCTAGTACTGCCTAGCCTCCACAAAGTCGAGCATAGTACTGCCTGGCACCACCAAGCCGAGCTTATGACTGTCTAGCACCCACCAATTCAAGCTTAGGTCAGCCTTGTTCCCAACAAGTCGTGCCTAAGACTTCCTAACAGCCACCAAGTCGAGCTTATGACTTCTTAGTTCACACCATGTCGTTCATAGGACTACCTAGTTCCCAAAAAGTCGAACCTAGAACTGCCTAGAACCCTCCAAGTCGAACAAAGCCTGGCTGGAACCAAACAGAGTCAAGCCTATTTCTGCCAAGCACCCACCAAGTATTGCCTACGACTTCTTAGCACCCATCAAGTAGAGCCCAGGTGTGCATTGTCCAAATCGGTTCAAGCCTATGACTGCCTAGTTCCACCATGTCGAT
This sequence comes from Dryococelus australis, assembly GCA_029891345.1. NCBI lineage: Eukaryota > Metazoa > Arthropoda > Insecta > Phasmatodea > Phasmatidae > Dryococelus > Dryococelus australis. The sequence continues at coordinate 167,654,268 of CM057009.1, read as the reverse complement.
CATAGGACTGCCTTGTTTCCTCCAAGTCTTGCCTAGGACAGCCCAGCACCCACCAAATAGAGCCTAGAACTGCTTAGCACCCGACAAGACGAGCCTATGTCTGGCTAGTTCCAATCAAGTCAAGCTTAGGGCTACCAAGTTCCCACAAAGACGAGCCTAGAACTGCCTGTCTCCAAGTCGAGTTCACGACTGCCTGGTTCCTATTTATACAAGCCTTGGACACCCTAGCACCAAACAAGTCGAGTCTAGCTCTGCCGAACACCCCCCAAGGCGCACCTATGACTGCCTAGCACACACCAAGGCGTGCCTAGGACAGCATAGCACCCTTTTTGAACCAAGAAGTGCCCAATCCCAATCAAGTCGAGCCCATGACTGCCTAATTCCCACCAAGTAGAACCCATGCCTAACTAACACCCACCAAGTCGAGCCTAGGACTGACTAGCAATCCTTAAGTCGAGTCCAGTCTGCGCACTTCCCACCTGGTCTTGCCCAGGTTTCTCTAGTTCCCACCAAGTCTAGCCTAGGACTGCCCAGTTCCCACCAAGATGAGATTAGGACAGCGTAGCAGCCACCATGTCGAGCTTAGGACTACTCATTTCCCACTGAGTCGAACATAGTTCTGCATAACAGCACCTAAAGTCGAGCCTAAGACTACCTGGTTCTCTTCCATTCCACCCTAGTACTGGCTAGCACCAAACTTGTTGAGCCTAGGACAGACAACGACTCGCCTAGCCCACCACTAGCCAAGTCGACCATAGGATAGCTGAGAAACAACCAAGTCAATCCTAGGACTGCCTAGTTCCCACAAAGTCATACACAAGACTGCCTAGTTTCAATCAAGTAGAGCCTAAAACTGCATAGCACAAACCAAGTCGAGGCTAGTGCTTCCTAGCACTCACCAAGTCGAGTACAGGTCTTTCTAGTTAAAACAAAATTGAGAGTAGGACTGCCAACCACCCACCAAGTCAAGCCGAGGACAGCCTATTTCCCACCAAGTCAAGTTTAAGGTTGCCTAGCACCCACCAAGTCGAGAATAGACTGCCTAGTTCGCATCATGTCTAGCCTAGGATTTCTTTATCCCCACCAAGACGAGCCTGGGATGGCCTCATCCCCACCAAGTCAAGCATAGGTATAACAAGCACCCACCAAGTCGAGCCTAGGACTTCATAGCACCAACCAAGTCGAAACAACTTCTGAAGAGACCTCTCAAGTTAAGGCCAGGAATGCCTAGTACTCACCAAAGTGAGACCATGACAACTTATAACCACTCAAGTCGAAATTAAGACTGCTCAGCACCAACCAAGTCGAGCCCAGAACTGCCTTGTTCCCACCAAGTTAAGCCAAGGTAAGCCTATAACCCCCATGTCGAGCCTAGGACTGCATAATACCCCAAGTTGAGTTCAGGTCTACCTATTTCCCACAAGTCAATCCTAGGACTGCCTAGCACCCACCAAGACGAGCTTAGGACTACTCAGTTCCAACCAAGGCGAACCTATGTCTGCATAACACCTCCCCACCACCAAATCAATCCCAGGACTGCCTAGTTCCCACCAAGTCCAGCGTAGGCCTAACTAGCATCCACCAAATCGAGCCTAGGACTGCCTAGCATTCGCCAATTCGATCCCAAGTCTGCGTAATTCACACCAAGGTGTGCCCAGGACTGCCTTGTTCCGAACAATTCGAGCCCAGGGTGGCCTGGCTCCCACCAAGTCAGCTCCAGGACTGCTTATTTCCCACCAAGTCGAGTCTAGGCCTAACAAGCACCCACCTTATTGAGCCTAGAAATCCCGAGCACTGCCCAAGTTGAGAAAAGGACTGCATACTTTCCACCAAGTCGAGCCCAGGACTGCCTAATATCCACCAAGTCGTGCCAAGGACTGACTTGAACCCACCAATTCGCGCCTAGTACTGCCTACCACCTACCAAGAACTGACTAGTTCCCACCATTTAGAGCATAGCTCTGCAAAGGATCCAACAATTCGAGTAAAGTAGAGACTAGTTCCGACCAAGTTGGGCCTAGGACTGCCTAGTTCCCACGATGTCGAGCCTAGGACTTCCTAGCACCTACCAAGTCGAACATAGGAATTGTTTACTTCCCACCAAGAAGAGCCTAGGACTGCCTAGCAACCTCCAAGTCGAGCGTATGACTACCTAGCCCCCATCAAGACGAGCCTATGATAACCTGGCCCCCACCAAGACGAGGCAAGGTCTTCCTAGCACCGCCCTAGTCTCTCCTGGTACAGTCTAACACCCACCAAGTCGAGCCAAGGACAGACTATCACTCACCTAGTCGAGCCTAGGACTGACTAGTTAACACCAAGTCGAGCACTGTATTGTCTAGTTACCACCTGGTCGTGCCTAGGATTGCCGAAATCCCATCAAGTACATCCTAGGACTGCCTAGCACCCACCAAAACGTGCTTAGGATTGCATAGCACCCACCAAGTTGAGCATAGAACTGTCCAGTTTCCACCAAGTCGTGCACAGCTCAGCCTAGCTCCCTCCAAGTCGGCACCCGGACAGCTTATTTCCCACCAAGTCGAGCCTAGAAATGCCTACTATCCACCAAGTTAATCCTTCGACTGCCTAGAACCCATCAAGACAAGCCTGGAACAGCCTAGCATCCACCAAGTCAAGCCTACGACTGCCAAGTCTAGCAAAGACTGCCTAGTACCCAAGGAGTAGAGCCTATTACAGCCTATAATCCAGCAAGTCAAGCCCAGGGCTGTATAGTACTTACCAATTAAAAACAGGAACCCGTAGTTCCCACCACATAAAGCCCAAGAATGACTAGTTTCACCAAGTAGTTCCTAGGATGACCCAGCACCCACATGTTGAGCAGAGGACTGCCTATTTCCCACGAAGTCGAATTTAGGACTGCTGTGTGCCCAATAAATCTTATTTCGGACTGTTTATTTTCCACTAAGTCGAGCCTAGACCTGACTGTCTACCAACAAGTCTAGCCTAGAGATCCCTTGTTCCCATGAAGTTGAATTTAGATCTTCCTAGTACCCACTAAGTGGAAGCAGAGACTGCCTTGTTCCCACCAAGTCGTGCCCAGGACTGCCTCTTTAAAACCAAGTCGAGCATAGGACTGCCTAGCACCCACCAAGTCGAGCCTATAATTGCTTTGTTCCCACCAAGTAGTGCATAGGACTACCTAGTTCCCAACAAGATAATCCCAGAAATGCTTAGAACCCCCTAAGTCGAGCCCAGGAATGCCTGGTTCCCACCAAGTCGAGCCGTTTACTGCCTAGCACCCCCAATTCGAGCCTAAGACTGCCTGATTATCTCAATTCGAGCATAAATCTGCCTAGCATCCACCAATTTGAGCCTAGGACTGTGTAGAACCCACCAAGTCGAACCTAGGAAAGCCTAGCAACCACAAAGACGAACCTAGGTCTGTCTTCTTCCCACCAAATTGTGCCTAGGTGTGCCTAGCTTCCACAAAATATAGCCTAGGTCTGCCTAGCACCCACCAAGTCAAGGCTAGGGCTGCCTAGCAATTACCAAGTCGAGCCCAGGTGTGCTTAGTACCCACCAAGTTGAGTATTGGACTGGCTACCATCCACCAAGTCAAGCCTAGGATTGCCTAGTTCCCACCAAGTCGTTCTTAGGACTGCAATACCCACCAAGTCGAGCCTAGGACTTCCTATCACCCACAAAGTCGAGCCTAGGTTTGCCTAGTTCCACCAAGTAAATCACAAAACTTCCTAGTTACCATAAAGTCAAGAGCAGGACAGTCTAGTACCCACCGAGTCGAGAACAGTTATGCTCCAGTTCCACCAAGTCAAGCCCACGACTCCGTTGTTCCCTCCAAGTCGAGCCCATGACTGCCTGGTTCCCACCAAGTCGAGTGTTGAACTTCCTAACAACCCCTCGTGTCGAGCACCTAACAATGCTATCCTAGGACTGCTTAGTATTCCCAAGTCAGCCCTAGGACAGCCTTGTTCCCACCAAATCGTGCCTAGGCCTAACTAGCACCAATCAAGTCGAGCCTAGAACAGCATAGCAACCACCACGTTGATTACAGGATGGTGTAGTTCCCAACAGAATAGATCATTTGATTGCCTAATTCCCACCAGGTATATGCTAGTACTGCCTAGAACCAAAGAAGTAGATCCTATGACAACCTTGAACCCAGCAATTCTACCCCTGAGCTACATAGTTCTTACCTAGTTGAAACCAATAATCCCTAGTTCCCACCTTGTAGAGCCCAGGACTGCCTTGTCCCCACCTAGTCGAGCCTAGGATGGCCCAGCACCCATCAAGTCGAGCATAAGAAAGCATTTTTCCCATTCAGTCAGGGATACGACTGCCTAATTCCCAACAACTCAAAGTTAGGACTACCTAGTTCCCAATAAGTATAGCCTAGGACTGCCTACCAACCCTCATGTCGAGCCCAGGAATACCTTGTTCTCATCAAGTCAAGGCTAGTATTGTCTTGTTCCCACCAAGTCAAGCCTAGGTCTTTGAAGCACCCACCAAGTCGAACTAAGGACTGCCTCGTCCCCCCCCCCAAATCGAGCACAGCAATGCCTTGTTAATACCATGTCGAGTCTAGGACTGTGTAGCACCCACCAAGTCGAGCCTAGGACTGCATAGCACAAAACCAGTCGATCCAACTTTTGCAATGCACCTTTCAAGTCAAGCCTGAGATTGCCTATTTCCCAACAAGTTGTGCCAAGGTCTGTCTAGCTCCCAGCATGTCGGGCCTAGGACTGCCCAGTTCCCACCAAAGGTAACTTAGGACCGCGTACTTTCCACCAAATTGAGCACATGTATCCCTAGCTCCCACCAATTCGAACCTATGACTGTGTAGTTCCCACCAAGTCGAACCCATGACTGCTAGTTTCCAACCAGTCGAGCTCAGGTCTCCCTAATTGCTACCAATTCGAGCCAAGGAATGCGTAGCACCCACCAAGTCGATCACAGGACTACCTTGTTCGCAAAAAGTCGTGACTAGGTTTGCATTGTTCCCACCGAGACGAGCCTAGGATTGGCTAGTTCCCACCAAGTGAAGCCTAGCTATACCAAGCACCCACCAAGTCCAGCCTAGGACAGCATAGCACCAACCAAGTCTAAACAACTTCTAAATAGCACCTCTTATGTCAAGACCCGGAATACCTAGTTCTCACCAAAGCGAAACAACGACAAACTAGAACCACCCAAGTAGAGCCTAGGACTGCCTAGAACCCATTAAGTCGAACGTAGGACAGCATAGATCCAACCAAGCCAATCCAAGAACTGCCAGTTCCCACCAAGTTGAGCCCAGGACTGCCTTGCTCCCACCAAGTTAAGCCTAGGCCTAACTAGCACCCACCAAATCGAGCCTAGGACGGCCAAACACTTGCCAAGGCGAGCCCAGGTGTGCGTACATACCACCAAGCCTAGCCCAGGACTGCCAATTTACCAACACGTCGAACCCAGGTCGGCTTAGCGCTTACTAAGTCAGCTCCAGGACTGCCTAGTTCCCATTAAGTTGAGCCTAGGACTGCCTAGCACCCACCAAGTCGAGCCTAGGACTGCCTAGAACCCACTAAGTCGCACCTAGTACAGCGTAGCACCAACCAATACGAGTATAGAACAGCCTTGCACCCACCAAGTCGAGCCTAGGACTGCCTAGCACTTTTCATGTTGAACACAGGACTGCGTACTTACCCCCAAGTCTAGCCCTAAATAGCCTAGTTACCTTCAATTCATACTTAGGGTGGCCTAGCTCCCACCAAGTCATAGCTAAGTCTTTCCTAGTATCCACCAAGTCGACACTGAAACTGCCTATAACTCTACAAGTCGATACAAGGGCTGCCTGGTTCTCTCCAATTCAAGCCCAGGAATGCCTCACAAACAAACAGGCTAGCCTAGGTCTGCCTAGCACTCACAAAAGACTAGTCCAGGAAAGCCTAGTTCCCACCAAATCGAGCCTAAGCTGATAACTTTCCACCAAGTGAAGACTAGGACTGCCTAGATCCCACCTAGCCGATCCTATGACTACCTAACACCCACCAAGATGAGCCAGGGACAGCTTATCACCCATCATATCAAGCCTATGACCTCCTAGCACCAACCAAGTCGGGACTAGGTCTGCCAAGTTCTCACTAAGTCGAGCCAAGATATGCCTGGCAGTCACCAAATCGAGCCTACGACTACCTGGCTCTCTACAATTCCAGCCACTTGGTGCGAACTAGGCAGGCCTTGGCTCAACTTGCTTAGGACTAGGCAGTTCTGGGCTCGTTTTGGTGGGAGCTAGGCAGTGGTAGGCTCGACTTGGTTGGTGGTAGGCTGGCTTAGGGTCGACTTAAAGAGTGCAAGGTTGTTCTAAGCTTGTCTTTGAGGGAAATATTCAGTCCTGTGCGCGACTTGGTGGAAACTAGGCAATTATATGCTCTACTTGGTGGGAACTCGGAAGTCCTAGGCTCGTCTTCGTGGCTGCTACGCTGTCCTTGTCTCGACCTGGTGGGTCAAGTTGTCCCAGGCTTCACTTGTTGTGTACTAGGTTGTCCTAGGCTCCAATTGGTGGGGACTAGGCAGGCCTGCGATCTACTTGGTGGGTGCTAGGCAGACCTAGGTTCGAGTTGAAAAGAACTTAGTAGTCCTGGATTTACTTGGTAGGAACTAGGCATCCCTGGACAAGACTCTCTGGGATCTAAGTTGGCCTCGGCTCGCCTTGCAGGGAATCTATGCAAGCGGAGTCTCGACTTGGTTTGAACTAGGCAGTCCTGGGCCAGACTTGGTGAGAGCTAGGCCGACTTAGCATAGATATGTTGGGAACTAGGGAGTCCTGGGCTCGACTTAGTGGGAAGTACACAGTCCTGGGCTGGACTGGGGAGTGCTAGGCAGTTCTAGGATCTACTCTGGTGGGAACAAGGCAGTCCTAGGCTCGAACTGGTGGGAACTAGGCAGTCCTGGACACGAATTGGTGGAACTAGGTGGTCCTGTGGTTGACTTCGTGAGAACTAGAAAGCCTTGGGCTCGTTTTGGTGATTGCTACCGGATCCAGTCTCAACTTGGTGGGGACTAGACCGTCCTAGGCTCTTATTGGTTGGAAATTGGCAGTCCTAGGATCTACTTGCGGGATGCTAGGCTGCCCTAGGCTCGACTAGATGTTTTCTAGGCAGACCTAGGCTAGACTATGTGCATGCTAGTTAGTCCTATGTTAAACTTGGTGGGAACTAGGCAGTCCTGGGCTTGACTTGGTGGGAGCTAGGCAGTCCTAGACTCGTTTAGGGGGAACTAGGCAGTCCTGGGCTCTACTATGTGGGAAATAGGGATTCTGATCGTGACTTGGATAAGAACTGGGTAGACCTGGACTCGTCTTGCTGGGTGCTAGGCTGTCATAGGCTTGACTTGGCGGGTGCTAGGCAGTCCAAGGGTAAAGATAGTGGGAACAAGGCAGTCTTGGTCTCGACTTGGTGTGTGTTAGGCAGTCCTAGGCTAGAAGTGGTGATAAGGAGGCTGTCTTGGGCTGGATTACGTTGGAACTAGGCATTCCTGGGCTTGACTTGGTAGGTGCTAGGCATTACTAGGCCAAACTTGGGTGATGCTTGGTAGTCCTATGCTCGACTTAGAGGGAACTAAGCAGCCTTGGGCTCTTCTTGGTGGTAACTATGCAGTTCCAGTTTCGACTTGGTCGGAGCTAGGCCATCCTAGGCTCGAACTAAAGGGTGCCAGGCAGTTCAAAGCTCGACTTTGTGGGAACTTGACAGTTCTAAATACAACTTTGTTGGAACTTGGCAGGACTAGGCTAGAGCTGGTGTGAAGCTGTCAATTCTTGCCACGATTTGGAGGGATCTAGGCCATCCTAGTCTCGACTTGGTGGGAACTCGGCAGTACTAGACACGACTTGGTGGGAACAAGGCAGCACTAGGCCATGACTTGGTGGGAACTAGGCAGTGCTGTCTTCGATGTGGGGGTTGCTTTGCAGTCCTAGGCTCTACTTGGTGGGTGTTAGACAGTCCCTAGTCATTATTTGGTGGGAGCTAGTAAGTCCTAGGATCGAATTTGTGGGAACAATGTAGTCCTGGGCTTGACTTAGTGGGTACTAGGCAGTCCTAGGCTCGACCTGGGAGGTTCTGGTTAGTCTTGGGCTCGTCATGGTGGGAACTAGGCTCTCCTAGGCTCCACTTGGTGGGAACTAGGCAGTTCAAGGCTAGACATACTGGATGCAAGGCAAACATGGGCTCGATTATGTGGGAACTAGGCAGTCCTGGGCTCGCCTTGGTGGTAACATTGCAGTTCTGGGCTCTACATGTTGGTTACGATTCGGTCCTCGGCTCGACTTCGTAGGTGTTTTGTAAATGTAGCCTCGACATTTTGAGGACTAGGCATCTTACGCTCGACTTGGTAAATGGTAGGCAGTCCTAGGTTCGACATGGTGGGAATAAGGCAGGGTTGGGCTATATTTGATGGTATATAGGCAGTCCTGGGTTGGACTTTGTGGGAACTAGTCAGTACTAGGATGGACATGGTGGGAGATAGGCAGTACTAGGCTAGACTTAATGGGAACTTGGTAGTCCTTTGCTCGACTAAGTGGAAAATAGCTCGTCCTGGGCTCGACTTGGTGGGAACTAAAATGTCCAAAGCTCATCTTGGTGGGTGCTAGCCAACCGAGTCTCAACTTGGTGGGGACTAGGCAGTCCTGGACTCAACTTGGTGTGTGCTATGCAGACTTAGCCACGTCTTGGGGGGTGCTAAGCAGTACTAGGCACTACTTGATGGTAAATAGGCAGTCTTGGGTTCATCTTGGTTGGAACTTGACAGACCTAGGAATGATTCGATGGATGCTAGACTGTCATAGGCTCGACTAGATGTTTTCTAGGCATTCCTAGGCTAGACTAGGTGGATGCTAGTCAGTCCTAGGCTTATCTTAGTGGGAACTAAGCAGTACTAAATTCGACTTGGTGGGAACTGTGCAGTCCTAAAATCGACTTATGGGAAATAGGCAGTATTAAGTTCGACTTGGTAGGAAATAGGCATCCTTGGGTTCAACTTGGAGGGAACTAAGTTGGCCTAGGCTCGACTTGCAGGGAATCTATGCAAATGTAGGCTTGATTTAGTGGAAACTAGCCATCCCTAGGCTCGACTTGGTGGGCACTATGCAGTCTTTGGCTCCACTTGGTTTTGTGCTAGGAAGGAGAAGGCTCGAGTTGGTGGGAACCAGGTAGTCATGAACTCGACTTAAGGAGTGCTAGATAGTCCTATGTTCGACTTTGTTGGTGATAGGCAGTTCTAAGGTCGTCTTGGTAGTAACTATGAAGTCCTTGGATCGACTTCGGTTATGCCAGGCAGTACTAGACTCGAATTGGTTGGATTTATTCAGTACTGGGCTTGACTTGGTGTGTGCCAGGCAGTCCTGGGCTCGACTTGGTAATATCTAGGTAGTCCTGGGTTCGACTTGGTAGGAACTAGGCAGTCCTGGGCTTGACTTGAGGGGTTCTAAGCAGAAGTTGGCTTGACCTCTTGGGTGCTAGGAAAGACTAGGCTCGTATTGTTGGCATCCAGGCAGTTCTGTGATCGACTTGGTAGCAATTAGGCAGTCGTGGCTTGACTTGTTGGTGCTGGGCTGTCCTAAGTTATACTTGAGAGGTGCTATGCAGTCTTAAGCTCGACTGGGATGGTTCTAGACTGTCCGTGGTATGGTTTTTGTGAGAACTGGGCATTCCTCGTCATGACTTGAAGGGGCTAAGCAGAAATTGGCTCGACTTGGTGGGCCACTCCTAGGCTCGATTTGGTGGAAACTAGGCAGTCCTAAGCTCGACTTAATCTGAGATAGGCAGGTCTTGGCTCAACATGGTGGATGCTGGGCAGTCCTAGACTCGACTTGGGGGGAACAAGGCAGCCCTGAACATATCTTGTTGAGAACTAGGGATTCCAGGGCTCGAAATGGCAAAAACTAGTCAGCCATGGGCTCGACTTGGTGGGCGCTAGAAAATCATACGCTATTCCTGGTGGGAACAAGACAGTACCGTGCTCGACTTGGAGGGAACTAGGCATACCTGTGGTCGACTTGGTGGGAAATAGGCAGCCATGAGCTTGCCTTGTTGGTAACGAGGCAGTTCTGGGCTCGACTTGGTTGCTAACTAGGCAGACCTAGGCTCGACTTAGTGGGAGATAGACAGCCGTTGGGTTGACTTTATGGATGCTTGGCAGTCCTATGGTCGAATTGGTGGGAAATTTGCAGTCCTAGGCTTAACTTGGTGGGTGCTAGGCTGTCTAAGGCTCAACTTGGTGGGTACAAGGCAGTCCTATGCTTGACTTGGTAGGCGGTATACAGTCCTAGGCTCGACATGATGGGTGATGGACAGTCTTAGGCTCGATTTGACTTTGTGGGAACTAAGCAGTCGTAGACTTGACTCGGTGGTGCTAGGCAGTCCAAGGATCAACTTGGTGGGTATTAGGCAGTCCTCGGTACCGACTTGGTGGGAGCTAGGCAGGCCTAGGCAAACCCTGGTGGGAAGAAGGCAGTTTTGGGCTGTAATTTGTGAGAAATATGCTGTCCTGGGCTTGACTTGGTAGGTGATAGGCAGTCCTAAGCACAACTTGGGAGGTGTTTGGCAGTCCTGGGCTTCACTTGGTGGGAACTAGGCACGCCTAGGATTTACTTGGTTGGAACCAGGCTTGACTAACTGGATACTTGGTAATCCTATGCTTGACTTGGTGCGTGATAGGCAGTCCTGGGCACGACTTGTTGATAAATTGGCAGTCCAAGTCTCCACTTGATGTATGCTAGGCAGGCGTAGGCTCGACTCATCGGATGCTAGGTAGTCCTTGGTTTGACGTGGTGGGTGCTAGTCAGTCCTAGGGTCGACTTGGTGGGAAACTAAGCAGCCCAAGTTTTGACTTGGTGGGAGTTAGGCAATCCTATGCTCGAACTAAATGGTGCCAGGCATTCCTAGGCGCGACTTGTGGGAACTAGGCAGTACAAGGCTCTACTATAATGGTGTTAAGCAGTACACGGCTCGACATGGTGGTAACAAGGCAATACTAGACACGACTTGGTGGGAACAAGGCATTACTAGGCACGACTTGTTGGGAACTAGGCAGTGCTGTCCCAAGACAGGGGGGATGTTTTGCAGTCCTACTGTCGACTTGGTAGTATCTAGCCAGTCCTTAGGCTCTACTTGGTGGGTGTTAGGCAGTCCCTAGTATTGATTTGGTGGTAGCTATGCAGTCCTAGGATCGACTTTGTGGGAACAAGGCAGTCCTGGGCTTGACTTACTGAATTCTTGGCAAAGGTGGGCTCGAGTTCGTGGGAACTAGGCAGTTCTAGGCTCGCCTTGTTGATAATGATGCTGTCCTGTGCTCTACATGTTGAGTACGATTCGGTCCTCCGCTGAACTTGGTGGGTGCTTGGCAAATGTAGGCTCGACATTTTGAGGACTAGGCAACCCAGGCCCGACTTGGTGAATAGTAGGCAGACCTAGGCTCGACTTAGTGGGAACAAGGCATTTTTGGGCTTGACTTGGTGGTACCTAGGCATATCTGGGTTCGACTTAGTTAGAACTAGGCAGGCCTTGGCTCGACTTGTTTACAACGAGGCAGTTCTGGACTCTACATGGTGAGAGCTAGGTTGAGATTGGCTCGACTTGGTTGGTGCTATGCAGCCTTGGGCTCGACTTAAAGGTTGAAGGGCAGTACTAAGCTCATATTAGTGGGAAATATTCAGTCCTAGGCAATAATATTCTCTACTTTGTAGGAACATGGTAGTCCTAGGATCGACTTGTTTGGAACTAGGCAGACGTGGGTTCGACTTGGTGGATGCTAGGCTGTTCTAGGCTCGACTAGATGTTAGCTAGGCAGTCCTAGGCTAGACTAGCTATATGCTAGTCAGTCCTAAGCTCGACTTGGTGGGAATTAGGCAGTCCTGGCCCCGACTTTGTGGGAAATACGCAGTCCCAGGATCAACTTGGTGGATGCTAGACTGCCCTAGCCTCTGCTAGATGTTTTCTAGTTAGTCTTAGGCTAGACTAGGTGGAGGCTAGACAGTCAGGCTAGACAGTCCTAGTGTCGACTTGCTTGTTACTAGGTAGTCCTGGGCTGGACTTGGCTGGTGCTGGGCAGTCCTAAGGTGGACTTTTAGAGTGCTAGGCGGACCTATGTTCGACTTGGGTGATTCTATGCTGTCCGTGTTATGGTTATGTGATAACTGGGCATACCTGGGCATGACTTGACGGGGGGCTAAGTAGAAGTTGGCTCGACTTGGTGGGTGCAGGCCACTCCTAGGCTCGAATTAGTGGAAACTTGGCAGTCATAAGCTCGATTTAAACTGAGATAGGCATGCCTTGACTTGAATTAGTGGATGCTTGTCAATCCTAGATTTAACTTGGTTGGGACTTTGCAGTCCTATGCTCGACTTGGTACATGGTACTCCGTCCTAAGCTCGACATGGTGGGAGCTAGGCAGTCCTGAGCTCGACTTGGTAATATCTCGGAAGTCCTGGGTACGACTTGGCAGGAACTAGGCATACTTGGATTCGACTTTGTGTTAAGCTAGGCAGCCCTGAGACCGACTTGGTGGTATCGAGGCAGTCCTGCGTTTAACTTGGAGTAACATAGGCAGGTGTTGGCTTGACTTGGTGGATGCTTGGCAGTCCTACATTAGTCTTGGCAGTCCTAGACTCGACTTGGGGGGAACAAGGCAGCCCTGAACTCAGCTTGGTGAGCTAGGGATTCCAAAGCTCGGCTTAGTAAAAACTAGGCAGACCTGGCTACCAGATTGGTGGGTGCTAAGCAATCCTAGGCTAGCCCTGGATGGAAGAAGTAAGTCTTGGGCTGGATTTAGAAGATCTGAGCTGTGCTGGGTTTGACTTGGTGGGAACTAGGCTGTTCCACGGTTCGACTTGATTGGAACTAGGCCATCCTAAGCATGACTTGCTGAATACCATGTAATCCAAGGCTCGGCTTCGTGGGTAATATGCGGTCCTGGGTTTGACTTGGTGATAACTTGGCAGTCCAAGGCTCCACTTGGTGTGCTAGGCAGTCCCAGGCTCGACTCGTAGGGTGCTAGGTAGTCGTTGGGTAGACTCGATGGCTGCTGGTATGTCCTAGGGTCGACTTGGTGTGAACTAGGCAGTACAAGGCTCGACTAAATTGGTGCTAAGCAGTACTAGGCTCAACTTAGTGGGAACAAGGCAGTACTAGACACGACTTGGTGGGAACAAGTCAGTTCTAGGCATGACTTGGAGGGAACTAGGCAGTGCTGTCCTCGACATGGTTGGTGCTTTGCAGTCATACTGTCAACTTGGAAGGTGCTAGGCATTCCTAGGCTCTTCTTGGTGGGTGTTAGGCAGTTACTAATCATGATTTGGTGGGAGCTAGTCAGTTTTATGATTGGCTTTTGTGTGAACAAGGCAGTCCTGGCTTGACTTTCTGGATGCTTGGCAAATGTGGGCTCGACTTCGTGGAACTAGGCAGTCATGGGCTCGCGCTGGTGGTAACGATGCGGTCCTGGGTTCTACATGTTGGGTACTATACGGTCCTCGGCTCGTCTTGGTGGGTGCTTGGCAAACATATGCTCGACATTTTGAGATTAGGCATCACAGGCTCGATTTGGTGAATGGTAGGCAGACCTAAGCTCGACTTAGTGGGAACTAGGCAGACCTGGGCTCGACTTCGTGAGTGTTTGGAATCCATAGCCTCGACTTGGGGGGTGCTAGTCAACTCTAGGCTCGACTTGGTGGGATTTAGCAGTCCTGAACATGACTTGTGGGATTTTAGGCAGTGATAGGCTCGACTTGGCGGATACGAGGCAGTCCTGGGATCGACTTGGTCGTAACTTAGACCTGGGCTTGACATAGTGGTTGTTGAGCAATCCGAAGCTCAACTTGATGTGCACTTGGCAATCCTGAGCTCGACTTGGTGAGTGATAGGCAGTCCTGCTCTCGAATTGGTGCGATCTAGACTGTCCTGGGATTACCTTGTTGGGAACGAGGCAATACTTGCCTCTACTTGGTGGGTGCTTGGCAAACTTAGGCTCAACTTGATTGTAACTAGGCAGACCTGTGCTCGACTTAGTGAGTGCAAGGCAGACCTAGGCCCGCCTTGGTGGGAACAATGTAGTTCTAGGCTCGAATTGGTGGGTGCTAGGCAGTCCTATGCTCGACTAGTTGGGTGCTAGGTAAGCCAAGGCTTGAACTGGTGGGAACTTCGTAGTCCTGGGCACGATTTGATGGAACTAGGCAGTCCTGGGCTCAATTTGGTGGCAACTATGCAGTCCTAGTCTAGGATTGGTGGTAACGAGGTAGTCGAGGACTCAACTTGGAGGGTGCTTAGCAAACTTAGGTTCAACTTGTTGGGAAAAAGTCAATCCTAGGCTGGAATGGTGAGAACAAGGCAATCCTTGGTACTACTTGGTGGGTTGTAGGTAGTCCTAGACTCAACTTAGCAGGACTAGGCTGTCCTAAAATCGACTTGGTGAGAACTATGCAGACCTGAAAACGACATGGTGGGAAATTTGCATTTCTGTGTTCATCTTGGTAGGAAATAGGCATTCCTGGGCTCTACTAGGTGGGAACTAAACTGGCATAGGCTCGACTTGGTGGATGCTAGACAGTCCTAGGCTATACTTGGTGGGAACTAGGCAGTTTTGGGCTAGACTTGATGGTATATAGGTAGTCCTGAGTTGGACTTTGTGTGAACTAGGCAGTACTAGGATGGACTTGGTGGGAGATAGGCGGTACTAGGGGGGTAGCTAGATGGTACTCTGCTCGACTTAGCGGAGAATAGCCCGTCCTGGGGTCGACTTGGTGGGAACTAGACAGTATTGGGCTCGAATTGGTGGGAACTAGAAAGATCTAGGCTCGTTTTGTTGGGTACTAGCCGACCCAGTCTCAACTTGGTGGGTAGAAGGCAGTCTTGGACTTCAATTGGTGAGTACAATGCAGTCCTAGCCTCGACTTGGGGAGTGCTAGTCAGTCGTAGGCACTACTTGTTTGTACCTATGCAGTCTTGGGCTCCTCTTTGTCGGATCTTGGCTGACTTAGAATCGACTTTGTGGATGCTAGGCTGTCCTAGGCTCGGCTAGTTGAATTCTAGTCTGTTCTATACTCGACTTGGTGGGAACTAGGCTGTCCTGGGCCCGAAATGGCGAGAGCTAGGGTGACCTGGGCTTGACTTTTTGTGAACTTGGCAGTCCTGGGCTCGACTTGTTGGGAACTAGGCAGTCCTAGGCTCGTCTTGGTTTGTGCTAGGTACTCCTGGGCTCAATTTTGTGGTAACTATGTAGAACTGTGCTCGACTACTTAGGAAATAGGTGGTCTTATGCTCGACTAGGTGAGTGCTAGGCTGTCTTAGGATCGACTTGCTGGTTACTAGGCAGTCCTGTGCCAGACTTGGTGGGAGCTAGGCCGACCTGGCATCGACTTGCTGGGAACTAGGCAGTCCTGTGATCTACTTAGTGGGAACTAGGCAAACCTAGGCTCGAATTGGTCGGTGGCAGGCAGTCCTAGGCTCAACTTTGTGGGAACTCGGAAGTCCTAAGTTCCACATGGTGGGAACTAGGGAAACTCTGGCTCGTCTTGGTGGGTGGAAGGCAGCACTAGGATCAATTGGTGGGAACTAAGCAGACCTGGGCTTGACGTGGTGAGTGCTAGGCAGCTCTAGCCTCGACTTGAGGGTGCTAGTCAGTCCTAGGCTCTACTTGTTGGTATCTTGGCAGTCCTGGGCATGACTTGGTCGAAACTATGCAGTCCTAGGTTCGACTTGGTGGGAGCTAGGCATTCATATGCTCTACTTGCTGGGAAGTAGGGTTTTCTAGGATCAACTTGGGAAGAACAAGGCAGCACACTCGATCGACTTGCTGGGTGCTACACAATAATAGGCTCGACTTGGTAGGTGCGAGGCAGTCCTAAACTAGAATTGGTGGATACAATGCAGTCTTGGGCTAGATTTTATGGGAACTAGACCATTCTGGGAATGACTTGGTAGGTGCTAGGCAGTCCTAGACACAACTTGGAAGATTCTTGCCAGTCCTGTGCTCGACTTGGTGGGAAGGAGGCAGGCCTAGGCTCAACTTGGTTGGAACTAGGCCTTCCTAGGCTTGACTTACTGTATACTAGGAAATCCTAGGCTCGATGTGGTGGGTGATAGGCAGTTCTGTGCTCGACTTGGTGGTCATTTGCCAGTCCAAGGCTCCACTTGATGTGTGCTAGACAGTCCTAGGCTCGACTGGTTGGGTTCTAGGTAGTTCTTGGGTCGACATGATGGTTGTTAGATAGTCCTAGGTTCGACTTGGTGGGAACTTGATATTCGATAGTACTACTTGGGGGAACTAGGCAGTCCAAGTTTCGACTTGGTGGTAGCTAGGTAATCCTAGGCTGGAACTAAAGGGTGGATGGCTGTCGTAGGTTTGACTTGGTGGGATCTAGGTAGTACTAAACACGACTTGGTGGGATCTTGGAAGGACAAGGCTCGACTTGTGAAGCTGTGAGTTCTGGACACGAATTGGAGTGAACTAGGCAGTCCTAGACTCGTCTTCGTGCTAACAGTACAGTACTAGGCACGACTTGGTGGGAACTAGGCAGTGCTGTCCGCGATATGGGGGGGTGCTATGCAGTCGTAGTGTCGACTTGGTAGTTGCTAGGTAGTCCTAGGCACGATTTGGTGGGATCTAGGCAGTGCTGGACTTGACTTTGATGGTGATAGGCAGTAGTAGGAACGTCACAGTGGGTGCTAAGCAGTCCTTAGATAGACTTGGTGGTTACTATGCAGTCCTGACTAGGCTTGGTGGGGGTAAGGCATTCTTGGGCTCGACTTGGTGGTTGCTAGGTAGTCTTGATCTCAATTTGGTGGCAACTAGGTAGTCCTAGGCTCGACTTCGTAGGAACTAGGCAGTACTTAACTCGACTTGGTGGGTGTAAGGCAGTCCTAGTATCAGCTTGATGGAACAGGCAATTCCGAGATTCGACTTGGTGGGATCTAAGCAATCATGGGCTTGACTTGGTGGGTACTAGTCAGTCCACGGATGTACTTGGTGGGAACTATGCAATCCTGGATAGAGAATAGGTACATGCTAGGCAGTTCTAGGCTAGCACAGGTGGGAATAAGGTGGTTTTGGGCTGTATTTTGTGAGAACTAGGCTGTCCTGGGCTTGATTTGGTAGGTGCTAGGTAGTCCTAGGCGCAACTTGGGAAATGATTGGTAGTCCAGAGCTCGATTTGGTGATAACTTGGTAGTCCAAGGCTTCACTTGGTGTGGGCTAGGCAGTCATAGCCACGACTCGTTGGGCGCTAGGTAGTCTTTGGTTTGACTTGGTGGGTGCTAGTCAACCCTAGGGTCGACTTGATGGGAACTAGGCAGTCTAAGTTCCATCATGGTGGGAGCTAGGCAATCCTAGGCTCGAACTGAAGGGCAGCAGCAGTCCTAGGCTCGACATGGTGGGTGCTAGGCAGTTCTTGGCTGGAACTGATGGGAAGAAGGCAGTCTTTGGCTGGATTTTGTGGGATCTAGGCAGTCCTGGGCTTGACTTGCTACTTTCTTGGAAACGTATGCTCGTCATTTTGAGGACTAGGCATACCAGGCTCGACTTCGTGAATTATAGGCAGTCCTAGGCTCGACATGGTGGAAACTAGACAGACCTTGGCTCGACTTGGTTTGAACCAATCAGTTATGGGCTCTACTTGGTGGGAGATAGACAGAGCTTGTCTCGTCGTGGTTGGTTCTAGGCAGCCTTGTGCTTGATTTAAAGGGTGAAGGCCAGTTCTAAGCTCAACTGAGTGGGAAATATGCAGTCCTATGCGCGACTTTTTGGAAACTAGGCAATCATATGCTGTACTTTGTGGGAACTAGGCAGTCCTAAGATCGAGTTGATTGGAACTAAGCAGACCTGGGCTCGATTTGGTGGATGCTAGGCAGTCCTAGGTTCGACTTGGTGGTTCAAGGCTGTTCTAAGATCGAATTTTGGGTGCTAGGCAGTCCTACACTCGACTTGGTGGAACTAGGCAGCGCTGGGTTCAATTTGGTGGCAACTAGGCATTCCAATGCTCGACTTGCAGGTGCTTAGCCGACTTTGGTTCAACATGTTGGGAACAATACAATGCTAGGCTGGAATGGTGGGAACAAGGCAATACTTGGCACGACTTGGTGGGTGGTAGGTAGTCCTAGTCTCGACATAGTGGGACAAGGCACTCCTAAATTCGACTTGGTGGTACTATGCTGTACTAAACTCGACTTGATGGGAAATAGGCAGTATTAGGTTCGACTTGGTAGGATCTAGGCATTCCTGTACTCTACTTGTTGGGAACTAAGCTGGTCTAGGAACTATTTGGTGTATGCTAGGCAGTATTAGGCTCAACTTAATGGGAACTAGGTAGTCCTGTGCTCGACTTAGTCGAAAATAGCCCATCCTGGGCTCGACTTGTTGGGAACTAGGCAGTATTGGGCTTGTCTTGGTGGGAACTAGGCTGTCCTTGGCTCAACTAGATGTTTTCTAGGCAGTCCTAGGCTAGACTAGGTGGATGCTAGAGAGATCTAGGCTTTCCTTGCTGGTTACTAGGCAGTCCCTCGCTCGATTTGGTGGGAAGTACGCAGTCCTGGGCTCAACTCGGGAGTGCTAGGCAGTCCTGGTATAGACTGGGGAGTGGTAGGCAGTCGTAGGATCTACTTGGAGGGAACAAGGCAGTCCTAGGCTCAAATTTATCGGTAATATGTAGTCCTAGGCTCGACTTGGTGGGTTCTAGTATGTCCTAGGCTAGTCTTGGTGGGTGGTGGCAGTCCTTGGCTCGATTTGGTGGGAAATTAGCATACCTAGGCTTGACATGAGGGGTGTTGAGCAATTCCAAGCTCCACTCATGGTGGGCTTGGCAGTCCGAAGATCGACTTTCTGGGACAAGGCAGTCCTGGCCTGATTTGGTGGGAACTATGAATCACAGGGCTCGACTTGGTACGAACTAGGCAGCTCTTGGCTCTACTTGCTGGGCGTTTAGCAGTCATAGGTAAGACTTGTTGGATGCTAGGTAGTCCTATGCTAACCTTGACGGTAACCTGGCATTACTGGGCTCGACTTGATGGGAATTAGGCCGTCCTGCGCTCGCCTTGATGGGTACTAGGCAGTCCTGGGTTTGACCTACTGGATGCTTGGCAAACATGGGCTCGACGTCGTGGGAACTAGGTAGTCTTGGGCTTTCTTTGGTGGTAACGATGCAGTCCTGGGCTCTACGTGTTAAGTATGATTCGGTATTCGGCTCGACTTGATGGGTACTTGGCAAACTTAGGATCGACTTTTTGAGGACTAGGCATCCCAGGCTCGACTTGGTGAATGGCAGGCAGTCCTAGACTCGCCTTGGTGGGAACTAGGCAGTCCTGGTCTCGACTTGGTGGTAACAAGATAGTCCTGGGGTTGATTTTGTGGGAACTATGCAGACCTAGGCTCGACTAGGTGGTAGCTAGGAAGTCCACTACTCGACTTGGGGGAACTAAGCAGTCCTGGGCTCTACTTTGAGGGAAATAGGATTTCTGGGCCTGACTTGGTAAGTACTGTACAGCCCTGGGCTCGTCTTCCTGGTTGCTAGGCTGCCATAGGCTTGAGTTGGTGGGTGCTAGGCAGTCCCAGGCACAACTTGGGGGGTGCTTGCCAGTCCTAGGCGCGACTTGGTGGGAACTAGTTAGGCCTCGGCTCGACTTGATTAGAACTAAGCAGTTCTGGGCTCTACTTGGTGGTAGATAGGCAGGGCTTAGCTCGACTTGGGTGGTGCTAGGCAGCCTTCGGCTCGACTTAAAGGCTGAAAGGCAATTCTAATTTCGTCTTAGTGGGAATTATTTTTAGTACTATGCGCGACTTGGTGGAAACTAAGCAGTCCAACGATCGACTTGATTTGAACTAGGCAGACCTGGACTCGACTTCATGGGTGCTAGGCAGTCCTAGGCTCGATTTGGTGGAAATAAGGCAGTTCTAGGATCGAATTGGTAGTGACTAGGCAGTCCTTCACTCGACTAGGTGGGTGCTAGGAAAGCCAAGGCTCGCACTGGTGTGAACTTGACAATCCTGGACACTAATTGTATGAACTAGAGAGTCCTAGGTTCAATTTAGTGGCAACTAGGCAGTCGTAGTCTCGACTTGGTGGTAACGAAGCAGACCAGTGCTCACCTTGGTGGATGCTTAGCAGACTTAGTTTCCACTTGTTGGGAACAAGTCAATCCTAGGCTGGAATGGTGGTAACAAGGCAATCCTTGGTACAACTTGTATGGGTGATAGGTAGTCCTAGGGTCGACATAGTGCGACTAGGAAAACCTAAATTCGACTTTGTGAAACTATGCAGTCATAAACTCGACTTGATAGGGATTATGCTGTATTTGGTTCGATTTGATAGTAACTATGTATTTCTAGACTCTACTAGGTGGGAACTAAGCTGACCTAGGGACGATTTGGTGGATGCTGCACAGTACTAATATCGACTTCGTGGGATCTAGGCAGTCTTGAGCTATTCTTGATGGTGTATAGTCAACAGGGTTGGAATTTGTAGGAACTAGGCAGAACTAGGATGGTCTTGGTGGGATCTAGGCTGTACTAGTCTATACTTAATTGGCAGTAAGTAGTCCTGTGTTCGACTTAGTGGAAAATAGCCCGTCCTGGGTTAGACTTCGTCGGAACTAGGCAGTACTGGGCTTGACTTGGTGTGAACTAGAAAGTCCTAGGCACATCTTGGAGCGTGCTAGCTGACCAAGCCTGAACTTCGTAGGTATTAGGCACTCCCAGACTAGGCTTGGTGTGTGCTATGCAGACCTAGCCACTACTTAGGAGGGGTGCTAGGCAGTACTAGGCTCTACTTGATCGTAACCAGGCAGACCTGGGCTCGACTTGGTCGGAACTAGACAGACCTGGGTTGACTTGGTGGGTGTTGAGCAATCCTAAGCACAAATTGATGTGTACTTGGCAATCCTAAGCTCGATATGTTGGGAAATAGGAAATAATGCTCTCAAATTGTTGCGAAATAGACTGTGCTGGAATCAACTTGTTGGGAACAAGGCAATCCTTGCCTGTACTTGGTGGGTGCTTGGAAAATCTAGGCTCAACATGATTGAAACTAGGGTGGCTGTTAGGTAGTCCTAGGATCGTCTTGGTGGGAACAAGGCAGTTCTAGGCTCGAATTGGTGGTCGCTAAGGAGTCCTACGCTCGACTTGGTAGGTACTAAGAAAGCCAAGGCTCGAACTGGTAGGAACTAGGTAGTCGTGGAAACGAATTGGTGGAACTAGGCAGTCCTGGGCTTATTTTGGTGTCAACTAGGCAGTTATAGTCTCGACTTGGTGGTAACGAGGCTGTCCATTGCTCAACTTGGTTGGTGCTTAGCAGACTTAGGTTCAACTTGTTGGGAACAAGTCAATCCTAGGCTGGAATGGTGGGAACAAGGCAATCCTTAGCACGACTTGGTCGGTAGTAGGTAGACCTAGGCTCGACTTAGTGGGACAAGACAGTCTTAAATTCAAATTTGTTGGAACTATGCAGACCTAAACTCGACTTGGTGGAAAATTTGCAGTCCTACGTTCGATTTAGTACGAACTAGGCATTCCTGGGCTCGACTTGGTGTGATCTCGTCAGTTCTGGCTATGACTTGGAGGGCACTAGGCATTCGTAGTCACGACTTGGTGGGAACTAGGCAGTACAAGGCTCGACTAAATTGGTGCTAATTAGTACTAGGCTCGACTAGGTGGGTTCAAGGCAATACTAGGTACGACTTGCTGGGAACAAGCCAATACTAGGCACGACTATGTGGGAACTAGACAGTTCTATGCTCGAATTGAGAGGATCTAAATAGTCCTAGGCACGACGTGGTGTGTGTTATGCATTCCTATGCTCGACTCGTTGGGTGCTAGGTAGTACGTGGGTCGACTTGGTGGGAACTATGCAGTCCTGGGCTTGAATTGTTAGGTGCAAGACATTACTAGGCACAACTTGGGAGCTGCTTGGTAGTCCTGGCCTCGATTTGGTGGGAACTAAGCAGCCCTGGGCTCTACTTGGTGGGAACAAGGCAGTATTAGACATAACTTGGTGGGAACAAGGCAGTACTAGGCACGACTTGGTGGGAACTTGGCAGTGCTGTCCTCGTGATTGGGGTGGGGGTTGCTTTGAAGTCCTACTGTCAACTTAGTAGTTGATAGGCAATCCTAGGCTCGAATTGATGGGATCTAGGCAGTCATACACTTGAATTGATGGAAACTAGGCAGTCCTAGTTTCGACTTGGTGGGATACAGGTAGTGCTGGGCTCGACTTGGGTTGTGCTAGGCAGTCCTAGGCACGACATAACGGTGCTAAACGGCCCTATGCTCGATTTGAGGGTATCTAAACAGTCCTAGGCTCGTCTTGGTTGTGCTAAGTAGTCCTGTGATAGCTTTGTCAGAACTAGGCAGTCCTGGGATCAACTAAGGGTGTGCTAGGCAGTCCTAGGCCCGACTTTGTGATAACCAGGATGTCCTAGGTTCGACTTGGTGGGAACTTGGCAGTCCTAGGCTCTACTTGGTGGGTGTTAGGCAGTCCCTAGTCATGATTTGGTCCTAGCTAGTAAGTCCTAGGATCGACTTTGTGTAAACAAGGCAGTTGTGGGCTTGACTTGGTGGGAACTGTGAATCACTTGGCTCGACTTGGTACGAACTAAGCAGCTCTTGGATCGCCTTGCTTGATGCTTAGCAGTCATAGGTAAGACTTGGTGGATGCTAGGTAGTCCTATGCTAGACTTGGTGGTGACTAGGCAGTAGTGTGCTAGTGTTGATGTGAATTATGCTATCCTTGGCTTGACTTGGTGGGTAGTATGCAGTCATAGACTCGTCTTGCGGGGTACTTGGCTGTCCTGGGCTCGTCCTGGTGGGAACAAGGCTTTCCTATGCTCCAGTTGGTGGTAACTAGGCAGTCCTGGTAATGTCTTGCTGGATGCTTTGCAAATGAGGGCTCGACTTCGTGGGAACTAGGCAGTCCTGGGCTAGTCTTGGAGGTAACGAAGCAGTCCTGGTCTCTACATGTTGGGTACGATACAGTCTTCGGCTTGACTTTGTGGGTGTTTGGCAAGCATAGGCTCGACATTTTGAGGACAAGTCATCCCATCCTGACTTGGTGAATGGTAGGCAGTCCTAGGCTCCAGTTGGTGAAAACTAGGCAGTCCTGGTCTCGACTTGTTGATATAGAGGTACTCCTGGTTTGGAATTTGTGGTAACTAGGCAGTACTAGGATGGACGTGGTTTGAGTTAGGCAGTACTATGCTAGACTATTTGGAACTATGTAGTCCTGTGATCGACTTAGTGGAAAATAGCCCGTCCTGGGCTCGACTTGTTGGGAACTAGGCAGTCCTAGGTTCGTCTTGGTGGGTGCTAGGCACTCCTGGGCTCGATTTTGTGGTAACTTTGAAGAACTATTGCCGACTTGGTAGGAAATAGGAAGTCTTACGCTCGACTAGGTGAGTGCTAGGCTGTCTTAAGATCGACTTTCTGATTACTAGGCAGTCCTGTGCCGGACTTGGTGGGAGCTAGGCCTACCTGGCTTTGACTTGTGGGGGACTAGGTTGTCCTGGGCTCGGCTCGGTGGAAAGTACGCAGTCCTGGGCTCTACCGGGGAGTGCTAGTCAGTCCTAGGATTTACTTGGTGGGAACAAGGAAAAACCTTGGCTTGAATTGGTCGGTGGAAGGCAGCCCTAGGCTCAACTTGGTGGGAACTAAGCAGACATGGGCTCAACTTGGTGAGTGGTAGGAAGCCCAATCCTCAACTTGGGGGGTGCTATTCAGTCCTAGGCTCTACTTGGTGGTACCTTGGCAGTCCTGGTCATGACTTGGTCAAAACTAGGCAGCACTAGGATCGACTTGCTGGGTGCTAGGCAGTCCTAGGCACAACTTGGGGGGGGGGGGTGATTGGCAGTCCTGGGCTAGAATTGGTGGGAGCAAGGCAATACTTGGCACGGCTTGGTGGGTAGTAGTTAGTCCTAGGCTCGACTCAGTGGTACAAGGTAGTCTCAAATTCAAAATGTTTGGAACTATGCAGACCTAAACTCGATGTGGTGGAAAATTTGCATCCCTAGGTTCGACTTGGTAGGAACTAGGCATTCCTGAGCTCTACTAGATGGAAACAAAAGTGGCCGTGGCTCGATTTGGTGATGATAAGCAGACCTAGGCTCGATTTGATGGACATTAGGGATTCGTAGTCTCGACTTGGTGGGAACTTGGCAGTGCAAGGCTCGACTAAATTGGTGCTAAGCAGTACTAGGCTCGACTTGGTGGGAACAAGGCAATACTAGCTACGACTTGCTGTGAACAAGGCAATACTAGGCAAGACTTGGTGGGAACCAGGCAGTGCTGCCTTCGACATGGTGTGGGGTGCTAGGCAGTCATATTGTCGACTTGGAAGATGCTACATAGTACAAGGCTCGACTTAATGGGATCTAGACTGTGCTGGGCTCGACTTGGAGGGTGCTAGGTTGTGCTAGGCACGACACAGTGATGCTATGCAGTTCTATGGTCGACTTGATGGGATAAGGTCATTCCTAGGCTCTACTTGGTGGTGCTGGGTAATCCTGGGAGAACTTTATAAGAACTAGGCTGTCCTTGGATCGACGAAGGGGGCGATAGACAGTCCTATGCTCGACTTGTGTTCTAGTCTGTCCTAGACTCGACTCGTTGGGTGCTAGGTAGTCCGTGGTTCTACTTGGTGGGAGCTAGCCAGTCCTAGGGTCGATTTGGCCAGGAACTAGGCAGTTCAAGTTTCGACTTGGTGGGAGCTAGGCAATCGTAGGCTCGAGCTAAAGGGTGCCAGGCAGTCCTAGTATCGACTTGGTGGGTACTAGGCAGTAAAACTCTCGACTTAATTGGTGCTAAGTAGTACTATTTTTGACTTGGTGGTAACAAGGCAATACTACACACGACTTGGTGGCAACAAGGCAGTACTAGGCATGACTTGGTGGGAACTAAGCAGTCATGTCCTCGATATGGGGGGTGCATTGTAGTCCTACTGTCGGCATGGTAGGTGCTAGGCAGTCCTAGGCTTCACTTAATGGGATCTAGGCAGTCCTAAGCTTGAATTGGTGGAAACTAGGTATTCCTAGGCTAGTCTTGGTGGGATACAGGTAGTGCTGGGCTCGAATTGGGGGGTGCTAGGCAGTCCTAGACCTGACATCATGGGTGCTACATGGTCCTGTGTACAACTTGAGGGGGTCTAAACAGTCCTGGGCTCGACTTGGTGGGAACTAGGCTGCCCTGGGATTGACTTGGTGAGAACTAGGCAGTCCTAGGTTCGACTTGGTGGGAGCTAGGTAGTCCTAGACTCGATTTGGGGGGACTAGGCAGTCTTGGGCTCTACTTTGTGATCTAGAATTTCTGGGCTCGACTTGGCAAGTACTGGGCAGACTTGGAATCTTCTTGCTGGGAGCTAGGCTGTCATAGGCTCGGCCAAGGTGGGTGCTAGGCAGTCCTAGGCTGAACCTGGTGGGTAGAAGACAGTCTTGGTCTCGGCTTGGTGGGAACTAGGCCATCCTGGTCTCGACTTGGTGTGTGCTAGGCAGTCCTAGGTACCACTTGCGTAGTCTTTGACAGTACTGGGCTCGATTGGTTAGAACTAGGCAGTTCTGGGTTCTACTCGGTGGGAGCTAGGCAGAGCCTGGCTCGGCATGGTTGGTGCTAGGCTGCCTTGGGCTCGACTTAAAAGGGTGAAAGACATTTCTAAGCTCATGTTAGTGGGAAATAATCAGTCCTATGCGCGGCTTGGTGGAATCTAGGCAATCATATGCTCTACTTGGTGGGAACTAGGTAGCCCTAGGATCGACTTGGTGGGTGCTTAGCAGACTTAGGTTCTACTTGTTGGGTACAAGTCAATCCTAGACTGGAATGGCAGGAAGAAGGCAATACTTGGCGCGACTTGTTGGGTGGTAGATAGTCATAGGCTCGACATAGTGGAACTATGCATTCCTAAATTCGACTTGGTGAAACTATGCAGGCCTAAACTCGACTTGATGGAAAATATGCCGTATTAGGTTCTATTTGGTTAGATCTAGGCATTTCTGGGGTCTACTAGGTGGGGACTAAGCTGACCTAGGTTCGATTTGGTGGATGCTAGGCAGTACTAAGCTCGACCTGTTGGGACATAGGCAGTGTTGGACTAGACTTGATGGTATATAGGCAGTCCTGGTTTTGACTTTGTGGGAACTAGGCAGTACTAAGATGGACTTAGTGGGAGATAGGAGTACTAGGGTAGACTTATTGGGGCCATGGTAGTCCTGTGCTCCACTAAGTGGAAAATAGCTCGTCCTGGGCTCGACTTGTTGGGAACTAGTTAGTACTAAATTAGTCTTGGTGGGAACTATGCAGTCCTAAACTCGATTTGGTGGGAAATATTCAGTCCTAGGTGCGACTTGGTCGCTGCTGGGAGGTCCTAGGCTCGACTTGGTGGTAACAAGTTAGTCCTGAGATCTACTTGGTGGGTACTAGGCAAACATAGGTTCTACTTGAAAATAAATATGCAGTCCTGGATTCAACTAGGTAGAAACTAGGCATCTCTGGGCTCAACTTTGTGGGGACTAAGTTGGCCTAGGCTCGACTTGCAGGGAATCTCTGCAAGCGTAGGCTTGACTTGGTGGGAACTAGCCATCCCTCTGCTTGACTTGGTAGGATCTATGCAGTCCTTGGCTCGACTTGGTTTTGTGCTACGAAGTCCAAGGCTCGAGTTGGTGGGAACGTGGTAGTCATGGACTTGACTTAAGGAGTGCTAGGCAGTTCTACTCTCGACTTTGTTTGTGATAGGCAGTTCTAAGTTCGTCTTTGTAGAAACTATGCAGTCCTAGGCACGACTTCATGTATGCTAGGCAGTTCTAGGCTCGAATTGGTTGGATATTGTCAGTCCTGGGCTCGACTTGGTAATATCTAGGAAGTCCTGGGTTCGAATTGGTAGGAACTAGGCAGTCCTGGGCTTGTCTGGGTGGGCGCTGGGCAGTCCTAAGCTGGACTTGTGGGGTGCTAGGTGGACCTAAGTTCGACATCGGTGGTACTAGGCTGTCCGTGTTATGGTTTTGTGAGAACTGAGCAATCCTCTATTTGACTTGAGGGGTGCTAAACAAAAGTTGGCTCGACTTGGTGGGAGCTAGCCACTTCTAGGCTCGATTTGGAGGAAACTAGGCAGTCCTAAGCTCGACTTAATCTGAGATAGGCAGGCCAAGCTTGACTTGGAGGATGCTTGGCAGTCCTAGATTTGACTAGGTGGGGACTATACAGTCATAAGCTCGCTATGGTGGGTGCTAGGCAGTCCTGGACTCGACTTGGTAATATCTAGGAAGTCCTGGGTTCGACATGGTAGGAACTAGGCATACCTGTGCTCAACTTGGTGGGAAATAGGCAGCCATGAGCTTGACTTGGTGGTAACGAGGCAGTTCTGTGCTCGTCTTGGTTGCTAACTAGGCAGACCTATGCTCGACTTAGTGGGAGATAGACAGGCGTTGGGTTGACTTTATGGATGCTTGGCAGTCCTATTGTCGAATCGGTGGGAAATTTGCAGTCCTAGGCTTAACTAGGTGGGTGCTCGGCTGTCCTATGATTGACTTGGTAGGTGGTAGACGGTCCTAGGCTGGGTATGGTGGGGTCTGGGAAGTCTTAGGCTCGACTTGTTGGGAACTACCAAGTTCTATATTTTACTTGGTGGGAACTAAGTAGTCGTAGTCTTGACGTGGTGGTGCTAGGCGCAGGCTCGACTCGTCGGATGCTAGGTAGTCATTGGGTTGACATGGTGGGTTCTAGTCAGTCCTAGGATCGACTTGGTGGAAACTAGTCAGTCCAAGTTTTGACTTGGTGGTAGCTAGTCAATCCTAGGCTCGATCTAAAGGGTGTCAGGCTGTCCTAGGCTTGACTTGTGGGAACTAGGCAGTACTAAACACGACTTGGTGGGAACTTGGCAGGACTAAGCTCGACGTGGTGTGAAGCTGTCAGTTCTGGCCACGACTTGGAGGGAATTAGCCAGTACTAGTCTGTACTTGGTGGGAACTAGGCAGTACGTGACTCGACTATATTGGTGCTAAGCAGTACTAGGCTCGACTTGGTGGGAACTAGGCAGTCCTGGGATTGACTTGGTTGGTGCTGGGTAGTCCTAAGGTGGACTTTTAGGGTGCTAGGCGGACCTATGCTCGTCTTGGGTGGTTCTATGCTCTCCATGTTATGGTTATGTGAGACCTGGGCATTCCTGGCCATGACTTGACGGGGGGTTAAGCAAAATTTGACTCGACTTGGTGGGTGCTAGCCACTCCTAGGCTCAAATTAGTGGAAACTTGACAGTCATAAGCTCGACTTAATCTGAGATAAGCAGGCCTTGACTTGAATTGGTGGATGATTGGCAATCCTATATTTTACTTGGTCGGGATTACGCAGTCCTACGCTCGACTTGGTAGGTGGTAGGCAGTCCTAGGCTCCACTTGGTGGGATCCAGGTTTTGCTCGGCTCGACTTGGGGGGGGGGGTGCTAGGCAGTCCAAGGTACGACATAAAGGGTGCTATGCGGTCCTATGCTCGGCTTGATAGGATCTAGACAGTCCTATTCACGACTTGGTGGTGCTAGTTAGACCTGGGATAGCTTTTTAAGTACTAGGCAGTCCTGGGATCAACTAAGGTGGTGCTAAGCAGTCCCATGCTTGGCCTGGTGGTTGGTAAGCAGTCCTAAGATATACATGGTGGATGAAAGGCATTCCTGTTCTCGGCTTGGTGGGTGTAAGGCAGGCCTGTGTTCGGCTTGGTGGGTGTAAGTCAGTCCTAGGCTTGACTTGGTAGTAACTAGGGAGTCCTAGGCTCGACTTGGTGGGTGTTAGGCAGTCCCTAGTCATGATTAGGTGCGAGGTAGTCAGTCCTAGGATCGACATTGTGTAAACAAGGCAGACTTGGGCTTGACTTGGTGATAACTCTGAATCACTGGGCTCGACTTGATACGACTTGCTGGATGCTTAGCTGTCATAGGCAAGACTTGGTGGATGTTAGGCAGTCCTATCCTAGACTTGGTGGTAACTAGGCAGTTTTGGGCTAGTCTTGGTGCGAATTAGGCCTTCCTGGGCACTACTTCGTGGGTACTAGGCAGTCCTAGGCTCGACTTGTGGGGTTCTTGGTAGTCTTGGGCTCGTCTGGGTGGGAACTAGGTTTTCCTGGGCTCCACTTGGTGGGAGCTAGGAAGTCCTAGACTCGACATGGGGGAACTAGGCAGTCCTGGACTCTACTTTGTGGGAACTAGGATTTCTGGGCTCAACTTGTTAAGTACTGGGCAGCCCTGGGCTTGTCTTTCTGGATGCTAGTCCATTATGGTCTCGACTTGGTGGGTGCTAGGCAGTCCTAGACTCGATTTGGCGGAATATAGCAGTCCTGGGCTCTACTTTGTGGGAACTATGATTTCTGCACTTGACTTGGTAAGTACTGGGCAGCCCTGAGCTCGTCTTCCTGGGTGCTAGGCAATCATAGGCTCGACTTGGTGGGTGCTAGGCAGTCCTAGGCTAAACTGGTGGGAACAAGATAGTCTTGGTCTCAGCTTGGTGGGAACTATGCCATACTGGTCTCGACTTGGTAGGTGCTAGGCAGTCCTAGGCATAACTTGGGGGTGCTTGCTAGTCCTGGGCTCGACTTGGTGGGAACTAGTCAGGCCTTGGATCGACTTGGTTAGAAATAAGCCGTTCTGGGCTCTACTTGGTGGGTGATAGGCAGAGCTTGGTTCGACTTGGTTGGTGCTAGGTAGCCTTCGGCTCGATGTAAATGGTGAACGACAGTTCTAAGCTCGACATAGTGGGAAATATTCAGTACTATACGCGATTTAGTTGAAACTAGGCTGTCCTAGGGTCCACTTGATTGGAACTAGGCAGACCTGGGCTCGACTTGGTGGGTGCTAAGCAGTCCTAGGCTCGACTTGGTGGGAACAAGGCAGTTCTAGGATCGAATTGGGGGGCGGTAGGCAGTCCTTCGCTCAACAAGGTGGGTGCTAGGAAAGGCAAGGCTCGAACTGTTAGGAACATGGCACTCATGGACACGAATTTGTGGAACTAGGCAGTCCTGGGCTCAATTTGTTGGCAACTAGGCAGTCCTCGTCTCGTCTAGATGGTAACGAAGCAGTCCAGTGCTCAACTTGGGTGTGTGCTTAGCAGACATAGGTTCCACTTGTTGGGAACAAGTCATTGCTAGACTGTAATGGTGGGAACAATGCAATCCTTGGCACCACTTGGTGGATGGTAGGTAGTCCTAGGGTCGAAATAGTGGGACTAGGCAATCCCAAACGACTTGGTGGAACTATGGAGTCCTAAACTCGACTTGATGGGAAATATGCAGTATTTGATTCGACTTGATAGGAACTACTGAACTCTACTAGGTCGGAACTAACCTGACCTTGGCACGATTTGGTGGATGCTAGGCAGTACTAATCTCGACTTGGTGGGAACTAGGCAGTCTTAGGCTAGTCTTGAATGTATATTGGCAACAGGGTTGAACTTTGTAGGAACTAGGCAGTACTAGGATTGACATAGTGGGAGCTAGGCAGTACTAGTGTTTACATATTTGATGTAGGTAGTCCTGTGCTCGACTTAGAGGAAAATAGCCCATCCTGGGCTCGACTTGGTCGGAACTAGGCAGTACTGGCCTTGACTTGGAGGGAACTAAAATGTCCTAGGGACACCTTGGAGGGTGCGAGCCGACCCAGTCTCAACTTCGTGGGGACTAGGCAGTCACAGACTCGACTTGGTGTGTGCTATGAAGACCTAGCCACGGCTTGGGGGGTGATAGGCAGTACTAGAAACCACTTGATCGTCACTAGGCAGTCCTGGGCTCCTATCGGTTGGAACTTGGCAGTCCTAGGATCGACTTGGTGTATGTTAGTCTGTCCTAGGCTCGACTAGATGTTTCCTAGGCAGTCCCAGGCTAGATTAGATCGATGCTTGTCAGCCCTAGGCTCGACTTAGTGGTATCTTTGCAGTCCTGGGCATTACTTCGTCAAATGTAGGCACTCCTAGGCTCGACTTGGTTATTGCTAGGCAGTTCTGGGCTCGACTTTATGTATATTGGCAGTACTGGGTTCAACTTATGGGGAAGTAGGCAGTTATAGGCTCGACATGGTGGGGGCTTCGGCGGTCCTGGAATCTACTTGCTGGGAAGAAGGGTTTTCTGTGATTGACTTGGTAAGAACAAGGCAGCTCTGGGATCGACTTGCTGGGTGCTACAAAATCATAGGCTCGACTTGGTAGGTGCGAGGCAGTCGTACACTAGACCTGGTGTAAACAAGGCAGCCTTGGCCTGGATTTTGTGGGAACTAGGCCGTCCTGCGCTTGACCTGGTAGGTGTTAGGCAGTCCTGGTGTCGACTTGGTGGGAATTAGGCAGTTCTAAACTAGAAATGGAGGGAAGAAGGCAGTATTTGGCTTGATTTGGCTGGAACAAGGCAGGCCTAGGCACGTCTTGGTAGGAACTGGGCTTCTTATGTTCGAATTGGTGGGAACTAAGCAATCCTAGGATCGAATTGGTTGGTGCTAGGCATTCATAAATTCGGCTTGTGGGGTGCAATGCGGTCCTAAGTTCGACGCGGAAGGAACTAGTCAGTCTTATGCTCGACTTGGTGGGATCTAATCTGTCCTAGGCTGGACTTGGTGGGAACTAGTTAGTCATGGGCCCGACTTGGTGGGAAGTACGCAGTCCTGGGCTCAACTTGGGAAGGGCTAGGCTGTCCTAGGCTTGACTTGGTGGGTGCTGGTTAGGTCTTAGCTCGACTTAGTGGGAACTAGGCAGTCATGTGCTCGACTTGGTGGAGACTGGGCAGTTCTAGACTCGACTTGGTTGGTGCTACACTGTCCTAGGCTCAACTTGGTGTGTGCTAGGCAGTGCTAAACTCTTCTTGGTGGGACTTAGGAATTCCTAGGCTCGACTTGGTGGGTGCAGGGCAGCCTAGCCTCGACTTGGTGGGAACTAGGCAGTCCTACGCTCGAATTGGTGGGTGCTAGGCAGTCCTAGGCTCGACTTGATGTGTGCTACTTATGCCCAGGTTCGACTGTGTGCGAAAGAGGCAGTCCGGAGGTTGATTTTGTTGGAATCTAGGCCAATCTGGGCACGACATGGTAGGAACAAGGCTGTCCTATGCTCGAATTGGCATGTGCTAGGCAGTCATAAGTTGGGCTTGGGGGTGCAATGTAGACCTAAGCTCGACTTTGAAGGAACTAGGCATTCCTGGGCTCGACTTGGTGGTAACTTAGCTGTCCTAGGCTCCATTGGCATGGTACTATGCATTCGTATGCTCGACTTGGAGGGAACTGGCTAGTCCTAGGCTCGACTTGGTGGGAAATGCCCAGTTCTGCGCTCGACTTGGTATGTGCCAGGCAGTTCTAGGCTAGATCTGGTGGGAACAAGGCAACCTTTGGCTCTATGTAGTGGGTGCTAGTTAGGACTTGGCTCGACTTGGTGGGAACTAGGCAGGACTAGGCTTGTCTTGGTGGGCGCTACACTGACCTAGGCTCTTCTTGGTGGGAATCATCTAGTCCTGGCCTCGTATTGTTGGGAACGAGGAAATCCTAAGCTCGAAATGTTTGGTGCTAGGCAGTCATAGGCTTGACTTGGTGACTACTAGGCAGTTCTAGGTTCGACTAGGTGGGAGCTAAGCCGAACTGGACTACACTTGTTGGGCTCGACTTGGTGAAAAGTACGCAGTCCTGGGCTCGACTTGGGGAAGTCTAGGTAGTACTAGGCTCTACTTGGTGGGTGCTAGGCAGAGTTAGGTTTGACTTGGTTGGTGCCAGGAAGGCTTGGGTAAGACTTGGAGGGTACTACTCAGTTCTAGGCTCGTCTTGGTGGGAACTAGGCAGTGCATTGCTCGACTTGGTTGGGAACTAAGCAGTCATAAGCTTGACTCGGTGGGTGCTACGCTGTCCTAGGCTTGACTTGGTGGGAAGCATCTAGTCTTGGCCTCGTATTTTGGGAACAAGGAAATCCTAAGCTCGAAATGTTTGGTGCTAGGCAGTCATAGGCTTGACTTGGTGACAACTAGGCAGTTCTAGGATCGACTTGGTTAGAACTTGTCAGTCATGGGCCCGACTTGGTGAGAGTAAAGCCGACCTGTGATGGACATGGGAAATAAGTAGTCCTGGTCTCGACTGGGTGGGAAGTATGCAGTCCTGGGATAGACTTGTTCTGTGCTAGGCAGTCGTTGGTTCGACTCGGAGGGTGCTAGGCAGTACTAGGCTCGACTTGGTGGGAAATAGGAAGTCCTAGTCTTGACTTGGTGGTGCTAGCCATTAATAGGCTAGATCTGGTGGTAAATAGGCAGTTCTGCGCTCGACTTGGTGGGTGTTACTCAGTCCTAAGCTCAACTTGGTGGGAACTCGGCATTCCTAGGCTCGTCATTGTGGCTGCTGGACTGTCAATATCTCGACTTGGGGGGTGCTATTTTGTCCCAGGCTTGACTTGTTGTGTACTTGGTAATCCTAGGCTCCAATTGGTGGGAACTAGCCAGTCCAGGGCCCGACTTGGTGGGAGCTAAGCCAACCTGTGATGGACATGGGAAATAAGCAGTCCTGGTCTCGACTGGGTGGGAATAATGCAGTCCTGGGATCGACTTGTTCTGTGCTAGGCAGTCGTAGGTTCGCCTCGGAGTGTGCTAATTTGTCCCAAGCTTGACTTATTTTGTACTAGGCAGTCCTAGGCTCGAATTGGTGGGAACTAAGCAGTCCTGGGATCTACTTGGTGTGTGCTAGGTAGACCTAGGCTTGACTTGGTAAGTGTTATACAGTCCTAAGCTCGACTTGGTGGGTGCTAGGCAGTTCTATGCTAGCCCTTTTGGGAACGAGTAAGTCTTGGGCTCTATTTTTAGGGTACTTGCGAGGCCTAGTCTCGACTTAGTGGGAAGTAGGCAGTCCTGGGTATGACATGGAGGGAACTGAGCAGTAATAGTCTTGACTTCGTGGGTACTAAGCTGTCCTAGACTCGACTTTGGGGGAAACATCTAGTCATGGCCTCGTATTGTTGGGAAATAGGTAGTCCTAAGCACGAAATGGTTGCTGCTAGGAAGTCCAAGGCTATACTTGGTGGAAGCAAGGCAGTCCTGCGCTTTTCATGTATGGTGCTAGACAGCCCTAGACTCGATTTGGTACGAACTAAGCAGACCTGCATCCGACTTAATGGGATCTAGGCCGATATGAGCTCCACTTGTTGGGAACTAGGCAGTATTAGTCTCGACGTGAGGGAAGTTCACAGACTTGGACTCGACATAAGAATTGTAAGGTAGTCCTAGGCTTGACTTGGTGGGTACTAGTTAGGCATAGGCTCGACATGTTTGGAACTAGGCAGTCCTGAGCTCGAATTTGTAGGAAGTATGTGGTCCTAGGATCGACTTGGTCTGTGCTAGGGTGTCCTGGACTCGACTTTTTGGGTGCTCAGCAATCCTAGGCTCTACTTGGTGGGTGCTAGGAAGAGCTAGAATTTATATTGTTGGTGCCAGGGAGGCTTGCATTAGTCTTGGAGGGTTATAGTCAGTTCTATGCTCATCTTGGTGGAAACAAGGCAGTCCTATGATTGACTTGGTGGGGACTAAGCAGTCCTACACTCAAATTGGTGGGTGCTAGGCAGTTCTAGGCACGACATGATAGGCACAAGACAGTCCTAGGCTCGAATTGGTGGGTGCTAGGCAGTCATAAGCTCGGTTTGGGGTGCAATGCAATCCTAAACTCGACTTGGTGGGAAGTAGGCAGTCCTATACAAGACTTGGTGAGAGCTAGGCTGTCCTCGGCTCGACTTGGTGGGAGCTAGGCTGTCCTCGGCTCGTCTTGGTGGGAACTATTCATTCATTAGTCCGACTTGGTGGGTGCTAAGCCGGCATGGACTACACTTGTTAGGATCTTGGCAGTCCTGGGATTGATGTTGTGGGAAGTACGCAGTCCTGCGCTCGACTTGGGAGGGCTAGGTAGTCCTAGGCTCGACTTGGTGGTTGCTGGTTACACCTAGGCTCGACTTAGTGGGAACATGACAGTCCTGAGCTCTACTTGGTGGAGACTGGGCAGTTCTAGACTGGACTTTGTTGGTGCTATGCAATCCTAAACTCTACTTGGTGGGAGATAAGCAGTACTAGACTCGAGTTGGTGGGAAATAGGTAGTCTTGCGCTTGCCTTTGTGGGTTCTAGGCAGAGCTAGGCTCGACTTGATTGGAGGTAAGCAGACCTTGGCTCGTCTTGTTGGGTGCTAACAGTCCTAGGCTCTAATTGGTGGGTGCAAGGCAGTCCTAGGTACGACTTGGTGGGAACTATGCTGTCCTATGCTCGACTTGGTGGGAACTAGGCAGTACTAGGCTCTACTTGTATGGAACAAGGCAGACCTGGACTCATTGTTTTTTGGGCGTTAAGCAGTTTTAGGCTCTACTTGGTAGGTGCTAGGCAGAGATAGGCTTGACTTGGTTGGTGCCAGGCAGACTTGGGTTTGACTTGGTGGGAACTAGGCAGTGCTGTCCTAGACATAGTGTGGGGTGCTAGGCAGTCGTAATGTCGACTTGGAAGATGCTAGGCAGTCCAAGGCTTGACTTTATGGGATGTAGGCAGGGCAGTGCTGGGCTCGACTTGGAGGGTGCTAGGCAGTCCTAGGCACGGCACAGTGGTGCTATGCAGTTCTATGCACGACTTGATTGGATCAAGTCAATCCTATGCTCGACTTGGTGTTGCTAGGTAATCCTGCGACAGCTTTATATGAACTAGGCTGTCCTTGGATCGAATAAGGGGAAATATACATTCCTAAGGTCAACTTTATGGTTGCTAAGAAATCCTAAGATAAACTTGGTGGTTACTAGGTATTCCTGGGATCGGCTTGGTGGGTGTAAGGCAGTCCTGGGCTCGACTTGGTGGGAGCTAGCAAGTCCTCGGCTATATTTGGTGGAAACTAGGCAGTCCTAGGCTCGACTTGGTGGGAAATAGGCAGTACTGGCCTGGACTTGGTGGGTGTAAGACAGTCCCGTTATCAGCTTGGTGGTTACTAAGCAGTCATGGGCTAGACTTGATGGGTGTCAGGCAGTCCTAAGCTAAACTTGTGGGAATAAGACAGTCTTTGTCTCGGCTTCGTGGGAACAAGGCCATCTGGGTCGCGACTAGGTGGGTGCTTGACTATCCTAGGCACAACTTGGGGGGTGCTTGGCAGTCCTCGGCTCTACTTGGTGGGAACGAGGCAGGCCTTGGCTCGACTTGCTTAGAACTAAGCAGTTCTGGGCTCTACTTGGTGGGAGCTAGGTAGAGCTTGGTTCGACTTGGTTGGTTCTAGGCAGCCTTGGGTTCGACTTAAAGGCTCATATTATTGGGAAATATGCAGACCTATGCGCGACTTGGTGGAAACTAGTTAAACATATGCTGTACTTCGTGGAAACTAGGCAGTCCTAGGATCGACTTGATTGGAAATAATCTGTCTTGGACTCTACTTGGTGGGTGCTAGGCAGCCCTAGGACCGATATTGTGGGATCAAGGCAGACTTGGGCTCGTCTTGGTGCGAACTAGGCTCTCCTAGGATCATTTGGTTAGAACTAGGCAGTCTTTGACTTGACTTGCTGAAAGCTAAGCAAGCGTGGGCTCGACATTGTGGGAACTAGACAGTCCTAGGCTTTTCTTGGTGGGAGCTAGGCAGGCCTAGACATGACATGTGGTAACTAGACAGTTCTTGGCTCTACTTTGTGGAAACAAAGGATTTCTGGGTTCGACTTGGATAAGAACTGGTCAGCCTTTTGTCTCGTCTTGCTGGGTGGTAGGCAGTCATAGGCTCGTATTGGTGGCTGCTAGGCAAACCTAGGCTTAACTTGGTGGGTACAAGGCAGTCTTGTTTTCGACTTGGTGGGAACTTGGCCAACCTGGTCTCGATTTGGTGGATGGTAGGCAGTCCTAGGTTTGACTTGAAAATAACTCTGCAGTCCTGGGTCCAACTTGGTAGGAACCAGGCATTCCTGGGATCGACTTGGTGAGAACTAAGTAGACGTAGGCTCGACTTGCAGCATATCTATGCAAGCGTAGGCTCGACTTAGTGGGAACTAGCCATACCTATGATCGATTTAGGGGGAATAATGAAGACTGGGACGCGACTTGGTGGGTGCTAGGCAGTCCATGGCTCCAATTGGTGGGAACAGGGCAGTTCTATGCTCAAATTGGTGGGCGCAGGTAGTCCTATGCTCGATTTGGTGGGTCCTAGTTAAGCCTAGGCTCGAACTGATGGGAACTGGGCAAACCTGCACACGAATTGGTAGAACCAAGGCAGTCCTGGCCTCAATTTGGTGGCAACTAGGCAGTCCTAGTCTCTAATTGGTGGTGACGAGGTAGTCCAAGGCTCGACTTGGTGGGAACCAGGAATTCATGGGCTTGATGTGAGGTGTGCTAGACAATCCTAGGATCGACATTGTAGGGAACAAGGCAATTCTGCTTTTGACTTGGGCGTTGTTGTAGGCAGACCTAAAACCCTCATATGGAAAGGGTGGAGGATCATGCAGACCTAGGTTCGTCTTGGTGGCTTCTAGGCAGTCCTTGGATCGTCTTGATTGATGCTAGACAATCCTAGGTTCGTTTTTGGGAACTAGGCAGTCCTGAGCCGAATTGGTGGGAGCTAGGCCGACCTGGGCTCGACAAGTTGAGAACTAGGCAGTCATGGGCTTAACTTGGTGGGAGATAGGCAGGCTTTGGCTTGACTTGGAGGATGCTTGGCAGTCCTAGGTTCGTCTTGGCAGTCTTATGCTCTACTTGGTAGATGGTAGGCAGTACTAGGCTCGACAGTGGGGGTGCTGGGCTTTCCTAGACTCGACTTGGTAAAAAATAGGCAGTCCTGAGTACTGAATTGGTGGGTGCTAGGCAGTCATAGGCTAGAACTGGTGGGAAGGAGGCAGTCTTGGGCTTTACTTGTTAGGTGCTAGGCATTACTGGACACAACTTGGGAGATGCTTGTCAGTCCTGGCTTGACTGGACTAGACAGTCCTAAGTTCGACTTAGTGAGAACTATGCAGTCCTAGGCTCGACTTGTTGGGGGTATACTGTCCTAGGCTACTTTTGGTGGGTGCTAGGCAGTCATAGGCTTGAATTGGGGGCTGCTAGTCAATCCTAGGTTCGACTCTGCGGGAACTAAGCAGTCCCTGGCTCGACTATGCGGGTGCTAGGCAGTCCTAGGCGCGACTTGGTGGGAACCTGTAAGTCCTAGGCTCAACTTTGTATGAACTAGGCAGTACTGTGCTCGCCTTGGTGTGTGCTAGTAAAGCCTTAGCTCGACTTAGTGGGAGCTAGCCCTACCTGGGCTAGACTTGTTGGGGACTAGGCTGTCGAGGGGTTGACTTGGGGGGAAGTACTTACTCTTGGGTTCAACTTGGGGAGTGGTATGCAATCCTACGATCAACTAGGTGGGTACTTTATAGGTATAGGCTAGACTTGGTGGGAACTAGTTATTGCTGCAAATCTACATGGTGGGAACTTGGCAGTACTAGACTCGACTTTGTGGGTGCTAGGCAGGCTACGCTCTACTTGTTGGGAACTAGAAGGCTCGACTTGGTGGGTGCTAGGCAGTACTAGGCTCGAATGGATGGTGACTAGCCACTCCTAAGCTCAACTTGGTGGGAATTAGGCAGTCCTATGATCGATTTGGAGGGTGCTAGG
This sequence comes from Dryococelus australis, assembly GCA_029891345.1. Taxonomy (NCBI): domain Eukaryota; kingdom Metazoa; phylum Arthropoda; class Insecta; order Phasmatodea; family Phasmatidae; genus Dryococelus; species Dryococelus australis. The sequence goes on along the minus strand of CM057009.1, from coordinate 167,615,737 downwards.
CAGTCCTAGGCTCGACTAATTGGGTGCCTGGCTGTCCTTTGCTCGACTTGGTGGGTGATTGGCAGACCTAATCTCGACTTGATTGGTGCTAGGTGGTCATAAAATCGTATAGTTGGGAACTATGTAGTTCAAGGTTCGATTTGTTTTGTGCTAGGTAGTCGTATGCTCGACTTGCTAGGTTTAGGCAGTCCTTGGCTCTACTTGTTGGGTTTTAGACCGACCTAGGCTTGACATGTTTGGTGCTAGGCAGTTCTTGTCTCTGCTTTGTGGAAACTTGGCAGTCCTACGCTCGTATTTGTGGGTGCTAGGAGGTCCTGAGCAGGACTAATTTTCTGATAGGAAGTCCTATGTTCCACTCCCGTCCTGGGCTCGACTTGGTTGGATCAAGGCAATACTAGGTACGACTTGTTGGGAACTAGGCAGTCCTGTCTGCATTTTGTGGGCGGGGGGGTTGCTACTAGTCAATCCTAGGTTCGACTTTGTGGGTACTTGACAGTACTATGCTCTTGTAGGTAGGAACTAGGCAGTCCTAGGCTCGACTTGGTGAGTGATAGGCTGTCCCTAGGCAAGACTTGATGGTACTAGCCAGTCCTAGGCCTGATATTTGTGGTGCTAGGCAGACATAGGCTGGACTTGACCGGTGCTAGGCAGTCCTAGGCTGGAATTGGAGAGTGCCAGGCAGATTTAGGCCCGACTTGGTCGGTGCGAGGCAGTATTAAACTCGTCTTGGGGATAGCTTTACAGTCCTGGGTTCAACTTGGTGGCTGACAGGCAGTACTAGGCTGGACTTGGTGGGGTGCTAGGCAGTCCTAGGCTCACCTTGTTGGGTGCGAGTGAGTCCTTGGTTCAACTTGGTGGGTGATAGGAAAACCTAGGATCGACTTGGTGGGAACTAGGCAGTCCTGGGAACAACTTGGTGGGTGCTAGGCAGTCCGACACTCGAATTGGTGGGTATTAGGCAGTCCTAGGCGCATTTTGTTGGGAACTGTGCAGTACTGGGCTCTTCTTGCTTGTTGCTTGGCAGTCGTACACTCTCCTTCGTGGGTACTAGGTAGTCCTAGTCTCGACTTGGTGGGTGCTAGGCGGATATAGGTTCGAATTGGTGGGTTCTATGCAGTCCTAGGCTCGACTTGGTGGTTTCTAAGCAGTCCTAGAATAGAATTTGTGATAACTAGGCAGACCTAAGCTCTTATAGGTGGAAACTAGGCAGACCTAGGCGCGACTTGGGAGAGTTAGGCCGTCCTAGGCTCGACTTGGTGGGTGCTAGGCTATTGTATGCTTGGCTTGGTCGGTGCTAGGCAGACGTAGGCTTGACTTGTTGGGCACTAGGCATACCTAGGCTCGATATGGAGGGAACAAGGCATTCTTAGGCTCGACATGGCGAGCCCTGGGCAGTCCTGAGCTCGACTTGATGGATGATAGGGAGTCCTAGGCTCAACCTGGTGGGTCCTATGCACTCCGAGGATCGGCTAGGTGGGAACTAGGCAATTCAAATTTCGACATTTTGTGTGCTCTGCAGTAATAGGCTCGACTTGTTGGGTGTTAGGCTGTCCATGGCTCAACTTCTTGGGTTCTAGGCATAACAAGGCTCAACTTGGGGAGTGCTAGGAAATCTTAGGCTCGACTTCGTGTGTTCTAGGAAAGCCTAGGCTCCACTTGGTTTGATCGAAGCAGGCCTCGTCTCGACTTTTCGGTTACGAGGCAGTTTTGCTCTCGACTTGGTGGGATCTAGGCTGTTCTTGAATTAACTTGGTCGGTGCTAGACTGTCGTAGGTTCGATTAGGTGGGAACTAGGCAGCCCTGTGCTTGATTTGGAGGTGCTTTGCAGTCCTGGCCACGAATTTAATGGAACTAGGTAGACCTATGCTCAACTTGGGGGTGTTATGGAGTCCTAGGCTCGACCTGGTGGGTGCAAGGCACACTAGCGTCGATATCGGGGGTACTAAGCGGTCGTGGGGTTGACTTGGTAGGAACTAGGCAGACATAGGCTCGACTCGGTGGTTGCTAGGCATATCTTGGCTAGACTTGGTGGTTTCTAGGCAGTTTTGGGCTTGTCTAGGTGTGTGCTTGGCAGTCATGGGCTCGACTTTGTGGGAACAAGTCAGTCCTGGGCTTTACATGGTGGGTGCTAGGTAATCCTAGCCTCGACTTCGTGGGAACTAAGCAGACCTAGGCTCAACTTTGTGGGTGCTAGGCAGTCCTAGGCTCGACTAGGTGGGAACCAGACAGTGATGGGTTCGATCTGAGGAGTGCTAGGCAGTCCTAGGTTCGACTTGATGGATGCTAGGAAAATCTAGTATCGACATGGTGGAAACTAGGTATTTCTGGGCTCTACTTGGTGAGTGATATGCAGACTTAAGTTTGACTTGGTGGTCGCAAACTTACCTGGGCTCGACCTGTTGCGAACTAGGCTGTTCAGGTCACGACTTTTGGGAACTGGGAATTTATTGGCTAGTCTTGGTGAATGCTGTGATGTCCTATGCTCGACTTGGAGGGTGCTGGTCAGTCGTAAGCTTGGCTTAGCAGATTTATACTCTGTACTAAGCTCGACTTGGTGTTAACTAGGTAGTCCTAGGCTCGACTCGGTGGTTGCTATGCATACCTTGACTGGCTAGACTTGGTGGTTGTTGGGCAGTCCTTGGCTCGACATTGTGGGAACTAGGCAGTCCTGGGCTTTACCTGGTGTGTTATAGGTATTCCTAGGCTCGACTTTAAGTGTGTTAGGCAAACCTGAACTGGATTTGGTGGCATGCTAGGCATACATACGCTAGGGTTGGTGGTGCTAGGCAGGTCTAGACACGACACGGTAGTAACTAGGCAGTCCAAGGTTCGACTTGGTGGGTGCTTGGCAGTCCAAGGCTCGACTTGGTGAGTTCTAGACTCTGCTAGGCTAGACTTGTTGGGTACTAGGCAATCCTAGGCTCGAATTGGAGAGTGCCAGGCAGTACTTGGCTCGACATGTTGGGTGATAGGCAGTCCTTGGGCGGGAATTAAAGAGAACCAGGCAGTCCTAAGATCGAATTGGGGGGTTGGTGGTAGGCAGTCCTAGGCTCTACTTGGTGGGAATGAGTCTATTCAGGCAGTACTGGTCTTGTCTTGCGGGTTGGTAGTCCATCCTGGGCCTGACATGGTGGGTGATAAGCAGTCCTGGGCTCTTCAAAGTCGGTGCTAGGGGGTACTAATCTCGACTTTTTGGCTCCTAGGCAGTCCTAGGCATGCCTTGAGTATACTAGGCATTCCAATGCTCGACATGTTTTGAAGTCGGCATTCCAAGTCTCTATTTGGTGTGAACTAATTAGTTCAAAACTCGACTTCGAGGGAACAAGGCTTTGTGAGGCTCATCATAGTGGGCGCTGGGCAGTCCAGAGCTAGATTTGATGGATGATAGGCAGTCCTAGTCTCGACTAGCTGGGTACTATGCACTCCGATGATCGGCTAGGTGGGAACTAAGCAGTCCAAGGTTCGACATGTGTGCTCTGCAGTCCTAGGATCAACTTGTTTGGTTTTAGGCTGTCCTTGGCTCAACTTGTTGGGTGTTAGGCAGTCGTAGGCTCTACTTGGGGATTACTAGGAAGTCCTAGGCTTGACTTTGTGGTTCTTGAAATGCCTAGGCTCCATTTGGTGTGAACGAGGCAGGCATTGTCTCGACTTGGTGGGTACTAAGTGGTTTTGCTCACGACTTGGTGGTATCTAGGATGTCCTTGAAAAATTTTGGTGGTTGCTAGACTGTTATTGGTTCAATTAGGTGGGAACTTTGCAGTCATGTGCATGATTTGGGAGTGTTATGCAGTCCTTAGCACGACTTGAATGGTGTTAGGCAATCCTGGACTGGATTTGATGGCATGCTAGGCAGACCTACGCTCGGCTGGGGAGTGCTAGGCAGGTGTAGGCACGACTCGGTGGGAACTAGGCAGTTCAAGGCTTGACTTGGTGGGTGCCAGGTAGTCCTAGTCTTGACTTAGTGGGAACTAGGAAGACGTAGGCTCAATTTTGTGGGTCTAAGGCAGTCTTAAGCTCGACTAGATGGGATCAAGACAGTCATGGGTTCGATCTGGGGAGTACTTGTTAGTCCTAGGCTCGACTTGGTGGGTGTTCGTAATCTAGGATCGACTTGGTGGTAACTAGGCATTCCTGAGATAGACTTGGTGGGTGCTTGGCATTCCGAGGATCGAATTGGAGGGTATTAGAAAGTTGTAGGCCCGACTTGGTTGGAACCAGTCAGTCCTAGGCTCGACTTGTTGGGAACTAATCAGTACTGGGCTCTATTTCGTGGGTGCTTGGCTGTCCTACGCTCTTCAAGGTGGGAACTAGGCAGTCCGAGGCTCTACTTGGTGGGAACCAGGCAGTACTGGGCTCGAGTTGGTAGGTGTAAGTCAGTTCTAGGTTAGAAAAGTTGGTTACTAATTATGCCTAGACTGGACTTGGCGGGGGCTAGGCGTTACAGCCATATACTTGGTGGGAACCAGGCAGTCCTAGGCTCCACTTGGTGGGTGCTAGTCAGACATCGGCTCGACTTTGTGTGTTCTAGGTAGTCCTAGGCTCTACTTGATGGTAACTTGGCATATCTAAGCTCGAGTTCGTGGGAATTAGGCAGTCCTACGCTCTATTTGGTGGGAATGTGGCAATCCTAGACTCGACTTGGTGGGTGCTAGGCAGTACTACGCCTTACTTGGTGGACACTAGGCAGGCACAGGCTCAACTTGTTGGGAGCTAGGCAGTCCGAGGGTAGAATTGTCTGGTGCTAGGCAGTTGTAGGTGCGATTTGGTGGGAACCCATCAGTCCTAGGCTCGACTTGGTGGATTTAAGCAGTACTGGGTTCGACTTCGTGTGTGCTTGGTAGGCCTACACTCTACTTGGTGGGAACAAGGAGTCCTAAGCTCGACTTGTAGGGTGCTAGACATTACTTGGATCGACTAGATGGGTACTAGTTATGCCTAGGCTCTACTTAGCGGGGACTAGGCAGTACTATATTCTACTTAATGTGAACTAGGCAGTCCTAGGCTAGACGTGGTGTTTTCTAGGCAGTTATGGGCTTGACTTGGTAGGTGATAGGTAGTCCAAGGTTCGACTAGTTGGTATCTAGGCAGTCCTAAGCACGATCTTGTGGAACTAGGCAGTTCTTCTATCTACTTGGTAGGAACTAGGTAGTCATGGACTCGACTTGGAGGGTGCTAGGCAGACCTAGGCTCGAATTATTGGGTGCCAGGCAGTCCTCAGTTCGAATTGTTGCGTGCTAGGCAGACCTAGACTCGAATTGGTTCGTACTAGGAGGTGCATGACTCGACTTGATGGAACTTGGCAGTCCTAAGCGCTACTTGATGGGTGCTAAACAGTTCTGGGCATGAGATGCTGTGAGCTAGGCAGTCATAGGCTCGACTTGGTGGGTGGTAGATGGTCCTTGGCTCGGCGTGGGGAACTAGGGTTTCCTATGCTCAATATGGTGGGAACTAGGCAGTACTGGGCTCTACTTGGTGGGTGCTTGGCAGTCCTACGCTCTTCTTGGTGGGTGTGTGGAAATTCTTAGCTTGACTTGTTGGGAACTAGTCCTACCCAGGCTCGACTTTTTGGGAAGTATTCTGTCCAGGACTCGACTTGGGGAGAAGTACACAGTCGTGGGTTCAACTTTGGGAGTGCTAGGCAGTCGTAGGGTCAACCAGGTGGGTATTCTTTTAGACCTTGGCTCGACTCTGTGGAAACTGGGCAGTCCTAAGCTGAACTTGGTAAGAACTAGGCAGTCCTAGGCTCCAATTGGATGGGAGTAGGATTTGATAGGCTAGTCTTGGTGTTGTGCAAGCCAGTCCTAGGCTCGACTTAGGAGCTGCTCGTCAACCTAGGCTCGACTTGGTGGGAAATAAGCAGTCGTATGCTCGACTTGGTGGGTGCTATGCAGTCGTAGGAGCAACTTGGTGAGAACTTGTCAGTCCTAGGCTCGACTTGGTTAGAACAAGTCAGTCCAGGGATCGACTTGTGAGAACTTACTATTTCTGGGCTGGACTTGGTGAGTGCTGCGCTGTCCTATGCTTAACTTGGAGGGCGCTGGGTATTCTAGGTACGGCATGGTTGGTTTGTAGTCATTCGTAAGTTCTACTCGGTGGTAACTAGATATTCCTAAGCTCGTCTGGGTGGGAACAAGGTAGTCCTAAGTTCGAATTTGTGAGTGCTAGGCAGCCTGAGCAGGACTTGTTTTGTTCTAGGGAGTTCTAGGTTTCATTTTTTGGGTTATAGACTGTCGTAGTATCGACTAGATGGGAACTAGCCAATCCTGGTCTCGACTTGGTTGGATCAAGCAATACTAGGCACGACTTAGTGATAAATAGGCAGTCCTGTCATATTCTGAGAGGGGGGATGTAGGGTGCTGCTAGTCAATCCAAGGATTGACTTGTTGGTTGCTAGACAGTCCTAGGCTCGCATTGGTGGGAACTAGACATCTATCACCCTCCAATTCAATACTAGGACTGCCTAGCATCCTTCAAGTGGAGCCTAGGATTGCTTAGCACACACCAAGTCGACCCTAGCAATGCATAGCACACTCCAATTCGAGCCTAGTTCTGCCTAGCACCCTCGAGTCGAGCCTAAGCATATCTAGCACTCTCCAAGTCAAACCTCGGACTACCGAGCAACCTTTAAATGGAGCCTAGGACTACATAGTCCCCAAAAGACGAGCTTAGTTCTGCCTAGTATCTCAGAAAAGAAGAGTGTAGGACTGCTTTGCTCCCTCCCAGTCGAACCTTGGACTTCCTAGAACCCCCAAGTCGATCTTTGGACTGCCGAGCACCATCAAAATCGATCATAGGACTGTCTAGAAACATCCAATTCGAGACTCGGACTGCCTAGCCCCCTCCAAGACAAACCTAAGACAGTCTAGCTCACTCTAAGACGATTCCTAGAACTGCCTAGCACCTTCCAAGTCACACCTACGACTGCCAAGCACCCTGCAAGTCGAGCCTAGGTCTTCCCAGCACCCTTAGAGTCGAACATTGGTCTGCCGAGCAACCTCCAAGTCGATTCTAGGACAGCCTATCACCGTCCAAGTCGAGCCTAAGAATGTTTAGCACCATCCAAGTCGATCCTATTACTGCCTAGTACTTTTCAAGTCGATCCTAGGTCTACCTAGCTACCTCCAAGACGAACCTCCCATTTCGATAGTAAGACTGTTTAGCAACATCCAAGTCGAAACTTAGACTGCCTAGCAACTTCCAAGATGATCCTCGGACTGTCTAGCACCCTGCAAGACGAGCATAGTTCTTCCCAACACACTCTGAGTCGAACATTGGTCTGCCGAGCAACCTCAGAGTCGATCCTAGGACTACCAAGCAACATTCAATCGAGCCTAGGACTGCCAAGCAACATTCAATCGAGCCTAGGACTGCCTACCACACTCCAAGTCGAACCTAGGTCTGCCTTGCATCCCCCAAGTTGATTCTAGGACAGCCTAACAACCACCAAGTATAGCTTAAGACTCTCTAGCACCTAAGTGGATCGAAGGACTGCCTAGCACATTCCAAGTCGAGCCTAGAACAGTCGAGCACCCTCCCATGTCTATCCTAGGACAGCCTAGCCCCCTCCAAATCGATTCTAGGGCTCCCTAGCATCCTCAAAGTCTATCCTAAGACTGCCTAGCACCCTTATGGGCCAGCCAAGACCTGCCTAACACTGTTAAAGTCGAGCCTAGGACCCAGCAGCCCCATCCGAGTCGAGCCTTGGACTGCCTAGCAACCTCCAAGCATAGCCTAGGACTGCCTAACAATCTCCAAGGCGAGCCTATGCCTGCTTACATACCTCGGAGTCGATGCTGAAACTCTCTAGCACCCTCCAATTTGATCATAGGACTGCCTAGTAACCTCCAAGTCGAGCCTAGGGCTTTCTAGCCCCTCCAAGTCGAACGTGGGACTGCCTAGCATCCTCCAAGTCAAGAATATGACAGCTTAGCACCTTGCAAGTCGATCCTAGAATTGCCTAAATCCCTCCAAAGCCATGTCATAGACTGGCTAGCACCCTGCAATTGACCCCAAGGACTGCCTAACAACCTCCAAGTCGAACCAAGGACAGCCTAGCACACACCAAGTCGCTCGTTGGACTTCCTAGTATCCCCAAAATAAATCCTAGGACTGTCGATCACTCACAAAAACTATCCTACGACTGACAAGCAACCTCCAATTCGAGTCTTGGTCTACCTAGCATACTCTAATATGAGCTTAGGACAGTGTAGCACCCTCTAAGTCGATCCTAAGACTGTTTAGCATCCTCCATGTCGAGCCTAAGACTATCTAGCGAACTCAAAGACAATCCTAGGAGTGCGCAGCGACCTCCAAGTCGAGCCTTAGAGAGCCTAGCACCTTGCAAGTTGATTCTAGGACTGTCTAGCACCCTGAAAGACGAACCTAATCCTTCCCAGCACCCTCCGAGTCGAACATTGGTCTGCCGATAAACCTCCATGTAAATCATATGACTGCCCAGCGACTACCAAGGTGAGGCTAAGACTGTCTAGCAACCTGGAAGTCAATCCTAGGACTGCCGAGCACCCGAAGTCGAGTCTAAGATAGTCTAGCACACTCCAATTCGATCCTAGGACCGCCTAGCATCCCCAAATTTGATTCTAGGACAGGCTTCCAATCACCAAGTCTAGCCTGAAACTCTCTAGCACCTACTAAGGGGAATGAACGACCACCTAGCAACCTCCAAGTCGAGCATAACAGTGTCCAGCACCCTTCAACTCGATCCTAGGACTGCCGAGCAACCTCCAAGTCGTGACTAAGACTGTCTACAACCCTCTAATTCGATCCTAGGTCTGCCTAGCATACTCCAAGTCAATCCTAAGACTGCCGAACACCCTCCAAGACGTCCCTAGGACTGCCCAGCAATGTCCAAGTCGAGCCTAGGACTGCCAATGACCCACCAAGTCGATCCTAGTACTGACTAGCACCCTCGAAGTCGAGTCATAGACTGCCTAGTACCCTCCAAGTCGAGTCTTAGACTGCCTAGTACACTCCAAGTTGAACCTAGGAAAGCCTAGCAAATTCTTATGCGAGCCTATGACAGACTAGCACCTTCAAGTCGAGCCTAGGACCACTAACAACCTCCAAGTCGTGCCAAAGTGTGTCTAGTACACTACAAGTCGAACCTAGGACAGCCTAGCAAACTATAATTCGAGCCTAGGTCAGTCTAGCACCTTCCAAGTCGAGCATAGGACTTCCTAGCAGCATCCAAGTCGAGCCTAAGACTGTCTAGCATCCTCCAAGTTTATCCTAGAACTGCCTAAAATTCTCCAAGGCGAACCTAGTTTTGCCTTGCATACCCCAAATCAATCCTAGGACTGTGTATAACCCCTCAATTCGACCGTTGGACTAACTAGCAGCCTTCAAGTCGATCCTTGGACTACCTAACACCAATCAACTCGAGCGCAGGACTGCCTAGCACCATCCAAGTCCAGCTTAAGACTGACTAGCACCCTCGAGGTCGATCCTAGAACTGCCCAGCATCCTTCAAATCGACCCTAGGACAGTCTATCACCTACCAATTCGATCCTAGGACTGCCTATCACCCTCCCAGTCGATTCTAGGACTGCATAGCACACTCCAAGACGAGCCTAGGACTGCCTAGCACCCTCCAAGACGAGCCTAGAACTGATTAGCATCCGCCAAGTCGATCCCAGGACAACCTAGCTCCCTCCAAGTCGAGCCTAAGACAGCATAGCGCCCTCGAAGTCGATCATAGGACTGCCAAGCAACACCAACTCAAGCCTAAGACTGTCAGCACCCTCCATGTCAATCCTAGCATTGCCAAGTAATCTCATAGCCGATTCTAGGACTACCTACCACCCACCAAGTCTAGCCTAAGACTCTCTAGCACCCCTAAGTGGAACAAAGGACTGCCACGCAACCTCCAAGTCGACCACAAAACTGTGTAGCAGCCTTCAAGTCGAGCCTAGGACTGTCAAGCAACCTCCAAGTCGAGAACAGGACTGCCTACAAAACACCAAGTCGACACTAATTCCGCCTAGCCCCTCACTAATTCAAGCCTAGTTTTGTATGGCACCCTACAATTCGACCCTAGGTCTGTCTAGCACCATCTAAGTCGAACCAAGAACTGCCTAGCTCCCTCCACGTTGATCCTAGGACTGCCTAGCACCCTCCAAGTCGAGCCTAGGAATGCCTATCATCCATATAGTTAAACCTAGTACAGCCTAGCACCCTCCAAGTCGATCCTAAGACTCTCTAGTCCCCTCCAAGTCGAATCTAGTTCAGCCCAGCATCCATCAAGTCAATCCTATGACTGCCGAGCACCCTCGAGACGTCCCTAGGAGTGCCAAGCAACCTCCAATTTGAGCCTAGGACTACATAGTCCCCACCAAGTAGTGCCTATTTCTGCCTATTATCTGAGAAAAGAAGAGTGTAGGAATTCTTAGCTCCATACCATTCTAACCTTGGTCATCCTTGAACACCCAAGTCGTTCTATTGACTACCGAGCACCATCAAAGTCGATGATAGGGCTTCCTAGAACCTTGCAAGTCGATACTAGGACTGCCTAGCATCCTCCAAGTCGAGCCTAAGACAGTCTAGCAGACTCCAAGTCGATCCTAGACCCGCCTAGCATCCCCAAAGTTGATTCTAGGACAGCCTTCCACCCACCAAGTCTAGCCTAAAACTCTCTAGCATCTCCTAAGTGGATCGAAGGACTGCCTAGTAACCTCCAAGTCGAGCATAACAGTGTCCAGCACCCTTCAAGTTGATACTAGGACTGCTGAGCAAAATCCAAGTCGAGCCTAAGACTGTCTACAGCCCTCTAATTAGAACCTAGGTCTGCCTAGCATCCCCAAAGTCAATCCTATGACTGCCGAGCACCCTCCAAGGCGTCCCTAGCACTGCCAAGCAACCTCCAAGTATAGCCTAGGACTGCCTAGCAATATCCAAGGCGAGCCTAGGCCTGCCTACCTACCTCCAAGTCGATGCTGAGACTCTCTATCACACTCCAAGATGATCCTAGGACTGCCTAGCAAGTTCCAAGTCGAGCCTAGGACTGTCTAGCCCCCTCCAAGTCGAACCTCGGGATGCCTAGTATCCTTCAAGTCGAGGATAGAACTGTTTATCACCCTGCAAGTCGATCCTAGAATTGCCTAAAGCTCTCCAAGCCATGCCAAAACACTGACTAGCACCCTCCAAGTCAATCCTATGACTGCCTAGCAAACTCCAAGTCGAGCCAAGGACAGCCTAGCATACACCAAGTCGCTCCTAGAACTTCCTAGTATCCCGAAAATAAATCCTAGGACTGTCGAGCACTCACCAAGACGATCGTAGGACTTACAAGCAACTTCCAATTCGAGCCTTGGTCTACCTAGCTAACTCTAATACGAGCCTAGGACAGTGTAGCACCCTCCAAGTCGAGCCTAAGACTGTTTAGTATCCTCCATGTCGAGCATCAAAGACGATCCTAGGAGTGTGAAGAAAACCTTAAGTCGAGCCTTAGAGAGCCTAGCACCTTCCAAGATGATTCTAGGACTGTATAGCACCCTGTAAGACGAACCTAATTCTTACCGGCACCCTCCAAGTCGAACTTTGGTCTGCCGATCAACCTCCAAGTAAATTATACGACTTCCCAGCAACTACCTAGTCGAGCCTAAGACTGTCTAGCAACCTGAAAGTCAATCCTAGAACTGCCGAGCACCCCAAGTCGAGCCTAAGTCTGTCTAGCACAATCCCAGTCTATCCTAGGCCCGCCTAGCATACCCAAAGTTGATTCTATAACAGCCTTCCACCCATCAAGTCGAGCCTGAATTTCTCTAGCACCTTCTAAGTGGATCGAACGACTGCCTAGCAACCACCAAGTCGAGCATAACAGTGTCCAGCGCCCTGCAAGTCGATTCAAGGACTACCGATCGTCTTCTAAGTCGAACCTAAGACTGCCTGCAACCCTCTAATTCGAACCTAATTCTGCCTAGCATCCCCAAAGACAATCCCATGACTGCCGAGCACCCTCCAAGACGTCCCTAGGACTGCCATGAAATGTACAAGTCGAGCCTAGGACTGTCTATGACCCACCAAGTCGATCCTAGTACTACCGAGCAACCTCCAAGTCGAGCCTAGGACTAGATAGTCACCAACAAGTACAGCCAATTTCTGCCTGGTATCAGAGAAAAGAAGAGTGTAGGACTGCTTAGCTCCCTCCCATTCGAACCTTGGACATCCTAGAATCCCCACGTCGATCTTTGTACTGCCAAGCACCAATAAAGTCGATCCTAGGACTGCCTAGAAACATCCAAGTCGAGACTAGGACGGCCTAGCCCCCTCCAAGTAAAACCTAAAACTATCTAGCTCCCTCCAAATCGACACTAATACTTCCTAGCGACATACAAGTCGAGCCTGGGCATGCCTACCACACTCCAAGCCGATGCTGAGACTGTCCAGCACCATATAAGTTGATCCTAGGACGGCCTATTAACCTCCAAGTCGAACCTAGGACTGTCAAGCCCCCTCCATGTCGAACGTAGGACAGCATAGCTACCTCCAAGTCGAGGATAGGACTTCCTAGCACCCTGCAAGTAGATCATAGAACTACCTAGTAACATCCACGTCGCGCCTAGGACTCCCTATTAACCTCCGAGTCGAACCTAGACTACCTATATCCCTCCAAGTCGCGCCTAAGACTTTTTAGCACCCTCCAAGACAAACCTAGGACTGCCTAGCACCCTCCATGTCAAATCTAATACTGTCTAGCACTATCTAAGACAATCCTAGCACTGCCTAGCAACCCCCTTGTTGAGTTTCGAACTGCGTAGCAACCCCCTTCTCGAGTCTAGGACTGCCTAGCATCTTCCAAGATGATCCTATGACTGCCTAGCCCCTTCCAAGTCGATTCTAGGGCTGCCTAGCACACCCTAAGACCACCCTAAGACTGCCTAGCACCCTACAATTCAAGCCTAAGATTACCCAGCACTCTTCAAGTCAATCCTAGGACTGCCTAGCACACTCCGAATCGAGCCTAGGACTGCCTAGCAACAACAAGGTATGCCTAGGACTACCAAAACCATCTCCAGGTCGAACCTAGCACTAGCTACCACCCACCAAGTAGAGCATTAGACTATTTACCACCCACCAAGTCGATCCTAGTACTGCCTAGCAACATCCTAGTCGATCCTATGACTGCCTACGACCGGCAAAGTTGAGCCTAGGACAGCCAATCGCACACCGAGTTGAAACTAACACTGCCTAGCACCCTCCAAGTCGTGCCTTAGTCTGTCTAGCAGCCACGAAGTCGATCCTAGGACTTCCTAGCTTACCTCAAGTCAATCCTAGAACTGCCGAGCACCATCCAAGACGATACTAGGACTGCCAAGCAAACCCCAAATCGAGCCTAGGACTGCCTAACACCCTCCAATTCGTCCCTAGAAATGCATAGCACCCTCCAAGTCTATCCTACGACTGCCTGTTGCTCTCCAAGTCGAGGGAAAACTTTTATAACACCCTCCAATTCGAGACTAGAATTGCATAGCAACCTCCATGTCGTGCCTAAGACTGTCTAGCACCCTCCAAGTCGACCATAGTACTGCCTAGCAACATCCGAGTCTAGCCTAGGACGGCCTAGCAAATTCCGAGTTGAATCTATGACTGCCTACCAACTTCCATGTCGATCGTAAGACTGTCTAGCACCCTCCAAGTCGATCCTAGGACAGCTGAATACCGCCCAAGTCGATCCTAGGACACCACAGCATCCTCCAAGTCGAGCTTAGGATAGCTTAGTACTCTCCAAATCGACCCTAGGACTACATAGTACCCTCCTATTCGAGCCGAGGTCTGCCTAGCACTCTCCAAGTCGACACAAAGACAATCTTGCACCCTCCAAGTCGATCATAGGACTGCTTAGTAACCTCTAAGTCAAGCCTAGGACTACGTAGTCCTCTATAAGTCGATCGTAGGACTCCGAGAAAACCAAGTCGAACCTAAGACAGGCTAACTCCCTCCAAGTCGATCCTAGGACTGCCTAGCATCCAACAAGTCGATCCTAGGACTGCTTATCACCCTCCAAGTCGAGCTTAAGAATGTTTAGCACCCTCCAAGTCGATCCTAGGACTGCCTATTACATTCCAAGTCGATCCTAGGACTGCCTAGCACCCCCCAAATCGAACCTAGTATTGCACAGCACCTCCAAGTCGACTCCAGGACTGCACAGCACCCTCCAATTCGAGACTTGGTCTGCCGATCAACCACCAAGTTGATCCTAGGACAGCCCACCAACCTCCAATTCGAGCCTAAGACTATTTAGCAACATCGATGTCGATCCTAGGACTGCCTAGCTACTGCCAAATCAAGTCTAGAACAGCTTACCGCTCTCCAAATCGTGCATCAGACTGTTTAGCTCCCTCCAAGTCGATCCATGGCCTACCTAGCACACTCCAATTCAAACCTAAGAATTACTAGCACCCTCCAAGACTATCCAGGAACTGCCTGGCAACCTCAAAGTCGATTTAAGGACTGCCTACCACACACCAAGTCTGGCTTAAGACTCTCTAGCACCGCCTAAGTGGATCTAAGGACTACCTAGCAACCTCCAAGTCGAGCATAACATTGTCTAGCACCTTTCAAGTCGATACTAAGTCTGTCGAGCAACCTCCAAGTCGAGCCTAGGACTGTTTCAAACCTCCAAGCCGACACTAGGTCTGTCTAGCACCATTCAAGTCGCGCCTACGACTGTCTAGCACCCTACAGGTGGATCAAAAGACTGCCTAGCACACTCCAAGTCAGTCTGGGACTGTCTATCACCCACCAAGTCGATCCTATCACTGCGTAGCACCCTTCAAGTCGAGCCTAAGTGTGTTTAGTACCCACCAAGTCGAACCTAGGACAGCCTAGCAACCACCAAGTCAAGCCTAGGATTGCCTTACCACCTCGAAGTCGATCTTAAGACTATCTAGCACCTTTCTAGTCGAGCATAGGACTACCTAGAACCCTCCCAGTATATCCTAGGACTACCTAGCCCCCTCCAATTTGTTTCTAGGGCTGCCTAGCACCCTCCAAGTACATCCTAGGACTGCCTAGCAACCTCCAAGTTGATCATAGGACTAACTAGCAGCCTGCAAGTCGATCATAGGACTACCTAACACCATCTAAGTTGAGACCAGGACTACCTTGCACCCTCCAAGTCAGACTTAAGACTGCCTAGCGACCCTCCACGTCGAGCCTAGGACTGCCTAGCATTCTCCAAGTAGAGCATAAGACAGCCTAGCACCATCCAGGTCTAGCCTAGGTTTGTCCAGCACCACCAAAGTCAATCCTAGTACTATCTAACATCCTCTAAGTCGAGCATTGATCTTCCTGGCACTCTCCGAGTCTATCATTGGTCTGCCGAGCACCCTCTGTGTCGAGCCTAATACTGACTAGACCCATCCAAATCGAGCCAAGTTTTGTCTTACACCCTCCAATTCGAGCCTAGGATTGCCTAGCACCCTCCAAGTCGAGCCTAAGACTGTCTTACACTGACCAAGTCGACCCTAGGTCTGTCTAGCACCATCCGAGTCGAGCCTAGGACTAATTGGCACCCTCCAAGATGATCCTAGAACTGCCTAGCACCCTCCAAGTCGAGCCTAGGACTGCCTATCATCTGCCAAGTGTAACCTAGTACTGCCTAGCAGCCTCCAAGTCGAGCCTTAGTCTGTCTAGTTCCCATCAAGTCGAATCTAGGTCTGCCTAGCACCCTCCAAGTCGAGCCTAGGAATGCCTACCACCGTCCAAGTCGAGCAGGCATCTTCCTGGCACTCTCCGAGTCGATCAATTGTCTGCCGAGCACCCTCCGTTTCGAGCCTTATACTGACTAGCACCCTCCAATTCGAGCCAAGGGCTGCCTAGCACCTGCCAAGTCGAACCTAGGACTGCCTTGCACCCTCCAAATCGATCCGGGGACTGACTAGCACCCTCCAAGTCGAACCTAGGACAGCCTAGCAGTCTAAGGCTCGAATTGGTGGGTGCTAGACAGTCCTACTCTTGACTTGGAAAGTGCTAGGCAGTACTTGGCTTGACTTGAAGGGGGCTAGGACTCTCCTAGGCTTAACTTGGAGGTTGCCTGGCAGTCCTAGAATCGACTTGGAGGTGGCTAGGAAGTGCTAGGATAGAATTAGAGGGTGCTAGGCATTCCTAGGCTTGACTTGGAGGATTATCGGCTGACCTAAATTCGACTTCAAGGGAGCTAGGCATTCGTAGGATCGACTGGGAGGGTGCTAAACAGTCCTCTGCTCGACTTGGAAGGTGCCAGGCAGTTTTAGGATTGATTTGCAGGATGTTAGGCAGTCGTAGGCTCGACTTGGATTTTGCTAGGAAAACCTTGGCTCGACTTGGAGTGGGCTACGCATTCCTAGATTCGATTTTGAGGTTGCTAGGCAGTAATTGGTTCTGCTTGGAGGATACTCCTAGGCTTGACTTGGAGTGAGCTAGCCAGTCCTAGGCTCGATTTGGAGGGTGCTAGGCAGTTCTAGGATCGACATGAAGTGTGCTAGGAAGACCTAGAATCGACTTGGAGGGTTCTAGGCAGTCCTAGGATTGGCTTGAAGGGGGTTCGCCATACCAGCGGTCGACTCTAAGGGTGCTAACCAGTTCTAATCTCGACTTGGAGGGTGCTAGGCAGTCCTAGGCTCGACATTTAAGGGTGTTAGACAGTCCTCGGATTGACTTGGGGGCTGTTAGGCATTCCTAGGATCGACTTGGAGGATTCTAAACAGCACTAAGATAGAATTGGAGGGTGTTAGTCAGTCCTATGCTTGACTTAGAAGGTTATAGGCAGAATTGCCTCTCCTTGGCGGGTGCTCGGGAGTCCTAGTATCGATCTGGCAGGTGCTAGGGATTTCTACGCTCTACTTGGAGGGTGCCAGTCTGTCTTAGGATCGTCTTGAAGGGTGCTAGGCAGGCCTTTGATTAACTTGGTGAGTGCCAGGCATTCATAAGCTTGACTTAGAGATTGCTAGGCAGACCTAAGCTCGACTTGGAGGTGGATTGGATGTTCTAGGCTCGACTTGGATGGTGCTAGACAGACCTAGGATCGAATTTGAGGGCGCTCGGCACACCAATGATTGATACGGAGGGTGCTGGGAAGACCTAGGCTATACTTGGAGGGTGCTATGCTTTACTAGGCACGACTTGGAGAGGGCATGGCTAATCTAGGATCGACTTGGGCTGTGCCAGAGCTATGCTCGACTTGGAGGATGGTAGGCAGCCCTAGGCTCGACTTGGAGGATGGTAGGCAGTCCTAGGCTCGACTTTGAGAGGGCTGGTAAGTACTAGGTTCGACTTGAAGGTTGCCAGGAAGTTGTAGGCTCGACTTGGATCATTCTAGGCAGTCCTACGATCGACAATGAGAGTGCTAGGCTGTCCTAGGAACGACTTGTAGGGTACTACACAGTCCTAGGTTCGGCTTGAAGGGTGCTCGGCAGACCTACAGTCGACTTGGAAGGTGCTAGGCACACCAATGATCGTATCGGATGTTGCTAGGAAGACCTAGGCTCGACATGGAATTTGCTAGGCAGTCCTAGAATCTACTTGGGTGGTGCTAGACAGACCTAGACTTGACTTGGAAGGTTTAAGACAGTTTTAGGCTCGACTTGGAGGGTGTTTGACAGTCCTAAACTCGAATTGGATGGTGTTTGATAGTCCTAGGTTCAACTTGGAGGGTGGTAGGCAGTTCTAGGCTCGACTTGGAGGATGCTTGTAAGCCCTAGGCTTGACTTGGTGGGTGCTAGGCAGTCCTAGGCTCGTCTTGATGGGTGCTAGGCAGTCCTATGCCCGACTTGTAAGTTGCCAGGCAGTTTTAGAAACGACTTGGTGTTTGCTATGCAGTCCTAGGCTCGACTTGTAGGTTGCTAGGCCGACCTAGGCTCGACTTGGCGTGGGCTAGGCATTCCTAGGGTCGAATTGGCGGGTACTCAGCAGAACAATATTCGAATCGGACGGTGCTGGGAAGACCTAGGCTCGACTTGGACGTTGCTACGCAGTTCTGGGATCGACTTGGGTGGTACAAGATATACTTCGGCTCGACTTGGAGGGTGCTAGACAGTCATAGGCTCTACTTGGAGGGAGTAAGGCAGTCCAAGGATCGACTTGGAAGCTGCTAGACAATCCTTGACTTGAGTTGGGTGGTGCTAGGAAGTCCTAGGATCGTCATGGGAGCTGATAGACAGTCCTAGACTTGACTTGGAGGGTGCAAGGTAATACTAGGCTCGACTATGAGGATGCTTGGTAGTCCTAGGATCGACTTGAATGCTGCTAGGCAGTCTTAGGATCGACTTGGAGGGTGATAGACAATTGTACTCTCGACTTTGATGGTGGTGGGTAGAACTAGGCTCGAATTGGAGGGTGCTAGGCAGACGCACGCTAGACTTGGAGGGTGCTTGACACACCTAGGCTCATTTTAGAGAGGGCTATTCAGGCCTAGTATCGACTTGGAGGTTGCTATACAGTCTAAGTCTCTACTTGGAGGGAACTAGGCAGTCCTACACTCGACTTGAAGGGTCTAGGCAATCCTAGGATCGACTTGGCGGGTGATAGGCAGTCCTAGTACCGACTTGGAGTGTGCTAGGCAGTTCTTGGTTCAATTTGAAGTGTTCTCGTCAGTCCTACGATCGACTTGGAGGGTGCTAGGTAGTGCTATGCTCGACTTGGGGGTGCTAGTCTTATCTAGGTTCAACTTGGAGGGTGTTAGCAATCTTAGGATTGACTTGGAGGCAGATAGGCAGTCCTAGGGTCGCCATGAAGGGTGCTAAGCAGTCCTAGGCTCGACTTGGAGGGTTCTAGTCAGTCTTAGGCTCGACATGGAGAGTACTAGGCAGTCCGAGGATCGACTTGGAGGGTGCTATACGGACATAAGTTCGACTTAGAGTGGGCTAGCTGGTCTTAGGCTCGAATGGAGGGTGCTAGGTAGTTCTAGACTCGACTTGAAGGGTGCTAGTTAGTTCTAGAAACGACTTGAAGTGTGCTCAGCAGAACAATATTCGACTAGGAGGGTGGTCGGAAGACCTAGGCTCGACTTGGACGTTGCTACGCAGTCCTACGATCGACTTGGGTGGTTCAAGCCATACTTAGGCTCGTCTTAAAGGTTACTGGACAGTCTTATGCTCCACTTGGAGAGTGCTAGGCAGTCCTAGACTCTACTTTGTGGTAGCTAGGTGTTCCTAGGCTCGGATCGGAGGATGCTAGTCAGTTCTCGGCTCGACTTGGAGTGTGCTAGGCGGTTCTAGGGTCGATTTGAAGGATGCTCGGCAGACGAATGATAGACTCGGAGAGTGCCGGGAATAACTAGGCTCGACTTTACGGGTGTTAGAAAGCCCTATGCTAGACTTGGGTGGTGCTAATCAGAACTAGGCTCGAATTGGTGGGTGCCAGACAGTCTTAGGCTAATCTTGGAGGGTTCTAGTCTGTCTTAGTCTCGACTTGGAGGGTGCTAGATGAACCTAGGCTCCACTTAGAGGGAGTTAGGCAGTCCTATGCTCTACTTTTTGGGTGCTTTTCAGACCAATGATGGA
The DNA here is from genome assembly GCA_029891345.1 of Dryococelus australis. Lineage (NCBI taxonomy): Eukaryota > Metazoa > Arthropoda > Insecta > Phasmatodea > Phasmatidae > Dryococelus > Dryococelus australis. The sequence continues at coordinate 167,596,241 of CM057009.1, read as the reverse complement.
ATGGGCTGTTGTTGGGAAGATCTAGGCACGACTTGGACGTAGCTAGGCATTCCTAGGATCGACTTGGGTGGTGCAAGACATACTTCGGCTCAACTTTGAGGGTGCTAGACAGTCTTATGCTCCACTTGGAGTGTGCTAGGCAGTGCTAGGCTCGACTTGGTGGTTGCTAGGCTTTCATAGGCTCGAATCGGAGAGTGCTAGGCAGTTCTAGGCTCGACTTGGAGGGTGCTCGGCAGACCAATGATAGACTCGGAGAGTGTCGGTAAGACCTAGTCTCGACTTTAAGGGTGTTAGACAGTCCTAGGCCCGACTTGGGTGGTGCTAGACAGTACTAGGCTAGTAGTATAGAAATGCCTGTTCGAGCACTGCCGCCAGTTATAAGAAAACCAACGCAATTTGAATGCCTAAGCCATCATAAAACCATCAGAAAAATTACCTTTGTTTTCCTGATCCAAAACATCAGCTGCCGGTTTGAGCACCACCTCAAAAAAAGTGACTGCAAATGTTGTGTTAGAGTGCATCCACAAAAAGTGACTGCAAAAAGTTGCTTTTGGGAGCAGCCCCCAGTTATCAGAATACCAAAGACTAATTAAATGCACAGTCCATCAGAAAACATCAACTGCCGATTCGAGCACAACCGCAACTAAGTGTCTACAAAAAGTTGCGTTAGAGTGCAGCCGCAAAAAGTGACTACAAAAAGATGCATTTGGATGCATCTGCAAAAAGTGACTATAAAAAGTTGCATTTGGAAGCAGTTGCAAAGAGTGGCTCAAGAAATTTGGATGCGTAAAAAATAAATTATTGTACATAATAAAGATTGACCAGTTGCTAAATGTATTAAATGGAACCCAATAATTTAAGAAACTTTCCGAACTTACAATTGGACAGATCTATCCCATAGACCATGCTGAAATTAATGATACCCGGTATGTATACAAAGTGGTAATTACTTCTGGAAATTTAAAAGTATCCTTGCCAGACAGATATCTTCAGATTTTCAGCGAAAAAGTTTTAGATGGTGTTAATCGTGGAGGTATAAATTTTTCATATGATGGAATGGTGGATTTTGGTGCTAAACAAAGGCATTCTATTTCGTTTTATTATTATGATCGTCATATTAGACATCAGTTGATTTTTATTTGTGCTCATATCTCTATAAAGTTTTAATGGGTATCCAATTATCGCTCTGACTTCGCCAATGTGCTACAACATTGTCTAATTAAAAATTTAGACACACATCTCCAAATTCGACACATCAAAGTAGCCGAAACATTGATTTCTTTCATTGCACTTTCTATAGAAATATCATTCATCTTTATCACACGAAACTTTAATATATAGAATATGACTACTTCCAACCCAAAAATATCTACGGCTTCATCTCTAATACCACTGTTCTTTCAGACAAATCAAAGTTAAGTAACTTACCTTTTTCATCCTTAATTTCAGCTATTATTTCATTAACTTGGTTTGTTTGCACTGGAAAAAATAATGGATAAGCGGGTTCGTAATAAATCGTGTCGCCAAATCCAAATGTTCTTTTGGTTTAAAAGTGACAATTATCCTAGTTTCTCTATGGCTATTTTCATGATGTTTTAATATCATACCATTTGATATATTACAGTGTATATTCATTGTTTCAAATGGAGCAAATTTTGGAATTGTATGGCCATAATGATCCACATTTGTTTTCAGAGTTTTATTTTCTACGAAACCCAAAAGTTTTCCTATTGAACCCCGTTTTCCAAGCTGTAATTTAAGCGTACATTTTACTTTCACTCTGTTTGTTATTTTATCCAGCTCGAAAGATATATCATTTACTATTCCACCCATTGAATCTACACTAAATGAAAAAATTGCTTTTATAGTTTTTTCAAGATCTTTTAAGCTATATTGACCAACTGGAATATCAATTGCTGATTCCATATTATTCTGACCCACAAAATATAGCTTATTTCTCCCCGAGATAATGTTAAGCGTTAGATAAGTAGTATAGAACTGAACTAAAGCCAATGAGGGTCCCTCTACCTCTAAAGGGTAGTGTAGTCTCTTCTTCAACACTGATTAGTTATCTGTTAATTTGAATACTTTACTCATTTATTATATTATTAAAAAAATCTATTAATAAATGAGCAAGAAACATGTAGACTCGGATATTAAAATAAGAATACCAGACAAGACTGTATCGACAAAATGTAATGGAGAATTATTACTTAATAATATTAGGTGTTTGATTGTGGATCCTAGTAACTGTGGAAAAACTACACTTATGATAGATAATTTTATATATGCTCAGGGATGGTTGGACTTTGGTACTCTCTATGTATATTCAAAAAGTCTGGACCAACCAAAATATATCAATTTAAAGAAAGATATAGATGTAGCATTACAAAATTATTTAATGAACCAATAGCATAATTCTTTCTATCGAATGAAGAAATGGTTGACGTAAATGAATGCCATAAAGAGTCTGTAGTTGTTTTCGATGATATCATAATTGAAAATCAGTATATGGTAAGGGATTACTTTACTCGCGGTAGACATAAAGATATTGATTGTTTCTATTTAGCCCAGACATACTCAAAAGTACCTAAGCAGCTTATAAGAGACAATGCCTATTTTCTTTGCATATTCAGGCAAGACGATACAAATCTTAAACATATTCAAAGTGATTTTGTTGGTAGTGATATGTTATTTGAGAAATTTAGGGAGACTTGTTCAAAATGTTGGAATAATGAATATGGTTTTGTTAAAATAGATATGACTCGTAAGTTAAATAATGGCAAGTATCGGAATAAAATTAAAGACTTTTTAAATTTTTAGATTGTAAGTTTTGTTTTTAATGGAAGTGATTCCTTAAAAACTAACATAATCTGATCGTTTTAAATGTATTAATGTACCTTAGCTATTTCAATAAACACAATTGTACCTTCGGGTAGATTGTGTGCTTTTGGTATTTTAAAATATATCATATCGTCAGGGTATACGCCAAAAGTTTTATGCATGTCAATTTTTTTCCGTTCATGATAACAGTTGATAAAACTTTTATATGTTTCTGGTTTGATTATTATTTTAACTATAGTTCAATTTCTCAAAAAAAAATATTCTATTCGATTATCAAAGTAAAATGCTTTTTCTTTTGAATTGTGTTTCCCATCTAAATGAATAATGTTAATTCTGTTTTTCTGATAGTACTCGTATCTGCTAGGATACGACAATAGTGTTCAATGTCGGTTGCAGTGTAGTCGCTTTCTGTTACTTTCTTACTATTTAGTAATTTCATCAAACCATCGGTTGCAGTGTATGTTCGGCCTTCTAGAGTAAATTTGTCATTGATGAATGTTACTTCGCTATCACCAATATACTATCTACCTTTATCAGCCTTTAGCCCAAAACCTTGTCTTTGCAGTCAATTAATAAATCGGCCACTTTCTTATCAATAAATGTTGTTTTGTAGTTAGTTAACTGTAAGATATCAGTTTTCAAACAACCCAACGCTTCATCATAGCATTCTTCGTCATTGTCAATGTGTTTAATGCCATCGTTATAGCGTTCATCGCCATAACGTTCATCGCCATAGCGTTCATCGCCATAGCATTCATCGTCACCGTCAATGCGTTTAACGCCATCGTTATAGCGTTCATCGCCATAGCGTTCATCGTCATAGCATTTATCGCCATAGCGTTTATCGGTGCCTGTTTTACCAAACAGTTTTCTTTCAAAAGTTGTTTCTATTGGTGTATTTGGGTATTCTAAATGCTTAACAGCAATTGGAACAATTTCTTTTATTACGTTCTTATTCTCATTTGTTACGTTTCCAATTTTTTGCCCCAAATCTTCTATCGCATCTATCAATGGTTGATCGTGTTATTTATTTGTATCATATTCATATTGGCGAAATTTTCTAAAAGTTTTAAACTTTTCAATTAACTGTCTTCTTTTCTCTATATTCTTCTCTATATTGTTTACAATTTTTCGTTGCCTCATTTATTATATAAAATTAACTATAATAACTTAAATGTATACTGTCTCAAATATATGAAAAATACACTAAGTACATATGAACTTACCAATAATAACAAAGTAAGAATTAAATGTGTTTGTATATGTCGTGTTACCAATAACTCGCTATTCACTGGTGGAAGTATAAAAAACGATTTTGTAAATTAAATTCATAAACCAATGCGAAAAAACTTCCCCAGAAGAACTGTTCTATCTTTTGGTATCGATGATCTTTGGCAAGCTGCTATAGTTGAGATTAATTCTGGATCTTTAAAAGGTATACATAGAATTAACAAAGGGTTTAAATATATGTTAAATGTGATAGATGTATTTTTCCAAATATGCACGGGCAATACCAATCAAAGATAAATCTGGCGAAAATGTTACGATAGCATTTAAAACTATTTTGAATGATCGCAAACCCATGCATTTACAAACAGATGAAGATAAAGAATTTTACAATAAATCATTTAAGACATTAATGACCAACAACAACATAACACACTATTCAATATACAGTGAAAAGAAAGCTAGTGTTGTAGAAATATTTAATAGAACATTGAAGAAGAAAATGTGGAAGATATTTACTTTGCAGGGAAACTCTAAATGGGCGGCTATATTACCTAAAATAATAAATGAATACAATAACACTTTTCACTGTACAATCGGAATGAAACCCACCAATGTAAATGCAAAGAATGAAAGTTATATTCTAATCAACATGTATGAAGGAGAAAGAAAAATGGTTAAACCAAAGTTAGCAATAGGAGATAAAGTTCGTATAAGTAAAAGTAAAAATTTGTTTGAAAAAGGATATATACCAAATTGGTCCACTGAAGTATTTGAGGTGTGTGAAGTATTGCACACAATACCCACGACATACAGAATAAAGGATTTAAAAAATGAACTTATTAAAGGTATTTTTTATGAGCCAGAGCTGCTTAAGACCAAATATGATAAAGACTACTAGTGGAAAATTTTTGTGAAGAAAAGGAAATAAGCTGCTAATTAAATGGCTAGGTTTTGATAGTAGTAATAATTCTTGGGTTGATAAGAAAGGTGTAGTTGTTTAAGAATTTTTTTTTCTATATAATAAATGGATGAACAAAAAATTGAAAGTTATGAGTGTCAGTCGTTTCTGCCAAATGACCAAACAAAACATAATTTGAATGAATACAACAAGTACAGTGAGTTTTATATTCCTATTAGTGTTGCATTTTCACATCCGAATGAAGCTTATGTTTACTAACAGTATAAGCTAACTAAAAGAGATACAAATACAGATTACGAAAGAACTTCAACTATTGATCTTTGTGAGAATTTCTTCCCATTCCAGTTCTCAAGAATAGATATCTCTAAACATGGTTGTACAATCGAAAGTATTGACAACCCTGGCATCACTTCAACAATGATGCATACATTGCTAGGTTCAGAATCAGAATCAGCATACTTCCAAATGTCGGGGATAGAACTAGGTAAATATGTTAGCAAAGATAAGCTTAACGAAATTACCTATCCATTAAGATATTTGTTTGGGTTTATGAGATATTGTAATGAAATATTCTGGAAAGGTGGGTACAAGATCACATTCATTCGAAATTCTAGTGACGATGTTTTGCTCTACAGAAGACCTCCAAAGAAAGCAGATACTGCATCATCAGATACTGATGATGCAGATAATACACCAGATGCTGGTAAAATTGTTATTGAGAAATTGGAAATTCTGTGGCCAATTGTTGAATACGATCCTATTTATGTAGATGAAATTAAAGAGATAATTATTCAAACACCCCAAAATTCCAATTAGTTTTAATTATTGACAATGTCTTGAAAAACCAGTACCTACTAATGCAAACTCATTTCAGTTTGATATAAAAGATCAATTCAATTCAATACAATTCGATATTCCAGACTTTGTCATTGTTGGTTTTCAGCATAGCAAAAAAGATGATCCTATGCAATCCACACACGGTTCAATGTTTGACTTTTGTTTCGTCAAAAATATTTCTATTAAGAATGGATGGAATGAAGTGTTTCCCAAAGAGAATTGGAATTTAGACATTGATGATAAAATTTTCGATAAGATGTATATTTCTTGCAACAATTTTAGAAATTCAAAGACTAAACTAGATACCCCTTATCGTAATAATGAACTGTGCTTCAACTCTGCGTCATTTATTGGGAGAAGACCATTGTATGTTATTGATTGTTCTTGCAGAAAAACAGCTATTGTAAAAGATCGAACTAATCTGAAACTTACAGTTCATTTTAATAAACCAATATCGGCTTCAACAATTTGTTTAGTGGTACACGTAAGTCAAAGAAACCTAATTTATGATTTTAAAAGTGAAAGAATCACCGAATTCCAATAGTATGCAAACATGTATGGTTATTAGTTTTTAATGGATGGTTATCCATTAAAAACATTTACTGTTATATAATAGCGCTGTAAGAGTGTTTTTAATGGACTCTGAAATAAATACTGTCTGAGGATGTGCATTCTTAAGTTGAGTGACCCTAGTCACCCCTTGTAACAACGGCTTCTTATACTTTCCCATTACATTCACTCGCAACGCTTTTTCAGATCAGTATTCTCGCAACGTCTTTCGCTTTGAACCACAGGTTGCCTTCTGGTTCGATAACATCTTTCGTCGGCGGTAGCGTGTGCTTGTCGATGATTGCGTTCGTCGTGTCCAGCAGCAGTTTATACTTCTGGTCGACGCCGTGCTTGCGTATGGACGACAACCCTTCTTCAAACATCCAGTCCTGGAATTGTTCTGTGCCTGCCATCTTTGATTTCAAGGCCTGCTTTATTGATAAATATGGTGTGTGGCTGCATATTCAAAGGGGGTCGCTCCTCCCTATATAAGCGTATGATTGCCTATACTTATCTCTAACATGTATTCGCCGTATTTGCGTAAGGACGGTAGCACTTCTTCATACACTCAATCCTGGAATTTTTCAGCCACTGCCATCTTTGATTTCAAGATCAATGCATACAAGCCTGGTTCATTGATAAATACGGAATGTGATGTGCACTCGCCAAGGGTCGCGATTCGCAACCCTTTAAATTTTCATATATATTACGATATTTGTCTGTAACATGGTCTATGATTGCCTGTTTTGTATTCGCATACTCGAGTATGGCCGCAACGTCTTTAGCCTTGAACCATAGATTTCCTTCTTCGTCGATGATCACATACACCTCTCTACTGCCATAGTTGAGTTTGCCGTTTACAATGTTGATGGGCGATTGCATATCTGCGATACATTTCGAGATGTCATCTCGAAATACTTACTCCAAGTCGATCGTCTAATAATGTTCCTTTAAGCTCGCAAACGAGTTTATGTGTACGATACTGCCAATCAAGTCATCTTGATTCATCTCCGTGATGAAGCAGTTACCTACAGCTTTAATGGGCAACTGCTCTTTCATAAGGTAATACAGCATTACAGGATTAATGTTGGTGAGAAAAAGAAGCACTTGCATATTGGGGTATTCTTGTCTTACCTCATCGATACGAGCATCTGATGACATAGTGACAGATACCGCCAGTGTAGATGAGAACGAACCGATGATGTTTACCGATATCTTCTGTTGGTGGTAGCACACATTTATCGATAACATCTTTAGCCACTATACGCTTCTTGTTCAAGTCATCCAGTAGCAGTTTGTACTTTTGCTAGATCTTGTACTCGCCATGCTTGCGAATGGATAGTAGCACTTCTTCGTAGACCCAGTCCTGGAATTGTTCTGCAGCTGCCATGTTTGATTTCATGATCAATCCGTACAAGCATGATACATTGATAAATATGGCATGTGGCTGCATATTCAAAGGAGTGAACAATTCGTTCACCTCTATATCAGCGTATGATTGCCTATACTTTTCTCTGACATTATCTCTAATTACTTTTTCAGGATTTGTGTATTCAAAAATCAGCGCAGCGTCTTTCGCTTTGAACCACAGATTGCCTCCTTCGTCGATAACCACATACACCTTTTTACCACCGTAGATAAGCTTGTTGTTTAAAATGTCGATGAGCAATTGTATTTTATTATACATAAGATTTCCTTTAAGCTCACACACGACTCGAGAATGATATCAGCGATAAGGTGCTTCGTGATGGGCAACTGCTTTTTCATAGTATCACTCTTTTTCAATTTTGTAGTGTCCCCATGCCATCTTTAAGAATAAATCTTTTATCAACTTCGGGACTTAATGCTTTTTTTCTCATCTCAATCGTACAGAATTCATGTTTCTTACTTCTAATAAGATTAATACTTTTGTACAAAACTTTTTTACCAAACAAACACTGTTTGTAGTCACCAAAACTAATCTCATTTGTGACTACAGTGTTTTTCACACCCTTTGCTCTTTTCTTTACACCACCCTCTACATTTATTGCATACATTTTCGATATCAAACCAATAAATTCTTCCATTATCTTTCCATTACATTCATCTTTCATTTTGCAAATAACCATTTTGTTACTAACGGTATACCATATGGGTTATCTTTTCTATAGTCAGAAGTATCAAAATGGTCGACCATTTCTTTCATGTCACTGTAGAAGTCTGGTGTTTTTATATAATAGATGTACGAATCAGTATCTTGGTAGCACAGTTCAATATTTTCCCCATACTTTGGCTTCATTATATTATAGTGAAAATCATACATTAAGATTTTTTGCACTTTTTGCACAGAGGTGAAGTATAGATCAAGTATACTCATTCCAACAAAAATGGGTTTGTTAAAGCACAGTTTTGTTTTGTTCATATGAACTGCAACCAAAGAGCTAGTAAATATAGTCCTATCTTTAAATTTTTGTTTAGTCACTAGTTTATCCATTTGCTTAGAACTTGTGCACAGCCGTATATCCACTCTGTTTCTAATATTCTCCATTGTTTCTCCAAAAACGGAATTGTTCATTAGCTTATAGAAATCTTTTTCAAAGTCAATTGTAGACTTTGTTCGCATATGTGTGTTTAGATCAATATAGGACTTGAGCCAATCTGATTGATCAAACTCCAGAACTCTATGGATCTTTTTCAACTTCATTCCGAGAGATAGATATTGCTTAAGATTTACATAGTGTAATACATATTTTTCTTTACCATCCAGATTGGTCAAGAGTTTGGGGTTTTTTGAACCTTCTGGAATTTTATTCTCTGGTGCCAATGGCAGATCTTTGTGGACATAGTGTAGTTCATGTGGGTATTCCAAATCAACTTCCAATATATATACCCTTTGCTAGCATCATCTTCTATTTTTGTTACATCTATATTTGTATTTGCCCACTTAAACCCATCATAGGGCAAATACTGACTCATAGCCCATCCATATACGCTATTGGCGTCCAGATATGTAAGATAAAAGATATCCTTTGTGATGTCATAAGTATTCATGTATTTATTATTTGCTTTAGCATTTCGCTTACAACATTGTGAAATTCCACTACGAACACCTTTTTCTATCATCAAAATCATGTCGTAATCTGTTAATAATTCTAGTTCTATTTTAGTGTGTTTGAGCATAGCATCCCATCCTAACCCTGGGGCTGCGAAATACCATGCTGGATCTAGCTTATATGTTTTGAGACACACATCTCTAAAATTTTCCATTATATCAGACAATATCAACACATCAGATTTGTTATAGAGTTCTGTGTACTCTCTTACAGATTTTATTTTGAATTTTTTCCCATACCTCTCTCGCAAATTCGTAATCTTCGTCTGTAATGTCGTATTTATTGAGTTTGTTGTAAAATGCATCTTTGGATGGAAGCGATGTCTCACAAATGTTTCAGCACTATCCATGTAGTCATATGGGTAGACACATTTTCTTGTAACAAAGTCAAGAAGTTCATTGGAAAAATGCTTACATGTTTCTCGGAATTGGCTTCTGGAAAGGTTGCTAGAGTTTATCGATACTACTAGCCATAATTATAAATGAGTCAATAAATCTAAGATTTACACTTCCACATACGTGCTTCGTAAAAGAAATATATTTTTCTTCGTTGTTGGGAATTAGATCAATCTTATTTTCATTGATGCCAAGATCTCTTATGAATAAATGTGTTTCATAGCCAAATAGATTGTGTATAAACACTGGGACAAAACATGGATTTCTATACGATAAGTTACAATCTCTGTGTGCAGCTCCCCTAAATTTCCCTGTAAAATGATCATGATCTCTCAAAGAATCGCCATTCAAAGGCTTTTCACATATATGGCAATGGGTAGCTGTATCATAAACAAATTGTTCTTTCTGAGTTAGTGGAAGCATTGGTTTTTCATTTGTGTATATATCACCAATATACTTTGCTTCTTCCATTGGCATTTTAACGAACACAGTGGATGCATCAGGCCCTTCATAAGTTACTGGTGGTTTATAGTATCCATGTTCGTATTTTACATAGTAACAGAAGCCAATGGGCTCGTGTTTTTGATATGGTTTCGTGTAACATTCGTCGATGTTTGGTTGGCAAGTTTCGATTTTAGTCAACAAACATTCCAAATCAGCATATATAACACACAGAACTCTCAAAGAATGATTTTGGTTTTGAAATCTTAATATGTCATTTTTTCCTTTTGATGGTAGTTCAACTCTAACACCATCATGATCTCGACAGTCTTGTTCGTGATCTTTTAGCTTATTCACAGAGTAGAAATGTTGCAGACATCACATGTAAATATTTTGTCGTCATTATTTGTTACTTGTGACGTGACAAGTCTCGAAAGACTTTTTATCCAGCAGTAGTGGTCGTTCTTTTGGTCTTTGATATAGAGTAGGTTTATGTTCTTATCTGTCTTATTTTTTGTTATTTTTAATGGACAGATTATATATTTCTTACCGCCATCTTCTTCTTCGTATGTGTATACATTAATAGAAATTCCACTTCTCTTCTCAAAGGTTGGTATGCTATCCAATTTAATTGGAAATTCCAAACCCTTAAGTGCATCATCAAACTCAAGTTCGTAAGCTTCGTATTTATTCACTCATTGAGGGTTTTTTGTACTTAATGCAATGCAGATATCATAGACCACAAAAAACATTTTTGATCATCGTTCTTAACATTAATTACCACCTGCTTAGTTTTGATTTTTTCTGGGAGATCAACATAAGAACTGCCCTTGAATGGTACATATTTATTTATTCGCACTTCCAGTTTAAATATTCTGTTGAATAACCATTGAGATCCCTTTGCTTCGAATGTCCCCATCTGAGCTATGATTTTCGATATGCTGTTGTTTTAATATTCTTCCAGATTAGCCGATGTCAGTATAATATCGTTCTTGGATTTAAAGGAGATTTCTACATATTCTATATTCTAACCAATTCCCCTTTTGTACTCAGTTATGAATTTCATGTTCACTTTGAATGATTTTGAATGTTTACTAATTAGTCCCTTGACAGTTTCTTTTGCATCGTTTAGGAAATGCTTTGGGTCTTTGTATGCATTTACATTTTTTACAGCATAAGTCTTGATCCTACTTTGAAATGCTGTTTCGATTTCTTCTAAACTGAATATGGGTGTTTACTTATGAATTTTATTTCTCAAGTGACTTCTTATGAGACGGTTTGTAATAGTGGCTATACGTTTCACATTTCACGTGTTTCTCTCGTGGGAACTTTTGTTTTGATATTAAGTGTTGAGGCACTTTAAAAATTTGCCATGCATTTGTTGGTTCATGTGATTTATTACGTATTGGTGTAAGACCTTTGTGCAATCTACTTTTAAGATGGCTTCTTATGAGAGATGGTTTGTAAAAATGTTTACAAGTTTCACACTTGACATATTTCTCTTGAGATTTCTTCTTCATTCTTTCTTCAAACACTCCTTTCTTAAACTTATATTCTTTCCAATCATTACCAGTTGTGTTAAACCTTTTTCATTGCCATGGTCGTTATCACATTTGACATCGGTTGATTCTTATTTGTGCTCATTTATTATGTACAATATTTTATTTTTTATGCATTCAAATTTCTTGAGCCACTCTTTTTTGCAATCGTTCGGTTTGGACGAATTAAACGTCTGGCCCCAGACGGACGAAACTTTTTCGCCATCGCACAGTGCGATAACACGATGTTCGTACAGTGCGTTTTGTTGCTACGAGCACGAAGATTGGGGAGGTAAAGAGAAGACGCAGTCAACTATTACATTCCGTGTGTCTGACTTTATCAATCACACTGTTTGGGAAGACGTAAATTGTGCGTGTGAGTGTTGGGATTAAAGTATTTAACGGCTCGCGAGCTGTTAAACACGTCATAATGGCAGTACTTGATTGTTTACTATTTAATAAAACTAAATAGAATGCCTTTGTTCAGCACCAAAATCCACCATTCCATCATATGCAAAATTTATACCTCTGCGATTAACACCATCTAAAACTTTTTCGCTGAAAATCTGAAGATATCTGTCTGGCAAGGATACTTTTAAATTTCCAGAAGTAATTACCACTTTGTATACATACCGGGTATCATTAATTTCAGCATGGTCTATGGGATAGATCTGTCCAATTGTAAGTTCGGAAAGTTTCTTAAATTATTGGGTTCCATTTAATACATTTAGCAACTGGTCAATCTTTATTATGTACAATAATTTATTTTTTACGCATCCAAATTTCTTGAGCCACTCTTTGCAACTGCTTCCAAATGCAACTTTTTATAGTCACTTTTTGCGGATGCATCCAAACGCATCTTTTTGTAGTCACTTTTTGCGAACGCACCCAAACACAACTTTTTGTAGTCACTTTTTGCAAATGCACTCTAACACAACTTTTTGTAGTCACTTTTTGTGGCTGCGCTCGAATCGGCAGTTGATGATTTCTGATGGACTATGCATTTAATTTGTCGTTGGTTTTCTGATAACTGGGGGCTGCTCCCAAACGCAAATTTTGCAGTCACTCTTTCTGGCTGTGCTCGAACCAGCAGTTGATGTTTTGGATCAGGAAAACAACCGCAATTTTTTCTGATGGATTTCTGATTGCTTGGGCATTCAATTTGTCTATGGTTTTCTGAAAAATTGGGGGCTGTGCTCGAACTGGCATTTCTATACTTCTTAGGTTTGACTTGGAGGGTGCTAGACAGCATTAGGCTCGACTTGGATGGTGTTAGGCAGTCCTAGAATCGACATAGAGGGTGATAGGCAATCCCAGGATCGACTTGGAGGTTGCTAGATAAGTCTTAGGCTCAACTTGGAGGGTATTAGGCAGTCCTAGTCTCGACTTGGAAGGTTCTAGACAGTCTTAGGCTCGACTTGGAAGGTGCTTGCCAGTCCTAGGATCGACTTGGAGGGTGCTAGACAGACCTAGATTTTGAGGTGGCTTAGCAGTCCTAGGCTCGACTTAGAGAGTGCTAGGCAGACCTAGGCTCGACTTCGAGGGCGGTAGGCAGTCCCAGGCTCGAATTGGATGGTGCTCGACAGACTAATGAACGACATGGGGGGTGCTCTGAAGACCTTGGTTCGACTTGGAGGTTGCTAGACAGTTCTAGACTCGACTTGGTTGGTGCTAAACAGATCTACGCTCGAACAGGAGGGTGCTAGACAGTCTTAATCTCACCTTGGAGGGTGCTAGGCAGTCCTCGATTCGTCTAAGAGGCTGCTAGGCAGACTTAGGGTCGCCTTGGTGGTAGCGAGGCAGTCCTAGGAGCTACTTGGAGGGTGCTAGACAGTCTTAGGCTCGAATTGGAGTGAGCTAGGCAGACTTATGCTCGACTTAGAGGGTGCTTGGCAGTACTAGTCTCGTCTTGGAGGGTGGTCGGCAGGACAATGTTCGACTCGAAGGGTGTTGGAAAGACTTTCGCTCGACTTCGAGGGTCCTATCAATCCTAGGCTAAACTTGGACAGTGCTAAACAGTCCTAGGCTCTACTTGGAGGTGTCTAGGCAGTCCTTCGATCCACTTGGGGGGTTCTAGAGGGTTTTAGGGTCGACATGGTGGGTAGTAGGCAGTCCTAAAGTCGACTTTGAGGTTTCTAAGCAGTACTAGGATCGACTTGGAGGGTGCTGGACAGACTTACATACGACTTTGTGTTGCTCGGCAGTCCAAGGATCGACTTGGAGTGTGCTAGGCTGTCCTGGGCTCGACTTAGAAGGTGCTCGGCAGACCAATGCTCGAATTGGAAGATGCCAAGCATTTATAGGATAGACATGGAGGTTGCTAGGCAGTCCTAGAATCGACTAGGAGGGTGCTGTGAAGACCTACGCTCGACTTGGAGGGAGCTACACAGTCCTAGGCTTGACTTGTGTTGTGCTAGACAGATCGACGGTCGAATTGAAGGGTTCTAGATAGCATTATGCTCTATTTGGAGGATGCTAGGCAGTCTTAGACTCGACTTGGAGGCTTCTAGGCAGACCTAGGCTCTACTTGGAGGTTGCCAGGTAGTCCTAGGATCGACTAGGAGCATGTTAGATAGTCGTAAGCTTGACTTGGGTGGTGCTAGACAGACCTTGGGGTCGACATGGAGGGTGCTAGACAGTCTTGCTGTCTACTTGGAGGATGCTAGGCAGCCCTAGGCTCAACTTGGTGTGTGCTTGGCAGTCCTAGTTACGACTTGGGGGTTGCTCGGCAGATCATTATTTGACTCGAAGGGTGCTGGGAAGACCCAGGGTCGAATTGGAGGTGGATAGGAGGTTCGACTTGGACTGCGCTAGACAGTCCTCGGCTCTCTTGGAGGTTGCTAATCCGTCCTCGACTCATCTTGGAGGCTTAGAGGCAGTCCTAGGCATGTCCTGGTGGTGGCTAGGCGGTCCTAGGCTCGAATCGGAGGGTGCTAGGCATTCCTAGGAACAGCTTGGAGGATGCAAGGCAGTTTTTAGACAGACTTGGAGGGGGCTAGGGCATTCTATGATCGATTGGGTGGAGGGTGGTGAAGGGCAGTCCAATGCACGACTTGTTAGTGGCCAGGCATTTTTAGGATCGACATGGAGTTTGCTAGGAAGTCCTTGGCTCGGCTTGGAGGGAACTAGGCAGTCCTAAACTTGACTTGTAAGGTCTAGGCAGTCCTCGGATCGACTTGGCGGGTGCTAGACCATCCTAGGACCTACTTGGAGGGTGTTATTCCGTCCTTGTTTAGACTTGAACGGTGCTCGGCAGTAATACAATCGTCTTGGAGAGTGCTAGGCAGTACTAGGATCGACTTGGGGGGTGCTCGGCAGACCAATGATAGACTCGGAGAGTTACGGTAAGACCAAGTCTCGACTTTAAGGGAGTTAGACAGTCCTGGGTCTCGACATGGGTGATACTTGACAGAATTTGGCTCGTCTTTGAGGTTGCTAGGCAGACCTTGGATCCACTTGGGGGGTGCTAGAGAGTCTTAGGGTCAACTTGGTGGGTATTAGGAAGTCCTAAAGTCGACTTTGAGGTTTCTAAGCTGTACTAGAATCGACATGGAGGGTGCTAGATAGTTTTACAAATGACTTTGTGTTGCTCGGCAATGCTATGATAGACTTGGAGTGTGCTAGGCTGTCGTAGGCTCGACTTAGAAGGTGCTCGGCAGACCAATGCTCGAATTGGAAGGTGCCAGGCATTTTTAGGATCGACATGGAGATTGTTAGGCAGTCCTAGGCCCGACTTAGTGGTTATTATGCAGACCTAGGATCGGCTTGGAGGTTGCTAGGTAGTCCCATATTCGACCAGGAGGGTGCTGGGAAGACCTAGCCTCGACTTGGAGGTTGCTAGGCTGTTCTAGGATCAACTTGGAGAGTGCTATACATACCTCGGCTCGACTTGGATGGTGCTAGACAGTCTTCGGCTCGACTTGGAGGGTGGAAGGCTGTCTGAAGATCCCACCTTGTGACGGTTAATGGGCCGGGGGGGGTGGGTGCTAGGCAGTCGAAAGCCCATGACTTGGAAGTGGCCAGGCATTTTTAGGATCGATTTGGAGGTTGCTAGGCAATCCTAGGATCGATATAGGGGTTGCTAGGCAGTACTTGTTTCTACTAGGAGGGTCCTATACAGTCCTAGATCTGATTTGGAGGGAACGAGGCAGTCCTACACTCGACTTGGAGGGTGCTAGATAGTCCTAGGACCTACTTGGAGGGTGTTAGTCCGACCTTGGCTAGACTTGAAGGGTGCTCGGCAGCCCTACGATCGTCTTGGAGGGTGTTAGGCAGTGCTAAGCTCGACTTGGAGGAAGCTAGGCTGTCCGAGGCTCGACTTGGAGGTTGTTAGGCAGTTCTTGGTTCGATTTGAAGTGTCCTCGGTAGTATTACGATCGACTTGGAGAGTGCCAGGTAGTACTAGAATCGACTTGGCGGGTGCTAGGCAATACTAGGCTCGACTTGGAGTGTGCTAGGTTGTTCTAGGCTCGACTTGAAGTGCTCGGCAGACGAATGATAGACTCGGAGAGTGACGGGAAGACCTAGGCTCGATTTTAAGGATGATAGACAACTTGGATGGGTCTAGACAGTATTAGGCTCATCTTGGAGTGGTTTAGTCAGTTTTAGGCTCGACTTTGAGAATGCTAGGCAGTCCTAGGAACGTCTTGGAGGGCACTAGACGGATCTAGGCTCGACTTAGAGGCGTATAGGCAGTCCTAGGCTCGACTTGGAGTGTGCTAGGTTGTTCTAGGCTCGACTTGAAGGGTGCTCGGCAGACGAATGATAGCCTCAGAGAGTGCTGGGAAGACCTAGTCTCGACTTTAAGGGTGTTAGTCTTACCTAGTCTAGACTTAGTTGGTGGTAGACAGAACTAGCCTCGACTTGGAGTGTGCTAGACAGCCTTAGGCTCCACATGGAGGGTTCTAGTCAGTTTTATGCTCGACTTGGGGGAGTACTAGGCATTCCTAGGAACGACTTAGAGCGTGCTTCACTGACCTAGGCTCGACTTAGAGGTAACTAGGAAGACCTTGGTTTCGACTTGTTTGTTGCTAGGCAGTCCTAGGCTCGATTTGGAGGTTGCTATACGGTCCTAAGCTCGAATCGGAGGGAGCTAGACAGACCTTGGATCGACTTGGAGAGAGCTAACAAATCCTAGGCTGGACTTGGAATGTGCTAACATATTTAGGCGCTCTTTTGAGGGTGCTAGGCAGTCCTAGGATCGAGTTGGATGATGCTCGGTAAATCTACTGTCGACTTCGAAGGAGCTAGACTGTCTTATGCTCGTATTGTAGGTTGCTGAGAACACCTAGTATATACTTGGAGGTTATTAGGAGGTCCTAGGATCGATTTTGAGGGTGGTAGACAGTCCTAGGATCGACTCGGAAGTTGCTAGGCAGTCCTAAGATCTACCTGGAGGGTGCTAGACAGTCTTAGGCTCGACTTAGAGGTTGCCAGGTAGGCTTAGACTCGACTTGGTCGTAGCTAGGCAGTACTAGTATCGTCTTGGAGGGTGCTCGGCAGGCCACTGATCGACTCGGCGGGTGCTGTGAAGATTTAGGCTCGACTTGGTGTTTGGTAGGCTGTCCTATGATCGACTTGGAAGGTGTTAGGCATACTTGGTTCGACATGGAGATTGCTAGGCAGTCCTAGGCTCGACTAGGTGGTTGCTATACAAACCTAGTATTGGATTGGAGGGTGCTAGGTAATTCTATATTCAACACGGAGGGTGCTGGGAAGGCCTACTCTCGACTTGGAGGTGGCTAGGCAGTCCTAGGATCTTCTTGGAGGGTTATATGCAGTCATAAACTCGTTATGGGTGGTGCTAGACAGTCATGGCTAGACTTGTAGGTTGATTTGCAGTCCTCGGATCAACCTGGTGGATGCTTGTTTGTCCTAGGATAGTCTCGGAGGGTTCTAGACAGGCCTAGGCTCGAATTTCTGGGTTCTAGAAAGTCATAGGCTCGACTTGGTGGTTGCTAGGCAGTCCAAGGATCAATATGGTGGCAGCTAGGAAGTCCCTGCTTCGCCTCGTAGGGTGCAAGAATGTCCTAGGTTCGACTTGAAGGGCTCTATGCAGTTCTTGGCTGGACTTGGCAGGGACTAGGCAGTCCTGGGATTGACTTGGACTTGGATAGGCAGTCATAGTATCAACTTGGAGGATGGTTGGCAGACGTAGGCTCGACTTTGAGGGTGCTAGGTAGTCCTTGGCCCGACTTTGAAGTTGGTAGGTAGCCCTAAGGTCGATTTTGAGGGTGCTAGGCAGTCCTAGGCTTGACTAGAAGGGTGCTAGGCACATCTAGGCACGATATGGATGGTGCTCGGCAGACCAATGATCGAATAGAGAAATGTCCAAAAGACCTAGTCTCGACTTGGAGGGTGTTAGAAAGTCCTATGCTCGACTTAAAGTGTTCTAGGCAGTCCAAGGCTCGTCTAGGTGGTTACAATGCAGTCCTGGGATCGACTTGGATGGTACTAGGCATTTCTAGTCTCTATTTGGAAGGTGCTAGTCATTTCTAGGGTCGACTTGGATGGTGCTAGGCAGTGCGAGTCTCGACTTAGAGATAGCTAGGAAGACCTCGGCTCAACCTGGAGGGGGCTAGGCAACAAAATGCTCGACTTGGAGATGGACAGGCAGTCCATCGATCGACCTGGAGGGTACTAGGCAGTGCTAGGCTCGACTTGAAGTGTTCTTTGCGGTCCTAGGATCGTCATTGAGGGTGCTAGGCAGTAATAGGCTCGACTTTGAGGGTGCTAGGTAGCCCTAGGCTTGACTTGTAGGGAGTTAGGTAGTCCTATGTCCTACATAGAGGCAGCTAGGCAGTCCTTGGATCGACTTGGGGGGTGCTAGGCAGTTCTAGCATCGACATGGAGGGTACTAGACAGTCCTAGGCTTGACTTGGAGGAAGCTAGGCATTCCTAATATTGACTTAGAAGTTGTAGGCAGTCCTAGGCTCGACTTGGAGTGTGATAGGTAGTACTAGGCTCTAATTGGAGGGCGCTAGGCAGTCATAGGATCGACTCCGAGATTGTTAGGCAGTCCTAGGATGCACTTAGATTGTGCTATGCAGTTCTAGTATCGATTTGAAAGTATCTTGACTGCCTTATGCTCGACTTGGAGGTTACCAGGCAATCTTAGGCTCGTCTTGTAGGTTGCTAGTCAGTCCTAGGATCTACCTGGAGGGTGCGAGACAGTGTTAATTTTGACTAGGTGGTTGTTAGGCAGTACTAGGATCGACATGGATGTTGTTGGGCAGTCATAGACTCCCACTTGGGGGGGGGGGTGCTAGGGAGTCTTAGGTTCGACTTGGTGGGTAGTAGGCGGTCCTCGTATCGCCTTGGAGGTTGCTAGGAAGTCATGGGATATACTTTTAGGGTGCTAGACATTCTTTGGCTCGACTTGGGTTTCCTCGGCTGTACTTGAACGAATTGGGTTGTGCTAGACGATACTAGGCTCGACATGGAGGTTGCTAGGCAGTCCGACGATCGACTTCGATTATGCTATGCAGTCCTAGGATCGACTTGGAGGTAGCAAGACAATCTTAGACTCGACTTGTGTGGTGATCGACAGAACTGGACTCGACTTGGCGGTTACTAGACAGTCTTAGGCTCTTCTTGTACGTAGCTAGTCAGTCCTAGGATCGACTTTCAGGGAGCTTGGCAGACCAATGATCGATTTGGAGGGTCTGGGAAGACTTAAGCACGATTTTGAGGGTGCTAGTTAGTCCTAGGATCGAGTTGGAGGGTTCTAGGTAGGCCAAGGCTGGATTTGGGCGTTGCAAGCCTGTCCTAGTATTGATTTGGAGGGATCTAGATAGTCTTAGGCTAAAATTGGAGAGTGCTGGGAAGTTCTAGTCTCTACTTAGAGGTTGCTAGGCATTACTAGGATCGACTTTGTGGGTGCTAGGAAGTCCTACACTTGACTTGGATGTTGCTAGGCAGCCGTAGTCTCGACTTCGAGGCGGCTAGGCAGTCCTGAGCTCGAAATGGAGGTTGCTAGGCAGGCGTAGTATTGTTTTGGAGGGTTCAAGGCAGTCCTAGGTTCTAATTGGAGGGTACTAGGCAGTCCTAGACTCGAATTTTAAGGTACTTGTCAGTCCTAAGCTCGAATTGGAGGTTGGTAGGCAGTCCTAGATCAAAAATGATTAGTGATAGGTAGTTGTAGGCTAGACTTGGGGGTTCCTGGTCAATCCTAGGATCGATTTGCAGAAAGCTAGTCAGACTTAGGCTCGACTCGGAGTTATGTCAGTCCTAGGCTCGATTTGTAGGTTTGCTCGGCAAAACTATGATCGACTTCGAGGGTGCCTCACAGTTTTAAGTTCGAAATTTTAGGTTGCTAGGAAGACCTATTATAGAATTGGAGGTTACAAGGATTTTTTGGATCGACTTAAATGGTGCTAGACAAACCTAGGTTCGTCACAAAGGGGGCTAGAAAGTCCTTGGTGCCTAGGCTCGACTTGGTGGTTACAAGACATTCTTAGGCTCGACTTGGACGTAGCTATTCAGTCCTAGGATCGACTTTAGTGGTGCTAGGAAGTCCTAATATCGACTTGGCGGGTGCTAGGCAGTCCTAGACTCTACTTGCAGGTTGCTAGGCAGTCGTAGACATGACTTCGATGCGGTTAGGCAGTCCTAGG
This sequence comes from Dryococelus australis, assembly GCA_029891345.1. Classification (NCBI taxonomy): domain Eukaryota; kingdom Metazoa; phylum Arthropoda; class Insecta; order Phasmatodea; family Phasmatidae; genus Dryococelus; species Dryococelus australis. The sequence goes on along the minus strand of CM057009.1, from coordinate 167,575,781 downwards.
CTGGAATTGGATGTTGCTAGTCAGTCCTAGGATGAACTTGGAATGTGCTAGGTATCCCTAGGTTCGATTTTGAGGGTGCTTGACAGTTTAGGCTCGACTTGGAGGGTGGTAGGCAGTCCTAGGCTCAACTTGGAGGGCGCTCGGCAGAATCGACTCGGAGGTTGCTGGGTATTCCTAGTCTTGATTTAGAGGGTGCTAGACAGTCCCAGGCTCGACTTTGGTGGTGCTAGACTGACAGGCTTGACATTGAGGCTGCTTGACTGTCTTAGTATCGACTTAGGGAGGACTTGCTGTTCTCGGCTGTAATTCGATAGTGCTAGGCAGTCTTAGGCTTGACTTGGAGGGTGGTAGGCAATCCTAGATTCGACTTGGAAGTAGTTCGGCAGATAAATGTTCGACTGGGAAGGTACTTGGAAGACCAAGGTTCGACTTTGAAGGTTCTAGAAAGTACTAGACTTGATTTGGAGGGCGCCAGGCAGTCCTTCGTTCGACTCCGAGTTACCTAGACAGTTCTAGGCTCGACTTGCATTGTACTAGGAAGTCTAAAGCTCTACTTGGAGATTGCTAGACAGTCCTAGGCTAGAATTGAAGGGTGCAATGCATTCCTAAGCATACTTGGAGGTTGCTAGGCATTCCTGGATCGACTTGGAGGTTTCTAGGCAGTCCTAGGATGGACTTGGAATGTGCTTGTAAGTCCCAGGATCGATTTGGAGGTGGCAAGGTAGTCCTAGGATTGACTACGCAGGTAATTGGCTGTCATAGGATCGACTTGGAGGGCACTTGGCTGTACTTGGATCGACTTGGAGGGTACTAGGCTTTCCTAGGCTCGACTTGGGTGGTGCTAAACAGTCCTAGGCTCGACTTGGTGGTTGCTATACAGTCCAAGGATCAACATGGTGTATGCTAGGTGGTCCCATGTCGCCCTGGAGGGTGTTGCAATGACCTAGGCTCGACTTGGAGGGTGCTACACAGTCCAAGGGTCGACTGGAGTTTTACTAGACACACCTAGATTCGACTAGGAGGGTGCTAGACTGTCTATGGTCCGACTTGAAGGTTGCTAGACAGTCCTATGATCAACTTGGAGGGTTCTAGGCAGCCCTAGGCTCGACTTTGAGGGTAGTAAGCAGTCCTAGGCTCGACTTGGTGTTTGCTTTTCAGTACTCGGCTCGACTTGGTTGTTGCTAGGCAGCACTAGGCTCAACTTTTAGGTAGGCTAGACACTACTAGGCTTGACTTGAAGGTTACTAGGCAATCCTAGGCTCGACATGGAGAGGTCTGGCAAGTCCTAGGCCAGACTTGGAGGTTGTTTGGCAGTCCAAGGGACGACTCGGAGGGTGCTAGACAGCACTAGGCTCGACTCGAAGTGTTCTAGTCAGTCCTAGGCCCAACATGGTGGGTGCTAGGTAGTCCTGGTTTCGAGTTACTCTGGGCTAGGCAGTTCTAGGATCCACTTGGAGGGTGCTAGGCTGTCCTAGGTTCGACTTGGAGGTTGCTAGATAAGTCTTATGCTCGACTTGGAGGGTGATAGGAAGTCCTGGTCTCGACTTGGAAGGTTCGATACAGTCTTAGGGTCGATTTGGAGAGTTCTAGCCTAACCTAGGATCAACTTGGAGGGTGCTAGACAGACCTAGTCTCGTCTTTGAAGTGGCTAGTCAGTACTAGACTCGAATTGGTGTGTGCTAGGCAGTCCTAGGCTCGACTTGGAGGGTGCTAAACAGTCCCAAGTTCGACTGGGACGGTGCTCTGTAGTCCTAGGCTCGACTTGGAAGGTTCTATACATGCTTTGGCTTGACTTGGATAGTGCTAGATAGTCCTAGGATCGACTTGGAGGGTGCTAGAATGACCTAAGCTCGACTTTGAGGTTGCTAGGCTGTCCTAGGATCTACTTGGAGTGAGCTAGGGAGACCTATGCTCGACTTAGAGCGTGCTTCGCAGTCGTAGTCTCGTCTTGGTGGGTGGTCGGCAGGCCAATGATCGACTCGGAGGGTGCAGTCCTAGGACATAATTTGGTGGTTTTCTACAGAACTAGAATCGACTTAGTGTGTACTAGATAGTCTTAGGCTCGACTTGGAGAATGCTAGGCAGTCCTAGAATCGACTTGGATGGTGCTAGGCATTCCTAGGCGTGACTTGGAGGTTGCTAGAAAAAACTTAGGCTCGACTTGAAGGGTACTAGACATTCCTAGGACCGATTTGGAGAGTTCTAGACAATCTTCGTCTCGACTTGGAGGGTTCTAGGCAGTCCTAGAATCGACATGGAGGGTGCTAGACAGACCTATTCTCGACTTAGTGGGTCTAGGCTGTCATAGGCTCGACTAGGAGGGTGCAAGGCAGTCCCAGGTTTGATTTCGTCGTTGCTCGGCAGACTATTGATAGACAAGGAGGGTGCTGTTATGTCCTAGACTTGACTTGGAGGGCACTACACTGTCCTAGGCTTGACTTGGAGGGCACTACACTGTCCTAGGCTTGACTTGGAGGGCACTACACTGTCCTAGGCTTGACTTAGGATGTGCTAGATAGATCTACACTAGAATAGGATTTTGCTAGATAGATCTATGCTCGAATAGGATGGTGCTAGACAGTCTTAGGCTCCATTTGGAGGATGCTAGGCAGTCTTCGATTCGTGTTGGAGGCTGCTAGGCAGAACTAGGATAGACTTGAAGGTTGCCAGGCAGTCCTAGGATCGTCTAGGATAGTGCTAGATAGCCGTAAGTTTGACTTGGGTGGTGCTAGACAGACCTACGGCCGACATGGAGGAAGCTAGGCTGTTCTTGGCTCGATTTGAAGGGTGCTCGGCAGACGAAGATAGACTCGCAGAGTGCCGGGAAGTACTTAGCTCGACTTTAAGGGTGTTAAACAGCCGTATTCTCGAATTAGGTAGTTCTAGACAGAACTAGGCTCGACTTGGTGGGTGCTATAAAGACGTCAGCTCAACTTAGGCGGTGCTAGGCAATTCTTGGTTAAAATTGGATGATGCTAGTAAAGTCTTAGGCTCGACTTGGATGTTGCTAGACAGTCATAGAATCGACTTGGTGGTTGCTAGGCGTTCCTAGGCTCGAATCGGAGGGTGCTAGGCAGTTCTAGACTTGACTTGAAGGGTGCTAGTTATTCCTGGAATCGGCTTGGAGGGTGTTCGGCACAACAATATTCGAATAGGAGGGTGCTGGGAAGACCTAAGCTCGACTTGGAGGTTGCTAGGCAGTCCTAGGATCGACTTTTGTGGTGCAAGACATACATCGGTTGGACTTGGAGGGAGTTAGACAGTCTTATGCTCCACTCGGAGAGCGCTATGCAGTAATATGCTCCACTTGAAGGTTGCTAGACATTCCTAGGCTCGAATCAGAGAGTGCTAGGCAGTTCTAGGCTTGACATGAATGGTTCTTATAAGTCCTAGGCTCGACTTGGAGGGTGCTCGGCAGAATAATATTCGACTCGGACTTTGCTTGGAAGGCCTAGGATCGACTTAGACGTTGCTAGACACTACTGGGATCGACTTGAGTGGTGCAAGACATACTTCAACTCGACTTGGAAGGTGCTAGACGGTCTTAGGCTCGACTTGGAGAGTGCTAAGCACTCCTAGGCTCGACTTGGAGGTTGCTATGTGGTCCTAGGCTCGAATCAGAGGGTGCTAGGCAGTTCTACGCTCGACTTGAAGGTGGCTAGGCAACCCTAGGTTCTACTTTGAGGTTGCTCGGAAGGCCAATAATAGACTCGGAGAGTGCCGGGAAGACCTAGGCTCGACTTAACGGGTGCAAGACAGACCTAGGCTCGACTTAGGTTGTGCTAGACAGAACTGGGCTCGACTTGGAGGGTGCTAGACTGCCTTAAGCTCGACTTGGATGGTTCTAGGTAGTCCTAGAATGGACTTGGAGAGTGCTAGACTTACCTAGGCTCGGCTTAGAGTAGTCTAGGCAGTCCTAGAATCTACTGGGATGGTGCTAGATAATCATAGGCTAGACTTGGATGATGCTATAAAAGTCTTTGGCTCCACTTGGAGTGTGCTAGGCAGACCTAAGAACGACTTGGAGAGTGCAAGGCAGTCCTAGCTCGACTTGGATGGTGCTAGCCAGTCCTAGGATCAACTTGAAGGGGGCTAGACAGACCTAGGCTCGACTTTTAATTGGCTAGGCAGTCCTATGATCGACTTGGATTATCCTAGGCAGTCCTAGGCACAACTTGGAGGGAGTTAGACAGTCCTAGACTCGATTTCGGTAGTGATAGACGGTCATAGACTCGACATAAAGGGTGCTATGCTTTCCTAGACTCGACTTGGAGGGGGCTATGCGGCCCTAGTATCGACTGGCAGGGAACTAGGCACTGCTTTGCTCGACATGGAAGGAGCTTAGAGCTTAGAGTTTTAGGAATGATTTGGAGGCGGCTAGGTAGCCCTAGGCTCGACTTTGAGGTTGCTCAGCAGGCCAATGTTAAATTTGGAGAGTGCCGGGAAGACCTAGGATCGACTTTATGGGTGTTAACAGTCCTGGGCTCCAATTGGGTGGTACTAGACAGAACTGGGATCGACTTGGAGGTTGCTAGACTAGCGTAAGCTCGACTTGGAGGGTTCTAGGTAGTCCTAGGATCGACTTGTACAATGCTAGACAGACCAAGGCTCGGTGTAGAGTGGTCTAGGCAGTCCTAGTATCGACTTGGATGGAGCTTAACAATCCTAGGCTAGACTTGGATGTTGGTAGAAAAGTCTTTGGCTTGTCATTGAGGGTGCTAGGCACTCCTGAGGACGAATTGGAGAGTGCTAGGCAGTCCTAGGCTCGACTTGGAGGGTGTTAGATAGTCCCAGACACGACTTCGATAGTGCTAGACACTCATAGACTCGACATTAAGGGAGCTAGGCTGCCCTAGACTCGACTTGGAGGGAGCTAGCCAGAGCTAGTTTCGACTTGGAGTGTGTTAGACAGTCCTAGACTAGACTTCGGTAGTGCTAGTCAGTCATAGACTCGACATTAAGAGTGCTAGGCTGTCCTAGGATCGACTGGCAGGGAGCTAGGCTCTCCTATGCTCGACATGGAAGTTGCAAGGAATTTTTAGGATCAACTTGGGGGGTGCTATTCTTACTTAGACTCGAATTAGAGGGTGTTCGGCAGGACAATGATAGACTCGGAAAGTGTCGGTAAGAATAAGGCTTGACTTTAAGGGTGTTAGACAGTCTTATGATCGACTTGGGTGCTGCTAGACAGTCATAGGATAAAATTTGAAGTTTCTAGACAGTCTTAGGCTCGACTTCAAGGGTGCTAGCCAGTCCTAGGATCGACTTGGAGGGTGCTAGACAGACCTAGGCTCGACTTTGAGTGTCTTAGGCAGTCGTAGGTTCGACTTGTTGGGAGTTAGACAGTCCTAGACTCGATTTGGGTGGTGCCAGGCAGTTTTAGGGTTGACTTGTAGGGTGGTAGTCTGTCCTAGGCTCGACTTGGGGGGGGGTGCTCGGCAGACCAATGATAGACTCGGAGAGTTAAGGTAAGACTAAGTCTCGACTTTAAGGGAGTTAGACAGTACTGGGCTCGACTTGGATGGTGCTTGACAGAACTAGGCTCGTCTTTGGGGTTGCTAGGCAGTCCTTGGATCCACTTGGGGGGTGCTAGAGAGTCTTAGGGTCAACTTGGTGGGTATTAGGCAGTCCTAAGGTCGACTTTGAGGTTGCTAAGCAGTACTAGAATCGACTTGGAGGGTGCTAGATATTCTTACACATGACTTTGCGTTGCTCGGCAATCCTATGATCGACTTGGAGTGTGCTAGGCAGTCGTAGGCTCGACTTAGAAGGTGTTCGGCAGACCAATGCTCGAATTGGAAGGTGCCAGGCATTTTTAGGATCGACAGGGAGATTGCTAAGCATTCCTAGGCTCGACTTGGTGGTTGTTATGCGGCCCTAGGATCGGCTTGGAGGGTGCTAGGTAGTCCCATATTAGACAAAGAGGGTGCTGGGAAGACCTAGCCTCGACTTGGTGGTTGCTAGGCTGTCCTAGGATCGACTTGGATGGTGCTAGACATACCTCTGCGCGACTTGGAGGGTGCTAGACAGTCTTCGGCACGACTTGGAGGAAACTAAGGCAGTCCTAGGGTCGACTTAGATGGGACTTGGCAGTCCTAGTCTAGTCTTGGTGGGTGGTCGGCAGGCCATTGATCAATTCGGAGGGTGCTGAAGAGACATATGTTCGACTTTAAGGGTGATATGCAGTCTTCGGCTCGATTTGGGTAGTGCTAGACAGAACAAGTATCTACTGAGAGTGTGCTAAATAGTCCTAGGCTCGACTTGGAGGTTGCTACGCAGTCCTTCAATCAACATGGATGGTGCTAAGCAATCCTTGGTTTGACATAGTTGTTGCTAGAAAAGTCTTATGCTCGACTTGAAGTTTGCTAGGCAAACCCTAGCCTCCATTTGGAGGGTTCTAGACAGTCTTCGGCTCGACTTGGAGGGTGGAAGGCTGTCTTAAGATCCCACCTTGTGACGGTTAATGGGAGGGGGGTGCAGTGCTAGGCAGTCGAAAGCCCACGACTTGGAAGTGGCCAGGCATTTTTAGGATCGATTTGTAGGTTGCTAGGCAGTCCTAGGATCGATGTCGGGGTTGCTAGGCAGTACTTGTTTCTACTAGGAGGGTGCTATACAGTCCTAGGTCCGATTTGGAGGTAACTAGGCAGTCCTGCACTCGATTAGGAGGGTGCTAGACAGTCGTAGGACCGACTTGGATGGTGTTAGGCCGACCTTAGCTAGCCTTGAAGGGTGCTTGGGAGCCCTACGATCGTCTTGGAGGGTGCTAGGCAGTGTTAAGCTCGACTTGGAAAGATGCTAGGCTGTCCTAGGCTCGACTTGGAGGTTGTTAGGCAGTTCTTGGCTCGATCTGAAGTGTCCTCGGCAGTACTACGATCGACTTTGCGGGTGCTAGGCAGCACTAGGCTCGACTTGGAGTGTGCTAGGCTGTTCTAGACTCGGCTTAAAGGGTGCTCGGCAGACGAATGATAGACTTGGAGAGTACCAGGAAGTCCTAACCTCGACGTTAATGGTGTTAGTCTTACCTAGGCTAGACTTAGTTGGTGGTAGACAGTACTAGGTTCGACGTGGAGTGTGTTTGGCAGCCTTTGGCTCATCATGGAAGGTTCTAGTCAGTCTTGTGCTCGACTTAGAGAGTGCTAGGCAGTCCTAGGAACGACTTGGAAAGTGCTAGACGGACCTAGGCTCGACTTAGAGGGTGCTAGGATGACGTAGGTTAGACTTGTTTGGTGCTAGGCAGTCCTAGTCTCGATTTATAGGTTGTTAGACGGGCCTAGGCTCTAATCGGAGGGTGCTAGACACAACTTGGATCATGGAGAGAGCTAAGAAATCCTAGACTGGACTTGGAATGTGCTAACATATTTAAGCGCTCTTTGGAGGTTGCTAGGCAGTCCTAGGATTGTCTTTGATGTTGCTGGGCACATCTACTGTCGACTTCGAGGGTGCTAGACTGTCTTATGATCGTATTGTAGGTTGCTAGGAACACCTAGTATATACTTGGAGGTTGTTAGGAGGTCCTAGGATCGATTTTGAGGGTGGTAGACAGTCCTAGGATCGATTCGGAAGTTGCTAGGCAGTCCTAAGAGCTACCTGGAGGGTGCTAGACAGTCTTAGGCTCGACTTTTAGGTTGCTAGGTAGGCTTAGACTCGACTTGGACGTAGCTAGGCAGTACTAGTATCTTCTTGGGGGGTGCTCGGCAAACCACTGATCGATTCGGCGGATGCTGTGAATATCTAGGCTCGACTTGGTGGTTGGTAGGCTGTCCTATGATCGACTTGGAAAACGTTATGCCTACTTCGTTCCAAATGGAGATTGCTAGGGAGTCCTAGCCTCGACTAGGTGGTTGCTATGCAAACCTAGGATCGGCTTGGAGGGTGCTAGGTAGTACTATATTCGACATGGAGTGCTCTGGGAAGACCTACGCTTGACTTACAGGTTGCTAGGCAGCCCTAGGAACGACTTGGAGGATGATATACAGTCATAAACTCGTTATGGGTGGTGCTAGACAGTCATGGCTAGACTTAGAGGTCGCTATGCAGACCACGGATCAACATAGTGGATGCTAGTTTGTCCTAGGATCGTCACAGAGGGTGCTAGATGGCCCTAGGCTCGACTTTGGGGGTGCTACAAAGTCATTGGCTCGACTTGGAGTTTGCTAGGTAGTCCAAGGATGAATTTGGTGGCAGCTAGAAAATCCCTGCTTCACCTCGTAGGGTGCAAGAATGTCCTAGGCTCGACTCTAAGGGTTCAATGCAGTCCTTGGCTCTACATGACATGTACTAGGCAGTCCTGGGATCGACTTGGACTGGGCTAGGCAGTCCGAGGATCAACTAGGAGGATGGTTGGCAGACGTAGGCTCGTCTTTGAGGGTGCTAGGCAGTCCTGGGCTCGACTTTGAAGGTGCAAGGTAGCCCTAAGGTCGACTTGGAGGTTGCTAGGCAGTCCTCGGAACGATTTGTGAGGTGCTAGACCAAACTACACTCGACTAGGAGAGTGATAGAGAGTCATAGGCTCGACCTGGAGGGAGCTAGGCAGTCCTAGTATCGAATTGGGTAGTGATAGACAGACCTAGGCCCAAGTTGGAGGGTGCTAGATAGTCTTAGGCTCGACTTGGACCGGGCTAGGCAGTCCTAGGCTAGTATTTAATGGGGCTAGGACTCTCTTAGGATTCACATTGAGGTTGCTAGGAAGTCATAGATTCGACTTGGAGGTAGCTTTTCAGTCCTAGGAAACACTGGGTAGGTTCTAGGCATTCCTAGGCTTGACTTGGTGGTTGATAGGCCTAAATAGGCCTGACTGGGGCGGTGCTAGAAAGACCTATGCTCGTCTTGGAAGGTACACTGCTTTCCTAATGTCGTCTTGGTTGGTCTAGGCAGTCCTAGGATTGATTTGGAGGGTTATATTTAGTCCTATATTCGACACGGAGGGTGCTGGGAAGACCTAGGCTCGACTTGGAGGTTGCTACTAGGTTCTAGGATAGACTCGGGTGGTGCTAGACATACCTCGGCTCGACTTGGAAGGAGCTAGACAGTCTTAGGCTCGACTTGGTGGAAGCTAGGCAGTCCTAGGCTCGACATAGAGGGTGCTTGGCTGTCCTAGTCTCATCTTGGTGGTTGGTCGGCAGGTCATTGATCGAATCGGAGGGTGCTGAAGAGGAGTATGCTCGACTTTAAGGGAGTTAGACAAGTTTCTGCTCGACTTGGGTGGTGCTAGACAGAACTAGAATTGACTGAGAAAGTGCTGGATAGTCCTATGCTTGACTTGGATGTTGCTATGCAGTCCTAGAATCGACATGGATGGGGCTAAGTAATCCTAGGTTCGACTTAGAGGTTGCTAGAATAGACTTATGCTCGACATTAAGGGTGCTACGCAGTCCTAGGCTCCATTTGGATGGTTCTAGACAGTCTTCGGCTCGACTTGGAAGGTGCTTGGCAGTTTTTGGATTGACATGGCGGGTGCTAGGCTGACTTAGGCTCGAATTGGAGGGTGCTCGGTAGACCAATGATTAACTCAGAGAGAGTCGGTAAGAACTATGCTCGTTTTTGTGGGTGTTTAGACAGTCCTAGGATCGACTTGGATCGTGCTAGCCAGAACTAGGCTAGACTTGGAGGGTGCTGGACAGTCTTAGGCTTGACTTGGAGTGTGCTCGGGAGGCCAATCATCGACTTCGAGGTTGTTGGGAAGACATACACTCGAATAAGAGTTTGCAAGGCAGTCATATAATCGACTTGGTGGTTGTTGGCCTTTCCTAGGCTCGGATCGCGGAGTGTAAGGCAGTTCTAGGCTCGACTTGGAGAGTGCTAGGCCATCCCAGGCTCGACTTGGACGGGGCTTGGCAGTCCTAGGCTCGACTTGGAAGGGTCTAGACAGTCTTAGGGTCGACTTGGAGGGTGCCAGCCAGTACGAGAATCGTTTTGGAGGGTGATAGACAGACCGAGGTGCGACTTTGAGGTGGCTAAGCATTCCTAAGCTCGACTTGGAGTGTCCTAGGCAGTCCTAGGCTCGAATTGGAGGTTGCTAGGCAGTGGTAGGCTCGTCTTCGACGCAGCTAGGCAGTCCTAAGCTCGAATTCTAGGTTACTAGGCAGGCCTAGTATTGACTTGGAGGATTCAAGGTAGTCCTTGGTTCGACTTGTGAAGTGCTAGACCTACCTACACTCGACTTGGAGAGTGATAGAGAGTCTTAGGCTCGTAATGGAGGGTACTAGGCAGTCCTAGTATTGACTTGGGAGGTGATAGACAGACCTATGCCCGAGTTGGAGGGTGTTAGATAGTCTTAGACTCGACTTGGACAGGGCTAGGCAGTCCTAGGCTCGTGATTAATGGGGCTAGGACTCTCCTAGGATTCACATTGAGGTTGCTAGGCAGTCATAGATTCGACTTGGAGGTAGATTTCAGTCCTAGGAAAGACTGAGAAGGTTCTAGGCATTCCTAGGCTTGACTTGGTGATTGATAGGCCTACCTAGGCTCAACTTGGGCGGTGCTAGAAAGACCTATGCTCGTCTTGGAGGGTACACGGCTTTCCTAATGTCGACTTGGTTGGTCTAGGCAGTCCTAGGATCGACTTAGAGGGTGCTATTTTGTCCTATATTCGACACGGAGGGTGCTGGGAAGACCTAGGCTTGACTTGGAGTTTGCTAGGCAGTTCTAGGATCGACTTGGGTGGTGCTAGACATACCTCGACTCGACTTGGAGGGTGCTAGAAAGTCTTTGGCACAACTTGGAGGAAGCTAGGCAGTCCTAAGCTCGACTTAGAGGATGCTTGGCAGTCCTAATCCCGTATTGGTGGGTGGTCGGCAGGCCATTGATCGAATCGGAGGGTGCTGAAGAGACGTATGCTCGACTTTAAGGGAGTTAGACAGGTTTCTGCTGGACTTGGGTGGTGCTAGACAGAATTAGAATCGACTGAGAAAGTACTATATAGTCCTAGGCTTGACTTGTATGTTGTTACACAATCCTATAATCGACATGGACGGTGCTAAGCAATTCTAGGCTCCACTTAGAATTTGCGAGAATAGTCTTGTGCTCGACAATAAGGGTGCTAGGCAGTCCTAGGCTCCATTTTGATGGTTCTAGACAGTCTTCGGCTCGACATGGAAGGTGCTTGGCAGTTTTAGGATTGATTTGGAGGGCGCTAGGCTGACTTAGGCTGGAATTAGAGGGTGCTACGTAGACCAATGATAGACTCGGAGAGTGTCAGTAAGAACTATGCTCGACTTTGTGGTTGTTAGACAGTCCTAGGTTCAACTTGGATCGTGCTAGCCAGAACTAGGCTCGACTTGGAGGGTGCTAGACAGTCTTAGTCTCGACGTGGAGTGTGCTCGGCAGGCCAATCATCGACTACGAGGTTGTTGGGAAGACATACGCTCGAATTAGAGTTTGCTTGGTGATTGCTAGGTTTTCCTAGGCTCGAATCGGAGAGTGTAAACCGTTCTAGGCTCGATTGACTGGTTCTTGGTAGTCCTAGGCTCGACTTGGAGGGTGCTCGACAGAATAATATTCGACTCGGGCTTTGCTGGGAAACCTAGGGTCGACTTGGATGTTGCTAGACTGTCCTGTGATCGACTTGGGTGGTACAAGACATACTTCATCTCGACTTGGAAGGTGCTAGACAATCTTAGGCTCAACTTGAAGAGTGCTAAGCAGTCATAGGCTTGACTTGGAGGATGCTATGCGGTTCTTGGCTCGAATCGAAGGGTGCTAAGCAGTTCTACGCTCCACTTGAAGTTGGCTAGTCAGCTCTAAGCTCGACTAGGAGTGACCTATGCAGTCCTGGGCTCGATTTGGAGGTAGTTAGACAGTCCTAGAATCGACATGGATGGTGCTAGGCAATCCTAGGCTCGACTTGGAGGTTGCTAGATAAGTCTTAGGCTCGACTTGGATGGTGCTAGGCAGTCCTAATCTCGACTTGGAAGGTTCGAGACAGTCTTAGGGTCGACTTGGAGGGTGCTAGCCTACCCTAGGATAGAATTGGAGGGTGCTAGTCAGACCAATTCTCAACTTTGAGGTGGCCCGGCAGTACTAGGCTCGACTTGGTGTGTGCTAGGCAGTACTATTCTCGACTTGGAGGGTGCTAGGCAGTCCAGGCTCGACTTGGACATAGCTCGGTAGTAATAGGCTCGACTTTGAAGGTTCTATGCATTCTTAGGCTCGACTTGGAGGGTGCTAGCCAGTCCTAGGATCGATTTGGAGGGTGCTTGACAGACCTAGGCTGGACTTTGAGGTTGCTAGGCTCTCCTAGGATCTAATTGGGTGTTGCTAGACATATGTCGGCTCGACTTGGAGGGTGCTTGACAGTCTTAGGCTCGAATTAGAGTGAGCTAGGCAGACATATGCTAGACTTAGTGGTCCTTGGCAGTCCTAATCACGTCTTGGAGTGTGGTCGGCAGGGCAATGATCGACTCAAAGAGTGCTGGAAATATTTACGCTCGACTATGATGGTGCTATCAATCCTAGGATAGACTTGGGCGGTGCTAGACAGACCTAGGCTCCACATGGATGGTACTTGACAGTCTTAGGGTCGTCTTGGAGGGTGCTAGTTTGACCTAGGCTTGACTTAGAGGGAGCTAAGCAGTCCTAGGTTCTTCTTGTTGGTTGCTAGGCAGTCCTTCGATCCAGGGAGGGGGGTGCTAGAGAGTCTTCGGGTCGTCTTGATGGGTATTAGGGTGTGCTAAAGTCGACTTTGATGTTGCAAAGCAGTACTAGGATCGACTTGGAGGGTGCTAGCCAGTCCTAGGTTCGACTTGGTGGGTGTAGACAGACCTAGTCTCGATTTTGAGGTGGCTAGGCTGTACAAGCTCAACTTTGAGGGTGCTAGGCAGTCCTAGGCTCGACTTGGAGGGTGCTAGGCTGTCCCAGTCTCGACGTAGATGGGGCTCGGCAGTCCTAGGCTCGACTTGGAAGTTTCTAGACAGTCTTAGTATCGACTTGGTTGGTGCTAGACAGAACTAGAATCGACTGAGTGTGTGCTAGATAGTCATGGGCTTGTCTTGGTAGTTGCTATGCAATCCAAGAATCGAAATGGATGGTGCTAAGCAATCCTAGGTTCGACTTAGAGGTTGCTAGAAAAGTCTTATGCTCGACATGAAGGGTGATATGCAGTCCTAGGTTCCAATTGAATGGTTCTAGACAGTCTTCGGCTCGACTTGGAGGGTGCTAGGCTGTCCCTGGTTCGCCTGGAGGGAGTGGGCGGTGCTATGCAGTCCAATGCGCTCGAATTGGAAGTGGCCAGGCATTTTTAGGATTGACATGGAGGTCACTAGGTAGTTCTAGGCTCGACACAGAGGTTGCTAGGCAGTACTTGTGTCTACTAGGAGGTTGCTATACAGTCCTAGGCTCGACTTGGAGGGAACAAGGCAGTCCTAGACTCGACTTGGAGGGTCTAGGCAGTCCTTGGATCGACTTGGTGGGTATTAGACAGGTCTTAGGACTTACTTGGAGGGTGTAAGGCAGACCGTGTCTATACTTGAAGGGTGCTCGGCAGTCCTACGATCGTCTTGGGGGGTGCTAGACAGTGCTAAGCTTGACTCGGAGGATGCTAAGCTGTCCTAAGCTCTACATGGAGGGTGCTCGGCAGACCAATGATGGATCGGAGAGTTACGTTACGACCTAGTTTCGACTTTTAGGGTGATAGATATTACTGGGTTCGACTTGGGTGGTGCTAGCCAGAACTAGGCTCGATTTGGAGGGTGCTAGACAGCCTTAGGCTCGAATTGGATGGTGTTAAGCAGTCCTAGAATCGATATGGAGGGTCCTAGACATTCATAGGCTCGACTTGGAAGATTCGAGACAGTCTTATCGACTTGGAGGGCGCTAGGCAGTCATAGGCTCGATTTGGACGGTGTTCGGCAGAACAATGATAGACTCGGAGAATTACGGTAAGACCTAGCCTTCATTTTAAGGGTGTTAGACAGTACTGGGCTCGACTTGGGTGGAGCTCGGCAGAACTAGGCTCGATTTGGAGGGTGCTAGACAGACCTAGGATCGACTGGAGTGTGCTAGAAAGACCAAGGCTCGACTTTCAGGTGTCTAGGCTGTCCTAGGATCAACTTGAGTGTTGATAGACATGAGTCGGCTCGACTTGGAGGGTGCTAGACAGTCTTACATTTGACTTTGTGTTGCTCGGCAGTCCTAGGATCGACTTGGAGTGTGCCAACCTGTAGTATGCTCGACTTAGAAGGTGCTTGGCAGACAAATGCTCGAATTGGAAGGTGCCAGGAATTTTTAGGATCGACATAGAGATTGCTAGTCAGTCCTAGGCTCGACTAGGTTGATGCTATGCAGACCTAGGATCGGCTTGGAGGGTGCTATGTAGTCCTATATTCGCCACGAAGGGTCCTAGGAAGACCTATGCTCGACTTGGAGGTTGCTAGGCTGTTCTAGGATCGACTTGGGTGGTGCTTGACATACCTCGGCTCGACTTGGAGGGTGCTAGACAGTCTTTGTAAAGACTTGTTTTAAGCTAGGCATACCTAAGCTCGTCTTGGAGAGTGCTATGCAGTCCTAGGAACGACTTGGACAGTGCTTGACGGACCTATGCTCGACTTAGAGGGGGCTAGGAAGACCTAGGTTCGACTTGGTTGGTGCTAGGCAGTCCTAGGCTCGATTTGGTGGTTGCTAGATTGTCCTAGGCTCGAATCGGTGGGTGGTAGACCGACTTTGTATTGACTTCAAGGTTGCTAGGAAATCCTAGGCTGGTCTTGTAATATGCTAACATATTTAGGCTCTCTTTGAAGGGTGCTAGGCAGTCCTCGAATCGTCTATGAGAGTTCTAGGCAGTTCTAGGCTCGACTTGGGGTTTGCCAGTTAGTCCTAGGATCGACTTGGAGTGTGCTACACAATCCTAGGCTCGTCTTAGGTGGTGCTAGATGGTATTAGGCTCGACTTGGAGGTTGCTAAGCAGTTCTGGGATCGACTTGGTGGGGACTAGAGAGTTCTAGGATTGACGTGAAGGGTGCTAGACAGTCTTGGACTCGATTATGAGGGTGCTAGGCAGTCCGAGGTTCGACTTGGAGGGTGCTATGCAGTCCAAGGAACATCATGGTGGTTGCCAGGCAGTCCTAGGCTCGGCTTGGAGGGTGATAGTCCTAGGCTCGACTGGGAGGGTGCCAGGCAGTCCTTGGATCGACGTCGAAGGATCAGGCAGTCCTAGGCTCGACTTGGAGGGAGTTTGGCAGTCCTAGGATCGACTTGGAGGGAGTTTGGCAGTCCTAGGCTCGACTTGGAGGTATCTAGGCATTCCTAGGCTCGACTTGGAGGGTACTAGGCATATCAAGGCACGACTTTGATGGTGAAGGGAAGATTAATGATTGACTTGGAGGGTGCTGTTAAGACCTAGGCTCGATTTGGAGTGTGCTAGATAGTCCTAGGCTCGACTACCATGGTGCTATACAGATAAATGCTGTAATTGGAGATTGCTATACAGTCTTAGGCTCTCCTTGGAGGGTGCTAAGCAGTCGTCGACTCATATTGGAGGCTGCTAGGCAGACTGAAGCACAACTTGGAGGTTGCAAGGCAGTCCTAGGATCGACTTGGAGGGAGATATACAGTCATAATCTCGACATGGGTGGTGCTAGAAAGTCATGGGCTGTCCTAGGCTCCACTTGAAGGGCGCACACCAGAACTAAAGTCGACACGGAGGGTGCTGGGAAGACCTTGGTTCGAATTAGAGGTTGCTAGGCTGTCCTATGATCGACTTTGAGGGTGCTAGGCAGTCCTAAGCTTGATTTGGATGGTGCTTGGCAGTCCTAGCCTCGAATTGGAGTTTTCTAGGCAGACCTAGAACCGACTTTGATGGTGTTCGGAAGTATTACGATCGACTTTAGTGGTTCTAGGGAGTCCTAATATCGACTTGGAGGGTACTAGTCAGGGCTTAGACTCGATTTGGATGGTACTTAAAAATCTTATGCTCGACTTGAAGAGGACTAGCCAGTCCTAGACTCGATTTGGAAGGCGCTTGATAGTCTTAGGCTCGACTTGGAGTGTGATGGGCAGTTTTAGGATCGTGTTAAAGGGTGCTAGACAAAACTAGGGCCGACATAAACGGGGCTAGAAAGTCCTTGGATCGACTGGGAGGATGCAAGGCAATCCTAGGCTCGACTAGGAGGTGCTATGCAGACCTAGGCTAGACATTGTGTGTGATAAGCAAACCTGGGCTCGATGTGAAGGGTGCTTGGCTGTCCTAGGCTCGACTTTGAGGTTACTAGGCAGCTCTAAACTCAACTTGGAAGGGGCTGGGCACTCCTAGGCATGACAAGGCGGTCACTAGTCAGTCCTAGGCTCGACTTGGAGAGTGCTAGGTAGTCCTAGGCTAGACTTGGAGGTTGCTACGCAGTCATAGGCTCGAATTGGAGGTTTCAAGGCAGTCCTAGTCTCGTCTTGGAGGGTACTAGGCTTTCCTGGGATCGACTTGGAGGGTGCTATGCAGTCCTTGTTTCGACTTGGAGGTGTCTAGCAGTCCTAGAATCGATTTGTAGGGTGCTAGGCAGTCCTAGGCTCTATTTGGAAATAGCTAGGCAGTTCTAGGATCGACTTGGAGGTAGCTAGGCAGACATAAATCTACCTGGAGGGGGCTAGCTGCTACTATGCTTGATTTAGTGATAGCTAGGCAGTCCTTGTATCAACCTTGAGGGAGCTAGGCAGTGCTAGGCTCGACTTGAATTGTGCTCGGCAGTCCTAGGATCGACATTGAGGTTGCTAGGCAGTACAAGGCTCGACTTGGAGGGTTCTAGGAAGCCCTAGGCTCGACTTGGTGTTTGCTTTTCAGGACTAGGCTAGACTTGGATGTTGCTATTCAACATTAGGCTCAACTTTGAGGGGGCTAGACACAACTAGGCTAAACTTGGACGATACTAGGCAGTCCTAGGCTCGACATGGAGAGGTCCACATGTCCTAGGCCAAACTTGGAGGTATCTTGACAGTCCAAGGCTCGATTCGGAGGGTGCTAGATAGACCTAACCACGACTTGAAGTGTTCTAGTCCTAGGATCTAGTTAGTCTGGGCTAGGTAGTCCTTGTATCAACTTGGAGGGTGCTAGGCAATCCTGGAATCGACTTGGATGGTGCTAGGCATTCCTAGAATCGACTTGGAGGAGGTTAGGCAGTCTTAGGATCAACTTGGAGGGTGCTACGCAGTCCTAGGATCGACTTGGAGGGTGCTGGACAGACATAGGTTCTACTTGGATGGTGCTAGGCAGTCAAAGGCTCGACTTGGAATGTGCTAGGCAATACTAGGCTCGACTTGGAGGGTGCTCAGCAGATCATTGATCAAATCGGACGTTGCTGGTAAGACCTAGGCTTGACTTGGAGAGTGCTCGGGAGTCCTAGGATCGACTTTGAGAGTGCTAGGGATACCTAGGCTCGACTTTGAGGGTGCTAGGTAGTCCTATTCTCGAATTGGAGGATAATAGATAGTCCTAGGTCCGACTTGGATGGTGCTAGGCAATCCTAGGCTCGACTTGGGTGCTGCTAGACAGACCTAGGTACGACGAGGATTGTGCAAGAATGTCTTAGGCTAGATTAAGAGATTGCTAGGCAGTCCTAGGATCGACTTGGAGGGTGCTAGGCAGTCCTAGGCTCTTCTTGGAGGGTACTTGAAAAGACTTAGACTCGACTTGGAGGGTGATGGTCAATCCTGGGCTCGACTTGTGTGGTGCTAGACAGTTCTTGCCTTGTCTTGGTGGATGCTTCTCAGTCAAAGGATCTACTTGGTGGGTGCAGGTAGTCATTGGATCGACTCGGAGAATGCCGGAAAGACCTAGGCTCTGCAGAGGATGCTAAACAGTCCTAGGCTCAACTTGGGTTGAACTAGACAGAACTAAGCTCGACTTGGAGGGTGCTAGAATGTCTTAAGCTCAATTTGCACATTGCTAGGCAGTCCTAGTATTGACTGGGAGGGTATTAGGCAGTCCTAGGCTGGACTTCGAAGTTACAAAGGAAGTCATAGGCTTGACTTTGAGGTTACAAAGGCATTCCTAAACTCAACTTGGAGGGGGCTAGACACTCCTAGGCTTGACTTGGAGGTTACTAGGCAGTCCTAGGCTCGACTTGAAGAATGCTAGTTAGTCCTAGGCTAGACTTGGAGGTTGCTAGGCAGTACTTGGCTCGACTTTGATGGGGCACGGCAGTCCTAGGATCGACTTTAGTGTTACTAGGATGTCCTAGGATCGACTTGGAGAGTGCTATGCAGTCATAGATTTACTTGGAGGTTGATAGGCAGTCGTAGGCTCGACTTCGAGGTGGCAAGGCAGTCCTAGGCTCGCATTGGAGGTTGTAAGGCAGACCTACAATTGTTTGGAGATTGCAAGCAGCCTTAGGCTTAACTTGGAGGTTGCTAGGCAGTCCTAGGCTCAACATTGATGGTGATATGCAGTCCTAGGCTCGACATGGGCTGTGCTAGATAGTCCTGGCTCGACTTGGAGGTTGCTCGGCAGTCCTACGATCAACTTCTTGGGTGCTATGTGGCAGTCCTCGTCTAAGGCTCGACTTGGTTGGTGCTAGACAGACCTAGGCTAGAATTGGAGGTTAATATACAGTTTTAAGTTCCACTTGGACGTAGCTATTCAGTCCTAGGATCGACTTGGAAGGTGCTAGGCAGACCAATGATCGACCAGGCGGGTGCTGGGAAAACATACGCTTGACTTAGAGGTTGCTAGGCTGCCCTATGATCGATTTGAAGGGTGCTAGAGACTCTTATGCTCGACTTGAAGATTGCTAGACAGTCCTGGGATCGACTTGTATGTTGCTCGGCAGTCCATTGTTCGACTCGAAGGGGTTGGGAAGACTTAGGCTCTACTTGGAGAGTGCTAGACAGTCCTATGATCGAGTTGGAGGGTGATATGTAGTTCAAGGCTGGATTTGGGTGTTGTAAGGCAGTCCTAGTATCAACTAGGAGGGCGTTTGATAGTCTTAGGCTCGAATTGGAGTGTGCTAGGCAGTTCTAGTCTCGACTTAGAGGTTGTTAGGCAGTACTAGGATCGACTTTGTGGGTGCTAATCAAACCTAGGCTCGACTTGAGGGATGCTAGGCAGTCGTAGGCTCGACTTCGAGGTGGATAGGCTGTCCTAGGCTCGTGTTGGATGTTTCTAGGAAGGCCTAGTATTGACTTGGAGGGTGCTAGGAAGTCTTATGCACTACTTGGATGGATCTAGGCAGTCCCTGGCTCGTCTTGGAGGGTGCTATGGAGTCCGAGTTTCGACTTGGTGTGTGCTAAGCAATCGTAGGCTCGACATGAAGGATGCTAGTTAGTCCTAGGCTCGACTTTAGAGGTGCCAGGAAGTACTAGTATCGATTTGGATGGTGTTAGGCAGTCCTAGGATCGACTTTGTGGGTGCTGTACTGTACTAGGCTAGACTTGGAGAGTGCAAGGGCATTCCTTGGATCGTTAAGGAGGGTGTTTGGCAGTCTTTGGCTTGACTTGGAAATTGTTTGGTAGTCTTAGGGTCGACTAGGAAGATGCTAGGCTGTCCTAAGATCGACCTAAAGGACGCTAGGCAGTACTTGGATCGACTTGGAGGGTATTACGCAATTCTAGGTTCGACTTGGAGGATGCTAGGCAGTCCTAGGCTCGACTTGGTTTGTGCTAGACAGTCCAAGGCTCGACTTGGAGATTGCTAGGCATTCCAAGGATCAACATGGTGGATGCTAGTTTGTCCCAGGATCGACTCGTAGGTTGCTAGAAAGTCCTAGGCTCGACTTGGGCTGTGCTAGACAGTCCTGGCTCGACTTGGAGGTTGCTCGGCAGTCCTACGATCAACTTCTTGGGTGCTAGGTGGCAGTCCTCGAATCGTCTAGGAGAGTGCTAGGCAGTTCTTGGCTCGACTTGTGGTTTGTAAAACAGTCAGAGAATCTACTTGGAGGGTGCTACACTGACTTAGGCTCGACTTGGGTGGTGCCAGACAGTCTTAGGTTCGACCTGGATGTTGCAAGACAGTTCTAGGATTCGACTCTGTGAGTGCTGTTAGTCCTAGCATCGATCTTTTAGGGTGCTTGACAGTCTTAGACTCGACTATGAGTGTGCTAGGCAGTCCAAGTGTAGACTTGGAGGGTGCAAGGCAGTCAATGTCTCTATTTGGGAGTTTCTAGGCAATCCTACGATCGAATTAGAGGGTGCCTGACAGCTTTAGGTTCGACTTGGAGGTTGCTCGGCATTTCTAGACTCAACTTGTCGGTTACTAGACAGTCTTAGGCTCGACTTGGAGGGCAGAGGGCAGTCCTTCGCTCAACTTGGAGGTTTTTGGCAGTCCTTGGGTCGAATTGGAGGCTGCTTGACAGTCTTAGAATCGACTAGGAGGGTGGTAGGCAGTCCTAGGCTCGTATTGGAGGTTGTTCGGCAGACAATGATCGACTGGTAAGGTTCTGGGAATACCTAGACTCGTCTTGGAGTGTACTAGGCTTTCCTGTTATCGACTTGGAGGGTGCTATGCAATACTTTTTTCGACATGGAGGTGTCTAGGCAGTCCTAGAATCGATTTGGAGGGCGCTAGGGCAGTCCTAGGCTCTATTTGGAAGGTTCTAGGCAGTTATATGATCGACTTGGAGGTTGCAAGGCAGACCTAAATCTACCTGGAGGGGGCTAGGCACTACTGTGCTTGACTTTGAGATAGCTAGGCAGTCTTAGGATCGACTTGGAGTGTGCTAGGCAGTACTTGAATTGACTTGGAGGGTACTAGGCAGTCCTAGGCTCGAATTGGACAGTGCTAGACAGTCCTAGGCTGGACTTGGAGGTTGCTAGGCTGTCTCAGGGTTTACTTGGAGGGTGCTAGGCAATCCTTGGCTCGAATTGGAAGGTGCTAAGCAGACAAATGATCGGCTCGGAGGTTGCTATGATGACCTAGGCTCGACGTGGAGTGTGTTAGACAGTCTTAAACTTGACTTGGATGGTGGTAGACAGACCTAGGATTGTCTTGAAGGGTGCTTGACAGGCTTTGGATTGACTTAGGGGGTGCTAGGGAGTGCTCGACTTCAATATGATGGTGCTAGGCACTCTTAGGCTTGACTTGGTGGGTGGAAGGCAATTATCGATTCGTAGGGTGCTGGGAAGACAATGGCTCGACTTGGACGTTGCTAGGCAGTACTAGGCTCGAATTGGAGCGAGCTATGCAGTCCTTGGGCTGACTCCGAAAGTGATATACAGTCCTATGCTCGTATTGAGTTGTACTAGGTAGTCCTGGGATCGACTTGGAGGGTGCTATGCAGTCCTTGTTTCGACTTAGAGGTGTCTAGGCAGTCCTAGAATCAACTTGGAGGGTGTTAGGCAGTGTTAGGCTTTATTTGGAAGGTGGTAGGCAGTCCTAGGCTCGAATTTGAGGGTGCAATGCAGTACTAGGCTCGCCTTGGTATGTGATAAGGATTCCTAGGCTAGACGTGCAGGTTACTTCTCAGACCTAGGATCGACTTTAGTGGTGCTAGGAGGTCCTAGTATCGACTTGGTGGGAACTAGGCAGTCCTAGGATCGACTTTGTGTGTGCTGTGCTGTACTAGGCTTGACTTGGAGGAGGCTAGATAGTCCTAGACTCTACTTGGAAGGTGCTAGGTAGTACTAGGCACGAATTGGAGAGTGCTAGGCAGCCCTAGGCACAACACCCAGAGTGCTAGATAGTCCTAGGCTCAACTTGGGTTGTACTATGCAGTCCTAGGCTCGAACTGGAGGTTGCTAGACATATTTAGGCTCGACTTGGGGGGTGCATGGCAATCCTAGGCTTGATTTGGAGGTTACTAGGCAGTCCTGGATCGACTTGGAGGTTTGTAAGTCTGTCCTAGGATGGACTTGGAATGTGCTAGGAATTCCCAAGATCGATTTGGAGGGTGCATGATATTCTTAGGCTCGACTTGAAGGGTGGTAGGTAGTCCTAGGCTGGTCTTAGAGTTTGCTCGGCAGACAATGATAGACTGAGAAGGTTCTGGGAAGACCTAGACTCGACTTGGAGGGTGCTGGGCAGTCCTTGGAACGACTTGGAGGGAGCCAGACAGTATTAGGTTCGAATTTTAGGTTGCTAGGCAGTCCTTGATCGTTTTGGAGGTTGTTAGGCAGTCCTAGGATAGACTTAAAGGGTGCTACACATTCTTTGACTCGACTTGGGGTTTCTTGGCAGCACTGGAACAAATTGGGTTGTGCTCGACAATCCGAGGCTCGATATGGAGGTTGCTAGGCAGTCCTAGGATCGACTTCGTTGATGCTAGGCAGTCCTATAATCGACTTGGAGGTAGCAAGACAGCCTTAGGCTTGACTTGTGTGGTGATTGAGAGAATGAGGCTCGACTTGGTGGTTACTAGACAGTCTTAGGCTCTACTTGGACATAGCTAGTCAGTCTTAAGATCGACTTGCAGGGTACTCGGTACACCAATTATCGACTCGGCAGGTCTGGGGAAGACTTAAGCTCGACTTGGAGGGTGCTGGACAATCCTAGGCTCGATATGGAGGTTGCTAGGCATTCCTAGGATCGACTTGGAGGTAGCAAGACATCCTTAGGCTTGACTTGTGTGATGATTGACAGAATGAGGCTCGACTTGGTGGTTACTAGACAGTCTTAGGCACTACTTGGACATAGCTAGTCAGTCTTAGGATCGACTTGCAGGGTACTCGGTACACCAATTATCGATGGATTCGGCGGGTCTGGGGAAGACTTAAGCTCAACTTGGAGGGTGCTAGACAGTCCTAGGATCTATTTGGAGGGTGCTAGGTAGTCCGAGGCTGGATTTGGGTGAAGCAAGGCAGTCCTAGTATCGACTTGGAAGCAGCTAGACAGTCTTATGCTCTAATTGGAGGGTGCTAAGCAGTCCTAGTCTCTACTTAGAGGTTGCTAGACAGTACTAGCATCGACTTTGTGGGTGCTAGGAAGTCCTAGGCTTGACTTGGAGGTGGCTAGGTATTCGTAGGCTCGTTTTCGAGGCCGCTAGGTAGTCTTAGGCTCGAATTGGATTTATTGATAGTTAGGCCTAGAATTGTCTTGGAGGGGTCTAGTGATTACTAGGCTTCATTTTCATGTTACTAGGCAGAAATAGGCTCGACTTGGAGAGTGCTAGTAAGTCCTAGGCTAGACTTGGAGGTTGCTAGGTATTATAGGCTCGAATCGGAGGATGCTATACAGTCCTAGGCTCGAGTTGAAGAGTTCTAGGAAGTCCTAGGCTCGCCTTGGAGGATATTAGGCTGTCCTTGGTCCGATTTGGAGAGTGTTAGGCAGTATCTGGATCGACTTGGAGAGAACTAGGCAGTTCTGGGCTCGACTTTGAGGAGGCTATGCAGTCCTATGCTCGATTTGGAGAATGCTAGGCCGTCCTAGGATCGACTTGTATGGTGCTAGACAGTCCTAATCTCGACTTAGGTTGTGTTAGACTATCCTAGGCTCGACTTGGAGGTTGCTAGGAAGTCCATAGGTCAACATGGAGGATGCTAGTTTGTCCTATGCTCGACTCGGAGGGTGTTAGTCAGTCCTAGACTCGACTTTGAAGTGTTGTAGGCAGTCTTATGCTCGACTTGGCATGTGCTAGGGATTCTTGGGATCGACTTGGACTGGGCTAGGCAGTCCTAGGATCAACTTGGAGGGTACTAGGCAGTTCTAGGCTCGACTTGGAGGGTGCTAGGCAGCCCTAAGCTCGACTTGGAGTTTGCTACTCAATCCAAGAATGAACTTTGTGGGTTCAGGTAGTCATTGGATCGACTCGGAGGATGCTAGAAAGAACTAGGCTCGACAGAGAGTGCTAAATAGTCCTATGCTCGACTTGGCTTGTACTAGACAGAACTGTACTCGACTTAGAGGGTGCTCAGATGTCTTAAGCTCGATTTGGAGGATGCTAGGCAGTCGTAGGTTCGACTTGGAGGGTATTAAGCAGTCAGCTCGACTTGGAGTGTACTAGGCAGTACTAGGCTCGTCGTGGTGGATGCTTGGCAGTACTAGGCTCAAATTCGAGAGGGCTAGGCACTCCTAGGCCTGTCATGGATTTTACTAGTCAGTCCTAGGCTTGACTTGGAGTGTGCTCGGCAGTCCTAGGCAAGACTTGGAAGTTGCTAGGCAGTCCTAGGCCCGACTCTGTGTGTGTTAGACAGTCCTAGGCTCGACTTAAAGGGTTCAAGGCAGTCCTGTGCTCTTCATAGAGGGTACTAGGCAGTTTTGGGTTCGACTTGGAGGGTGCTAGGCAGTCCTGGATTCAACTTAGAGGTGGCTTGGCAGTCCTAGATTCGACTTGGAGGGTGCTAGGCAGTCCTGGGATCTATTTGGAAGATGTAGGCAGTTCAAGTATCTACTTGGGAGGTACTAGGCAGTCCTAGGTTTGACTTAGAGGGAGCGAAGCATTCCTGGGTTCGACTTGAAAGTTTTTAGGCAGTCCTAGGATCGATTTGGTGCGTGCTAGGTATACCTAGGCTCGACTTGGAAGGTGCTAGGCAGTGCTAGGCTCGACTTGGAAGGTGCTAGACAGTGCTAGGCTCGACTTGGAAGGTGCTAGGCAGTGCTAGGCTCGACTTTAAGTGTGCTTGGCAATCCTAGGATCGATTTTGAGGGTGATAGGCAGTCCTAGGATCGACTTAGAGGGTGCTAGGCGGTGCTAGGCTTGACTTGGAGGTTACTAGGCAGTAATAGGCTCGACTTGGAGAGCTCTAGTAAGTTCTAGGCTAGACTTGGAGGTTGCTAGGCATTCTAGGCTCGAATCGGAGGATGCTAGACAGACCTAGGCTCGACTTTAAGGTTGCTAGTCAGTCCTAGGCTCACCTTGGAGGGTGTTAGGCAGACCTTGGTCCGATTTGGAGGGTGCTAGGCAGTACTTGGATCGACTTGGAGGGTACTAGGCAGTCCAATAGCTCGACTTGGAGGAGGCTAGTCAGGCCTAGGCTCGACTTGGAGGTTGCTAGGCAGTCCTAGGATCGACTTGGAGGGTGCTAGACATTCCTAATCTCGACTGGGTGGTGTTAGTCTGTGCTAGGGAATCGACTTGGAGATTGCTAGGCAGTCCATGGGTCAACATGGATGATGCTAGTTGGTCCTAGGCTCGACTTATAGGGTGCTAGTCTGTCATAGACTCGACTTGAAGGGTTGTAGGCAGTCTTATGCTCGAATTGGCGGATGCTAGGTAGTCTTGGGATCGATTTGGACTGGGCTAGGCAGTCCTAGTATCAACTTGGAGGGAACTGAGCAGTCCTAGGCTCTACTTGGAGGGTGCTAAGCAGTCCTAAGCTTGACTTGAATGGTTGATAGACTGTTGCAGGCTCGACCTGGAGGGGGCAATGCAGTACTCTGCTCGACTTCGAGATTGATAGGCAGTCCTAGGCATGACTTGGAGGGTGCTAGACAGTTCTAATCACGTGTTGGGTGGTGCTAGACAGTCATGGCTCGACTTGGATGTTGCTAGGTAGTCCTAGGATCTACTTGGAGGATGATAGGCAGTTCTAGACTAGACTTTAGGGTGTTATGCAGTCCTTGGATCGACTGGGAGGGTGTAAGCTGGTACTTCGATCGAATTTGAGGGTACTAGGCAGTCTTGGGCTCGACTTGGAGGGAGCTAGGCAGTCCAAAGATCGACTTGGAGGATACGAGGCTATCCTAGGCTCAACTTGGAGGGTACTAGGCAGTGCCAGGCTCGACTACGAGGTTGCTTGGCAATACTAGGCTCGACTTGGAGGTTGCTAGGCAGTCCAAGGTTCGACTCGGAGGGTACTTGAGAGTCCTGGGCTCGACTGGGGTTGTACTGGACAGACCTAGGCTCGACTAGGAGGGTGCTAGACTGTCAAAAGCTTGATTTGAAAGATGCTAGCATGTCCTATATTCGACTTGGAGGTTTCTAGGCAGTCCTAGGTTCGTCTTGGAGGGTACTAGGCAGTCCTGGGATCAACTTGGAGGGTGCTAGGCATACCTAAGCTCTATTTGGAATGTGCTAGGCAGTTCTAGGATCGACTTGGCGGGGCTAGGGAGTACTAGGCTCTAATTGGAGGTTTCTAGGCAGACCTAGACTCAACCTGGAGGGGTCTAAACACTAAAATGCTCGACTTGGAGATTGCTAGGCAGTCCTTCGATCCACCTGGAGGGTGCTAGGCAGTGTTAGGCTCTACTTTTATGGTGCTCGTCAGTCCTAGGATCGACTTTAGTGGTGCTAGAAAGTCCAAGGATCGACTTGGAGGGAGTTAGGCAGTCCTAGGCTCGACTTGGAGGTTGCTGTGCAGTCCTAGGCTCGCCTTGGTGTGTGCTAAGCAATCCTAGTCTCGACATGAAGGGATGCTAGGCAGTCTTGGGCTCGACTTTAGTGGTGCGAGGATGTCCTAGTGTCGACTTGGAGGGCTGCTGCAAAGACCTAGGCTTGACTTGGAGGTTGCTAGACAGTCCAAGGGTAACTTTGTTGGGTGCTGGGTAGTCGTAGGATCGATTGGGATGGTGTTGTAAAGGCCTAGGCTCGGTTTGGAGAGTGCTAGACAGACCTAGGCTTAACATGGAGGTTGCTTTAGAGAATTAGTCTCGATTTAGGGGTTGCAAGGCAGTCCTAGGTGAGACTTGGATGGTGCAATACAATCCTAGGCTCGACTTGGGTCATGATAGACAGTTCTAGGCTCGATTTGGAGGTTGCTAGGCAGTCCAAGGTTCAACTTGGAGGTTGCTAGGCATTCCAAGGTTCAACTTGGTGGGTGCTAGGTTGTCATTGGATCTACTGGGAGGGTGTTGGAAAGAACTCTGCTTGACTTGGAGGGTGCTACACAGACCTAGGCTCGGCTTGGGTTGAACTAGACAGACCTAGGCTCAACTTGGAGGGTGTAAGACTGTCTTAGGATCGACTTGGAGTGTTCTAGATAGTCCTAAGCTTGACTTCGAGTGTAAAAGGCAGTCCTTGGCTCAACTTGGAGTTTGCTTGTCAGTACTGTGCTCGACTTGGATGTTGTTAGGCATTCCAAGGCTCAACTTGGAGGCGGGAGATACTCCTAGGCTTGAGATTGAGTTTACAAGGGAGTCCTAGGCCCGACTTGGAGAGTGATAGCAAATCCTAGGCCAGACTAGGAGGTTTCCTGGCAGTCCTAGGATCGACTCGGAGTGTTCTAGAAAGTCCTAGGCTCGACTTGAAGCGTTCTAGGCAGTCATATGCTCCACTTGGCGTGTGCTAGGCAGTCCTGGGATCTAATTGGACTGGGCTTGGCAGCCGTACGATCTACTTGGAGGGTGCTAGGCAGTGCTAGGCTCGACTTGGAGGGTGCTAGAGAATCCATGGCTCAACTTGGGTGATACTACACAGAACTAGGCTCAACATGGAGAGTGCTACACTGTCTTTGGCTCGACTTAGAGGTTGCTAGACAGTCCTCGGATCGACTTGGATTGTCCTAGGCAGTCCTTGGCTCGACTTGGAGGTTGCTAGACAGTCCTAGGCTCGAGATGGAGGATGCTAGACAGTCCTGACAAAGACTTGGAGGGTGCTAGGCAGTCCCAGATTCGACTTGGGGGGTGCTAGGCAGACCTAGGATTAACTTGGAGGGTACTAGCCTAGGACTGCCTAGGACCCTACAAGTCGATCCCCGTACTACTCAACATTCCCCAATTTGAGCATAGTACTGACCTGCTCGCACCATGTCAAGCCTATGTCTGTGTAGGAACCTTCCAGGTCAACCCTACGTGTGCCTAGAAACCGTCAAAGTCGAGCCTAGAAATGCCTAGTACCTTGAGGTTGCTAGATAGTCCTATTCTCGACTTGGAGGGTATTAGGCAGTCCTAGGTGAGAGTCGGAAGTCGCTAGGCAGTCCTAGGATCGTCTTGGAAGTTCCTAGACAGTCCTAATCTCGACATGGGCGGGGCTAGACAGTCCTAGGCTCGACTTGGAGGTTGCAAGGCAGTCAAATGATCAACATGTTGTATGCTAGTTCGTCCTATGATCGACACTGTGGGTGCTGGACAGTCTTAGGCGCGACTAAGGTGGTGCTAGAAAGTCCCACGCTCGACTTGGAGGTTGCCAGGCTTGCCGAGGATCAACATGGTGGCAGCTAGGTAGTCTCTGTATCGCCTCGGGTGGTGCTGCAAAGACCTAGGCTCGACATGGATGGTGCTAGACAGTCCAAGGATAACTTTGGTGGGTGTTAGGTAGTCGTGCGTTCGACTCGGAGAGTGCTGGAAAGAGCTAGGCTCGACTTGGAGGGTGCTAGAGAGTCCAAGGCTCCACTTGGGTTGCACTTGACAGACCTAGGCTCGACTTGGAGGGTGATAGTCTCTTTGGCTCGACTTGGAGGTTGCTATACAGTCCTAGGTTCGACTTGGATGGTTATAATCAGTCCTTGGCTCGACTTGGAGGTTACTAGGCAGTCCTAGGCTCTACTTGGAAAGTGCTAGAAAGTCCTAGGCTAGACTTGGACGTTGCTAGGCATTCCTTGTCTCGACTCGGTGGATGCTAGATAGTCCTACCCACGACTTGAACGGATCTAGGCAGTCATATGCTCGATTTGGCGGGTTCTAGACAAACCTGGGATAGAATTGGACTGTACTAGGCAGTCTTACGATCAACTTGGAGGGTGCTAGGCAATCCTAGGCTCGACTTGTAGGTTGCTAGGCTGTCCTAGGCTCGACTTAAATGGATGCTAGGCTGACATAGGCTTGACCTGGAGGAGGAAAGGCTATACTACGCTTGACTTGTAGATTGCTAGACATCCTAGGATCGACTTGGAGGGTGATAGGCTGTGCTAGGCCCGACTTGGGTGTTACTAGACAGACCTAGGCTCGACATGGAGGTTGCTAGAAAGTCTTAGGCTCGCCTTTGAGGTTGCTAGGTAGTCCTCGGATCGACTTGGAGGGTGTTAGACAGTTCTAGGCTCGACTTGGGTTGTGCTATACAGATCTAGGCTCGACTTGGAGGGTGCTAGACTGTCTTTGGCTAGATTTGAAGGTTGCTAAACAATCCTAGGCTCGACTTCGAGGGTACTAGGCAGTCCAAGGCTCGACTTGGTGTTTGCTTGGCAGTACTACGCTCGACTTGGAGATTTCTAACCGTACTAAGATCGAATTGGAGGGTAATAGGTAGTGCTAAGCTCGACATGAAGTGTGCTTGGCAGAACAACGATAGACTTTGAGGGTGCTAGGCAGTCCTAGGCTCTACTTTGGGGTGCTAAGTAGTCCTATATACGACTTGGAGGGTGATAGACAGACCTAAGTCGGTCTTTGAAACTGCTAGGCCATCCTTGGATCGACTTGGTGTGCGCTAGGCATTTCTAGGATCGACTTGGAGGATGCAAGGCCGTCATAGAATTGACTTTTTAGGTTGCTAGACAGTCGTAGAATCGACGATAAGGGTGTTGCAGTCCAAGAAAAGATTTGGAGAATGCTAGGAAGTCCTAGGCTTGACTTGGAGGTTGCTAGGTAGTCCTAGGGTCGACTTGGTGGGTACTAGTTAGCCTTACGGTGGACTTACACATTGCTAGGAAGTTCGACGATGGTATTCGAGGGTGCTAGACAGTATCAGGCCCGACTTGGAGTGAACGAGGCAGTCCTAGGATCGACTTGTAGGATGCTAGACAATCTTATCCTCGACTTGTAATGTGGTAGGTAGTCCTAGGTTTGACTCAGAGGTTGCTAGGATTTCATACGATCGGCTTGGAGGTTGCAAGACAGTCCTCGGATCGACTCGGAGGGTGCTATGCAGTCCAGGGAATGACTTGGAGGGGGCTAGGCAGTCCCAGAATCGACTTGGGAGAGGTTAGGCAGACCTAGGATTAACTTGGAGGGTGCTAGGCAGTCCTAGGCTGGACTTGTAGGGTGCTAGGCATTCCTATTTTCGACTTGGAAGGTTGCTAGGTAGACGTAGGCTCGACATGAAGGGGGATAGTCAGTACTATGCTCGACTTGGTAATTGTTGGGTAGTCCTAGGATCGACTTGGAGGATGTTAGGCAGTCCTAGGATCGACTCGGTGGATGCTAGACAGTCCTAGCTTCGACTTGAAGGGTTCTAGGCAGTCATATGCTCTACTTGGCAGGTTCAAGACAGTCCTGGGATCGAATTGGACTGTGCTACACAGTCCTAGGCTCGTCATAGGTGGTGCTAGACAGTATAAGCTCGACTTGGATGTTGCTAAGTAGTCCTAGGATCGACTTAGAGGTTGCTAGAAACATCTAGGCTCGAGTTACAGGGGGGTAGAAAGTCATTGTATCGACTTGAAGTGCGCTAGATAGTTCTAGGCTCGACATGGAGGATGCTAGGCAGGCATAGTCTCCACTAAGAGGGTGCTAAGTAGCCCTATTCTCAACTTGTAGGGTGTTAGGCGGTCCTAGGTCCGACTGGGAGGCAGCTAGGTAGTACCTGGATCGACTTGGAGGGTGCTTGGCAGGTCAAGGTACATCATGGTGGCTGCTAGGCAGTCCTAGGCTCGATTTGGACGGTGCTAGGCAGTCCTAGGATCGACTTGGAGGGTTCAAGGCATTCCTAGGCTCAACTTGAAGTTTGCTCGGAATTCCTAGGATCTACTTGGAGGGTTCTATGCAGTTCTAGGCTCGGCTTGGAGGGTACTAGGCAGTTCCAGCCCCGACTTGGAGGGTGCTTGACAGTTCTAGGCTCTACTTGGGGATTGCTAGTCAATCCTAGGAACGATTTGGAGGGAGCTAGACTTCCTTAGGCTCGACTTGGAATTATGTAGTCAGTCCTAGGCTTGATTTGAAGGTTTTTTCGGCAAAACTACCGTAAATTTCGAGGGCGCTAGACAGACTTATGCTCGTACTGTAGTTTGTTGACGACATAGGATAGCCTTGGATGTTGTTAGGAGGACCTAGGCTCGACTTAGAGGGTGCTAGACAATACTTGGTTCGACATGGAGGGTACTAGGCAGACATAGGCTTGACATGGAGGGTGCTAGACTGTCCTAATCTCGACTATGGTGGTGCTAGACAGTCATGGCTCGACTTGGAGGTTGCTAGGCAGTCCAAGGATCAACATGGTGGATGCTAGTATGACCTAGGATCAACTCGGTGGTTGCTAGATAGTCCTAGGCTCGACTTGGGTGGTGCTAGAAACTCCTAGGCTCTACTTGGAGATTACTAGGCAGTCCAAGGATTAATATGGTGGCAGCTAGGTAGTCCCAATATCGCCTCGGAGGTAGCTGCAATGACATAGGCTCGACTTGAAGGGTACTAGACAGGCCAAGGATAACTTTGGTGGGTGCTAGGTAGTCGTAATATCGACTCGGAGTGTGTTGAAAATGGCTAGGCCCGATATAGAGGATGCTAGGCAGTCCTTTGCTGGACTTGGTTGTGTCTAGACAGACCTAAACTCTTCATGGAGGTTGCTAGAGAATTTTAGGTTCGCCTTGGAAGTTGATAGGCAGTCCTTGGATCGACTTGGTGTGTGCTAGGCAGTTCTAGGATCGACTTGGAGGATGCTAGGCAGTCCGAGAATCGACTTTGAGGGCGCTAGGAAGCCCCAAGCTCGACTTGTAGGGTGCTAGACAATCCGATGCTTGACTGGGAGGTTGCTAGATACACCGAGGCTCAACCTGGAGGGGACCAGGCGTTCCTAGGTTTGACTTAGCGGTTACTAGGCAGTCCTAGGATCGACTTAGAGAGTACTAGGTAGTCCTAGGCAAGACATTGAGTTTGCTAGGCAGACCTTGGCTCAACCTGGAGGGGGCTAGGCACCAAAAGGCTCGACTTGGCGATTGCTAGGCAGTCCTTATATCGACATGGAGGTGGCTAGGTAGTAATAGGCTCGACTTGAAGTGTGCTTGGCCGTCCTAGGATCGACATTAATGTTGCTATGCAGTACAAGGATCAGCTTAGAGAGTGCTAGGTAACCCTAGGCTCGACTATGAGGGTGTTAGGTAGTCCTAGGTCCGACTTGGAGGCAGCTAGGCAATCCTTGGATCGACTTGGAGGGTACTAGGTAGTCCTGGGCTTGACTTGGAGGGAGCTAGGCATTCCTAGGATCGACTTCGAGCTCGCTAGGCAGTCCTAGGATCGACTTGGGGGGTGCTAGGAAGTCCTAGGCTCGACTTGGAGGTTGCTCGGCAAAACTACTGTCGACTTCGAGGGTTGTTGACAGTCTTATGCTCGTATTGTAGGTTGCTAGGAAGACTTAGGATAGACTTGGAACTTGTTAGGCAGTCCAAGGATCAACATGGTGGATGCTAGTTTTCCAAGGATTGACACGGAGGGTGCTAGACAGACCTAGGCTCGTCTTGGGTGGTGCTACAAAGTCCTAGACTCGACCT
This sequence comes from Dryococelus australis, assembly GCA_029891345.1. NCBI lineage: Eukaryota > Metazoa > Arthropoda > Insecta > Phasmatodea > Phasmatidae > Dryococelus > Dryococelus australis. Next base: position 167,543,642 of record CM057009.1, on the reverse strand, counting down.
GGTGGTTGCTAGGCAGTCCAAGGACCAATATGGTGGCATCTAGGTAGTCCCTGTTTCGCCTCGTGGGTGCTGCAATGACCTAGGCTCGACTTGGACGGTGTAAGGCAGTCCTAGGCTCGCCTTGGTTGAGGCTAGCAGGACCTAGACTCGACATGGAGGATGCTAGAGAGTCATAGGCTCGCCTTGGAGGATCAACTTGGTGGCTGCAAGGTAGCCATTGGATCGACTCGAAGGTTGCTGGAAAGAATGAGGCTCGATTTGGAGTGTGCTAGACAGTCCAAGACTCGACTTGTGTTGTACTAGACAGACAAAAGCTCCACTTGGAGGGTGCTAGACTGTTTTTGGCTCGACTTGGAAGTTGCTAGACAGTCCCAGAATCGACTTTGAGGGAGCTAGGCAGTCCTTGGCCTACATGGTATGTGCTAGGTAATTAGGCTCGACTTGGAGGGTGCTCGGCACACCAATTATCGAATAGAAAATGTTCGGAAAACCTTGTCTCGACTTGAGAGGTGTTACAAAGTCCTATGATCGACTTAGAGGGTTCTAGGCAATCCTAGGCTAGTCTTCGTGGGTACTCGACGGTCCTGGGATCGACTTGGACCTTGCTAGTCAGTCCTATGCTCGTCTTGGAGGGTACTCGGCAGACCAACGATCGACTCGGTGATATCCGGGAAGACCTAATATCGACCTGGAGGGTGTTAGATGTCCTAAGCACGCATTGGGTGGTGCATGACAGACCTTGGCTCGACGTGGAGGTGGCTAATCGGTCTAAAGCTCGAATTGGAGAGTGCAAGGCAGTCCTAGGCTCGACTCGGAGGGTGCTTGAAAAGACTTAGACTCGACTTGGATGGTGCTAGACAGTCCTAGGCTCGACTTGGTGTTTGCTAGGCAGTCCTAGGCTCGACTTGGAGAGTGCTAGCAAGTCCTAGCCCAGATTTGTAGGTTGCTTACCAGTCCCAGGCTTAACTCGGAGGGTGGAAGATAGTCTTAGGCTCGACTTGAAGAGTTCTAGGCAGTCCTAGGTTCGACTTGGCGGGTGCTAGGCAGTCCTGTGATTGACTTGGTCTGGGCTAGGTAGTCCTTTGGATCAACTTGGAGGGTGGTCCTAGGCTCGATATGGGGCTTGCCATTAAGCCCTATTATCGACTTGGAGGATCCCAACCAGTCTTAAGCTCGATTTGGGGGGTGCTAGGCATTCCTAGGCTCTTCATGAAGGGTGCTTGAAAAGTCTTAGACTCGACTTGAAGGGTGCTTGAAAAGTCTTAGACTCGACTTGAAGGGTGCTTAAAAAGTCTTAGGCTCGACTTGGAGGGATCTAGGCAATCCTAGACTTGAAAGGAGTGTGCTAGACAGTCTTAGTATCGACTTAGAGTGTGCTATAAATATCTAGGATCGACTTTAAGGGGCCTAGATAGTCCTTAGATATACACGGAGGCTGCAAGGCAATCCTAGGAAGGACTTGGAATGTGTTAACATACTTAGGCTCTCTTTGGAGGGTGCTAGGCAGTCTCGACTCGTCTAAGAGTATGCTAGGAGGGTCTAGGCTCGACTTGCAGAAGGCTAGACAGTCCTAGGCTCAACTTGGAGATTGCTAGGCAGTCCTAGGTTCGACTTGGAGGGTACTAGATAGACCTAATCTCGACTTGGTTGGTGCTTGAAAGTCCTAGGCTCTACTTGGAGGGTGCTAGGCAATTCTAGGCTCGTCTTGGTGGGTACTAGTCTGTCCTGGGATCGACTTGGACGGTGCTAGGCAGTCCTTGGATCTATTTGGAAGGTGCTATGCAGTTGTATGATCGACTTGGAGGGTGCTAGGAAGTCCTAGGATCGACTTAGATGGTGCTAGAAATATCTAGGCTCTACTTAAAGGGGGGTAGAAAGTCCTTGGATCGACTTTTAGGGTGCTAGGGAATCCTAGGCTGGACTTGGAATGTGCTAACAGACTTACGCTCTATTTAGAGGGTGCTAGTCCATCCTCGACTCGTCTAGGAGAGAGCTAGGCGGTTCTAGGCTAGACATGGGGTTTGCAAGTAGGTCTAAGGTTCGATTTGGAGGGTGCTAGGCAAATCTAAACTAGACTTGGAGGGTGCTCGGCACACCAATTATCGAATAGAAAATTTTCCGTATAACCTAGTCTCGACTTGAAAGGTGTTACAAAGTCCTATGCTAGACTTAAAGGAATCTAGGCAGTCCTAGGCTCGTCTTGGTGGGTACTAGACAGTCCTGGGATCGCCTGTAACGGTGCAAGACAATCCTAGGCTCGACTTGGAGGGTGCTCGGCAGACCAACGATCCACTCGGAGAGAGCTGGGAAGACCTTGGATCATCGTGGAGGTGGCTAGACGGTCTCGAGCTCGAACTGGAGAGTGCAAGGCAGTACTAGGCTCGACTTGGAGGGTGTTCTTGAAAAGACTTAGACTCGACCTGGAGCGTTCTAGTCTATCTGATGCTTGACTAGGAGGGTGCTAGACAGTCTTAGGCTCGATTTGGATGTAGTTAGGCAGTCCTAGGATCGACTTGGAGAGTGCTTGGCAGACCAATGATCGACTCGGTGGGGGCTGGGAAGACATAGGCTCGACTTGGAGGGTGCTAGGCTGTACTTGGTTCGACTTGGAGGGTGTAGGCAGTCCTAGGCTTGACTTGGAGGAGGCCATGCAATCCTAGGCTCGTCTTGGAGGTTGCTAGGCAGTCCTAGGATCGCCTTGGAGGGTGTAAGACAGTCCTAGTCTCGACTTGGGTGGTGCTGGACAGTCATGGCTCGGCTTGTAGGTAGCTAGGCAGTCAAAGGATCAACATTTTGGATGCTAGTTTGCCCTAGGAAGACATAGAGTGTGCTATACAGTACTTGGCTCGACTTGGGTTGGTACTGGAAAATCGTAGGCTCGACTGGAGGTTCCTAGGCAATCCAATGATCATATGGTGGCAGCTAGGTAGTCAATGTATCGCCTCGGAGCGTGCTGCAATGACCTAGGCTCTACTTTGAGAGTGCTAGACAGTCCAAGGATTACTTTGGTGGGTGCTAGGTAGTCGTAGGATCGACCTGGAGGGTGCTGGAAATATATAGGCTCAGTTTGGAAGGTGCTAGGCAGTCCTACGCTCGACTAGGTAGAGGCTAGACAGACCTAGACTCGACTTGCATGTTGCTAGAGTGTCTTAGGCTCGTCTTGGAGGAGGTAGGCAGTCCTATAATCGACTTGAAGGATTTTTGACAGATCTAGGCTCGACTAGTTTGGTGTTTATAGACGTCCTAGGCTCGACTTGGATGTTGCTAGGAAGTTCTAGGCTCAACTTGGTGGGGGCTAGACACTCCTAGGCTTGACATGGAGGTTACTAGGCAGTCCTAGGCTCAACTTGGAGAGTGCTAGCAAGTCCTAGGACAGACTTGGAGGATGCTTGGCAGTACTAGGCTCGAATCGGAGAGTACTAGGTAGGCCTAGGCTAGACTTGGAGGTTGCTAGGCAGTACTAGGCTCGACTCAGAGGGTGTTAGGCAGCGCTAGGTTCGATTTGAAGTGTGCTCGGCATTCCTAGGATCAACTTTCAGGGTGTTAGGCAGTCCTTGGCTCGAATTTGAGGGTGCTAGTTAGCCCTAGTCTCGACTTGGAGGGTGCTAGGTAGTCCTAGGCTCGTCTTGAAGGGTACTAGGTAATCCTGGGATCGATTTGGTGGGTGCAGGGCAGTCCTAGGCTCAATTTGGAAGGTGCTAGGCAGTTCTAGGATAGACAGGGGGTGCTTGTCAGTCCTCTCAACTTAGGTGGTGCTAGACATTCCTAGGCTCAACTTGGAGGTCGCTAGGCAGTCATAGGATCAACATGGTTGCTGCTAGGTAGTCATTGGATCGATTGGGAGGGTGCTGGAAAGAACTAGGCTCGACTTGGAGGGTACTAGGCAGTCCTAGGCTCAACTGGGATGGTGCTTGGCAGTACTATGCTCGACTTGGATGTTGCTAGGTAGTCCTAGGTTCGACTTGGAGGGTGCTACACTCTCTTTGGCTCTACTTGGAGGTCTTAGACAGTCCTAGGATCGACTTAGAGTGTTCTAGGCAGTTCTAGGCTCGACATGGAGGGTACTTGGAAGTCCTAGGCTCGACTTGGATGGTGTTTGGCAGTACTATGCTCGACTTGGATGTTGCTAGGCAGTCCTAGACTCAACTAGGAGGGGGCTGGTCACTCCTAAGCTTGACTTGGAAGTTACTAAGCAGTCCTAGGCTCGACTTGGAGAGTGCTAGTAAGTCCTTGGCTAGACTTGGACATTGCAAGGAAGTTCTAGGTTCGACTTGGAGGATGCTAGATAGTCCTAGGGTCGACTTGAAGGCTTCTAGGCAGTCCTAGGCTCGACTTGGAGATTGCTAGGCAGTCCTAGGCTCGACTTGGTGTGTGCTAGGCAGTCCTAGGATCGACTTAGAGGGTGCTAGAAGATCAAGGTTCCACTTTAAGGGGCTAGAAAGTCCTTGAATCGACTTGGAGGTTGCTAGGCAATCCTAGGCTGGACTTGGAATGAGCTAACAGACTCAGGCTCCCTTTGGAGGGTGTTAGGCAGTCCTCGACTCGTCTAGTAGAGTACTAGGATGTTCTAGGCTCGACTCTGGGTTTGGAAGTTAGTCCTAGTATCTACTTGTAGTGTGCTACACAGACCTAGGATCGTCTTAGGTAGTGCTAGACAGTATTAGTCTCGACTTGGATGATACTAAGCAGTCCTAGGATCGACTAGTTGGGTGCTAGAGAGTTCTAGCAGTGACATGAAGGGTGTTAGACAGACTTAGACTCAAGTATGAGGGCTCAAGGCAGTCCAAGGCTCAACTTGGAGGTTGCTAGGGAGGCATAGGATCGACTTGGAGGGTACTGGGTAGCCCTAGGCTCGATTTGGATGGTGTTAGGCCTACCATGGGTCCAACTCGGAGGCAGCTAGGCAGTCATTTAATCGACTTGGAGGTTGCTAGGCAGTCCTAAATTCGCCTTGGTAGGCAGTCCTAGGTTCGATTTGGAATTTGCGAGGCTGTTCTGTGATCGACTTGGATGGTACTTGGTAGAGCCGGAATTGATTTGGAGAGGGCTAGGCAGAGCTAGGCTCTTATTTGATGTTGCTAGCTCCCCTAGACTTGACTTAGTGGGTGTTAGGCAGTCCTAGGTCCGACTTGGTGGCAGATAGACAGTCCTTTGATCGACTTGGAGGGACCTAAGCACTTCTAGCATCGACTTGGATGGTGCTAGGCTGTCCTAGGCTTGACTTGGAGGGTGCAAGACATTTATATAATTGGCATCGAGGTTGCTAGGCAGTCCTAAGATCGATTTGGCGGGTGCTAGAGATTCCTAGGCTCGCCTTGATGGGTGCTAGAGAGTCCTGGGATCGACTTGGAGGGTTCTAGGCAATCCCAGAATCAACTTGGAGGGGGCTATGCATTCCTAGGATCAACTTGGATGGTGCTAGGCAGTCCTAGGTACGACTTGGAGGGTGCCAGGCATTCCTAGGCTCGACTTGGAGGTTGCTAAATAGTTTAATCTCGACTTGGACGTAGATAGGCAGTCCTGGAATCTGCTTGGAGTTTGCTCGGCAGAACAATGATCGACTCGGCGGGTGCTGGGAAGATCTAGGCACGACTTGGAGATTGCCAGGCTGTCCTATGATCGACTTGAAGTGTGCTAGACAGTCTTAGGCTCGACTTGGAGGTTGCTAGGCAGACCAAAGTTCGATTCCGAGGGGGCTGGGAAGACCTAGGCTCGACTTAGAAGGTGGTATAAAGTCCTACGATCGACTTGGAGTGTGCTAGGTAGTCCTAGGATCGACTTGGAGGGTTCTAGGCAGTCCCAGGCTCGACTTGGAGGGTGCTAGGTAGTTGTAGGCTGTACATGGAGGTTGCTAGGAAGTCCTAGGATCGACTTGGAGTGCGCTAGGCAGTCCTAGATTTGACTTGGAGGTTGCAAGAAAGACGTAGGCTCGACTTCGAGGCGGCTAGGAAGACCTAGGCTCGAATTGGAGGTTGCTAGACTGTCCTAGGCTTGACTTGGGTTGTGCTTGTCAGACCTAGGCTCGACTTGGAGGTTTTTAGGCATTCCAAGTATCAATAAGGTGGATACTAGATTGCCCTTGGAACGACTCGGCATGTGCTAGACATTCCTAGACTCCCCTTGTGTGGTGCTAGACAGTCCTATGCTCGACTTTGAGTTTGCTATGCGGTCCAGGCATCAACTTAGTGGGTGCTAGGTAGTCATTGGTTCGACTCGGAGGTTGCTGGAAAGGCCTAGGCTAGACTTGGAGTTTACTATACAAACCTAGGCTCGACTTGGTATGTGCTAGACTGATCTTGGCTCGACTTGGAGGGTGCTAGAAAGGCTTAGGTTCAGTTTGGAGGTTGCCAAACAGTCCTAAAATCGACTTGGAGGATGCCAAGCAGTCCTAGGAACGAATTGGAGGGAGCTAGATCCTCTTAGGCTCGACTTGGAGGGAGGTTGGCAGTCCTAGGATCAACATGGAGGGTGCTAGACAGTCTTAGGCTTGACTTCGAGGGTGCTAGGCAATCCTAGGATTGGCATAGAGGGTGCAAGGCAGTACTAGGCTCTACTCGAGATTGCTAGGCAGACCTAGGATCGACTTTCAGGGTGCTAGACAGTCCTAGGCTCATCTTGGAGTTAGCTACGCAGTCCTAGGATCGACTTGGATTGAGCAAGGCGGCACTAGCCTCGACTTGGAGGTTGCTAGCCAGTCCTATGATCGACTGTGGTGGTGCTGGATAGACCTAGGGTCGATTTTGAGGTTGCTAGACAGTCCAAGAATCAAATTGGTTGGTGCTTGGTAGTCCTAATATCGACTCGGAGGGTGCTGGAAAGATATAGACACGACTTGGTTGGTGCTAGACATTCCTAGGATCGACTTGGTGGGTGCTAGGCAGTACTTGTCATAACTTGGAGGGTGCTATGTAGTCCTTGGATCGACTTGGGGGGAGCTATGTAGTCCTAGGATTGACTTGTAGGGTGCTAGGCATTTCAGGATAGACTTGGTGGGTGCTAGACAGTATGAGGCTCGACTTGGATGGTTCTAGGCAGTACTAGGATCGACTTGGAGGGTGTTAGGGAGTCTCTGGTACGATTTGGGTGGTGTCAGACAGACCTAGGCTCGACTTTGAGGGTGCTACAGTGTTCTAGGAACGACTCGGAGGGTGCCTTTCAGTCCTCGGATCGACTTGTTGGGTGATAGACAGTTCTAGCTTCGACATGATCGGTGCCACACAGTCTTAGACTCGACTATGAGGCTGCTAGGCAGTCGAAGGATCGATTTGGAGGGTGCTAGGCAGTTATAGGCTAGACTTGGAGGGTGCTCGGCAGACCAATGATCTACTCGGAGGATGCTGGGAAGACCTAGGCTCGATTTGAATTGTACTAGGGAGCCCTAGGCACGATTTGGATGGTGTAACACAGACCTATGCTCGACTTGAAGGGAGCTAGGGAGTCCTAGGATCGACTCGGAGGATGTTACACAGCCCTCGGATCGAATTGTTGGGTGCTAGATAGTATCAGGCTCAACTTGGAGATTGCTAGGCTGTCCTAGGATCGACATGTAGGTTGCTCGGCAGACCAGTGTTCGACTCGGAGAATGCTTGTCAGATCTAGGCTCTACTTGGAGTGTGCTAGACAGTCTTAGGATCGACTTGGAGGGTTCTAGGTAGTCCTAGGCTGGACATGGGTGGTTGTTAGGCTGTCCTAGGATCAATTTGGAGGGTGCTAGTCAGTCCTTCGTTGGACTTGTGTGGCACTAGATAGTACTGTGCTCAACTTGGAGGTTGCTAGGCAGTACAAGGATCAACATGGTGGAAGCTAGTTTGTACTAGGAACGACTCGGATTGTGCTAGACATTCCTAGGCTCGAATTAATTGGTGCTATACAGTGCTATGTTCGACTTGGAAGTTGCTAGCAGTCCATGAATCAACTTATTGTGTGCTAGGTAGTAATTGAATCGATTCGGAGGGTACTGGAAAGTCCTAGGCTATACTTGGAGGGTGCTAGACAGTCCTATGCTTGACTTGGGTGGTGCTAGACAGACCTAGGCTTGACTTCGAGGGTGCTAGATAGTCTTAGGCTCGATTTGGAGTTTGTTAGACAGTCATAGGATCGACTTGGAGGGTGCTAGGCAGTCCTAAGGACGATTTGGGGGGAGCTAGATTCTCTTAGGCTTGACTTGTAGGGAGGTTGGCAGTCATAGGCTCGACATGGAGGTTGGTTGCAAACCTAGTATCGACTTGGAGGGTGCTAGACAGACTTATGCTCGGCTTGTAGTTTGCTAGGAGATCCTATGATTGACTTGAAGGTTGCTAGGTAGTCCTAGGATCGACTTGGAGGGTTCTAGATTGTCTTAGGCTCGACGTGTATGGTGGTTGGTAGTCCTAGGATCCACTCGGAAGTTGCTAGGTAGTCCTAGGCTCGACGTGGAGGTTGCTAGGTAGTCCTGGGATCGACTTGGAGGGTGCTAGACAGTCTTAGGCTCGAATTGGATGGTGCTAGGCTGTCCTAGGTTTGACATATAGTGCGCTAGGCAGTCCTAGGCTCAACTTCGAGATTGCTAGGCAGACCTAAGATCGACTTGGAAGCTGATAGGCAATCCTTAACTCATCTTGGAGGGTGCTAGGTAGTCCTAGGAGCGACTTGGATGGTTCTATTCAGTCCTAGCCTCGAAATGGAGTGTATATCATATGACTGACTAGCACCAACAGGGTCGTGCCATGTTCTGCCTATAACTCACCAAGTTGAGCCTAGGACTACTTAGCACCCAAAAATTCTATCCCAGATCTGCCCTGTTCCAGTCAAATCGAGCCTAGGACTGCCTAGTCCCCATCAAGTCGAGCATAGGACTATCTAATTCCCACCAAGTCGTGCCTAAGTCTGTCTAGCATCCACCAAACATAGCCTAAGACTGCTTAGCAGCCAATAAGTCCAGCCCAGGTCTGCCTACATTCCAACAAGTCTATCCCAGGTCGGCTTAATCCCACCAAGTCGTGCCCATGACTTACTAGATCCCACCAAGTCGAGCATAGAACTGCCTGTTTCCCACAAGCCAATTTTATCACTGCCTAGCACCCACTTATTCAAGCCTAGGACTGCCTTGCTCCTACCATGTCGTGCCTAGGACTGCCTACCACCCACCAAGTCGAGCATAGTATTACCTGTTACCCACCAAGACGAGCCTAGGACTCCCTAGCATTACCAAGTCGAACCCAAGACTGCCAGGTTCCCATAAATACGAGCTTTGGACAGCATAGCACCTCCAACGTGGCGTCTTGGACTAAATGGTTCTCTCCACTTCGTGCCTTGTAATACATAGCTCCCAACATGTCGAGCCAAGTTCTATCTAACACCCCCCAAAGTCACGCATAGGAATGCTTAGCATCCACCAATACGAGCCTAGGACAGCTTAGCACACACCTAGTTCAGCATAGGCCTACCTTGTTCTTACCATGTCGAGTCTACGACTGCCTAGCACTGACCAATTCGAGCCCAGGACCACACACTTCCCACCATTTCGAGCACAAGATTCTCTAGTTCCAAACATGTCGAGACAGGTCAGCCTAACTCCCACCAAGTCGAGTGCAGGATTGACTAGTTATCCACTAAGTCGAGCCTATAACTGCCTTAGACTCCTTAGGTCGAGTCCATGTCTGTGCTTCCCACCATGTCGAGCCTAAGACTGGATGGGTCCCAACAAGTGGAACACAGACCGGCCTAGCTCCCACCAAGGCGAGCTTATGACAAAACAGCACTCACAAAGTCGAGTCCAAATCGGCATAGCTCCCACCATGTCGGGCCCAGGACTGCCTAGTTCCACCAAGACCAGCCTAAGACTGCCTGATTCTCTCCAATTCGAGCCTTGTAAGCTGCTAGGCAGTCCTAGGCTTATCTTGGAGGGTGCTAGACAGTCCTAGGATCGACTTGGATGGTTCTAGACAGTCCTAGCCTCGACTTGGAGGGTATATATTATGACTGCCTGGCACCAACCAAGTCGTGCCATGTTCTGCCTATAACTCACCAAGTTGAGCCTAGGACTGTTAAGCACCCAACAAGTCGATCCCAGATCTGACTTGTTCCAGTCAAGTCGATCATAGGACTAACTAGTCCCCATCAAGTCGAGCAGAGAACTGTCTAGTTCCCACCAAGTCGTGCCTAAGTCTGTCTAGCATCCACCAAGTAGTGCCTAGGACTTCTTAGCAACCAACAAGTCCAGCCCAGGTCTGCCTAGTTCCAATCATGTCAAACATAGGACTGCCTAGTTCCCCACCAAGTCAACCATAGGACTTTCTAGTTTCCACCAAGACGAGCATAGAAAATCTTAGCATTCCCCAAGTAGAGCCTAGGTTTGCCTAACACCACGAAGTCGTGCCTAGGACTGCCCAGCACCCAACATGTCGAGCCTAGAACTACCCATTTCCCACCAAGTCGATCCAGGACTGCTTGTTCCCACAGCGTCTAGACTAGGCTAACAAGCAAGCACCAAGTCGAGCCCAGGCTGCCTAGTTCCCACCAGGTCTAGCCTAGTACTGCCTAGCAGCAACCAAGTCGAACATAGGACAGTTTAATACCCACCAAGTCGAGCCCAGGAATGACTTGTTCCCACCAAGTCGAACCCATTACTGACTAGTTACCACAATGTAGAGCCCAGGACGGCCTATTTTCCACCAAGTGGATCACAGGTTTGCCTAGATACCACCAAGTCTAACCAAGGACTGACCAGTACCCAACCAATCGAGCATAGGACATCCTAGAACCCAGCAATACGAGACCAGGCCTGCATAGTTATTACCAAGTTGAGCCCAGGAATCACAAGTTCCCTCCAATTGGACCCCAGAACTGCCTAGTTCCCCCCAAGTCGAGTGTGGACATGTCAAGCACCCACCAAGTTGATCCCAGGAATCCATAGAGCCCACCAAGTCGAGCCTATTACTGGCTAGTTCCCACCAAGTAGGCCTATGCTTGCATAGCAATCTGCTAATCGAGCCTACGCATGATTAGTACCTACCAAGTCGGGCCCAGAAATGCCTAATTCCTCCCAAGTCGAATCCAGAACTGACTAGTTCTTACCCAGTCGGGCCTAAGGATGAATAGCACCAACCATGTCGAGTACATAACTGCCTAGTTCCCACCAAGACGAGGCTAGGACTGCCTAGCACCAACCAAGTCGATCCTAGGAGCGCCTTGCACCCACCAAGTAAAGTGTATGACTACCTAGCACCCACATAGTCGAGGCTAGGACAGCATAGCACCAACTAACTCGACTCTAGAGATGCCCAGTCACCACCAAGTCGAGCCTAGGACAGTCGAGCTTCCACCAAGTCGTAAATAGAATTGCTCAGTACCTTCCAAATCGTGCCTAGAACTGCCTAGTTCCCACCAAGTCGAGATAAGGCCTAACTAGCACCCACAAAATATAATCCAAAACTCCCTAGTTCCCAACAGGTCTAGCCTAGTACTGCCTAGCACCCACTAAGTCTACCATATGACTGCCTAGTTCCCACCAAGTAGAGCCTAGGATTCTCTAGTTTTCTACATGTCGAGCCCAGGACTGCCTCGATCCAAACAAGTCTAGTCCAGGCCGGCTTAACTGCCACCAAGTCGGGCCGAGGATTGACTAGTTTCCACCAAGACGAGCCTAGAACATCTTCGCACTCCCCATGTCGAGCCCAGAACTGCCTGGTTCCCATTAAGACAAACCTTCGGTTGCCTAGCACACATCAAGTCGCGGTTAGGACGGCCTGGTTGTTTTCAATTCGAGCCTTGTACTGCCTAGCACGCAACAAGTCGAGCCTAGGTCTGCCTAACAACACCAAGTCGCGACTAGTACTGCCTAGCACCCGTCATTGTAGCCAAGAACTGTCCATTTCCCACCAAGTCGAACCAATTATTGCTTGTTCCCAGCAAGTCTAGTCTAGGCCTAACTTGCACGCACTTAATCGAGCCCAGGACTACCTAACACCGACCAAATCGATCCTAGGACTGCCTAGCCCCCACCAACTCGAGTATATGACATCATAGCATCCACCAAGTCGAGCCCAGATCTGCTCAGTTCCCATTACGTCGAGCCCAGGCCTGCCAAGTTCCCACCAAGTCCAGCCTAGGTATAACTAGCACCCACCAATTCAAGACCAGAACTGCTTATTTCCTAACAAATCGAGTCCATTTCGGCATAGTTCCCACCAAGTCGGGCCCATGACTGACAAATTCCCACCCTGTCGTGCCTAGGACTACATAGATCCCATCAAGTCGAACCCAGAACTGCCTAGTTCTTACCAAGTCAAGCCTAGGACAGCCTAGTTCCCACTTAGTCGAGCCTAGGCCTACCAGCAACCACCAAGTCGAGCCCAGGACTGCCTACATCCAAACAAGTCCAGTCCAGGTCGGCTTAGTTCCCACCAAGACGGGCCAATGACTGACTAGTTCCCACCAAGTCCTGCCTAGGACAGCGTAGCTCCCACCAAGTCGAGCATAGGAATGCCTAGTCCCCACACATTCAAGCATAGGACTGCATAGCACTCCCAAGCCGATCATATGACTGTGTAGCTCCCATTAATTCGAGACGAGGACTGCCTTGTTCCTACCATGTCGTTACCTAGGACTGCCCAGCAACCAGCAATTCGAGCCTAGGATTACCTTGTTCCCACCAATTCGTGCCTAGGACTTCCTAGCAACTTCCGAGACGACCCTAGAACTGCCTAACATTCCCAAGTCGAGCCCAGGACTGCCTGGTTCCCATTAAGACGATGCTTGGACTCATAGCACCTCTAAAGTCGCGTCTAGGACTGCTTGGTTATCGAAAATTCGAGCCGTGTACTACATAGCTCTAAACAAGTAGAGACAAGTTATACCTAACACCCCCCAAAGTCACGCCTAAGACTGACTAGCACCCACCAAGTCAAGTCTAGGACAGTCCAGCACTCAACTAGTCGAGCCTAGGTCATACGAGTTCTTACCAATTCGAGCCTACAACTGCCTAGCACTGTTCAATTCGAGCCCAGGACCGCACACTTCCCACCAAGTCCAGTCCAGGAATCTCTAGTTCCAAACATGCCGAGACAGATCGGCCTAACTCCCACTAAGTCGAGCCCAGGATTTACTATTTTCCACCAAGTCGGGCCTAGAATTGCCTAGCATCCACCAATTAGAGCCTATAACTGCTCAGTTCTCTCCAAGTCGTGCCCAGGACTGCCTAGTTCCCACCAAGTTGAAGCTAGGCCTAACTAGTACCCACTACATAGAGCCCAAGTATGCCTAGTTCCCACCAGGTCTAGTCTAGTACTGCCCAGCACCCACCAAATCAAGTATTGGACTGTCTAGTTCCCACCAAGTCAAGCATAGGACTTCCTAATTTCCACCAAGATGAGCCTAGAACATCTTAGCACTCACCAAGTCGAGCCTAGGTCTTCTTAACACCCCGAAGTCGCGCCTAGGACTGCCAAGCACCAACCATGTCAATCATAGCAATGATTAGTTCCCACCAAGTCGAGCCCATGACTGACTAGTTACCACCAAGTAGAGCCCAGGATGGCCTATTTTACACCAAGTAGATCACAGGTTTGCTTAGTTACCACCTAGTTTAACCAAGGACTGCCCAGCACCCAACAAATCGAGCATAGGACATCCTAGAACCCAGCAAGTCTTACTAAGTTGAGCCCAGGAATCACATTTTCCCTCCAAGTAGAGCCCAGTACTGCCTAATTCCCTCCAAGTCGAGTGTGGACATGTCAATCATTCACAAAGTTGATCCCAGGACTTCATAATGTCCATCAAATCGAGCCTAGTACTAGCTAGTTCCAAACCAAGTCGAGCCTACACTTGCTTAGCTCTCTGCTAGTCGAGCCTATGCATCATTAGTTCCCAACAATTAGAACACAGAACTGACTAGTTCTTACCTAGTAGGGCATAGGACTAAATAGCACCCACCAATTCGAGTGCAGGACTGCCTAGTTCCCACTAAGACGAGGCTAGGACTGCCTAGCACCCACCAAGTCGTGCCTAGAACTGCTCAACCCCCATATGTCGATTCCAGGCCTGCCTAGTTCCCACCAAGTCGAGCCTAGGTCTAACTAGCACCCAACATGTCGAGATCAGGACTTTCTATATCCCACCAATTCGAGCCTAGTACTGCCTAGTACCCAACAAGTCGAGCTTAGGACTGCCTAGTTCCCACCAAGTCGAACATAGGACTGTCTAGCACCCACCAAGTCGAGCTTAGGACTGCCTAGTTCCCACCAAGTCGAGCGTAGGACTGTCTAGCACCCAACAAGTCGAGAAAAGGACTGCCTTGTTCTCACCAAGTCCAGCCTATGCCTAACTAGCATCCAACAAGGTGAGCCTAGGATTATCTCACTCTCCTTAAGTCGAGCCCAGAACTGCGCACTTCCCATCAAGTCGAAACCAGGATTGTTTATTTCCCAATAAATAGAGTCCAGTTCGGCATAGCTCCCACCAAGTCGGGCCCAGAACTGCCTAGTTCCACCCTTTCGGCCCTAGAACTGCCTTAAATCCACCCAGTTGGGCCTTGGACTGCATTGATCTCATCAAGTCGAACACAGAACTGCCCAGTTCTTTCCAAGTCGAGCCGAGGAGAGTCTAGTTCCCACTTACCCTGATCTGCCAGGTTCCCGTTAAGACGAGCCAAGGAATGCTTAGCAAAACTAAGTCGCATCTAGGGCTGCCTAGTTCTCTCCAATTCGAGCCTTGCACTACATAGCTCCCAACAAGTCTAGCCAAGCTCTACATTACACCGCCCAAGTCTCACCTAGGACTGCCTAGCACCAACCAATTGGAGCCTAGAACAGCCAAGTACTCGCCTAGTCGAGCATAGATCTGTGTTGATCCCACCAAGTCAAGAATACGACTACCTAGCACTGCCCAAGTCGAGCACATGACCGCAAACTTCCCACCAAGTCGATCCCAGGACAGCAGAGTTCCAAACATGTCAAGCCCAGGCCGGGCTAGCTCCCACCAAGTCGAGCCCAGGACTGACTATTTCCCAACAAGTCGAGCCCAGGACTGCCAAGTTCCCACCAAGTCCAACTTAGGACTTCATAGAACCATCAAGACGAGCCCAGGACTTGCTAGTTCCCACCAAGTCAATACTATGTCTAATAGCACCTTGGAGCTAGTTAGGCATAGGCCTAACTAGCTCCAAGTCGAATCTTGGATTACCTCTCACGTCTTAAGTCGAACCCAGGACTCATACTTGCCACCAAGTCGAGCCCAGGACTGCCTATTTCCTAACAAGTCGAGTCCAGATCGGCATAGCTTCCACGAATTCGAGCCCAGGGCTGCCTAGTTACACCAAGCCGAGCCTAGGACTGCCTTAAATCCACCTATTCGTGCCTAGGACTGCCTAGATCCCAGCAAGTCGAACACAGAACTGCTAAGTTCTTACCAAGTAGAGCCAAAGACTGCCCAGCAACTACCAAGTCGAGCGCTGAACTGCCAAAATTCCCACCTTATAAAGGCTAGGTCTGCCCAGCACCCACCAAGTCGAGGCTAGGACAGCTTAGCTCCCACCAACTCGAACATAGGACTGCCTAGTCGCCACAAAGTCAAGCTTAGGACTCCATAGCACCCCCAAGCCGATCATATGACTGTGTAGCACCCTCTTATTTGAGCCTAGGACTGCCTTGTTCCTACCATGTCATTACCTAGGACTGCCTAGCACCCTCCAATTCGAGCCTAGTACTACCTTGTTTCCCCCAATTCGTGCCTAAGACTTCCTAGCACCCACCGAGACGTGCCTAGAACTGCCTAGCATTCCCAAGTCGAGACCAGGACTGGCTGGTTCCCTTTAAGAAGAGCCTTGGACTACATAGCACCCTTAACACCGCGTCTAGGACTGCATGGTACTCCCACCGAATTCGAGCCTTATACAACATAGCTCCCAACTAGTCAAGCCAAGTTCTACCTAACACTCCCTAAAGTCACGTCTAAGACAGCCTAGAACTCACCAAGTCGAGCCGAGGACAGCCAACCACTCAACTAGTCGAGCTTAGGTCTGCCTAGTTCTTACCAAGTCGAGCCTACAACTGCCTAGCTCTGTCCAAGTCGAGCACAGGACCGCAAACTTCCCACAAAGTCGAGCCCAGAACTCTCTAGTTCCAAACATGTCGAGACAGGTCGGCCTAACTCCCACTAAGTCAAGCCCAGGATTGACTAGTTCCCACCAAGTCGAGCCTAGAGCTGCTCAGTTCCCTCCAAGTTGTGCACAGGACTGCCTAGTTCCTACCAAGTCGAACCTAGGCCTAACTAGCACCCACCAAGTCGAGCCTATGAAAGCGTAGCAACAACCATGTCAAGCATAGAATGACATAGTTCCCAGCAATTCGAGCCCAGGATGGCCTAGTTCCTACTTAGTCGAGCCTAGGCCTAACTAGCACCCAGCAAGTCGAGCCTAAGAATGCTTAGCAACAACCAATTCAATCATACGACTGCCTTGTTCCCACCAATTCGTGACTCGGACTGCCTACCACACAACAAGACGAGCCTAGAACAGGTCAGTTCTCACCAAGTCGAACCTATGACAGCATAGCACCCACCAAGTCGGTCATAGAAATGATCAGTTCCCACCACATCGAGCCCAGGCCTGCCTAGTTCCAACTAATTCGAGCCTAGGCCTAACTAGCACCCACTAAGTCGAGCCCAGGACTGCCTTTTTTCCCACCAGGTCTAGCGTATTCACGCCTAGCACCACCAAGTCGAGCGTAGGACTGACAAGTTCCATCAAGTCGAGCCAAGGACCGCCTATCATATAAAAAGTCGACCATACGACTGCCTAGCACCCACCAAATCAAGCCTAGGACTTCCTAGCACCCACCAAATCGAGTCTAGGGTGGCCTAGTTCCCTCCCAGTCGAGTCTAGGACAGCTAAGTTCCCACCAAGTCGAGCCTAGGGTGACTAACAACAAACAAATCGAGCCTAGGACTTCCTAGCACCCATAAAGTCTAGTATAGGACTGCCTACTTCCCACCAAGTCGTGTCTGGGACTGACAAGTTCCCGCCAAGTCGTGCGTAGGTCCACCTAGCAACCACAAATTCGAGCATAGCTCTGCCTATTTTCCACCAAGGCAAGCCTAGGACTGCCTAGCACACACCAAGACGAGCCTTGGACTGCCTAGTTCCCACTGATACGTGACTAGGCCAGTTTTACACCACCAAGCCGAGCGTATTTCTGCCTAGCATGCCACCAAATCCAATACAGGATTGCCTAACACCCTTCAAAACGAGCCTAGGACTACATAGCACCTGACATGCAGGGCCGAAGACTGCCTAGTTAGCACCAAGTCGAATCTAGTACAGACTATAAACCTACCAAGCTGAGCCTAGGACTATCCAGTCCCCTTTAAGTCAAGCCTAGTACAGAGCATTATTCACCAATACGAGACTAGAACTGCCCAGTCCCAACATGTCGTGCCTTGGACAAACTAGTTCACTCCAAGTCAAGCCTAGGCCTAAATAGCAACCACCAAGTCGAGCTTAGGACTGCATAGCACTCCCCAAGTTGAACCCAGGACTGCGTGCTTCCCCTCAAGTCGAGCCCTTTACTGCCTAGTTCCCAACATGTTGAGCCATGGACTGCCTAGATGGCTCCAAGTCGAACCTAGGACTACCTGGTTCTCTCAAATTCCAGCCTGGGACTACTTATCAACCAACTAGTCTAGCCTATGTCTTCCTAGCACCCCCAAAATCAGGCCTAGGATTGGCTAATTCCACCAAGTTTTGCCTAGGACATCATAGTTCCTACCAAAAAGAGCTTAGTACTGCCAAGTACCCACAATAACGAGCCTAGTACTGCCTAGCACTCACCAAGTCAAGCCTTTGACTGCTTAGTTCCAACCAAGAGAGCATAGGTTTTCCAAGCACCCCCAAAGTCGAGTCCTGTACTGCATAATTCCTATCAAAGCGAGCCTACGACTGCCAATTTCTTACCAAGTCGAGCCTAGAACTTCCTCTTGCACCCACCAATTCGTGCCTATTACTGCCTTGATCCAACCAAGTCGAACCCAGGACTGACTAATATCCAACAATTCGAGACTAGGACATCCTATAACCCAACAAATCGAGACAAAGACTCCCATGCACAAAACTACTCCTGCTCATGACTGCCTAGATCCAAAAATTCGAGCTTAGGATTGCCTAGTTCACACCAAGTCAAGATAAGAACAGCATTTTACCGGTCAATTCGAGCTCAGGGCTGCTTAGAGCCCACCGAGTTGAGCCAAGGGTGACTAGCAGATCTCATGTTGTGCCTAGGACTGCCTAGCGCTCCCCAGGTTGAACCCATGACACTCTGGTTCCCACCTAGTCGAGCCCATGATTGCCTAGCACCCACAAAGTCGAGCCTATAACTGTTTCGCAACAATCAAGTCTAGCCAAGATATACCTAGCAACCAGCGAGTCGAGCATAGATCTGCCTAGTACCTACCAAGTTAAGACCAGGACCGCATAGTACCCCCGAAGTCGAGCCTAGACTGCCTAGCACCCACCAGGTCGAGCTTAGAACTGCATAGCACCCCCAAGTCGAGCGTAGGTCTACCTAGTTCCATAAGTCGTGCCAAGGACTGCATAGCACCACCAAATCGAGCACAGGACTGCTTAGTTCCCACCAAATCGAACCTACGACAGTCTAGCACCCACCAAGTTGATTCAAGCTCAGCCTAGTTCCCACCAAGTCGAGAGCAAGACCGACCCGTACCCACCAAGTCCAGACGAGGTCGTCCACACCAAGTGAAACCTAGACTTTCCTACAACCCACAAAGTCCAGCCTAGAACTGCCTAGCACTCCCCAAGTCGAGCCTAGGTCTGCCTAGCACCCAACAAGTCGTGCCAAGGACATACAATACCCTACAATTCGAGCCTAGGACTGTAGAGCTCACAACATGACGAACCTTGGAGAGCCTACTTCCCACCTAGCCGAACCTCGGACTGCATAATACCCACCAAGTCGAGCCTACGACTACCTATCACTCATCAAGTCGAACTCAGGTCTGTCCAGGGACCACCACGTCAAGCCTAGGACTGCCTAGCACCCTCCAAGTCGAGACAAGGACTGCCTAACACCCACCAAGTCTAGCCTAAGACTTCTTATTTCCTACCAAATAGAGTGTAGGACTGCCTATTTCCCACCAAGTCGAGCCTAGGCATAACTAGTACCCACCTAGAAGAGCCTAGATCAGCCTAGCACCCTCAAAGTCGAGCCTAGGACTGCCAAGTTCCCACCAAGTAGAGCGCAGTACTGACAAACACCCACGACATCGAGCCCAGTACTGCCTAGTTTCTACCAAGTTGACCCTAGGACTGACTGGTTCTCACCAAGTCGCGCCAAGTACTGGCTGGCACCCCCAAAGTCGAGCCTCGGACGATCTAGCACCCACCAAGTCGAGCATAGGACATCAGAGTTCCTCCAAGTAGTGTGTAGGACTGCCTAGCACCCACCAAGTCGAGTCTAGGGCTGCCTAGTTCCCATTGACATGAGCATAGGAACACTAATTTCCCACCAAGTCGAGCTTAGGCCAAAATAGCATCCACCTAGTCGAGCGTAGTTCGGTCTAGCACACACCAAGTCGAGCCTAGGACAGCCGAGTTCCCACCAAATAGAGCGCAGTACTGACTAGCACTAACGACATCGAGCTCAGTACAGCCTAGTTCCCACCACATCGCGCCTAGTACTACTTAGCACCCACCAAGTCGAGCCTAGGACTGCTTAGTTTCCACCAAGCCTCGAAATGGAGTGTATATCATATGACTGACTAGCACCAACAGGGTCGTGCCATGTTCTGCCTATAACTCACCAAGTTGAGCCTAGGACTACTTAGCACCCAAAAATTCTATCCCAGATCTGCCCTGTTCCAGTCAAATCGAGCCTAGGACTGCCTAGTCCCCATCAAGTCGAGCATAGGACTATCTAATTCCCACCAAGTCGTGCCTAAGTCTGTCTAGCATCCACCAAACATAGCCTAAGACTGCTTAGCAGCCAATAAGTCCAGCCCAGGTCTGCCTACATTCCAACAAGTCTATCCCAGGTCGGCTTAATCCCACCAAGTCTTGCCCATGACTTACTAGATCCCACCAAGTCGAGCATAGAACTGCCTGTTTCCCACAAGCCAATTTTATCACTGCCTAGCACCCACTTATTCAAGCCTAAGACTGCCTTGCTCCTACCATGTCGTGCCTAGGACTGCCTACCACCCACCAAGTCTAGCATAGTATTACCTGTTACCCACCAAGACGAGCCTAGGACTCCCTAGCATTACCAAGTCGAACCCAAGACTGCCAGGTTCCCATAAATACGAGCTTTGGACAGCATAGCACCTCCAACGTGGCGTCTTGGACTAAATGGTTCTCTCCACTTCGTGCCTTGTAATACATAGCTCCCAACATGTCGAGCCAAGTTCTATCTAACACCCCCCAAAGTCACGCATAGGAATGCTTAGCATCCACCAATACGAGCCTAGGACAGCTTAGCACACACCTAGTTCAGCATAGGCCTACCTTGTTCTTACCATGTCGAGTCTACGACTGCCTAGCACTGACCAATTCGAGCCCAGGACCACACACTTCCCACCATTTCGAGCACAAGATTCTCTAGTTCCAAACATGTCGAGACAGGTCAGCCTAACTCCCACCAAGTCGAGTGCAGGATTGACTAGTTATCCACTAAGTCGAGCCTATAACTGCCTTAGACTCCTTAAGTCGAGTCCATGTCTGTGCTTCCCACCATGTCGAGCCTAAGACTGGATGGGTCCCAACAAGTGGAACACAGACCGGCCTAGCTCCCACCAAGGCGAGCTTATGACAAAACAGCACTCACAAAGTCGAGTCCAAATCGGCATAGCTCCCACCATGTCGGGCCCAGGACTGCCTAGTTCCACCAAGACCAGCCTAAGACTGCCTGATTCTCTCCAATTCGAGCCTTGTAAGCTGCTAGGCAGTCCTAGGCTTATCTTGGAGGGTGCTAGGCAGTCCTAGGATCGACTTGGATGGTTCTAGACAGTCCTAGCCTCGACTTGGAGGGTATATATTATGACTGCCTGGCACCAACCAAGTCGTGCCATGTTCTGCCTATAACTCACCAAGTTGAGCCTAGGACTGTTAAGCACCCAACAAGTCGATCCCAGATCTGACTTGTTCCAGTCAAGTCGATCATAGGACTAACTAGTCCCCATCAAGTCGAGCAGAGAACTGTCTAGTTCCCACCAAGTCGTGCCTAAGTCTGTCTAGCATCCACCAAGTAGTGCCTAGGACTTCTTAGCAACCAACAAGTCCAGCCCAGGTCTGCCTAGTTCCAATCATGTCAAACATAGGACTGCCTAGTTCCCCACCAAGTCAACCATAGGACTTTCTAGTTTCCACCAAGACGAGCATAGAAAATCTTAGCATTCCCCAAGTAGAGCCTAGGTTTGCCTAACACCACGAAGTCGTGCCTAGGACTGCCCAGCACCCAACATGTCGAGCCTAGAACTACCCATTTCCCACCAAGTCGATCCAGGACTGCTTGTTCCCACAGCGTCTAGACTAGGCTAACAAGCAAGCACCAAGTCGAGCCCAGGCTGCCTAGTTCCCACCAGGTCTAGCCTAGTACTGCCTAGCAGCAACCAAGTCGAACATAGGACAGTTTAATACCCACCAAGTCGAGCCCAGGAATGACTTGTTCCCACCAAGTCGAACCCATTACTGACTAGTTACCACAATGTAGAGCCCAGGACGGCCTATTTTCCACCAAGTGGATCACAGGTTTGCCTAGATACCACCAAGTCTAACCAAGGACTGACCAGTACCCAACCAATCGAGCATAGGACATCCTAGAACCCAGCAATACGAGACCAGGCCTGCATAGTTATTACCAAGTTGAGCCCAGGAATCACAAGTTCCCTCCAATTGGACCCCAGAACTGCCTAGTTCCCCCCAAGTCGAGTGTGGACATGTCAAGCACCCACCAAGTTGATCCCAGGAATCCATAGAGCCCACCAAGTCGAGCCTATTACTGGCTAGTTCCCACCAAGTAGGCCTATGCTTGCATAGCAATCTGCTAATCGAGCCTACGCATGATTAGTACCTACCAAGTCGGGCCCAGAAATGCCTAATTCCTCCCAAGTCGAATCCAGAACTGACTAGTTCTTACCCAGTCGGGCCTAAGGATGAATAGCACCAACCATGTCGAGTACATAACTGCCTAGTTCCCACCAAGACGAGGCTAGGACTGCCTAGCACCAACCAAGTCGATCCTAGGAGCGCCTTGCACCCACCAAGTAAAGTGTATGACTACCTAGCACCCACATAGTCGAGGCTAGGACAGCATAGCACCAACTAACTCGACTCTAGAGATGCCCAGTCACCACCAAGTCGAGCCTAGGACAGTCGAGCTTCCACCAAGTCGTAAATAGAATTGCTCAGTACCTTCCAAATCGTGCCTAGAACTGCCTAGTTCCCACCAAGTCGAGATAAGGCCTAACTAGCACCCACAAAATATAATCCAAAACTCCCTAGTTCCCAACAGGTCTAGCCTAGTACTGCCTAGCACCCACTAAGTCTACCATATGACTGCCTAGTTCCCACCAAGTAGAGCCTAGGATTCTCTAGTTTTCTACATGTCGAGCCCAGGACTGCCTCGATCCAAACAAGTCTAGTCCAGGCCGGCTTAACTGCCACCAAGTCGGGCCGAGGATTGACTAGTTTCCACCAAGACGAGCCTAGAACATCTTCGCACTCCCCATGTCGAGCCCAGAACTGCCTGGTTCCCATTAAGACAAACCTTCGGTTGCCTAGCACACATCAAGTCGCGGTTAGGACGGCCTGGTTGTTTTCAATTCGAGCCTTGTACTGCCTAGCACGCAACAAGTCGAGCCTAGGTCTGCCTAACAACACCAAGTCGCGACTAGTACTGCCTAGCACCCGTCATTGTAGCCAAGAACTGTCCATTTCCCACCAAGTCGAACCAATTATTGCTTGTTCCCAGCAAGTCTAGTCTAGGCCTAACTTGCACGCACTTAATCGAGCCCAGGACTACCTAACACCGACCAAATCGATCCTAGGACTGCCTAGCCCCCACCAACTCGAGTATATGACATCATAGCATCCACCAAGTCGAGCCCAGATCTGCTCAGTTCCCATTACGTCGAGCCCAGGCCTGCCAAGTTCCCACCAAGTCCAGCCTAGGTATAACTAGCACCCACCAATTCAAGACCAGAACTGCTTATTTCCTAACAAATCGAGTCCATTTCGGCATAGTTCCCACCAAGTCGGGCCCATGACTGACAAATTCCCACCCTGTCGTGCCTAGGACTACATAGATCCCATCAAGTCGAACCCAGAACTGCCTAGTTCTTACCAAGTCAAGCCTAGGACAGCCTAGTTCCCACTTAGTCGAGCCTAGGCCTACCAGCAACCACCAAGTCGAGCCCAGGACTGCCTACATCCAAACAAGTCCAGTCCAGGTCGGCTTAGTTCCCACCAAGACGGGCCAATGACTGACTAGTTCCCACCAAGTCCTGCCTAGGACAGCGTAGCTCCCACCAAGTCGAGCATAGGAATGCCTAGTCCCCACACATTCAAGCATAGGACTGCATAGCACTCCCAAGCCGATCATATGACTGTGTAGCTCCCATTAATTCGAGACGAGGACTGCCTTGTTCCTACCATGTCGTTACCTAGGACTGCCCAGCAACCAGCAATTCGAGCCTAGGATTACCTTGTTCCCACCAATTCGTGCCTAGGACTTCCTAGCAACTTCCGAGACGACCCTAGAACTGCCTAACATTCCCAAGTCGAGCCCAGGACTGCCTGGTTCCCATTAAGACGATGCTTGGACTCATAGCACCTCTAAAGTCGCGTCTAGGACTGCTTGGTTATCGAAAATTCGAGCCGTGTACTACATAGCTCTAAACAAGTAGAGACAAGTTATACCTAACACCCCCCAAAGTCACGCCTAAGACTGACTAGCAACCACCAAGTCAAGTCTAGGACAGTCCAGCACTCAACTAGTCGAGCCTAGGTCATACGAGTTCTTACCAATTCGAGCCTACAACTGCCTAGCACTGTTCAATTCGAGCCCAGGGCCGCACACTTCCCACCAAGTCCAGTCCAGGAATCTCTAGTTCCAAACATGCCGAGACAGATCGGCCTAACTCCCACTAAGTCGAGCCCAGGATTTACTATTTTCCACCAAGTCGGGCCTAGAATTGCCTAGCATCCACCAATTAGAGCCTATAACTGCTCAGTTCTCTCCAAGTCGTGCCCAGGACTGCCTAGTTCCCACCAAGTTGAAGCTAGGCCTAACTAGTACCCACTACATAGAGCCCAAGTATGCCTAGTTCCCACCAGGTCTAGTCTAGTACTGCCCAGCACCCACCAAATCAAGTATTGGACTGTCTAGTTCCCACCAAGTCAAGCATAGGACTTCCTAATTTCCACCAAGATGAGCCTAGAACATCTTAGCACTCACCAAGTCGAGCCTAGGTCTTCTTAACACCCCGAAGTCGCGCCTAGGACTGCCAAGCACCAACCATGTCAATCATAGCAATGATTAGTTCCCACCAAGTCGAGCCCATGACTGACTAGTTACCACCAAGTAGAGCCCAGGATGGCCTATTTTACACCAAGTAGATCACAGGTTTGCTTAGTTACCACCTAGTTTAACCAAGGACTGCCCAGCACCCAACAAATCGAGCATAGGACATCCTAGAACCCAGCAAGTCTTACTAAGTTGAGCCCAGGAATCACATTTTCCCTCCAAGTAGAGCCCAGTACTGCCTAATTCCCTCCAAGTCGAGTGTGGACATGTCAATCATTCACAAAGTTGATCCCAGGACTTCATAATGTCCATCAAATCGAGCCTAGTACTAGCTAGTTCCAAACCAAGTCGAGCCTACACTTGCTTAGCTCTCTGCTAGTCGAGCCTATGCATCATTAGTTCCCAACAATTAGAACACAGAACTGACTAGTTCTTACCTAGTAGGGCATAGGACTAAATAGCACCCACCAATTCGAGTGCAGGACTGCCTAGTTCCCACTAAGACGAGGCTAGGACTGCCTAGCACCCACCAAGTCGTGCCTAGAACTGCTCAACCCCCATATGTCGATTCCAGGCCTGCCTAGTTCCCACCAAGTCGAGCCTAGGTCTAACTAGCACCCAACATGTCGAGATCAGGACTTTCTATATCCCACCAATTCGAGCCTAGTACTGCCTAGTACCCAACAAGTCGAGCTTAGGACTGCCTACTTCCCACCAAGTCGTGTCTGGGACTGACAAGTTCCCGCCAAGTCGTGCGTAGGTCCACCTAGCAACCACAAATTCGAGCATAGCTCTGCCTATTTTCCACCAAGGCAAGCCTAGGACTGCCTAGCACACACCAAGACGAGCCTTGGACTGCCTAGTTCCCACTGATACGTGACTAGGCCAGTTTTACACCACCAAGCCGAGCGTATTTCTGCCTAGCATGCCACCAAATCCAATACAGGATTGCCTAACACCCTTCAAAACGAGCCTAGGACTACATAGCACCTGACATGCAGGGCCGAAGACTGCCTAGTTAGCACCAAGTCGAATCTAGTACAGACTATAAACCTACCAAGCTGAGCCTAGGACTATCCAGTCCCCTTTAAGTCAAGCCTAGTACAGAGCATTATTCACCAATACGAGACTAGAACTGCCCAGTCCCAACATGTCGTGCCTTGGACAAACTAGTTCACTCCAAGTCAAGCCTAGGCCTAAATAGCAACCACCAAGTCGAGCTTAGGACTGCATAGCACTCCCCAAGTTGAACCCAGGACTGCGTGCTTCCCCTCAAGTCGAGCCCTTTACTGCCTAGTTCCCAACATGTTGAGCCATGGACTGCCTAGATGGCTCCAAGTCGAACCTAGGACTACCTGGTTCTCTCAAATTCCAGCCTGGGACTACTTATCAACCAACTAGTCTAGCCTATGTCTTCCTAGCACCCCCAAAATCAGGCCTAGGATTGGCTAATTCCACCAAGTTTTGCCTAGGACATCATAGTTCCTACCAAAAAGAGCTTAGTACTGCCAAGTACCCACAATAACGAGCCTAGTACTGCCTAGCACTCACCAAGTCAAGCCTTTGACTGCTTAGTTCCAACCAAGAGAGCATAGGTTTTCCAAGCACCCCCAAAGTCGAGTCCTGTACTGCATAATTCCTATCAAAGCGAGCCTACGACTGCCAATTTCTTACCAAGTCGAGCCTAGAACTTCCTCTTGCACCCACCAATTCGTGCCTATTACTGCCTTGATCCAACCAAGTCGAACCCAGGACTGACTAATATCCAACAATTCGAGACTAGGACATCCTATAACCCAACAAATCGAGACAAAGACTCCCATGCACAAAACTACTCCTGCTCATGACTGCCTAGATCCAAAAATTCGAGCTTAGGATTGCCTAGTTCACACCAAGTCAAGATAAGAACAGCATTTTACCGGTCAATTCGAGCTCAGGGCTGCTTAGAGCCCACCGAGTTGAGCCAAGGGTGACTAGCAGATCTCATGTTGTGCCTAGGACTGCCTAGCGCTCCCCAGGTTGAACCCATGACACTCTGGTTCCCACCTAGTCGAGCCCATGATTGCCTAGCACCCACAAAGTCGAGCCTATAACTGCTTCGCAACAATCAAGTCTAGCCAAGATATACCTAGCAACCAGCGAGTCGAGCATAGATCTGCCTAGTACCTACCAAGTTAAGACCAGGACCGCATAGTACCCCCGAAGTCGAGCCTAGACTGCCTAGCACCCACCAGGTCGAGCTTAGAACTGCATAGCACCCCCAAGTCGAGCGTAGGTCTACCTAGTTCCATAAGTCGTGCCAAGGACTGCATAGCACCACCAAATCGAGCACAGGACTGCTTAGTTCCCACCAAATCGAACCTACGACAGTCTAGCACCCACCAAGTTGATTCAAGCTCAGCCTAGTTCCCACCAAGTCGAGAGCAAGACCGACCCGTACCCACCAAGTCCAGACGAGGTCGTCCACACCAAGTGAAACCTAGACTTTCCTACAACCCACAAAGTCCAGCCTAGAACTGCCTAGCACTCCCCAAGTCGAGCCTAGGTCTGCCTAGCACCCAACAAGTCGTGCCAAGGACATACAATACCCTACAATTCGAGCCTAGGACTGTAGAGCTCACAACATGACGAACCTTGGAGAGCCTACTTCCCACCTAGCCGAACCTCGGACTGCATAATACCCACCAAGTCGAGCCTACGACTACCTATCACTCATCAAGTCGAACTCAGGTCTGTCCAGGGACCACCACGTCAAGCCTAGGACTGCCTAGCACCCTCCAAGTCGAGACAAGGACTGCCTAACACCCACCAAGTCTAGCCTAAGACTTCTTATTTCCTACCAAATAGAGTGTAGGACTGCCTATTTCCCACCAAGTCGAGCCTAGGCATAACTAGTACCCACCTAGAAGAGCCTAGATCAGCCTAGCACCCTCAAAGTCGAGCCTAGGACTGCCAAGTTCCCACCAAGTAGAGCGCAGTACTGACAAACACCCACGACATCGAGCCCAGTACTGCCTAGTTTCTACCAAGTTGACCCTAGGACTGACTGGTTCTCACCAAGTCGCGCCAAGTACTGGCTGGCACCCCCAAAGTCGAGCCTCGGACGATCTAGCACCCACCAAGTCGAGCATAGGACATCAGAGTTCCTCCAAGTAGTGTGTAGGACTGCCTAGCACCCACCAAGTCGAGTCTAGGGCTGCCTAGTTCCCATTGACATGAGCATAGGAACACTAATTTCCCACCAAGTCGAGCTTAGGCCAAAATAGCATCCACCTAGTCGAGCGTAGTTCGGTCGAGCACCCACCAAGTCGAGCCTAGGACAGCCGAGTTCCCACCAAATAGAGCGCAGTACTGACTAGCACTAACGACATCGAGCTCAGTACAGCCTAGTTCCCACCACATCGCGCCTAGTACTACTTAGCACCCACCAAGTCGAGCCTAGGACTGCTTAGTTTCCACCAAGCCGAGCTTAGGGTGACTAGGAGCTCCCAAGTCGAGGCTAGGACTGCTTAGCACATCACCAAGACTAGCGTAGGAAAGCCAACCCCTCTTCCCTCAGGACGGTCTAGTTCCCACCAAGTCGAGCATAGGAATGCCTAGTTCCCACCAAGAAGAGTGTAGGATTGCCTAGTACCCATCAATTAAAGCCTAGGACAGCCTAGCAATTGTCAAGTCGAGCCTAGAACCGCCTAGCACAACCAAATCAAGCCGAGGTTTGCCTAGCACCAACCAAGACTAGACTAGGACTAACTATCACCCACCAAGTTGAGCACAGATCTGTATAGCAAGCCCTAAATCAAGCCTAGTACTGCCTAGCACCCACAAAGACGAGCCTAGGACTGCCAGTTGCGCCCAAGTCGAGCCTAGACATAACTAGTACCTAACTTGTCGAGCCTAGTAATGCCTAGCCACCACCAAGTCGTGCTTAGGACTTCCTAGTTCCCACCATGTAGCGCGTAGGACTGCCAAGCACCCACAAAGTCGAGCCCAGTACTGCCTAATTCCTACCAAAACGAGCTTAGGCCTGCCTAGGGCCCACCACATCGAGCCTAGGACTGCCTTGTTTCCATCAAGTCGGTCCTTGAAATATCTAATTACCTCCAAATCGAGACTTGGCATGCCTAGTTCCACCATGTCGAACATATAACTGACTAGTATTCCCCAAGTAGAGCCAAGGACTGACTAGCATCCCCAAAACGAGCCTAGAACTGCCTAGCACCACCATGTCGAGCCTAAGACAGTCTAACCCCGACCAAGTCGAGCCTAGGACAGCCTAGTTCCCGCCAATACGAGGCCAGGACTATATAGTTCCCACCATGTTGAGCCTAAGAATGCCTAGTTCCCACCAAGTCAAGCCTAGGACTGCCTATCACCCACCAAGTCGAGCCTAGAACTGCCTAGCACCCACCAAGTTGGGCCAAGGGCTGCCTAGGACCCACCAAGACGAGCCTAGGACAGTCTAACACCGACCAAGTCGAGCCTAGGACAGCCTAGTTCCCACCAAAACATGGCCAGAACTATATGGTTTCCACCACGTCAAACCTAGGAATACCCAGCACCTATCACGTCGACCCTACGATTGACTAGAAGCACCCCTCCCCTCCCCAACAAAATGAGTACATGTCAGCATAGTTCCCACCAATTTGTGCCGAGTACTGTCCTTGATCCAACCAAGTCGAACCCAGGACTGGCTAGTTTCCAACAAGTCGTGACTAGAACATCCTATAACCCAACTACTCAAGACTAGGACTCCCTTGCTAAACTAGTCCTACTCAGGACTACCTAGTATTCACAAATACGAGCATGGGACTGCCTAGTTCCCACTAAGTCGAGCCTAGATCTGCCCAGCACCAACCAAGTCAAGCCAAAGTCTTTCTAAAACCCAAAAAGTCGAACCAAGGACTCTAGCACATAAGTCAAGCCTACGACTGCCTAGCACACAACAAATCGAACATTGGACTGCCTATTGTCCACCTAGCCTATCCTAGGGTTTCCTAGCACCCCCCCCCCCCCAAGTCGAGCCAAGGAATGCCCAGCACACACCAATTCGACTGTGTTTGACCCGTCAATTCGAACTCAGGACTGCTTAGCGCCCACACCAAGTCGAGTTTAGGGTGACTAGCAGCTCCCAAGTAGAAACCTAGGACTGCCTAGTACAACACCAAGAATAGCCTAGGTTAGCCTACTCTCCGCCCACACAAGTCGAGAGTAGGACAGCCTAGTTTCCACCGAGTCGAGCTTAGGACTGACTATAAACACAAAAAGCCGGACATAGGACAGCCCAGCACACTCCAAGTCGAGCCTTGGACAGAGCAGCACTCACCAAGTCGAGCCTTAAAAAATTTACACTTCCCACATGTCGAGCCCTGGTTTGCCTAGTTCCCACCAAGTTGAGCCAAGGCCTAAATAACAGTCACCTAGTTGAGCCTAGAACTGCCTAGCAATCCCCATGTTGAACCTAGGACTGAGTACTTCCCCTCAAGTCGAGCTGTGGACAGCATAGTTCCCAACAAATCGAGCCCAGGTAGGGCTAGCTTCCACCAAGTCGAACTAAGTCAATCTAAGAACCCACAATGTCGAGCCTAAGACTACCTGTCGCCCACCAAGTTGAGCCCAGGACTGACTAGCATGCCCCCAAACGAGCCTAGTGCTGTCAAGCACACAAAAGTCGAGCTTAGTACTGCCTGGTTCTCACCAATTCCAGCCTAGGACTACCTATTTCCCAAAAAGTCCTGCTCAGCACTGCCTGGCACCCACCAAGTCGAGCTTAGGACTGCCTAGTTCAATCAAGTCAATCCTAAGACCTCCTAGCACCAACCAAGTCGAGCCTAGGTCTGCCAAGGACTCACTTAGTCGACACAAGGAGTGCCTAGCACCCAACAAGTCGAGCCTAGGACTGCCTAGCACCCACCAAGTCCAGCCAAGGACTGCCTTGCACCCACCAAGCCGAGCCTAGGATTGCCTACCCACACCCACAAAGTGGATACTATGACTGCCTAGTTCCCCTCAAGTCGATCCTACGAATGACATGTCTCCACCAGGTCGCGCCTAGTTATGCTTAGCACCCACCACGTCGAGCGTAAAATGGCTTACCCCCTCCCCCAAGTGGTGACTATGACTCCCTAGTTCCATCAAGTCGATCCTAGGACAGACAGGTATAGAAAAGTTCGCGCATAGTTGTGCCTAGTACCCACCAATTCGAGCATAGGACTGCCTAGTTCCCACCGAGTAGAGCCTACGACTGCCTAGTACCAAATAAGTTAAGCCTAAGTCTGTCTAAATCCCAAGGACTTCCTAGCACCCACAAAGTCGAGTATAGGACTGCCTAATTTCCACCAAGTAGAGCCTAGGACTGACAAGTTCCCACAAGTCGCGCCTAGGTCTGCTTAGCACCCACAAAGTCGAATTTAGATCTGCCTAGTTACCACATATTGTGCCCCAGACAGACTAGTTCCCACCATGTCGAGCCTAGGCCTAAATAGCACCCACCTAGTCGAGCCTAGGACTGCCTAGCACGCCCCAAGTTCAACCCAGTTCTGCGTACTTCCGACCAAGTCGAGCCCTGGACAGCCTAGTTCGCACCAAGTCGAGCCAACGAAGGCTTAGCACCCACCAAGTCGAGCAAACTCATTCCTAGAACCCACAAAGTCGATCCTACGACTTCCTATCACTATCCAAGTCGAGCCCAGGACTGCCTGGTTCCAACCAAACCTTGCCAAGGATTGCCTAGCCCCACCAAGTAAAGCCTTGAACTATATAGTTCCCATCAATTCGAGACTTGGAATGTCTAGTTACCACCATGTCGAGCATAGGACTGCTAAGTACCCCCATGTTAAACCTATAACTGACTAGCATCCACCAAGTCGAGCAGAGGACTGCCTGGTTCCCACCAAGTAGAGCCTTTAACTGCCTAGCTCCCCCCAAGTCAAGCCTATGACTGCCTAGCACCCACCAAGTCGAGCCTAGGACTGCCTGGCTCTCTCCAATTCCAGCCGAGGACTGTCTAGCAATCAACAAGTCAACCCTATGTGTTCCAAGCACCTCCAAAATCAGGCCTAGGACTGGCTAGTTCTACCAAGTCTAGGATAGGACAACCAAGCACTGGCCACATCGAGCTTAGGATATCCTAGTTCCTACCTAGAAGAGCTTCAGAATGCCAAGTACCCACAAAGTCGAGACAAGTACTGACTAGCACTCGCCAAGTTGAGCCTTCGACTGCCTAGTTCCAACCAAGACGATCGTAGTTTATCCAAGCGCCCACAACGTCGAGTCCAGTACTGCCTAATTCCTATCAAAACAAGCCTAGGACTGCGTAGTCCCCACCAAGTCGAGCTTAAAACTGCCTAGCACCCACAAATACGAGGCCAGAACTATATAGTTCACACCACGTCGCGCCTAGGAATGACTATCACCCACCAAGTCAACCCTAGGATTGACTAGCACAACCCCCCCCCCCCCCCAAGACAAGGACAGGACTGCATAGTTCCAACCAACTCGAGCTTAGTACTGCCTTGATCCAACCTAGTCGTAACCAGGATGGCTAGTTCCCAACAAGCCGAGACTAAAACATCCTAGAACCCAACAAGTCAAGACTAGGGCTCCCTTGCACAAAATTAGTCCAGCTTAAGACTGCCTAGCATCCACACATTCGAGCTTAGGACTGACCAGTTCCCACCAAGGGGAGCACAGCACTGCCTAGCACCAACCAAGTCAATCCTATGTCTGTATAAAACCCATTAAGTCGAGCCTAGTAATGCCTAGCAAACCAACAATTCCAGCCTATGTATTCCTAGCACCTCCAAAATCAGGCCTAGAACTGGGTAGTTCTACCAAGTCTAGCCTAGGACAGCCAAGCACTCGCCAAGATGAGCCTAGGACCTCCTAGTTCCTACGTAGAAAAGCATCATAATGCCAAGTACCCACAAAGTCAACACAAGTACTGACTAGCACTCACAAAGTCGAGCCTTCGACTGCCTAGTTACAACCAAGAAGAACGTAGGTTTGCCAAGCAAACACAAAGTCTGAGTCCAGTACTGCCTAATTCCTATCAAAACGAGCCTACGACTGCCTAGTTTCCACCAAGTCGAGCCTATGACTGCCTAGCACCCTCCAAGTCGAGCCTAGGACTGACTGGTTCTCTCCAATTCAGGCCTAGGACTGTCTAGCACCCTACAAGTCGAGCCTAGGTCTGCCTTGCACCCACCAATACGAGCCTAGGACAGCCTAATCCCCACCAAGTCGAGCTTAGGACTGCGTAGTTAGCAACGATTCGAGCCTACGATTCCCTAGAACCTCCCAAGTGGAGCCTAGGACTACATAGTTCCCACCAAGTAGAGTGTAGGATTGCTTTGTTTCTACCATATCTGGCCTAGGACTGTCTAGCACCCACCAAGTCGAGCCAAGGTTTGCCTAGCACCCAACAAGTCGAGCCTAGAAGGGCCTGGTGGCTCTCTTTAATTCAGGCCTAGGACTGCCTTGCACCCAACAAGACGAGCCTAGGTTTGACTAGAACCGACATTGATTATCCTAGGTCAGCCTAGTTCCCAGCAAGTCAAGCTTAGGACTGAAAAGTTACCACCAATTCAATCCTACGACTGCCTAGCACCCACCAAGTCGAGCCTAGGACTGTCTAGACCCCACAAAGTGGAGCCTAGATCTGCCTAGTTCCCACCAAGACGGCTTAGGACTACCTAGTTACCACCAAGTCGAACCTAGAACTTCCTAGCAACCGCCAAGTCGAGCCTAGTAATACCTAGCACCCACCATGTCGCGCCTAGAACTGCCTAGAACCCACCATGTCATGCGAATGACTGCCTAGTTCATACCAAGTAGAGGATAAGTCTGCCTTGTTCCCACCAAGTCGAACCTAGGCATAAATAGTACCCACCTAGTGGAGCCTAGTTATGCCTAGCACCCATCAAGTCGAGCTTAGGACTACCTAGTTCCCACCAAGTAGAGCGTAGGCCTACCAAGCACACACCAAGTCGAACCCAGTACTGCCTAGTTCCCAACAAGTCCTGCCTAGGACTACCTAGCACCCACCAACTCGAGCCTAACACTGCTTAGTTCTCACCCAGTCGAGCCTAGGACTAACTAGTACCCACCAAGTCGCGCATAGGCATGCATAGCACCCACTAAGTCTAGCCTGGGACAGCATACACCCACCAAGTCGATCTGTCTTGGATGGAACTAGGCAGTTCTAGGTTCGACTTGGTGGGTGTTAGGAAATGCTTGGCTCGACTTGTTGGGAAGTATATTGTCAGGGGCTCGACTTAAGAGGAAGTACTCAGTCCTGGGTTTAAGTTGGGGAGTTCTATGTAGTCCAAGGCTCGACTAGATGGGTGATATTTCGGCCTAGGTGCGACTCCATGGGAAATAGGCACCCAACATGTAAAGCCCAGGACTGCATAGTATCCACCAGGGCGAGCCTAGAACTGCATAGGACCCACCAGGTTGAGCCTAGTACTGCATAGCACCCAACAAGTCGACCCTTGGATTGACTTGCAGCATACCCACACCTTAATGACGAACACCGTGACTGCCTATTTCCCACCAAGTCGTGCCTAGTATTGCCATGATCCAATCACGTAGAGCCCAGGACTGGCTAGTTACCTATAAGTCTTGACTAGGACAGTTTTTTAACCCAAAAAAGGAGCCTTGCACCCACCAAGTCGGGCTTAGGACTGCCTAGTTCCTACGAAGTAGAGCATAGGACGCCATAGTTCCCACAATGTCGAGATTAGGTCGGCCTATTTCCCACCAAGTAGAGACTAGGCAAAAGTAACTCCCACCTGTTATAGCCTAGATCCTACCAAGAAGAGTGCAGTGCTGCCAAGCACACACCAAGTCGAGCCCAGTACTGCCTTGTTCCCACCAAGTCGAGCCTAATACCTACGAGTTCCCACCGAGCCGTGCATTGGACCGCCTAGCACCCCAAGTCGAGCCTAGGACTGCTAAGTTCCCACAAAGTTGAGACTAGGGCTGACTAGCACTCACCAATTCGAGCTTATGACTGCATTGTTCCCACCTAGTCGAGCTAAGGAATGCCTAGTTACCACTGAGTAGAGCTTACGAATGACAAGAAACCAACCATGCCGAACCTAGAAAGCCCAGCACCCTACAAGTAAAATGTAGGACAGCGCAGCACTCACTAAGTCGAGCCCAATAATCCCAAGTTCCCACAAGTCGATCCCTGGACTTCCTTGTTCTAATCGATTCAAGCCTAGGAATGACAAGTTCTAGACCAAGTCACGCCTAGAACTGCCTAGCATACACCAAGTCGTGCCTACGACTGCTTATTTCCCACTAAGTCGAGCATAGGGTTACAAGCAGCTCCCAAGTCGAGCCTAGGACTGGCTAGCACAACACCCAGACTAGCCTAGGACAGCGTATCCCCCACTCAATTCGAGCCTAAGACTGCCTAGTTCTTACCAAGTCGAGCTTAGAACTGGCTAGTTTCCACCGAGTCGAGCCTAGGACGACCTAACCCACCAAGTCGATCCTAGAACTGCCTAGTTCCCACCAAGACGACCTTAGGACTGCCTAGTTACCACCGATTCGATCATAGGACTGTCTAGCAACGACCAAGTCGAGCATAGGACCGCCTAGCACCTACCAAGTCAAGCCTATAACTGCCATGGAAGCCACCATGTCGAGCCTAGGACAGCCTAACCACCAAGTCGATCCTACAAATGACTAATTCCCACTAAGACGGCCTTAGGAATGCCTAGTTACCACCGAGTCGAGCATAGGACTGTCTAGCATCGACCAAGTCGTGCCTAGGTCTGCCAAGCACTCACTAAGTCGAGCTAAGATCAGCCAAGTACCCAACTAGCCGACCCTATGAACACGTAGCACCAATCACGTCAAGCCTAAGTCTGTCAAGCAGTTAGATATTCGAGCCAAGGAGTGCCAAGCACCCAATTAGTCGAGCCTAGGTCTGCCTAGCACCCTCCAAATCGAGCATAGGACTGCCTAGCAATTACAGATTCTAGCCTATAACTGCCTATAACCCACCACATCGAGCATAGGACTGCCTAGTTCACACCAATTAGAGTGTAGGACTGCCTAGTTCCCACCAAGTCCAGCCAATTCATAACTAGTACCCATCTAGTTGAACCTAGAACTGCATAGATCTCCCCAAGTTGAAACCAGGATTGAGTAATTTCACCCCCCCCCCTCCAAGTTGAGACCTGGACAGAATAGTTCCCACCAAGTCTAGCATAGGTCTTAATAGTACACACTTTGTTGAGCCTAGGACAGCCTAGTCTTCCCCAAGACGAACCCAGGACTGTGTGATTCCCCCCTTGTAGAACCCTGGACATAATAGCTCCCACCAAGTCGAGCTAAGAATTTCCTAGCACCCACCAACTCGAGTCCAGGACTTCCTAGTTCCCACCAGGAAGAGTGTAGGACTGCGAAGTACCCACGAATTAGAGCCCAGTACTCCATAGGTCTCACCATGTTGAGCCTTGGACTGACTAGTTCCCACCAAGAAGAGTGTAGGTCTGCCAAGCACACATAAAGTAGAGCCCAGTACTGCCTAATTTCAACAATGTCGAGCATAGGAAAACCTACTACCCGCAAGTCGAGCCAACGACTGCCTATCTCAAAACATCTCATGCTGAGGAATGTTTAGCGCCCATCAAGTCAAGCTTAGGACAGCCTAGTTCCATTACGTTGGGCCTTGCACCTCCTAGCACCAACCAAATAGTGCCTAGGTATGCAAAGCACCCACCAAGTAGAGTCTAGGATCGTTTACCCCCCCCCCCCCCCCAACATTGCTGATAAATTCAATGACTGCCTAGTTCCCATCAAGTCGACCCTAGTACTGACAAGTCTCCACCAGGTCGCGCCAAGTTGTACCTAGCACCCATATATTCGAGCATAGGACTACCTTGTTCTTATCAAGTCAAGCCTACGACTGACTAGCACCAAATAAGTCAAGACTAACTCTGTGTAAAACCCAACAAGTTGAGCCAAGGACTTCCTAGCACCTAACAAATTGACCATACGACTGCCTATCCCCACCAAATCGAAGCCTAGGTCTTCCTAGCACTCACAAAGTCGTGTCTTGGACTGCCTAGTTCCCACCAAGTCGAGCCTAGAAACTTACAAGTTCCCATCAAGTCGAGCCATGTACTGCCTAGCAACTAACAAGTCGAATATACGACTGCTTATGACCCACCAAATCGAGCCTAGGTCTCCCTAGCACCCATAAAAAGTCGAGTCTAGGACAATCTAGTTCCCACCAAGTCGAGCCTAGGACTGACAAGTTCCCACCAAGTCATGCCTAGCACTTCCTAGCACCCACAAATTCGAGTCTAGGACTGTCTAGCATCCAACAAATCGAGACCAGGACTGGCTGGTTCCCACCAAGTCGAGACTAGGATAACATACAACACAAAAATTGGAGCCTAGAACTCCCTAGCACAAAACAAGTCCAGCTCAGGCTGCCTAGCACTCACAAATTCGAGCTTAGGACTGCCTTGTCCCCACAAAGTAGAGCCTAGGCTTAACTAGTACCCATCTAGTCGAGTCAACTAATGTCTAGCACCCTACAAATCGAGCTTAGGACTTCCTTCTTCCCACGAAGTAGAACGTAGGCCTGCCAAACACCCACCAAGTGAACCCTGTACTGCTAAGATCCACCAAGTCAACTCAGGACTGACGGGTTCCCACCAAGTCGCACCTAGGACTGCCTAGCACCAGACAATTTTACCCTCGGACTGCCTAGCACCCAACAAGTTGGGCCTGGGACTACCTAGTGTCCACCAAGTAGGGCATAGTACTGCCTAGTACCTACCTAGTCGAGTCTAGGTTTGCCATGTTCCCGCCAAGTAGAGCATAGGACTGCCTAATTCCCACGAACTCGATCTTAGATATGCCAAGTTACCAACGAGTGGAGCCTAGGACTGCCTAGAACACACAAAGTCGAGCCGAAGACTGACTAGCACCCACCAAGTGGAACCTAGTACTGCCTGGTTCCCACCAAGTAGAGCCTTGGACTGCCTAGTTCCCACTAAGAAGAGCGTAGGACTGCCAAGCACCCACATAGTAGAACCCAGTACTGCATTGTTCCCACCTAGTCGCTCCTTAGGACTGCCTAGTTCCTACCTTGAAGAGTGCAGTACTCCCAAGCACAAACCAAGTAGAGCCCAGTACCGATTAGTTCCCACCAAGTTGAGCCTAGGGCTGACTGGTTCCAACCAAGTCGCGCCTAGAACTATCTAATACCCTCCAAATCGATCCTCGGACTTCCTAGCACCCACCAAGTCTATCCCAGGAATGCCTAGTTACCACCAAGTTAATCCTAGATTTTCCGAGCACCCACCAAGTCGAGCCTAGGACTAATTAGCACTCCAGAGATCGAACCCATGACACACTTGATTCCACCTAGTCAGGCTGAAGACTGCCTTACACTCACAAAGTTGAGCCTAGGTCTTCCTAGTTCCCACTAAGTCAAGCCTAGGACTACCCAGCATCCACCAAGTCAAGCCTTGGACTGCTTAGTTCCCACCGAGTCGTGCCTACACCTGCTTAGCACCCCACAGCCGAGTGTAGTTCTGCCTAGCATGCCATCAAATCCAATCCAGGATTGCCTAATACCATTTAAGTTGTTCCTAGGCTAGCCTGGCAACCACCAAATCAAGCCTAGGACTGCCTAGGAGCCAACAAGTGGAGATTAGGACTCCCTAGCACCCACCACGAAGAGCCTAGTACTGCTTATCACCCATCATGTCTAGACCAGGATTGACTACCAACCCGCAAGACAAGCCTAGTTCTGCCAAGCACCAACCAAGTCAAGCCTAGTTCTGCCTAGCACACGCCAAGTCAGGCCCAGAATAGCCTGATTCCTACCAAGTAGAGCCTTGGACTGCCTAGCACCCCACAATTCGAGCCTAGGACTGCCTGGTTCTCTTCAATTCCCGCCCAAGGACTGCCTAACACCCAACAAGTCGAGCCTAGAACTGCCTAGCGCCCACCAAAACGAGCCTAGTACTGCCTATCACCCACCTAGTTGAGCCCAGGACTGTATAGCAATCCCTAAGAAGAACCAAACACTCCCTAGCACCAACCAAATCGAGTCTAGAACTGCCTGGCACTCTCCAATTCGAACCTAGGACTGCTTAGCACCCTACAAGTCTTGCCTATGACAGCATAGAACTCAAAAAGTCTAACCTTGGACTGCCTAGTTCTCACCAATACGAGGCCAATACTTGATAGTTCCTACCAAGTCAACCCTAGGTTGACTAGCACCCAACAAGTCAAACCTAGGATTGACTTGCAGCACCCCACCGACCTCAATGACGAAGACTGTGACTGCCTATTTCCCACCTAGTCGTGCCTAATATTGCCGTGATCGTACCAAGTCGAGCCCAGGACTGGATAGTTACCATTAAGTCATTACTAGGACAGTTTTGAAACCAAAAAAACGGAGCCTCGGACTCCCTAGCACAAAACAAGTCCTGCTCAGGACAGTCTAACACCCACAAATTCAAGCTTAGGACTGCCTAGATTTCACAAAGTCGAGCCTAGGACTTCATAGCACCAACCAGGTCAAGCCTTGGTCTGTCTAAAACTAACAAGTCGAGCCAAGGATTGCCTAACACCTAACAAGTCAAGTCTACGACTGTGAAGCGCACAACAAATCGAACCTTGGACTTCCTAGTTCCCAAATAACCGATCCTATGACCACATAGCTCCAATCAAGTTGTGCCGAACATGCACCAATTGGAGCCAAGGTCTGCCAAGCACCCAATTAGTCGAGCCTAGGTGTTCCTAGCACCCTCCAATTCGTGCATAGGACTGATTAGCACCTACCAAGTCAAGCCTATAACTGCCTAGAACCCATCACAGTGGGCATAGGACTGCCTAGTTCCCAACAAGTCCAGCCTAGGCATAACTAGTACCCACCTAGTTAAACCTAGAACTGCCTAGAACTCCCCAAGTTGAAAGCAGGAATGAGTACTTCCCCCAAGTCGAGCCGAGGACAGAATAGTTCAAACCAAGTCGAGCTTGGGCTAACAAGTTCCCACCAAGTCTCGCCTAGGACTGCCCAGCACCCTCCAGTCGACCCTAGGACAGTGCAGCACTCACCAAGTGTAGCCTACAAATGCACAGTTTTTCACAAGTCGATCCCTGAACTGCCTAGTTCCCATGGAGTCGATACTAGGACCAAATAGCACCCACCTAGTATATCCTAGGACTTCCTAGAACTACTCAAATTGAACCCAGGAATGCATACTTCCCCCCCAAGTCAAGCCCTGGACAGCCTAGATCCCAACGTGTCGAGCTCAGGGAGGCCTAGCTCTCACCAAGATGAGTTAAGGCTTTCTAAGCATCCACTAAGTCGAGCATAAAGCTGACTATCACTCTCCAAGTCGAGAGCAGTACTGCGTAAATTCTACCAAAACGAGGCTAGGACTGCCCAGTTCCCATCAAGTCGAGCCTAGGTCTGCCTAGCACCCACTAAGTCGTGCCTAGGTCTTCTGAGTTCCCACCAAGTCGAGCTTTGGACAGGCTGTCGCCCTCCAAGATGGGCCTAGGGCTGCGTAGAACCCAGAAAGACGAGCCTAGGACAGCGCAGCACTAACCACGAGGAGTCTTGATATGCCTAGTTCCCACAAGTCGAACCCTAAACAACCTAAATCCCACAGAATCGAGCCATGTCCAAATAGCACCCACCTAGTCGAGTCCATAACTGCCTATAACCCACCACGTCTAGCCTATGACTGCCTAGTTCGCACTAAGTAAGGCGTAGTACTGCCTAGTCCCCACCAAGTAGAGCCTAGGCATAAATAGTACCCATCTAGTCGAGCCAAGTAATGTCTAGCACCCTACAAGTCGAGATTAGGACACCTTGTTACCACGAAGTAGAGCATAG
Source organism: Dryococelus australis (assembly GCA_029891345.1). Lineage (NCBI taxonomy): Eukaryota > Metazoa > Arthropoda > Insecta > Phasmatodea > Phasmatidae > Dryococelus > Dryococelus australis. The sequence goes on along the minus strand of CM057009.1, from coordinate 167,503,250 downwards.
GCCTACCAAGCACCCACCAAGACGAATACAGTTTTGCTTAGATCAACCAAGTCGAGCCTAGGACTGACGGGTTCTCACCAAGTCGCACCTAGGACTGCCTAGCACCCGACAATTCGACCCTCGGACTGCCTAGCACCCACCAATTCGAGTCTTGGATTGCCATGTTCCCACCATGAAGAGCGTTGGACTGCTTAATTTCCACGAAGTCGAGCTTAGATATGCCAAGTTGCCAACGAGTCGAGGTAATGACTGCCTAGAACACACGAAATCGAGCCGAAGACTTACTAGCACCCACTAAGTAGAGCCCAGTACTGACTAGTTCCTACCAAGTCGAGCCTATGACTGACTGGTTCCAACCAAGTCGCTCCTACGAATATATAATGGCCTCCAATTCGATTCTCGGACTGCATAGATCCAACCAAGTAGATCCCAGGAATGCCTAGTCCCCACCAAGTCGATACTAGATTTTCTAAGCACCCACCAAGTCGAGCCTAGAACTAACTAGCACTCCCCAGATCGAACCCATGACTGTCTGGGTCCCACCTAGGCGATCCTAAGATTGCCTTAAACCCACAAATTTTAACCTAGGTCATCCTAGTTCCCACTAAGTCAAGCCTAGGACTACCTAGCACCCACCAAGTCGAGCCTTGGACTACCTACTTCCCACCGAGTCGTGCCTATACCTGCCTAGCACACCCTGTCGTGCGTAGCTATGCCTAGCATGACAGCAAATCCAGTCCAGTATTGCCTAACACCATTTAAGTTGTGCCTAGGCTAGCCTGAAACCCACCAAGTTGAGCCAAGGATTACCTAGTACCCACCATGTAAATCCCAGAATTGCTTAGTTCCCACCAGGTCGAGCATTGGTCTGCCTAGTACCCCCAATCAAGCCTAGGACTGCCTACGAGGCAACAAGTGAGGCGTAGGACGGCCTTGCATCCACCAAGAAGAGCCTAGGACTGCTTATCACCCAACTTGTCAAGCCCAGGACGGACTTCCAACACGCAAGACAAGCCCAGTACTGCCTAGCACAAACCAAGTCAAGCCTAAAACTGCCTAGCATCCGCCAAGTCAGGCCCAGAATTTCCTTGATCCCACCAAGTAGAGCCTTGGACTGCCTAGCACCCCCCAATACAAGCCGAGGACTGCCTGGTTCTCTTCAATTCCCGTCCGAGGACTACCTAGCACCCAACAAATCGAGCCCAGGACTGCCTAGCATCCACCAAGTCGAGCCTAGTTCACCAAGTTGAGACCAGGACTGTATAGCAATCCCCAAGAAGAGCCTAATGCAACTTTGCACCCACCAGATCGAGTCTATAACTGCCTGGTACTTTACAATTCCAGCCTACGACTGCCTAGCACCCAACAAGTCTAGTCTACATCTGCCTAGCACACCCAAAACCAGGCGTAGAATGAGCTAGTTCACCAACTCTAGCCTAGGACAGCCGATAACTCACCAAGTCGAGCCCTGGACTGCCTAGTTCCCACCAATACGAGGCCAGTACTAGATAGTTCCCACCAAGTCAAGCCTAGGTTGCCTACCACCCAACAAGTCAAACCTAAGATTGAATTGCAGCACCCCACCGACCTCAATGACGAAGACCATGACTGCCTATTTCCCACCAAGTCGTGCCTAGTATTGCCTTGATCCAACCATGTTGAGCCCAGGACTAGCCAGTTCTGATTAAGTCTTGACTCGGACAGTTTTTAACTCAAAAAATGGAGCATAGGACTCCGTAGCACAAAACAAATCCTGCTCAGGACTGCCTAGCACCAACAAATTCGAGCTTAGGACTGCCTAGATCCCACAAAGTCGAGCATAGGACTGCCTAGCACCAACCAAGTCAAGCCTTGGCCTGTCTAAAAACCAGCAAGTCGAGCTAAGATTTGCCTAACACCTAACAAAAGAAGTCTATGACTGTGTAGCACACAACAAAAAACGAACCTTGGACTGCCTAGTTCCCAACTAGCCGATACTATGACCACTTAGCACCAATCAAGTCGAGCCTAGGTCTGCCAAGCACCCACCAATTCGAGCTAAGGACTGCCAAGCACCCAATTAGTAAAGCTTAGATCTGCCTAGCACCCTCCAATTCGAGCATAGGACTGCCTGGCACCTACCAACTCGAGTCTATATCTGCCTAGAACCCACCACGTCGAGAATACGACTTCCTAGTTCACACCAACTAGAGCGTAGGACTGCCTAGTTCCCATCAAGTCCAGCCTAGGCATAACTAGTACCCACCTAGTGGAACCTAGAACTGCATAGATCTCCCCAAGTTGAAACAAGAACTGAGTACTTCCCCCCAAGTCAAGCCCTGGAAGGGAACAGTTCCCACCAAGTCGAGACTACGACTGACAAGTTAACACCAAGTCTCGCATAGGACTGCCCAGCACCCTCCAAGTCGAACCTAGGACAGTGCAGCACTCACCAAGTATAGCCTACAATTGCACAGTTATCACAGGTCAATCCCTGAACTGCCTAGTTCCCACAAAGTCGATACTAGGTTTAAATAGCACCCACCTAGTCGATCCTAGGACTGCCTAGAACTACCCATGTTGAACCCAGGACTGCATACTTCCCCCATGTCAAGCCCTGGACAGTCTAGATTCCCAACATGCTCAGGGAAGCCTAGCTCTCACTAAGTTGAGCTGAGGCTCTCCAAGCATCCACTAGGTCGAACCTAAGACTGACTATCACTCTCCACGTCAAGCGCAGAACTGCCTAAATCCTACCAAAGCGATCCTTGAACTGCCTAGTTTCCATCGTGTCAGATCTAGGACTGCCTAGCACTCACCAAGTCGAGCCTAGGTCTTCTGAGTTTCCAACAAGTCGAGCCTTGAACTGCCTACCACCCACTAAGTCGAGCCTAGTACTGGCTTATTCCCACAAGGTCGAGCTTAGGACTGCTTAGTTTCCACAGAGTCATTCCTAGGACTGACTTGAAACCCACCAAGCCAAGCTTAGTTCTGCCCAACACCCTCAAAGTCGAGCCTAGGAGAGCGCAGCACACCCCAAGTCGAGCCTAGGAGAGCACAGGACTCCCAAATTCGAGCCTAGAAATTTCCAGTTCCCACAAGTTGAGAAGTGGACTGCCTACTTCCCACCAAGTCTAGCATAGGTCTAAATAGTACCCACATTGTTGAGCCTAGGACTGCCTAGCCTTCCAAAAGTTGAACCCAGGACTGAGTCCTTCCCCCCTAGTCGAGCCCTGGACAGAATAGTTCCCAACAAGTCGAGCCTAGGTAGGTGTAGTTCCCACCAAGTCGAGATAAGGATTTCCTAGCACCCACCAACTCTAGCCTAGGACTTCCTAGTTCCCACCAAGAAGAGCGTAGGTCTGCCAAGCACACAAGTAGAGCCCAGTACTACCTAGTTTCAACCATGTCGAGCATAGGAAACCCTAGTACCCGCAAATCCAGACAACGACTGCCTATCTCAGACCACCTCCTGCTCAGGAATGTCTAGCGCTCATCAAGTCGAGTTTAGGACTGCCTAACCCACCAAGTCAATCCTAGAAATACCTAGTTCCCACCAAGACGGCCTTAGGACTGCCTAGTTACCACCGAGTCGCGAAAAGGACTATCTAGAAACGACCAATTCGTGCCTAGGACCGAATAGCACCTACCACTTCATGCCTATAACAGCCCAGAACCCACAACGTCGAGGCTAGGACTGAGTAGTTCACAACAAGTAGAGTGAAGGACTGCCTATTTCCAACCAAGTCGAGCTCGGGGCTTGCCTAGTTACCACCGAGATGAGTCTAGGACTGCCTAGTACTGACCAAGTCGATCATAGGACTGCCTATTTCCATCCAAGTCGAGCATAGTACTGCCTAGCACCCACAAATTCGAGCCTCAGACTGCCTAGCACCCACCAATTCGAGTCACGGATTGCCTAGCATCCAATAAGTCGATCATGGAGTGTGCTAGACAGTCATAGGCTCGACTTGGAGGGTGGTAGGCAGTCCTAGGCTCGACATGGAGGTTGCTAGGCAGTCCTAGTGTCGATCTGGAGGGGTAACAAAGGTGTTAGGCTCGACTTGGAGGATACTAGGCAGTCCTAGGCTCGACTTGTAGGATGCTTGGCAGTCCTAGGATCGCATGGATGGTGCTTTGCAGTACTAGGATTGAGTTGGGGTAATCTAGGAAGTCCTAGGATCGACATGGTGTGTGCTAAGCAGTCCTTGGTACGAATTGGAGGTTGCTAGGCTGTCCTAGGATAGACTTGGAGGGTGCTAGACTTTCTTAGGCTCGACTTGGGATGCTCGGAGTCCTAGGTTCTACTGGGAGGGTGTTAGACAGTCTTAGGCTCGACTTGGGATGCTCGGAGTCCTAGGTTCTACTGGGAGGGTGTTAGACAGTCTTAGACTGTACTTAGAGGGTGGTAGGCAGTCCTAGGCTGACTTTGAGAGTGCTAGGCAGTCCCATAATCTACTTGGAGGGGTTTGGTAGTCCTAGGTTCGACTTGGAGGTTGCTAGGCAGTCTTATGATCAACTTGAGGGTGCTAGGTGGTCATTGACTCGAATTGGTGGGTGGTAGGCAGACGTAGGATCGACTTGGAGGATGCTAGGCCATACTAGGCTCGACTTGGAGTATGCTAGACTGTCTTAGGCTCAACTTGGGATTTTCGGAGTCGAAGGATCTACCTGGAGTGTGCTAACAGTCATAGTCTCGACTTGGAGTGTGGTAGGCAGTCCTAGGCTCGACTTGGAGGTTGCTAGGCAGTCCTAGGATGGACTGGGAGGTTGCTCGGCAGAACAATGTTCGACTCGGAGGGTGCTGGGAAGACCTAAGCTAGCCATGCAGGGTGCTAGACAGTCGTAATATCGAGTTAGATTGTGCACGGCAGTCCTAGGATCGGCTTAGAGTGAGGTAGGTAGTCTTAGGTTTGACTTGGAGGGGGCTAGGCAAACCTAGTCACGACTTGGATGTTTCTAGGCAGTCCTAGGATCGACTTTGATGGTGCTCGGCAGTCCATAGATCGACTTGGGGGTTCTAGGTAGTCCAAGGTTCGACTGAGAGGGAGATTCGCAATCCTTCACTCTTCTTTTCTCAGATACTAGGCAGAACTAAGCACTACTTGGTGGAGACTATGTAGTACTAGGCTCGACTTGGAGGTTGCTAGGCTTTCCGAGGATTGGCTTGGAAGGTGCTAGATTGTAATTCGCTAGACTTAGAGGGTGCTAGGCAGATCTAGGCTCGAATTGGAGAGTGTTTTGCATTTCTATGGTCGACTTGGAGTATGCTAGGCAATCATTCTCTCGACTTGTAGGATGCTAGACAGTCCTAGGATTGAATTGGAGGGTACTAGACAGACTTAGGATCGACTTGGAGGGTACTAGGCAGTACTGGGATCGACTTGGTGTGTGATAGGCAGTCCTAGGCATGACTTGGAGTGTGCTAGGCAGTCCTAGGTTCCACTTGGTGGGTGCTAGACAGTCTTAGGCTCGACTAGGAGGGTGCAAGCTATGTCCTAGGCTCGACTTTGAGGGTGCTAGGCTGTCCTAGGCTCGACTTATAGTTTGCTAGGCAGTACTAGGATCGTCTTAGTGTGAGCTAGACTATCTTAAGTTTTTGACTTGAAGGGGGCTAAGCAGTCCTAGTCTCGACTTGGATGTTTCAAGGCAGTCCTAAGATTGACTTTGATGTTCCTCGGCAGTCCAAAGATCGTTTTGGTGGTTCTAGGAAATCCAAGGTTCGCCTGGGTGGGAGCTAAGCAGTCCTACTCTCTTCTTTTCTCAGATACTAGGCAGAACAAGGCTCTACTTAATTGGGACTATGTAGTACTAGGCTCGACTTGTAGGGTGCTTGGCAGTCCTAGGGACGTCATGGAGAGTGCTAGGCAGTCGTAGGATTGACTTGGGGGAAGGTAGGCAGAACTAGATTCGATTTGGAGGGGATGAAGGCAGTTCTATTATCCACTTGGAGGATGGTAGACAGTCTTAAACTCGTCTTGGAGGTTTCTAGGCAGTCCTATGTTCGACTTGGAGGGTGCTAGACTGTCCTAGGCTCGAATTAGAGTTTGATAGGCTGTCCTACATTCGACTTGGAGGGTACTACACAGTCTTCGGCTCGACTTGGAGATTGCTAGGCAGTCCTAGGCACGACATGGAGGGTTTTAGGCTGACCTAGGCTCGACTTGGAGGTTGCTAAACAGCCTTATGATGGAAATAGAAGGTTGTGTGCAGTCATGGCGTCCACTGGGAACTTGCTAGGCTGTGCTATGCTCTATTTGGAGTTTGCTAGGCAGTCGTATGTCGACTTGGAGCATGCTAGGCAGTCCTAGGATCGACTTTGATGGTGCTAGACAATCTAAGGCACGACATAGAGGTTGCTAGGCAGTCCTAGTCTCGACTTGGAGAATATTATAAGAGTTTTAGCCTCGACTTGGAGTGTGATAGGCTGTCGTAGGAACGACTTGGAGGGTGCAAGGAAGACCGATGCTCGACTTGGTGGGTGCTAGGCAATCCTAGGAACGACTTGGAGGGTGCTAGGCAGTCCTGGGCTCGTCTTGGAGAGTGCTTGGCCGTCCTAGGTTCGTCTTGGATGGTGCTCGGCAGTCCTAGGATTGACTTGGGGAAAGCTAGGAAGTCCTAGGTTCGACTTGGTGGTGCTAAGTAGTCCTTGGCTCCACTTGAAGTCAGCTATGCAGTCCTAGGATCTACTTGCAGTGTGCTGTACAGTATTTGGTTCGGCTTGGAGTGTGCTAGTCAGTCCTGTACTCGATTTGGAGGGTGCTAGGCATTCCTAGGATGTAGTTGGAGGGTGCTAGGCATTCCTAGGATGTAGTTGGAGGGTGCTAGGCAGCCCTAGAATCGAATTAGATGGTGCTAGGCAGTCCTAGTGTCGAATTGGTGGGTGTAACGATAGTGTTAGTCTCGACTTGGAGGGTGATAGGCAGTCCTTGGTCCGACTAGGAGGTTGCTAGGCAGTCCTAAGATCGACTTTCAGTGTGCTAGACAGTAATTGCTTTGGCTTGGAGGTTGCTAGTCAGTCCTCGGCTCGATTTGGAGGGAGCTATGTAGAACTGGGAACGACTTGGTGGGTGCTAGGCAGTCCTAGGCTCGACTTGGAGTGTGCTAGGCAGTCCTAGGATCGACTTGGAGACTGCTTGTTAGTCCTATGATCTAATTGGAGGGTGCTAGGCAGTCCTAGGATTGACTTGGGGTATGCTAAGCAGAACTAGGCAAGCCTTGGAAAGTTGTAGGCAGTTCTAGGATCCACTTGGAGGATGCTAGAGAGTCTAAGCTCGACTTGGCGGTTGATATGAAGTCCTATGCTTGACTTTGAGGGTGCTATACTGTCCTAGGCACGAATTAGAGTTTGCTAGGCTGTCCTAGGTTTGACTTGGAGGGTACAAGACAGTCTTAGTCTCGACTTGGAGGGTGCTAGGTTGTCTAAGGCTCACCTTTGAGGGTGCTAGACTATTATAGGGTCAACTTAGATATTGCTAGGATATCCTAGGTTTGACTTGGTGGGTACTAGACCATCTAAGGCTCGACTTGAAGGGCGCTAGGCAGTACTAGGTTTAACTTGATGGGTGATAGGCGGTCCTAGGATAGATTTGGAGGGTGCTAGACAGACCTAGTGTCGAATTGTAGGGTGCTAGGCAAAACTTAGCTCGAATTGGAGGGGGCTAGGCAGATCTACGATCGACTTGGAGGTTGCTCGACAGTACTAGGATCGACTTAGAGGGTGCTAAACAGTCTTAGGGTAGACATGGTGGGTGATAGGTAGTCCTAAAATCGACATTCAGTGTGCTAGACAGTCATTGCCTCGGCTTGGAGTTTGCTAGTAAGTCCTCGGCTCGACTTGGAGGGAGCTAGGTAGTCCTTGTTCGACTTGGCGGGTTCTAGGCAGTCCTAGGATGTACTTGGAGGGTGCTAGGCAGTTCTAGAATCGAATTGGAGGGGGCTAGCCTGTCCTAGGATAGACTGGGAGAGCGCTAGGCAGTCCTAGGATCAACGTGGAAGGGACTAGGCAGTCCTAGGCTCGACTTGGATGGCACTAGACAGACCTAGTGTCGAATTGTAGGGTGCTAGGCAGCCTTAGTGTCGAATTGTAGGGTGCTAGGCAAAACTAGGCTCGATTTGGAGGGGGTTAGGCAGAGCTAGGATCGTCTTGGAATGTTGTGGGCAGTCGTAGGCTCGACTTGGAGGGTGCTAGGCAGACCTAGGATGTACTTGGAGGGTGCTAGGCAGCCCTATAATCGAATTTCAAGGGGCTAGGCTGTCATAAGATAGACAGGGAGAGTGCTAGGCAGTCATTGGATAGACTTGAAAGGTGCTAGGCAGTCTTATGATCGACCTGGATGTGGCAAGGCCGGCCTAGGCTTGATTTGGTGGTTTGCTAGACTGTCCTAGGTTCGACTTGGAGGGTACTAGACACACTTAGGTTCGACTTGAAGGGTGCTAGGCAGTAACAGGATCGACTTGGTGGGTGTTAGACAGTCCCAGGCGTGACTTGGAGTGAGATAGTTACTATTAGGCACGACTAGGAGTGAGCTAGACAGTATTAGGCTTGAATTAGAATTTGCTATGTTGTCCTAGGTTCGACTTAGAGGGTGCTAGACTGTCTATGGCTCGACTTGTGATGCTCGGCGTCCTAGGTTCGTCTGAGGTGTTAGATAGTCTTAGGCTGTACTTAGAGGGTGTTAGGCAATCCTAGGCTCGACTTTGAGAGTACTAGGCAGTCCTAGAATCGACATGGAGGGGTCTAGGTACTCCTAGGCTCGACTTGGAGGTTTCTAGGCAGTCCTATGATCCACTTGAGGGTGGTAAGGGGTCTTAGGCTCGAATTGGTGGTGTGTAGGCAGTCGTAGGATCGACTTGGAGGTTGCTAGGCCGTCTTATGTTCTGCCTGGCGGTTGCTAGAGTATTTTAGTCTCGACTTGAGATGCTCGGAGTCGTAGGATCGACAGGTAGTGTCCTAGACAATCATTGGCTCGACTTGGAGGGTGGTAGGCACTCCTAGGCTCGACTTAAGGTTGCTATGCAGATCTAGCATTGACTTGGAGGTTGCACGGCAGACCAATGCTACACTCGGTGTGTGCTGGGAAGACCTAGGCCCGACTTGCAGGTTGCTAGACCATCGTAGGATCGATTTGGAAGGTGCTATGCAGACCTAGGATAGACGTAGAGTGTGCTAGACAGTCTTAGGTTTGACTTGAAGGGGGCTAGGCAGTCCTAGTCTCGACATGAATGTTTCTAGGCAGTCGTAGGTTCATCTTTGATGGTGCTCTTCAGTCCAGAGATCGACTTGGGGGTTCTAGGAAGTCCAAGGTTCGACAGGGAGGGAGCTAAGCAATCCTACACTCTACTTTTCTCAGATACTAGGCAGAACAAGGCACTACTTGGTGGGGACTATGTAGTCCTCGGCTCGACTTGGAGGATGCAAGGCAGTCCTAGGATGTACTTGCAGGGTGCTAGGTAGCCCTTGAATCGAATTAAAGGGTGCGAGGCTGTCCTAGTGTCGAATTGGAGGGTGTAACGAAAGCGTTAGGCTCGACTTGGAGGGTGATAGGCAGTCCTTGGCCCGACTAGAAGGTTGCCAGGCAGTCCTAAGATCGACTTTCAGTGTGTTAGGCAGTCATTGCCTTGGCTTGGAGGTTGCTAGTTAGTCCTCGCCTCGACTTGGAGAGAGCTAGGTAATCCTGGCATCGACATGGCGGGTGTTAGGCAGTACAAGGCTCGACTTGGAGGTTGCTCGGCAGACCAATGATCGACTTAGAGAGTGCCGGGAAGAACTTGGCTCGAAATGGAGGGTGTTACACAGTCCTAGGCTTGACTTCGATGATGATGGACAGGCCTAGGCTCGACTTGGATGGAGCTAGGAAGTCCATCGATCCACTTAGGGGGTGCTGGAGAGTGTTAGGCTAGACTTGTTGGGTGGTAGGCAGTCCTAGAATCGACTCTGAGGTTGCTAAGTAGTCCAAGGATCGTCTTGGAGGGTTCTAGTAAGTCTTAGACCTGACTTGGAGTGTGTCAGACTGTCTTAGGCTCTACTTGAGGTGCTGGATAGTCCTAATATCGCCTTGGAGATAGATCGGCAGTCCTAGTATAATTGGAGGGTGTTAGACTGTGTTATGCTCGACTTGGAGGTTGCTAGATAGTCCTAGGATCGTCTTGGAGGGGGCTAGGTAGCCCTTGGTTCGACTTGGTGCTTGCTAGGTAGTACTTGGTTAGACTTGGATGGTGCTATGCAGTTCTATACTCGATTTGGAGGGTGCTAGGTAGTCTTAAGCTCGATTTGGAGGGTGCTAGGCAGTCCTGGGCTCGACTTGGATGTTGTTAGGCAGTCCTAGGATTGACTTGGAGGGTGCTAGGCTGTCCTAGGTTCTACTTGGCAGGTGCTAGGCACTCCGTGGCTCGAATTTGAGGGTGCTAGGCAGTCCTAGGCTCGACTTCGAGTATGCTCGGCTGACCAATGATCGACTCGGCAGGAGCTGGAAGACCTAGGCATGACTTGGAGGGTGCTAGGCTGTCCTAGCATCAACGTGGAGGGAGCTAGGCAGTCCTAGGATCGACTTGAATGATGCTAGACCGACTTAGGCTCGACTTGGCGAGTGAAAGACAGTCTTAGGCTCGATGTGGAGGGTGTTAGGCAGTCCTATGCTCGAAATGGAGATTGCTAGACAAAACTAGTCTCCAATTGTGCTCCGCAGTCATAGTAGTGACTTGGAGGGTGCTGGGCAATCCTAGGCTTCACTTAGAGGGTTCTAGACAATCCTGGTCTCGCCCTGGAGGTTGCAAAGCTGTCCTAGAATCGACCTGGAGGGTACTAGACAGTCTAACGCTCGACTTTGAGGGTGCTTAGCAGTCCTAGGCTCGACTTGTGGTGGCTAGGCCATCCTAGGATCGATTCGGAGTGTGCTAGGCAGTTCTAGGCTCGACTAGGAGGATGCTAGGCAGTCCTAGGCTCGAGTTGGAGGGTGCTAGGCAGATCTATGCTCGGATATGGAGGGTGCTCGCCTGAACAATGATTGACTCGGCTGTAGCTGGGAAGACCTAGGCACGAATTGGAGGGCGCTAGGCAGTTCCTAGCCTCTACTTGGAGGGTGCTAGACAGTATTAGGCTCTACTTGGAGAGTGCTAGGCAGACCTAGGCTCGACTTGCAGAGTACTAGACCGTCCTAGGCTCGCCTTGGAGGTTGCTAGGCTGTCCTAGGATCGACCGGGAGGGTACTAGACAGTCTAAGGCTCGACTTTGAGGGTGCCCTGGCAGTACTTGGATCGTCTTGGTGGGTGCTATACTGTCTATGGCTCGACTTGGATGGTGCTAGGCAGTCCTAGGTTCGACTTGAAGGTTGCTAGGCAGTATTAGTTACGACTTGGAGGGCGATAGACTGTCTTAGGCTCGTCATGTAGTTTGCTATGCAGTCCTTGTCCTGACTAGCAGGGTGTTATAAAAGTCTTAGGCTAGAATTGGAAAGTGCTATTCAAAACTTGTCTCTAATTCGAGGGGGCTAGGCAGACTAAGAATCCACTTGGAAGGTGGTAGGCAATCCTAGGTTCGGCTTGTAGAGTGCTTAGCATTCCTAGGTACGACTTGTGGTTGCTAGGCAGTCTTTGGATCGTCTTAGAGTGTGCTAGACAATCTTGGGTTTGACTTGGAGGGTGCTAGGAAGTTCTAGTCTCGACATGGATGTTGCTAGGCAGTCCTGGGATCGACATTGATGGTTCTCGGCAGTCCAAGGTTCGACTTGGGGGGTGTTAGTAAGTCCAAGGTTCGACTTGGAGGGTACTATGAAATCCTACACTAGAATTGGTGGATACTAGGCAGACCTAGGCTCATCTTGGAGGGTGACAAGGAAGTCCTAGGCTCGACTTGGAGGATGCTAGGTAGTCCTAGTATCGACTTTAAGTGTGCTAGACTGTCTCAGGCTCCACATGGTATGCTCGGCAGTCCTAGGATTGACTTGGAGGGTGCTAGGCAGTTTCAGGCTCGACTTGGATGGTTCTAGACTGTCTTAGGCTCGACTTTGAAGGTTGCTAGGCAGTTCTAGAATCGACATGGAGGTTGTTCGGTTGTCCAATGTTTGACTCTGAGGGTTCTGGTAAGACCGTGGCTCGACTTGCAGGGTGCTAGACAGTCGTAGGATCGACTTTGAGGGTGCTAGACAGTCCTAGGCTCGACTTGGAGGTTGCTAGGCAGTCCAAGGCTCGACTCGGAGGGGACTAGTCAGACCTAGGCTCGACTTTAACGGTGCTATGAAGTCCTACGCTCGACTTGATGGTGATGGGCAGTCTTAGGATAGACTTGGAGGGTGCTAGGTAGCCCTAAAATCTACTTGGAGGTGGCTTGGCAGTCCTAGGATAGACTGGGAGGATGCTATACTGTCCTAGGCTCGACTTGGATAGTGCTAGGCAGTCCTTCGATCTACTTAGGAAATGCTAGAGTGTCTTAGGCTATACTTGGTGGGTGGTAGCCTGTCATAGAATCAACTTTGGTGATGCTAGGCAGACCTAGGTTCGACTTGGAGGTGCTAGGCTGTACTAGGATCGACGTGGAGGGTACTAGACAGTCTTATGCTCGAATTTGAGGGTGCTAAGCAGTACTAGATTCGACTTGGAGGGTGCTAAACTGTCTAAGGCTCGACTTGGAGGGTGGTAGGCAGTCCTAGGCTCGACTTGGAGAGTGCTTGGCAGTCCTAGGCTCGACTTGTTGTTGCTAGGAAGTCCTTGCATCGTCTTAGAGTGTGCTAGAGAGTCTTAGGTTTGACTTGTAGGGAGCTAGGCAGTCCTAGTCTCGACTTCGATGTTGCTAGGCAGTCCTAGGATCGACTTGGTGGGTGCTAGTAAGACCAAGGTTCGACTTGGGGGGAGCTAGGCAGGACTAGGTTGGCCTTGGAGGGTTGTATACAGTTCTAGGATCCACTTGGAGGATGCTAGAAAGACTTAGGCTCGACTTGGAGGTTGCTAGGGAATTCTATGCTGGTCTTGGACGGTGCTAGACTGTCCTAGGCTCGAATTGGAGTTTGCTAGGCTGTCATAGGTTCGACTTGTAGGGTAGTAGTCAGTCTTAGGCTCGACTTGGAGGGTGCTATGCAGTACAAGGTTTAACTTGATTGGTGATAGGCGGTCCTAGGCTCGACTTGGAGTGTGCTAGGCAGTCCTAGCATCAACGTGGAGGGAGCTAGGCAGTCCTAGGATCGACTTGGATGGTGCTAGACAGACTTAGGGTCGACTTGGTGGGTGAAAGAGAGTCTTAGGCTCTACATGGATGGTGCTAGACAGTCCTATGCTCGAATTGGAGGAGGCTAGTTAGACCTAGGATCGACCTGGAGGTTTAAAGGCAGGCCTAGGCTCGACTGGGAGGTTACTCGACAGACCAAGGATAGACTTGAAGGATGCAAGACAGTGATATGCTCGACTTGAAGGTTGCTAGGCAGTCCTTCGATCCACTTAGGGTGTGCTAGAGAGTTTTAGGGTAGACTTGCTGGGTGGTAGGCAATCCTAGAATCGACTTTGAGATGGCTAGGCAGTCCTACGTTCGACTTGGAGGGTGCTAGTGAGTCTGAGGCTTGACTTGCAGAGTGCTAGAGTGTCTTAGGCTGGACTTGGGGTGTTCGATTGTCGTAGTATCGACATGGAGTTATTTCGGCAGTCCTAGTATAATTGGAGGGTGTTAGACTGTGTTATATTCCACTTGGAGGTATCTATGCAGTCCTAGGATCGACATGGAGGTTGCCGGGCTGTCCTAGGGTCGAATTGAAGTGTGCTCGGCAGTTCTAGTATCGACTTGGAGGGTGCTGGGCAGACGTAGGCTTCACTTAGAGAGTGCTAGACAATCCTAGTCTCGCGCTGGATGTTACTAGGCTGTCCTAGGATCGACCTGGAGGGTACTAGACAGTCTAAGGCTCGACTTTGAGGGTGCTTAGAAGTCCTAGGCTCGAATAGTGGTTGCTAGGCTGTCCTAGGCTCGAATCGGAGTGTGCTAGACAGTCCCAGGCTTGACTTGGAGGGTGCTAGGCAGTCCTAAGCTCGAATTGGAGGGTGCTAGGCAGAACTAGGATCGACTTGTAGGGTGCTAGTTGGTCTTTGGTTCAACTTGGAGGGTGCTAGGCAGTCCTAGGATCGACGTAAAAGGTGCTAGGCAGTCCTAGGATCGACGTAAAAGGTGCTAGGCAGTCCTAGGATCGACGTAAAAGGTGCTAGGCAGTCCTAGGCTCGACTTGGAGGGTGTTAAACCCTCTTAGGCTTGACTTGGAGGGTGATAGGGAGTCATAGGATCGATACGGCGGTAGCAAGACTGTCATAGCCACGATTTGGAGGGTGGTAGGCAGTCCTAGACTCGACTTGGAGGTTGCTAGGAAGTCCTAGGATCAACATGGAGGTTGCTCGGCATACCACTGTTCGACTCGGAGGGTGCTGGGAAGACCTAGGCTCGACTTCCAGGGTGCCAAACAGTCGTAGGATCGACTAGGAGTCTGCTAGGAAGTCCTAGTATCGTCTGAGAGAGAGCTAGACAGTATTAGGTTTGACTTAGTGGGGGCTAAGCAGTAAAAATTCATGACTTGTATGTTTCTATTAAGTACTAGGATCTATTTGGGGGTTCTAGAAAGTCTAAAGGTTCGACTGGGAGGGAGCTAAGCAGTCCTACGCTCTTTTTTTCTCAGATATTAGGCAGAGCTAGGCACTACTTGTTGGGGACTATGAAGTCCTACGCTCGCCTTGGAGGTTGCTTGGCAGTCCTAGGGACGTCTTGGTGGGTGATCGGCAGTTATAGGATTGATTTGGGGGAAGCTAGACAGAACTTGGTTCGACTAGGAGGGATGTAGGCAGTCGAGTTATATGATTCACTTGGAGGATGCTAGACAGTCTTAGGCTCGACTTGGAGATTGCTAGGCGGTCCTATGCTCGTCTTGGACGGTGCTAGACTGTCCTAGGCTCGAATTAGAGTTTGCTACGCTGTCATAGGTTCGGCTTGGAGGGTAGTAGACAGTCTTAGGCTCGTCTTGGAGGATGCTATGCAGTACTATGTTTAACTTGATCGATGATAGGCGGTCCTAGGCTCGAATTAGAGTTTGCTAGGCAGTCATAGGTTCGGCTTGGAGGGTACTAGGCAGTCCTAGGATCGGCCCGGAAAGTGCTGGGCAGTCCTAGGATCGGGTTGGAGGGAGTTCGGTAGTCCTAGGATCCACTTGTAGGGTGCTAGAGAGTCTTACGCTCGACATGGTGGGTGGTAGGCAGTCCTGGGATCGACTTGGAGGATACTAGGCAGTATTAATATCTACTTGGAGGGAGCTAGACAGTCTTAGGCTGACATGGAGGGTTCTTGGCAGTCCTAGGCTCGACTTGGAGGGTGCTAGGCAGTCCAATGCTCGACTTGGAGGGGGCTAGACTGCCCTAGGCTCGAATTCGAGTTTGCTAGGCTGTCCTAGGTTCTACTTGGAGAGAACTAGACAGTCTTAGGATCGACTTGGAGGTTGCTAGGCAGTATTAATATCTACTTGGAGGGAGCTAGACAGTCTTAGGCTCGACATGGAGGGTTCTTGGCAGTCCTAGGCTCGAAATGGAGGGTGCTAGGCAATCCAATGCTCGACTTGGAGGGGGCTAGACTGTCCTAGGCTCGAATTAGAGTGAGCTAGATTGTCCTATGTTCGACTTGGAGATACTAGACAGTCTTTGGCTCGACTTGGAGTTTGCTAGGCAGTCCTAGGATCGAATAGCAGGGTACTATGCAGTCTTTGGCTCGCCTTGGAGTGTGTTAGACAGCCCTTGGATCGACATGGAGGGTGATATGCAGTCCTAGGATCGACGTAAAAGGTGCTAGGCAGTCCTAGGCTCGACTTGGAGGGTGTTAAACCCTCTTAGGCTTAACTTGGAGGGTGATAGGGAGTCATAGGATCGATATGGCGGTAGCAAGACTGTTATAGCCACGATTTGGAGGGTGGTAGGCAGTCCTAGACTCGACTTGGAGGTTGCTAGGAACTGTTTGACTCGGAGGGTGCTGGGAAGACCTAGGCTCGACTTTCAGGGTGCCAAACAGTCGTAGGATCGACTAGGAGTGTGCTAGGCAGTCCTAGGATCGTCTGAGAGTGAGCTAGGCAGTCTTAGGTTTGACTTTTATGGGGCTAAGAAGTCCTAGTCTTGACTTGTATGATTCTAGGCAGTCCTAGGATCGATTTGGGGGTTCTAGGAAGTCTAAAGTTTTGACTGGGAGGGAGCTGGGTAGTCCTACACTCTTTTTCTCAGATACTAGGCAGAACTAGGCACTACTTGGTGGTGACTATGTAGTCCTAGGCTCGAGTTGGAGGTTGCTTGGCAGTCCTAGGGACGTTTTGGAGGATGCTCGGCAGTCATAGGATTGATTTGGGGGAAGCTAGGCAGAACTAGGTTCGACTAGGAGGAATGTAGGGAGTTCTATGATCCACTTGGAGGATGCTAGACGTTCTTAGGCTCGTCTCGGAGGTTGCTAGGCAGTACTATGCTCGACTTGGAGGGGGCTGGGCTGCCCTAGGCTCGAATTAGAGTTGGCTAGACTGTCCTAGGTTCTTCTTAGAGAGTACTAGACAGTCTTTGGCTCGACTTGGAGTTTGCTAGGCAGTCCCAGGCTTGACTTTGAGGGTTCTAGACTGTCATAGGCTCGAATTAGAGTTTTCTAGGCTGTCCTCGGTTCGACTTGGCGGGTACTAGACAGTCTAACACTCGTCTTGGATCGTACTAAAAAGTCTAAGACTCGACTTGGAGGGTGCTAGGCAGTACTAGGATCGAGTTGGTGGGTGATAGGCAGTCTTAAGCTCGACTTGTAGGGTGCTAGGCAGTCCTTGGCTCGACTTGGAGTGTGCTAGGCAGTCCTAGGCTCGACTTGGAGGTTGCTCGATAGTCCTAGGATCGACTTGAAGGCTGCTACACAGTTTAATGCTCGACTTGGATGTTTCTCGGTAGTCCTTTGATCCATTTAGGGGGTGCTAGAGAGTCTTAGGCTAGACTTGGTGGGTGGTAGGCAGTCCTATAAATGGCTTTGAGGTTGCTTGGCAATGCTATTATTGAAATGAAGGGTGCTAGACAGTCTTAGGCTTGAGTTGTGTGTTGCTTGGCACACCTATGATCGGCTTAGAGGGTGTTTGTCTGTCTTAGGCTGGATTTGGAGGGTGATAGTCAGTCCTCGGCTTGACTTGTAGGGAGCTAGGTAGTACTGGGATCGACTTGGCAGGAGCTAGGCAGTACTAGGCTTCACTCGGAAGTGGCTAGGCAGTCCTAAGCTTGACTTCTACGGTGCTAGGCTGAACCTAGGCTCTATTTGGAGGTTGCTAGCGAGTCCTAGGCGCGACTCGGAGGTGGATAGTTAGACATAGGGTTGACTTGAATGTTGCTAGGCAGCCATAGACTCGACTTGACAGTGCTAGGCAGACCTAGGATGGTTTTCGAGAATGTTAGGCAGCACTAGAATCGACTTGGAGGGGCTTAGGCAGTCCTAGGATCGACTTGAAGGATGATCGGAATACCAATGTTCAACTCTGAGGGTGCTGGGAAGAACTAGGCTCGACTTGCAGGATGATACACAAACCTATTATCATCTTGGATGGTGCTTGGCAGTCCTAACCTCGAGGGGTTGCTAGCCATGTCCTAGGCTCGACTTTGAGGGTGCTAGACTGTCCTAGGTTCGACTTATAGGTTGCTAGGCTGTCCTAGGTTCGACTTGGAGGGTACTAGATAGTCTATGACTCGACTTGGAGGCTGCTAGGAAGTACGAGGCTCGACTTGGAGGGTGTTAGTTAGTCCTAGGTTCGGCTTACAGTGTGCTATACAGTCTTTTGCTCGGCTTGGAGTGTGCTAGTCAGTCCTCGGCTCGACATGGAAGGTGCTAAGCAGTCCTAGGATCGACTTGGAGGGTGCTAAACATTCTTAGGCTCGACTTGGAGGGTGGTAGGCAATCCTAGGCTCGATTTAGAGGTTGTTTGGCAGTTATAGCATAGACTTGTAAATTACTCGGCAGACCAATGTTCGACTCTGACTGTGCTGGGAAGACCTAGGCTCGACTTGCAGGGTGCTAGACAGTCGTAGGATCGACTTGGAATGTGCTAGGCAGACCTAGGATAGTTTAAGAGTGTGGCAGACTGTCTTAGGTTTGACTTGGAGGGGCCTACGAGGTCTCAGTCTCGACTTGAATGTTTCTAGCCAGTCCTAGGTTCAACTTTGATTGTGCTCTTCAGACCAGAGATCGACATGTGGGTTCTAGGAAGTCCAAGGTTCGACAAGGAGGGAGCTAAGTAAACCTGCACTAGTCATTTCGCAGATACAAGGTAGAACTAGGCTATACTTGGTGGGGACAATGTAGTCCTAGGATCGGCTTGGCGGGTGCTAGTTAATGATTGGTTCGACCTGGAAGTTACTTGACAGTCTTAGTCTTGACTCGAAGGTGCTAGCCTGTACTCGGATCGACTTCGTGTGTGATAGGCAGTACTAGACTTGACTTGGAGGGTGCTTGGCAATACTAGGATCGACTTAGTGGGTGATAGGGAGTCCTAGGATTGACTTGGAGGTTGCTATTCCGTCCTAGGATCGGCTTGGAGAGTGCTAGCGCAATTCTAGGATCGAATTGGAGAGTACTTAACAGTCTTAGTCTTGACTCGAAGTTGCTAAGCTGTACTCGGATCGACTTCGTGTGTGATAGGCAGTACTAGACTTGACTTGGAGGGTGCTTGGCAATACTAGGATCGACTTGGTGGGTGATAGGGAGTCCTAGGATTGACTTAGATATTTCTAGGCAGTCTTAGGCTCGACTTGGAGGGTGCTAGGCAGACCTAGGCTCGACTTGGTGGTTGTTAAGCAGATCTAGCATTGACTTGGATTTTGCTCGGCAGACCAATGTTCGACTCGGACTGTGCTGTGAAGATCTAGGCTCGACTTGCAGCGTGCTAGACACTCGTACGATCAACTTGGAAGGTGCTAGGCAGTCCTAGGATTGTCTAAGAGTGTGCAAGACAGTCTTAGGATTGAGTTGGAGGGGCCTGGGCAGTCTTAGTCTCGACTTTGATGTTTCTAGGCAGTCCTGGGTTCTACTTTGATGGTGCTTTTCAGTCAAGAGATAGACTTGGGGGTTCTAGGAAGTCCAAGGTACGACAGGGAGGGAGAGAAGTAAACATACACTCGACTTTTCTCAGATACTAGGCAGAACTAGGCTACACTTGATAGGGTCTATGTAGTCCTAGGATCGGCTTGGAGGGTGCTAGGTAATGATTGGTTCGACCTGGAAGTTACTTGACAGTCTTAGTCTTGACTCGAAGGTGCTAGGCAGTACTCGGATTGACTTGATGGGGGGTGGCATTCCTAGGCTTGACTTGGAGGGTGATAGGAAGTACTAGGATCGACTTGGTGGTTGATAGCCAGTCCTAGAATCCACTTGGAGGGTGCTGGACAGTCTTAGGCTCGACTAGGAGGGTGCAAGCTATTTCCTATGTGCGACTTAGAGATTGCTAGGCAGTCCTAGTCTCGACTTGGAGGATGTTATAAAACTCTTAGCCTCGACTTGGAGTGTGATAGGCAGTCATAGGAACGACTTGGAGGGTGCAAGGAAGACTGAGGCTTGACATGGTGAGTGCTAGGCAATCCTAGAAACGACTTGGAGGGTGCTACGCACTCCTGGGCTCGACTTGGAAGGTGCTAAGGAGTCCTAGCCTCGTCTCGGAGGGTGCTCGGCAGACCAATGATCGACTTCGAGAGTGCAGGGAAGAACTTGTCTCGACATGGAGTGTGTTACACAGTCCTTGTCTTGAATTCGGTGATGATTGACAGACCTATGCTCGACTTTGATGGTGCTAGGCATTCTTAGGCTTGACTTGGAGGAAGCTACGCAGTTCTAGGATCGACTTGCAGTGTGGTATACAGTATTTGGTTCGGCTTGGAGTGTGCTAGTCAGTCTTCGGCTCGACTTGGAGGGAGCTAGGCAGTCCTAGGTTCGACTTGGATGGTGCTAGACTGCCATAGGATGTACTTAGAGGGTGCTAGGCAATCCTAGAATCGAATTGGTGGGGGCTAGCAGTCTTAGGCTGTATTTGGAGAGTGCTAGGAATACCTAGGCTCGACTTGGAGGGAGCTACACAGTACTAGGCTCGCCTTGGAGGTTGCTAGGCTGTCCTAGGATCGACTTGGAGGGTACAAGACAGTCTTAGGCTCGACTTGGAGATTGCTATGTAGTCCTAGGTTCGACTTTCCTGTGCTAGACTGTCCTAGGCTTAAATTAGAGTTTCTAGGCTGTCCTAGGTTCTACTTCGATGGCACTAGACAGTCGAAGACTCGACTTGGAGGATGCTAGTCAGAATAAGTATCGACATGAAGGGTGCTAGGTTGTCTTAGGCACGACTTTGAAGGTGCTAGGCAATCCTAGGATGTACTTGGGTGGGTAGGCAGCCCTAGAAATGAATTGGAGGCGACTAGGCTGTCGTAGGATATACTGGGATGGTGCTAGGTAGTCCTACGCTCGACTTGAAATGCGCTAGGCAGTCCTAGGATCGACTTGGAGGTGGCAAGGCAGTGCTAGACTTTACTTGGTGGGTGCTAGTCTGTAATAGGTTCGACTTGGTGGGTACTAGACACACTTAGGCTCGACTTGAAGTGTGCTAGGCAGTAATAGGATCGACTTGGTGGGTGATAGACAGTACCAGGCTTGACTTGGAATATGGTATGCAGTATTAGTCTCGGTTTTGAGGGTGCTAGACTTTCCTAGGCTTGAATTAGAATTTGCTAGGCTGTCCAAGGTTCGACTTGGAGGTACAAGGCAGTATAAGACTCGACTTGGAGGGTGCTAGACAGTACTAGGTTAAACTTGGTTGTTAATAGGCAGTCCTAGGCTCGACTTGGATGGTGTTAGAAAGACCTAGGTTCCACTTACTGAGTCTAAGACAGTCTTACAGTCGACTTGGAGGGTACTGGCCAGTCCTGGGCTCACCTTGGATGGTGCTAGTCAAAACTAGGCTCGACTTGGAGGGGACTAGGCAGACCATTGATCTACTTGGAGGGATGAAGGCAGTCCTAGGCTCGACTTGGTGGTGGCTCGACAAGCCTAGGATCTATTTGAAGGGTGTTAGAAAGAGTTAAGCTTGACTTGGAGATTGCTAGGCAGTCCTAGGATCGTCTTGGAGGGGGCTAGGTAACCCTTGGTTCGACTTGGCGGTTGCTAGGCAGTACTTGGTTAGACTTGGATGGTGCTATGCAGTTCTAGACTCTGCTTGGAGGGTGCAAGGCAGTCTTAAGCTCGACTTGTAGGTTGCTCGACAGTCCTAGGATCGACTTGAAGGCTGCTACACAGTTTAATGCTCGACTTGGAGGTTTCTCGGCAGTCCTTTGATCCACTTAGGGGGTGCTAGAGAGTCTTAGGCTAGACTTGGTGGGTGATAGGCAGTCCTATAAACGGCTTTGAGGTTGCTTGGCAATGCTAATATTGAAATGAAGGGTGCTAGACAGTCTTAGGCTTGAGTTGTGTGTTGCTCGGCACACCTATGATCGGCTTAGAGGGTGTTTGTCTGTCTTAGGCTGGATTTGGAGGGTGCTAGTCAGTCCTCGGCTTGACTTGGAGGGAGCTAGGTAGTACTGGTGTCGACTTGGCGGGTGCTAGGCAGTACTAGGCTCGATTCGGAGGTGGCTAGGCAGTCCTAAGCTCGACTTCTATGGTGCTAGGCAGAGCCTAGAGGTTGCTAGCGAGACCTAGGCGTGACTCGGAGGTGGCTAGTTAGACCTAGGATTGACTTGAATGTTGCTAGGCAGCCATAGGCTCGACTTGACGGTGCTAGGCAGACCTAGGATGGTTTTCGAGAATGTTAGGCAGCACTAGAATCGACTTGGAGGGGGTTAGGCAGTCCTTGGATCGACTTGAAGGATGATCGGAATACCAATGTTCGACTCTGAGGGTGCTGGGAAGAACTAGGCTCGACTTGCAGGATGCTACACAATCCTAGGACCATCTTGGATGGTGCTTGGCAGTCCTAACCTCGACAAGGGGGTTGCTAGGCAGTCCTAGGATCGTATTAGAGTGTGCTAGAATGTCTGAGGTTTGACTTGGAGGGTGCTAGGCAGTCCTAGACCCGACTTGGCAGTTACTTGGGATAGACTTGGAGGGTGCTAGGTAGCCCTAGAATCGACTTGGAGGTGGCTAGGTAGTCCTAGGATTGACTGGGAGGGTGCTCGTCTCTTCTAGGCTCGACTTGGAATGTGCTAGGCAGTCCTTCGATCCACTTACGAGGTGCTAGAGAGTCTTAGGCTATACTTGGTGAGTGGTAGGCTGTTCTAGAATCAATTTTGGTGATGCTAGGCAGACCTAGGTTTTGATTTGGAAGGTGTTAGGTAGTCCTAGGCTCGACTTGGAGGTTGCTAGGCAGTCCTAGATCGACTTGGAGGTTGCTCGGCACACCAGTGTTCTACTCGGAGGTACTAGGAAGAACTAGGCTCGACTTACAGGGTGCTAGACAGTCGTAGGATTGACTTGGAGGGTACTAGGCAGTCTTGGGATCGTTTTAGAGTGAACTAGACTGTCTTAGGTTTGACTTGGATGATGCTAGGCCATCGTAGGTTGGACTTCGAGGGTGCTAGGCGGCCCTAGAATCGACTTGGAGGGGGTTACGGAGACCTAGGATAGACTGGGATGTGCTAGGCAGTCCTATGCTCGACTTGGAAGGTGCTATGCAGTCCTAGATTATATTTACAGTGTTCTAGGTAGACCTTGGCTCGAATTAGAGGGTGCTATGCGGCTCTAGAATAGATTTTGAGGGTCTAAGCTGTCTTAGGTTAGACTGGTATGGTTTTAGGCAGTCCTAGGCTCGTCTTGGTAGTTGGTAGTCTGCCCCAGGTTTGACTTGAGGGTACTAGACACACTTAGGATCGACTTGAAGGGTGCTAGGCATTAGTAGGATCGACTTGATGGATGATAGGCAGATGTAGGCTTGACGTGGAGAGTGCTAGTCAGTCAAAGGATCCACTTGGAGGGTGCTAGACAGTCTTAGGGTCTACACGGAGGGTGCTAGACAGTATTAGGCTGTACTTGGACTGTGCTAGTTAGACCTAGGATCGACCTGGATGGTACTAGACAGTCTAAGGCTTGACTTTGAGGGTGCTTAGCAGTACTAGGATTGGCTTTGGTGGGTTCTAAACTGTCTTTGGCTCGACTTGGATGGTGGTAGGCAGTCCGAGGTTCGACTTGAAGGTTGCTATTCAGTATTAAGTTACGACTTGGAGGGCACAAGAAAGTCTTACGCTCGACTTGGAGGTTGCTGTGCAGTACTTGTCTCGACTAGCAGGGTGTTATAAGAGTCTTAGGCTAGAATTGGAAAGTGCTTGTCAAAACTATTATACAATTGGAGGGGGCTAGGCAGAACTAGGATGTTCTTGGAGGGTGGTAGGCAGTCCTCGGCACTAATTGGAGGGTGCTTGGCGGTCCTAGGCTCGTCTTGGAGGTTGCTCGGCAGACCAATGTTCGACTCGGAGAGAGCTGGGAAGACCTAGGATCGACGTGCAGGGTGCTATACAATCGTAGGATCGACTTGGAGGGGGCTAGGCAGTCCTAGTCTCGACATCGATGTTCTTGGCAGTCCTAGGATCGACCTTGATGGAGCTCGGCGGTCCAAATATCGATTTGGGTGTTCTAGGAATTCTAAAGGTTCGACTGAGAGGGAGCTAAGCAGTCCTACACTATTCTTTTCTCAGATACTAGTCTGAACTAGGCACTACTTGGTGGTGACTATGTAGTCCTAAGCTCGTCTTGGAGGTTGCTAGGCAATCCTATGACATACTTGCAGGGTGCTAGACAGCCCTAGGCTCGAATTAGAGTTGGCTAGGCTGTACTAGGTTCGACTTGGAGGGTACTAGACAGTCTTAGGTTCGACTTGGAGGTTGCTATGCAGTCCCAGGCTCAACTTGGAGGGTGCTAGACTGTCATAGGCTCGGATTAGAGTTTTCTAGGCTGTCCTCGGTTCGACTTGGAGTGTACTAGACAGTCTAACACTCGACTTGGATCGTACTAGACTGTCTAAGACTTGACCTGAAGGGTGCTAGGCAGTACTAGGATCGACTTGGTGGGTGATAGGCAGTTGTAGGCTCGACTTGGATGTTTCGTGACAGTCCTAGGGACGTCTTGGAGGGTGCTCGGCAGTCAGAGGATTGACATGGAGGATGCTAGGCAGACCTAGGTTCAAATTAGAGGGTTGTAGGCAGTCTTAGGCTCGACTTGGAGGTTGCTAGGCAATCCTTCGATCCACATAGGAGGTGCTAGAGAGTTTTAGGCTAGAATTGGTGAGTGGAAGGCTGTCCTAGAATCAACTTTAGGGTTGCTAGGCAGGCCTAGAATCGATTTGGAGTGCGCTAGACTGTCTTAGGCTCGACTTGGGGTCCTCGGCAGTCCTAGGATCGACTTGGAGGGTGCTAGTAAGACTTAGACATAACTTGGAGTGTGCCAGACTGTTTTAGGCTCGACTTGGGGTGCTTGATAGTCCTAGTATGGACTTGGAGGTAGATTGGCAGTCCTAGTATAATTGGAGGGTGTTGCCTGTATTATGCTAAACTTGGAGGTTTCTAGGCAGTCCTATTATCGTCTTGTAGGTGGCTAGGTAACCTAGATTCGAGTTTTAAGTTGCTAGGCAGTACTTGGTTAGACTTGGATGATGCTATGCAGTTCTTGGCTCGACTTGGTGGGTGCTAGGCAAGCTAGGTTCGACATGGAGTGTGATAGGCAGTCGTAGGCTCGACTTGGAGGTTGCTAGGCAGTCTTAGGATCGACTTGGAGGTT
This sequence comes from Dryococelus australis, assembly GCA_029891345.1. Classification (NCBI taxonomy): domain Eukaryota; kingdom Metazoa; phylum Arthropoda; class Insecta; order Phasmatodea; family Phasmatidae; genus Dryococelus; species Dryococelus australis. The sequence continues at coordinate 167,478,529 of CM057009.1, read as the reverse complement.
GCTCGGCAGACCAATGTTCTACTTGGTGGCTGCTAGGAAGACCTAGGCTCGACTTGCAGGGTGCTAGACAGTCGTAGGATCGACTTTGGGGGTGCTAGGCAGTCATAGGATCGTTTTAGAGTGAGTTAGACAGTATTTTGTTTGACTTGGAGGGGGCTAGGTAGTCCTAGGTTGGACTTCGATGGTGCTAGGCAGCCCTAGAATCGACTTGGAGATGGTTAGGAGGTCCTGGGATAGACTGGGAAGTTCTAGGCAGTCCTAGGCTCGACTTGGAATGTGTTAGGCAGTCCTAGATTCGATTCACAGTGTTCTAGGTAGACTTAGGCTCGAATTGGAGGGTGCTAGGCCGCTCAAGAATCGATTTGGAGGGGGCTAAGCTGCCCTAAGTTAGACTGGGAGGGTTGTAGGCAGGCCTAGGCTCGACTTGAAGGTTGCTAGGCTATTCCAGGTTTGACTTGGAGGGTACTAGATACACTTGGCTCTACGTGGAGGTTGTTAGGCATTCCTATGTTCGACATGGATGGTGCTAAGCAATCCTAGTTTTAACTTGTGGGGTCTAAGCAGTCTTAGGACTGGCATGGAGGGTGCTAGGCACTACTAGGATAGACTTGGTGGGTGAAAGCAAGTCCTAGGCTCGAATTGGAGGTTGCTAGGCCGCTCAAGAATCGATTTGGAAGGGGCTAAGTTGCCCTAAGTTAGACTGGGAGGGTTGTAGGCAGTCCTAGGATCGTCTTGGGGGTTGTTAAACAGTCTTATGATCGAAATGGTAGGTGGTAGGCAGTCATAGGTTCCACTTGGAACTTGATAGGCTGTCGTATGCTCGTCTTGGAGATTGCTAGGCAGTCCTTTGCTCAACTTGGAGGTTGCTAGGCAGTCCTAGTATCACTTGCAGGGTGCTATAAAGTCTTTGGCTCGGCTTGGAGTGTGTTAGTCAGTACTTAGTTCGACTTGGAGTGTGAAAATTTTGTAGGATTCAATTACTCATTACTTACCAATATATTAAATCTAGTAGTTATTGCTGTTTGATTCATACAAAGGGGATCTATAAAGAAACAATTACATAGTATATACTTGCAGATATATGTATGGAAATAGAGAGCGAGTAAGAGTGGGTGTGATTAAAGATTCTTAATATTTGAGAGAAATCTGTATTCAAATTCTTGGTATTAATAAACTGTATACAATTGTGTTTTGGAGATGAAAAAATTTGTAGAATGCAATTTCTCATTTTTTACCATAATATTAAATCTGTTAGTTATTGGTGTTCAATTCATATAAAGAGGATCTATAGATAAATACTTGCATATATATAATGAATGGGGAGAGAGAGATAGAGAGTAGGAGTGTGTGTAATTCAACCTCAGGAATCATTCAATATTTCTGAAAGGTCCAATATTTAAATTCTTGTCATATAATCTAACTATATAAATTCTTCAGTTGTCAGTTTTCAACAGACTGGGAGGAAATATTTCAGTAATTTCTCTTCATATTGAATACAATTGTGAGTTATAATCATAATTGAACAAATCTGATCGAAAACTGTCATTATATACTATGTACACTCTCACACTATATATATATATATATATATATATATATATATATATATATATATATATATATATACACACACACACGCGCGTTTGTTAGGTAAAGCTTCAAGTTTATGAATATTCTAAAATATATCAGTACATATTTGGCAGTCTGTACACATAATTTCAGATTTTACTAGGTATCTTTGAGTACATTCACTATATATATATGTTATATTGTATCCTTTTATTGAGTCACCACTCAAGAATTCTGGCAGGAATCTATCACAAAGTTAGGAGTGTGGAATTTAATTTATGTAGTAAAGGGTAGCAACATCCTGTTGAAACTTAAAACATTTAATTCACAGCACATCGTCATACAGTATAGCTGACTGGTTGGAAATCTCAGTAAATTCTTGCAATAATATACATATTTGTGGATTATACAATTGCAATATATCTTGCAAGAGTCTATGATTAAAGTTCTTCATAATAACAAACAGAATAATAATTGTGAAGGTATCAGTGCCAATAAAGTAGTAGAAATCAATTTGTTAGTTGTCATATTAATAATATGATTATGTAGTAAACAATTGCACACCAGAATATGTGTCAATTCTCATTATGAGCAAAATATAAGCTATTAACAATAACGTATTTGCCCTTTGCATTCAACCAACTGGCCGTCAATCTAACTGAAAAATCAGTACTATGAATATTATCATGGGCTATCTGATGATTTCTACACAAGAAGATTTAAATTATTGAAAAAATTTAGAACATATTGCGTAGAAGTCCAACAAGCTCAGAATAACTGGCAGAATTATTTCTGAAATTTACTAAATATTGTCTATATATGCATTTTAACCTCTATGGCCGACAACTCCAGTAGGAATATAACATTCTATTCTCTGCATAATATCGCCATATTTTGTAAAGTTGTACTCCTAGTACACCATACAGTTGTGGATTCTAATAGTAATTTTCGGCATACTGCACACATTTGAGGATTTCCAAGATTCTTAATGTTTGGGATGAATCTGTGATCACATTCTTGTTCTTAATATACAGTGTACAAGTGTTTTTGGAGATGAAAAATCTTGAAGGAAACAATTACTTATTACTTACATTAATATTAAATTGGGTAGTAATTCATATAAAGGGGATCTATAAAAATACTTGCATAGTATCTTACAATATCTAATAACATAGTTTCAATTTGATAACACCAGACTAGTTGAGTATGAAGCAGTAATTTTAAATCAAACAAAAAACTTGTCTTGTAGTCTTCATATTCGCAATATCAGGCAATAATCTATGAGACAATTGTTATAATAAAATGATCGATATATACATATATAATAGACTGTAAATTTAAAAAATGTATAGGGAATCTTTCAGAACATTCTCGGTACAATATATGATTGCTGTTCTATTATTCTATTATTGTTCTATTATTGCTGTTCTAAAAACATGGTTAGAACCAATAAGAAATATATGGGTTTACAATCATAATATTATGAATAATTGTATTTCCACAGGAAATTAAAGTAGTTTCCTGTAAATGTCATCAAAACATTTAATGTATGATATAATGTATTGAATATAATTTTATATTCCTGCTGGAGATGTCAAACATTGAGGTTAACATGCATATAAGTACAATATTTAAAGCATTTTAAAAAATTTCTGCCAGATCTGTTGAGTTTGAAGGATTTCTACATAAATCTGTCCAGCAATATGCTCTTAAATTTTTCAATTTCTTAAATCTCTTTGATTATAAATCTTAAGATAGCCCATGATAAACTACATCAAACAGATATTTCACAGCAAGCTAACCTGCCAGTTGGTTGAATGCAAAGAGTACCTATGTAATAGTATATAGATTAAAAGTTTGCTCATAATGAAAATTGGCACAAATTCCAGTGTAAATCTATTAACTACAGAATTATAATAATATTTAGACAATTAACACATAGATTTTTAAATCTTTCCTTGCACTGATAACTACACAATTATTGTACAGTATCTTTTAATAAGGAAATTTTACTCATAGAATCCTGCAAGATATATTGCAATTAAAATATCGACTAATATGTATATCATTGCAAGAATTTACAGAGATTTACAACTTATCAGTCATACTGTATGATGAAGTGCTGGATTAAAATTTTCAAATTCAAACATACCGTTGCTACCTTTTACTACCAAAATGAAAATACACTGAAAACTTTTAGATATATTCTGCCTGATTTCTGGGACACCGATTTTAAAAAAGGATACCGTATCGCATGTGTCTCACGAATTTAGTCATAGAATCCCGACCAAAAAACTGAACTTACATGTACAGGCTTTCAAAAATGTACTGATAGATTTTCTAATAGTTTATCACTGGAAGCTCTAACTAACAAATACATATATAATGAGAGTGCGCAGAGATTTTAGTAACAGTTTTTGATCAGACATTTTCTACTTGGAAATAACTCGCAATTGTGTACAATATGAAGAGAAATTACAGAAATATTTGTACCCAGTCTGTTGTATACCAACAACCAAAAAATTTATATATTATGAATGTAAGACAAGAAATTAAATATTTATCCCTGTCAGAAATATTGAATGATTTCAGAGGTTAAATCACATACTCTCTTACTCTCTCTATCTCTCGCTCTATGATATATATATATATATAACTTTGTCTATTTTATCACAATCACCTGCCATTAGAAACATTGTGCCATAATCTTCTCTCCTATGAGACCTAAAATGTTAGATTAACAAAAGGGGTGGAGAAACCACAAATTGAATATCCTACTGTTTCCTGTAATGTAGCCTGCTGGTGCCTAATGTGTGAAAACTTACTGCCAATATGATATGCATTATAACATTATGTACAATGATGACTGGCATCTAAATCAGGCATCTCCAGGCAGGTTTTATAACATAATTAAATTCCTGCTTATATTATCTCTCACCCATAGAAGTGTGTCGCACTAATATCACATAGTCATTATATGTAATGCTTTCCTCAGTATTCAAAACATTTGTAATCTTTAAACAAATTCTTGGTATAAACTGATACAAATTCATTTCTCATTAATCCAAAGTTAAACTGTCAAGTTGAGAATCCTTCGGGAAATTCTCAGCATAATTCATACATTAGTTTGTTAGCTTTGGAGTTCAACCCAACTGGCAGGAAGAAGTGAGATATATAAGTATACTTAAATAATAAAAGTATTTCTTTTACATATACTCCCATATAATCTAACTTCCATGAATCAATCATTTAAATAATATATATAATATAAATTTGTTGATGACATATGGCAGGAAAGTACTTTAATTTTCTTTGGGAATGCGATAATAGAAAATGGTATAATTGTAAGCCTATATTATACAAATTGTTTCTAACCATGTTTTTAGAAAATCAATAACTACATAACTGTATATCGTACCAAGTATTATCTGAAAAATTCATTATACATTTGTTATATTTCCAGTTTATTATACATATGTATATATATCATTTTATTACAAGAATTGTCGCATAGATTTTTGGGTGATGTGAATATGAAGTATAAAAAAAGTACTTTGTATGATGAGAAATTACTGCTAAATGCTCAACTAGAATTTTGTTATCTAATATAAACAACATTATATATATCTAGATACTATGCAAGTATGTGATTTTGGATTTCCTTAATATAAGTTGAACACCAATAACAACTAGATTTAATATTAAGTTAAGTAATGAGTAATAGAATCCTTCAAGATTTTTTCCATCCCTAACAACACAAATACACATACTATATTAAACCAAGAATTTGAAGGAAAAAAATCCTCCCAGACATTCAGAACAATATAACTCAACAAATGTGTATAGTATGCCGAAAATTATTAATAGATTTCATTTTATATTATGTACTAGGAGTAAATAGTTTCAAAAGTATAATGTATGATAATATGTAGAATATAAAATGTTATATTCCTGCTGGAGTTGTCGAACATTGATGTTAACATGCATATATGTATAACAATACAAGAAATTTCGAAAATAATTCTGTTCGATCTATTGTGCTTGCAGGATTTCTACACAAATATGTAAAGCAATATGATCTGAAATTTCTCAATATGTTAAGACTTCTTGTGTAGATATCTCAACATAGCCCATGATAATATACATAGTACTGATATTTCACTGTTACATTGATGGCCACTTGGTTGATTGCAAAGTGTAACTACATTATTGTATATAGATTAATAGTTAGCATATGAGAATTGACATAAATTCCACTGTTAACTACAGAATTGTAACATTATTATGAGAATTGACAAATAGATTTCTACAAATTTCCTGGCACTGATCACTACAGAATTAATATACAGTATCTTAATATGAGGAGACTCTACTCATAGAATCCTGCTAGACTTATTGCAATTGTTTAAACGACAAATTATTCTATCATTGCAAGAATGTACTTATATTTACAACCAGTGTGTCATACTGTAAGACTATGTGCTGAGAATTATATTTTGAAAGTCCAATATGATGTTGCTTCCATTTAAGATCAAAATGAAATAATACACAGAACATTTTGATAGATACCTGCCTGATTTCTTTGGTGCAGACTATATGAAATGATACTGTATAACATGTATATTAAGAATTAGGTTATAGATTCCTGATCAAAGAGCTGAACTTATGTGTACAGACTACCAAATATGTACTGATAGATACCAGAACTGGTATGTAAATCAGGCATCTCCAGGCAGGTTTTCTATCCTATTTTAATTCCTCCTTACATTATCTCTCACCCCTAGATGTGTCGCATAATATTTTCACAGTCAATGCATGTAATGTTGTCCTCAGATTTCAACCCACAAGTAATTTTTAAACAAATTCTTGGAATAAACACATAGAATATTTATTTTTGTGGAAATCGGAATTTAAACTGACATGTTGGGATTCCTTGAGAAAAATCTCAGCAAATTTCATTCTTCTTTTGTAAGCTTCAGGGTTCAACACTACTGGCAGGAATGAGTGAGAAATATATTGGCATACTTAAATAATAAAAACATTTAATTAGGTATCTTCCCATTAAAACCTATTTCCAGAAATAAATCATTTAAAAATAAAATATAAATGTGGTGATGACATTTAGCAGGTAACTACTTTTATTTCCTATGGAAATACAACTATACATAATATAATTGTAAGTACATATTTTACTAATTGGTTCTAACCTTGTTCTTAGATCAATAATAACTAATACACATATAATGTACCATTGGTTTTTTTAAGATTCCCAATACATTTGTTAAATGTCTAGTATATTATATATACATTTATAAATATATACGTATATATTTATAATTGTATGCCAAAAAATATCTCATAGATGTTTTCTGATGTTGCGAATATGAAGAATACAAAAAAATGTGATTTGTATAATGAAAAATAACTGATTAATGGTCAACAAGTTTGCATTATCAAATTGAAACTATATAATTATATATAGCAAGATACTATTCATGTATTTGTTTATATAGTCAACTTTATATGAGATGAAGCACAATAAATACCTGATTTAATATTAAGGTAAGAAAGTCGTACTAGAATCCTTCAAAATATTTCGTCTCCAACAACACATGTACATAGTATATTAATAACGAAAATTTGAAAAGGTTTTCATCCCAGACATTTAGAACTATGTAAATCCACAAATTTCAGCAGTATCCCAAAAATTATTAACTGATTACTAATCTATATTGTGTACTAAGAGTAAAACTTTACAAAAATATAATGTATAATATTGTGTAGAGAAAAAAAGGTTATGTTCAGGTGGGAGGTGTCGAACAATGAAGATTGCCTGCATATATGTACAATATTTAGAGAAATTTTGAAAATAATTCTGCCAGCTGTGTTGAGCTTGGAAGATGTCTACACAGATGTTTAAAGCAATATGCTTTGAATCAGTTCGATTTTTTTTCATCTCTTTGTGTAGAAATCTTAAAATAGCCCATGATAATCTCCATAGTAGTGGTATTTCACAGTTAGATTGCCGGCCCGTTGGTTGAATGCAAAAAATTACTACATAATTCTATAAAGATTAATAGTTTCCTCTTGATGAAAATTGACACAAATTCCAGTGTAAACATGTTAACTATAGAATTATAATATTATTATGACAACTATCAAAAATATTTCTGCAATCTTACTGATAAATACACAGTTATAGAGTATCTTAATATGAGGAGACTTTACTCATAGAATCCTGCACAATAATTTGTATGTTTAATCCACACATGTGTATATCATTGCAAGAATGTGCTGATATTTACAATCAGTCAGTCATACTGCAAAGACGTGCTGAGAATTAAATTTCTAACATCCAACACGATGTTGCTACGCTTTAGGATCATAATGAAATTATATACTCAGAACTTTTTTATAGATTCCTGCCTGATTTCTTGGTCACTTACTATATGAAAGAATGCAGTATCACATTTTTTAAAGAATTTAGTTATAGATTCATGATCAAAGAGCTGAACTTGACATTTGTGCTAGCTACCGAAAATATGCTGATTGATTCCAGAACATCCATACCCTCAAAACTTTACCTAACAAATATATAAATAGTGTGAGAATACACAGAGAGTTTAATAAAACTTTTCGACCAGATTTGTTCAACTCTGAATATAACTCACAACTGTATACAATATGCAGAGAAATTACAGGGATATTTCCACCCAGTCTGTTGTATATTGATAACAGAAAAATTTATATAGTATGATTGTATGATAAGAATTTAAATATTTATTCTTGAAAAGTTGAATGATTCCTGAGGTTAATTCTTACTCTCATTCTCTCCATCTCTCTCACTATATATATATATATATATATATATATATATATATATATATATATATATATACACACACCTTTATCATTTATCACTTTTATCACACTCACCTTGCCATATGAAATGCTCCATAATCTCTGTTCTATAAGACCTAAAATGTTAGATTGAAAAGGGGGTGGGGATAGACTATTCTACTATTTCCTGGGATTTAGGCAGCTGGTGAAAACTTACTGCCAATATCACCTGCATCATATCATATACAAAAATGACTGGTATGTAAATCAGGCATCTGGATGCAGTTTTTTTAACATAATTTTGTTCACTGTTAAATATCTCTCACCCCTAGAGGTGTGTCGTACTAAAATCTTCACAGTAGATACATGTAATGTTGTCCTCAGATTTCAACACATAAGTAATCTTTAAACTAAGTCTTGGAATAAGCACATAGAATATTCATTTTTGGGTAATCCAAATTTAAAACTGACTTGTTGGGATTCCTTCAGAAAATTCTCAGCATACTTCAAACAATTGTTAGCTACAGAGTTCAACTTAATTGGCAGGAATAAGTCCGGAATATATCGGCATACTTAAATAATTAAAACATTTCATTAGATATCTTCCCATTTAACTTACTTCTGCAAGTCAATAATTTAAATAATATAATGAAATATAATAGTGTTGATGACATTTAGCAGGAAACTACTTATATTTCCTATGGAAAAACGAATAAACACAATATTGTAATTGTAAGCCTGTATTTTATTAATTGGTTGTAACCATGTTTATAGAACAGCAATACTTACATAATGGTATAGTGTACCAAGATTTTCTGAAATTTTCACAATAAGTTTGCTAAATTTCTAATTTATTATATATATGTAAATAAATACATAAATATATTAAATATTCTATGCCAAAAATATACACATAGATGTTTGCTTGATATTTCGGATATGAACAATAACAGAAATGAGCTTTGTATGATGAGAAATTACTGCTAAATCTCAACTAATCTATTGTTATCAAAAATGAAACTACATAATTATCTATAGGACGATACTATGCAAGTAATTTTACAGATGCCCCTTATATGAACTGAACCCCAATAACTACAATATTTAATATTAAGGTAAGTAACTAGTAATGTAATCCTTCATATCTTTTTCATTTCCAACACAATGTACATAGTATATAATTACGGAAAATGTGAACACATTTTCCTCCCAGAAATATAGAACTATATAAATCCACAAATGTGTGCAGTATGCCGAAAATTACTAATAAATTGAAAAACTGATTTTGTACTAGGAGTAAAACTTTACATATGTATAATGTACGATATTATGTACAGAATAAAATGTAATATTCTGGTGGGAGGTGTCGAATATGGTGTATGCATATATGAACAATATATGCAGAGAAATTTCGAAAATATTATGCCATATCTGTTGAGCTTGGAAGATTTCTACACAAATGTGTACGGTATTATGCTCTGGATTTTCTCATTTTTCAATCTCTTTGCAAAGAAATATTAATATAGCCCATGGTAATATACATAGTACTGATATTTCACAGAGAGCTTGCCAGCCAGTTAGTCGAATGCAAAGTGTAATTACATTATTGTATATAGTTTTTTCTCATAGAGAAAATTTACACATATTCCAGTATAAACTTGTTAACATAATTATAATATTATCATAACAATTAAAAAATGGATTCCTACTACTTTCCAGGCACTGATAACAGCACAATTGTTATCTAGTATGTTATTATAGGGAGATTTTAATGATAGAATCCTACATATATAAACGATTCTTTAATCCACAAATGTGTATACCATTGAAGGATGTAATGATATTTTACAATCAATAAGTTTTACTGTATACAATGTGTTGTGGTTTAAATTTTTAAAGTCCAATTTAGTGTTGCTACCCTTTACGACCAAAATTAAATAATACAATTAGAACTTTGTGATAGATGACTCGCCAGATTTTTTGGGCGCTGTCTATATAAAAGGTATCAGTAACACATGTATATCAAGAATTTACTCTTACATTCCTGACCAAGAAGCTAAACACGTGTACAGACTATCAAATAGTAAACATAGATTCCAGAACAGTCATACACTCGCAGATTTACATAAAAGATGTATATATAGAATGACAGTGCACAGAGAGATTAATAATAGTTTTCCACCAGATTTGTTACACTTTGAATATAACTCAAAATTGTATAACATATGCAGAGCAATTACTGAATTATTTCCAACCAGTCTCTTGTATACTTACAACAGAGAAATATGCACAGTTTGATTGTATGACAAGAATTTAAATTTTTAGCCCTGTCGGAAATATTGAATGATCTGAGGTTAATTCACATAATCTCAATCTCTTCATATATCTCTCTCCATATATATACATGCCTGTGTGTATTTAATTATGGCTGTGTCACTTTTATCACAGTCAACTGTGATAATAAATGTGCCATAATCTTCTGTTCTATGAGACCTACAATGTTTGATTTTAAAATTGCAGAGAAATCATGATAAGTCTATACTAATGTTTCCTTGAATGTAGGCCACTGGTGATCATTGTGTGAAAATTTACAGCCTATATGACATGTGTTATAAAATGATGTTCAAAGATGACTGGTATCTAAATCAGACATCTCCAGGCAGGTTTTTTAACATAATTTAATTCCTCCTTATATTATATCTCACCTCTAGAAGTGTGCCACACTAATATATTCATAGTAGTTGAAGTAATGTTGTCCTCAGAGGTTGACATTTGTAGTTATTAATCACATTCTTGTCATAAACTCATAAAATATTAATTTCTGTAGTAATCCAAATTTAAACAGAATAGTTGGTATTCCTTCAGAAAATTCTCAGCATATGTTTGTGTGATAGCTTCGGAGTTTACACAACTGGCAGGAATGAGTGATAAATATATTGGTATTACTAAATAATAAAGATTTTTCTTTGGAGATATTCCCATATATACCTACTTCCAGGAGTCAATCAAATAAATATTATAATAAAATATAAATGTGTATATGACATTTAGTAGGAATCTTCTTTAATCTACAAGGGAATATGATAATAATATAACTGTAAACCAATATTTTCCAAATTGGTTCTAAAATGTTTTAAGAACAGCAATAACAAAAAAAAAAGTATATTGTTTCGAGAATTCTCTAGAAGATTCCCTATATATTTGTTCAATTTCCCATTTATATATCAAAGATTTCATGCCAAGAATTATCAAATAGATTTTTTCATGTTATTGTGATTAAGAAGAATACAATAACTGTGCTTTGTATGATGGGAAATTACTGCTAAATGCTCAACTTGACTGTGGTTATGAAATTGAAACTCCATAATTATATATAATAAAATATTATGAAAGTATTTGTATGTAAAATCCCCTAATATGAGCTGAATGCCAATGAACTACCAGATTTGATATTAACTGAAGTAATTAGTATTGGGATCCTTGGAGATTTTTTTTCATCTCCAACAACACAAATGTACATAGTATATTGATACCAAGTTTTTGAACACCAATTCCTCCCAAATATGCAGAGCTAGGTAAATCCACGAATGTGTGCAGTATGCCAAAAATTACTTATTCCTAAACTATATTGTGTAATATGAATAATACTAAACAAAAGTGTAATGTATGATATTATATAGAGAAAGAGACGATATATTCCTACTGGAATTGTCGAACATTAGGTTATAACATATATATATGTACAATATTAAGGGAAATTTCAAAAATATTTCTACCAAATCTGTTCTACACAAATGTGTAAAGCAATATTCTTCCTATTTTCTCGATTTTTTTAATCTCTTTGATAGAAATCTTAAGATAACCCATGATAATATACACAGTAATGATAATTAACACTTAAATTTCTCGCCAGTTGGTTCAATGTAAAGGATAACTACATTATTGTATATAATTTTTTTCAAATAAAGATAATTGACATGAATTACTGTGTAAAATTGCAAACTACAAAATTATAATATTATTATGACAATTAACAAATAGATTTCTACTACTTTACTTGGACTGATAACTACACAATTATTATACAGTATATTTTATGAGGAAACTTTACTCATAGAATCCTTGAAAATATATTGTCATTGTTTAACCCACAAATGTGAATATCATTGGAAGAATTTACTGAGATTTCTAACCAGTCAGTCATACTGTATGATGATGTGCAGAGAATTAGATTTTTTTAATTTCAACAGGATGTTGCTAAACTCTACATCCAAAATGACATAATATACTCAGAACTTTGTGATAGATTCATCCCAGATTAATTGCATACTTGCTATATAAAAGGATACAATATCACGTGTATACCACGACTTCAATCATAGATCTGTGACCAAATAGCTGAATTTACATATGTACAGACTGCAGAATATATACAGATATATTCCAGAACAGTCATACACTCTAAGCTTTACTAAACAAATGTATATATATTGTGAGAGTGCACAGAGAGTTTAAAAACTGTATTCGACCACATTAGTTCAAAACTGAATATAACTCACAGTTGTATACAATTTGCAAATAAATTATGTAAGATTTCCACCGAATCTGTTGTATACTCACAACAACAAAAATTTGTATAGTATAACTATATGTGAAGAATTTAAATATTTATCCCTTTCAGAAATATTGAATGATTTCTGAGGTTAATTCAAATACTCTCACACTCTATCTATTTATCTCTGTCCATATATATATGGCTTTGTATCTTTTATCACAATCACCTGCAACAATAAATGTGCCATAAATTTCTGTTCTGTGAGACCTATAATGTTCGATTTAAAAATGGGGTGGAGAAACCACGAATAGACTATCTTACTGTTTCCTGGAATGTAGGCAGCTGGTGCCCATTGTGTGAAACCTTATGGTCAATATGATATGCGTTATAACATTATGTACAAATATGACTGATAAAAAAATTAGGCATCCACAGGCAGGTTTTCTAACATAATTTAACACCTTATATCATCTCTCACCCCCAGAAGTGTGTCGCAATACTATCTTCACACACATTACATGTTATGTTGTCATATTTCAACACATTAGTAATTTTTAAACTAAGTCTCATCATAAACCCATAGAATATTCATTTCTGTGGTAATCCGAATTTAAACTGACAAGTTGGGATTCCTTCAGAAAATTTTCAGCAAATTCATACATTTCTTTGATAGCTTCGGAATTCAACCCTACTGACAGGAATTAGTGTGGAATATATTGACATAATTAAATAATAATAACATTTCTTTAGATATCTTCCCATATAAACTTACTTGCAGGAGTCAATAATTTAAATAATGTAATAAAATATATATATGTTAATGTCATTTAGCAGGAAACTACCTTAATTTTCTATGGATATGCGATTATACATGAAAGTACAATTGAAAGCCCATTTTATAAAATTGATTCTAACCATGTTTCTAGATAAGCAATACCTAAACAACCGTATATTGTACTGACAGTTTTCTGAAAGATTCTGAATACATTTGTTAAATTTTTGTTTATTATATATCTATATATCTATATAAATATATATTATAAATAAATTATTTTATGCCAAGAATTTTCCCATAGATTGTTGCCTGATATTGCGAATAAGAAGAAAACTTGTAATGAGTTTTTGTATAATGAGAAATTACTGCTAAATGGTCAATTAGTCTGTTGTTATCTAATTGAAACTATATAATTATATATAGTAATTTACTATGCAAGTATTTGTTTAAAGAATCCATTAATATAAGTTGAACTCCAATAACTACCATATTAAATATTAAGTTAAGTAATGAGTAATATAATCCTTTGATTTTTTCATTCTCAATAACACAAATATATGTAGAATATTTATACCAAGACTGTGAACACAGATTCCTCCCAGACATTCAGAACTATAAAAACCAAACATGTGTGCATATTGCAGAAAATTACTAATAGATTCTAAATCTATAAAATGTCCTAGGAGTTAAACTTTATAAAAGTATAATGTATGATAATGTGTAGAGAATTAAATGTTATATTTCTGCTGGAGGTGCGAACATGGAGGTAACCATGCATATATGTAAAGTATTTAGAGAAATTTCTTAATTAATTCTGCCAGATCTGTTGAGATTGGAGGATTTCTACACAAATGTAAAATGCAATAAGCTCTGAATGTTCTCAATTTTTTAAATCTCTTGGTATAGAAATCTTAAGATAGCCCATGATAATATACATAGTACTTAATTTCACAGTTAGATTGCCAGCAAATTGGCTGATTGCAAAGCATTACTACATTAATATATATAGATTAATTGTTTGCTAATAATGAGTATTGACCCAAATTCCAGTATAAACTTGTTAACTATAGAATTATAATATTATTATGACAATTAAAAAATAGATTTCTGCAACTATCCTGACACTGATAACTACACAGTTATTGTACAGTATCTTATTATGAGGTGACTTACCTAATAGAATCCGTCAGGATATACTGCAATTGTTTAACCCACAAATGAGTATATCATTGCAAGAATGTGCTGATATTTATAACCTGCAATACATGCTGAGAATTGAATTTTTAAAAACCAACAGGATGTTGCTACCCATTACCATCAAAATGAAATAATATGTTCAGAACTTTTTGATAGGTCCTTGCCTGAATACTTAGACGCTGACTATATGAAATGATAAAGTATCACATGATTTCAAAAATTTAGTTATAGATTCCAGACCATAGAGCTGAACATCAAGTGTGCTGACTACCGAACATGTACTGATAGATTCCTTAACAGACACTCAAATATCTACCTAACAAATATATGTATATAAAATGAGAGTGCACTGAGATTTTAATAACAGTTTTCGACCAGATTTGCTCAACTCTGAATATAACACAATTGTATACAATATGCAGAGAAATTACTGAAATATTTCCACCCAGTCTGTTGTTTACTGACAAAATATAAAAATGTGTATAGTATGATAAAATGAAAAGAATTTAGATATTTAGCAGTTTCGGAAATATTGAATGATGTCTGAGGTTAATTCACATACTCTCTCACTCTATCTATATATATCTCTTGATAAATAAATAAATAAAAATATATATGGCTTTGTTACTTTTATCACGATCACCTGCCATAAGATATTTTGTGCTATAATCTTCTGTTCTATGAGACACACAATTTTTGATTTAAAAATGTGGTGGAGAAACCATGAATAGACAATCTTATTGTTTCCTGGAATGTAGGCAGCTGGTAATTACTGTGAAAAAACGTACGGCCAGCATGACAAGCTTTATAACATGATGTACAAAGATGACTGGTAACTAACTCAGATATCTCCAGTCAGGTTTTATAACATAATTTAATTCCTCCTTACATGATCTCTCACCCCTAGAAGTGTGTCGCACTAATATCATCAAAGTCATTAGATATAATGTCCTCAGAGTTCTACACATTAGTAATTTTTAAAGAAGTTAAAATGGCAAGTTGGGATTCCTTCAGGAAATTTTCTGCATACTTCATACATTTGTTTGTTAGCTTCGAATTCAACCCTACTGGCAGGAATAAGTGTGAAATATATATGCATACTTAAATAATAACATTTAATTACATATCATCCCATATAAATCTATGTACAGGAATCAATCATTTAAAAAATCTAATAAAATATAAATATGATGATGACATTTAGCAGGAAACAACTTAAATTTGCTATGCAAATACGATTATACATAAAATTGTAATTGTAAGCCCATATTTTATATAAATTGGTTGTAGCCATGTATTTAGAATAGCAATTACATAACCATAATTTTACCTAGTATTTTCTTAATTATTCCCAATACATTAAAATAAATTTTGTATATTATATATATCAATATAAATACATATGTATATATCAATTAATTTACACCAAGAAGATTCTTATAGATTTTTGCCGGATATTGTGAATATGATGAATACAAGAAATGTGCTTTGTATGAAGATAAATTACTGCTAAATGCTCAATTAATCTGTTATTTTCAGATTGAAACTTAATAATTATATATAGCAAGATAACATGCATACATTTGTTTATAGTTTCTTTTTATATATGTTGAACCCCAATAATTAAAGGTTTAATATTAAGGTATGTAATAAGTAATAGAATTCTTCAAGATTCTTTTCAACACAAATGTACAAAGTATATAAACACCGAGAATTTGCACACAGATTTCTCCCAGACAAGCACAACTATGTAAATCCACAAATGTGATCAGTATGCTGAAAATTATTATTATAATCCTAAACCATATAATATACTAGGAGTAAAACTTAACAACAGTATAATATATGTGTTTATGTAGATAATAAAATGTTATATTCCTGTTGGAGGTGTCGAACATTGAGGTTAACATGACTATAAGTAAAATATGTAGTGAAATTTCGAAAATAATTCTGCCTGTTCCGTTTAGCTTGGAGGATTTCTACACAAAGGTACAAAGCAATTACTCTGTATGATCTCAACATTTTAAAAATCTCTTTGTGTAGAAATCTTATTATAGCCCATGAAAATATACTTAGTATGGATATTTCATGATTAAATTACAGGAAAGTTAGTGGATTGCAAAGTGTTACCATGTTATTGTATATAAATTATTTGTTTGTTCATAATGAGAATTGTCACAAATAGCAGAATAAACTTGTTAACTAAAGAATTGTAATATCATTACGAAAATTAACAAATATATTTCTACAACTTTCCTGGCCCTGATAACTACACAATTATTGTTCTCTATCTTATTATTAGGAGACTTTACTCATAGAATCTGTCAAGATATAGTGCAATTTTTTAACTCACAAATGTCTATATCATTGCAAAAATGTTCTGAGATTTATAACCAGTCAGTCATAGCATATGAAGATGTGCTGAGAAAAGTATTTTTAAAGTCGAACAGGGTGTTGCTACCCTTTACGACCAAAATGAAATATAATATAGAAAACATTATGATAGATTCCTGCCAGATTTCTTGGGTGCTATGTAAAAGGATAGAGTAGCACATGTTTAATAAGCATTTACTCATAGATGCCTGACCAAATTGCTGAGATTACACATGCACAGACTATCAGAAATGTTCCGATAGATTTCTGAATGGAAATACACTTAAAAATTTACCTAAAATATGAATATACAATAAGCATGTACAGAGAGTTTAATAACAGTTTTCCATCAGAATTTTTCGATTCCGAATATAACTCACAATTGTATACAATATACAGAAAAATTGCTGAAATATATCCACTCAGCCTGTTGTATACTGACAACAGAATAAATTACACAGTATGGTTGTATGACAAGAATTTAAAAATTTTACCCTTTCAAAAATATTGAATGATATCTGAGGTTAATCCACATACTCTCTCACTCTATCTATTAAAATATCTTTCCAACTATATGTATGTATATGGCTTTGCCTCTTTTATCACAAACACCTGCAATAATAAATGTGCCAAAATCTTCTATTCTATGAGACATATAATGTTAGATTTAAAAACAAGGTGGAGAAACCATGAATATACTATCTTACTGTTTCCTGGAACGTAGGCAGCTGGTGCCCATTGTGTGAAACCTTACGGCCAATATGACATGCATTATAACATTATGTACAAGATGACATATCTAAATCCGGCATTTCCAGGTAGATTATCTAACATAATTTAATTCCTCCGTATATTATTTCTCCCCCTAGAATTGTGTCACACTGTCTTCACAGTCAATACATGTAATGTTGTCCTCAGTGTTCATGACATAATTAATTTTTTAACAAACTCTTGCTATAAACTCATCGAATATGAATTTCTCCAGCAATCTTAAAGTTAAACTGACGTGTTGGGATTCTTCCAGAAAATTCTCACAATATGCATACATTTGTTTGTTGGCTTTGGAGTTCAACCCTACTAGCAGGAATGAGTGAGAAATATATTGATATGCTTTAATAATAGAATCAGTTCTTTAGATATCTTCCTATATAAAAATACTTCCAGGAAACAAACAAATGAATAATATAGTAAAAAATAAGTTTGTTGTTAACATTTACAGGAAACTACTTCAATTTCGTATGGAAATATGAGAGTACATAATAATATTATTGAAAACCCATATTTTTTAATTTGTTCTAACCATGTTTTTAGAACTGCAATAACTACATAACCATTTATTGTACCGAGAATTTTTGAAAGATTCTCTATACATTTGTTAAATTTCAAGTTTATTATATATGTATATAAATGTATATGTATATATCAATCATTTTATGCCAAGCATTGTCTCATAGATTTGTTTCTAATATTGTTATAATGAAGAATACAAGAAATGTGCTTTGAATGATGAGAAATTACTGCTAAGGGCTCAACTAGTCTGTTGTTTCAAATTAATACTACATAATTATATACTTCAGGATACTGTTCAAGAATTCACTTATAGAATCCATCATTATGAGTTGAACCCTAATAAATGCCGGATTTAATATTAAGTTAAGTAATGAGTAATAGAATCTAACAAAATTATTTTCATTCCCAACTACACAAAAATACATTCTATAGTAATACCGAGACTGTGAACACAGATTCCTCCCAGACATTCAGAACTATGTAATCCTATATGTTTGCAGGATGCGGAAAAATACTGATAAATTCTTTAACTATAGTATGTACTAGGAGTAAAACTTTACAAGAGGATAATGTATGATATTATGTAGAGAATAATAAGTTTTATTCCTGCTGGAGGTGTCGAAAAATTATGTTAACATGCATATATGTTCAATATTTAGAAAAATTTCAAAAATAATTATGCTAGATCTGTTGAGTTTGGAGGATTTCTACACATATGTGTTAGACAATATGCTTTTAATTTTCTCAATTTCTTAAATCTCTTTTTGTATAAATATTAAGATAGCCCATGAAAATATACCTTGTACTGATATTACACATATAGATTGCTGGCAATTTGGTTGTATGAAAAGGAAGACTACGTAATTGTGTATAGATTAATAGTGTACTTGTAACTATGGAATTATAATATTATTACGACAATTAACAAATACATTTCTACCAATTTCCTGCCACTCATAAATACACTATTAATATAAGTTATCTTATTATGAGGAGACTACTCATATAATACTGCAAGATATATTGCATATATTTAACCCACATAAGAGTATATTGTTGCAAGAATGTGCTGATATTTACAACCTGTCAAACATGCAGTAAGACAGGCTAAGAATTAAATTTTTGAAGTCCAAAAGGGTGTTGCTACATTTTACCATCAAAATAAAATAATACTCTCAGAAATTTTTGATAGATTCTGTCCTGATTACTGGGGCGATGATAATAGAAATGATACATTATCACATGTATTTTTAGAAATTAGTTTCAGATTCCTGACCAAAGAGCTGAACTTATTAAGTAGTCTGACTACCGAAAATGAGCTGATAGGCTCTGGAACTCTCATACACTCAACGCTCTACCTAACAAATGTATATATAGAATGGGAGTGCACAAAGATTTTAATAACAGTTTTCGACCAGATTTGTTCAACTCTGAATATAACTCACAATTGTATACAATATGCAGTGAAATTACTGAAATATTTCCACCCAGTCTGTTGTATATTGACAAAAGAAAAATTTATATAGTACGATTGTATCAAAAGAAGTTAAATAATAATTAGCCCTTTCAGAAATATTAATGATGTCTGAAGTCAATTCACATACTCTCTCTCTCTCTCTCTCTCTCTCTCTCTATATATATATATAGCTTCATTACTTTTATCACAATCACCTGCCATAACAAATTGTGTGCCATAATCTTCTGTTCTATTAGACATACAATGTTAGATTAAAAAGGGGTGTAGAAACGACAAATAGACTATCATACTGTTTCCACAAATGTAGGCAGCTGATGCCTATTATGTGAAAACTTATGTCCAATACGACATTCGTTATTACATGATGTACAAAGATGATTGGTATCTAAATTAGGTATCTCTGGGCAGTTATTCTAACAATTTAATTCCTCCATATATTATCTTTCACACTTAGAAGTGTATCACACAAATATCTTCATACACATTACATGTAATGTTGTCCTCAGAGTTGAACACATTATAATTTTTAATCAAATTATCTGTATAAACACACAGAATATTCATTTCTGTGGTTATCTGAAATTAAACTGACATGTTGGGATTCCTCCAGAAAAATGTTGGCATATTTCATACATTTGTTTGTTAGCTTCAGAGTTCAACCCTACTGGCAGGAATGAGTGAGGAATAAATTGGCATAATTAAATAATAAAAAAATTTCATTAGATATCATCCCATATAAATGTACTTACAGGATCAATATTTCAAGTAATATAAAATAAATTTGTCTATGATATTTAGCAGGAAACTACTTAAAATTCCTCTGGAAATACAATTTTGCATAAAATTATAATTGTAAGCCCATATTTTATAAATTGGTTGTAGCCATGTATTTAAAATAGCAATAACTACATAATCGTATATTTTACCTTGCAATTTCTGAAAGATTCCCCAATAGATTTGTTAAAATTTTTGTAATTATATATATATATATATATATATATATATATATATATATATATATATATATATATATATATATATATATATATATATATATATATATATATATATATATATATATATATATATATGGATGTGTGTGTATCTTTTAATTTATGCCAAGAATTGTCTCATAGATTTTTGCCTGATATGGGAAATATGAAGAATACAACAATATGCTTTGTATGATGAGAAATTACTGCTAAATGCTCAACTAGTCTGTTATCAAATTGAAACTGCATATTTATATATAGTGAGATACTATGCAAGTATTTGTTTATAGGTTCCCTTTATATGTGTTCAACCCCAATTACGACCAGGTTTGAAATTAAGGTAAGTAATTAGTAAAAGAATCCTTTAAGATTCTTTTCAATTCCAACACAAATGTACATAGTATATAAATACTAAGAATTAGAACTCAGTTTCCTCCCAGACATGTAGAACTATGTAAATCCACAATTGTGTTCAGTATGACTAAAATCACTAATAGATTCCTAAATTATATTGAGTACTAAGAGTAAAACTTCACAAAAGTATAATGTATGATAATATGTAGAGAATAAAAAAATATATTCCTCCTGGAGGTGTCGAACAATGAGGTTAATATGCATTTATTTACAATATTTAAGGAGATATCGAAAATAATTCTGCCATATATGTTGAGCTTGGAGGATTTCTACATAAATGTGTACAGGATTATTTTCAGAATTTTATCAATTGTTTAGTTTTCTTTGTGTGGAATGCTTAAGATGGCCATGATAATATACATGCTACTGTTATTTCCCAGTTAGATTTGCTGGCCAGTTGGTTGAATTCAAAGGGTAACTACATTATTTAATATAGATTAATATTTTCCTCATAATGAGAATTGACCCAAATTCCAGTGTAAATCATTATGTCATTGCAAGAATGTGCTAAGATTAAAACCAGTCAGTCATACTGTCTGACAATATGCTGATATTTAAATTATTTAAGTCCTACAGGATATTGCTACCCTTTATTACCAAAATGAAATAAACACTCTGAACTTTGTGATAGATTCCAGCCAGATTCGTTCGCCTACTATAAGGATAAAGTATCACGTTTTACCAAGAATATACTCCTATATGCCCTTCCAAAGCATTACACTTATATTGTGTACAGACTACCCAAAGTATGATGATAGATTTCAGAACATTCATACACTCGAGGTTTTTCCTAACAAATGTATATATATATATATATATATATATATATATATATATATATATATATATATATATATATATATATATATATATATATATATATATATATATATAGCAAGAGTGCACAAAGAGTTAAATAACAATTTTTGTCCAGATTTGTTCAACTCTGAATATAACTCACATTTGTATACAATGTGCAGAGTAATTACTGAAATATTTCCACCCAGGTTGTTGTATATTGACAACATAAATTTTTTTATAATATGATTGTATGAAAATAATTTAAATATTTTACCCTTTCAGAAATGTTGATTTTTTTCTGATGTTTATTCATACACTTTCTCTCTCTCCATATATATATATACACACACCTTTGTAGCTTTTATCACAATCACCTGCCATAAGAAATGTTGTGCTATAATCTCTGTTCTATGAGATCTACAATATTAGATCTAAAAAGTCGGTGTAGAAACCACAAATAGACTATCCTACTATTTCCTGGAATTTAGGCAGCTAGTGCCCATTGCATGATAACTTACTGCCAATATGACATGCATTATAACATGATGTACAAAGATGACTGGTATCTAAATTAAATATCTCCATGCAGATTTTCTAACATAATTTGATTCCTCCTTAAATTATCTCTCACCCCTAGAGGTTTGTCGGAGTAATATCTTCATAGTCAATACATGTAATGTTCTCCTCATAGTTAAACACATAAGTAATTTTAAACTAATTCTCGACATAAACTCACAGAATATTCATTTCTGTGGCAATCCAAAGTTAAACTGGCATGTTGGTATTCCCTCAGATAATTCTCAGCTACCTTCATACATTTGTTTGTTTGCTTCGGAGCTCAACTATACTTGCAGGAATGAGTGAAAAATATATTGGAATATTTAAATAATATACAGTTTCATTATATATATTCCTATAGAAACCTACTTCCAGGACACAATCATATAAATAATATAATAAAATATAAATGTGTTGATGACAGTTAGCAGGAAATTACTTTTATTTCCTATGGAAATATGATTATACATAATAGTATAATTGTAAGCCCATATTTTACTAATTGGTTCAAACCTTGTTTTTATAACAGCAATAACTACATAATGGTATATTGTACCGAGAGTTTTCTGAATGATTCCGAATACATTTGTATAATTTCCAGTTTATTATATATGTATATATCAATTATTTTATGCCAAGAATTGTCTCATAGATATTCGTCTGGTATTGCAAATATGACAAATACAAGAAATGTGCCTTGTATTATGAGAAATTACTTCTAAATGATCAGCTAGTATGTTGTTATTAAATTGAAATGACATAATTTTATATAGCAAGATACTATGCAAATATTTTATTATAGATGCCCTTTAAATCTGCTGAAACCCAATAACTATCAGATTTAATATTAACATAAGTTATAAGTAATAGATTCCTTCAAAATTTTTTTCGTCTCCAACACAATGTACATAGTATATTAATACAGAGAATGTGGACACAGATTCCTCCCAGACATGTAGAACTATGTAAATCAACAAATGTTTGCAGTATGCCGAAAATTACCAATAGATTCCTAAACTACATTGTGTCCTAGGAGTAAAACTGTACAAAAGTATAATGTATGATATTATGTAGAGAATAAAATATTATATTCCTGTGGGAGGTGTCGGACAATGAGGTTAACCTGCAGATATGTAAAGTTATCTGTGTTAACTCAGTCACATGACCAGGTTTACATGATCACTTGTGGTTAACCAGGCTTCTTTGAACGTTTTAGAGTACCGGTAACTCTGGTTTTGAGAGAGCGGTTTCCCAAAGAATATTTAGTGCAATTATTAAATACCATGCTTTATGATGACTAGGAAGAGTTTTTGTTAAATTATGTTAAGAACAAACTTCATCAAAATGCTTGACCTTGAAGTCCATGCACAACAACACATGGCTGTATGAAGGAAATTTTAATTTATTGCCTTTTTCCCCGCTTCCAAAACCTATATGTGGATATCATAAGGAATATTTTTAAAGAACATTCAGCAAATCTTAAAAAACTTTTTCAAATGCAGTTTCAGAATATTCAGTCAGGGATGTAGCGTGGGAACACACAGGCAGCTGTAGTCAGAGCAATAAGGAGACAACCAGATGCCATGTGTTCGGAACAATCGATATTACTCATTCCCCATGTCGCATCGCATTGAAGGTCATCTGTGCACATATCCTAGTAGCAGATAGAACAGCTGAGAGTCGTGCATGTCCTTGGGCATGCGCACATTACGGTAGCCACTCCAAACAAACACAGCATGGGGTTCACAGTCAATGAAAAGGATTTATTTTGTACACAGTGCAATAGGTTCAAAGCAGTATGTGACCTGATCAATCATATTCAAATATGCACTTGCAAAACAGAAAGAGAAAGGGGGCAGTTACAGACAGCAACATTTTCAAACAGTTCGATCCGAGCTGTGCCTTTGCATGCAGCATTTGGCACAAAAGAACGCAGTGCGATCATTATCATTAACTGTATCACCAGTGTGACAAGTGCTGTGTAGGGGAAGAAGCATTGCGGCAGACTCATGCCCAAATTATCGCTGAGGGAATCAATCAACCAGCCCCCATTTCACAAGTGCCTGGGTTTACGTTCGCAATTGACACACTGCCAAGCCGTGCGATGGTTACATCTTACTGAGCAGGCTGTCCAAACACATGTCCACATGACAAACTGTCGGCAGGGGAGCACGAGTCATTTAATATGTTCACAAATGGTTACTCGTGTAATGGGTGCTATTCAAGTTATATCGAAAGGCAGATTCGTAACCAAATAAAGAATGTAATATTCACACCATCAGTGCCTATTTCACAAGCACCTGTGTTTGAATCCGCAACATTCACACAACAAAGCCAGTGCAATGACAGAACGGAGTGATCGAAAACAGAAGCACGCAGTAATGAACGAGCAGCAAGCAGCCTTGCGAGATATTGTGCAGACAGGCGATTCCGAGGAACTTTGCAATGCACTGACCTAGGTATTTCGTGACAAAAGACGAGGCGAAACAAGGGGAAAGTCGTTGAATATGTGCGCAGCAATTAAAGAATCAACAGCAGAAAGCCCATGTGATCAGTTGGTGCATAGGCTGTGCAGTAGTCAGTTGAGAATTACAAACACCCACTCGCAATCAGGGTGTAAACAATTCTCAACCAGACCGCACTGCCCTCTGCTCCCACCACATGTGTGCGTCAGTGAAGCAGCTGCATCGCAATCAAGTCCGTTCAGGAACACTACGACCAAACAAGTAGTTCAAGCGAGAGAGGCAGAGTTCACAGGTGAAGCTTTGTAAAACTTTTCTTTTGCCACAGAAGGGTAAACAGGGATGGCAGGTCCATGTGCAACACCATTACCTCCCTGCATTCTGCTGCAACAACATTACCGTGATTCATACACAGTCCCAGTCGTAACAGCATGTTTTTCCCGCCCACCTTGCAAAATTCCATGGGTGGGGGGGAGCATTACTGTCAATTGCATGACAAACAGGTAGCAATGCAACTTTCAATGCCACCAGCCAGGAGCAAATGCATCAGTACAAACAAACACAGCAAACAGAAAGTCTGCACACCCTGGCATCATTGGCATCAGAGGGAGCAATGCCAATGCCAACAGTCATCGCCACCCAGAAGTCACAATGACAGTGACACATGGAGCATTGGAGGGTAACTGTCCGAGCCAACCCCTCGGGTAAAAATGTACATGTTGGTACAGGATGGTGCAAGCAAACTTCAGCACAAGCACATCAACACAACATAAGGTTACAGCTGACAGGGAGATGGCCACATCTGCTCAGAGAGTCATCAAGATGCATCCTCCATGTTCGAATGAGTAGTAGGGACAGTAACATTGTGCACAGCGACAACTCTCAGCTGAGATGGAAGGCACCCAAGTAAGTGACATCATCAAGAACAACTAGAAAGAGACAAGTAACACTGGCATGACATTCATCGCATCAAGCATCATCATCAACCTCATCGAAGCAAGAGTCACCAACATAATATGCACTACAGCAAGAAGTGGGTCAAACCAGAGAGCCCCGATGCACAGTGTCATAGTGCTGACTTCGGAAAGTGTCAGCCAAAGCAGATCAGTGAGGGCAGCTGTGCGACCAATCAACCCACAGGGAAGCTTCCCACCAGACTTTGTAGAGCCATCTAAGAACACACCCATCCTGGCTGACCTCACATCAAAGGATCTCCTCACAAGTACAGGAGAAGGAACAGCAGGAGGAGCATCATGTCCACACAAGGACCACATACTTTTCCCCTTGCCAAGAAGTCCAACATGGCAGTGGCAACATCAGCATCAGTATCATCATCAACTGCCATGTGCTGCTTCCAACAGGGTCAATCCCCTTTGCCAAGCATGTGCTGCAGAACTACATCATCAATGGCAGGCCACAGCCCTAGAATCATCAATATGGCAGACCTGGCAGTACAGAGTGAGTCAGTCCGGAGTGTCACCACACCCAGCATAGTGACACTGACTTCGGGTGATGGCACACAAAGCAAGTCAGTGGGGGAATCTGCCTACATGAATATGCTATGGTGCCGATGGAGACAACCATACCGGCTGACCTCGCAATTAAGGACCGCATCAGCGGTGCAGGGGAAGGTTCATCAGAAGGAGCATCAAGTCCAGCAAGGGACAGCATACCTTTCCCCTCGCCAGAAGAAGGAACATCGAGAGGTCCGACTCACGAGTGTCAGCATCGGGAACATCATCATCAGCATCAACCACCATGCACAGTTTGCAACGGGGCCATTCCCCTTCATTAAGCAGGTGCAATGGCACATTATCATCATCAGAAGAGTCATCGCCCTGGAACATCGGCAGGCAGCACAGCAGAGCATCATTGTGGGCCTTCCATCTTAAGGTCCCGCAACCAGCTGTAACCGCCGGCATCCTGTTGCGCCTAGTGGCATGACAATTCTTTGGGGGTCTGCGAGGACCAAATGGTCAGCAGAGAGGGATGCATTTGACATGATCCTGACGTCCAAGTATCCCTTGTGCCCATTTGTTCCATCGCAGGGGTATCAACCACACAGCAACACTCGACCAATCGACATTAGGTAGTGGTCCCGATCAGTGCAGTTGCGTTAATGCTTTTCTTGTCATCCTGTAACTCGTGGCTGCGGATCATAAAATTTAACATTCGTCACAAGAGGTAACACTCATGATGAATGGATATGTGGCCTAAATGTGTGTGTCCCGTGAAGTCACGACCGTTAGACCCAACAGCCATTGGAGGGAACACTGGGATAAAGTGCCACTTATTCCCACAGCTTTCCGATGTGCGCGATGTCGACGGACCCCGTGGCCAAATCCGGAGTGCGACGTGGCTCCAAGTGATATCAGAAGACGGGGAATCACATTCCCGGAGCAAGTGCAAAGTGGCGAGCAGCTCCCTAAGTGCAGTAATTAATTAGAGCATCTTTAGTAATTTTTTGTGGTGATTGCACCACAATTAACTAGGGAAACCACCTGCTCCAAAATAAAGATTTGACAACATCTCATATAAGATAGGGCGTAGTTCTGCCCCTAATGATGAAATTCGTGTGTCGTCATATCCATGCGCATTCCTGTAATTATCACTGTTATGGCACATGCTGATATTAATATGTTAATTATAAGAGTGAGCATGTAATCATCTCTCGAGAATCAGCCACTTGAGGTGTCATTTAATTTAATAACACCCTCAAGTGAGGTGACATACTCATGTCACATTCTTAGCCATATCTGGGGCTCCGATGTTGACGAGTATGTCACAAACATTTTTTTTAGTTCAGTAATCATAATTATTTACAGTGTCAGTTTCATCAATTATGTTAATTATTAAGTTCTGTTTTTTTCACGTTTTCATTTTGTCGCTGGATTCGCCAGACATACGGCGAAACAGACGCCATGTCGTTTGTCAGACTTCAGCACTTCAGACAACCAGCAGTGAAGGCGGTAACTTCCCGCATTACCCCCCTCGACACTTCAATTTAAGCTGTAACATTTCATTACAATAGTTAACATTAATTCAGGAACATTTGATAACTTTATTTAGTCTAGGGGACGTCTTCCTGCATCCAGAGGTAGCATACCATAACTTCATGCATGAGACAATTTTTACTTAATTATAAGTTAAGGCCTATGCCTTGTTTCAGTAGTAGCGATCGCCGGCAGGTTCAGAGTGCCGGGTCCACTAAACAAAAGGGTACACATTCATATGTGCAGCAACATTTCGTTGTACCTTTTCAGTAATAAAACAGTCATACCCTAATAGAGGTTTTCTATTGCCTAACACTCCTGAGTTCATCGTGTGCTGTACCCTCATAGCAGCATCATTTTAAAGCATATTTCAGTGTATATGTTTTGCATTTACGGGGCCTGCCGCCCACAAGCAGAGTAAACTCAGTGACAATAAGGGCGTGCGAAGTGGCCGACACCTTCGCCCCAAAGGAAATATTTTATAATCAGCATAATTTACTGACAATTAAATTAACTCTCCTTCATATTGACCGCATATCCAGAGTAGCTGCAGGCCATCGACTGTATGACCCCATTCAACAAAATTTGCTCTCCAAACATGGCACCGGGCAGATCATCAGTTCCTGTTCGCAACCTGCTCCCAGGTAGGAGACGAACACATCACAGCACCTGTGGAGGTGCAGCACATCAAATTGCTATTCGACAAGTGCAGTGAACAATGGTCACCGGGGAGCTCGTGCAGAAAGTGCAAGGTGCAGATCATTGTAGTGTAAGTGCTGTGCATACACGTGCGCTCGCGTGTACATGTTCTGAAAGTAGAACCTGTGGAATCAGGTTAGTGTTTAATTAGCAGGTAATTACAAAACACTCAAGGATGGATGTAGACGCAATGAGTCTGCAAGGAGCCCTAATATAATTTAAGTGATCTACGGGCTTAAGTGTACGTGTTACCTTTTTTCTGTCATTCCCATTTTTCATGTGTTTCATACTCATTTCACATCACACAGTGCAATGTGTTGATTAAGGGGTTTCTGTAATTTCTGTAATTAATTATGAAAGAGTTGTTTGGTTTTAAGGAACATGTGTATGTTTCTGCAGGATTTGTGTGTGTAAGAAAGTAGTTCTCACGGCCCGCTGGTCTCCCCAAACCGGCCAGCACACCACGACGAAAGAGTTAGTCATACCATGGTGTCTTGAGGAGTCGGACGTGTGGACTGACGCGGTCACATTTTGCATGTTTGGGTGGCACATCAACATTTTGTAACCAACCACTTAACTGCAATAGATGTTAGATTACCAGAAGCTTGTGTGCTTTAGCCATCTAAGACTTCTCTGTTCCTCCATTCTCCCATAATAGCATTGCCGGGGAAGGCTTTAATTTATTCTTAATTAATTGTGGCCACATGCCGTTTGTAACAGTGTAAACATACCAGCAGGTGAAGCCGGTAGTGTATGTGCCAATTGTTTCCTTGTGGAATGTCTTAAATAAAACCCAATGACTTAACTTGAAGTGTCTGCACCTTCATTCGGGTCGCCTACAGGCTATAGGGGTGATGCCCCACCTCTCCTGTATTTTTATTGAGTGTACTATGCAAGTGTTTCCAATATATTTCAGAGTGATTTTATCTTTGTGTAACTAAATATGGGTGTGTGAGCTGCCAAGAGATCTCACTGCCTAGAACACATAGTACAGGTGATGTAGTTTCTTTTATTACAACAGACGGACCAACGGGAAGACACCGTCCATTGGCTGTCAGTACTCAACCCGGAGAAGAGGGGTCTGCTCTATTGCAAGTAGTTGGTATTGTCCCTGCAATACCTGGTGCCCACAATCTGTTAGCAGAAGGTTTGGTGAGAAACTGCGGTACATTTCCTACTCCAACTCCCAACCTTAAAAGTACAACATTTTGCTCCACCAGCCTACCATCACTTATTTTCAAGAGCTCAGAGATTTTAACATTTGCACGTGAGTACATTTTTCAGTAATTATATTCATGTCCAGAAACAGTCATTTATTTCAGAAAAATGAGTACTTTCATGAGCATGACACTACAATAAAAAAACTTATACGTGGCTTCAGTTAACTTAAAACTTGTCCAGACAGGGCCGTACTACCTTGGTAGCCATATTTCAATAAGTTACCACAACACCTTCAAGAAATTTGCTTCTCTAACCAAAAACTCTTTTAAAAACAGCTGAAAGAATTTTTTTCTAAACCAACTTTTTAATGTGCAGATGAATATCTAAACTACAAAAATTAAGAAATTATTGTATAACATATCTTTGTACACATTTCTTGTTCAGGTTTTTCTAGTTTCCTTTTTTTTTCTTTTTCAGCAAAACAATGATGCCCCTCATCATGTTGGAGGAGAATTGGTCAAATTATGAGGAAGAGATGTGATGCCATCTGACGGGCGGCCGATGCCGGTAAAGATTGGAATGGGAATGTTTCTGGAACAGTAATGGTTAAAGGAAAGGAATAAATATACCCAAGGTGCCAGACGCCATCAGGTGGCGTCAAAGATGAAGCTGCTCCTCTTCATCTCAGGATTGTGGGCCATCGACACGAGACCAAACTCATCGCCGTGGCTGCTAAATTATTGTCATCTTCCGGTAGATTGTTATTCTAGATGAAGATAGATTCTTAAATGATACCTTGTATGTCGGCTATACACCATTGTTGGCATTGGTGGGAAAACCTCCAAATCATAACACTCATGTCCGTGGGCTGTCAGGATCTCCCACACATCCATACCTATCAGAACAAAACTTTTTACACTGAAAATGAGAACTTATGTGCTGATTGAATGGGAATTATTAGGGCCTGTCCCCTGAAACACATATGTGGTCGTGAATAAACAACTGACTTGAAAACAAGTTATTTATTACTTTAAAATCATACCCCAATCTGAGGGAACTTTATACGAAACACACTCGGCTATTTTAACCGCCCTTGCGGTGAAGCAGAAAAATGTCTGAAAACAATTAAACAATAATGTGCACATTAAGCTCCCCGGGGTGATGCTAATCCACCGGGGAGTGGAGATGGCCTACCGGGCGACGAGGGTGAAAAATTTTCCAGGGGATGAAGTCTATTTAAATTGCATGTCCCATTGCAAATAAAGTTGATGGTCGCCCAGCATGCACGTGAAATGCCGAAGAGTAACACACGCATTCCACCTCTGTGACTTGCTGCTTGCTAACTGTCTCTTCCGCTCGCCGCGGCTTGACCTCGCACCGAAATGGGACTACTTTCTGAGATGACTTGCAATATTGACCCTTGTGTTGATGAAAGAAAATGATTAAACATGTGTAAACAATACAAATATTCTTTCGGCATAAACACTGGTGAAATGGGATGGACAAAACACTCTGCGGAAGATGAAAATATATAAATAACACGTCACCTTGCAACACAATAAAATATAACAACACCTGCAAAACAAACCCAAACATTTTAATGGAGAACACAATAAAGGTATTTTAATTAGGCCTGAAAGGTTTCAGCTTAATCCACTGGCCTAATTATCCTTCCATAGTATCTCGCATCGCCATGGCAACCACCGGCTGCACTTCCACCGATGTGCCCTGTACTTGTGGTGCGCCTGTTCGCTACAGTGACTGGGTGCACACTCCACTCCAGTAGAGTGCACAGCCCTGCTGCTGATGGTAAAGGCTACGGCCGGACAAATTGTCAGGCTGGAGATGCACATACCTCAGTAGTCTGACATGTATGTGTGTGTTTACTGTGTCCAGTGTATAAACGTTGTAAACTGTGTTATGAGTCAGCACCCTAGGCCGTTCTACCTGTCTACATGACTAACATTCATCGGCCACGTGAGTTGTCA
This sequence comes from Dryococelus australis, assembly GCA_029891345.1. NCBI lineage: Eukaryota > Metazoa > Arthropoda > Insecta > Phasmatodea > Phasmatidae > Dryococelus > Dryococelus australis. Next base: position 167,446,385 of record CM057009.1, on the reverse strand, counting down.
CTGAGAGAGCTGATGGGCTGAATGCACTGTTCCTAGTGAACACTCTGAGGGCAGCGATGCAGTGATAGTGCATGATGTGAAAAGCAGAATATCAAAGTGTTTTAATTTGTGAAAGGTATGTTAGTGTACAAAATTGATGCGCTGAATTTATACATCATAGTACGTGAAGGTAAAATACTGCCTGTGGGCGAAGTTGTCGGCCACTTCGCACGCCTATTTTACCACTGAAGTTACCCTGCTTAAGGGAGACAGGTCCTGTAAATGCAAAACACACTGAAATACACTATAAATTTGAAGGCTGCTATTAGGGTGCAGTACCGTGGTCTGTCATTGCACTGACTTTGTTGTGTGAATGTTGCGAACACAAACACAGCTGTTTGTGAAATGGGCGCTGATGGTGTGGATATTACAGCCTTTGTTTGTTTACTAATCTGCCTTTCGATATAACTTGAATAGCACCCATCACACCAGTAACTGTTTGTGAACGTATTAAATGACTCGCACTCCCTTGTCAACAGTTTGTCGCATGGACATGTGTTTGGACAGCCTATACAGCAGGATGTAACAGTCGCATGGCTTGGCAGCATGTCGGTGAAGAACTTAAACCCAGGCGCCTATGAAATGGGCGCTGGTTGGTTGATTCCCTCAGCGATACTTTGGGCATGGCTGTACCACAATGCTCTATCCCATACACGACACTCGTCACACCAATTTACACTGGTAAATGCATTATAAGTTCCTCACTCCTCTGTTGACAGGTTATCTAGCAGACTTGCTTATGCAAAGGTGTTACAGTTAATGGTAACGATCACACGGCTTTCTTTGGTGCCAAATGCTGCATGAAGTGGTACTGCTGGGCCAGAACTGTCTGAAAATGGTGCCGTCAAATCGTTCCTGTTTTGACTCTGCTTCGCTAGTTCATATTGAAAAGTTGCTAGTGATGTTACCAGCTGATATGAATTTATTGCACTTTTTTACATATTAACTTCTGTATGAAAAATTGAAACCAAATGCTGTGTTCGTTTGGGGTTGCTGATGCAACCGGCGCTTACCCAAGGTTGGTCGCGACTTTCAGCTGTCTTGCCTGGCTGTCCCTCTGTCACATTTCACATGGGGAGGGGGATATTTATAGTTTCTCACCGCGCCTTGCTTCCCGCTGATATCACATTTCCAGCTGCACAAGTGACGCATGTGTTTTCCCAGTATACTACTTGCTTTAAAAATGGAAACTTACTTTGAAAATTTCTTGAAAAATAGTTGTGGGATCTTGAATTATAATTGTCCCCAACAGCTTTGAAAAGCTTTGCAAAAATTCTCTTGATAAATGACTGTAAAAATGTTGTTGACTTTTGAAAAGTCCATGAAAACCCCTTTAAAAATTTTAATTATTTGGAAAAATGCTCAGAAAAGTTTTAAAAATTGATTTAATTGACTATTGCACATTAAGTTCGTTACTGTCCAAGGGAAAACACTGAAAAAATTTGTTTATTTTGAAAAAGTTTGAACATTTTACTACAGAAAAATGCTGCAAAATTTTCCGGAACAGTTCCCGAAATAATAAAATAAAATTTGGATTGCTTTGGTTTTTAAATTGCTGACTGAGATTGCTTGAAAATACCGTCTTTGCTCGTTGTGATACCTGTTGCTAATTACTGCACATATTGATAAACACCTCGAGTGTTTGTTTACAAAACATTCTCGCACTTACTTATGCACATCTGCTGTGCTGTGTTAAATACAGGTACTTTTACATACAATTTACACTTGCAGTCTCCAGTGGGTGTGTTCTACTTGCATCTGTTTTGGCTTACAGTTGTGCCTTTTGCAACGTATTGACACATCTAACCAGTGTATGTTCATAAATGTTAAAACAGCTGATGACGTTCCATGTAAACAACCACTGCTTAGTGGATTGTTTTGACAGATGCAGGCCCTCATTAAACATCAGTTGACATACTTTTTTTCCCACTCGATTCACTGTATGTCTGTTGATGTAACACATATGCACTCTACAGTGTAAACAAATCTGACAACTTGACCAATGAATAATTGTACAAATAATGTGACAAATAAAATCATAAAAACCCTTGATTTTATTGCTGTTGATTGTAGTGTTGTCTGTGCTGTCTTAATTGCATTGTTAGATAGATGTCTGAAGGGTCTCATGCTACTCACCAATGACTGTAGCTGTTGGTTGTGAAGCACTGTCGCACTGTTACCTTTGTCGCGTAGCCTGTTGTTCATGTGTTGTGTTAAGAGACTACCGATGTGTTGTTGCTGCTCTCCTGCACTCTGATTTTCTACTATTGTTTCATTAGTCCTAGTTGGGCAAACCACTTGACGTAGGAATGTGGCTTGCTGGTGTAGACTGATGTTCTATTCGCCTGAGTTGGTAAAACCACTTGACATAGGAATGTGGCTTGCTGATGTAGACTGATATTCTTTTTGCGCGAGTTGGGAAAGCCACTTCATGCGTTGCACCTCCAGAGGTGCTGGTGGTGTGTCTATGTCTCGCCTGAGAGCAGGTGGGGAACAGGAACTGGTGATGTGTCCGGTGCCACATTCAATGTAGAGAACGATTGTTGAAGGGGTCGTATGGCCGACAGCCTACGGCGACTCTGGATACGCGGTCAATATGAAGGAGGGCCGAGTGAATTTGTCCGTTATATTACATAAAGGTAAAATATTGTCTGTGGGCGAAGCTGTCGGCCACTTTGTGTGCCTATATTACCAATAAATTTACTTGACTTTAGGAAGGCAGGCCCAGTAATTGCAAAACACGCACTGAAATACACTTGTAAATTTGATGTTGCTATTAGGGCACAGTACCCGATGAACTCAGGAGAGTTAAATGCAATAAAACTCGTCTAATTATTGTATGACTCTTTTTTTTACCGTAAAATTACAATGGAATGTTACTGCACTTGCGAATGCTTACCTTAGTTAGTGGACCCTGCACTCTGGACCTGCCGGTGGTTGCTACTCCTGAAAAATAAGGTGTAGGCCTTAAGTTGTAGTTACATGAAATGTGTCCCACATGTGAAGTCTTGGTATGTTACATCACGATGCAGGGTGTCCTCCCCTTGGCTAAGTAAAAGTACTTAAAGGGTTCCTGAATTACGTTAACTATGGATATGAAGAAGAATGCAGCCTATATTGAATTGCCGAGGGGAGTTCGCGGAGCTTACTGTCTGCCCTGTCGGTTTTCTGGAGTGCTGAAGACTGACTAACAACATGGCGTCGGTTTCGCCGCACGTCCGGCGAATCCAGCACCAAAGTTAAAATGTATAAAAAATGAAACTTAATGATTAACATGTTATATAAACTGACATTGTACATAATTATGATTATTAAGCTTAAACTCATTGATGACATACTCGTGAACATCGGAACCCCAGATATGGCTAAGAATGTGACATCACGAGTGTGTCACTGCACTTGAAGGGTGATATTAAATGAAATGATTCCTCTGGTGGCTGATTCTCGATAGATGATTACATATACACTCTTATAATTAACATATTATAATCGGCATGTGTCGTAATGGTAAAAATTTCAGGAATGTGTATGGATGTGACGACACACGTATTTCGTAACTAAAGGCAGAGATACACCCTTTCTTCAATGGAATGTTATCGACTCTCTATGCTGGAGTGGGTGGTTTGTCTATTTAATTGTAGTGCAATCATCACTAACTATGCCCTAAAATGCTCTTATTAATTAATGGGGCTAGGGAGCCGCTCGCCACTTCACACTTCTTGCGGGAATGTGATTCCCCGTCTTTTGAAACAACTTGGAGCTACATCGAACTCCGGATTTAGCCACGGGGCCCGTCGACATCGTGCACATTGGAAAGCTTTGGGAATAAACTGCGCCGCTTATCCGAGTGTTCCCTCCAATGGCTGTTGTGTCTAATGGTCGTGACTTCTCTGGACATGCTCGTTTAGGCCACATATCCATCCATCACTTGTGTTACCTCTAGTGATGAATGTTAAATGTAATGACCCGCGACCACGAGTTACAGGGCAGCAAGAAAAGTGTAATGCCATTCTTGTCGACCTGCACTGATTGGTAGTGACCTAATGTCGTTCGGTCGAGTGTTGCTGTGTGGTTGATGCTTTTGCAATGGAACAAACAGGCACAGGGGATACGTGTACATCAGTAACACATCATAATGTTCCCTGTTCCTAATGTAACACAAATGTGCATCGTCATGCGTGTGATGCAGAATGTCACGGTAAGTCACTGTTGTCCACAAAATTCGTGGTGCAACTTACATTTATTTTTTAAGAGTGTGTTGTGTAATTTTTTTAAGAGGATTATGTAGTGTCATTGTGTTTCACATGCAGAGAGCGCACATTTGTTTCAGACTACAAAGATAGCATTTTACACTTTTAGCAGTGGCGCAGAGTATATTAAATTATGGTGTAATTTTTCAGTATGAATATTCCAAGCGACTATCAGTAATTTATAAAATAAGTCTGTTGATATATGAGAGAGTAAGTATTGGACAGTACTCTCTTAGTGGTGATCCAGTATTGTAAGGTTAGGTTGACGTGAACGCCAGCAACATTACGTAAACATTGACCACATGGGTTTTGTAAACACTACTTTCACGACAAATGTTTTAAAATGGCAATTCTGATAACTTTGGTAATAAACACTGAAAAGCCCATATAAAAATTAGTGAAGTGAAAGTGAAATAATAATCTTTACCAGGACAATTTATTTTTTCCCGTAAACAAATAAAGAAATTGTGTGTTGTGAACGCGGTAGGGATGTAACATTACAGTAAATCTGCCACTTAGCAGCATAACAGAGATTTATTTTGATTTCCATATTAGAGTTTTGAGGGTTGAAATGAAAGTGTTCTAGTACTTTTTTTTGTCATTTAAGATCATTTAATGCATCATTCATTTAAACAAATATAAGAAAATAAAATAAAATAATTTTTTCATAGTTGCTCGGGACAAGCTAGTCAATGAGAATAGTCCACTCGATGCCAAGAGAATAGCATGGCAACCTTGGTACTGTGCAGATGCACGTTTTCACATCCTCCTTGGACCTTCATCAATTTTGTGCCTAATTATTTTGTTTACTGATGCCACCCACGGGAGCCGTGGGTGGCATCAGTAGACAGTTTGCCAGCCGCATCGAGCGACTTGGCCACCAAGATGTGCGCTCTATGCAGAGCATCTCAGCATGCAGTGTTGGTGATGTTTGCGAAGTAGTGTAGGGCAGTGCAGGGTAGAGGAGGCCAAACCAAGTGTAGCAGGTGGCAGTTTAGTTTAACATTGTGTGGTCAGCTAGCCAACAACTCTGTGTGGCAGAGGAATATGTAAGTAGCAACAAATTGTGTGGAAAACGTAATATAATTACTTAAGGGTTCGCGCAATATGCAAGCTTATTGCGAGACTGTGAAGGATGTGCAGATTAAATCCATTTTTGATGCTTACCCATTTTCATTAATGTTGACTCTGTTTGTTGTTTGTTTACATTTCACATTTATCACCCCCAACTCATCCATTATTGTATATTAAGGGTTCATTATGTTTCTTGCAGTTTATTTGAATTTACTATGTGCCTCCTACATCTGTGTTTGACCCAAAGTAAGTTTCATGGTATTGTGTATTAGAAGTAGTGCTGTGTGGCATACAGGCCCGCCATTGCCGGCTCTCGTGCCCTCGTGCAAAGTCAGTCAGCTCTTGGCAACTGGCAGGGTGATTCGTGCCATAGTGTCTCGTGTCGCACGTGCCTGGATGGTATTCAATCTTTGTTACTGATCATGCTAACTGCAATAGACTTTGATATCTTGGAACATGTTTACATTTAACCACCTGGGACAACACCCCTCTTCTCTTGGTTAGTTTTGCATCGTCACCGAGAATTTATATAACTGTTGTGTAGCCCACATGGTTTTTGTCTGTTTTACCGCTACCAACCGATGAAGTTCGGTGCCAAATGTAAGTTACTTTCATTGAAAGTTTGTAGAGTCATGACTAATAAATAACATCACTGGAACTGTGCGTGTTTAATTCCGTGTATGCCTTAGGGGCGCATAATGGCATAGGACACTCATTTCCCGCCATTTCTAAAGTATCTATTTTACGTGTTATTCCAAGAGTATTCTGTTCTGCAATGTTTCCAAGTCAACGTATTTAAACCAGGCGGTGTGTGGTCCGCCCAAAGAGTCCACAAAGATTTCTGTAATTATTTTACTAATTATTCTACAAGGAGCAGGAAAGGAAGGCATTGGTCGTCGGCAGCCCGACCCAGAGCATCAACAAGAGTCAGTTCTCCAACTTCGGCACCACCTCTGGCGTTGTCTGGTGCTGGGCAATACCTATCATATTTACCACTGTTTCCCAAACCACTCCTTTTCATTTCTCCACGACATGGAGACACCCCACCTGGTGTCAGTATTGATAGTAAGACTTAGCATGGAACAGTAATTTATTTTTTTATGCGGGGAGAGTGTAGCACAGCAACCCAGCATATATTTTATACATCTGTGGCGTAACTTTCATGAAACCATTGTCGGCTTCGCACTATTTTAACAATTTTAAAGTTGTCCGACTTAATATGACGACTGTGTTTTATGAGTGCTTCAAACGAGGGAGCAAGGTAATAAATCGAGTATGTTTGAAGTGCGGCGTCCGACTTATTTACTCAGATCGCCTAACGATCTTTTAAGCGAATTGTGTCGGGTAACGGTGTGGGGTGGTCGAAGCAATCCCTTGACGACTAGTATAAGCATTTAGAGGAAGCTTAGCTAGCCTCTACTAGATCAGGCCAAGGATGGATATAGTTCACCATTAATTAAGACATATATATGCCTGCACATCTGGTGGCCACATTTAGGCGATCGGCCCACGACCCAATGTTCTACACTGAGGGGAGCACTGGCGCCCGCCCGGACATAACCTACAACAACCGTCACTATAATTATTCCCCAGGTGTTGAGGTGCTGCAAACTGACCAGCGTCAACAGTAATTTAACTTTAAACTAACCAAACAAAACAAGCCAAAGTAAGGTGGAAAGAAGCTGTTAATAATACTAACATAAGATAACAACAATTTGTGAAAAAAATACAAAAAACCTTATAAACGAATGTAATAATCAAAATTAATGAATCGATTTAGCCAATGCATCTAAACATCTGCATCGATTCGGTTAATGGTAAATATCGAAAGACTTAATCGATTCAAGTACTAATTGAATCGGAATAGGCCATTCCTAATGAATGTGTGGATATTCTAGGGGAAATATATTCTGGTATTTTTAATGGATAACGATTCAGGCCACGTTGTTAATAAGATTTTCTCTGATTTTTCAAAAAAGTCTGCTGCATCTCAAATACTGATAGGAACTGCAGCTGGATGGTAATTATTTTTATGTACATGCGGGTGTGGTTTATAGTAAAATTGTACTATTATTTTCAGGCATATCTTTCTATTTATAAAAAATATTCTGACATAATTTCATGACAATACACAGGTATTACGTGAAGTTTACGTTGTGTGTGGTACATCTTGTTGATGTTTTTTGACGTAAACGAATGGTAAGCAAATACAGTTTTATTTTTACACAAAAATGCCGGAAAGGACAGTTGTTTATTTCGCCAATTTGTATTGTACATTGTGTATATTCATTACGATGATTGGACGTAAATTCATTACGCGTGTAGATGAAGTAAATTGCAGATTAATGTTAAGTAAATTTCAGAAAAGATTAACTTCGGACATCACTAAATGTTAGGTAAATGCAAATAAGTAGAAAAAAATTGACAGCTTAATTTATCGGTCTAATTTACAACCCGATACCCGTTTGTTTGTACAGGTTATGTTATGAATATGCCACCGATGTCACATTTTTCCTTTTGCCCCATGACTTTCCTATCGCAATCTAACTGGGCATCCACGGAAATGTTGTGGTTTTTTCGGGTGGGGACACTTTCAGTATTTATAGACGTTTGTATTGGGTAGTACACTAGAGCCCATCCCTCAAGTGTACAATGTGATACCACAACAGGATCATAATCAGTAAACTACTGTTTTACGTCCTAAAATAACTTAAATTTGTTAACGACGAATCACATTTTTCTGTACTTCAGCCACACCTTATTACATGTCGTGTGTCTGTGAGTTATCGTAATGGGTGCATATTTTGACCACTTGAAAGGTTATTTCAACACATTCATATTTTTTGTATAGGTAAATACAATTTCTGCTATATGCTGTACGTGTTGAATACTGCCTAAACATACTACCCCTAACCTAACTCTACCTTCCTATTACAACCTATTTCTGCATGTCACTACAAACATCAAACCTATCCAATTATTAATTACAAATGGTAATGATTTGATACCTTTTACAGAATCCTGACCTAACATTACCTACTTACAACACTGTTTATTTCACCCGGTAGGCCTACACACATTTGTAATTATCTCAACACTTACCTGTATTAAGCATATCCATTTTCTGCCAACATTTAAAGCCACACTAATCATTATCAAACGATGCTCACATTGTTTGCACTATGGTAAGTTTATAATTTATTATGTCAAAACACCATATTACACCACATATTTTTAGGCCTATATTAGCTCTATTCACTATTATATAGTGCATAATATTTTATCACTGTATATGGTACGTATCCATTTTATGACACTGATGCGTAATAAAACTGACTCTGAACATGTTAACTACTAACTTGTTTATGTATGGAACAAGCTAGTAAGGACAACTAGGCATAATGTTTTTCTGTTTTACAATACGAACAAACATACAGTCATACAACTTACGAAAACTAAAACACTCAGATGTTGTAAATTACTGCTTGTTGCAACTGCTACCAACATATTCAACTAGACTATACGGCCAATGTCCTGGGGTAATTAACTACGTCACACGTATAATCAAACCTGTGGTTTTGAGATGTACACGAGACCCAATTTACCTGACAGTAATAGCACAGCTAAGGTGTGTTTCAGCTAAGTAAAACTGTTCGCATGGCTAGGCCTTATAACCTTTACGTTATTTGAATCTTTTCGTGATATAGATAAGCTTAAACTGCATTTACAAATATGTGCGACAGTTGTCACTGGCAAATTGCTCTGACATGTGATGTCTCTAGTCCATTCATGTTATTTTTGGATTTTTCTGAAGCCCTGCTAAATTTGTACTTTTGGTTGCTGAATACGTATCCTTCCATTACACCTAAACATAAACACTGCCATATGGCTTGTACTTTTATAATTGTCAAATGCAGTGTTTACTGTTTACAAATATTTTAAGACATATTTCAATAACCATTTGATACAAATGTTCACAATCCAGGCCTATAACCACATTTAGCTCAGTTGTATGACTTTTTAACAATGTATAGGTTGACGAATGTTCTTACGGTTATTTTTTTTACATTAATATATTTGTTATACATGACATAGCACATCACAGGCAGGGTTGGCAAGATTTTGTCCACCTGTCTGTAAAAACATGGTTTTTCAAACTTTTGGCAGTCCTGGACTATATTTAGTTTTGATCACGTCATAAAAAATAATTATTTTACTTTCATATACTCTCTGGAAACTAAGAACTTTGACCTTACCTCACATTTTGCAGTCTAGTAGGTACTGTTATAAATTGAATAAATTTTACTCAATGACAAAGTTTACGAAAATTTTCATAATTTAAATAATGCGCTTTGTTAGGTACTATAATTATTCTTTTGAAACCTTTGTTTTCAATCTGAAAAATTAAATGTCTAGGTTACATACATAATATTGAAGCTGCAAAAGTATTTAAAGCTCCAAATTGTTCTACACATGTGCATACATGGATATTCCGTAATGTAACATGTAGAATGCCTGACAAACTGTAAAAAAAAATAAAACATTCATTTAAATTTAAGAAAAATTATCATCTTTGACTATCACTTTAAATACAATTAACAATGACTCTAATGTAATACGACCTACACAGGTATTTCTTCAAGCAGAAAATACTTAACACATTTCTAATTTTACCAATCAAACACTTGATTCGCAATGTTTGTCTTTGTGGAGTTGATTCAGTCCTTTGAAACATGATACCAGCTTGCTAGCAGTTGCCAGACCTAGTCTGTTTCGTAATTTGTTATGAATCAAAGAGAAGTTTGAAAAAATTCTCTCAATGGATGTAGAACTGGCTGGGTACTCATGTAGGGCCTAGGTGTGAAACAAAGTAGGTATACTTATTATCTAGGCTTTTGTTTTTACTTAATACTTTCCACCATACTACTGGAAGCATTGATTGTGCACTCTTCAGTAAAAAATTACTTTCGGTATGGTTCAGCTTCTGCTTCAAAGGAAATTATGTAGTCGATAAAACCTGGGTCGAATGACACAGCAAACATCCTGGCTTCTTCCTCTTGTGTTGAAGAAACCTGTGGCATATCTTCATGTTTAGGATGCATGAGGTGTGCTAAGTAATGGGCTGGAATTACTGCATCAGCGCATCGCTTCTGCAAGATCTCTTTGTGTGGTTCAAAAGCTGTATCTTCACAGAGTGCTAAAAAGGTAGCTAATCAGTCAACAATATTGCACCTTTCTGCTTGACATTTATCCAAAGCTGTGTCAACTGGTTTTAGTCGGAAGATCGACCGTGCTTCTTTGTAGATTGCCAAGTTGTTGATTGCTCTTGTGATGTTTTCATAAATTTCATTTTCATGATCCTCAACAATCCTTAACATGCATGGTCTGTTTCTAACATACGTTTCCAAGCAGACCAGCTGGCTTGCATGACTTTTCACTGTCGTTCAACCAAGCAGCTGGGCGATGGGTTTGTAAAGTATTTTTGGACCTCAGTGTGATGTGTTTCACAAGTTGATTAACTTTTTTGAATATTTCCTTACCAGCCAAATTCAAATAGTGTGACAACTTTAACTAATGAAACAATCTTCCTTTAACTCCCTCTCAAGATCTTTCCTTGTTACTTTCATTTTGGCTTCATTATCAGAAACAAAACTAGTCACTTCGCAGCCATACTTCATTTGTGCTTCTTCAATGGCCTCTTTTGCTAAACCAAAACAGTATTCACTGGTTTTAGAGTTTTTGCCAGCATCTACAGCAGAAGGAAAAAATTAATTTTTTTCCTGTAGACACAACATTTGCAACAATGGGATCATTGTGTATATTACTCCGCCCATTTGCATTAATGTGACCGTCTTCCCAGATAATTCTTCAGCAGTGATTTTGTTAAATTCATCATGTGTGTAATCAAGAAGAGCTCCTGATAATTTTCTTCGGTTTGGTGGAACATAACCTGGTCGTAATTTTTATGCTAACTGTACATATGCAGGATGTTCAACTTATTTATTTAGCTTCCAATTTTACACAACAAATGTAATGGAAATTGTCATAAAGAAAAACATGAATATATATAAGCTACAAAAAATTACATAGAAAAGTCTCAGAAAACATTACAATATAATAATTATTAAAATATAAACATAGTAACTTACAATAACTTATTGATTACAATGCACAATACTAAAAACATTACACAGCCACAAATTTTATAGCACATTATGTTCACAAAAAATATTAATCTACACTATAATATGCATTTTCTTAGAGATACTTTTTAAGCAGTTTCTTGAAAACGGAAGACTTGTTGTCCTTCAAAGGCTGTTTCAGTGTTGTTGGTAGTTTACTAATACATTTTACTGATGAAAGGAATGAGCTGTGTTCAAATTTCTTTGTTTGGTGCATTGTAATATGAATGTCTTTCTTTTGTCTTGTGTTGTAAGAATGCATATCTTTGTTTACGCAATAATTTAAGTTAGTTAATCAAGGAATAATAATGTTATAAATGTATATGCTAGGAAGTGTGAGAATGTTATCTTTTTGAAGTAAGGTTTGAAAGAAGTGGGGGCTATAATGCGTTGATGCCGTCGGGTGAGACACGATACAAATGATGACACAAATACCTGGTAATGTGGGTGCCAGCAGTGCTTCCCAATCACTGCACTATTGAGACTCAGAGTTCTCTGGGATGCTGTAGGTTCTGTGTGTCCGTCTTACCCGTGTGTACTTACAAACATGTAGGCAATAGTAAACTTTTACTAAACATCACTTTAAAAATAAACACTTAATAGAATACATGTGGCTAGGACACTGTCACTACTGAATAAAAGAGGTACATACACTGTAGACTTGCTTTTATTATTATTGCTTGTACAGATCAACGTGCCAATGAAATTATGATAATCTCGGTCATGACTAGCCAATTCCACTTGGGTGCTCCCCAGCCCGCAATTAACCTAGCGCACGCCTTGGTGGATGATCTCACCGAGGTGCGTGAAAGCACAGCCTTCACAAGGGAAGAGGGCCGACAGCCACTAGGGTGGACTGACGGTTTTTCCCTGAAGACAGGACACTGAATTACAAATGAAACCCTTGATACATATTAACATGTGTGATTACTCGCATCACTAATGCAAACTTGTCTGGGCTCATCCTCCAGCACGTGAGTAGTGTGGTGAGGGCCTATATACAGAGCTGGCTAGGAGAGGAATAATTGCACAATACACTAATTACAAAAATACATAAACCCTCAAAAATACATGAAACAAGATGGGACACAAGATGAGTATTCACAATAAACACACACGTGTGTGAAAACAATCTTAGATGGCACGGATGCCGCTGAATGAAGTTCGTAGTGGGCCACGTGGTGCAGATGAAATTGCAATATTTCTGCGTGGAAACGGCAAATTAAATACAATCAAAATATTATTCTTGCTGAGAAAATTATTTTCTTTACGATTGAAGTGTTTACAGGCTTGTAACATGTCTGATGTCTGTAAAATCAAACGTCAATGTGACGGCGTGGTCAAGAGCAAAAAGCATCAATTTACGTGAAATTACATGGAACCCTGACAAAAATTTAATACAGAACCCTTAATAAAATATTGCATATATGATGTTACATAAATAAGCTCTCAAACGCTACGATGGCGTATACAAAGACTTGGCGTTGGTCGACCACGTGGTTATACGTAATGTTGCTGTACAATGTTCATGCATGAAAAATACCCTCAAATACATACATTAAAACAAAGCCCTTAAAATTGCATGTAGAAATAATGCAGAAGTTACAATGAAATGCCATAAACATAGGCGGATGGCGCCTGATTTAAGTTGCGCGGGTCACTTGACCTCTCAGACATCTTTCAGCTCCTCAATTAAGTTAAAAATGCCACAAGGGCGCAATAAATTAATAAAGCGGAAGCATAATGTTGGGGAAAATGTCTGGCAAAAATGTACGCAAGTAAAGGTTAGCTGGTAAAACTATGGAAACTGAAATCAGTGAACAACAGTTGTAGTGTGTACGTGACAGTGTCTTGCCTCGCCAGCTCTCCTCAACAGACTGTCCAGATACAAGCGTTGCACGGTCTATCATGGCCGGCTACGGAGTTCACATGAGCGGAAGTGCTATGCAAACCGAGTAAAATATTCTATTATTGAAAATTAAATGGTACAAATTAAATTAAATATTGTTTTTCATTTTTATAATTTTCTTATTAATTTAGTGTCTTTATGACGGCGTTTATTGCCGGAATATCAATGTTCTTAAACTCGGTGCCGCGGACACTTTGAATTTCATAACCAATTGAGTTTAAAATGTCAACAAACACTTTGACATATTAAACCCTGCAAATACAATGTAACTCATTTTACACTGAAAAATAATATTTATGTGAGAGGTCAAAATTATTGGCCTCTTTGCGCATGTGCGGGACATGTGACACGTGCGTGGTGAGCACCGTCATGGGCTCTAGCGCCACAGGCTATTAGCCGGCATCAAAACATCATCAATACCTACGGAGTTCTTGTTTTTTAGACTTTTGATTATCTCGGTTAAAGAATTTTCATTTATACTTGTGAAATTAAAGCTACTGTGTATGTTCCTGGAAGTTGATTCCTTAAGGTTAAGGCCAGTAGTATTAGAAGCTGGGAGTTTTAATGCAACTGTAGAAAAGTAATCATTAAAAATGTGCACAATGTTATGTTTATTTTCAATAGTCTTTCCATTTACAGATAAAAGGATTTCTTTTTGATGCACTTGTTTTATTTTATTGTATATGATATTTGATTTGTTATTTGAAGTTCTTAATTTTTTATTATTTCTTAGCTTTTTGGCTGCTACAACTAGTTTTTTATAGATTTTGTTGTACTTTTTGTAAGCACACACATCATCAGAATTCTGACTATTGTTTGCATTGAGTTTTGATGATATTAATTTTTTGAGAAAGACATTTAATCCTTTTGTCATCCAAAAGTTTCATCTATTAGGTATAATGTGAGTTAATTTTCTGGGAAAGATATTGTTAAATATTAACATGAACTTATTACTGAAAGCATTCCAAGCAATGTTAGAATTGTGTTCACTGTATACATCACACCAGGTTTCATGTAACAGTATATTATTGAATACTTGCATATTTTCAACACTGAAATTCTTTCTAAGAATGAAATAAGATTTTGGTATTCAAATTGTTTTTTGAGAATCTAACAAGTCTAGGTTTATTCAAATGTTTTGATCCATGTGATCAGAAATCAGTGTTTCTATATTGTAAGATGAACAGAATGATGGAGTTATATTGGTTACAATATAATCAATATATTTGCTACCATTTTTTGAATGTAGAGTAAAGTCTGTAATTGTAATTGACATATTGAATTGCTTGAATACATTCAGTAGCCTAGTGCTGAGTGTACTTCTATCATTAAAATTTATGTTAGTCACCACATGCTAACACATATTTCTTACGATTGAAGATTCTTTTTATAACCGATTTAATACCTTTAAAAAAATTATCAATCATTTGCACTGAGAGATCTATAAATAACTTATATTTATCTGTACACCACAATATTCAAAGTCTTTTTCCATACACAAATCACTTACATCAATTGTTTTACAAGACAAGAAAGACCACTTTTTAAAAATATACACACTCCTCCACTTCTAGAGCTGGATCTACAATAACTTGAAGCCATAAGTCATTAATATTGTAAAAAATCTATGTTGTTCTTAGAAAGTTAATGTGCTGAAATACATAAAATATCTGTAGGTGATGAATTTACAATGGATTCTAACAACAGTTTTTTGTTGTACAAACTGCACATATTGTGGTGCATAACGTTGAGAAAATTTTTACAACATGAGACATTAGCTACATCTTGTTTATTGCCTACAACAGGTTTCTTATTTATTGAGCTAACTTTTGAATTTGATGGTTGCCAATCCAGTTTGCAACTATGTGAAGTAATAATGGTAGGATTCACAAAATTTACTAGTTTCCCTGCATTTTAATAGCAATTGCATTTGTATTAGGCTTAAGACTACTGACAGTCTTTTTAATTTTTTCTGCAATATTCTTTTTTCCCAGGCCATTGAGATGCATGCTCATTGAAGGACAGGAGGAAAGTTGAATGGCTAGTCAGGATGTACAGGATGGAGAATGAAGAGGGAGGATGGGGAGGGCTACACTGCAAGCTAAGTAAGAGGGTGTTTAGAGGAAGAGGAAACAACAGTGAGAAGCTTCAGAGGGTGTGGAGGAGAATGGAGCGGGGTAGGCAGTCCATGCTTGTGAGGGAGTGGAATGTGTTTGGAGGAATTGGTATCTGTGAGAGGGGTTGGTAAATTCAGGAAGGGAGTGGAAAAGGAGTTGGTTGAGTGAAGGAAAAGTGAGAGAGCTCGCCAGCGGGCGGTAGCCTAATTGCGAGTGTATGTATGTATATGTATGTATTTTGTATAACAATCTCTGCCCAGTTCACTACTCTTTATAAGGGAAACATTCTGAAAGAGACTACACAACTTGTGAATTTTGTTGTTTATAGACACAATCTCCTTATTTACACATGATTTCTTAGCTAAGTCATACCTACAAGGTATGTCAACAAGAGCAACATTCGTATGTGTTAACATTGCTAAATTGTATTTTAAAGACCTCATAAATTTTACACCTTAATTTTTTGCTATATCGCTTGTGCCACCTAAGATAACATCTGAATCCTTATTACTTAAAGTACGTCATTTACAATTTCATTTAGGGGTGCGCCAGGTTTAAAAATTGAACACACCCCTGAATGTCTGTGATCATTTGAACTTTATCCGCCGAAGGCTTTTTCTGACGAGGTTTCGTTTTAAGATTACTTATGGATGGTGGGAGTTGTTTTGATTTAGCTTTGTTATAGTTGCGTACTTGCAGGTCAGAGAATCTATACTAAGTAGACAAGCTTGGTACACGAGTCTGAGGGCTGTTATTAAATCTTGCTTGGTGCGGTACACAGGAACGCTCATTACCCTTTTCACACAACACCTTTGCACAAGAATTTGATTCTAAGTTAGTTTTCACAGGCCTAGTTTCACCATTTACCTCACACTGAGTAAATTTACCTCTTCATAAAGAATTTTGATTATTTCTTGTAATGATTTGTTTTCGTTGCGTAATTGATTTAACAACCTAATCTCAATCTCACAGTCACCTTGACTAAGCACATGATCTGCGCCACCATTTTTGTTTTCACAACATGTTGAGCACTGCCATTCGTGATCAGGGATTGCATCTTCATTAATATTGCAGCACCTCTTAAAGTGGAACCAGCAATCACAAGATTCACAGAAAACACCATTTCTTAATTTTCGATTACATTTTCCACATCTGTCGTCATTAACTACCTTAGTTTGAGACTCACCACAAAAACTACAACTTTGATCCGGTGCCATCTCGACACTGAAAGGTATGTTGCAGGCATAAAAGAAGTGTGCTACAGATTCATCAAGTGTGCCTTTCATGCTAGGTGATGTTTTCACGATAAAATTGGTTATCTGTGGTTGATATTTTTGTGCCACTTTTGTGTTTGAAGGTTTCTGAACATTTAATTTTTCTGAGCTTGTACTTGCACCATTACTATTTGTTTACATTGTAGCATTATCTCTTTTTATTTTTTTACTATAGCTTGTGCCTGTGTTTGAATCAGAGTCCAGCTCAAAGTTCACAGATGTACTATTGCTGCATACCATTTCCACATCTGATTGCCTTTCAAAACTAGACATACCTTTTTTTGAGCAACTCATCCAATGGTTCTTCATTCCAAGAGCTTTTGAGCTAACAAGACATTTGCACTTACATTTCTGTTTTTGAATGATTTTTCAAGGGGAAAAAACTGCTTTAAAAAAAAGGTTGCATTTTTTCCAATTTTGACTGGTTAAAACCAATTTTGACCACTGACCTGGACTTGCGTAAAAATAGTGGATTTTTGCCAACCCTGACACGCGTAAAACATGTTAATATTTTGCAGTGAATGAGTTAACCCCAATTACAACTGTGGGGTAAAGAACTCTATTATTCATACTCTTCTTTTTGATGTGAAGGATGGCCTCAGTTGGAGAATGTTAAAACTGAGTAAACAGTCCAACAAAAATTCAATAAATTCAAGCACGCAACTCATGTCATTAATTTTTTGTACATAGCAGCGACAAACATAACATATATTTATTTCGTTGTTTAATTAAAATTTTCTGGCTGGGATTATTTCAAACATTCGCATCACAGGAACATAAGCGTAGGGTAAAGGTTCAACATTGTGATAAATAGACAGACATGAATTTAAATAGTTAACTTTGTCATAATAACAGTTCATTGTTAAAATGTATATATTTTTGCATGTCCACTATTTGCAATCACATGCACACTGGGCCAGCGTAATGGATATGATGCAGCCACACTCTTTTTATACGCAGCGGTTAACAACATATGTTACAGTATATTTATTCCAGCCCTGGAAACACAGATTTGTCACATCATCATAACTTGCCTAGGTAGGTTTAAAAAAAGTGTACAGACTTGATGTAATTTAAAGTGTTTTTTGGAGCAAGAAAATTTAACGCTTTGTTTGACAAACTGCAACACGCCATGTCATAGCTCACCACTTCTGCCAACTTAGCATTTGTATCCCTCCTGCCATCACATCTAAATATATTGAAATAAGTATTCAATCATTAAAATCTCTTTTCAGTTGTAAATTATAAATTCAAAAATCATTATTTTGCTGTAATAAATATGAAATATGCTAAAATTGAAAACATGTATAATTTTCTTGCTACTACTAGCGATGCAAAACTTCCCGAGGGAGAGAGCGACTAGCTCCGCTCAGCTGACAGTTTCCGCTCAGCTGACAGTTTCTTCCTTGGATGAAAAAACAAACACCATGTCACTTGGGCCTGCGCACAATATATTTTGCTGGTATTTTTAACTGAAACAATGAAATATGTTTCCATGGGGGCTACCTAAATATTTCAATAGGCAGCGTTTAATTAAAAAATAGCACACCAGAAAACTATGTGAAGTGCATGGGTCCTGATCTCGTTCATGCAGAACGGGTCAATTGTCTGTCCCGTGACCCGAATGTCCCGCGTCACCAAGAGTAAACCAGTGCCTACGTGGTTATTGTGGTAATGTGTTGTGATCCCCTAAAAGCCGAGTCTAAAGTAATTATGGGCTATTATAATCTCCCTTTTGCTTTTCCTGTGTGAAGTGATATTAATTAAACAGTGCCCAGCCACATGGCCTGTGTAGTGAAAAGAACCTACAATAGATGCTCTAAAATAACTACATAATTTTTAAGTGTATTTGCTGCATTTCTTCTAATATATAAAGGGTGTATTCTCATTTTCAGTTTTATGTGAAGTAAAGTGTAATTGCACGGCTGCCAACTTGTACGATTTTTTCGTATTTTGTCCACATTTTTGCAGTGTGTACAATTTTACGTATTATGTAAATTTTCTTACGAATTTCAATTTTTTACATTTTTTGTTTACTTTGTTTGAATCATATAAAAATTAGTGATTTATTGTAATATTTGAATATTGTTTAATAGACCGCTAGAAAATGAACATGCAACTTTAATAGACCGGTACTAAAGAAAGTATTTATTATGGTGGTGGCTGCACTGTGCTCTGCATTTGTTCCTGGTTATTTGGTTTTCCTTTCGACCAAAATGTTTCATTATCGGACACGGTGATACGCGGTATGTGTACTAAAGTTCTTCCATGACTTTGGCAACATTAATGTAACTATCGGTATTTTGATACCGTTGAATGAAAGACTTTGATGATGCGGTGGCAGTTGTTTGTGCTACGGCGTCTGTTAACTGCTTTTCATAGGACGGCGAGACACAGTGCAAAGAATAAAACTTAAAGCAAGTGTTTCTACAGTCTGAGGCAGTGACCAAGATTTCAGATTTTGTTGATAAAATGATTACATGATCCGATTTTGTATACAAAAATGGTGACATATTTGGTACTTTAATGGTATTTCGTAGATATTTTGTACCTAGCGGATATTAGCAAAAATACAAAATGACAAGATCAGCATCTGGTTTTTACCTTTGAAACACATGCACGAATGCGTAAATAAAATGTTTTTTAAGACAAATAACTCTTCATAAAATACACTACACATGTTTTAAAAAGCAAGCAAGTGTTGTGTTTTAATTATATATTTTGCAACAAAAATTTTTTAAAGTCTTTATTGCATAATTTATTATTTTCTTATTTATTAACATTTGCAGCATTCCAGTGATGATTGTAGAAATATTACGTCAGTTTTAAGTAGTAAATTTTGCTAAAAATAATTTTCTTTGTTAACGTAAAAATGTGTTGTTGCGAGTGTTAAATAAATGACTGTCAACATCCTAATTGAAACTTGCGAAATGACAAACTACAAACTAGCAAATTTGTAATTTTGACACGGCCTTACTGTACAGTCTTCACTTGTGTAGTACGTTCACAAAAAGGCAAGAATTTTGCATAATGTGTAGTGTATGACTTAGTGTAAATATTTGGCATTGTGGAAGCAGTGATTCAAAAGTTCATGAAAATTCAGAGAAGCATATGAACAATGAAGGAGCTGAAGGCCAAACCAAATCTAGAAAAGTAAAAAACTTTTTCAATATGCAGAATGGCAATTTTACTGAAGTTAAGGCAAAATGCTTTACTGCATTCATTATTGAGCATAATTTAGCATTAATGTTTTTTTTTTGTAAAGTCACTCTGCTGTTCATATATCTTAGAGTATCGGCATGATCACGAGGATAGCTGTTAAATTTTTGTTGCATAAAAATGTTGTGTGCTTTTTTAAATAAATCGTATGAATTTCTATTTTTTTTGAGGTTGGCAGATATGTAATTGATCTTGGTAGTTCCGGGAGCCTCCATGCCAAGTGTCCAAACTTGAATTCCTACATGATTCACTAAATCAATATTTTAATTTAATGAAGTGTAATTGAAGGGTTATTTTAATGTCCAGTGCTTATGTAAATTTGTAATGGTTTGTTATTTCTTTTGCAAGCCCATTAAGGCTTTTTACAGTAATCTCAATTTCCCTGATACACATAGCAATAGACACACAGAACTTTTAAATTTAATAACTAAATGTCTGAATAAATGCCTTAATTCCTCAGTGTGTTTTGCTGTGCTTGTTTCTGTGCACCGTCCTCCTCAGTCTAGTTTGGCAGGCCTAGGAGAGGGCACGCGTTTGTGTCAAGGGGGAACTTCACCATCTTGTGTGGTTAAGTAGCTGCAACAATAAGTATATATTTTAACCGGGACATTTAATTCTTTTCTCCCCCACGCTTGCACTCTCATCTCCGTAGACTTGCGGCCCCGGAGATTTTAACACACCTAATTTCCACGCGCTAACCATTGCTTTTATGCGTGTCGGCCCACCATGCCCGCAGTATTCTAGGGATTTCATGTTATTGATAGTATGTGTGATCTCACTCAGTCAATATACATAATTGCATTTTTCTTTGTCTTATTTTATTTTAATGTGCATTTAACCTCGGGTGCTGGCCTACTTCAGAGTGTGTCCACATGCTCGTTTATGTACTGTGAAGGCATTGGGGACTTTTGTTGTACTTCATTCATAAAACTTGAGTTGCAAGAGTGTTATGCCACGTGGCTGTCGACCAACTGTTGCCCTGAGAACCAGAGTCCAGGTGCTCGCCCGTGTCATAGATGAGCTGTCGCCCTACCGGAATTTCCAACTGTTCAGTAATATGTTGGGTGATCATGTCTACCCAAGAGTGCTGGTGTTGAATGAGAGTGAGAAGCACCCGTCACCTCTCACTCTCCAAGACTACAATGCCATGTACCTGTGCATGGACAGAAGAGTAAGTTGGAAGCCTCCAGTAAGGAGAAACAGACTGGAAATACAAGGGTCCTGGAACCCCCCTTCGCAAAGCCCAACAAAGACAAGAAGGAACAAGAAAGGGGGATGAAGTTGCCCAAGTCCAGGTCTATAATGAAAGTTGTAGACCTGGAGCAACAAGAACCCCATGACCAGGGCCAGGAAAGTGAGTGTGTCTGAGATGGATGGCCATGTGCATGGATCCCAGTGGTGTTAATTCAGAAGGGTTTCGCTCATGCTACTTGTAGCATGATCAAGCTCAAACAAGACTACAGACTGAGAACAGTTTGCACCATGAACTGTGCCAGTAAGGTATGGGAAACGGGGGTACCAATGGAGGAGGTTCGAACTGAACAACCGAGGGAAACCGAGGTTTGCAGGGAGATCTTCCTCCATATACAGTTAGTCAGGAGAACTGAAGCAACTCCAGTCACGGAACGAACAGTGACAATAGACTGGCCGGGTGAAAATAACATGGTGGATGCGGCCATACAGGCTTGGCCTACAGGGGCGCATCCAAAGGACCTGCTGTGGCTGTATGACGAGGTCATACGAGGAGCACATCTGTCATGGTTAGAATACCCAACCACGTTAATGGCAGCTGACGTACTGCTAGTTGGGCGAATGGGTGGGGGCGACAGAATTATCTTCCCACGAATGGAGGCAGTTGACAGCCTCGTCGTCGCCCAGGCGAGTCTGCCAACCCAGCAGAAAGCACTCCTGAGCTTGCTCAGTGTGTGCTACTGGCATAGAGGTGAACGATTCATGGAATTGGACATCTTTAAGGATGGCGTCCGTACATATGGGAGGCGTACTTTTGACTACAGTAAGCGCTTCACTGGGTACACTGTGTTTAGGTATTAGTCCTTCAACTTGGTCGGCATCCTAAAACAAGCCTACGCCATTCCCCGAACGTGACAAGAGCTTCCCCTCGAGGTCATTCAAGATTGAGGGATGAAAAATGTGGGGGGGAGGGGGATAGATGAGTCCATAGGCCCCACTCAGCTGCGCCGAACTCAGGATGGAAGAACACAAAAAGGGAAGAAAACACCATGAAAGATTATCTCCCTCCCACCCATCCTCTTTCAGTCATTCACCAAACCAGACAAAGTACTGGATGTGACAACCTTTTCCTTAACAGAAATGTTCCAGGAAAAGCACTGATGATGACAGAGTTGGCACCGGAATAAGAATAACAGAAAGTACCTCAGAATGATGATGGACATGGATACTATGTAGGATCAAGAGAGTAGGTATGGAATGAACGCGTGTGTATGAGTACGGTCTTCGAAAGTCTGCAGTGTAAGATGACTACGCCCTTTGCATTCTGTGATGAGGTGGCGGGGGATGCTTAAAGTTACCAGGCATCACCCAAAACTGGGTCCATATGCACTTAACGCATTGGGCCGCGAATGCTGTTAATGGGGATACTGTCATGCATAAATTCAATTGTGAAGGACTAACAGCAGAATGCTGTAGTTAGTGTGTGAGTGAATATAATAGTGAAGTGTTTCTTTTTCTCTTACAGCTAGCATGGCGGTTTCAAAATTGCAAATTTCCCGGTGGACCCTGAAGATAAAAAGCTGTTTAGTTTTTGCGGGAGTTTACGTAACTGTTAGAAAGTACTGCTCTAGGTATGACCTTTTAACAGGTATCTGCCACAGAGAGGGGAGGTTTGGAGAGGCCAGCACCGGATCCACCGGGAACTTTATTCAGTAATATCTAGCCAAGCATCTTGGTTTCTCTCAAACCTGGCATCTCTCTTCCCTCACAAGCTACCAAGCTACGTTATGCTATATGGCGCTGCAACTAGTGTGGCCTGATGACGCACATCGTGAATAAAGAGCACGTGGCAGAAAAATTTGTGTTCTGGAAGTCTGCTATTGTTCAGGAAATAACGTGGAACAGGAGTTGGCCACAATATTGTGTGCATATTGAACCCTTTCGTGTTCGGAGGGCAGGGTGGAGATACCCATGATGTCACCGCATATCGCTGAGTTTCATATGACGTCACTGCGTGCGTGTGCGTGTAGTACGGGCCATAACACTGACCACTCACCCCATCAGGCCAGGTCTACCTAGTGGCTACCCAAAGGACCCCTTTGTGAGCATGGGTTTTCGTATGATCACGAACATCAGCAACATGGAATTTCCACCAACATGGGGACATCAAAAAAACATGTGCAACATGTGGAAAGCCTGCGTCATTAGACCCATACGAGAAATACAACCTGCTAGCCAACATCTGCCGCTGTGTGCCGGAGGGAAGGAGTGTGTTATTCGCTCCAACAGTGACGTCCACCAATATGGTAAAGCGCTGCTCACACCCTACGTGTAGCGTTCCCAGCAACAATACACAGGGTTGCCACAGGTCTGGAAAACAGGGAAAAGTCAAGGAATTTGAAAACTATCAGGGAAATGTCAGGGAATTTCAAACATGGTAGCTAAATGTTAGGAAGTTCTATGATATGCATACTGAATATGGCAGTTCTGTAATTAATCATGCACCGCTGCCAGAATCATATAAAATAGTTTTAATGATTGTGGACTAAATGCTTAGACATTTTTCTTTGTAATCTATATGGTGAGCATTTTTGTAAGACCAGAGATGTGTTTTGGTGTATAAAAGTGTTTTAAAGCAAAGGCGCTAATACTTACAAAAAAAGTTAGAGAAGAGTCAGGGAAAAAAGATTCTTTTTGTCTGGAAATCAGGGAAATGTCAGGGAATTTTTTAATGGAAAAAGGTGGCAATCCTCGTTAGACAAATTTGTCTATTACAGTGAAACCTCACAATAACGACAACTGACAATGGCTAAATTATCGTTATAACCAAAAATTTCTATGTAGCATTTTTTCAATCCAGTTTTAATACACTCGCCCATTTTTAGGGAACCCTACGTTTTCTAAATGCCTTTACGACCACAAAAGCTCACAAGTTAACAGGGAAATAGAATGTAGCATTTCTTGCAGCTGCATTTTCCATACTAGACCATAGTTAACTAAGATATAACAATTACAACAATCTACAACCAAGACTGAAAATAAGCACACATTATATCTGCCATTTAGTAATTGCAGGCTTTAATTTGCCATCATTTGAAATGTAAACTATGTTGGAGGCAGAAAGGTTGCATAAGATGATGAAACTTGGCTACTGAGCATAAAATCCACTTTCTCTTTCAGTTGCCATATCTCTGCCTCATTTTCTGCCGCCACTCTTTTAGTTGCTCATGTGGTGAATACTTTTCTCTGCCCCTCGCCCCTGTTTATCTTCCCCAAATGCCACTCTGCGTGCCAACAGGAGAATAGCCGAGCAAGTTCAAGAGGAGGAGGAATGCTATCCGTTTATTCCTACCTTTTGTGTTCACCGGGAAGGAAAAGAAAGTACTCATTCTTTTGAGCTCTGTGTTGCACAAAAGATAACATTTATGTGTGTTTAAACTCTAATAAAGTGTGATACTATCATTACAGTGAGCAAGTACGTAAAAAGTCGGTCCTTTTTTGATGGTTATATTGTCAGGACAGAAATTAATGAGTTATAGATTTGATGCTGTTCTGTGTTTGTGTTTTATTTGCCGCCAGTAAGGAAGTTGTAGTAGGTAGGGCTTTGACATGTATGTGGAGCTGACAATTCGTAGAGGGCACTGGCTGCCCTGGAGCTCAGTGTTGTACTTCCGCGAATCATGCAGTTTTTGATAACGTAATGTGGCACTGTCTGTTGTAAATTGTGTGCGCTCGCGGGGCTGGTCCGACAGCGGGTTCACGGATCGTCAGCATGCAATTCAGCAGTTATGTTATGTGCTGGAGTAGGCGTTGGTACGAGGTTATACGCATCATTGAGAGCAGTCGTCTTTGGGTGCTGGTTTGTTTGAACACAGCTTAAGCCTAGGTGGGCTTTGCGCCTTGCTTAGGGAGCTAGATTAATTATATTATTGTTGTGTGCGCCGTGAAAAAATGTCAGAATTAGTATGGGTGCGTGATATTGCTGGAATAAAGTGTAATGATCTGTGAGACTTGTATGATCGGTCCAGCCACAGGTGTTATCCACTTGTCGAGGGATGAGAGGGGCAATTATGGTCAGTGTAAGATGCAAAAACAGTAAAGTAGTAACTGATAATCTTTATATTAAAGCAAGTCCACTTAAGGTAGATGACGAGCATAAGTTATGGTATTTGTTAGATTATTCTCTACAGGTTGCTATAGCAAAGGCACTCATCCTAAAAGATACTAAGCGTTAGGGTAATCTGGTTAAATTGTACTCAACTGTTTAATTAATGTTTTTTTCAGAGAGAGAATAGGTGATTGAGCTTTATATTTTATTAATGTGAGAAACCTAGCAAATGGGTTACTGAAAGCATTCTTTTATTAAACATTGGAATAGGTATGGAGATGAGCATCATTATTTTTAATTAAGTTTTAGCCTCCCTCCTGTTTTGATGTGGGTTTCAGATATGGAAATGATATGGGGAAGTAGCCTGCATCGTGACAATATAAACAGTGTATTTAATATAGAATATGATGGTGCATTAAAAAATTATTGCTATGACGAATTTGTTATGGCCCATACTCATGGCATGGTTCTATTGTACTAATTGCCTTATTATGGTTTTTCAGAATTCTTTCCATGTGTACTATACAGGTTATTATCGGAGCTTTTTATGGATTGTTCACCAAATTTCCTTATACATCAATCATGATTCTTAAGTTTTTAAATCGTTAGCATCCTGATGAAATACCAAAAAAGGCAAGACCTATGACGTCTGGAGTTCAAACAGAATCATGTTTATTACTTTATGGGCATAGAAACCATTTTCCACAGCTGCATTTGCATATTAACATAAAAAGCGGAAAGGCTTTGTACAAGAAACTGTTATCAATCCAGCTTGAATAATTTCTGTGGCAATGAATATTGTTTTGTTATTATGTTTATTAAACCAGTATCATTGAGAAAAAAAAAGGGGGTTAAATGGATTTTATCCTCCCATTCCAAAATGTGCACACATTTTTTCTATAGGCTCTTCATGGAAAAGTAAGCACTTTTGAAGCCAAATCGTTCTTGTCCTTTCATCCATTTGTTATCCTTGAACAAACTTTTTAAATAAACATTGCCATGTGATGCCGGCTAACAGCCAGCGGCGCTAGAGCGATGGCGCTCACCACGCACGTGCCCAAAGAGGCCAATAATTTTGAACTTTCGTGTAAATGGTATTTTCAGTGTAAAATGTGTTCTATTGTATTTGCAGTGTTTATGTCTTAAAATGTGTTTGTTACAATTTTTAAATTGTTTGGTTATAAAATTCAAAGTCCCCGCGGCACCTTGATTAAGAACACTTAATATTCCGGCATGAACTGCATCATAAAGAGACACTAAAATAATATTGAAATTCATAAGAAAATTATGGAAATGTAAAACAATACTATTTAATTTAATTTGTGCTATTTGATTTTCAATAATTAAATATTTTACTCGGCGTGCATAGCACTTCTGCTTATGTGACCCTGTAGGCGGCCATTGTAGGTCCATGCGACGCTTATCTCTGGACAGTCTGTCGAGAAGAGCTGGCGAGGTAAGGCACTGTCGCGTACGCGCTACAACTTTTGTTCACTGATTTAAGTTTACATAGTCAATTTAGTTTACCGGTTAACCTTTGCTTGTGTACGTTTATCCAGACATTTTCCCTGGCATTATGCTTCTGCTTTATTAATTTATTGCATCCTTGCTGCATTTTAAATTTAATCGAGAAGGAGGAGAAAGATGTCGGAGAGGTCACGCGACCTGCGCAACTTCAATCAGGCACCATCCGCCTATGTTTATGGCGTTTCATTGTAACTTATGCATTATTGCTACACGCAGTTTTAAGGGCTTTATTTTTATGTATATATTTGAGGGTATTTTTTGTGGTTGAATATTTTATGGCAATATCACGCATAGCCACGTGGCTGACCGACGCCAAGTCTTTGTATACAACATATTTGCATTTGAGAGCATATTTATATAACATTGTATGTGCAATATTTATTCAGGGTTCAATGTATTTTTCATGTAAATTGATGCTTTTTGTACTTGACCACATGGTCACAGTAATGTTGGATTTTACAGCCATCAGGCATGTTACAAGCTTGTAACCACTGCAATTGTAAAGGGAATACTTTTCTCAGCAAGAATAATCTTTTGTGTGAGTTTAGTTTGCCGTTTCCACACAGAAATATTGCAATTTCACCTGAACCACGTGGTCCTCTACGAACTTTATCCAGAGGCATCCGTGCCATCTAAGCTTGTTTTCACACATGTGTGTGTTTATTGTAAATATTCATCTCGTGTCCCATCTTGTTTCATGTCTCATTCAAGGGTCTATGTAATTGTGTTATTAGTGTACGGTGCAATTACTCCCGTCCTAGCCGGCTCTGTGTATAGGCCGTCACCACACTACACACATGCTGGAGGGCAATCCCCAGCGAGTTTGCGTTAGTGATGCCAAGTAATCACACATGTTAATATGTATTAAGGGTTTCATTTGAAATTCTCCCTTTCCTGTCTTCAGGGTAAACCATCAGTCCACCCTAGCGGCTGTCTGCCCTCTTCCCTTGTGAAGGCTGTGCTTTCACACACCTCTGTGAGATCATCCATCTAGGTGTGCACTAAATTAATTGTGGGCTGGGGAGCACCCAAGCGGAATTGGCTAGTCATGACCAAGATAATCATACTTTCATTGGCACATTGATGTGTTTGCATAATAACAATAAAAACAAGTCTACAGTGAACTTAATTCTTTTATTCAGTTGTGACAGTGTCCTAGCCACATATGTTTTATGAAGTGTTTATTTCCAGTGATGTTTAGTAAAAGCTTTAGTATTGCCAACATGTTTGTAATTACGCACTGGTGAGATGGACACAGAACTCACAGTATCCCAGAGAACCCTGAGTCTTAATAGTGCGGTGATTGGGAAGCACTGCTGGCGCCCAAATTACCAGTAAGTATTTGTGCCATCATTCGTCTCGTGTTTCACCCGATGGCGTCACATGTAAGTAATAAACATAAGGTTTGTGTTTCACCGCACTTCAAAGTTAACATCTAAGGCTAAAATAAAATATATTTGACTTGTATTCTAATTGAGAGGAGGGCTTTCAAAAGTGCTCACTTTACCATGAATAGCCATGACCCTTAGCTGGATGGCAGTATGCATATAACGACACTGGCAGATGTTGTAATATTTCTGTTGGACAATATACAATATCTGAAGAAATGGAGTGCATAATTGCACCTCTTGTACAAGCCTCCTGAGCACTTGATTACTGCATGTATTACACTTAGTTTTGATGAAGACAAGAGTAAAATCGGGATTGCATGTAGTGGTATAGAAGACAAATGGTAGCTTAGCAATCAGAAAAAAAAATTTACTGGTGGCCATAAACAAGATTTCATTAGCAATATTAAGTAATATTAATAACAAAGTATGATTTTGATGTGGTTAGATTATAGTTAGAATTTGTATAGCAATAATTAAGTATACAAGCAGAGACCAGCATCATTAACCAAATTACTGATTGGAAAAAATTTCACAAATTAATCAACTGTGAATAATGAAAATTATTCTTAAATACTTCTAGACTTGCAGCAAATGTAGTATTATAGATAAAGTAGTCATAATGTGTGATGACTCATTAAAAAAAATTCTCTGCCGTTAAATTAAAAAAAAATAGGAGAAATGACACTTTTTTTACCAAATAAAATAGACAAACCTAAACTAAGGTATTTTTATCATACCAAGGTCACACTGAAGTTAGAAAAGTGCTGATGTTAATAGTTACTGGCAACAGAGTGGCCTTCAAAAAGGTAGGTACCTTGTTGCAGTGAGAATTGCATATACATACAGCATTATAGATAAAGATAATTTTGAGTAATTTTCAGTTATTGCATCATAATAGCCTTTTTAGCAGACATGTGGTCTTACATCTTTAGATTAAACACTAAAAGGATGTACAAGTTATACCATTTATTTGTTCTATGCGTAAGTTCTTAGTCAGCTGTCAAATCACACGCACACAGTACGGTTTTTTTCTTTTTTTTTCCTGCCGTCTGTGTGATTGTATGATACATTTTAATGACTCACACTGTGCCTTTTTTTTTTTTTGTGTGTATAACTCAATACTAACACATTTACAAATAGACTATGATTTTGTGTGGGAGAAGAGGATGCCGCAATATTGATGTGCCTATGATGTCACTGGCCTTTGTTGTTTACATGCAGATGCCCTAGCAAGTTACGTGTGCATTTGGAATTTTTATTGTATTTTGTTGTTTCAGAGGATTTTAATGTTACTGCTGTGTCACTAAACACCAGAAAGTGTTTAATAGTTGCACTATGCAAAAATACAAAAACATGTTATGACAAGATATGACGCTGGCTAAGAGCCAGGTATGCAGTGCTGCTATACGGACTTTCCCAAAACAGGATAATTGATTTCAGTGTGTTATGTATTTGTTTTTCAGTGTTACAATGTTTGTAAAGTGTAACATGTTTTTATTTCAGGCTTTGTGTAAAAATTGATATTTCTAATTCAAAGTGTATGTGGCACCTTCAAAAGACAATTTAATAATCACCAGAAAATATAACATTGAATTCTGTCTGTAAAATGGTTTTATAATTATTTTGGTGCCATTTCAATTTACAGTACAACATTTTTACTCAGCGTGCATAGCGCTTCCCCTTGTGTGAACCCCGTAGGCAGCCATGGTAGGTCCACACGACCCCTGCCTCTGGGCAGTCGTTCTAGGAGAGCTGGCAAGGTAAGAGACTGTCAAGTACACATGTCATTCTTTTGAAACCTACTGATGTAGGTTTCAGTAGCACTTTTTAGTTTACCGGTTAACCTTTGCCGTGCTTACGTTTCGCCAGACATCCCCAGCGTAATGCTATCTGCTTAACTTAATTATTTGCAACCTTTCGGGTTTTTTGGAATTTAAACGAGATGAGAGTAGATGTTGGAGAGGTCATGTGGCCTGCGCAACTTGTGTATCCGGGGCCATCCACCCATGTTTAGGGCTTTTCATTGTAATTTTGGCTTAATTCCGACAAGCAATATTAAGGGTAGTGTGTGTGTAATTATTTGAGGGTTTTTGTCATGTTAAATATGTTTTCGGCTACATCGCTCATGCCCGCGTGGTTAGCTACCACCAAGTCCGTATCTGCTGCATTCCCACATTATGAGGGTTAATTCTTGTTCCATCTTGTGCGCCTTAATTTTATCTCATGGTTCTTGTATTTTTCATGTTTGATGCATTTTGTGCCTGTATATTCCCGCCAGCCAGCACCTTAAGAGCTTTTGTGTGCTTGTTTCTTGTGGGAATTCTGTTCCCAAAGTCGATAACATATTAGGTAGATGATTCGGGAGTGAATTTACCGTGAAATATTGTGCTTTCACACCCGCCCACGTCATCCGTTACACGTCCAGCGGTATCCACACCACTGTGTGTTTATTTTGCCTGCTCATATGGTGCCCCATGTTCATCAGGGGTTATCTGTGTAATTTTGTACATCGTTAATTATTTCTGCACTAACCCACTATGTGTATGACCGTCGCCACATACCACGTGGTTCGGTATGAGTCCCGACGAGTAAGTGTTAGCCACATGAATAACCGCACGTGTTCATTTCATACTCCGTTTCCTGTCTCAAGGCAAAACCTACTGTCCATCCTAGCGGCTTTAGGCCCCTTCCTTTGTAGAGGCTGTCTCTTCAAACACCGCAGAGCATCAATCAGTCGGAGTGCGCAAGTTAAGTAACATGCTGGGGGAATCACCCACCGGAACTGGCTTGTCATGTCCGAGTAGTAAAATGTCTAATTCATTTTCTGGCACGATGTAACTTGGTATTAATAAATATACCTCACAATGGAAAATTTGTAAGTCTTTGTAACGTCAGTTACCCAGCTCCATCA
This sequence comes from Dryococelus australis, assembly GCA_029891345.1. Taxonomy (NCBI): domain Eukaryota; kingdom Metazoa; phylum Arthropoda; class Insecta; order Phasmatodea; family Phasmatidae; genus Dryococelus; species Dryococelus australis. Next base: position 167,415,193 of record CM057009.1, on the reverse strand, counting down.
AGTGCTTTGTATTGCAGTGTAGTTTCTAAAAAGTTGTTTTGTAAGTACGCACAGATGAGATGAACACATCCAGAACCCACAGCATCCCTGAGATCCGTGAGTATGGTGTGTATGAACCACTGCTGGTGCCCATCAGAACAGGTAAAAGTGTATAGTAACTGCCTCTGTGTCTCACCTGACGTCAGATACCTGCGAATAGTTTTAAGAAACAGCGTGAAGCATGTCTAAACATAGTTAAATCCGTAAAACACCAGGCAATTTGCAACAAAAGTACATTTTTTTTGTGTGAAGATAAATTAAGCGTTAAGTAAATGTGTTGTTTTATTTCCGCAACTGCACTGGCTTAATCCGCAACACTGTGATGCTGACAACGACCCTCTAGTCCGTTTGCCTGCCGTTAACAAGTTTGACGCAGCATTCATCCGGACTCTACCGGATGCTCGTGCGCACTGGTGCAATCCATGCGCCACTTCGATCAAACTCAAACCCTGCTCACTAGTGCGATCAGGCAGCAATAGTGATGCATGTGACAAAAGCAGAGTAAAGTGTTGTGTGAGCCAGTTGGCCAACAGGCCATGTGTGCTTCACATGCATGAATACGTGAAAGTAGCATCCAAAAGGCATAAGTATGAAAAGTGTGTAAGAAGGCAACGTTCAAGCATGCTAGAACACGTCTGCAAAATAGATGCCTTACGAGAAAGTGTAGTTAAGCCCCAGCTGGCTATTGCGCAAAATAGATGCCTTACGAGAAAGTGTAGTTAAGCCCCAGCTGGCTATTGCAAAGTGTTTTATCATGTTCCTGTGCTTTTCATTCTCACCTGTTTCATCCCCATGTCATTGCACCAAGGGGATTGTATCTGTGTTAAAGCTAGTGTGATAAAGAGCAATTATTTATACATGTATTCAGCAGGTTAAGCAAGTGCATTGTGTATTATGTAAATATGTGTGTAGAAAATAATTCTCACATGGCTTGCCTGTCTGCCAACGCCATCCGGCATGCAGTGTTGCAGGTTCAGTTCCTGCTTAGAGTCTAGAGAGGTTGGACGCGTGTCATGTGTGCGCTGGCGGGTCGCACTCACGTTGTGGCCACCATGATGTTCTTTACTCATTATTGTATCAATAGATTAATTAACCGGAACCGTTTCTTCTTGCTGCCTGGTATTCAATCTTTCACCTTCCCCAGGACTTGAATAATCTGGGGAAGCGTAACTTGCAACATAATTTGTTGTATGGCCATGTGCCTGTATTTCACAGTGTAACCTCCTTCGGCAAGTCTAAAGCCCGGCAAACTTTGTAAATTGTTTCATAATGAGACATAATAAACACAATAATTCCACATACAATGGTGCTACGTGTTTTATTCGGGTCGCCTTTGGGCATTTATGGGCACTGGCCCTAACCTTCCCGCCAAAAGTGTGTTACCTGGCACTGTGGTTCTCCAAGTGTTATCGTTCGATCACTCGTAAATCTGTATGGGTGTTTGGTCCTCCCCAAGTGTCCACCATGTAGCACACGTGTTTATATTAATTATCACCAAGGAGGAGCAGAGCAACAACACAGGAAGTAAGCTGCATATGGTCGTCAGCACACGATCCTGAGACGACAGAGTCAGCTGTCCACATCAACTTGGTATTGTTCGCCTAACAATGACTGGCATCCCGGATACAGTGTAAATTTCGAACATATTTTCCTGGTAAATTATTTTACAGCTCCTCAAGACTAACCCAACCTCACACCATGACACACTGTGAAATGGCTGCCAGAACGTGTGGCAGAATAATTACCGCTTCCTTTCACTGTTTGACCCTATGTCGTCCAACTCCACACCGTCAACTTTAATGTTTATTTTAAAGGCGGTGCCTGTATGGCCAACAAGAAATTGCTTTTATGTTTTATAAAAACTTGTTCTTTACACTATACGACAGGTATATGTTTTTTGCGCCTTGTTATTAAAATATTAAAACATCCTTTGTCAGATATAAATACAAATAATGTTATCTTTGAGAATTGCTTCATAATTATGAGACTATGTGCTTTTGTGTATGCCTATTAAAAATATTTCTCGAATAATACAACCCATATCATGCTCATTTAATCCATAGAGAGTTGTGTGTGCAAGGAAATATTTAAATTAAACATAACGACATGTGTCTAAAATAAAAGTGATTATTTCTGAGAGTCAAATTCTTGAATAAAATATTTACCTACAAGTTTAAATTCAGTGCCTATTGCTGTACTAAAATGGTGTTTTGAAATGCTGGCAACACTTCAAACATCAGCAAAGGTGGTTTTATCTCTTTTTCAAAGTTTGTTTGTAATCCACAGCAAACCGGCCGATAATACGTTTGGATGCTCGCTGGCGCTAAGATGGCAAAACTAAAACATGTACATCTACATCACATACACATTAGCCAATAGGAATCTGTTTTGATTGTTTACAAATGCGTTAAAAAAGTTTACATTTTGAGAGCATGATAATTTGATGGGCACGAATAATACTGTCCATGATAGTATTATACTTGGTAATTATTTTAATGATACTGTATTAATAAATGTGTAATTGATTTTCCAGGAAAAATCCCCATTATCTGACCAATATGATTATCGTGCTTAGGATGTAGATTGATTTGTGAGACATTTATATAAACAAAAAATTAATAGCATGCATTTGTGGTGTATGTGAATATTTTTCCCTTCGCTTGAGTCTTTTGTCAAACTCGTGCGGGGCCTGCTGAGGTTTTACATGTTTAGTGATTTGAGGTGTGTGTCAGCTAACTTTCACAATATTGTTTTCAGACAAAAAACACTTTATGCCATTTGAAAAAGAGAACCAGCCTACATGGGAGTAAGTAGAAGTAAATTAATTAGGCTGTTTTTCTAGCGAGTCTATAAATCTTAATCTACTGGAAAGTTTCGGGCAATAAAAAATTTTACAAAAACTTTATTTAGCAATGTGGCATGGCTACCATTTTGTCCGGTAATGATTTGCCGTTTTTCGTGAAAACTATTGCGATTTTATCTGCACCGCGTGATCCACTACGAACTTTATCCAGCGGCATCCGCTCCATCTAAGAATGTTTTCACGCATCTGCGTGTTTATTGTGCCTATTCATATAGTGTACCACGTTTTTAAATTGATATTTATGTAATTTTTACAGCTGTATTATTTTCGTCCTCATCTGCTAAGTGTATAGACAGTCTCCACACATCATGTGGTTAGGAAACGTGTTCCGACGAGTATGCGTTAGTGTCGTAGGTAATTGCACGTGTTAGTCCTTGATTTGAAACTGGCTTACAGAGTCCAATAAAATTTTCATTATAAAAAATGTTCAGAAATTTTATTAAAGCATATTTCTAATATACTAAGATCTGCTATGAGAACAATAAAGGTAGAAAATTTGTAAAATGTGACACGTTTACCTGAGTTTTCCTATAGGCAACTAAGCCCTGACTAGATTAAAATACATTCAATACAATTTCCTTTTGCATTAACCAGTAGTAACACATGAGCCTTTGAAAATTTTACCTTGATACGGGTAACAAGCGTCGTGATATGAAACATGAATCAGGTACTCCGTAATTTTGGTCACACTAAGGCCTGATTAAGTGTAAAATTATTAAATGCAATTTCTTGCCCCATTGAAGCAACCAACAACATAAATATTTCATATTATTTTGAAACGCCCGACAAGCGCCGCAAAAAGAAAGGTAAAACGAGTACTCGTGTAAATTGGGCCCACTAAGACCTGACTAGAAGTTGAATTCCCAACACTTTAACTGGCCAATTACCAGAAACCATATACAATTTAAGTGTCCATTCCAGGGGCGGCATAAAATATTGCAGTGAAAATTACCCATGAAACTGGTTCTTATTTGCAGGCACATTAAGGCCTGATCAGGTTGATACAATTAGTACCAAGATTTCAGGCTTGTGCTTATAATGTTTCGCCCTTATTATTAAATTATCTTTAACTGCGTAAGCCAGCCTTTTTAAAAGTTACGTAGCTGGATATTAGAAAATACCCTTTTCAAAATGAACCGCATATAAAAGTGGCCTTACACTAAACTGCAACATGCGAGAACCCTCAATTGGGATACAGACACTGGAGATTCACAAGACTACTCAATAAAAATATTCTGTTGTAATACTCAGTACTGCAGACCTCACTCAGTTTAATTACTTTCTGTTTAAATGAAGTGTTTATATTTTCCGATTGTCCATTTGTTTGCACTTGAAAACCCCAGTGTTGATTTTTTTCATAACATTGCTTATATTTATTAATTCATTGCCTAAATAATATTTTTATTTACAGACAATATTTTCATGGACTTTTAAATGATATTGGTTAATGATTCTTACAACTAACATGAACTGCCTATGGACTTAACCTAAAACTGGGTAGAACATAATTTTCCGTGTCAGAATATATTTTATTTCGCTTGAGGTTATTCTGAGTGCAGTTTTCTGAACACTATTTTACACATGTAGCAGTCGAACGAACGATTTCACGTTACATATCATGATTGAACATTTATTTCAAATCACCGAAACAGCCAATTAACAGTGATAGCTTTATACTGATGCCGTCAGATGAGACACGAGATGAACAATGACACAAATATTTACTGGTAATTTGGGCGCCAGCGGTGCTTCCCAATCACCGCACAATTCAGACTCAGAGTTCTCAGGGATGCTGTGGGTTCTGTGTGTCCGTCTCACCCTTGTGTACTTACAAACATGTTGGCAATAATAAACTTTTTACTAGACGTCACTGGAAATAAACACTTGATAAAACATATGTGGCTAGGACACTCACTACTGAATAAAAGAGTTAAGTTCACTGTAGGCTTGTTTTTATTGTTATTATGCATACACCTCAACATGCCAATGAAATGGTTATCTCGGTCATTAACTAGCCATTTCCGCTTGGGTGCTCCCCAACCTCCAATTACTCTAGCGCATGCCAAGATGTATGATCTCACAGAGGTGCGTGAAAGCACAGCCTTCACAAGGGAAGAGGGCTGACAGACTCTAGGGTGGACTGACGATTTTTCCCTGAAGACAGGACACTGTGAATTACAAATGAAGCCTTTAATACATGTTAACACATGAGATTACTCGGCATCACTCGTGGGTAGTGTGGTGACGGCCTATACACAGAGCCGGCTGGGACGGGAATAATTGCACCGTACACTAATTTAAAAATTACATAAACCCTTGGGTGATACATGAACAAGATGGGACATGAGATGAATGTTCACCATAAACACACACACGTGTGAATACAAGCTCAGATGGTGTGGAAGCCGCTGGATGAAGTTCGTAGTGGATCACATGGTGCAGGTGAAATTGCAATATTTCTGTGTGGTAACTGCAATCTAAATTCAGACGAAAAATTATTCTCTTTAGGATTGCAGTGGTTACAGGCGTGTAACATGCCTGATGGCGGTAAAATCAAACATTACTGTGACAGTGTGGTCAAGTACAAAAAGCATCAATTTACGTGAGAAATACATTGAACCCTGAATCAAATTAGCATAGAACCCTTAATAAAATATTGCACATACGATGTTACATAAATAAGCTCTGAAATGCAACAATGGCATATTTAAAGACTTGCCATCGGTCGGCCACATGGTTATACGTGATGTTGCCGTAAAATATTCAAACACTAAAAATTACCCTCAAATGCATACATAAAAATATAGCCCTTAAAATTTTGTGTAGCACTAATGCAGAAGTTACAATGAGATGCCATAAACATAGGCGGATGGTGCCTAATTCAAATTGCACGGGTCGTGTGACCTCTCCCGTCATCTTTCTCCTCCTTCTCATTGATTAGCTTTAAAATGCTGCAAGGGCGCAATAAATTAATAAAGCTGAAGCATACTGCTGGAGAGAATGTCTGGCAAAAACGTACACAAGCAAAGGTTAACCGGTAAACTAAATTAACTATAGAAACCTAAATCAGTGAACAAAAGTTGTAGTGGGTATGTGACAGTGTCACCTCGCCAGCTCTCCTCGACAAACTGTCCAGAGACAAGCATCACACGGACCTACCATCGCCTCCTACGGGGTTCACATAAGCGGAAGAGCTATGCAACACAGAGTAAAATATTTAATTATTGAAAATTAAATGGCACAAATTAAATTAAGTATTTTTTTTTTTTTTCCTATAATTCTCTTATGAATTTCAATATTATTTTAGTGTTTTTGTGACAGCGTTCGTGCCGGAATATTAAGTGTTCTTAATCTCAGTGTCGCGGGCACTGTGAATTTTATAAGCAAACAATTTAAAATTATTACAAAACTTGAACACATTTTAAGACATATTAAACACTGCAAATACAATGGAACACATTTTACACTGAAAATAACATTTATACGAACGTTCAAAATTATTAGTCTCTTTGCGTGCGTACGTGACACGTACATTGATAGCGCCATCATGGGCTCTAGTGCAGCTGGCTGTTAGCCGGCATCAAACTGAATGATGAATATCCTTCAGCAATGTTCACACTAGTCCTAACGTGTCCTAAAAATCCCATCCCTAGGTTAAGTCATACGAAACACTAGGCAAAATCAAAAAGGGGGAAACTCCAAAAAAACTGGCCAATTTTGAAATGCAATTTAACTGACAACTCTGATGGAATAGTTTTCCCTGAAGCTATACATAACCAATTCCCAGAAATGCGACTAATATGAAAACTATTGAAGACCTTTAATTTTTTAAGTTTTTCGAGGAAGGCTTGGCTAATGATGCAGACTGTCACTCCGGTATCCACAAGGGCAGAGTAATTAACATTACCAATGGTGACAAGCACCTAACAATTTTCCACTTAGCGAGCGACTGACTTTCACGTGACTGTGGCTGAGGACAATTCCTTCCATCACACGCAGTTTCCTGACTTCAAACACTCATTGCGAAGGTGACTGATCTCACTGCATCAAAAACAACTCCTCTCGTTCTAATGGCGAGAGGGAATCTTGCAATTACGAAATGAATGCGCAATTGCGGGTTGGATCTGCTGGGCGGTGGTCCACGAACTTCCCGAGGTGTGTTCATGGTCATTACATTTCCACGCTGTGTGGAAAGAAAGGGTGAGGAGGCAGCCCATACTTCTGATGATAATCATCCATCGCTACAAGTTTTCCCTGCTGATATACGCCAAAGTGGCGGAACTCCAAAAGATTAGTGGATCTATGCTCGAACACACTCAACGCCTTGACATGAAGGGCTAGATTACCCAAAATGGCATTAATTAGGTCAGCGTCCTATAACCCTACACACAAAGCCTCATAGTATACAGTCACATATTCCACAAAATCAGAAACTAATTTGTTTTGTTCTTGATAACGAAATATATATTTCTGCTCACATTGCCACCTCAGATTTAACGGGAATAAAGCCTGCATTATACGACTCTTAAAATTCTCAAATGTGGCACCCAAGAGAGAGGCTAACTCCGTGTAAGAACTGGAGAATAAGACCTTCACATTTTAAAACCACCGCACGCAAAATTACCTCTTGCGAGCACAAGCCCAAACTAACAATCTTAGCAATTGCAATAAAAGAGGATAGGATGCAGGCTGGATCCAATGAGGTTAATGCAGGTACGTGGTCAAGGGAAGAAAGTAATAACTTATCAAGGCGTATAGAGGTGGGAGCGAGACTCACTGGCGGGCGGGCCAGCTGGGAAGTGGATGTCTTAAGCCCTTCTTACTCGCTGCGTAGGAAGTCCACAGCCACCCACCGCAAGGAAGCGACCATGGCGGCCTCGTCCACCTCAAGGCCAAGGTCATGCAGATACATGATCAAGTCATCTTTCACCATCGTGTATATAAAGGACACGCTCGACATTGACATGGCAGAAGTGTAAAAATGTGTGTGTGAACAAACAAATCAGAGAGCATCAGCAGTGTCCAAACAGTTTTAAAAGTTCCCTTATTCTATAATTTAGGAACAAGGGTACCTTTTATATTACATAAAACACATTCACTGAAGAAGGCATTTATTTTATACTCTCTCTATTGTTTACAACAAAGCCAACTGCAATTATCCTCTTACATGGGCATGTTCACACTTGAATCCAGTAATGAATAACAGTAAAACCATAACTTTAAAAAAGGTCATTAAATTACATCAATACAATGCAATTAATAAACGCACTTCATCTGTGCAGAATTAGAAACGATTCAGAGAAATTTACAAAGTTGATCTGTTCATACCATTCACAAATGAATCAATATCAAACATTATCATTAACATGCCAATTCGGTCATTTCACAGCCAACTAGTACCCAGAAACAATGTGTAATTTCACCTCAAACCTGTGTGAGCTTACAATTGAGCAATTGCAACATTGTGAAAAATACTGCATAACTGTAAAACACAATACTAAAAACACACATGATTAATTTTGTACTTCAACATCAAGAGCATCCACACTTGCAAAAAAAACCTTAAAATACTTTGCCCTGACTTCAAATTAGAGTGTTTTCACTCAATGATTATATCATCAAACATGCCAGTATACATAAGAAAACTAAAGCGATCAGCCGGCAAACGTACTAAACCTACCGCACTCTATAATGTATCAAAATCAACCCTAATGGTGTTTTGTAGAGCCACAAAAATATACACGTCAAACAAGAGTACCATACTTAATTACAATTAGCATGGTACTCAAACTGCAACTAGGCGGTATCTAACACTTGTTTATCAAAAAACATCCACTTAAAATTCAACAGCATTATTACTTTTGACCATTTAACACTCAACAACTCTCATCAAATTGGCAGTTTATACTCCCTAGCATTACACTACTACAGGGCTTTATATTCATCACTCTGAACCCAAAATGCAACATGTGCATTGATTTAATCAACGCCAAGCTGCAATCAAACATTGTTTCTTAAGCTCCTCGTAAAACTGAAATTTACAACATGGCTTCCTACAAAACTGGATTTTTCACCCATGTCACAACATTGACAAGTTTTGAACCCAGTAAATGTGATTTGGCAAGACTCACTCATAAATCAGGTGACGAGAACTACAGCACATCTGTCCCATTTAACTCTGCATGCCCAATCTGGCGAGCATTCTAAAAATCTTATTTCTCCAATGAATAAATTGTAGTATCACACACTTGACTGCCTTATAAAATTTGTATTTTCAGTACTGCGCACAGGCGACGAAAGGAACATGCAGGAAACTGCATAAAACTGTTACAATTACCGTGAAGCAAACTCCGGGCATAAAATAATATGAAACCTGGCAGGGATCTGGCAACCAATCATTACTACAACAAACACCGTCAAAGGGCTTGCAAACTGAAGAACACGCGGAACAGCTGCGTTCATTTACCAGATTATGCATTACAAAACCACAACCCAATCAGGAGGGTTGAGGGGATAACACACCGCAACTCGGCTCTGGCACACTCCAGGCTACACTTAGTGCCCAATCAAAGCCGGCGTGTGGCCGGAATGGAATCTCGGTAAACTCAAAATGCATACCAAAGTCAGGACATTAAATTAAAGAAAATTACTAGGTAAATTAATGCTCATAATAATTACAAAAGTTAACCAGATTTCACCAAAGCAAAACCAAATCAAGCGATGTGTGACTAGTCATCTAACCAATGCTCACAAAATTCTAGCCACATTGCCCAACTGTAGGTAGAAACCCATTAGACTACTCACTGACGGAGTTGTTTTGAGCAAACCATTCAAGCACATGCCGTACGTGAAGCTTCAAAAGACCCGAGCTCCCATGTCTAATGCTTACCAGAGCAAAGTGCATCAAACAGCATAATCGCAAACTCATTTAGCTCCCCTAGGCTCTGCCAGAAATTCAGTTCGTGTTCCCATCGCGTCGTGAAGTGACGAGGCAGTCACGGCGGAATGGAAGGCTACATCTAGCAGTGTCGGCAGGTGCGGAGCAAGTGATGAGCAAGGCAAACTGCCCGGCCCGGCAAGCTGTGTGTGGAGGGGAAGAAGGGGAGGGGTGGCAGAGGAGGGGAGCATGAAGCCTGAGTAGTGTGTGCACATGGCCAGTTACGTAGATAAGAACAACATCGGTGATGAGGTGACGTAGCAGCAAAATTTGTAATAAATATTATAAATTAATTTTTCAGTCTTAGTAGTGTGAAACGTAAGTACATAATTTAAAATAAGAGAAATTTTTCCAAATTAAGGTTAAAATTTGAAATGATAATTAGATGATGATTCATAGTTTCATTCATGTAGGCTGCAATCTCAATAAGAACATTTTTACTAGTAAGCAACTCTTTAAGTGTGGTTTGCTCCGTATTTTTCGTAAGTGTAGATGCCCTAACTGTTGCAGGAGCAGTCATTTTCAGTCCAATTTTGTCTTGGAATTACATATCGTCTACTCTCGAAGATAGATGACAAATGGAGAAGTTAATTACATTTTTTTAACAGTGTAACGTTTGTATATTTTACCTTTATGTAAAAAAAAATCAGCCTCATGAACACAGTGAAAAAGCTGTACACATTTTTAGCTTATTTATTAAGTTCGAATGTCTCGTTGACTTCGTCATTCCAGACTGGGCCTACTCCTAAGGCAATTTAAAAAGTCATTGTGTTGCGAGGAATTTGAACCCAGAACCTTTCGTACCACATGACAGCGTACTACCGACTACATCATGGAGGTCTAAAAATATCTTACTTAGATTAATGCAGAATCATGCATCATCCCTCCCCCCATTTGTCAGTTTTCTTAGTAAAGAATTGTTATTCTTGATGTCCCTAATTGCGAAGAAGTGGTGACCATTAATGAGGTAGTAATTCCTTTTGTTGAACGAAACCAAATTTTTTTAAATACGTCAATACATACTACTTCAGAAAACAGAAATGTAATGAATATCTACATACTTGGCATACAGTGCGACATGACAACTGGTATACAATCAATGATTCATATATACTGTGAATCAGATTTCAAGCATGTTAAGTATTTATCAAAATGTATGTATAGGTTCCCCACTGGCACTGTAGTTCACACGGTGCAGAACTTTGTTACTTAGTTCAGTTACTCTTATATTTGCAGTCAAAAACATACAGGGCGTACTCACGTGCAGGCCAGTGACGTTGAGCAGACAGATTGATCAGAAATAAGTTATTTGTTCAGGCAGACTATCTGCATTTTAAACCATGATTGTTAATGGTTTTTAAACATTTATTCTGTTCATTGTGAAGATACTGTATATATGCACAGCCTATTTCGTTATATTTCAGATGTTTTTCTTACTCCTGAGTAAAACTTATTTGCTAAAGTATTTATGCCATGTAGTAAATCTTGATCAAGAATGAGATGTATTCTTCGCGTATTACTGTGGAATTCATGGATGCATAAAAGTGTCCTCAATGTCTCTACAGCGCGATGTGTTGGAAACTGAGAAGTGAAGTATGACCCAGCAACAGTGCCATGTCTCCAGCAGGTGCATGTGCATGGAGCAGTGGACGTGCCTGCTTGAAAAGTATACAGTGCGCACTGTTGAGGGATTATGAACTAAGGACCAGCGCTCAGCCCAGAAAAATCTTGTTTCAATTTTTTCTTATAAAGTACTGTTCGCACGCAGTATTTAAGAGTGGCATACTCAAGATTTGGAATTTTCCTGCAAGACTTATGAAGACATTATAATATCAAAATGAAAACAATTTCAAAAAACCCTTTTTTCTTAAGCACTTTTTCCACAGTTTCGCAATTTCATTTTATTTAAATGTCATTCGCTAAATACATGGCGAATTTAAGTTATCAGTAAAATAGACCGAACACTCTGGAGTAAAATGAGCTGTTGCTGAATCTTCTCGCATGTATACTGCACATAGTGAAGTTAGAGTGCGTGCCTTATTAGTCTTAATGTTGGCTGTGTTTATCACATTTTGCAACAAAACTAATAAATAGTTACTTTGTTATTCAGAATAATTGCAATGCTTCCAAATAGAATGAATAATAGGTTACATACATAAGTATGTTAAAAGTAGGACGAAAAATTCAGTAATATGGTGAGACTACTCCTAAATTTGTAAAACCATATCCTTTCACTCGGCCAGTCCTGCACTAGGCAGCCGCATTAATGTTACTTTAAATTATTAATATAATTTATATTATAGTATGAAGTGGCACCAGAATGAAAGGGCGGGGGAAACTGGAAATCCCCGAGAAAACATGCCGACGCGATTCCCACTTGCGAAAATCCTGTGACACAACCAGATTATTACAATAGTATACACTACATAATTAGCAACCATAATTACTGCAAGGAATCCAGTTTTATTTTGGAATATGTGCATTTACAAGCAGGGACTAAAATTATAATTTTAGATGTATTCAGTTGGCTGTTGTCTAACTGTAGTGGATATGAAATTGTATTGGATAGTGGCAATTCAAAACATTTGAAAATGTTAGGATTGCCTTCTTATGACCTTAAGACCTATTGTTTACTTTTATGTAAAAGAGTTATATTTGTGTGTTAGGATGTTATACAGAACTCTGGCCAAACAAAACTAAAGTTCTCTTGCTATGCTCACTCTCTGTTTAAAATATTTGAATTAGAAAATGTATGTGTTCTTTGGTCTGGCACAGTCACTTAGAATGTGGTGTAAAGTTACATTAACGTCTTAGATTTTATCAATTTTATTTAAATTTCACAAAACAAATAATTTGATTGAGCGCACTACTCCTTGATTTTACTGCATTCACCTTTTTGTGTAATTTTCTGTTTTCAACCAAAACTTGAGAAATAAAACTTGAATTTTCCCTTAATTTCAATATAAATTTCACAAATAATAGTTAAGTTAATGCGATTTTCACATTCTCTCTATTGTTGCTTCGTACTAAAATGTGTAATACTTTAGACTAGGGTTTATGATTATTTTACAAAAATTTGGGTGCTGCGGTTGTCGTGGCTGATGTATTCGTCTCCCACGACTGCAAACTAGATTTAATTCTCTGCAAAGGTCACTACCCTAATTTTTTTCTGTTGGGATTGCACTGGACGAAGCTGCCAGTTAGTTAGCTCAGGATCTCCTATATTTCCTGCCCTTACATTCTGGTGCTGCGGTTTTACGTTCGTTAGCTCTCAAGACCTCATTAAGAGTGACACAAACCTCTGCTTTACTACGAGAATCAATTGTGTATATGCTATGTGTTGCAATATAATGTGGGGAAGAGGGGAAATGTAAACATGTAGTGAGGATGTGCAGTATGACAGGGAAGTGTTGTGTGTGCAGGCTGACGGGATTTGTAACAGTGCGAGTGGGCAAGGTGGCAGCCTTGGCGCTTGGTGGCGGCGTAGTCCTCCTCCAAGTAGCTCATCATCAGGGCTATATCAAGGTGAACTGGGACAAACTGTACAAGCAGGTGGATAAGATAGCAGACAAGGTGGAACAAGAGGCCACTGGGAAAGGTCCCAAGCTCATGGATAAGGTGAGTGTGCCTGCTGCTACTGGCCTTTTCTTTCTTGCCTGGTTGCCATATACTATGCTCACAGTATGTGCAGTGTAAAAAAATGACTGACTCTAACACTGGGGTTGTATAGAGAAGTGGACACTTGTAAAAATATATACAGGTCATTTTTTATCGTGGCGAGCAGTTGGGTCTCGGTGACCCATGAATCTAGAGTGTGATCATGTCATCACACCAACTACACAGTAGTGTTGTGAAGAAGGCAGTCAATTATGCACTGTAAAGTTCCACATGTGAGGGTTTTTGTGGCCTCCTGGACTGGAAGAGGACCCAGCTGATCGTCCCCTGGTGCCAGGTCATCCTGAACCGACCACTGCCGTGGACAAGAACCCAGACTGTACCGACCAGGTGCGAAGAGAGCAGCCCGCACGTGCTTGCCGCAGCGCTTTTCAGCCTGATCGGTATAGAGAAGCCCCGTGGGGGCCGACGACACGATTCACATGGCTCTGTCCGGTCCACATGGTGCTCAGGAAGAGGGGCCGACCCTTATGAAGTCCCACCAAACCTGTTAGTGAAATGCTCAGAACTCTTTCTTTTACTACCGGTCAATACTGTATAAAAAAACTGTAGACATAGCCATCAATCGCCGTGATTGGACTCATAATTAGTGATGCGGTCATTACTCGCCGCAATAACAAATCACAGCACATAATAATAAACTCTTTCCGCAACCATTAATTTTTGCGTCATTTTGTGTGGAATAATAAAACTTTTTACAGCCATAAATTTTTGTGCAACACGTAATAAATGTTGCTTCGTAGAACCAGTGAAATAGACTATCAATGGCAGAAATAAACAGATAATAAATAAAAGGACTCTCAATGAAGAAGTTTTGAAGCTGTTGTAAACTATCTTTTTAAATCTGTTTTAAATACATGGTGCTCTTTTTATTTTGAGGGTGTCTGTGCTTTTTCTTTTTCTGTAGGTGGCCACATACGTCATGTGTTAGTTAACTTCTTAAGTGGACATGTGATTTTGCTGTAGATATCAGATAGATTCCTGTCAGACAGGGTGACAGAAGACCCCATTCCGACAAGCCCTAGAATATGTCACACGTAATTTTACCTGTTGTGTGACACGCTGAGGCCAGGCAGAGCCAGTGCATTTTTCCGCCCTTCTGTGGCCACAGCAGGTAGAGCTAGCAAATTTTCCTCTCACGAGCGGGATATTTTTATGCAACCAAAGTGTATAACTTTCATGCCGCTTGTACCTTTCTTTTACACTAGAATAAGTGTTAAATTATATTTGTAATTAAGTACCAAAGCCTTCAGCTTAGCTTGTAAAATGGCATGTTAAAAGTGACGGACCGTGGGCACCCCACACTTCAACACTGCGACACACATTTTCGTCCTCTTTACTTTACCCTGCGCTTTGTGACACCTGGGAGAGGGGAGAAGAGGAAAACCATTTGCGGTAATTTACCCAGCCGCAGCCCACCTGACAGTGCGCGAGAGAGACAGCGCAGCCTACCAGCACCTAGTCAGCCTGAGATGAGTTTCCCAACACACTGCTGCTACAGTCTGAGCCCAGCGCACATAGTGGAGAGCGATACAGAGATGCAATGCGAGATGAATCTCCAGAGTGCCTTGGAAGAGGTCAAATTGTATAATTTCTACCAGAGCGGCTACAGAATATTTCCTGGTTGCTGGTAATATTACAGACGTGACAGAAGTATACTTTTCATCATCAGCATGGTCAGTAAGCAATGCCAAACTCCCCTTAGAGAAGACATAAAGTTTGAATAAGCCAGCGGGTGAGTCACAGCTGCCACCTCAGAGTGAGCAGATAGTTGAAGGGCAGGCCGAGAAATATTGCCACCTGCCAACAAACTACCCTTCACCTTCCCTACAGTCAAGTGCGCATCACACCCCCACTCCTAGGCCCGGCGAGGTGTAGGCAGGCGCTATACGTACTCGTCCACCAGCTGAAATAGGTGGTTGATGTCTGGCTCTTCTGAGAGCCACTTCAGCCCGGAAGTTTGCTCCACCGCCTCATGCGCTGGAGCTCTCTGACCTCTGCATCGCCGCCGCCAGCATCGAGGCGTAGAAGTCCTCCCCCTTCTGACCTTCCAGAAGTCGTCAACCCTCCTAGTCGCTTGCCCACGCCAACGGCTACCCCATGTACCTTCAGGAAGTGGGCTTCCTAAGTCCCTTTAGTACACTTACACAGCATAGACAGGGAAAGTTGCTTAGCTAACTTAGTCGAAATTGTCACCCTTTAGTTTAGAACCAGGTCCCCTTCACCTGGATTATTGCATAGTCTATTACGTTTCAGTCAGCTTAAAGTAGTCGGGAGGTAGTACGGGCCACTGTGTTCTATTCCTCTCGGAATAAACACATTCTTAACGTACACTGATTTCTCATTTCCTTGGGTGCGTTGAGATTCCTAGTAGACTTCACGCCTCGATAGAGCGGAGCAGGGGACCAGGGTGTAGTGTATGATGGTGACCTCCCCTTCAGGGATTCGTACATCAAAGACCACACACATATTCGACGGCTACCTGTTCGGTGCAACCTGTGCATCAAACGGTAGAGCCACAACCACTAGTCATACACCCCTAGAGAGGAGAGATCACTAGACTAATTTGTACTCCGTCCACCGCACCATGTGAGTTGCCGGAGGGAGTATTTGGTTGGCTCTAGGTTCGGCCTGTCTGCTCTAGGACCATCACCCGTTGTTGGTCGTTGGAAAGACTCCCAGAAAACCTTCTCTCCAACCCCCACACCGTTTGTGTTGCCACCTGGTGTAACGGTTAGGCTCGAGTGTCTGCCGCAATGGCAGAACACAATTAGCCAGGAACCAGTACGTCACCTGCTCCGCTTACCCGGGGCAAGGTTTTGCACCCTCATGCCTTTTACCAAAAGGGGTGGGAAAGACTTGAAGGAAAGGAAGGCCACCACTACCTACAATGCTATCTGGGGCTGCACGAGACTGATAAGACACTTGGCCAAGAAAACCCCTGGGAACAATTACAGGCCGCCTGTAAGTTGGTGGGGGGATCCCCCCCCCCCGCGCTTCCCCCATCACCCTCCTCTTCTCTGTTTACAGCTCCCCTGAAAGTACCAGGGACACCACACTTCGTTGTCGTTGCCATCCATCATGGAGAGAAGGTGCTCCTAGGACTGGCCTGTCTTTGGTTCAACATACGATGCTACCCCAGCCCATCACAGACTACCAGCAGTAGTAGTTCCAGCCACCCCAGTATAGGCGTGAGTAAGCCACCGACTTAAGGTCATACCGCCTGGCCAGTAGCCAAGCCAGTTGACTTCTTGCCTAGCAAGAAATCAACACGGCCCATACTTTATACAGGTCTAGCCCCTGTACCAAATTAATTTTGTCACCAGCGGCCTTGAACCTGTGCAACCGGCCTGCACTGAGCCTGAGAGCACCATGATTCAGTACAAAAATGCTAATTGTGTTACAAAACAGGTCTCCATACTGAAGCAAGATCTGCATGAGAGATGTTGTTGATATACCCATAGAGGTTTTAGGATTGTCTCACAACCTTCTACAATACAGTTGTGAATACTATGTCTTGCACTGGGGGCATACACAGGAAAATATTTCCCCACAAATAAATGTAATGGGTTTAGGTAAGGGATACATGGCACTGTACATAAAAATTCCCAACCTGTGTAGTATTCAATATAAATTAGGCTTGTGGAATGGTAGCGCTCGCTGTCTTAAGGAAAAAAATTCCTGGATCTGTGTTCATATAAAATATTTTCATCATCTAGCTGTGAGGAAGGTTTTCCTAAGATTTTTGTTTTTCCGTGAACATGTTCACATGTACAAAATGCATATAAGTTGTACTGATTAATAAAACACATACTATATACAGACTGAATTGCTTAAAACTTACACTGCAAATATTTCAGAAATGAAAGGTGCTATTCATTTGCTTGTTTCACAGAATTGAAGTTTAGACAATGGCAAATAATTGCAGCCCAGACTTGTAACAATTATTAGAATGTGTATTTCTTGAAAAAAGTTATATTTTCTCAAATGGAACAATGCCTATTTACATCAATAAATTTAAACTAGAGGGAATTAGAATATCAATGATGTTTTTTGCAGGATTCTAGTGCAAGTAGTTTGTGCTATCATAATAACACACTTTTAAATATTGATAGTCTGCTCTATTTAACTGCTTAGTTACTAGGCTACAATATTTGTATGTGTGTTTGGATTCTGTTTTTGTTACACTGATCGCATTAGGACCATCTTGTCAGTAATTTGTGATAGTTCATACTACCTAGACGTAGGACATGCTGGAAGATGGTATTTACTAATTTAAAAGAAAGCCAACATGCTCATGGTGTATGGCAAATGTAAGCAGAATGCTGTTCATTCTTGTAATATGTACGCTAAACAATATCCCAATAATCACCTATCTTCCGTAATTGGTTAAAGAGGTTTGCAAGTAATTGTAGAGATAGTTTACGACTTGTTGGTGTTTAGAGCTCAATATAGCTTTGTAGTTAATATTTATGTAAAATTTAGTTGGAAATATAAGCTCGAAAATGTGAAATACATGTGTAATAGAACCAGACTATTATGAGTATAGGCTATAACAACAAATTCTCTATTTCTATGAGTTGTCTGCAAATATGCAATGTAGGAATGTCAAAAGACTTTTTTTTGCCTTGTATATAAAAATAAAGGGATAGAAACGAGTTACATCCTTTTCTTCCCCCTTAATGGTACAGCCTATACACTCCCTCTCAGCCGTGATTGGCTGTTGTCCTGTTGCCAGGTGGAGCTGCATTCATGGAAACAGAAGGGTGGAGAAAAGTAGCAATGGCATAAGCAACTAAAGGATGGGAGCTACTGACCGAGAAGATAGGGAGCTCGAGCAAAAGTTACCCAGGGGTGGTACGAGGAGCCTTCGTCACAGTTAGTGGAGAGAGGCTATGAGAGACGTATAAACCACCCTTTCTAGGATCAAATACGGTAGCTGGACTCGGCTGCTATAGCATTGTACTGCCACACCACCTTAAGTAGCTAGAAACCTTCCTTCTGAGGGAGTCACATACCCATATCCCCTGGTGGAGGAGCTGCAGGATGAAGTCATCCTGGGTTAAACCATGGTTATGTGAGCAAGACACTCATATTGAGGTAAGCAAAAAGATACTCCATGTCGGCACTGCTGGTCAACGTACTGCTTATGGCATCAAGACCTCCTCTCCACTCCACTTAGGGGCCCATGTTGCTGGGTGAGTTCAGCCATGCTGTCACACTAGAGCATGTGACATTGTTTTGATACTGTATTAAACCAACATTCCGACGTGTTCTCTGCATCTAACTCATTGCATCATACTACCATATCCAGCACAGATCTCGATGACCACAGACTCCCCAGTCTTCGTGAGGCCTTTTAATTACTATGGCTTGATGCTGCAAGTTATTTTTCTTTTAGACCAGGTTGAGAACACACTCAGGGACGGGGTAATTGAGCCAGGTGAAAGCCCGTATAGTGGCCAGGTGCCCGTGCTGAACATCTCGGACACTTTGGCAGAGCTGGAGTGGGCTAAAGTTTTTTCTGTTCTGGACATGATGTCTGGCTTCTGGAGATCCCCGTGCAGTCCCCCAAGACCATGCTTACACCAAATAGGTGACACTTTGTGTTCAGGTCCATACCGTTTGGTTTGCAAGACATGCTTACAACCGTTCAGTCCCTGAAGACTTGTGTACTGAACTGCTACGTCTGCCTGTTCTCGACGGTGTAGTGGTGTGGTCATAGTCCTAGAAGAACTCTTGTCACCACCTCGCCCTGGTGGTAGAGAGGCTCATGACCTACAGCCTCACGTGCACCTCCCATAAGTGCCACATCAGGATAGCCAAACTCCCCTACCTGGGTCACATTGTGGACCAGTATGGTAATCGCCCATTGCCGGAACAGCTGCAGCTAATCATCAAGAAGTTCCCCCCCCCCCCCCCTTCCCGCATGCACATATAGCTACAATGTTTGCGGGGTTGCTCAAGTGTCTTCAAAACTACTGGCAGGACTTGCCACCATTGTCTCACTCCTCACTGACTTGCTCTTCCTAAAGTATTGCTACCGCTTGATAGATGCAGTGCAAAACATTTTCGATGAACTCTGGTGCAGGTTCCACAAGTGTAGTCTTTTCACACACCCAGACTACTACTGCCATTTCTGCGTCCAAGTTGATGCAAACCAGGAGGGGCTAGACACAGTGTGGACCAGCTAGGAGACCAAGCCAAATGCCTCATCATAGATTATGCAAGTGCAAAGTTTGGGAGGGCTGAAAGAAACTACCACGTAAATGAGCACGAATGCCTTTTAGTTGTATAGGGTTTGAAGTGTTACCGCCATTTCATGGAGGATAGCAAATTCACAGTGCACATTGACAACCACTACTTGCATTGGCTGGAGAAGGCACAGGGGTACAAATCCAAGTTCACTATCTGGGTGCTGTCTCCTCAGGTGCTGAACTTAGTCGTGCATATGCTGGGTAAATAAAATTAACTGGCAGACAAACCTTCCCACCACCCAAACCCAGAGTGAGGTGCAAAACGACACCACCTGGGATGAGATTCTTCCCCCAGATCCCCGTCGGGAGCTTGCTGAGCATATCAGGTGCATGCCTTCGTCTAGTGGTGGTATGAGGTGCTCCGCACTCAGGAAATGGACGAATTCACACAATACATGTGGCATGTGCAGCCAAACACCTCAAGCACTGCTGGACAGTGGACAGCGTACTCGTGCCGTGCACGTCACGACAATGCCATCCTCTGGAGACTGTTTGTGGCCCGGAGGCCCACGTGGCCATATTCCAACTACACTACTACATTAGCTCTGCCGATCACCTAGGTACTGGCCAAACTAGACGGGCCATGGGTGAGCACTTCCACTGGCCAGACATAAAGGTAACCTGCCAGTACGTGCACGCATGCAAACATTTCCAATTGTGCAAGACCAGACATCAAGTCGGTAGAGAACAGCAGCGCTCGAGGGAACCCGCACAGCCATTTGACACAGTCGCCCTTGGTGTCATGGGTCACTACCCCAAGCCCACCCGGGGTAGAAGGTTCTTAGTGATCATGTCCTAGCCTTTGGGCAACATGCGAGCTGGCATCATTGCACAAATGCTGGTCACTGAAATTTTTCCCTGGTGAAGTTATCCTTAGGTGTTGCTCACCTATAATGGTAATCAGTTTGCGGGTGGGCAGGCAATGGCGGTCCAATTGCACCCGATGGCACATGAAGCACCATGGGACTCCCGTATACCATCCTCAGGCCAACCCAAATGGGCGTGGGAACCAGGAAGTGAAAGCCCAATTGCGGATTCACGTTGAGGAAAACGAGTGCACACACACCTACCCTGGTTGCTCTTCTGTCTGAGGGAGCATGCCATTACCACGACAGGAGTTTTTCCATCACAGTTAGTACAGGGGCGGGACATGCCCAGACCAGGGCATCTGGGGTGCAGAAATTGGAACAGATGTAGGACACCCCCGTGTAGAGAGGGGAGAGGCTGTAGCATGAAAGGGACGGGGCATGCGACAATCAGGCCGGGTACAGCGTGGAGCATGTCATCACCACCACCTGCCTCCCTCCCAAGTTGTGGCTTGGCCAGCTGGTTTATGCACATGCTTACCCTCTGTCGGCAGGCCAGAGGCAATTTTGCATGGGATTGGCACCCCACTGGACAGGCGGCGGCAGGCCTAAGGAGATCCACTGCAATGACCTGCATGCCGTAAAAATTCTGACCAATGATCATATCGAGGTAAGAGACTGTGACTCTTCTCCCCACCCCAGTAACACAATTGTAGGGGTGATGCAGACCTGGACGCCACGCCTGTCACACCTAAAGGATTCGTGGGGTTCCCGTCAATAGACTGCACTCCTAGAGTTGTCGGGCTTGATGCACTGGCACAAACGAACACTGACTGTACACCTGTCGCACACACGGTGTGTGTGGGGTTCTCACAGTAGCTAGTTCAACACCTGAAAACGTCAAATCTGACGCTCTCGTGTGCAGTGAGACATCTGACAACACATGCTGCTTGCCCATCGCACCTACCTGTTTTTAGGCTTTTCCCCTAGGGACTCCACGTCCACAGTCGAATTTACTCCGTCATACCCAGAAACACCAGAGGAATCCTGGCCCACTGGACATTTCGTTAAGCAACTCAACTTTCCGATGCATGGTCAAGGAGGCAGACAATGAGCAGTGCTCCCGTGAAGTGAAAGGCAGTCCGCAGTACATAGAACAACCCCAACAATGGGAAATATGGAGACCAGGCGGAGCCCGAGCAAGGTTCTTGGGCTGGATCATTCGAGTGTTAACTTCAGTTGGTTTTGGCCGCATTGCTATTTCACAGTGTATTATGTTTTGTGTGGAAATTCTGTATTTCCTCAAATGTTTTAATGTATTTTTTATGGCAATTACATGGCGGATGGCACCCGAATCGGTGAGCACATGGTTAACTCCATTCTTGTAAGTTGGTACATTTTCCGCTGTGTAATTGTGTCGGGCGTGTTCTGTGGGCAACAGCAGAACGAAAGAGTATTTTGTGTTCGTGTTCAGCATCAAGGTGCGACTGTCTTTGAACTGCCCGCCACCTTGTGCTTCGTTTTGCCGCTAGCTTGTGTAGAGCGCTTTGCCCGCTGTATCGTTCGGGTGTCTCCCCTCCTTTCTCCTTCCCCATCACTTCCTATGCTTCCCTTCCCCTTCCAGCGCTTAGGCATGCTGATTCCAGCTGTTAGACCACATGGACATGTTTTAATATTTTGTGCTACCACGCTTCTACCCATTCAATGGATCATCTACCAGACAGCCTGGCCCTCAAGGCATCTCGCTTCACTGAGGATATATGAGCGACAAATGTGCAACAAGTATTTATTGTCTACCTATACCTGCGGTAAGTGTAAGGGCGCTGGCCAAGCACTTTTAGAGGGTGAGTTGTGGTGATGAGCCTTAGTAAAGTGGGGCAGTTGTTTGTGTGGTAGTTCTGTTTCATAGTACTAAAGTAAAATCTTGGTTTTCCCCTTAACATTACATTTTTTTAGCATATGTATTTTTATTATCCTGCGAATTTATAGGGCATAATGTTGCTTCCTTGCATCTATAACGTTACTGTACCTTTTAGGGTTAAATTGGTAAGAAAACATGATTAGTACCTGAAATGCATGGGACTGCCTTTTTCATTTTGTTGGATTCACCATTGAGAACTTGGTTATAAATATTGTGGGTCACCACAAAGTAACTAGCGACGTGACAAAGTCACTTCCTGTATAATAGTCTTTGCCTGCTGCGTGGCCATGTGCAAATTAATGGCCTAGCGCCCTGGTAATCTAACGTGTGACCACCATCACTTAATAATCTTAATATCATATGACGCCAGTAAAAACATTAAAAAAGTATTTCATTGAATATTTGTTTTTGCCATCACTGAATAGCAATATTATTTCTTAATTTAAGTGTGAGTATAAAATAGTTGCTACAATAATTTGTAGTTAATTTTTTGGGAAATTTTTTTTCTCTGTAAAAACATGGGTTGGTCTTATTTTTATAAGTCATTTGGTGATATTTTTGAGTCAGTTTTGGAGGTTTGGTGATATTTTTGAGTCAGTATTGGAGGTTTGGTGTTATTTTTGAGTAAGTATTTAAGGGTTGGTTTTATTCTTGAATCAATATTTGAGGGTTGTCTTATATTTCCGAGTCCTGTATTCAAGGTCCTCTTAATGTGAGTCATGTGTTCGTTGTCTTGTTTCTAAGTAGTCCTACTTTTGTGGACTCCCTATATGCGAATAAAAATTGGGGAAGTTGTATGAAAGCAGCTGAAAAATTACAGGGAGTGTAAAGATCCAATTATAATGTATATTTACAAAAAAAGATGTATCTATTTCTAATAGTAAGTTTTTGATCTCGATGTGCAGGAAAAGAGCTTGATAGTGGATTTATTTATATATATTTATTTATTTATCCCCCTCCCCCTACCCTTATCCAAGTGTGCATTTTGCACATTTTCCTCGTAATTTTGGTCATCTAAATATTAATGATCATGTTAAATATATTATTTGCACTGTGTGTGTCTGTCTATATATATATATATATATATATATATATATATATATATATATATATATATATATATATATATATATATATATATATATATATATATATATATATATATATATATAGTGATCATGTCAACTAGATATTCATCTCGTTACGAATTAGAATTTCCATGGGCTTCAGAAGACAACAAAGATAGAGACAGTGCGCTGTGCAAAATATGTGTTAAAAAGTTTTCAAATAGCTTCAATGGGCAGGGGAGCGTTTCTAAGCCACACAAAATCTAAACTGCATCAAAAAATATTTGCTGATAACTCGTGAAACTTGCAAGTTACTGCATTATTTTTTGCACATTCGAACCAAACCGCAACTATTTCTTATTGCAGCAATTGTAAGTAACAATTGCTTGTAGTATTTTTTACTGCTGTGTGTGTGTGTTAAACGTCCCAATTGTTTCACTTAATTTAAACATTTAAACTAACGATGTAACATACTCTTACTAGACTGTTCATAGCTTCCCTGCAATCATCGCATGCCTCCCATGTCACTTGTAACGATACTTCTCTCGTTCATTGTTGGCATTGTATAGTCAGAGACTGGAATGATGCCCACGTTACTAATTTCATTTAATCTGCAAATGTCTTCCGAATAAAATGACAGGGCCAGGTGAAAATACCATCCCCTTGTCTCGATGTTAAAACACTAATAAGTGTCATGACTTTTTACCAATCTGAATAATCTGCATTTAGTCATCTATGGTAGACAAACTAACATTAACTCAATTATATATTAATTAAATATAAATGTAGACGTTTTAAAAACGAAAGATGTCCCAGAAGAATTATTAACAAGTCTCATTACTATAAACAAAATGCACAATGTGCTAGGTTCATTTCTATTGTTGTTGAGTAAACTGGGCAATTTATTTAAATTATGTATATTTGTTTTAATAAGGACACGTTTTTAGAATAAACTGGTATAAATACAGAATGTCGTTATTGCCTAGAAAAATTCGAACTTTGCACGACATGTCTAATTTAGTGATCTTCACGTTCTGTTTCAGTTGTTTCTCTTGAGAAAACCAGAGATAAATCATGTTTTAATAAGCAGCCGAATTCAGGTGAAATATACCCTTGATGTGTATAAATACAGCCTCTCGTTATCACCGAAAAAAGTTCAAACTGTGTGACGTAATTTAGGCTCGAGTGTCACTGCTTTTTAGCAGGCCATAAACATTTTTACGAATGCGGAGTACTGTAATTGGTATGCACAAATTCATTTGAATAGTTATTGACGATTGTTTACGTACCATGGAAACGCCCATTAATATCGGAGTCAAGGATGATGGTCCAGATATTTGCCGCCGCGCTGCGCAACTAGTACTTTCCTTTTATTATTTCATATTTCTCCAGAATTGTTACGGTTTTAAACTAGCTACTCGCTTACGTTTAGGGGGTTAAGACTAACCCCCTAAATGTGAGTTGTCAAATTGAAGCATAAAACCGAAAATACAAACTAGGGCCAACAAAAAACCGTAATCCAATAAAATTGTGTACAAATATAGCCAATAATTGATACTTTCAGTTCCAAACTCAGTGCGGGAAGTCAAAATCCAAAACCCAACATCCTAAAAATCTTTATTAACATATTACTGTTACGTGACCTATGCAAATCTGAACATGCACGCACACATCACACACATGCGAGCGCCCGACAATCATTCCGCTCGCACATGGTGATAAAAGGAAGTAGGAACCTCAGTCTGTGTTGCATGAAAATAGCCCAACATATGGCTGCCCCTGCTTGTAATCACTGCTGACAGGCACTCAGCATATAGCAAGCAGTACACGGCGTGCTGCCTAGCTGGAGGACGGCTTTATATATATAATGTGCATATAAGTTTGAATTTTTTTTTGTCCATGGCATATATTGCATTTATTATGGTTTTTCAAGGATAAATCTTCATAAATAATGTACATGTAATTCAATTTTTTAATTGGGCTTATAAATAGTATTTATTGCAGTTTTTCAAGGAAAGTAGTTATGTTTTTGTCTACGGATGTGATATTGCATTTATATTGTCTTTTTAATGCATACTTGTATGTATTTCTATATATACTGCATTGTAAAAAATGGGACACTGTACAAAACCGGTTTTTTAAGTGTGTTTGTAAAATCTGGAAATCCTTAGGATAACCTGGAAAACCTTCGCATTTTTATATTTTCAATAGAGTTGCCACCCTGGAAGGGTACTTATGTCTCAGTTCATTGTCAATTCTGTGTGGTTATATTGATTAAAATTTTCTCCTTTTGATGTATAATTCCAGGATTTTTTTGTAGTCAAAATTGGGTTGTGGAGAAAATCTGGTTTTAATTAAAATGTAATACTTCAGTGAATCTTGCTAGGAAACAGTTGTCTACAATCAAGATCTGTAATGGTTTGTGTATATCATCTGTTGATAACACTGTATTGATGCGGTTGGGGAGAGACGAGACGAACAATGATACAAATTACTTACTGATGAAATGGGCACCAGCGGTGCTTCCCAATCACCACACTGTTCAGACTCAGGGTTCTCAGGGATACTGTGGGTTGTGTGTGTCACACCCAAGTTACTTATGATATACGTTTGCAATACTAAACATTTTTACACTTGAAAAAAATAGGTGTCAAGGACACTGTCACTACAAAATAAAAGAATGAGTCACTGTGAGACCTGTTTTATTTATACCGTGCGTACAAATCAGCATGCCATGAAATTTAATGATACACTTGGTTGTCTAGCTAACTCCGCTTGGGTGCTCCCCAGCCAACAATTACAAAATGAAACTTTAATGATACATCAACACATGTGATTACTTGGCATCACTAACGCAAACTCGTTGGGGCTTGCCCTCCAGCACATGGGTAGTGTGGTGACGGCCTATACACATAGCCGGCTAGGATGGAAATAACGTCACCATACACAAATTACATAAATACCCTTAAAAGATGATGGGGCACAAGATGAGTATTCACAATAAACATGCACATGCGTGAAAACAAGTTTAGATGGCTTGGATGCCGCTGGATAAAGTTTGTAGCAGACCACGTGGTGCAGGTGAGATTGCAATATTTCTTTGTGGAAACTGCATATTAAATTCTGACAAATTATTATTCTGGTTGAGAAAATTATTCTCTTTAAGCTTGAAGTGGTTACAGGATTGTAGCATGCCTTATGGCGGAAAAAGCAAACATGAAAGTGACAGCATGGTCAAACACACAAGCATCCATTAACGTGAAAATTAGACGGAACCCTGACAAAATTTAACATAGAACCCTGAATAAAATATTGCACATATGATATTATATAACTAAGCTCTCAAAATGCAATGATGACGTAGACATAGACTCAGCGTCAGTTAACCACGTGGTTGTACGTGATGTTGCCGTAAAATATTCAAATATGAAAAATACCCTTAAATACATACATAGAATTAAAGCCCTTAAAATTGCACACAGCAATAATACAGAAATTACTATGAAACACCTTTAGCAGAAGCGGATGACGCCTGATTCAAGTTTCGCTGGTCGCACGACCTCTCCGACATCTTTCTCTTCCTTCTCCTCGATTAAGTTGAAACACCTCACAAGGGCAAAATAAATTAGTTAATTGGAAGCATAATGCTGGGGAAATGTCTCGTAAAATGTACACAAGCAAAGGTTAACTGGTATACTAAAAGTGCTATTGAAATCTACGTAAGTGCTCAAAAGTTGATGTGTGTACGTGATAATGTCTTACCTCGCCAGCTCTCTTCAACAGACTGTCCAGAGGCAAGCCTCACATGGACCTACCATGGCTGCCTAGGGGGTTCACATAAGCGGGAGTGCTATCCACGCCGAGTAAAATATTTTATATATTGAAAATAAAATTGGCACAAATAATTTAAATATTGTTTTACATTTTATAATTTTCTTGTTAATAATCTGTATTACTTCAGTGTCTCTCGATGACTGCGTTCACGCTGGAATATTACTGTTCTTTATCTCCATACAGCACGCACTTTCATAACCAAACATTTTCAAGTTGACAACAAACACTTTAAAACATTTTAGGACATTTCAAACCCTGAAAATAAAATAAGACACATTTTACACTGCAAAAATAATATTCCGTTAGGAAAGTTCAGATTTGACCCATTTTGCACACGTGCTAGTATATGTGACATGTGCGTGGTGAGCGTCATCATGGGCTCTAATGCTGCTGGCTGTTAGCCGGCATCAGTATAACATGCTGTATACCTGCATGTGCATGTATCTGAAGGCTGAGTTTGCACGAGAACATCCTCTCGTCATGTAGTATTATAATGAAATTGTGATATTTTCAAACTTAAGTTCACACAACTCTCCAATAATAATTTTTGCTAAAGAGGAAATAGTGCTGTTCAGTGATTCAACAGTTGAACTTTAGTGGAAGAAGTGGGTAATGCAGTTTTCTAGAAAAACTCAGATGGCAGGGTTGCTCCAAGCAGGGAAAACTGAGTAACCAAGGAAAGTAGAGGACTCTTCAAGTGGTCAGGATAACCAGAAAAATAAATGAAAATTTATGGCTAGGGCTTAAAATTAAAATTGGCACACTTTTTTTTTTGTGGTCTTTAATTTTTTCAGGGGTGTAAGCACATGTTGGGAAAAGGTGAAGGGATTCTTGGGTGACCAAGAGAATTTGATTTTGTCATATCTGTAGCATCTCTGAGCGATTTGGATTCTTTGTTCTCGAGTGCAATATTTCCAGCGGTGGGTGTGGTAATCTATGAATGAAGGAAGCTTGTGATTGAGCATTACCCTGATGCAATCCTTGCTAGATGGCAGTGCACATCAAATGGAATTTGTGGTTTTTTACCTCACTGTTTATGAATTTGCATTAGACTGACCTGTAAATCTATAACAAATTAAAACAGGTCTGGTTAAATTGTCAAAGAAAAGTTAGCAGCGACATCATTGACCATTAACAAATTAGATAATTAGCTATCTTTAGACCAATCATGTATGTTTTAAAAACTGTTGTCTTCATCTCTGAAAAATTCATCCTTGCTGGTAAAAAAACACACTGTGCAGGAAAAATGAATCTGTGAATCACACCTGCATGAAGTAGTAGAATAGTTGATACTCCGGAGAAGAATAGTCATCTCTAGGTGCCTACAACTTCAACATTGTACATATGAAACTTTTCCAGTGGGAAAAATTCCGCACTGATATCTGTCAAGTGATCGCTAGAGCTGCAATTCTGCTACTGATGTCTGAACTATCTTCAGCACTCAAGCTTGTCCATTTTTAAAGATAATTCAATTTTACTGGTTTGCTATTGACTCCATTTAAATTATCCCAGTGCTTGTAAAAAAAATTGTGTAATTCCTTGATTTTTTTATTGTCCGAAAGTTGTATGTTTGTAAATTACCTCTGCTGATATGTTCTTTTTCTTCACTACATTCAGAAAACCTGTATATTAAATATTTTGTTCTATTTTCTAGCTTCAATAAGGTACTAACATTAAAAGCACAACAAAGTATCAGTTTCTGACTCATAGAACATGGCTCATCACAGTTTGAGACACAGCAATAGTCTACAAACATTTTAATTTAGGTATTTGTGTGGGGCTGGGAAACAGTAATATGCTGCACATATTATGATCTTTTCTCATTAATTTTACTACAAGTCCTGTACAGCTCATTCTACATGTATTGATGCTGTCGGGTGAGACACGAGACAAACAATGACACAAATACTTACTGGTAATTAAGGCGCCAGCGGTGCTTCCCAATCACCGCACTATTGAGACTCAAAGTTCTCAGGGATGCTGTTGGTTCTGTGTGTCCGTCTCACCCATGCGTACTTACAAACATGTTGGCAATACTAGATTCTTTACTAAACATCACTGGAAATAAGCACTTACTAAAATACATGTGGCTAG
This sequence comes from Dryococelus australis, assembly GCA_029891345.1. Lineage (NCBI taxonomy): Eukaryota > Metazoa > Arthropoda > Insecta > Phasmatodea > Phasmatidae > Dryococelus > Dryococelus australis. The sequence goes on along the minus strand of CM057009.1, from coordinate 167,385,700 downwards.
GACATTGTCACTACTGAATAAAAGGGTTAAATTCACTGTAGATTTTTTTTTATTGTTGTTATGCATACACATCAACGTGCCAATGAAATTATGATTATCTCGTTCATGACTAGCCAATTCCGTTTGGGTGCTCCCCAGTCCGCAATTACTCTAGCGCACACCTAGATGGATGATCTCACCGAGGTGCGTGAAAGCACAGCCTTCACAAGGGAAGAGGGCCGACAGCCGCTAGGGTGGACTAATGGTTTTCCCTGAAGACAGGACACTGTGAATTACAAATGAAACCCTTGATACATATTAACACGTGTGATTACTCGGCATCACTAACGCAAACTCGTTGGGGCTCGCCCTCCAGCCTGTGGGTAGTGTGGTGATGGCATACGCACAGAGCCGGCTAGGACGGGAATAATTGCACCGTTCACTAATTACAAAATGACATAGACCCTTGAATGATACATGAACAAGATGGGACACAAGGTGAATATTCACAATAAACACACGTGTGTGAAAACAAGTTTAGGTTGCGGGGATGCCGCTGGATGGAGTTCGTAGCGGACAATGTGGTGCAGGTTAAATTGCAATATTTCTGTGTAGAAACAGCAAATTAAATTCAGACATAATATTATTCTTGTTGAGAAAATTTTTCTCTTTACGATTGCAGTGCTTACAGGCGTGTAACATGCCTCATGGCCGTAAAATCAAACATTAACGTGACCGCGTGGTCAAGTACAAACAGCATCAATTTACGTGGAAAATACATTGAACCCTGAATAAAATTGACATAGAACCCTGAAATAAATATTGCACATACAACGTAACATTAATAAGCTCCTCTCAAACGCAACAATGGCGTCTACAAAGGCTTGGCATATGTTGGCCATGTGGTTTACATGATGTTGCCATAAAATATTCAAACACGAAAAATCGCCCTCAATTACATACATAAGAACAAAGGCCTTGAAATTGCGTGTGTAGCAATAATGTAAAAGTTAAAATGAAACGCCATAAACATAGGCGGATGGCGCCAGATTCAAGTTGAGCGGGTTGCGTGATCTCTCCGACATATTCTCCTTCTCGATTAAGTAAAAATGCTGCAAGGGCGCAATAATTTAATATAGCAGAAGCATAATGCTGGGGAAAATGTCTGGCAAAAATGTATGCAAGCTAAGGTTAACTGGTAAACTAAATTGTCTATGGAAACCTAAATCAGTGAGCAAAAATTGTATTGCGTATCTGACAGTGTCTTACATCACCAGCTCTCCTCGACAGACTGTCCAGAGACGAGCGTCGCACGGACCTACCATGGCTGCCTACGGGGTTCACATAAGCGGAAGTGCTATGCACACCGAGTAAAATATTCCATTATTGAAAATAAAATGGCACATTTTCAATTAAATATTGTTTTACATTTCTAAAATTTTCTTATGAATTTTCATATTAATTTAGTCTCTTTTTATGACGGCGTTCATGCTGGAATATTGTGTTCTTAATCTTGGTGCCGCGGGCACTTCGAATTTCATAACTAAACAGTTTAAAAATAGTAACATACACTTGAACACATTTTAAGACATATATAACCCTGCAAGTGGAACACATTTTACACTGAAACATAACATTTATATGAAAGTTCAAAATTATTGGACTTTTCGCACATGCAGGACACGTGACACATGCATGGTTAGCGCTGTCATGGGCTCTATCGCCGCTGGCTGTTAGCCGGCATTAGCATTATAACCAAAAAAAATGTTGAAATTACTTATATTGTAACAATATCTACAGAAATATAACAGTGTTCATAAAATATTTATATTATTGCTCTAAAAATATGTAAATCATTCAACATCTATGTGCTGTATTCCGATAATATTATGGCTGTACTACACACACATATTTGCAAAAATAACTGATCCCTGTGAAGGTGCTATCGCAGTGGGATGTAAGTGGGTTCAGGTACAGGACACAGGATATGATAGAATGTATACAGAAAACATAAAAATATACCATACCAAGCATGTTTTGCAGAGAACCATCACTTCTAGGATGCACTTCACAGTCAAATCATTAGTATGACCACTTGCTAGAAGTGCCATCTGCACCGCGTAGCTCATTACATGTGACCCGTGAAATGGACTAGTGAAGCAGGTATATGTGACCGGCAGGCTGACAGTACACATTGCGCTTCTGCTGTCACTGGGTAAGGGAAGCAATTTAAAAGAGTTGCAAAAAGGGATGATCATTGGCTTTTGGACCTAGGAGGGCAACATTTCGGAAACAGTAATGTTTGTGAACAGTTCACGGGCCTCTGTGGTAATTGTGTAGTGTGAGTGAACAAATTGCACCTTTGGGAATAAACATTGAGGAGACTGTGGAGTTCCATGTGCCATTGATGTCTGAGGTGAACGTTGACTACGAATGTGCATGAAGGCCAACCGACAGGCTACAGTGGAACAGCTCACCATCCAAATGAACCAGGTAGCATCCAGACATTGTCTACCGTAACACTTCAGCGAAACCTTCTGCGAATGGGGCTCTGGATTCAGCTGCATAGAATGGACGGATGTCAACGTATCCGGTGAGAAACTTCAGAGAACCAATACCCTGCATCCATTGCTGGACGAACACAAGACGATGGGGGCAATGTTATGGTCTAGGGAATGTTCTCGTGGTATTCCTCCGGTCCCATCATCCGTGTGGAAGGTATTCTTGATCAATTTGGTAATGAATCCATCCTCGGTGATCATGTCTACTCACACATGATGACTGTCTTTCCTCGGGTGGATGGGATCTTCCAGCACGATAATGCGCCTTGCCACACAGTTATAAGTGTCCGCACATGGCTGGAAGAGCATGATCGGTGTATCAAAATTATTCCCTGTCCTCCAAACAGCCCCAATCTCAATCCAATTGAATATCTGTGGGACCACCTTGATCGTCGTGTTCGCTATCTCTCTCCTACGCCACTTACTCTTCAACTATTGTGGGATGCACTACAGTCGGCATGGCTCCAGATACCTGTGGAGACTTATCAGCACCTGACTGAGTTACTGCCAGCTCGTCTAGCTGCTGTACGTGCTGCAAAAGGCGGTTACTGTGGATACTAGCAGGTGGTCATTATGTGATTTGATTGTGTAGTGTTGGACCACTCGTAGCACGGAGACAGGTGGTTCTACGGTCAGGCGTCTAGGCATACATCTCCTGAGGAATATTCTGCCACAGCTGGTGCAATGTACCCTCCAAACCTACTGTAGTTGCTGTCCAATCTGTTCTCAAACATTCTCGATGGGTGAAAGGTCTAAGGACCTTGCTAACCAAAGAAGCATGTTATCCTAAAGGCAGGCCACAGAAACCTGTGCTGTTTGAGGTTTGACATTATACTGGTGAAAAATTGGGTTGTCATGCTGTTCTAGGAAGGATAGCACACATGGTCACAGAATTTTCTGGATGTATCAACTTGTGGTATACAAGCACAAATTTGAACACAAAATTCTGATTTAACAATATTTATTGGAACTTCAAAATGCTCACAACAGATTTTACTTTTAAAAATGATCACAACAGCCTTTAACACATTAAAACTCGATGATAAAACAAGAAATGACTACGTGGGCATTCAAATAACCATCAAAGGTTTGCTGCTCACAAAACAAGATAATAAAGGATTAAAAATATTTGAATGAACAAGGCCAGGCTTTTGCCATATTTCTCAACTCCAATTTCATTAACTCTGAGAACAATATTAAATTTTTCCAACATTGCTTTAGAGCTCCCTTTCTCCTTGTGCATTTAACAAACACATTAAATTATTCTCACTAGGGCACCAGAAGGGCCTCCAAAGCCTAGAGAGATAAAAAACATATAACTTCAAAAGACAATTTAAAATATTACATTAAAACCAAGAACCTTCAATGATATTCATCTTAAGTGTACATTTTGCGCAGGTAGGTTTCCATTTGAAGAAATAATCCATAAATGGGCCAGTGCGGTCCCATTCAATTGTGCCATCACATTATCAGGCGGCTCAAAGTTTCAGAAACCAGAGCTTGTAATTACGTGAACAAATAACATTAACTACAGAAGAATCTACCGGGATCCACACCCTCACCTAGTAAGTTACAGCCAAATGATAATTTTCAAACCACCACTATCAAACTACCATGGTAAAAATTATAGTTGTTCAGGTACCAAGTTTTCCTATACCATTGCCGATACCCCGGTACCAATGACAATACCAGTGCCCTTCCCACTGCATTTTAGAAAAATATTACTGTAAATCATACAGTAAAAGAAAAATTCTCTTAAACTCTTTTAGATAAAGAACATAACATCTCAAAATACGGTATATAAGTTATTGTAATCAGACACAAAATGCAAGCTGACCTAAAACTTTCAAACCCTCTGAAAATGAATTAATATGCCTTCAAATGCAAGTCAAATTTTAATTGTCTTGTACATCAAGAGCACACAGAGAAGTTATCGATCTGGCAGTGTTTTCACTGCGGGTGGAAAAGGTGTGTCAAGGCAACACGAAGGCGGAGCAGTGTATGTAGCCTTTAACTTCAACAGTGCACTCTATACTGCGCAACCTCTCCATCAAGGTTCCTTCAATCACCACCAGTAGAGTGCTGGAATCGTAGAAAATGGCACCTGCATTAAGACACCTCTGATTGGTGCTGTGTGCCGTTCTACAATAAAGCGTAATTCGCAGTACTGGCCAGGATGTTTCCAGACTCGAATTCGGTCGTCTATATCCAGACAGAACAGCGACTTGTCGCTGAACACCGCTCGTCAATCTGCAAGTTGCAGTGCTGCTTGTTTCTGGGAGGTCATGTGCTCAACGATGCTCAGGTCGTAATGGTGAATCTCTTAGGGGATACAGCGATGACAGATCCTGGATATGGTACTGGTGGACACAGGTGTATCCCCATCTGCCGTGACATGTCCCTGGATGGTGCGCAGTGATGCCCATGGAGTGCTTACAGCCTATATCAGCTATCTTGCTACTGGGTCTACCAGGGTCGACCTAAGCCTTCTAAACAGGTGTGTACTCTCCTGTTCCCACTGTGTCCAGAACCCACTCACATAGGCAGAATGGTTCAAGTGGTGAGCAATGCGCCAAAACGTACAACCTGCTTCTCGGAAGGCAATGATGCGGCCCCTCTCAAACTCATTCAGCTGGCCGAAAAGTGGTCGAATTCACAGCCTGGTCATGCAGCTTGTTCACTGAACTTTCTGTGGCTCACACTGCTACTAAGGCCTTATTTATTGTCTTGCAGCTATGAATGAATGATGTTCATGTATGATACCTAGTGGCACATCCATGTTAGCAAACCACATTAAACTTGAATGGGACATGTGTTTGGCTATGGTGTGTGGCAACCTTCGTTGTACTTGCACAATTAGTTCATGGTGATATTTTGTTTGTTTGCAAATGAGTGTATTTGAAAATTTCCTATTGTATAGGTTACACTTGCCAAGTTTTAGTTTAGGAACATGTCATTGACATTTTGGTGACGTGCAGAAAGGTGTGGAATTACACTGTTAATATTTCTTTATGGTGGGTGTGTTATGTTGACTCTTAAATTGTTTGGTTGTTAGAAATGCAGGGAAAATATTTAGTTGTGTCATTACAATGGCTATGTAACACTTATAATACCTTCTTACAGAGTCCAATGAAAGTGGCAGTTATGTAGGCCTAGTCCAAATGGGGACATAACTGATACAACTTGCAGTAAATATATTAAGTTTCGTCTGAAGTAAGATTTCCTCTTGAATTTTGACATTTTGTATGTTTTCACAGTTATAGTAATTTATAGATAATACCCATTATCCCTGTGGTGGGTTTTTTTTATTAGAAAAAAGAAATTTAAGGGCAGTATTTAAATTTCAGACTAAAGAATGTAGTCTAGTTTTTGTAAATGGTTTATAAGTGTATAATTCAACTGATATTTAGGAAAGATATTTTAAATACAGGTCATGGTCTGTTTTTATTTCAATGAAATTTATTATTTGTCTGCTAAGTAAAAAGATATAATATTGTGTCTGTTAATATGTTTAGAGAAAAGTCATTTTGATGGAACATGAATAATTATGCGAAACAACTATATGCTTAAAATTATAATACTTTATTTAATACAGTTTGTCGTTTTAAAAACAACTAAAAGTGCTTTATACACGTAATGTTTTTCAGTGTCCTTTTGTGCATTTAATTTTGAGATGAGCTAAGAAAGAGAAAAATTGTTATTAGGTGTGCTGTTAAACAGCATTAATATTTTCTGGGACATTGATGGTTTCATGTCTCACAAAATGATCTCAGAAGTGATTACTGTGAATGTCTGTAGCTATATGTTAGATATTACTTATTACTGAATTAACTGCTTTAAATGTCCAAAGCCTGTTTTATTTGCATTTGATTTTCATTGATGTTACAGATTCGTGATTTTGCTTCATCAAACAGTAAAATGGCTGTGTCGTATGTTGGGGGATTGCTCATTGGAATTGGCACATCTTAGCTTCTCTTCACTTACCCCCAAGTCTCTAATAACAAATTACCTATGTGTTTTATGGTGGTTGTCTTGGGGTGTAAGCCATACAATACTATACAATACAGTATAGGGTTTATGTCTAGATCTAGGTAAGGATGTTTTTTGTTTTATTTTTTTAAATTTTCTTTTTGTGTGTGTGATCATATCAAAAGTTTAGGATTACCCCATGAAAACAGTTTTGGATTTATCACTCATTTCAGTAGTAGCCCAAATGATGCTGACAACTGTAAAGAAAACTACAAAAATATCAGGACATTGTTACCTGTTTTACATGTTCAGATAGTCTTCTGTGAAACAGGAAAATTATTTGGAGACTAGTGTAACAGTGGCCACTAAAACTAGGCTGGATTGTTTAGCCTGTTGATGAGAAAAATGATACAAAATTGATTTGCGGAGCGAAATTCACAATGTTTAGAACATTACAAACTGTGGTAAATTTGATGTAAAATTACTTAAACAGCACAGTTCAGTTAATATACCAATAAAATGTGAATTGTCGCAGCAAGTGGCCAGCAGTTGAAGATTCTGTGAACTAGACTAAGAAAGGAATTTCAATAGTGCGGATTTACTAATTTCTTGCTAATACTGTGTGATTGTATGCAATGTTTAATTTGACAGTATTTGTTGGGTGGGAAAATGTCTGAGTGATGGCACTGGATAAAAAGTTACTTATTTTTTTGTACAGGAACACTAAAAAAGTTTCTGTAATGTTCTTAATGCATTCATAGCTGACTGTGGAAGACCTGTTAAAGGCAGTGAGTAAGGTTGATAGTTACGCAAGCCCAATCAATTTACTATTCTTATGTCCATGTTGTAGCACTTCTGAACCACAGAACTTTAATAAAGTTGGGACTCAATTTCATGAGGCCTCATGTTTCCTGATAATATTTTTGTAAAATCACAGCAGGGTTATTTTAACCCCTCAAATACTCTAAAAATTGTGTTAAAATTGCATTTTTTGTGTCTAGTCAGTTTTTAATAATCCATGATGCTAAAATAACAGGCTTTTTAAGTGAAACAATAGTTTATTTTAATAGAAGTCTTCTGGATAAAAGTATACCCCAGAACAGTATGTATGACTTCCCTTGTCCCAAGAAAATGTAAACACCATGCTCCGGGTTACTGACAGATGTCTCCTGAATGAAAATATATCTCAGAACGGTGTATATGACCTCCCTTTCTCCCAAAAAATATCACTGGGTGCCAAGTTGTTTTTAGCGAATGTGAAGTCCATTTTCAGTAGCTCCTTGCAAAAAATCATAAAATCTAATGAAATATTAATTATTTTGACTAGACAGATAACTTCTGAATAAAAGTATACCCCAAATTATGTAAATGGTCGTCCCTTGTTTGGAAAAAAAAAATGTAAACACTGGGTGCCAAGTCTCTGTCAGCAAGTACAAATTCCATGTTTAGTAGTTTCTTGCAGAAAAATAGCTGGTATTATTACAAATAGATAAATTTATTTTGATAATCAGATGTCTTTAGAATAAAATAATACCCCAGAAAATTATGTATGAGTAGATGACAAAAATTAAGTTGGAGTGTATCATAATTTTCAGCAAGTGCAAATTCCATTTTCAATTCCTTCTCAAAGGAACATCGATTTTTTTTAAATTACAAATAGATGCATTGATTTCAATATTCACACTTCTTTAGGATGAAGTAATAACCAGGATAATACATACAACCTCCTGTTGACACCAAAAATGGAATTTTAAACACAGAGCATAATTTTCGGCAACCACAAATTCCATTTTCAGGTGTTTTTCATGGGAAAATTATCAGTTTTATTAATCATATATACATTTATTTCAGTATTTGGATGTCTTTAGAATGATATTATAACCTAGAAGAATAGATGCTACCTTCCATTCATGCCAAAAAAATAAGTTTAAACACATCACATGTAACTTTTCAGCAAAAAACAACATCCATCGCACTGGGAAATGCTGATTGGCATTCTGAGGCATCTGCTTTAAATCTGACCCAGTTTGACACCTTATGTAAGACATGCCCATATAAACATGCTGCTTCCCCAATGACACCTTACGTGTGCTGTTTAGTTTTATATAATTTTCTTTTTCAAAGGTTCTGAAAGTTTGAGGTGGGCTGGAATTCGGTGTCAGCTTGGTAACTAATATGACGAAGCAATCGCGAGACTATTAGCTGTTGGGGGGGGGGGGGGTTGGGTGTGTAATTCATAATGTTATTAGCGGGTCTTTTTGATATGTGCACAGTAATGGACTGTGTACTACCGTTATTAGAGCTAACTAGTGAAATATGTTGGGAGAGAGATAGATACAGAACACACTTCCCTCCATGACATGACATGCAGCACGGAGCGCAAGCTGATCAAGTGTGGGCTGCAGGCACACTTACTCCAAACCACCACTGCCACATTTTAAAATAGATATCTGCTTTGTTTCTTTTTCCTCCCGTATTGCAGAATATCAGTAAGAGTAGTGATACTACAGCTTTTATATTTTATGGCGCTGAAAGAGCAAACATATTTTTTATGAACTTTATTGCCATTGAATACATTTGTTCTGGGATTTTGTGTCAATTTTTCCAGTTTTTTAATGGTGTCTGAGAATGGCATTATAAAATTGATGTCCTTAAATCAGGTCCTGACTACTAATTTCCTTTGGAATGCAAAGATTTGGTATTCTAGAAGATAACGATGTTTGAAGAAAGCATAAAAATTGTATTTTAGATATGAGTTTGGCATTAAACTGCCCTAGGTTAGTGGTGCTTGATAGCATAGAGCTGTTAATATCTATGTTAAGCTACAGACACTATATCACCAAAGAACCTGTTATGAACATTGGTGCTGAAAAAGTAAATGAGTGTCATTCAGAAAGATAGGGTTTGTATGTGAATGGTACCACAAGCGAATGAGTAACATTCGTGGCAAGAAAATGGAAAAGGTTCCTTCCAGGAAGTATGAAACATGAAAGTTATGTGTGTACATGCACACAGGTGGGAAGTAAAACAACATATCCACTTATGAGTGTCTCTCTTCGTAGTGTGAAAGTGACACATGTTGAAAATGCTGAATGCGGTTGAATGTTAGTTGATATGATCTGCCCATTAGTGTCTATGCTTTCTCGAAGGATGTATATTGCCCACCGAGGAAACACATCAGTATGCATGACTAATATAACAATTTCACAAGATACAATTTGGATGTGTTGCCATGTTGAGCTTATAATGACCTCATTTGCCTCGAGTACATCATGATGAACTTAGAGCTTCAAAGTGGATGAGAAAGTATATAATTTTGTTGCAAAGTCAGAATATGTATATATATTTTTCTTCCACTTCCATTGTGGTTTTCCAGGGTGCTTCTAAACTTTTGACAAATACTATAGATTAACTAAAAAATACTGCATGATAATTAAATGTCTTAGTTGTAACAGGGTATAGTTGAACTCCTTTTGTAGAATCCTAAATATACAATTTTGAATTTTAATCACTTTTCTTCTTTGTTGTCATTGAAGGCATGTATAACAGATTTAGTGCAAGACTTTATCTTTCAGTATTTTAACAGCATGAAATATGTTACTTTACATTGACTTTCTAATTGCCTATGGTATAACACATGCTAAATAAAGCTTTAGTATAGTAAGCTGTGTGTTTGTGTGGAGTGCTTTATGTGACTGCCATCAACTTCTCATTAAGTCCCGCCTTAGTAATATACTTGGGATATCCAAACTATTGAAAATAATATTATGTTATATGCACACTGTTTACTTTAAGTATAAAGTTTTGATCAAAATGGAACAGAAAATTTTTATAGACAGTAAAAATTAAATATACAATATTTATTTCAAATGTGTAAAGAATAATAGCTATTGATAGGTATTCATGTTTAGGTTCCTAGAGACTTAAGTGCTGTATAAGATAAAATTTCCTACAAATGGCTTTAAATACTGTGGCTAGGGTCCTATGTTCTCTCAAAATACAAATAATTTTCATCATAACCTATTGTTCACTATAGGGGAAGATATGGACTTCATAAGTTGCAAAAGTAGTAGTGCACAAGAAAACATTCTGCACAGTCATAGAATCATACACCCAGTCGCAAAACAAATTGATCACCCTGAAGATGCCATCACAGGGTCATTCAAGTCGGTACAGGCACAGGACATGATTGTATGTATACAGAAAACATCAAAATATTGTACCATACAAAGAATGTATTTCAAGGCACCGACACTTGCAGCATACACTTATTATGCCTTATTATGGTGTTAGACCATGCATACCACAGAGACAGGCAGTGATGCATTCAAATATGGAGGCAACAGACATTGGCTGTTCTCGTGAGGAAGATCCTGCCGCTGTACCAAGTCGCTTTCTAATTTGGTCCCAAATGTTCTCAATGGGCAAAGTCTTGGGGACCTTGCTGGCCAAGGAAGCATGTTAGACTTCATGAAGATAGCCAGAGAAACCTATGCTATGAGGCAGGTCATCATTTTGCTTGGAAACAAGTTTGTCAAGCTGCACTAGTAACGGTAACACACGTGGTCACAGAATTTCCTGGACGTATTGTCGCTCCATCAGGGTTCCTTCAATCACCACGAGTGGGTTTCGGGAATCATAAGAAATGGCACTCCACACCATGACACCTCTCGTTGGGGCGGTGTGCTGCTCTACGTGAAGCTTGGATCACAGCGCTGGCCAAAAATACTCGATACTATTAATTCAGCGGTCGTCTGTATCCAGGCAGAATCTTGATTTGTTGCTGAACACCACTTGTTGCCAATCTGCAAGCTGCCATGCTGCTCGTTCCAGCAGGTCATACATGCTCGTCAATGCTCATAATGGTAATGTAACGGATACTGTGACAGATTCCACTCTATCTGCCTGGATATGTCACTGGTGGACAACTGCTGTGACATGTCACTGAATGGTGCCCAGTGACGCCCGTCGAATGGTTATAGCTTATCGCACATTGAAATGGTCCTCCCTTCTTGTGGTCCGCTGGGGTTGACCCAAATCTTTTCGACGAGTGTATGTACCATCCTGTTTCCACTCCATCCAACACTGACTCACAGTGTAGTTAGAATTGTTCAAGTGGCAAGAAATGTGCCAAAACATCCAACCTGCCTTCGAGAGGCAGACGGTGTGGCGCTATCAAACTCGTCTATCTGGGCAAAGGCTTGTTGAATGCACTGTCGGGACATGCTGCTTGTTCACTGAACTTTGGCTTACACTGCTACTAAGGCCTTATTTGTTGTCGTGCAGCGATAAATAATGGAGGGACGTGTATACTCTGTAACAGCTCATCTGCACAAGCAAAACTGCATTAAACACAAGTTTGAATCGTGTCAGGCTATTATGTTACTGTGTGGCAACCTATGTTATACTCACACAATTCTTTCATGGTAATCATTTTTTTTTTTTTTTTTTGCAAATAAATGTATTTGGTTCTTGTTATTTAAAAATGTCCGAAAGGAGGTGATTTAAAAAGGCACGCTTAGCTAGCTATGTCTGCTTCAAAACAGTCTCATAGTGAAATGTACACAAGAAAGTGTTGAAAAGGGCAATTTTGCTGTGTAAGGTTGTTAACAAGGGTTATGTAGTATGTAAGTACTGAAATGGAGATACACAATGTTTGTTTAGTATATGTAGAGTTGCCATGTTAATAGTAAAGATGCAAGGTATAACCTCTGATAGTGATTCGTCCTTTAATATGACGGGGGTTGTGGGCCCAGCAGAAATGGCTGAAATGGAAGACGATATTCAAAAATCTTGGCATATTTGACTGCATCTGTTTTGGCAATTGGTTATACCATTTGATAGTGGTATTAGACAAAAATGAATGCCTTGATTTAGTTCAAAAGGAATTAGAAGAAATATTGGTGGAAAAAGGATTAACGCTAAAACATAGTAATTAGTTTCAAGAAAGGCTACGAGAAAAATTGGTAGACATGCTGAAAAAATGGCAGTTCACATTATCGTGCAAAGAATAGCAGACTCACAGTTGTAGCACATTAAGGAATGTAAGTAGTGGGCATAGGGGCTTCTGTAAACAGGAAATTGTTTATCGCACCTGTTTGATTGGAAGGGTTAATTAATTACAGGTAAGTGTATGAAAGGGTTAATTGTTTGATTAGGTAAAGGGTTAATAATAATTGGTGTTGAAAGTTTTAATAGTTGGAAATGTTTAATTCTTTAATTGGTGTTGAAAGGGTTAAGTGTAATAAGGGTCATTTTGGTGTAGCAGCATACGTCTTTCCCCTTGGACGTATGGCAGGCGACTGAGGTGTAAGGGGTGGGGCAGCAGCATATAATGTATGGGGTTTAGTGCAAGAGTGTCATTACGGTTTTTTTTAGCTCCGTAGCCTTCAAAGACTGTGTGTAGTGAGTTCGGAGACTGGTAGAGGGGGAGGATATGTCCAGAGGAGCACCAAGATACGTCTGCCTTGGTTGCTGTTTGGAAGAACACTGAGCTGGTAGACTGGGTGAGGAGGGGGAGTGTGCACATGTCCACCTTGCTTTGCTGTCAGAATGAATACTGAGTTTTAGATATGTGAAATGGTGAGCGACTGTCGGAAATGCGTCATTCGAGAATAATAATATACTGTCTGTCATACCGCCGCAAATATTAAAAGAATCAAAATAATTCTGTAATGTTACTGTCACAAGTAAACACATTTACAAATTTTGTGTTCTGCACTGTCACGACAGTGCTTATGATGGTGCGAGAGTAACTATCATGATGGTACAACAGTAACTATCTAGATGGTGCAAGAGTGGTTTTCGCGATTGACTCTTGCTGGTTAGACGACACGTTAGGAATTTATTTTCTGTTCTGAATTGTACCGTCGAAATATTATTGGGGAATATAAATAGCATTTAAAAAGATGTGTAGTAAAAATTAATTATGTTTTTTTATGTAATGATTGGGTGGATAAACATTAGGGAATGTTTTCTGGTCTGAATTATATAGTGGAAACAGAATTGTAATGGAATATAATTACAAATCATTATTAACGATAGGTCGTAATAAATTTAAATACAGCTTTCAATGTTTTTGCTTGAAAGGCTTGTGTCCCTAAGGCAGGAATATTTTCTAGTCACAGCTTTGGAAAATGTTTTGCACCATAGACGGGTCACGATTGGCTGCCCAATAGGAAGACTTGTGCTTACAGCCGAATGTGGGTAAATGCCTTTATGCTAGAGTTGAAACTCACGTCGACTTGGAACAGCTTCTTTATTACTTCATACTGCAATTGATTAAGTACATCTGGCAGACGTAGCCCCTACAATGTACATACGTTCAGTTATCAAAGCTTCTCCATCTAAGATCTAAGAGCTACGCTCTAAAAGATATATGACAAATGACCCTGGGACCACTGGGTCACCAGTGTATATAAAAATTATCAGAAGGGGTCATGGATGACTACCGTCGCCTGCCACATCCAAGCTACTGGAACTCTGTATGTATTTCTTAGGAGAGTTCCTTCATCGTGGCACACATGGCGTACAATCCCATTTGTACTGCCACTATGATGACATTGCTCCAAATAAGGCTACAGAAATTCCCCTTGGCTGGCTTATTGGTCATCGCGTGTTTTGAGCAATGCTCTTACAAATGTTCCAGCAGGATCCGTGAGTCAGCCAAGAGCACCGTGTGTTGTTGGCAAATAATTGTATGATTACCTATTTCAGGCGTCAGCCAGGCAGTTATGGCAATGAGAGGAAGAAATACTTATATGTTATACTTCCCTTATATTTAGTTAAAAATCAAAATTTCAGGCCATAACAACCCCTCCCTCCTTAATAGAGGAACGTTCCACTGTTCCTTACTATTACCTTCTCCTTGGAGCAGTGTGCCACTATTCTCATTCTAAACTCAACGTTTCAACTTCTTGAAGCTGTTTGTGACTTCCTTCTATTATTATTCATACCTTGTCTTCTACCTAAGTTATCAATTCTATTTACAATAACAGGTTTAAAACATAATGTGGCATCACAACTACTTTTGCCTTCAAAATGCTTATAACATTTAAATTTACGACAGCAACAATATGTAAATATTAACATTACAGCAGTTATAATAAAAGTATATACAGTCCATGATACATAGTTACTACTCTGTTTTGCCTTTAACGTATATTCCTCTTCCTGAATGGCATGTTCAAGTTCCTTAACTTTATATCCTACAAGATTATATCATCCATATGCTTAAGATTGTTTCTTAAAGGTAAGTCAATATTTAATTTATCAGCATAATACATGTGTGTGTCTAATTCTTCACAGTCAGCTGAAATGTTAATTGTTGGGATAAAGTCCTTAGTAGTTCTATTACTAGTTATATCAACATGACATAGAATGTAAACATTTTCTCCATACACTTTACAATTTTCATGTAATATCAGTTTACCAGTCCCATCAAGATAGTATCAAATGGTGATTTATTATTACAAATTACAGTATATTTAGTTTCTTTTGGTACCGAAAATAACCATTTAAAATTTAATAGCTTTTGAAAAATAGTGTTATTTATTGTTACTATTCTCTTTTCACATAGTTCTGGAATTGTTCTGGTACACTGCAATATTTGTATTTCTCAATCATTACTATCATGTACATTAAATATAGGAAAATCTTGCCGACACACTTTCCAGACATTACTTAAACTGTTATATTTCTGAACTTCATATATGTAAGTGTGTGTGTGTGTGTGTGTGCGTGTGCGCATGCGCGCGCGCGTGCGTGCGTGTGCGCGCGTGTGAATATATAATCATTTGGGTCATATCAAAGCTCAGATAGATAGAAACTTTACACAACAAACAATTGAAAAATGAACGCCCTAGCAATGAAGTCATGGAAACTTTGAAATAGCAAACATTAAACTTGGGTGGTGAACAAGAACCAACACATCATGTTAAAAAAGGACACACATTAGTTAAGCCAAGAAATAATTGGGAAGTGCAGTCAAATCCAGATTTTGCAATAGACTAGCACTACTTCACACCCAAGGTACAACACCTCTTGTCACACAAATTACCAAACATTTAAAAATTGTACCACAAACTTAACGTTTCCCACACCTCACCGTTTTCTAAGTGCCCCATCGCTTTGTAGCATGACTAGTAAAACGTCAGCTCGCAAACATGGTAGCTGTGTTTGGCCTCAGCTGACAGAAGTGAAGTACAACTAAGACATCAGGAAAAAATATACATCCTGCAGGCGTAAGGTAGCAGCATAACGTAGCAGACGTCTGAAGCGTATAAAATAGACAGAACGAGGCCGTGCAAGGCCTTAAATAAACAACCACGACAAATAAAAAATTACGGCACACGAAGGGGAAAGGTGAAGGCAGGGAGACAGAACAGTGTGGTAAGACAAGGGGATCTGAGCCGAGCAAAGAGTACACCACTGCACAGAAGTAGATTGTGCTAATAAACTTAACGTAATGGTGCTAACGTGGCAGAATATAAAAATATGTATTATATAAAAAAGTAAAATATTTGCATGTATGTGTACATTTTAAGGATAGTTTTAAATGCACCTTTATAAATGGAGATAAACATATCAACAAATGCATTTACCGTTACATTAAATTTCAACTACAATATTTTTGCAGCCAAAGTGGCAGATATAACATGCCTACTCAAGAACGCATACAATCTTCGTTGATATTTCTCAAAAGTTAGCAAGTTGTCTTGTCGAACATCCATTTCAAAATTTAAACATGGAATTATTGTATAACTGTTGATAATTAATTATTAATACTTTCTAATTCTTATTATGGTAAGCATTGCCAAATAAAACTATTACACTTGCATAAAGAAATAATGTCACAAACAAGCACAGATATAGGTCTATAGCTAACAAAACCAGCTTCAAGATTTTATAGTTTATAGGATGTTGGAACACCTTTGGTGTAGCATCAAACTGTGATGTTTGCTATGTTAACAATAGTAAAACTGAAAACTGTAACTTGGGATGAACAACTACTTGAACACAAGTTTGAGGTTAGGCCTACATTACAAAACAACACAGTAATATACAAACGTGTGAAATTAACATATAATTATTGACGGCAAAGTTTTCACTCTTTATCAAGACATTTTTAAAAGGAAGGTTAAATAGATTGGCGTAGGTACATAGTTACACACAACTTTATATATTATTTATCAAACTTAGGATTAACATATACTTCGCAAACTCACAAGAATATATTAATGTCGTGTTTTTGCTGTTGTTCATTAATTTTCATTACTGTTATTTAGCTTTCCGTATATAATATCACATTTCCAACTGTCGACTCCTAGTTGTTCTTTTTCAATGATTTACTTCAATATTGTACTGGGGATAAGGGGGAAAACATGTCGTAAAACCTGTTTGGGGAAACATGTCATAAAACCTGTTTGGGGAAACACGTCATAAAAACACATTTACACTTACCTCAGGACAGTTGCAGTTAAAATTTTCATTATTTCTGCAACTCGTTCAATGACCTTGCGCGGCTTCATCTCTCCTCAACGAATTAAGGAATAAATCTTTCGGCAAGATTTATAATGTCTTACTGATACCGACTATTCGTAGATAGTTTGCAGGAACTCGTGACTTTACACAAAATTACAACACAATTAAACACTATACGACCTATAATAAAACAATGATGATTGCAGATAAGCTGAAAAATAAATGAGAAATATTAAATCACAACTACTTCCAGCTTCCAAATTTGTAGTTTGCCTCGCAACCACCCCACACAAGCGAAGCCAAGCAACAAGCATGAAGGAACCACAACAACGCGCTGTTGGTTGTGACCATTGTGCCGATCACGTGACACAATATAATTATGAATTACAGTAAATACATTATCTTTATGCCAATAAATACTTTAAACTGTGATGCCGTCTGGTGAGACGAGACGAACAATGACACAAATACTTACTTGTAATTTGGGCACCAGCAGTGCTTCTCGATCACCGCACTATTGAGTCTCAGGGTTCTCTGGGATGCTGTGCGTTCTGTGTGTCCGTCTCACCCGTGCGTACTTACAAACATGTTGGCAATACTAAAGTTTTTACTAAACATCACTGGAAATAAACACTTCATAAAACATATGTGGCTAGGAAACTGTCACTACTGAATAAAAGGGTTAAGATCATTGTAGATTTGTTTTTATTGATATTGTTTATACACATCAACATGCCAATGAAGTGGTTATCTCGGTCATGACTAGCCACCAAGGTACGTGAAAGCACAGCCTTCACAAGGGAAGAGGGCCGACAGCCGCTAGGGTGGACTGACGGTTTTTCCCTGAAGACAGGACATTGTGAATTACAAATGAAAACCCTTAATACACATTAACACATGTGATTACTCGGCATCACTAACGCAAAATCGTTGGGGCATGCCCTCCAGTATGTGGTTAGTGTGGTGACGGCCTATACACAGAGCCGGCTAGGATGGGCGTAATTGCACTGTACACTAATTACACAATTACATAGAGACTTGAATTATACATGAAATAAGGTGGGACACGAGATGAATTTTCACAATAAACACACACGTGTGAAAACAAGCATAGGTGGCACGGACGTCGCTGGGTAAAGTACTTAGCGGACCACGTGGTGCGGGTGAAATTGCAATATTTCTGCTTAGAAACGGTAAACTACATTCAGATAAAATATTATTTGTGTTGAGCAAGTTGTTCTCTTTATGATTAACGTTGTTACAGGCATGTAACATGCCTGATGGCGGTGAAATCAAACATTATTGTGACAGCGTGGTCAAGTACAAAAAGCATCAATTTACGTGAAAAATACATTGAACCCAGAATAAAACTGACATAAAACCCTCAAGTAAATTATCGCACATACAATGTTATATAAATAAGCTCTTAAAACGCAATGATGGCGTATACAATGACTTGGCTTCAGTCAGCCACGTGGTTATACGTTACGTTGCCGTAAAATAGTCAAACACAAAAATTACCCTTAAATACATACATAAAAATAAAGCTCTTAAAATTGTGTGTAGCAATAATGCAGAAGTTACACTGAAATGCCATAAACATAGGTAAATGGCATCTGATTTAAAATGTGTGGGTAACATGACCTCTCCGACATCTTTCTCCTCTTTCTCGATTAAGTTAAAAATGCCTCAAGGGCATAAAATTAGTAAAGCAGAGGCATGATGCTAGGGAAATTGACTGGCAAAACGTACGCAAGCAAATAATAACCGGTAAACTAAATTGATTATTGAAACCTACATCAGTGAACAAAAGTTGTAGTGTGCACGTGACAGTGTCTTACCTCGCCAGCTCTCTTGGACATACTGTCCAGATACAAGCGTCACACGGACCTATCATGGCCGCCTACAGGGTTCACAAGTGGAAGTGCTATGCACGCCAAGTGAAATATTTTATATTGAGAATAAAATGGCACAAATTAAATTAGATTTTGTTTTACATTTCTATAATTTTGTTATGAATTTCAATATTATTTTTGTGTCTCTTTGTGATGGCGTTCATGCCAGAGTATTAAGTGTTCTTAATCTCGGTGCCGCAGGCACTTTGGATATTCATAACCATATAATTAAAATCAGTACAAGCACTTTAAAACATTTTAAGACATATTGAACACTGTACAGACAACGTAACACATTTTACCCTGAAATTAACACTTATAGGAAAGTTCAAATTATCAGCCTCTTTGCGCACGTGCGAAACACGTGACATGTAAGCACTGTCATGGGCTCTAGCGCCGCTGGCTGTTAGCCAGCGTCAACTGTATCAAATGAACTTCAAACAACTTAAGTAGCCATAAATTTAAACATTACACGTGCAATACTGCGTTATTTCTTAGAACTATCTTTGAAATTTCATTGCCAACATAACTGTGTGTGTTCATCCCCAGCTTGTGCGGTAACACACATTGTTATACACAGTTGCGGGCAGTGGTTTTTTTCAAAGGTTGATTTCTAGAGTGCTCACTTTAACGTGAACGGTCTTTAGCAACATCTGGTATTATTGCTTTAAAGTTTCTAAATACATTTCCATCCTCTATGTCTAACCTGAGGTTATACAAATACAATACATCAGTTAACCTTTTATTATCATCATTAATTTGATCCTTAATTTTATTTATTCCATTTATTAAACTACCTTCTTTTATAATATTTTCTATTAAAGTTCTATTAATAGAGGATAGAGTAAGTTTTATGACTAGCATTTGTTCCTTAGCAAGTTTAAGAACATTCCTATGTTCTACTTCCAGTGTTTTAATATGATTTTCATAGTACACTGCAGCTTCTTCATCAATAGTACCAAATAGTACTTTGCTTACCTGTCCTATAAAATTAATAGTCCTCTTTTTCTTATTCTACTTACTTTTCTTCACCTACTATTTCAGATATCACTTTTCTATCAATCAATAATATACATAATACTATTACCATCACACAAACTATTAATACACAAAAATTTTTACAGAACTATAATTACTTTTTGTACACAACCTTCTATAATTTTCACATAATGTTTAACCTTTCTACAATTTACTTCTAATTCAGTCAAATTTACGAAATTTACTAATGTCCATTCTTTACTATATATCTGCATTTAGCCTACTTTCTTGACGTATAGTCCAGGCGATTCATAGATTCTGTTTGTCGTGATGTCAAGAGCTGTTATTACAGTCATTAGACACAGGAGGATTCGAGTATCTATAATCTTTACCCAAAACAATTTCAAAAAAGGTTTTTTATCTGTTTGCATGAACATTGAACAGTTTATTTCTTTTTAGTTTAATTGTGAAATTTACCCCTTTTACTTTTACAATTTCAATGGTCCTGTCCATTTACATCTAATTTGCGCCTGCGGCGCAAAGCTTCAACATATAATAACACTAAATCTCTTACCTTTAACTTGTGTTCATTAAGGTTTTTGGCATAATAAATTTTACTTATTTCTTTTGCACTTTTCAAGTTTTCTCTGTAGAGTTTGTATCCTTCTTGCAATTTGCTTTTCAATTTTCTCATATCCTCGTATTCATAATTCAAATTTTCATGTCCCTTTTGCAAAATACCTAGACTGTTCGGTTTTCTTCCAAACAAAATTTTATGCAGCATAAATCCTGTTTGTTTTATTATAAACGAATGTGGCGTAATTTATCCAACTATCCCAATCTGTATTTTATTTACATAATGTCTTAGAAATTTGGTTAGTGTTGTGTGCGTTCTCTCCACGAAATTGGACTGTGGGTGGTAACAAGTTGTGGTTATCTTTTTTATTTGTAGCAATCTACACAAATTGTTCATAAGTTCGCTAACTAAATTAGTACCATTGTCTGGCAATATTACCTGGGGTATTCCGAATTTTAGAATAACATTTTCAATCAGAGCTCTGGCTACTGTCTCCCCATCTGGGTCGCTATCGGTATTGCTTTAATATATTTAGATGAGTCGTCTTGACATGTGAGTAAATATCTATTGCCCTTTTCCGCTTCTGTTATAGGTCCTACAATATCAATAGCACATTTCTCAAATGCTACTTCCGATGTGGTAGTTATTTCCATCGGCATCTTTACTTTTCTACTCTGCAATTTATTCTTTTGCCAAGGCTGACATTTCATTACCTATTCCTCAATGTCTCGTTTTATATTGGGCCACCACAAATATTGTTTCACCCTTTTATACATCCTATTTCTTTCTTTCTTTCTTTTTACTTTCTCCTCAATATTATTAGTTCTCTTTATCTCAGCTTTATTTTCTACTGTACGGTTATCAATTCTACATAACGCAGCCTCGTGCGGAATTGCCTTACCTGACGTATATTTTATTTCATAATCATACTCTTCTAACGTTAACCTCCATTTCAGTAATCTTGAACTGGTGTCTTTTATGTTAAATATCTATTGTAATGGCTTATGATCCGGTAAGATCAAGAACTTTCGCCCTTATATATGCGGACAAAATAATTTTACTGCCCACACTATCGCTAATAGTTCTATTTCGGTAGTAGAATAGGTCTCATCCACTTTATTTAGAGTTCTACTCACGTATGCTATAGGTCTGTCCTGGCCTACTTCTCCCTGTGAGAGTATTATCGCTACTTGGCTTGCTTAGGTCAAAAACTAAAAATGGTTTTGTAAAATCTGGGAATTTCAGAACTTGCTCAGAGGTAAGTTCTTTTCTTAATTTGTCGAAAGCTTTGTCTTGTTCTTCTTTCCATGCATACTATACTCCTTTCTTTAATAATTTAAATAAGGGTTTTGCTGTATTACTAAAATGCTGAATAAATTTCTTATGATAGGAACTTAATCCTAAAAATGACTAACTATTTCATGGTTGAAGGTCTTGGGAAATTTAAGTATTTTCTCTACCTTATCCAGATTAGATTTAACTCCTTTTGTTATAACGTGACCTATGTAAGTGACCTCTTTCCTGAGAAATTCACGTCTATCAGGTTGTAACTTTAATGTATTTTCTTTTAATCTGTCAAACACTTCTTTTTAGCCTACTATTACGTTCGGATAACATCTTTATATATACTACTATGTCATCAAGATATACTAGACATTTAATACCGTTCAGTCCTGCTAAAACAGTATTCATTAAGCGCTGGAAAATTGCAGGTGCGCCCTTTAAACTGAATGTCATTTTCGTAAATTCATAATGATTATGCGGGGTACTGAATGCTGTCTTTTCTCTGTCACTTTCATTCATATGCACCTGGTGGTGTCCGCTCACCAGATCTAGCATTGTTAAGTACTTTGCTTGGCCTAGTTGATCTAGAATCTCAGATATGTTTGGAATTGGGAATGCACAGTCAATTGTTGTCGAGTTAAGATGGCGGTAGTTGATTACGACTCTCCATCTCCTTTTTCCCCACACGTCCATTTTCTTGGGTATTACTAAGATCGGTGCATTCCATGGACTTGTTACTCGTCTTTATTATCCCGTCCCGCAGCATTTCCTGCTCCTGCCTAAATACTTCTTCTTTATGTATTTCAGGTATTCTATACGGTTTTGCGTTTATCGGCACTGTCTCTTGCATTACCGGAATGCTATGCTCAATAGCTGAGGTACAAGTTAAACTATCCCCTGGAAGGTGAAATATATCTAAATAATTTACATATAATTCCGTTATTGATTTCCTTTCTTCCACATTTAAGTGGTCTAACTTTAATAAAGGAAGTAATAATTATCACCTCTTTCCTATTATCGGCTTTGTTTTAGTTTGCCCATTGATTCTAATTTTACTGTCGGTAAAGTTATACTTGCCTCTTTTTCTAGTATATTTATTATGCTTCCTAAACATTTTCCATTTTTAGCTACTGTCAGTGCTTCTGCTAAATAAATTCCTCGATAAATTCACATTTGGTTATCATGCCACATCCCTCACTTTCAGTGGGTATTTCCACTATTTTTTCTCATCTGGCGGGAAGTGTCGTTAATAATTCACCTTTATATAATATAACAGCTTCGTATTTCATGAGATGGTAATGACCAATAATTCCTGGATAAGTTCAATTTTTAAAACATGAAAGTTGTGTTTTATTTCTAGCCTTGGCATTCTACTATACAACGTCATTTCTATAGTCCCTACCGTTTCTATGCCTCCTGAGCCTATTCCTTCAACACACACTTTTTCATCCTGATTAATCGATTTTTGCATTTCACTGGTTAATATTTCTAAATTTACAAAACATACTACTTCTCCTGTTTCCAGCAGAAATTCCCTACGCTTTTCCTTTTTTATCCCTATCACCGGAACTTCCACAAATGTTAAAGTAGTGCCCTCGTCTTTATCAGTTTGCGGTAACCTACTAACCTCTGTTTTACTGCAGTTATTACTATGACACCCCTTAGTATCACTGTGGTGCTCGATCGACCGCTTATCAACACCATCCTTTAGTTTCCCTGTTCCTTATTTGAACATTGAATATTTTTTCATTTTATTGCCATATCTTTTCGCTTCACTCATTTGTAGCATGTGACATCTACATGTACTTCTTTTTTTGTCTCTCTTAAAATTGCATCTGTCAGTCGTATGCCCTGGTTTGTTACAATTACCACATCTATTATCTTTTCCTTTAAAATATCATGGTACGGTTCCTACTTGTGCCTTACTATTATAAGGTTTTTCCTTTTGAGATAATACGCTATGTTCTTCCTCCGGAGCTATCTCCACTACTTCGCACAGCCCCTTTGACTCTGTTCCTCTACTACACACTATGGTTTGTATTCTACCTTCATATAAACCTTGAATGAAACATGCCTTGGCTAAATTGTCAATGAGAGTTTGCTCTGCTCATGTCTTCCCTTTTCACAACCCTTGAAGTTGCTTCCTGAAGATCCGATACTAAGATGTAAATTCTACTTCCCTAAACCGCAACTGATTCTTTCTTATCTTAAACATCTTACATGCATAATAATCTAAAGTGCGTTGTACGGTATAGTTCTCTAAAATTTCTTTCACATCTTCCCACGTGTCAGTGTTACTTGTAGCTAATAATTTAGTTTTAGCTTCTCCTGTAATTTTTGCTTTCAAGAAACTCTTATCGTGCTCTTCTGGGTCTACTAACTAAAAACCTGACTCGACATTTTCTATAAATTCTCTTAATTTATTTTTATTGCCTGTAAAAGATTCAGTTATTAGTTTGATCGCATCTGTTACATATACAAATTCATTCTCTCTAGGCATTTTGAAACGTTTTTAGACACAACTGTTTACAATTTCAAACGCAATACCTGTGCAACCTATCACTGCCTGTGCAATCAATTTTACCCACGATTACCATTGTACTTGCTATAATGCAAATGTCGTGCAGGTCTTCGTTGTCTTTAGTGCTTCTTTTCTTCTACTTCCTGTAGTCTAGCTCGTCCCTCGCAACTCTGCATCGACGATCCGTTGGCATTGTCTGTTCCTTCTTGACTGGATGCGTTGGCAGCAAGCAGCCAGCGGCAAATTGACTCAGTCGCTTCCACTTCTGCGTCTGTTTGTTCTTCAAATTATTGGTCTCCCTGCGATTCTCGAAGCTCATCCACACTCTTTCTTTTGTTGCCCCACAAGGCCTATCACTCTTCTTATCGTCGATCTGCAGGCGAATCTTGAACTTTTTCCAAGTTGTTACTTCCATCGACTAACAAGGGAACCCCACACTTGACACCAATTTTCTTGTTGTGTCCCTGAGTCAGGAATATTTTCTAGTCACAGCTTCTGAAAATATTTTATACCGTAGACGGGTCACGATCTGCTGCCCGATAGGAAGACTTGTGCTTACAGCCGAATGTGGGTAAGTGCCTTTATGCTAGAGTTGAAACTCACGTCGACTTGGAACAGCTTCTTTATTATTTCATACTACAATTGATTAAGTACATCTGGCAGACATAGCCCCTACAATGTACATACGTTCAGTGATCAAAGCTTCTCCATCTAAGATCTACGCTCTAAAAGATATATGACAAATGACCCTGGGACCACTGGGTCACCAGTATATGTACAGATTATCAGAAGGGGTCATACGGTCGTGGATGACCATGGTCGCCTACCACACCCAAGCTACTGGAACTCTGTATGTATTTCTTAGGAGAGTTCCTTCATCTTGGCACACATGGCGTACAATCTCACTTGTACTGCCCCTATGATGACATTGCTCCAAATAAAGCTACAGAAATTCCCTTTGGCTGGCTTATTGGTCATTGCGTGTGTTGAGCAATGCTCTTACAAATGTTCCAGCAGGGTCCATGAGACAGCCAAGAGCACCGTATGTCATTAGCAAATGATCGTATGATTGTTTTCAGGCATCAGCCAGGCAGCTACGGCAGTGAGAGGAAGAAATACTTATCTCTTATACTTTCCTTACATTTAATTAAAAATCAATGTTTTGGGCCGTAACAGGCTGTTGGTTGTGTCTCCTACGTTAACCGTTAGAAGTTGCCAGGACGTGGTCACTATGAGGCTGCCTCTCCCCAAGGGAACGCTGTGTGACCCTCAGCAAGCGGAAACGCGAGGCCCTGCGGAAAGAGGGGAGATACAAAGCCTGCAGCCCGCTAGCTGCTCCGCTCACATTCTAGCATCGAAACTGTTGGCTTTCTGTATCCATAAGCCTAGCACACAAAAACGTTTGTATCATCGCATTTCGTATTAAAATGTTGTAACGATTTACACACCAAATTGATTTACACGCATACTAAATGGTGGTATAGAGTAAATTACAACTGTCTTTATTAACTACAGTGTGCATAAACACAACAAGATCGTTGTCATAGTTTGAGATAATTACACTCACTTCGTTGTTAAAAAGTAAGGGGTCGAGCGGTTAGACTGCTTGCTTCCCTGGTATTTTCATTGCGGTGCATACTTTGAAGTTAGTATTACTGAAACGTATTTTATTTGCAACATGTCTGTTGTTACCATGAAATTATTATCTGTAGAATTACCACTTGTTTTGATAGAAACCATTCATTTAATAACTCGCTACACCACTGGTAAATTTGTGGATTCCAGCATATTTAATATTCGCAGCATTACTTTTATTAGGACTTTTGATTAACCAAGATTACAAATGTATTTTATTTTCACAGTATTTTGTTTAAAGGGATTTTTTAAAGACACAATGAGACACATTACAGTTCTTTTTTCAACTATATTTAATTATAAATTTTTTACAAAATAACGAGAAACATACAGTACACACATTCTGAATCAACCATTGAGGAAATGTTAAAATATACAGACTAGATTATAAGTGACATGTACAGGTTGTCTCGAAAATTACATAACAGAAATTGTAACATAATTATAGGATGTAACACAAAGTATATTGCACTTGAATAATATATATAATATACGGTTTGCCAATTCACTAAAAACCATCTTCCTTTTATATAGGGTGATGGTTGACACCATTTTCCTTACTGAAATGTTTATTACTATTTCTTTCCCAGACATTTCCTAAACAGTTTACTTCAGCGTGCATTCAATTGGCTAATATTTAATTTACACTTGAATTTCTGTATACACAAGCAAGTGACTTCGTTATCAGTTATCTTTAAAATACATAGGTTTACACAAACCAACAATTTTCATAGACTAAATTTCACTCATTAGTCTGGAATGTTACCTCTCAGCAGGTAATGCCAACCATTGTATTATTAATTGTATATTATTGATTGGAGACTGTAGAGGATTATCATCAATTTCACCCCAATCTAACGACCATTTCAACATAAGTTTAGAGTTTTCGCTCGCTGAGAAGAATGGTGATCTATATCCATGCGTTTGACATAACTTTTTGAATGAAGGAAACTTGTAGTCTTTTGGAATATTTGTTATTTTTACATTTCGTATACTCTAATATTCTTTATTGATCGAGTACACACACGTATAGCTCGCAGTTTTTTAAGTAGTTCTTGCAAATATCTTCTATATTCTCATAGTCCATGCATCCTCTTTCCCATGCTAGACCATGGTGATTTTTGTAACCCATTCATTTGTCTTCTGATACTTTGGGTTTAGATATTTCCAGGTGAATGGTGGTTTGAAGCTTCAGATCGTTGTGTGGTCTTCCATGTCTGTAATAGTGAATTCTTTAATGATTAATCTGTAGTCTGAAAACCTTGCACATTACAGATCATCTTGTCGCAACTGTGGTTCGTTGTCTACTGATTACATCAGTACCTTAAGCAATTTATCTGTACGATTATAATTTAGTAGTCTATCACAGATTATCAATGTGTAATCTTGAGTATTTAGTGGAATGGGTGTGTTTGCAATTATTTCAATTCGTGAATTAATAATATTATTGCTTATGTTATCATTTTGTTTGCCAACGTCAAATACGAATAACGGACCTCTGGTCTTAAATGAATCGGGTTGTATGATTGGTGCATCGTTTTTATTGTAATACATATCCTGGAACTTCATGTACATATTATAGCAAATAACTAATTCTCCATTTTCAATGTTTGTATTGAAATCTGTGTAGGGATAGGCTTGATTGTTGTGGTAAAGATTAATCATTTTCATATTGCAATGGTTAAACACTGATCTGTCAGCTTTTAAATGGTTTTGACGGGTTGTTAAGAAACACAGTTACTGATGCCATCGGGTGAGACACAAGACAAACGGTGACACAAGTACTTACTGGTAATTTTTGCGCCAGCGGTGCTTGCCAATCGCTGTACTATTGAGACTCAGGGTTCTCAGGGATGCTGTGGATTCTGTGTGTCCCGTCTTACCCGTGCGTTCTTACAGACATTTAGGCAACACTAAGCTTTTACTAAACATATTTATCACTTGAAAAACACATGTGGCTAGGACACCATCATTACAAATGAAAAAGGTAAGTTCACTGTGAGACTTGTTTTTATTGATACTGTGCATACAAATCTATGCGCCATGAAATTGATAGACTCGGTTGTGTCTAGCTAACTCCGCTTGGGTGCTCCCCAGCCCACAATTTATCTAGTGCACGCCTAGATTAATGATCTCACCGCTGTGTATGAAAACACAATCTTCACAAAGGAAGAGCGTCAACAGCCGCTAGGGTGGACTGACAATTTTTCCCTGAAGATAGGACACAGTGAATTAGAAAATGAAACCCTGATGATATGTTAACCCGTGTGATTACTCTGCATCACTACCGCAAATTCGTCGGGGTTCACCCTCCAGCACATGGATAGTGTGGTGACAGCGTATGCTCAGAGCCGGCTAGGATGGGAATAATTGCACGTACACAAATTACAAAATGATATAAACCCTCAAAAGATATATGAAACAGAATGGGACACGAGATGAGTATTCACAATAAACACACACATGTGTGAAAACAAGTTTAGATGGTGCGGATGCCGCTGGATGAATTTCGTAGCGGACCACGTGGTGCAGGTGAAATTGCAATATTTCTTTGTGGAGACGGCAATTTAAATTCAGATAAAAGATTATTCTTGCTGAGAAAATAATTCTTTTTACAATTGAAATGGTTCCAGGCTTGTAATATGCCTGATGGCGGTAAAATCAAACATTAACATGACCGTGTGGTTAAGTACAAAGAGCATCAATTTACATGAAATTACACGGAACCCTGACAAAATTTAACTAGAACCCTGCATAAAATTTTGCATATACCATGTTATATAAATAAGCTCTCAAAATGCAATGATGGCGTATACAAATACTCAACGTCAGTCAGCCACGTAGTTATACGTGATTTTGCCGTAAAATATTCAGACATGGAAAGTACCCTCAAATACATACATAAAAACAAAGGCTCTAAAATTGCATGTGGCAATAATGCAGAAATTACAATGAAACACTACTAACATGCGGATGGTGCCTGTTTCAAGTTCCGTGGGTCGCGTCACCTCTCTGGCATCTTTCTTCTACTCCTCCTCTATTAAGTTAAAAATGCCACAAGGGCGAAATAAATTAATAAAGTGGAAGCGTAATGCTGGGGAAAGTCTGGCGAAAACGTACGCATGCAAAGGTTTACCGGTAAACTAAATTGGTTATGGAAACCAAAATCAGTGAACAAAAGTTGTAGTGGGTACGTTACAGTGTCTTACCTCGCCAGCTCTCCTCGACGGACTGCCCAGAGGCACAGGTCGCGTGAACCTACCATAGCTGCATACAGGGTTCACACAAGCGGAAGCGCTATGCACGCAGAGTAAAACTTTTATATTTTTTAATAAATGGCACATAAATAATTTAAAGATGGATTTACAGGATACATTTAAATTGTGAATTATCTCTATTCGTTAAATGTCTTTTATGGCTGCTTTCACGCCGGAATAATAATGTTCTTAGTCTCTGTGCATTGCACATTTGGATTCATAACCAAACATTGTGCAACATTTTAAACACTTGAAACTCTTGGGAACTTGAAAATAAGGCAAGAGACATAATTTACTCTTCAAATACATATCCTGTTATGGGAAAGTTCAGGATATGTCCTCCTTGCGCACGTGCATGTCCACATGTCACGTGAGTGGTGAGCGCCATCATGGTTAACGTGGCTGGCTGTTTACAAAAATGAGCAATGCATCATAATCAGTATAAAAAGGGATATCAGTGACTGGCAGAAAGCCCTTTTATTACAACTCTTTATTAAATAGTTAACATTTGTGTTTTGATGCTTACAGTATGATACGCAACCTGTAAACTGCAAAACGTAAAATTACTTTATAAGAATTAATAGAATACAATGCCGGCATCAAACAACCCCTCCCTCGAAGGCCAAGACTGTGCGAGCAACTCAACTCTGTCCGGCTGTGAACCAGGACCACCGGTTTAGAACATAAGCATGGCCTTGGCAGTCTCCTTACACTGCGACGTTTTCAGGGGGTGGGTGTGTAGGCTGGAACCATGTTGTGGGGACATAGTGGTGACTTGCTTCGCCTCTCGCAAGTGTTGTAATGTTGCTTGTTGGCATGTTGCTTCACACTCGTTTCCTTACTAACTTCCCCAAACCCTTTGAAACTCTCTTGCCCTACTAGAATATCACCTGCGGGGGTAAATAAAATATTTTAAGGCATTACACCGACACTTGTGTATGCTGGTTTAAGTTTTCAGTTCTGTTACAACCATTGGTATTTTGGTGCCTTGGGGAAGCTCCTTAAAACCTAGATCACTGGCACTGGTTGTGTTGTGATTTACATGTACACTGTTGTTACCACTTCCCTCATTCATACACGTTAACATCTGAAGCTACTTTGATTTGTTGTATTACTACTGGCCTCGACAGGAAAGCCCTGAAACTGTGTTTCACTACTACTCGTTCCTCTCACTGGTGTGTGTACACTTTCGTAGCCTTCTTCCTCCCTGCTTGGTGTCGAACGCTCGGATGGCGCAAAGCCCCCAAAATGATGTAGTGTTCCCAGTGTCATTGTTTACATTTCCCGGGTGCATGCTCACGAGACTGGTGTTGTTGTTTTGACATGTGCTGCTCCTGTCGTTCCTCGTACCACCTGGTATACGTCACGCTCGCTCAGGTACTGGGCTTTCTGGCTTCTCCTTGTCCTTCTTCCCTGCAGGTATGCGGGCTATACGCAGGTCGTCGCGGTGACGTTTTGTGACTCGTCGTGGACCCAGCTTCATGAGCAATGTGGAATTCCCCATCTTGACAATTGCTCTCACCGGCCTAATTCACTTGGGTGCCAGTCCTCCACAACAGTTCTTTACTCCCACTGATATTGGGTTTTTCCTTACATAAACATTTGTCATGGGCACTAACTCTGGCGGTGGCCTCCTGCTTTCGGGTACCCAAACATTGCAATAATTTTCTTTGTTTACCCTCCTCGTCTCTTCATGGATTTGATGTGCGACAATTCCCTCAGGTGGTATTGGCAGGTTTTTGCAGTGTTCTCCGGGCGCACGCTGTTCGCGACCCTGTACCATTTCCGCTGGTGTTTTCCAGGTTGCCTCATTCACTCTGTTTTGTAAACAAAACATGACCTTCGGAATCAACACCGCCCATCTGGTGTGATCTTCCTCTAACCTGACACGTAACTGAATTTTTACATCCTGGGGGGCGGTACTGTGTTCGGTTCTCCATCTGGTACAGTAATCTCTCCACTTTCTTCCTACGAACTGCGTACCATTGTCTCAGTAGGTACTCAGGATGCCCCCATCTCAGAAAAAGTTCAGTTTGCATTACCCTTGCAACCGGGTGTGCAAAAACATTACTGACTGGTAATGCCTCTGTCCATCTGGTAAACAAATCCATGGCGACAATGAGGAATATTTTACTGCCTATGGTGCGTGGGTATGGGCCCATGATTTTGAGTGCTACAGTTTTGAATGGCTCAGTAGGCAGCCTCAGCTGTTGTGGAGAATCGCCGTCTGTTCTCCATGGCTTCTGGGTGTTGCACGTGACACAACTCTGAACATGTTTAAGTATGTCCCCTTGAACTCCTGGCCAATGAAAAAACTTGGCATGTTCCTACGTGTTTGCTCGGAACCCCCCAGGTGGCCATGTTATAAACTATCATGTGCATATTGGAGTACAAGTTCCCATGTTTCATTAGGCATGTACGTTCGCCATCTCGTGCATTTACCGCGGGGGGGGGGGGTTGTTTGAATTTCCCGGTCCACTACTCTCCAATGTTCCAAGTACCTCATGGCACAGTGTTGTCTGCATTGCGCAGCATCCTAGGGATTTTCTTGCGCTGTGTGTACCTCCCTTAACACATCATGGACGTTAAACAAGACAAGTTCACTGGGTGGTGTGGTGACAATGTTCTGCAAAACAAAAGTTGATGTGTCTACTGTCTTGTGTGGCCTGACAAGTTGGTAGCACCTTTTCCCCACTCAGCATCATCTGTTACCGTTAGGTTTGGGTAGGGGTTTCTGGACAGTGCAGGTAACTCTGGGCTAAACCTGGCTAGTGGCTCACAATTTTGGAAAGCAAGTTTGATTTCTTTAAATGCTTGGTCGGCTTGACGTGTCCATACAAAATTATGTTTCTCATGTAGCAATTCAGTCAATGGCGCTGTTATCACAGAAAAATGTTGGAATGAACTCCCTTAACCAATGTCAACCAAAAAAATTCTCGGACTTGTTTACGTGACCTGGGTGTGGGTTTGTTTTGTATTTCCTGTACATGTTGTTCCAGTTCATGTCCATTCTACTCATCCCCAACATACACTTGTCAAACTTACCTTGTGAGTTTGTTGTGTTCAAGCCTCTCAAACACAAGGCTCGGGTGATGTAGGGGTTCTTCCCAGCTGTTCAACCATACAAGTACATCAAGATAAGCCATCACAAAGTCTCCTATGTAATCCTCTAACACATTTACCATATGTTTTGAATAGTGGCAGGGACACATTTAAGTCCAAATGGCATGGCAACAAACTGAAATCTACGCCCGTCTGGCATGGTAAAGGCAGTCTTTTTACGGTCTTGTGGGTGAATAGGCACTTGCCAATGCCCTGATTTAAGGTTGAGTGATGTGAACACAATAGCTGGCACTAGTGTTGACAAAGTGTCTTTGATGTTAATGACTGGAGGTGGCATGTTTACAGTTATTTTGTTGAGAGGGCGAAAGTCTACACAAAGCTCCATTCACCTACCTTTTTAGGGTCTAGTGTAATGCCTGAATTGTAGAGACTCTGCGTAGGTTCAAGCATATTATCATTGAGCATCTCGCATACCTGCTGATTAATGATGCGCTGGAAGAAAATATCTGGATCTCGTGGCTTGGAGTACACTGGGTCCTCGTGCATCGTGATGATGGTGTGCTCATTGACGCTGGTGTGCTTCAGCTTCCCATCTGTGTGGAACACACTGGCATACTGGTCCAGCAGGTGTTGCAGACGTTGTCGATGTTGGACGGGCATTCCATGCTCGAACTCTGCAAGCGGCACGGCAGCTGTTGTTGCAGGCGGCGTTGCTCCTACTACATACAGCATCCATCTTCCACGTGTCCCCACATGCAGATGGTTGTGATATGGTTGAATCACGGCGTGATTGTCGATCAACCATGGTAACCCCAAAATCATCTCCTCATACAGGTCCTGCACAATGTAGACGTCACACTTCGTACGGAGTTCACGTGTCTCCACTCTCACGTGCTTCACGCTTCTTGCCTCACCCTGTTAATTGGTGGTGGCAAACTGTAGGCGACGTGGTGGCGTCGTAGTTGTTATTGCCTGTATTAACTTCCCCCCCCCCCCCCCCCTTCAAAATTGTGGCTTGCAGCAGTGTCTGTCATTGGGATCACGTTCTTTCCCTCAAGTAACATTGACCCTTAATGAAAAAGTACGGTGCTGTCACTGACCTGGATCACTGGCACCTTCATTAGGCAAATTCCTACGACCTGGCGGTGAGATTGGTGCAGATTCTGTTTCGCCAACCTCCCTACTCAGTTTCCCGACAGATTACCTTGATAGTAATTTTCCCGGTTGTTGTGATGAAAGTTCCTCTGTCCATGGTTAAATCTCGTGGACATAAATTGCAGCGGTGGTCACGTAACATCTGGCATCATGGTGGGTGTTGACGTGTGGAAATTCTGCCTCAGAGATTTGTATGCTTGCCCCGCTCGCACATCCTGTTCATAGAGGCACGCCTCCTGCATAAACTGCTCTACACACACCCTTGTTGCTCTTCACAGATACGTCCTAATGTCCTGTGTTGACAGAGCGACAATTATTTCCAGCACTCCGCAGGTAGATTGACCTGGTTTTAGGCATTTGTACAGGCCTAGTTTGCGCTGGATGAACTCTTCAATCCCTTCGCGTTCGTGTTGCTGCTGCTAATGGTATAATAGTGCTTGGGCCTGGATGACATCTCCATCTGTATCAAACCTGCCCAGTAACCAGTGGCAAAACTCTTCCCATGTCACACGATAGCCTCTGACTGAATTCCACTATGTGGCAGCTGTTCCCCTTAATCTGTTCACTGTGACCTCCATCCAGTCGTCCGCACTGGACAGCGCATAACCAGATAATGCATAGCCCACGCCCAGTGCAGGATTCTGCACGGAACACTACCTCGTCCATAAGTCTGTTCATCTTCAATACTCTCTCCAACATCTGGATCTTCATATAGTGCCGTTTGTTTAATGTGAACAATTTTAGGTTTTGCCAGACTCATGTCTACACATCCCATATACCACATCATTGATCTGTTTCAAGATCTTGTATGGGCCTACCCAACATGTCTGCAGCTTTGGGCAATATCCCTTCCTCTTCTGGGGATTGTACAGCCACACCAGCTGCTTGCCGTGAAATACCTATTCGGGCATTCTATGCTCATATCATATTTTTATTCTCTTGCTGTTAATTTTTTAAGGTGCCTCCTGACAAATTCATGGATGTCTGTTAATATTTGACATAGTTTAATAGCATAGTCTGGGGTGGTTTTTCTTCTTTCACTGGACATCTGAACAGCAAGTCACCAAAGGAGGTGGAGCTCTCTCCCAAACAGCATTCTTAAAGGTGTTACCCTTGTAGACTTGTGGACTGCTGAACGATATAGCAGGATAAATAAGGGTACCTAGGAGTCCCAATCCTTCTGGTCGTCTTCCACAGAAAAATCCAGGTACTGTCGCAGGGTACAATTTAGCCTCTCGACCATCTCATCCGACTTAGGGTGTAATGTTGTGGTACAAGTTTTCTTCACTCCTAAAATCCTTGTTACCTCTTGGGAAAGAGTTGCTTCAAAATTTATCCATTAATCAGAATGAAGCTTGAGTGGCACTCCAAAATTGGAGAAAATATGCTCTACAACTGTTTCAGCTACCGTGCTAGCCTCTTGGATTGGGACTGGTATGACTGCAGGCCACTTTGTGAAATAATCTTTTGCTACCAGCAGGTACATATTACCCCTCTCAGTGACTAGTAATTGTCTGAGAATGTCCACCGCCATCCTCCTCTCAAATGGGGCCCCAACAATGTATTTCTGAAGGGGGCCTTATCCCTTAATCCACTAACCCTTCCTCATAGTACAGGCATCACACAGACTGCGCCACTTCTCATCAGCCTCTCAAAAATGCAGAAGTGCTAGGGGAACTGCACAACACAGCAGTAGATGGCCTTTTCAGCGTGTTGTCTATACTTGTCACAAGGCAGAGCTTCAGAAAATCTTTTAGTAACACAGCACCTGAAATTAATCTGAATACAGTAATTTTTCGAGACATAACTCATGTTACGAATGTAGCAAACCCTCACAGCTACAGGCAACAACACAACCTAATATTAGGCCGGAGCTTGCTTCATCCCTTCCCCCCTTCACCCCAGTTGCACTTTCCAGAGATGAGCCAGAAAGCTAACCAATCTCTGGCCGCGTTATTTACTATGAACTTCTCATATTTCTAAATAATGTGTGTCTCTTGATATTGTCACAAAGCTACAGTAAAAATAAATAATTCATGGTCATGGGGAAACCTAGATATCAAGGCTAAAATTAATAAGGACAAATGTCACTCAGTGCGCCAATTAAAATATATCTGTTCAGGAGCGGTGAATTTTTTCTAAGGTTTGTTTCAAAAGTGCTCACATTATCGTGAACTGCCTCTAAGTAAACACCTGTGCATGCGCGAGGGAACTTTTCTCTCCCCTCACTATCTCCCCTCCTTCATTCCTCCCTCCCTCCCTCTCTCCCTCCCCCTCTCTTATTCCTGCTTTCCTTCTCTCCCTCCCGTGCTCTCAGGGCCTCTGTGGATGAGCGGTTAGTCTACTCGCCTCACACCAAGGCGAACCATGATCAATCATCGGCCGGGTCACTCCCTGATTTTTGTATGTGGGAATCATGCCAGACAATGCAGCTGGTCAGCTGGTTTTCCTAGAGGATCTCCCGTTTCCCCTGCTCTATCATTCTGGGGCCACTCCATACTCACTTCAATCACCCTCATTGACTCTCACAACCTCATTGTCAAGAGCCGCCCAAATCTCTTCACTTGCTCACTCCCTTTTTCGATCTCTCCATACTGCTGTCCTTCCTTTCTCCCTCCTGCATTCCCTTTCCCTCCATCTCTCCTTTCTCCCTCCTTTCCCCCTCTCTCCATCCCTTTTCTCTACATCTCTCACCATTCCTTTTTCTCCCTCCTTTCTCTCCCTCCATCCCTTTATCTCCCTCCCTCTCTCCCTCCTTTCCCCTCCCTATTCCACCCTACCTCTTTCTCACTCCCTTTTCTTCCGTATCTGTCTTTCCCCCTCCTTATTTTTCCCTCCCTATTTTCATATTTTCCCTCACCCTCTCCTGTACTCTACCCCTCTCCCTCTTTCACCTTCTCTCCCTCCCTCACACACTCCTCTCTCTTGACCTTTCTTTTCCCTCCCTCTATTCTTTCTCCCTCTCCTCCTCTCTCCCTCTCACCCTTTCATTCCCTCCTTTCCTCTTCCTCCCTCCCCCTCTCTTTCTCTCCCTTTCCCCCTCTCCCTTTCCCCCTCTCCCTTTTCCAGGGCCATGGTGGCTGAGTGGTTAGCCTGCTCACCTCCCAAGGAAGGCAGGGTTCAATCCCAGGCTGGGTCACTCTAGATTTTTGCATGTGAGAATAATGCCGGACAATGCCATTGGTCGGCGGGTTTTCTCTGGGGCCTTCCATCTCCCCTGCCTCTTCATTCCGGTGCTGCTCCATGCTCACATTCACCCTCATTGAATCTGAAGACCTCAATATTAAGAGGCACCCAAATCTTTTCACTCCACTTCACACCTCTATCCCTTCCCCCCTTCTGTGCCTCTTCCTCTTCCCTCTACCCAGTGGAGGATTTAAGCATTCATCTAGCGGGGAGGGGGGGTTGTCTTGAGATGCACTAAACTTTGGAGGTAATAATTTTAATTACATTTCATCCACTCGTAGATAAAGTGCATTTGCCTGGTTACTTGTGTGTGGTTATCGGCAAATACTTATTTATTATATAAGGAAAAAAGTTTCTGAAATAAGGAAAACCTTAAGTTGGAGTGTAACTGTCAACATTTTTAACGATTTTTTCTCATTTCATGTAGTCATTAAAATGTTGTTGTTAGTAACTTCAATTGCAGTTCCAATCACAAATCACAGCGCAATACAATTCAAATAAAAGAGGCATCAAAACATAGAAACTGAAAACACCTTGCTGTGATTTTATTATGAACACTCTTAAAATTTCTCACTGCATAGTATTCTAATTAACTGTATCGTAAAAATTATAAACCACAATATAAGGAAGAAAAGTGAGTTTTATTTTAACTTACTTTGCTAGCATTTTATCTCATCAATAATGTTGACCAATCTGATTACAAATACCTTATATACAGAAATGTTTAATGTTATGACCATTATCATCTTTTTCAATATAAATATTGAGCACAAATGTTGACAAACATGTGTTTACTGGCGAAGCGCTGAGAGAAAACATATTAAAAGTTGTAACATTTCACTAATTATATACGGTAAGCTAAAAAGACTAATTTTTTAAAACAATATCATTACATTTTTCATTTAATGTGGTACTGAACAAGCTACTAAGGGAAATATATACTGATAGTAATTTGTCAGCACAACTGAAAACATTTCCCCTCTAAAATTAAATTCCATTGTAAACCTATTGCGAAAAGTTCATATAGAATATGCCATAGTGTTTTATATTTAAGGTTGTTAACATTGTTTTCTAATGGCCGGGCGTGACAATATGAAGTTTAAAATTATTACTAGGAAGTTGCCCTACGCTACACTATGTTTACGTTATAAATAACCTAATTAAAAGAACCTGTATCACAGTATCAGAAAAGCCATCTCCAGTTTTTTCATTCTTTGGTAGTTTACTATAATATGAAAACAAATTATTTATTTTCTTGTCACACATTATGATGGCACGCTCTCCTGGTGTGCATTCAACTGACACCATTATGTACAAACACGAATACTTCAGAACTGAGAAGTTGACACCTCCACTGCACACTAGGGACTGAGACTGTGAAGGCATGGTTGTGGTGCCTGTACATCCCCCCTCGTCCTGTTATTTCTGATATGGTGAGCATGCCCTGACCAGTGCCTCTTCGACCTGACCCGCTCGCTCCCCTGCTGAGCAAGGGACAACACGCAGAAAAAAGACAGGAAACAGATTTTCTAGCTATTGGCCAACGCTTTACTCAAGCAAAAACGATCCTTGCTTACATAGAATGAAGCTTGAGAGTGGGGGTAAAAGTGGCTTAACAATATTGAATTTTGCTATGTGTAAACAACACAAAAACTTGAAATTTTTGTGCCTTCTGTTGATATCAGTAAAATACTTTTATTTAAATTGGTTAGATTTGGAACCCAGAAAAGCGGGCAGATCCTCCATCCTTATTTGCTATCGTTTCGCAACAGTATAACATTCTAAATTTTTCTTTGTCACATAAAACGAGATGTTTTTCGCTCAAGGTGTTTTGAGTGATCTGAATTTTAAGTTATAATCTAAACCAAATAAAGCAAACACTTAAATTAATCCACAGTGAATTTTCTCCAATGTGAATGTGACCGAGATATGCATTAGTATATAGAAATTTATGATTATGTCTGTAACATAGGATATGGTAAATATCAAAACGTTTTAAGAAGAGCTTTAAGTTTACTTACATGCTAAGTCAGCAATAAATCAATGAATACAACAAAGGGAGATAGTCTCAGCTGTAAGTAGTTAATGTCAATTTCAATATCATTGAAATGTTAAAATACGGAATGTGTATGGTGGTGCTATCTGCTGCGTTTAAAAAATTGAGTGAATTCTTCATGCATGCATTCACACACACACAATTGTTCCCACATATATTGTTAGGAGTTAATGTACCTTAACGTCGCTATTTTATGGCCAAACTCAGTAACAGAGCATTTCTATCCAGAACTCCCAGACATAATGTCGATGCCAAATGATGAATATAGGTCTAAATATGTGATTGTATGTATAAATGTGTGTATTAAACATGTTTATATGTATCACGGTTGTGTGTGTGTGCATACGCATATATGGTGACATGTTTCCCAATATGTATGTGTATAAACATAATGTTTTAACTTCGTACATTTTCCTTATGAAATGTACTAACAAAACTCATCCTTACATGTGTTCTTAGGATGGGATGCCCCCTTAAATGTGCCACTGCCTCTACATCTCTTTCTCACTCTCCCTCACCCTCTCTTACTTTCTGTAGTAAAAATAAATAATTCACTGTCATGGGGTGACTTAAATATATGAGAATGTCAGTTGGCTGGGCGGCTAGCTAGGCTCGATCATTCCCTACAACATTAACATCTTATTAATGTACGGCTCTACCACATGAGTAGATTGCTGGTACCAGACAGTCAGGATATAGGGAGATTGTCATCCCGATCTGCACCCAGGATGTTAAGATGGAGAATGGTACAACGTAGGGCATCTCTTCTGATAACCGCAGACCCGTGGTTAAATAAAATTAACAGGATTTTCAAACTAAGTTAAGATATTGAACCATATCAAAGAACTCAAATTTACTTATCTTACGCTCCTCTTTGAGCCATTTATATTTCTGCGCAAGATCATTTCTACCAATCTATGAAATTCTATAACAACTCTGAACTTTACGAACATTTGGATCATTATAGGACCTGTCAATTTTACTATTAATTAAAAAGCGTTATTTCAGAACATAAATGTATTCTCTAAAAGAATACATCACTCCACCTGATTATTCTTTGTTACATTATTTGTTACAATTAAGCATACTTTTCCCATCTTTCACTTGTTGGCATTTTATGACATTGCATCCTATTTACACTATACTTCATTACAAAAAATATATTCTTCCTGTACTTTACATCATTACAAATAACTGATCACTACTCTTACATTAATATTTTTTGAATTGGCTTCAACATTATATTGATAATTATATTAGACATTTATTACACGAGACTTACCCATCTCTTACCTTTTTACATTTGTTGCCTATATTTGAATATTGAAAACTGTAAATAATAATTACTACATTGACATTAATTACCTAAGCTATCGCTTGTGCACCGATCTTTACTTTAGATCTCCTCTAGCAATAATGACTCAGTCCATACTCCAGGCAAGGCCAATACTGAAAGACTTGTAACTCTTTCTCAACTGCTATCCAAATTCCTTAAAGTGCCAATTTCCGAATACACAACCAAGTTCAACAAGCGCAGTGACTTCACACGAAGTTAAAGTTTACTTAATCAACATGATGAGCAAACTACCCATCTTGGTAATGGACTGATTGATACCTTCTCCCAAGTTACCCCATCTGTATAATACTCCAATTATTGAAATTTGCCTATGATCCGGGGACAGGCCGGTCGAGAGCTTATATAGTCTGTCTCTTCAGTCATAATGCATGCTGACCCCTGCAAAATTCTCACCTCACCACTTCCCGCATCCATAATGGCCAGTGTGCATGAAATTCCGCACGCTTTTGCAAAATTGATATTCAGTGGCACAAGGTTACGTGCCTCTAGAAAGGCGAGTCACATGGGTATTCCCGACACGGGGCACGCACATCTGCTAATAAGCAATTCTTATGTGGAGGTAATCACACATTGCTCACATCTTGCTGCGGGTAGCTGGTCCATCCATATGGAATATCGTTAATATGGTGCCGCTGCCTTTCAAGGGACTGCGTGTCTCATTTTTGAAACACTGGCCTGGAGTAGGGTAGAGAGAGTCTTTCAACATTTCTTTTCTACTGCCTAATTCCTACCAGCCAAATATCTCCATTCACGTAACCTTACTGACTCCCATTCCTGATTCCTAATACTCATGACATCTGCCAGTCATTTGTGCCTTGAACACCTCATGCTTATTTAAGGGGAAATGTAGGGCTCTCATTGAATCTCATTTCCTTACATTATGGGAATAAATTCTGTTACAAATATACAAAATATATACCCTAGCTTTTATTCTTTCACTATTTGCTTTTATTATTTGATTGAATTACATAAACACTTTGGCTCAAGGCTCACCTTGTTACAATAACCCCTCCTAATATCAACCCATCCTCGCCTGCTACCCGAGAGTGGGTTGTTCACTTTCTTTGTCTGGGGTGCTTTAACTTTCTTGCAGGGAACTGACTGGTGATGCTCACAATAAAATTGTACCTATCTGTGGCCCAACTGAACTTTTATCAGCTCGAGGGACAATATTGCCCCATGCCAGATGCTAGGTCTCTGAACACAGCACAGCATACTATCCCACGCTTTACATGGCAACTCAACTCACTGGGGTACATACCAACACATGTTTTATTCATCGTGCGTCAGCGTCACACTAGCCAACAGGCCTCTGTGAAACTGCTATGCATCTACGTGCCCTTCTCCCCACCATACCAACTTTATGCATGTCACTACAATGAGCTTCTTAGTTGCAGAGGTGTTACCATATACCTGGCTGAACACAGCTGCTCCCACTGCACAATTGGTGTTTCCACTGACTGTAACCAATTACAACAAGCCTAGCCTCTAGGAGGTCTACGTTTATGAGCATCATTGGGACACCACTCCGGTCATGGTTGTATCTTTTCCCATAGAGCATATCCTAATCCAACTTGTTATATTAATCACCACCTTAGTTTTGTTACTTTTTACTAATTATTCTGCTGTCTGTCAGCATTGTGAGATCCTACGATGACTTTACATTTTATAAAATTACATATACTGATTCGGAGCATGCCTTGTCCTATCCTTAAATACAACCTCTTATGTTTTTACTTATTTCACCAATAATTTCCAGTTATAGCAAAATCTCTAATTTCTTAGAGCTTTCACTTTCTATCTCAATAGCTCAAATAATTTTGCATAATTCATAAACATGATCTAAAACAATATCACCATCACGTCCAAGTAACCGCGTTGATTCCACCCCATCCTTATTTCAAATAGTCCACATTACAGCCTACATGAAATTTAAATCATCTCGGATTACACACATCTTTTCCGTACATGATATATTACTTCTTGCAACCACAAATAAATTTACTTTTCCTTACATGAAAAATTTCTTCTTACAACCACAAATATATTTACTTTTCCTTACATAAAATATTACTTCTTACAATTACAAATAAATTATCTTTTACGTGACTAAATTTACCTCACTTGTATATCCTGACTTTCAATATTCCACAAATTTACATCACTGCCAATATTATATAGTATCATCTTGTGATCTCAATACCTGCTGTAATTGGTCAAAAGAAATTTTACTATGGGGAATATCCCTTTCTTCTATTTCTTTCAAAATGTCTACCATTGTTGAATTATCATATCCACTCACTATTTTCATATCATGTAACAGCTTCTGGAACATTTAGGTACTGTTGGAATGTGAATTTGATGTGGAATAATTTCAACTGCGGTCTGACGTGAGGAGTAGGGTAGTAAAATAAATTCCTTGCTGTGGAGACTAGTTCTCATGTAATCCAACAATTCCATTTTGATGCAACATCTTAGATTCTGTGGGTTTATTTTGTTGGACACAACAATCAATTAAGACATCGGTGGGATGTCTAATGCAGTAAATCCAGGCATTTGTGTAAGTTGTTTGATAAAATACAGGGAAATAATCTGTGAGTACACTGACCAGGCACAATTTTTCACAATACGCTCAGTTTTATACAAAAAGGCTATACAAACAAGAATGTCCTTCACGACTTCTTGTGGGTATATCGGGAGGGAAAATTTTTACAATAGAATCCTGACATTTTCCTAAATCTTGAGTTAAACTCAAGAAACAAAACTTTGTCATTATAAATCGCTGACTATTTGTTTTCACTCTCAATTTGTAAATATGTATTGCTATCACTTGCTGAAGTAAGTAAACTTAACTGCCTTGCATAATGAGAAGAGGTGAAGAGGAATTGTACATACAACCTTAGGAGGGTACCTGTAGTGGCTGCATGCACTGATGCTAAATTATATTAGGCGTGAATCTCTTCTGTCTTGAATTAGTTAAAATTGCAGTCCTGCAGGAAAATTTATGCTACTTAAAATTTTAAAGATCTTCACTGGTATCAGAAAGTAAGACAATAATTTTCCCAGGCTAGTCAAGTCTAGTGCTTGAGTAAACAGTATAACTTATTCGCAAATTCATCTTAGGATAGTCTCTAAGATTCTCATTGCGGAATTCAAGTTATAAATTATGCCTAGTTGCTGATGAATATTGCTAATTTCCTACTCAAAGCAAGGTGTCCAGCAATCTGGAAGTACAGGAACTGTACGGGTTGTTATTGTGTTCGGGATTGCGTAGGAAATATACTGGAAATTTGTAATTACGTATTGGTTACCATAAAATGGAACCTTGTAAATGAATTACATAGAAACATTATTTTAATGGCTTTCATTTTCATATTTTTAACATTCACTTTAAATCTATGCTTTTTCCCCCATCACAGAAATGAACAATGCAATGAAATGTTGAACTTCGTAGTTGGTTCACTTGGTTACGCCATGTTTAGGTAGTTAAAAAGTTCAATGTGGCAGCCATTAACAATGATCAATGTTTGTGTTGTACATTTATGTAATTAACATTGGTGTGATACTGTTGTGTTGTACATTTATGTAATTAATATTGGTGTGATACTGTGACATTTTATTATGTACCTTTATTTTATGCAGCTTTGTATTTTATTTCTGCTTTTCATGCAGTGCA
Organism: Dryococelus australis; assembly: GCA_029891345.1. Taxonomy (NCBI): domain Eukaryota; kingdom Metazoa; phylum Arthropoda; class Insecta; order Phasmatodea; family Phasmatidae; genus Dryococelus; species Dryococelus australis. Next base: position 167,342,069 of record CM057009.1, on the reverse strand, counting down.
TACTGTTATAACAAAAATAGTTTATGTTGTTACTAACAACCCGGGTGGTGGTTTTGTAAGAAGAAAACTTGTTTTACAGTCCAATTAGCGCAGTTTTTCTGCTATAGAAATGTGAGATGCGTAGCCATGCTGAACACGAGTGAACATAAATTTTGTCTCAAAAGGGAACATAAGCGAGAACTAAGAAGTCTCCCACACTCTGTTTATCAGAGGTCCATTTTACAACAACATTTATTGTGATAAATGTGATAATAGGTTATGATGTGCTGCACATATTTGTGAAAGTACATTTTATGTTCATGCAAATACAGAATCAGAGCAGCAAGTATTTGACATATACCATTCATGTATAAATTTTTTTATTAATCTCAAAATTTAATTACTAATTTCACATAGGCTCTGCCACATCAGGTAGGGTTTTCTCACAATTCAGTATAACCATTTAATAGAACACACATTATATAAAAATAGTTACAAAACCATTTACAGTTTAGATGTAATAGCAATGCCTATTAATTCAAATGCATAGTGAATCTCAACAACCATTTAAATTACTGGCAACCAGCATGCTTAAAATATAATAAAATAGGTGGGTATTACACATAAATGCCTCAAATAAAATTTGTTTAAAGCTTGAGATTGACGCCAGCTAAGAGCCAGCCACAGTCAGCCCATGACGGCACTCGCCACTAACCTAACACGTGGTGGTAAACACGTATGCAGTGCTGCTACTAAGACTTTCCCAGAACGAGATAATTGATTTCAGTGTACTATGTATTCCTTTTTCAGGGTTAAAATGTTTGTAAAGTGTTACATGGTTTGTGAAATGTTGATATTTTAAATTTATTGAGCGTGCGGCGCTGAAGAGACAATAATATTCAAGCAAAGACGATTTAATAATTACCAGAAAATATAACTTTGAATGATGTCTTTAAAATTGTTTGATAATTCTTTTGGCGCTATTTCAATTTACAATGTAATATTTTTACTCTGCATGCATAGCACTTCTGCTTGTGTGAACCCCGTAGGCAGCCATGGTAGGTCCACACGACCCCTCCCTCTGGGCAGTCATCCTAGGAGAGCTGGCAAGGTAAGATGCTGTCACGTATGCACTTCATACTTTTGCACTAATGTAGGTTTCAATAGCACTTTTCGTTTACTGGTTAACCTTTGCCTGGTGTATGTTTTGCCAGACATCAATAGTGTAATGCTGTCCGTGTAACTTAATTATTTACAGCCTTTCAGGCTTTTTCGAATTTAAACGAGATGAGAGGAGATGTCGGAGAAGCCATGTGGCCCGCGCAACTTGTATATGTGATGCCATCCGCCCATGTCCAGGGCTTTTCATTGTAAATTCTGCTTAATTGTGATGGGCACTATTAAGGGTGATATTTATGTATAATTATTTGAGGGTTTTTGTCATGTTAAAATGTTTCAAAGCCACATCGCCCACGGCCATGTGGTTAGCTATCACAAAGTCCATATCTGCGCCATCACGGTGTTATGAGGGCTAATTCCTATTCCTTCGTGTGCACCATAATTTTATCTCAGGGTTTATGTATTAATTTCAATAAGGGTTCTTGTATTTTTCATGTTTGATGCATTTTGTTCTTGACCACGCTGTCATTTCATGTACGTGTAATTTTCTGCAATCCGGTGCCCTAGGAGTTTTTGTATGCTTGTTTATTACAGAAATCATTTTTCTATTGCCGATACAAATTTGGGCCGATGAGTATTGACCGAATTAGCAGTGAAATATTGTGATTTCGCACCTGCACACGTGGTCCGCTACGAACTTCATCCAGCGGCATCCGCGCCATCTAAAACTACTTTCACACAATTGCGTGCTTATTTTGTCGGTTTATATCGTGCCATATGTTCATCAAGTGTTATTTTTGTAATTTTGTACGGCATTAATTATTTCTGCACTAACCCGCTATATGTATTTACCGTTGCCACACACCACATGGTTCGGGGAAGAGTCCTGACTAGTAGGTGTGAGATGCGTAGGTAACTGCACGTGTTCATTTCATTCTTCATGTCCAGTCTCTAGGCAAAACCTACAGTCCACCCTAGCGGCTATACGCCCCTTGCTTTGTAGAGGCTGTGTCTTCAAACACTGTGGAGTATCATCCAGTCTGAGTGCGCAAGTTGATTAACGTGCTGGGGGAATCATCCACTGGAACTGACTAGTCACGTCCAAGTTTTAAACGCTTTAATTCTTTTTCTGGCGCAGTGCAACTTGGTAAGAATAAACATCTCACAGTGTAAAAGTTGTAAATCTTTGTAGAATCAGTTACCCAGCTCCATCAAGTGTTTTATAGTGCAGTGTTATGTTTAAAATTGGTTTTATAAGTATGCACGGATGAGACGAATGCAAGGAACTTACAGCATCCCTGTGATTCCCGATTCTCGAAGTGTGGTGTAGGAACCAGCCCTGGCGCCCATCTGAACAGGTAAAAGTGTATCATAATCATCTCCGTGTCTCACCAGACAGCGTAAGATAATGATGCTTACTCACAGGAATCTTTTGCAAAGGCACAATTAAAATGAAAAGTCAGATTACATTGCATACAAATCATTTAATAAATACTGTGCACTTTTTCTGTCACGTAAGACGTTGAATTAAAACAATTTTTGACTTCTTCATGAAATGCCAAACATTCTGCATTAACCACAATTGGTAAAGTCCAGGCAGTTATAAAGACCTCACCCGTCTACACTAGGCGAGAAAATGATTTCCCATTATATCAATATTCCAATTCTTTTTCTTTTGAATACACTGATATTAAAACACAAATATACATATTTTCCGCAACGTGAGCTATAAAAAATTACTAAATTATTCAACCACCCAATAACTAGCAGAATTCTGATAACCAATTGTTAAGAAACCTCCCAACTGGAAAATCAAGCAGAATTTCTGCAGACAATTTTTCACACACTTGACAATCTCAAATTTATACCTGGTTTCAAATAATATTGTTTACCAAAATATTTTACCTCACTCTCAATATGGACATGAATAGTCATGCCAATTGCTACCCAGTGAATTTCTAGGACTTTGAGTCATAAAAGTGCAAACACTGTGCACCATTAAATTCCCTTGTTAATTATCAATTAAAAAACCCTGGCACCTGCCATTATTAAACACATTTTAACACATTGGGGGCCAGGGTTTTTGCAGTGGTATTTCTCAGAGTACTAGGCTTTTTTAATGTTTTTTTATTTATTTTCTACCAATACCCTTGAATGTTATTTTTACTACCCAATGTATCAAAATTTTCATTAGAATGTGCTCTTTCTATTAATACAATATTCATATATTTAACAGTTTTACACCTGTCTTTAAATTTTGATATCTATCACTAATTTGTGTACTGAAAAAAATTTCTCACACTAAAGTGATATAACACAAAAAAAAATTTGTAATTTTACTGTATATCTTTTTACATATTTCAAATATAAAATCCCCAAAGAATATATTTAAAAAATAATTATTGTCAAGTTGTAAAGTTTATGTACAGTTTGACCTTGTACAATTTTCGCAAAAACATTATGGAGAACAATGTGCAAAGCCACAGTCTTCACACCACCATTGTGTTTCTTTCCTTACATATTTTCCGTCTTTTGCTTTGCCTGCATCGGAACACACTTTGCTTTATCGTGTCGGGTTTTTTTTGTTTTCTGTTGATGGTAATTTTGTTGGAAAATGGCAAGCAGACAACCGATCTGAAGATGAAAATGATGCATGGATGTCTGCTTCTGTTGCACCATGCAAAGCCAGTTGATTTCCAAGGGCTTTCATAGAGTTCTCTATACTAGTTTTGTTGCCATCTGCCCTTGACTTCTTGAACAATATGTACAAATTTATAATGACCATCAAAAACAGGTGAACACCAGTTTTGTTTATGTTATAGTCTAGTACAACATTTGGTTTTGTTTTGGCAACTAAACCACCTCTGCTTCTCACACTTACTTCATGGCACGCAGCTTTGTGTTTTGTTGAGAGTCAGTACACATTTCGAGTGTCCTTCCACTTTACAGCCAAAATAGGTCGACACCTGTGAAAAATTGTATCGTCTTTTGAGAGTTTTGTGGTTATTAGATCAACAGGCAAATCTCTATGGTTTTTCTGTACTGTTCCTGCAGCCAAGGTTTTCTCGTTGCACAGCTGAAATCTGAAAAGAAAATTGAAATCCTTATTTGAGTGTTGTTTCCACGTAGAGGTTTATAATTGTTTGCCTTTATGTGAGAAAAAATTTACCGGCACACAAAAAATAAATAAATTTGAAAAACAAAACTTATGCTCACCAGAAAAGTTGCTTCTGCCAGGCACTTCGGATTGTTGTTCACTGCCGTTGTTGCTCAGCTGCACAGCATGAATTAGGGGAGCATCATCTTCCTCTAAAAATTACAATGTGGCATTAGTAATTACTTACATTATGATAACAAAACTAACTTATATATAATTGCAAATTTCATAAAGGGAGAACCAACCGGAATCACTCTCAATATTTGGTATCTCTGATAGGAGTAACTGAAGTACTTCGGATATCAGTTTTTTTTTGTGGCATACTGCTAGTCCCTTTTATGCTGGGCGCGATGTCATCATCTGAAAAGAAAATGGACAACTGAGACATGTACTTGGACGAGTATCATATGTTATGCAAATTTTTTTTATATTGATTTATTATAACAAACCTTAAGTGTCAGAATATTCAGAAGATTGTTCATATAAAGATTCTGTATCACAGTCATCAACTTCTGAACTCAAAAGTAGCATACATTTCTTTATGTTCATATAATTCTTCACTACCACACAACCTTCTTTTCGCCATTTTCACAGCACTAAAAAGTGAAAAAATACAAGTGAGATGCAGCCTGCAACTCGTGCGTAATGAGGCTGCCTATGCCATCTAGCAACAGTTGGAAGTACTAACACGGATGCGAGAAGTGCACTCAAAAATCCACAATATATTTTCGCTCGAGCAGATGCATTTAACACTGAAGTAATGTCTGCTCAGGGGCAGTTCATTATTATTAAAATACTTTGTTTGAGCATGGACCCAAATGTATTAATCTTACACGTCTTTACCATTTTCGACAACTTGCAAACATGGTTGACTGTCCTGTTACTCGCTTGACATTGAAGCAAGCCTATTATTTTATTGTACACACAAACTCCTTAATCCTTTAACATACAGTACTGAGCAAAGCTCTAACCCTGAATGCGTTGACAAATATACCTTTAGTAACAGGGAATTTAACAATTCCCAAGGTGCACAAAAAGGACGTGATACTCAGTATACCGCATCGCTGGCTCTTAATAAAATATTTCCAACATTACGATGCACATAATAAAAAGTCATGCTATGCGCCTACACAAGTAGTGAAAGGCAGCTGGGTGGGCTCAGTAAAGCTTCCACTGCAATAAAATATTGACAAAAATTTCTTGAAAACCATTCAAACCTATCAATGAAGTTTCCGGCAAGTCGTGATGACCAGAATTTACATAGGCAGGCAAGACACTATCAAACGGTGCAACGACCAGGAAATTACTTTACACCTGGACTTAATTTAGACTGCAGCTTGAAATGCGTAATTTGGAAAAAAACAAAAAGGTCGATGCACCGAAAAGAGGCCGCTTACCTAAAAAACCCGCAAACTATCCATAATTAAACATGCACCACAACTTACTGTTGTGAAGTTGAAAGTTTCCCAATATGCACAAACATCTGGATTTCAGCCAGACACTGCTGTGTGCAGAAATATTAAAATACACTCATGGGGGTCAAAGTTCTTACGGCAGACGTGTGTCGTGCAGAACTTGGCAGAAGGCTTTACAGAAGTTTGAAGTAGTAACTGAGGCAGGTGACCAGTTGACAAATAGACAAGAAGGAGAAATTGCTGTGCGCTAGCTTATATACGCTCGCAATACCCTAATGATGTAGGACAGGGGAGCGGAATGGGAAACGATAAGGCACCGAGCAGTCTCAACAGGTTGGAGTGCCGGCAAAATTCTTAACAAGCAATAGTGTCACCGGCAGCTCAACTTGATATAAATTAGTATTTTTGATGTAAATTTTATTAATAATTTCACATTTTATTTTGATAAATTTAAATAATTGACCCTCCTGTCAGCTGTTGTTGATAATTCTGCTAGTAAGCTATTACGTTGTTTCCAACTGCATATATTATTTCGTTCTGTAACAGTTCATAAGACTTTTATGTAATTACAAAAACATTTCCATGCATTTTATAGGCCTAAACTGTTAAAGTGGCAAAATGTATTTTATGAATATAATTTCTCATTATGCAACTTTTATTTTAACTTCATCAAGTATTGTATAATTCTAAAAAGGCATTATATTGTTATTATGGAAGTGCTATTATAAAAACATTGTGTTTTTTTATTTTTACAATTTTTATGTGGAGGTTGATTAATGAAATGCATAGGATACTTTAACACAATTTGCAATGAGTGATATCAGAAGGTTAGATTTAGATTTATCATCCCTGTATCATCCACTCTTTTAATTTTTATTCCTGTTGAACATTTCTTGGGATAAAGTGGTTTGTTTTGGAATTTATATTGGAAGTAAGTTGTAAACTAAATTAAGCCTACAAATCTGATAAAATATTTTTTTTCCAAGTGCCATGCATTAAATTTGCTTCATTGTTGTATCTTAGTATGTATTTCTAACGTATAATTCAATGTTATTCAGTTTTTTCCTTTTTCGTGTGTTGTATACATTATATATGCGCACAGTGGAATAAATTTCTCATAGTAAATTTTGAATTGATTTAAGAATAAAATTTCTGTCTTTTTCTGGGTATGCATATCATTGATTCTGTGCATATTAGAGAAAATATACCTACATATTTAGCATAATTGTAATTTTGATTGTATTGTTCATCTGATCACAGATATTAATCTGTAAAACACTGTAATAGAATGTGTCCCAAAGTGTGGGAAATGTACGGGAAAATCAAAATGATCACTTTGCAGGACACCATGTCAAGGGCTTCCTGCAAACTGTTTAGTTAAGTACCTATCACATTCGTCATTAGTTTCAAAGTTTATAATAATCTCTAATGTCTTATAAATGCTCTGCGAGTCTTGTTAAGAAATGTTAATTGTTTATTAATGAGACAAACTAGTTCTTTGTTACTGCTTGTCAACTAACTTAATTTTTATATTAATGCTTCTAAAATTATTCTCCGACATAGTTACAAACAATACCTTTAAAATTTCTCCATGCGTGTGTGTGTGTGTGTGTGTGTGTGTGTATATATATATATATTATAATATATATATATATATATATATATATATATATATATATATATATATATATATATATGTATATATATATATATATATATATATATATATATATGTATATATATATATATATATGTATATATATATATATATATATATATATATATATATATATTTATATATTTATATATATATATATTTATATTTATATATTTATATATATATATATTTATATTTATTTATTTATTTATTTATTTATTTCAATTCATGCCTGTTCCTGCTGGATGGTTGCAAAGTGCTCCAAGCATTATTTATGGCAAAGAATTTTTTGCTGCATGTGCATCTAATTCCTCAATCTCTTGCGGAATTATTTCTCTCACAAATGAGGTTAAATTTGCCTAATTTTAATTGTGTGTTATCTGCTGTTGTAAATAGTTGAGAACTTTAATGCATGCCGCTTATACCAATTAACTACAAATGATTACGACTCATCTCACTGCAACCCTAGTGTACTACTTCTACACATGTGAGATTCAAACCCTGCGCCATCTCGTACACGGAAGTAACGGTCTGCCACAATCCTGGAGGGCGGCTGGACACGTGGATACGAGGGGTTGCGAAAGACAGCGGTGCATCCCCCCCCCCCTCACTTGCGCTGAAAGCCTACAAGCCATCAACCGCCTTGTGTCATGCAGAGCGCCACCAAGGATACGCGAAGGCCGAAAGATAACCGAGGGTGCTACCCCCACTCTGGCCTCGCACCTGATGGACATCACACGCCCTCCCCCACTTCCGCCACAACACGTGCTGCTTTGCTATATAATGCAGTGCATGGCAGACCTCACAAGTTGTTCCTGCAATCTTCTCCGAGCACCTGGGTGCTGGAGTCTAGACTACTATTAGACCTTCAATGGCCCTTCCAGAGGCTGTCGCCAACAACCTAACAGTCTTCAGCAGCCACCAGAGGCTGCCATCCTTGACGTCACCGTAAGAGCTCTGCAGCTCCGCTACCAGAAGTTTTCTGTAGCTACTGTACGGACCACGCGTAATTTTCTTTGTCTCCTACAGACACCCCATTTTGAGTTAGTTTTGTAAGAAAGTAATTTTCGATAGTTTTCATTTCACTTCCCCAACTAGCTTAGGATCAGGTCACCTACACCTGGCCACCATAGACACTAATCTAGGGCTATCCGCGTTCGTGGTGCTCCTTTCGAGGTTCTCAGTAGTTAAACCCACTCTATGCCATTTAATGTGAGACATGGTGCCAGAAGAGAGGAGCAAAGAGTTGCGCGCCTTGCTGCCAGGTCTCACCTCACTCACAGCTAGTCGACGAGCCTAACGAGATTGTGCTGCCATACTCCAGTCACTGGCACCACCAATTTCGACTGTAATTAATCCAGCTGCTTTCCCATCAGCACCACTGCGTACGCATCCGACCTGCCATCCTGTGGTAAGAGAGTTACTGAATCAGACCGAGAACCAGCTAGGCATCTTAAACAGTAACTTCTGGAGCAGGGCATCATAGGACTGGAACGACAAGTTCTGTGTTATGTCACATCATGCTCTCTCTACTGCCCGAGCTGAAGACAAGCGACTTAATCAGCTATATCCAGCTACCCCTTGTCCGCAAAATAACAAGGCACCTACCCGTAGCACCTCCCACCCATCATCAGCTACGACTAGCTCCAAAATGAGTCATAAGTCAGACCAATCAAAGGGACTCATGACTTGTAAAGTCGAGAACTTCATACCAACCAGTAAGGCCATGTGCCTGACCGCTATATCCAGCCGTAAATAAGCATAAGCCAACCTGTACGCACAACCGACCGAAGTGCAACCAAAGCCACACAACCGTGATCCAGCCTTAGCTAATCGGATACGCATCAACATATGAATAAAATATTTGCCACCAAATTAACTGGAAGTATTGCTGTACTTGCTTACATTAAAATATCTACTGTTACATACTGTTTTTTCTTTTTCTTCTAAGGTTGATTTCAAGAGTGCTCACGTTATCATGAACCATTGCTAGTAAAAATGTGCCCTGCATTTTTTTTACTGGAGTTTAACCGGGCCCCTAAAGTTTATTCATACAGAAATCAAAGTACTTTTGAGGCAGCATTTAGGAAACGAAAGCCACAGTATGAAAAATTTTTAAGACAGGAAACTTTAAACTGACGATAACCTTGTAAGCTTTTAAATTGACGGAGAACCCTTCTGTGGGAATGAAAACAAATAAGTTGAAAGTAGTCATGAACAAGCCTAGTTCTAAGTCTCCTTTCCCCCCTTTCCAACACTGATTTAATAAAAATAGAATTTGATTCCAGGGACATCAGTAAGGTTGTGAATTCTATGAAAACCTCACACTTTGTGTTACGACTAATAATTATTCATAGGCAGGCTATGATAGGTACAAGCCAAATATCTCTGCAATATAATAGGCCTATATTGTGAGCAAATTACAGTTGAATAAAAACATTAACAGAAAATGTTTTGGTAGGCTACATAAAAATGCTTGGTATAGTTGGCTTTCAAAAATAATTTTTATTTTTATTTAATTTCAAATATTTAAACTGAAAATGCTGTTTATAAAATTTTTTGAATGTAGAAGTTTTACATTTTGCAAAAAAAATTTCACACTTTTTAAGTTTATTTATATATAAAACCCCAAAGTCACCAGCTGATATAAACTATCTTTCTGTGGTAATCATCAATAGATGACACAAACATAAACAGCATGATATCTTATGTCAGGAATAGCTGAGGTTGAAGGATGTGTTAGCAAAACAACAATATTGGAACTACTTTCTTAGAACTGTCCAAATCCTGCCAAATTATGACAAAGATTACCTCATGTCATTCTCATCAGTTTTCTCTTATTTCTATATTGTAGAAACAAAATAGAATTTTGATGTGTGATTTTGTGAAAACTGTGGACGTTGTTGTGGTGTCATCATATGACCTTATACTCGGATTAATTATCAATCCTTGTAAGTATTCAGGGTGGACTTCATTATGTAATATTTTATGTTTTTTATTGTAATGCTTTTGCTAATATTTCTGTATGTGATTTAGCGTGAAGTACCGTAGTTAAATGTTCACCCAGTTATTGCATCTTTAAATGTGTATTGCGTGACTCCACATGTGGTGACTCTGGCATGATCAGTGTTTTGCAGAAAGATCTTGACTTTTTTATGAGTTAGGGGAGATGCTTGCGATGCAACACATTCACTGCAGCAAGAGATCAATATACTAGCATATCACCAGTCATAAACTCATTACTGAGCACAACTAAGGGTGGAAGGTATTTAAATCCCAAATAAGAACATAAATAGCAATTTACAACAGTTTTTAAAGTGTATCGCCTAATGACAGACTTGACAACGAAGTTAACCCATCAAGGGAAGTGTTGCGTGTTGCTGTAAGGATGCCATCTTTTCGGCAGAAAAATCTCTGCTTCTGGTTTCTCCAATTTGAATCGCAATTTGTATCAACTAACAGTATAAACAATGACAAAGTACTTGTGTGTTTTGGGGTTCCTCGATAGCGAGGTGGCAGAGATAATTTCAGATTTATGTAAACCTCTCTCAAAGGTTCCCTGCATAGATCTTAAGAGGCAAATTGTCAGTGAGTTTTCGGAGTCTGAGCAATGCAAGGGTAGGCTCAACAGATTTGTCTGGGGGATAAAAAGCCCTCATCACTTTTGCGTGAAATACAGCTGCTAGCAGGAGACAACATTGAGGATGAATTTGAAAACAGTGTTTTTGTAGTGACTTTCATCTAGTGTACAGGTCATCCTAGGTACCAGAAATGACAACCTTAACACATTAGCCAGCATGGCATGCAGTAATCTGGAAATGGGTACACCAGCATTTGAATTTTCTTGTGATAGTAAACCATTTAACTACTCATGTAGTGCAGATACATTCAGTGCAAACCCAAAAATGTGAGTCAATTGCACACTTTGAGCAGCAAGTAGCAGCCTTAACTTATCCATTCAGGTGCTAACAGCATGCAATAACCTTATAGACAACAGCAAGCTTTTGACATTTGCTAGTATCATTATAAATTCCAAGAAAACACTAAAAGTGTTTGTCAAACCTTGTAATGACAAGCCTAGAGAGGAAAACTCCTCAGTCGACCGCTGGCAGCATAGGTGGTGCAGGCCTGGAGTTGTGTTGCTTGTTCATCACTGATAACATGTCTGGTGCAGATATTTCAGTGTTTCCTCTCATCAGTGCAAGAAAAGAACAATGTCTCTACCAGGGAACTTCATGCAGTAAATGACAGTCATCAGGACCTACTGTGAACGTTTACTTAGAATGGAAATTGCGGAAATTAATTTGTTGGTATTTTCTAGAAGCTTATGTACCAACACCAATAATAGGTGCTGTTTTTTTTTAATCTGAATGTTGACATCACAAATTGACAGTTACTAGATAGCGTTACTTCATCAGCAGTTGGTATTTTAGCCACAGATGTAAACACTGGTGATATGTACCTTATTCCACCTGGGCACAAATGTGCCAGCCTTTTTAAAGATTTCCCGAATCTACTCAATGCTGTCCCAACCTTTGTTTCTCGTCCCCGTGGGAACGCCTCCATAATTGAACAGCATGTCCTCCAGTCTCATGCAAACCTAGATGTCTGCCGTCAGGGAAGCATGCTGCTGCCAAACTAGTATTTCAAGAAAGGTAGGTATGTGTCGGCTATAAAACAGTTGATGCGTAAGTCCACATCCTTAAGTCATAGAGTTGAAGGTCTCGTAGAAATATAGGGGAAAAAATACAAAATATTTCCTACAGCATTAACAATCAGTTGAAACCATGAAAAAGAAATTAATATAAATATTAATTAAAATACAAACAAAATAAAACTAGCTAACGGAATACAAAAACATAAGTATTGCCATTCGTACATCTAATTATTCAAAATCCTAAACATGTGAAAATAAACATAAATAAATAAATGATGTGTGTGACAACATATATAAAATTACAAGTGTCAAATAAAAACTGTGTTAAACGTGTGGAACAAGCATAAGTTTTGTTAACGAGGTGTAGAGATAGTAAAAAAAAAAAATACGGACATTGCAGGGCGTTTCAGAAGGGATGCAAAAAATAATAATGTTATAATTAATTATTAAGTAATTTTAGTTTTGGAACTTACTGTCTCTTATGACTGTTTAAACCATTATATAGTAATCATATTTAAAAAGCCTGTGTTAATGATGCCATTTTAATTTTGTCTGGTTTAAAATTTTTCCCTTTCACGTATATTCAGTAGAAATACTCTTAACTGATTTATCCACTGAGAAGAAACTCGTCTTATTTTATTTTTCTATTTTGTTAAGTGTATTACTATAACTGCTCCATTAAGTCCGAATCAGTGATATCAATCAGTTAAATAACATTAACTGAAAGTAAAGCGATAAGCTACTGCCAATTAGCGAATCAAGCTTTGGAAATTACAGATAAATCAGTGAAATTCTGCCATCATATTAATTAGTTATCTGGCACTGTTTACCATTCACAAAATTTTCACTGTTTTCGCTCAATTCTCCTTGTTTCTGGTTTGCATTGTGAGAGTTAAATTTTCTCTATTATTACCCTTAATATATGTATTACTCTTATTATATTACTTACAATGGCTTTACTGTTAAACATACTGTTCGTCAATATAATATTTTAATACTTGTACATACAGTTCTGAAAGAGGTATTATGTATTTGGGTTTTGGATTTATGATAATACGAGTAAGTTATACTAAAATATAAAATTACTGGAAACTCATTTTCCTAGTGGAAAGCACATGCGCTTTTCTGCATCACTGAATGTTTGAATTACGAGAGAGGAAATATATTTTGAAAAATTGTTTTATGTCAATTCAGTGGTTTTCTAGTTGTATAGTTTCAATGTTTCTTGACGGTATACATATTAGTTATATTCTCAAAATAATGTTATTTACAACCTATTTTACCCTTTATTTATAATTAATGGTGTTCTAAGCTAAGGGAGATATGCACATATGTCACCTACTGAGTAATGGAGATCAATTAAGTTACTTTAAAATTAACGCCAGTTACATTTCCTTCGAAAGTAACAAAAAGTATTTTAATTACTTTATCCACAAAAGTAAATTAACTGAATTAACTGTTAATAAGCAACTTACCCAACACTACCCCAAACACATCATGGTTTAATTAATGACCGCGGAAAGGTATTTTCTTTACATTGTTCAGCAAAATAAGTACAGCAGGCAATTAAAATGTGTTTTGCAGATAACAGACGGACCCACAAAATATCAATCAACGGTCTTTGACGGAAAACAAAAGTCTCACACTTATCGTTAACTGAATTTATCATCACATACAGTTACCTGATAATTTTTAAATTATGACATATTTTACAAGTCCATTGTGGTTCAGTGGTTAAATCGTGTGACGGTTAGTCAAAAGGCAGCGAGTTATAATCATGACGAATCTTAAAATCTCCAGGATAGAAATCCTTTGTCAGGTCCCAACTAGTCAAGTTTTCAAACTGTAAAATATACCAGTCAGAATTAGTGAAAATTACAATGTTTGGAAATATTTATCTATAGTTCAAACGTTAAACTACCGCACATCCTGTTAATTCCAAGACCTGCACTTTTCTAACTTTAAAAAAACCAACATCTAAATTTTTATAATGCAAGTAATTGAGGCGATATAAAGTACGGAGCCACCAGTGGTAGACAGGAAAGTAGACTTAGGCTGTTTTGAGTAGTGATACTTTGATAGTTTGACAGTATCTAAATGTCTATGATTCTCTCCAGTGTAGGTGTATTGAAATGTTTTGCAAGCACATTTGGTGCAGATATTCACAAAGATACAACTCTTGTATGGCATCAGTCGAAAAGCACATGATTTAGGACGTTAGTGCCATAAATACCCATCAAAAGATAAATTATCATCGCTGAGACTGTGTTCCAATTGACCATTTGATATTTTGGTAATTTAGTATTTAGTAGCATTCACCTGTGACACCAGCGATAGTCACTTGTTCAAAGATGGTTGTGCTATAGCAATTTAGTGTTTAGTAAGTTTTGTTATATACTAAAAACTAAATACTAAAATTTCAAATACATTGTAATTTCAGTACACTACATCGGATCACATGACCATTTAATAAACTAAAGGTGTCAATTGGAACATGGCCTGAGTATTGGGATGAGAGTTTTTATCAATGCCTGCATTTCTTACAAGAGAAAAACTAATTTGTTCAAGGTGTTTTTAAATAGTAGCCATCCAACTAAAAGCCCCCAGGAATCAATGTAACTAGACCATCATTTTTAAAGAATTGTCAGAAGTGTTTACAGTTAGTCCTACATTTGTATCTAAGCATTTATCTTAATGTCGGGAACGAAGATTGATAAAATCTTGTATGTGATGTATATTGTAGAATATACGTCCATTCAAATTTTGTGTCTTTTTCTTACTGATTCGCAAAATTTAAAAATAGTCTTAGTAATTTTTTCAAGATGTGCTTCCCTCCCCTCCTTCTTTTACAAACAGAAATCCTGACTGCCACTGACATTAGACACATAAAAATTCACTGCTCATTTTATATATAAACTACTAGTAAGTAGATTTATTTCAGAAATTTTCGAAGATTATTTTTGCTCACTTATTGAATATAATACTTTTCGTAAAAAAATTTGAGTATTTATTTTTATCTGTTATTCATCCTCATGTCAGGTATTCCCAGTGACCCACATTTTATTGTAATATTTTCATAAAGTAATATATTCAACCATGAAATACTTATAGAGTAGTCAGAAGTGACAAACTGAAGCTGACTGTATGCTCAATCCATTTGAAGTAAAAATTAATGTGAGCATACTAACAATATCTGACACACAAACATCACTAACAGAGTTATGTCAAATGTGAACATAATATTAATATTTATAATGTCATTAATGATAATTACCATACATTGGATAGTTTTTGTAACAGAAAGTCATGTACCATTTTCACACGATAGATTGCAGATAATCAATGCAAGTCCCCTAGAAATTCGGGACTCAGCAAAAGCTTCTTACTTTGTTATTATGTTAATACGGCATAGCTCCCAGCTGTATAGTGCATCTATAAAGGTGTTTTCATTCAGCTGCCATGTTTTAATATCTTTGTGTTAAATTTAAAGTAAATTATTGTAATAATTTCTACATTACTGTAAAGTCACAATTCACACTGTTAATACAATTGTAAGAAAACAAATCTTTTAATTTGTGCTCAGTAAAAAGACAATATTTTGCTGTAGAGGAACTTTAATTTTGAAATAAAAGGTCACCTTAACTTCACATAATTTTAACTATTGGAAATATATTGTAGTCTGAAATTCGAATAAATATAATATTTTTTAAGAAAATTTTAATAATAAAGTTTAACAAAGATTCTAATTTTGAATTTGGTTTTGTGACACTAACAAATCAAATTGCATAAAGTATGTGTGAGCAGTGAGTCTACAATTATTAAATTTAGGTATTTACAAATTTTTGGGTGATTTTAAAATGTTCATTAAGTACCTTTTTTCTAACTTATTAAGTTTTCTTGATTTAAAATACTCCCATTGGCTCTAGAGACTTTGTTAATAGCCGGCCAATTCTCTACTTTAAATAATATAAGGCCTATGCTCTGTTCATAAAATATTTATTTAGTAATATTTTTATCGCAATTTTCTTTTTATTTTATGCTCACCTAGTAAACAAAATGATGTACAAGATTAAAATAGAATAAAGTGTCTATTAATCCAGCAAAATATGAGTGTAATCACTGGAAACGTTATTTAGTAATTTGAGTTATTTCATGTAATTACTAGCTGAATTAGTTAACCTTTATAACATAGTTTCCAAAATGAAAATGAACTAATTTGCTAATTGGGTGTTTTCGTGTACTTACAGAAATTTTCTCCCACGCGTGTGTCACTTTTAAAATGTCTGTGCCATCAAGACACCGTAAATGCAAATATTATTAACATAGTAGAATTCTAACTTTCTGTGCATGTAAGGCACCCAAAATGGAATACTTAAAGAAGTCTCACTACTTACTATCTCCATCATGGATTGATCGAAATCGTACAAAGTGCATTAACGCAGTTTAGAAATACATTTTTGCAAATTATTTTCAGTTTTATCACTCCTTTCAGCAGATATAACTGTTCATTACTAATCAATTTCCTGCTTTTGACACAGAGAAGTTTCGTTTGCCGTATCTGTATATGCACATCATTTTGAGGAAATTTTAATTAAACGTGCAATTTTTTTTTTCTTAAGTAAACTATAAAAATTTTGTATTAAAATAGCACTAATTTGATGAGGATAAAGGTACATGGGCTGCGTCTATGTACAAAAGCTGGTACAGATGTTTGTTTCTGCAGGTATTTAATAAGATTGAATTTAAATAAGCTCAGTAATGTTTTTCTTTTCAATGCCTAGAAATTATTTCAATTTCTATTTGTGTTCAGGTTACAAACATTGTCTAGATGTGAAAAACTGCCATTTAACACAGACAACGTGCTTATAAATTGTGCAAATGTTCTCAGATATGTTTTGAAAGTTAATCAGTGTCTGTAACAGTTACATAATTTATCAACTGCATCAATATTATTACAAAAAGCCTAATTCCTATGACGGTTGTACACACGTAAGTATTATTTCAAATTGCTCTAATTCCATAAGGGTTGTAAAACAAAACCAGACTCGTAGTTCTTAATAAAATAAGCCGACATGCTCGTACTGTAAGTGGGAGTGTAAGAATGCCAGAAAAATATTGGGTCGTAGTCATCATACTATCTTGTTAACTTTGTAAGAAAGTCTTCACATCAATCTGAAGCTAGGTCCTCTGACAACGTGCTTAACTTCTGAGTTTGTATTTTGACAGTGTGTAAGACTGTCCTCACATCAACCAGATGGTGTGTGTATAAGTCCTCTGATAACTGTAGTGAGGTCCTCGGAACACGCGATTAACTTCAAACAGTGTAGTAATATAGAGCTCCTCCGTGTCCTTGCATCCTGCTGGAGGAACCCTGTGGTTGTGTGTAAATATGTGTCAAGTGTCCTCGTTTGAAATTCATGGAATCACGCATTACACACTGTGTATACAGGTGGGTGAATTTGAGCGATACTAGCCCGACGGGGTGGTTACACTTTCAAACTACGCACTTAAAAATATACTGTGTATCCGAGGACCTAGAAAAAAATTGAAAAAAATGTGATTTTCATTCACCACGTTGACTGTAGAGCCTGAATCTCAGGTCTTTGGATCCGAGGAACTGTGTGAGGTCCTCGGGTTGCCAAAGGTCCTCAGATCCACGTTGAAATATCATGTGCAAGTCCTTGGATAATAGCCTAAACACACACACTTATAAAAAACCACCAAAATACTTAACACACCAAAACATGGCTATACACTCTAACACACATACACCAACCCAAAGAGGCTGTAATATTCCAATCTGCCGACAGTTTACATAATCACGCCACCACCACCTTGACCCCTACATAACTCCAAAATGACTCCACCGCCACCAACACCTCACGTAGTCTGCATCTAATATGGCAGTGGTAGTCTGTAATGTATTATGCTTGCTGACTTTTATGTATTTTTTCTCGAGTGTTTATTTTCAAGGTTATGGGGTCATGGTCATTGGTTTTGAATATGGTTGATGTACGATGTCTACCAAGATGGTGGTCGCCTACCAAGATAGTCTACACTTACCAAGATAGTGGCCTCCAGTATTGTATAAACAAGTGACAAATTAAATCAAGAGTACGGAATGAGTATAGGTGAGGGGAGTGGGTGTGAGGGAGTCGTCTGCTGGGCGTGGTGCTGGTGGGACCTTCAGAAATGTAAGTTTTTTTATGTTATAAGTTTTTAATTAAATTTTCAGTATATTTTTTTTTTTTAATTCATTTGTTTTTTTTTTTTTCTTTCTTTTTCAAGATCATAGGTCAAAGGTCATCTGCATACAATATGGATGCAAGATATCTGATGCTTAGGTCTGACTCCTAGCCTGTATTCCTTATATCGGTTTGGCATAGGGTATGCCCATAAAAACCAATATGGCTAGCAGAAACCTACATACATGCTTGAAAAAATTCAGTGGACGTAACTGCTGAGCACCTTCGGATACATTCGACAAACCTGAGCAGAAGACTGCAGAGCACTCCCTGAGTCGAATGCAGAGCTCACCTGAGTTGAGTCAATGTCCATCAGCCGCACAAGTCTTTGTGGCTGCCATTTAAAATACATTGTCCCAGACTCGGCTAAATTTACACTACTAACAATATGGCAGATGATGTCTGTTCTCAGATTTGTTCCACCATGCTTTCCATTGCTCTCCCATGGCAGATAATCGCATCTGTCAAAGCAGCAGACATTGAACTTCTGCAGTTCCCATATTCACGATAATGCTCCCTACAACTCAAGAGCATCTAGCTAGAGGATGTGATCAAACTGTTTTGTGATACTGCTGATGATTGATTGAGGCCTTACATGCCTTGGGTGTAAACACTTATTGCATATTACCCTGCATCCAATGGGAAAGTAGTACAGTGGCATTGTCAGTTGAAGTCTGCTTCCAGGGCCCACTCCACCAGACACTGTACCAAAATTGCTGCTAATTCTGATTGGCCTTAGGTCTTATGTCTTTTTTCAGAATAACAATGCACCTGTGGAGATGATGGTATGGTGAACCAATCTACCTCCCTGCTGAAATTATTGGCAGTACACCAGTTCAGAAGGATAGCCCTACAATATTACTGCCACTTCGAAGAACAAATGAGAGATCTGCAGCCAGTTAAACCAGAACTCCACATGCCATAAAATATCTTTGTGCACCCTTAATATATTACCACTCTGGCAGAGTGGTGCAGCTACCCAGTTGGCGTCTTGATGCTGTAGCTGGGGGGTAGGCATCTGGTGTTGTCAGTTGGTGATAGGATTCAGGAGAAACTTCCTTACTCTGTAATATTTGTTTTTGATCATAATATTTTTGCTAGGATATGTGTCTGACTCTTAGCACAGTGAAATTAAATGTTCATACAGTTATTGTATTTTGCATGTTGTGTGACTTAGACACTTCTAATTAGTAGGAAATGTCATATGTAATGTGTAGAAGTTCAACAGTATTTCTTAAAATTTCAACTAAGCTTACCAAAGGCCTTTACAGTGGGAATGCGTGCAAGAAGCTTGTTGGTGTAAGAGTACGATATTTCTGAAAGTGTTGGTTGAAATGTTATATTGTTGCAGATAAAAGATTTCTTTATTTAATCAAATTCACTTTGTACTTCCTCTGCTTCCATTTCACAATAACTTGCAATATGCCTCAAGTTACACAATATTTATAAACATGTTGGTTGTGATGTAAGGAGGAAGTATTCTGTACTATTTGAAATATAAGAAATGTTCTTCAGTTTAGTCAAAAAAATTACTAGTGCTTTGTAGCTTCATTTTTTCTGATACTGCATGTTGTTCAAAAATTGCACAAATTATTGTAAACACAAAACTGTCCCTTGTATTTCTTTGGTGTGTGGTGTTTAGTGTTTATTTTTAGAATGAAATACGTTGCAAATGTGCACAATATGTAAAATGAATTGGGTAAATAAACACAAACTTATCCATCTCGTGTATCTATTTAGATACTCTTGGTTGTAAATTTTAAGTGCCTATATAATCCTTGTAAAATACAGTGAAACCTAGTTATAACAACAACTGATGTTGGTAGGATAAATTATCAATATAGTGAATTGTCATAAGTTAAAATTACTGTGCAACATATTTCATGCGATGTTACCTTACCCTATTTTTCCTTGCATCTGGTTTTTTTTCTGAATGCTGTTGCGTGCATGGAAGCTCACAAGTTAACCATGAAATACAATGTAGCACATTTATCAGTGGAATTTTGTACACAAAACCATACTTTACATAAAGATAATTAAAATTTGAACAACAGCCGGTAATCACTGGTGAGTTATAAAAAAAAATTTGGTTATGCCATCCCTTAGTAAATGCATGCAATGAAGATTGAAAATACACACACATTTTATCTACCTGAACCATTTAAATTACACAGCTTTTACTTTTGATCACACATATTGTAAGTATATTATTTCTGAGAAAAGCATCAGCCTGTATTTGTCGTAGGTAGTTTGAAACACAATGTTGAAGGCTGACATCTATATTAAGTCTGAAGATAACAGACTGCTGTGTGTACAGTGTATAAAATCCACTTTATCTTTCTGTAGCTGCATCTACATATTTTTTTCTTGGACATCCCTCCTTTTTGTTAGCTACCTCCCCTCTTCTAACTGCTCAGCCTGAAATCTATTTTCTATTGTCATGGTATAGCCATCTCAAATTAGCTTCAATATCATTCCTTCTTGTTCGTTACCTCCCCTCTTGAAGGGGAAGGAAAGGCTGCCACTAATTACTATTCCTCCCTTTTGTGTTCACAAGGGAAGAAAGGTCATTGACATACTAGTAACCTTTCTGCGCAGTATGTTTAGAAACAATAACTGAGAACATGTACATGTGCAGCAACTCTAAAATTAAATGGCATTATTGTTACAGTGAGCTAATGCACAAAAAGGTGCTCATTTTAAAGTATTTTAACCAAGTATTTAATTTAAAATTAGATGGTGCTTTTAAAAAGAGTTGCTATAGCAAATATGTCATCAATGTTCATTATAGCCAGGTTCTATTGTACTAGGCTGATGTTTAATAAACATTCCTTCTTATGGTTATGGGAAGCATTGTTTATGCACTTATGTTTGTGGAAATAAATTTCAAAATACACTTATATAGTACAATGTTTCCAGATATTAGTATAACCACAAATTATCCTCTATAGGAGTAAAGTGGTAGAGGTCATTGAACCATATTTTGTCTAATACATTGTCTTGACCAAGAAAATGGACACAATAATCATGGGTTGTGTTAGAGTTTTACTCTCACTTGTGTGCAGGCAACATATATACATATATGCTGTTCACTGTAGAGTGAGCACTTCTGAAAGCCTCATATGGAATAATAGTCAATAAAGGTGTTTTATTTTAGCCTTAGACGTTAACTTCAGAGTGCTGTGGAATATGCACACGAATTTCAGGCATCAGGTCTATGACTGCCTTAGATACACATTGTTATTGAGTTACAATTTATGAAGTTGTTTTGGAAATGTAGTCAAAAATCATGTATGTTAGCCACTTTTAATCACATTATTATTTCTAAGTGAACCTAGATATTTTAAGAAGTATTGCATTATTCTTGCCAAACAAAATGTAAGAGGCATTACTCTAAATTTTAAATAATAAACCAGTGTGTTGTATGGTCGTATAGCTACCATCTTTTGTTATTGTGTTGATATACAGGAAATATGTCTTTTAACTTTCCATAGCAGTATTGGGTATACTAATACCCTACAATGTCTTGTGATGCTTGCAACATCCCAAATACGTACCTTACATTATGTCCGACACTAAAGTAAAAGAATAAAGTGAACGGAACTGTTATTGTTAGGAGACGGTCAAAAAGTTACCGAAGTAATGACTCGGGGGGGGGGGGGGGGGTCCATGGGGCTCATCGTAATTCCAGTGGGAATTCTTATAACCCCAGTGGGGTTCGGTACCGCACGTCCCCACAGTGGTGTACCGAACTTTATATGCGACGTAGATGCCATGGAGGTACGTCGTGTTGTGTATATCAGGCTGCCCGACAACCATGTTGGACCGATCCCGCGGTGCCGTGAGCAGCTAGCTTATTGTCAAATCCCCTCCACTATTTGGAGTGCTGTCACGTGACTGCCTGCCAACACTGGGGTCTGCACAAGTTCTTTTGTTCTTTGTCCCACTATACCAACATACATTTTTTCTAAAATAATTTTCTCCGTGTGCAATTTCCACTGTCGGACAACTTCAAAATTTAACTACTATTAATTATCTGTTTCATTAATGTTCATGGAGAAGATATGTCAAAGCACATGTTTATTTAGTTAAATTATTACAGATAACATTTTGTAACAAAGTGCACTTTCTGTTTTAAATAAATGTAATTTCCAAAATGTGCTCCCATAGTTTTTAGGAGCCAATTATAACTTTGTGGTGTTGAATGTTGTAGGTGGAACGTTATGTGGACAAGAAGTATGACAAAGCAAAGGATGCTCTGAAGAGGCAAAAACACAATGCTAGATGCTGGTACCATTCATTCATAGGAGATAAAGAAGGATTTATTACAGAAACCCATATTTTCATAGCATCTTTTGCTGTTGGTTTTTCAATAGGATTGATGATGACATGAAGTTTTTAGAAAGACAGTATCGATAGTACTTATCATTGTAAATGTACTAACCTGCATCATATACAGCACAAGAAACTGTTTTTCTATGTGTTCATTGGTCGTAAATCTCTCTAATTTTAAGCTTTGGTTTTGTATATTTGTGATGTAAGTAAAGTTATTACTTTTCTTAGTGTGATGTGTATAGAAATACTCATTTTATGTCAGAACAGTTTGTTTGGCTAAATGGTGACAGTTCTGTAAATGGGCTGGAGGGAATGCGGGAAATCCTTGTATCAAACTGATGTCGTCTCATATGTTGTCACAAAAGAAAAGCAAATTTAGTTGTAAAGCCATATATTTTAATTTTGGAAGTCCTGTTGATATTGGTAAACTAGTAACACAAAAAATTATCATAATGTACTATCTTGAAATAATTTTAAGAGAGACTGCTGAATATCTGTGTATAAAGAGCTGTAAGTAATTCATGATCTAATGAACAAAGCAGTAGGGACAATACTGATCCAGTGAGATTCTGTGTATTTTGGATGTTATCAGCCTGTGATTTGCTTGCAAATGGCTACAGTGCATGAAAAATGCTTTGCTAAGTTATGAACCTGTAAAGTAGCGTTACGAAAAACCTTTTGGTGAAAGAAGTAATTGTGAGATAACATTGTGCATGTTTATTTTTCATAGTTCATACTGGTATGGAATATTATATAGTAAAATATTAGGTTCTATTTCGTAGGTGGTTTTGTTTGATGTGCTTAATGCTGTTTTTAATCGAACTCTTCACTGTGCATATTGCTACTAATCATACTTTGAATTTTTTTTCTCTATTCACACTCATGTGCTTGTTGCAAACAATTTTAATTTTTTACATAGAGTTACCTTAATGTGGTTATGGTGCTGTAGTAAGTACTAAATATGTTGGTACTGCAGCATAATTATGACCTGAAGCCATTCTGTTGCTATTGTCTTGTAACGAGATGATCATACAGGAATCTAACTGTACAATGATGTTTAAGTAGGTAGAGAGGTGGTTGTATGGTAAATGTAGTCTAAAATGAAGTGAATAATTATCAGTTGACGTATGTGGTGTGGATTCTTTTGTCTCTTTGTAAAGAGTTTTTTTTTTTTTTCCTATTTTTAACACTCCAGGTTACAAGAATTGAACAAAGCTGTTCTCTGCAGCTGAGTACCCACGGGTATCTTTATTATGTCCAAAGGTACACAAGAAGGTGAATAATAACTTTATTACTGGATACTATCCAAAAAATGTGTAGACCACAAGTGGTATAGTATTTCATGTGTATACTTTATTCATTCCAAGGAGGGAGCAGAGATATACATCGTGAGTGACAAACCAGAGCCATAACTGGCTGGTTCATTCACAGTATGATTGCAGTACAAGATAGATCTGATAGTATTTTACAATTTTGTAGTTCCAGCATAGCAATATTAAATTTAAGTTGCATCGATAATGGTTTATGATATGACACATTTACATTGCAAATGTTTAGGTGCCTGCTGTATGGGATTTTTTTTTGTCTTGTGATAAATGAAACTCTAAATAACCAGTGTTGTGCAAGATGGTGCATGTAATTAGATGGACTGGTTGAAGTTCACACCAGCTAGAAGCAGCGGCAGTCAGACAATGACTGTGCTCACCGTCGACATAACATGTGGTAAACACATGTTCAGTACCGCTGTACGGACTTTCCCAAAACGGGATAATTTATTTCAGTGCTATGTATTTCTTTTTCAGGGTCAAAATATGTTTGCAAAGTGTAATATGTTTGTTTTCAGAGTTAATGTAATATTGATATTTAAATTCAAAGTGCATGCGGCATCAAAGAAGGGGACAATGATATTTAGGTTGAGATGCCTCAAAAATAATGAAATAATTACAATTCAGCATTAACAATCTATTTGTGAAAATGTATTCAATTGCTTTCTGTGCCATTTAAATTCATATAATATTTTTGCTTGCCATGCATAGCACTTCCGCTTGTGTGAACCCTGTAGGCAGCCATGGTAGGTCCGTGCAACCCCTGCCTCTGGGCAGTCGTTCTAGGAGAGCTGGTGAGGTAAGACGCTGTCACGTACACACTTCATACTTTTGCACTGATGTAGATGTCCATAGTCTCATATTAGTATACCGGTTAACCTTTGTTTTGCGTACGTTTCGCCAGACATCCCCAGTATAATGCTATCCACTTAATTATTTTGCAGTCCTTGTGGGCTTTTTAACTTAAACGAGATGAGAGGAGATAATGTCTGAGAGGTCTCGTGGCTCACACAACTTTTGTATCAGGTGCCATCCGTCCATGTTTAGGACTTTTCGTTAAAATTTCTGCATAATTGCCGCAAGTGGTGATAAGGGTAATATTTGTGTGTAATAATTTTCAGTGTTTTGTCATGTTTAATTGTGCTATGGTCACATGGTTAGCTACCACCAAGTCCGTGTCTGCGCCATTACTGTGTTTAGGTGGCTAATTCTTGTTCCATCTTGTGTGCCTTAATTAATCTCAGGGAAATATGTATTATTTTCATTCAGGGTTCATGTATTTTTTGTGTTTGATGCTTTTTAAGTATGCCCATGTGGTAATTTCACATGTTAGTACTTCTCGTCATCTGTTGTCTCAAGAGCTTTTGTATGCTCACATATTGAGAGGGGATTTTTTACTAATGCAGTTATTATTTTGGCTGGTGACAATTCATCGATTTTTACGTAAAATAATGTGTTTCCCATCTTCAAATGTGGTCTGCTAAGAACTCATCCAGCGGCATCTGCACCATCTATTGCCGTTTTCACTCATCTGTATGTTTATTCTGCCTGTTCATATTGTGCACAATGTTCATCAATTGATATTTATGTAATTTTGTACAGTTTTATTTTCTGTCCTAACCTGCTATGTATATTGACCGTCACCACACATGTTCGGGGACGAGTCGGCGTTAGTGACCAGGTTAAACGTGCGTAGTAGTGTTCATGTTCATACTACGTGTCCTGTCTCTGGGTGAACTCTGTAGTCAATCACAGTGGCTGTAGACTCCTTGCCTTGTGGAGACTACCATTGCACTCCGCGGAAGATCACCCATCTAGGAATGTGCAAGTTTAGTAACGTGCTGGGGGAATCGCGCACCAGAACTGGCAAGTCACGTCCGAGTTAACCATTGATGCCGTCGGGTGACACACGAGACGAACGATGACACAAATACTTAATGGTAATTTGGGCACCAGCTGTGTTTCCAAATTACCGCATTATTGAGATTCAGGGTTCTCTGGTATGCTGTGGGTTTGCGTGTTTCCATCACACATGTGTGTACTTACAAACACGTAGGCAATACTGAACTTTTTACTAAACATCATTTGAAATAAACAGTAAAATATATGTGGCTAGGAAACTGTCACTACTAAATAAAAGAAGTAAATTCACTGTAGATTTGTTTTTATTGTTACTATGCATAGACATCAACGTATTAATGAAATTATGATAACCTTGATCATGACTAGCCAATTCCGCTTCGGTGCTCCCCAGCCTGCAATTAATCTAGCGCACAGATGGATGATCTCGCCGAGGTGCGTGAAAGCTCAGCCTTCACAAGGGAAGAGGGCCGACAGCCGCTAGGGTGGACTGACGGTTTTTCCCTAAAGACAGGACACGGTGAATTACAAATAAAAACCCTTAATACGCATTAACATACGTGATTACTCGGCATCACTAACGCAAACTCATCGGGGCTTGCCCTCCAGCACGTGGGTAGTGTGGTGATGGCCTATGCACAGAGCCACCTAGGAGGGAAATAATTGCACTGTACACAAATTACAAAATTAAATAAACCCTCATAAATACATGAAACAAGATGAGTATTCACCACAAAAACACATGTGAAAACAAGTTTAAAAATGCACGGATGCCTCTGGATGAAGTTCAATATATTTCTGCGTGGAAACAGTAAATCAATTTCAGACAAATATTATTATGGTTGAGAAAATTATTCTCTTTACGGTTGGAGTGGTTACAGGCCTGTAACATGCCTGATGACTGTAAAATTAAATATTAACATGACCGCGTGGTGAAGTACAAAAAGCCTCAATTTACGTGAAGTTACACGGAACCCTTACAAAAATTTAACATAGAACCTTTAATAAGATATTGCACATATGATGCATAAAGAAGCTCTCAAAACTCAACAATTGCGTATACAAGGACTTGGCATCAATTGGCCACGTGGTTATACGTTATGTTGCCATAAAATATTCAAATATGAAAAATACTCAAACACACAAAAACAAAGCCCTTAAAATTGTGTGTAGCAATAATGCAGAAATTACAATGAAACGCCTTAAACGTAGGCAGATGGCACCTGATTAAAGTTGTGCTGGTCGCGTGACCTCTCGGACATCCTTCTCGATTAAGTTAAAAATGCCACAAGAACTCAAATTAATAAAGCAGAAGCATAATGCTGAGGAAAATGTCTGGCAAAATACGCAAGCTAAGTTAACCGGTAAACTAAATTGACTATGGAAACCTAAATCAGTGAACAAAAGTTGTAGTGTGTACGTGACAGTGTCTTACCTCGACAAACTATCCAGAGGGAAGCATGGACCTACTATGGCCGCCTACATGATTCACATAAGCAGAAGTTCTACGCACGCAGAGTAAAATATTTAATTATAGAAAATAAAATGTCATATTTTTGCCCAGTGCTCTGGTTGCACCGCACTTCCAGTGAAAGTGGGGAGGACTGGTCGCTTGAGGTGTCGGGGCTGCTGTCAGTCCTAGTATCCGAGACCAAGTTATAGCAGCCATTGTAAAAGGGCCGATTTTGCGAATATATAGCCTCTATCGGCCAAGGGGACCCACACCTCCTTGTGGTATGGGCGGGTGGTAATTTGTACCACCGGTCACTGGACCTTGGGATGTCCTACACTGCCCCTGCAATCTTGGCAGGTAGGGCATCTAGTTGGGTCTGATGGTCGGTGATGCCTTGTATCAGCTAACGTGGGCAGCTCCGGTCCATCTGAAAGGGGTATCCGCCTCCCTTGCGAAGCGTGGATCGTGGGCAGCCACGACAGCTTAACTTGGTGGCGGACCGGTCGACTCCTTAACGGTCAAGTAAAAATAAGGAGTAGCACGGGCTGGCCAGTGGGGGGCTCTCAGTGTGATCCCCCCACTCCAAGCATGGCCATATGGGTTGGTTTCGTGCTGGCAGGGGTTTAAATACTTGCTGCGGTGGTGTTGGGACTCGTGGGAGTCGAGTTGGACAGGAAGTGTGTGTCACGCAAAATGTAGATGTGGCACTCACGTGGTACGGTGGATAGTGGTGCCTGGCCTAACATTGTTCAGGGGGCCACATAATTCAGATATGGTGCTATTGTGAGGTTATTGGGATGAGTGCCACGGGGCCGTTCCGTTTGCCGGCTGATAACCAAGCTGGAGCGGGCGGTCCTACTGTGACAGTACCTAGCCAGGAGTAACCCTCTCTCTACAGGCCTCCACGGTATTGGGAGAGGCATCACTTGTGGAGTCTGCTGTGCAATTCACTGACCACCTTGGAAGAGGTTGATTGGTGAGGCGAGCCAGCCCTGCGGTGGGGTTGAACGCGGCAATTAAAAACCGTCCCACCCAGGGTGTCCTAGGCATGACGTTAAACTGTCGAATTTATAATAGCGCAGGGTGTCTGTCTCACTCGTAGGCGCTGTCCTGTCCGACCGTGCTTGGCCGGCCTGGGTGGGACCAGGTGTAAGGGATAGCCTGGTGCACGGTGGGAGTGGCAGTTAGCGTGTCGTGGGGCAAGCTTAAATAGTTGCTGGGACCCGGTGGTGGTGGCGCTACCGGGGCCTTGTGCCCCTACCAGCTGTAGCGGGGATAGTTTGGGGGGAGTCGCCCCTTGCCAACTTCCGAGGCGGCAGTGTAAGGTGACACCACTCGGTGTATAAGTTACTGCCTACCCTGGGAAAGCAGCCCTGTTGAGTTCTCCTGGAGGTGTGTCAGAGTGCATCATCGGGGGGGGGGGGCGGCTGCTTGCTTACCGTCCAGCGCGGTCATGGGTATGAGTCCATGTGATTTCTGCCCAGTGACCCTGAACGTCAATGTGAAGAAGTTCAAGGAAGCATGGGAACACGGCAGGAGCAACTGTGACTCTTTGGTGCATGAAATCTAACCTGGCACCTTCACGTGGTGACCACCGGACCTGTCTGTACTGAGTATCTACCTGGTGACTTGGTGGTGTTTACTTAGCTTTCCGGTACTCGTACAGACAGTGATAGAGACCAGGCAATAGTTACCCAACGTTCTGTGCATCTTGATTTATTTTTAACGTGTAAAAGTCTCTGCCCTCTGGTAGTGATACAGACGACTGGTTTTTAGGTAGCTTTTCCACATTGTTTTCTTTGGTTGTGGTAGCCGTCATGTATCTGATTCCTTGCGAGTGGTGCGACTTGGAATTCGCTTACAAGATTGGACGAGGTGTGCATGCCATGTATGCACACCCCGTCTGGTATAACCTGCCCGGGCCGGCATCCACTAAGCCCAGGTGGTCCGACGAAGAACTTCGGATCATGGCCAGCGAGGAAGTGTTCCTCCCTGAAAATACAAGGTTCGTAAACCAGGTACTTGTGGCGAGATTGTACGGCAAGGGTCTATTTGTTGAACGTACTCTCGACTTTATTAAGAGTCGACGTAAACAGCCAAAATACCAGTGGTTGGTAAGAGAGATACGTAGTTTTGAGCTTTCAGACCCTCTGTCGACGCTGCCAAAGCGGTGGTCCACTGGGGCCACCGCGAATTTACCTAGAAGTTCAGGTGGTCCCAGAAACGAGTGGAGGAATGACAGTACAAATGCCCACTCGGATTGAGACTGTCTACCCTGAGGAGGAATCTGGCTGCATATATGGGACATGGGCTGTATCACCCAGATATCCTGATGGCGGCAGTGGATGCAGCAGAGAGCGGTGAACCAGTAGTGGGGATCACGGACAACTGGTTTCGGAAGGTGTTCCTGGTTGAGGACTGTGTCAAGCCTCTGCCTGAAAACCTGGATCACCCTTTCGAGGGTACCAGGCGACAGGTCAGAAGGCTTTAGTATGCAAGAGTACAAGCTCTGTGGAAGAAGAGCAGGTCGAATTTGGCTGTTAAGATCCTGGAGGACGAGCCCTTAGGGGGTGCGACCTACCCCCCCACACACACGCATAGGAGCCTGGTGGGCTGACCTTTTCTTCTCGGGCGTCGGTCTCGTGGAGGAAGAGGTCGCTTACTATGACGAGGACCCGCATAGCAATGGGAGGGGGGGGAGACATCCACAGAGGAGGTGCGAAGATCTAGATTGAAGGGACAGACCTCGCCGGACCCGGACGGGATCACTGTCAGTGAGTGGGATAAGGTGCCAGACGACCTTAAGCCTTCATTATTCAACCTCTCTCTTGTTAAAGCAGTCCTGGAATGGATGTTTGCTGCCCGGACGGTACTTAAACCTAAGGTCTCCCAACTGACTGTGGCTGCGGACTTCAGGCCGATTTCCATCGCGTCTGTTCTGTGGCACTTTCGCAAGGTATTGGGAGCACAGATTCAGAGTGCTGTGAAGATCAAGCCGGAGCAGAGAGCCTTTATAGAAGACAGCCTGTCTGAGAACATCACGTTGCTGGCAGAGGTGTTGCATGGGAGCACCTCATGGGGGAAACTCCTGTATGCGGTGGTCCTTGATGTCCGAAAGGCCTTCGATATGGTGTCACATGCACCGTTGATGGAGGTCTTGAGGGCTAGGAGACTGCCACATAACATCCTGCGGCACAACTGGCAGCTGTATTTGGTGGGTAAAACCACCATTCAGCTGCCAGGTAAAATATGCCATGGGGTGCCAGTGAAGCAGGGGTGTGGCAAGGAGATCTGCTGTCCCCCATCCTCTTCAACATCGTCATGGACGAGGCACTGAGCGATCACTACACCTTCGTCGGATTAGAGTTGGGAGGAGAGGTTGTTTTCGCGTCTGGCCTTTGCTGACGATGTGGTGGTGTTGGCAGGATCTAGGGCTGGCCTGCAATCCAACCTAGACAGGCTAAAAAGGGCGCTGGAGCGCTTTGGGTTGAGGCTCTCTGCTGTCAAATCGTTCTCGTTGGCGATGGCGGCGGTACCTAGGGAGAGACGCGTAAAGGTGCTGGATGAACAGATGTTCCGCATCGAGACGGAGTTTTAACTCCTCTCGGTGTGGATGATACGTTCAAATATTTGGGGATCCAGTTCACCAGGGGAGGGGTTAAAGCCTTCGAACAAGATCTTGAAGGCCCCCTCGAGCGGATATCTGCAGCTCCGCTCAAACCCTTTCAGCTTATGGAGCTACTTAAGGTGTTTTTGTTCCCCTCCTTTATTTACCGTATGTCCTTTGCCAAGGTAACGATGGGCGCTCTCAAGGCTTGTGATGTGCTTATCAGGGAAGCTGTACGCAGATGGTTGAAGTTACCCCTGACACTGCCCTGGGATTCTTCCATGCTGCGTGCTCTGCGGGGGGTCTGGGCATTCCCAGTCTGGTCATATCTGTACGTGTATGGATCTTGGGCAGGCTTAGGAATGTCCTGAAGTCGAACTATCCCCCCGCACGAGAGTTGGAGAACTAGCCGATGTTTTTCAGGAAGGTGGAGTGGGCGAGGGCTGTAGCCACAGTGGGAGGAGTCACTCTGTACTCCTCTCTCAAGTTTAAGAACTATTGGAGGGCAAGATGGTCCAGGTCTGTTGGTGGTGCAGACCTAGAGACAGCCCGATCGTGTCGTGAATCCACGGCCTGGATAGGCCATAGGGCGAGTGGTATACCCTCGAAGGACTCTCTCTCCTATCTGCATATTATAAGCAACAGCTTACCGTCGGCTATCCGGACGTCCCGGGGTAGGGGAGGTCCCACAGGGGCACTGCCTAAGTGCCGTGCAGGGTGTAATGATGATGAGACCATGTACCACGTGATCCAGCAGTGTCCCCGCACCCATGAGACCAGGGTGGCGCGACACAATAAGGTCTTAAAGGTGGTGGCTGGAGGAGCGAGGATACAGGTGCTCCGGGAGCCTAGGTATCGGACATCTGAGGGCGTCGGGGTACCTGATATGGTAGTCAGCAAACCTGTGGATGATGTGGCACATGTCTTGGATGTGCAGGTAGTGCAATCAAAAGGGATGGACTGGTCTTTCAGCCGATAAATGGCAAAATATGCTGGCAACGAATATCTGGTTCGGAGTGTGAGAGCGTGGAGTGGGGCTGAAAAGGTAGAGTTACTGCCAATCACCATCTCGTGGAAGGGGCTATGCCATCCAAAGGCAGTAGAGGGTCTCAGCAAATTAGTGATGTGTAGACCCTTGCTGTGCGCCATCCTCACAATGGTCTTGTTTGGAACCTTGCTTGGCTGGAGAAGGTTCGGGAGGGCCACTCGCAAGACATGATGTTGGCTTTGTGTGGAGCCTTTGTTTTAATTTGTGTTGTCTTGTGTAGGTCGGGGTGCATCACCCATCCCTTAATTAGGTGCCTTTTAATAGCCCAGTATCGATTACCCTTTTTATGTTGATTGGTATGGTTCCTATTGGGCGGGCCTTAGCAGGCAGCTGCCTGTGACAGAGGCAGCTGTCTTGCAGAATGGGGCACCCTGTGCTGGGGCGGTGAGATTGCCCAGCTCAGGATGTAATGGCCCACGATCTAAGCCCGGGAGGACCATGGTAATCGGGGCATCATTTTAATTTGTTCAGCCAGTATTTTATTTTTGAGGGCAGAGCCCAGGTTCTTTTTATATCCTGTAACTGATAGCACCTATGGTGAGAACCTGTGATCATAGCCAAATGCCTCGTCATCGTTTTACATTTTTTTTTTTATAATCTTCCTATTAATTTAGTCTCTTTATGGTGGCATTCATGCTGGAATATTAGTGTTCTTAATCTCGGTGCTGTGGACACTTTGAATATTATAACCAAACAATTTAAGAATGGCAACAAACACTTGAACCATTTTACACTGAAAAATAATTTTTATGTCGGATTTCAGAATGATTATTAGCCTCTGCACGCATGCATGGTGAGCGCTGTCATGGGCTCTAGTGCCGCTGGCTATTAACCAGCATCACCATAAAGTCATCTTGGCACGATGTAACTTGCATCAATAAAAACAATCCTACCAGTGTAAAATTATGTATTGTAGCGTTGAAACCCAGCTTTCTCCAAGTGTTTTAAAGTGCAATGTTTAGTATTCAAAGTGTTTTGTAAGTATGCATGGGCGAGACGAACATACAGCATCCCTGAGATACCCGAGTCTAAAATTGCAGTGCGTAGGAACCACCGCTGGTGCCCACCTACCAGGTAAAAGGTGAATCGTAATTTTCTCGCCCGACAGCATCAATTGGTATTCCCAAGTGGTGCCAGTGTGTTGATCCACATCGGGGCATCCACGACAAATTGGCCGACACCATGCCAGAACAACTGCGAGAAGACTTGAAGCCAACCGTATTGGCATCTGTGAATGTAATTAGTTGGGACATACCAATCGAAACATGTGTGCATTGTGTTCGGCAAAGCCACTTGAACTTGCTAGACGACAACCTTTGGGAGCAAAAGGTATACCAATGTGTGTGTATCACTATGCTATCGCCATCCGAGCACTGCCTGTGCCTGCACTCTGGTGTGATGTGTTAGCAATGAAAAGAAAACTTTCACCTCAGATGCATAGGACCGGAGCAGTATGCGGCTGTGTAAGAAATGTGCTGCCAGCAACACCAGAAAACAAACCCACACTGCCACCTTTTGTAGTTGCGTACACGCCACAGGGTTTGACCTGGTCAAATTGAAATGTATTGCTGCCAACTTTTGCGGGCCATAACTCCAAAGGCCCAGGTACTTATCTAGCCATCTGTGAAGAAAAACTACACAGACACAGAGTACATTGCGATGGCTGAACCAAAGTCACTGCCAACCACCTTAGTGGCACAACCGCTATGTGGTCGAACCTCGTTCGTCACTACAGAGTGATTGGGGAGGAGTTTTGTGTAAGATTGCTAGATAAGTTTGACATATGGTGACAACATACAAGCCTAGGACCGACTGTATCTTGAACAGCAGAGGGGGGGGGGAGAGTTTATTCAGAGAAAATTGGGACTCTATAAGCATTTCAATCCAGAGCAACCAACCAACAGTGTGCTGGAAATAGTGGTAGCCTTATCAACGCCAGACATTAGGCCGTACTTGGGTCGAGCCACGATGAGAAGTGCCGAGCAATATACACGGGAGGCATGTTTGTACGAAAGAGATGTGCATGCAGGACAGAAGTAAAAATCGCCGGGGCGAAATCATGCAATGACAAAACCCGCAGTACTTGTAGATGTCATGCGACCATCACCACCCTTTAGGCCAGTGGTGATGACCCATGTACTAAGACCGAATTAACACAACCACCGCCATGAAAACTACTACCAGGGAAATAGGTTAGGAAACCGAGTAGGGAGGTTGGCGAAGCAGCACTTGCACTAACCTCATCACCAGACCGGAGAAGTTAGACAAATGTGTGTGCAAAAGTGTACCAAGTAAGTGACTTTACTGTATGCGCATCATGTGTGAACATTAAGTTAGAGGGGGGAAATATTGTTGCAGTTGTAGACACTGCTGTGAGTCACAGTATTGTACGTGAGGGACAGATTCAGGCAATTACCATCCGAGTGCCACCATGCCGCCTGCAATTTGCCATCGCACACCAACAGGGTGAGGCTACCAGTGTTATGTGGGTGACTGTAGGGATACGGGACTTTGCTTATCAAGTGTGATATGTACATTGTGCCAGACTTATGCGAGGAAATGATTCTCGGGTTATGACTAATTGACATCCAAGCCATAATCGAGATGCATCTCGGCCATCTTCACATGGGTGTGGATGCTGTACGCTGTGGGAGCCATGTCACCGACAACAACTGACATGCTGCTGGAGCAGTTCATGCACGAGGTGCCGGTGCAGTACCAAGGAAGGCTGTAGCACATTGGCATCACCGAGCACATAATTACAATGCACGAAGATCTGGTCTACTAAAACCCACGAGATCCAGTAATCTTCAGAAACGTGATAAACCAGCAGGAATGTGAAATGTTGAGTGACAGTGTTATTGAATGTACACATAGTGTCTATATCTCAGGCATTACACTAGCTCCTAAAAAGGACTGCGAATGGAAGTTTTGTATGGACTTTCGCCCATTAAATAAGATCACAGTACATATGCCACCACCTGCAATAATTATCAAGGACACTTTGTCAACATGAGGGCCTACTGCAGTGTTTACTTTACTAAATCTAAAGTCTAGATATTGGCAAGTGCTTATCCGCCCCCGGGACTGTAAAAAGACTGCCATCACTACACCTGACTGGCGAAGATTTCAGTTTGCCGCCATCCTGTTTGGTTTCAAATATGCTCCCGCTACTTTCCAAAATCTTGTGGTCAACATCTTAGGGTCTGCATTACGACCCCTAGTTGCACATAAAGTTAAAAGTTAGTTGCCAAATGGTGCAAATTTACGTATTATGACCTCAGTTATTGCTAACTAGAAATGTTATCAAGGGGTTAAATTATCTATCACGTCGAGTGGTAGACAAGCATTTATATCTTTAGATAAGCTTCAAAATGGTGTCTCAAACATTAGTTCGTGTTTGTTTATATGCATGTTGGTTTTGGAGGTTATATCAAAATAATGGAAGTTTATATTTTGCTATTTTGTGTTTTATGTATACTATTTCTGCAAAATGTAATTAGACCAGGTGAATGTCATTAATGACACAGATGATTAGTTTTGTATATTGTATTTTTTTTAATGGAAAGAAAATGTTAGTCCTGGGCTTAATATAATTTTAAGAAAACGGGTGCCTTGAAAATTGTGAAATAAAACATTTCCCCTTTCCATCCTCGAAATATTAAACACAGGCATAACCTCAATCTTGAATGGTAAGAAATTAGTTGCATACATTGTGATAACCTGTAATGAAATTAAGCAGGCTCTGCGAGGGTTGATAGTAATAATTATGAACAAATATGTTGTATGCCTGTGCTTATAGACCAGCATTTCAAATTTGGACATTTGGCGAATCCTAACCACCCAAAAGTACAATGTTATGTGAACTGATTTCTAGATTTTCAAGATATGCAGCAGCATACATCAGAGCACATATTACACTGTAAAATACTATAAACACTGCAGTAGAAAGAGAGGATTCAACTTTAAAAAACAGAAATTTATATCCATTCTTAATTCAAATTCATTCCTTGGCTATAACTCACTGTTAAAGTACTTATGAAAACAATATTGTACTATTTCGATAAATTCCTTAGATATATACAATAATTATTTCGGGGTACCTGAAACATTTTGAACACAAAAATATGTAATGTTGCTGGAATTGTTAGTTTTTCAACAAAAATACACTAGTCGGGTACCAACCTCAATCTTCAGTTGTAATAAATTAGTCTTGCGCATTGTGATAAATTGTATGGAGGTTAGGCAAATTGTTCGAGGGTTGTATCTCCAATTACAGTAATAATTATTAATAAATATGTTGTTTGCCTGGGCTATAAGCCCAGGCAAACAACATATTAGTATTTCATAGTTGGACACTTAGTTCATAAATTTTATTTAATTCACTCAATAAGCATTAACGTATATATGATTCAAAATGCATCTCACACTAGTTACTAACATCATAACATAAGCCACTACACTAACAAACTAGTATTTATTATTGTCTACATACACAGTAAAGATCCAAAACCTTGGCATAGCTATCTAACGGATAACATAACTAATGGAATGTTCAGAATAGAAGTAACCACCAAATAGTTTATCTATGGAAAAGCTATTCCACACATTTATCTAGAGGTTGTAATACATACCCTTAGACGGATACAGAGGAGTCTTTGAGATGGTGTATCTTGATGACGTGTTAGTGTGGTCAAGTAGCAGGGAAGAACACCTACACAATCTGAGCCTTGTGTTTGAAAGGTTAGAGTGGAACAAACTGACATGTAAAATTGACATGTAAGTTTGGCATGAGCAAGATGGAATTTCTAGGGTATCATGTGTCGGGGGATGAACACGAACCGGAAACACACCACATCCGACAAATACAGGGAAAACCGCCCCCCCCCCCCCCCAACCGCCGGACCCATAAAGAAGTACTAAAACATTTTTTGTTTGATCAATTGGTTGTGGAAATTCATTCCTAATTTCTCTGTCTTTACCACGCCACTCTCATAACTGTTATCAGAAAACCGTCAATTAGTAGGGGCAGACCAAGCATTTCAGGAGATCGAACTTGCTTGTCTAAACCCTAAACCGTCAGCCACAAGTCAGATTTGACTAAAAACTTTCGGTTACTATACAAACAGATGCTAGTCAGGAGGGTATTGGAGCGGTGCTCTACCAGACAGGCGACCAAGGACAGAAACACATCATCAACTACCACAGTGCTAAATTCAGTAACACAGAGAAAGTATCATGTGAATGAGCAGGAGTGTTTGGTGATTGTACACACACTGTGCAAATACAGACCGTACTTGCTATGCAGGAAATTCACATTGAAGACAGATAACATATGTTTAGTTTGGTTGAAAGGAATGCACATCTGTAAAAGGAAAAAGCCCGCTGGGCCTTGTTGCTGCAGGAATTCGACTTTCAAGTAGAGCACATGGCAGGAGAAACAAACAAGTTAGCAAATTTGTAGTCAAGGAATCCCTTCCCACAAATAATGGTAACAGATGACACCGAGTGGGAAGAGGCACAATCACCCTGCCATACCACCCTGGTAACGGAATCAACACCGCCACTCGTATTGCAAAACATTGTTGTCAAGTGTTGGAGCGAAATTGTATCGCTAAATGTCTGTGATGTCTTGAAAAAAATACATGTTGCACAAGAAAACTTCCCGGATACTGCACTACACCTGCAAAACTGCACGGATAACTTTTCCGAACACTGGAGGATAGTAAACCGAGAAATTCAGGTTCGCCCACTTGGAAATTGCTGGAAATGGAGGACATAACTACCGAGGGAATCATGTGAGCTACTCACGGAATATGGACAAGACAGTCTAGAACACAAACATCCGAGTTAAGAGCAGATGCTGAGGGATGTGCAAAAACATTTTCATTTGCCAGGTGTGCATAGAGACGTGCGCAAATACGTCCAGAATTGTGTTACGGTAAGGTGAACCAATAGAATCAGCCCATTCTTCCCGCTGCCAGCATATCTGGCCCAATAATCTACGACCACGAGTTACGTCAGTGTCATAGCTGCATTCCACGTGTCGGTAATAGGGCATTAGTGAAGTAAATCGAAGTGTAAATGTTAGTTTATTTTTAAAATGGCCTTTTAATATTGTTTTGACGTCGACAGCGCCTCAGGCCATTTACCACATCATGCCAGCAGATACGTCAAGAATGTAACATCACTTTGGAGCATCTGAGGCGACGAACCAGTGATGTGTGTGTTATGTGTCAAGTACAATGGCATCTAGAAGGTGTAATTAGGGTTATATCAGATGTTAGGGAGTGTATAGTGTGTGTTTATTTTTGTATGTGTACATCATCATCCTACAATGCCACAAGACTTATGTATAAGTGTCAAATGTTCTCATGCTATGTAAGTGTCAGTGTGCCGTATCGTGCATCAGTGTACACAAATATGTGAAGTTAGGTTACCATGTAACCAGGTACATACTTGTACGAATGTCAGTGTCCATACATCAGGCTGAGTGCCACGTGCTTTTGTTTACTTTTAGTATTTACATTTTGAGGGTCAATGTGTATGAAGTGCCATATGTTATGCCAGTGTTTTATTTTCCCATGTAACACATGTCATGTAAGTATGAGATAAATGATCGCTTTATATTTTATTATTATTGTGTTGTGTATTTGAGTACAATCCTGTGTTTACGTAATTATTATATTGTTGACAGCTTGTGCGCTAGAGGCGTCATTTTCTGCACTTACTTTAACGGCCACTGACGAGGATATTGTGACATGTAGATGTCTTTATAATATTTATGATAATTTGCATTGCAAAAAAAATTTATTTTATATTTTAAAGTGTGTTCGACCAGTACTGGCAGTATTGAAATACTGGACTTTCATACCATGTATAAAAAAAGACTCTTCAAAGTAGACCAGTGCACACAGCCACGTGGCAAATAGCCACTATAAAATCGTGAAAAGTATTTTTGAAGTGGTTTTTGTGCAATTTAATATAAACTCACATGTTTTGCAATGAACATAAATCATATAGGCATAATAAACTTGACTGGGGGACATGCCCTATAAAGATATTATTGTTTATTTGTATGTACCAATGTTGAGGTTAGGTTGTCATGGCTATTAGGTCTGATCGAACGTGTGTATTTATTTTTATATTTTTAAGATGTGCTTTTATGTTTTGTTGTTAAGAGTTTATTTATATGTACATCTCATTGGCATTGTAGAACCCATTTCGTTCCATTCATTTTATTTCACCATATATAAAATTACGCCATGTCATGTTAAGGCAGGAGCATCTGCCAGTAAACAGGCTCCGCACCAAACGAGAAAGTAGTAGTGTCTTAGAACTTGTGAGAGTACGACCATGCCACTGTGCTCTGGGCACTTCAGCTTTGTTTGACAATCATAATGTAATTCTGCTTAGTTAATGTTAGTCTAACGAAATATTTTGTGTATTGATTTCCAGGAGTACACATTATCTCACCCTTGGTTCGTCTTAAACATGACCGGGGCATACTATACCACTTAAGTTCATAGGCCCTATGGCCATTTTCATCTGTGTAAGAGTCCGCCTGGCTAAAATGGTAGAATGTAATCTTCAGTGTCCAGATATGGAAGAACTTATAATAAATACGTACTGGTGATATGCCGATTTTTGTTATAAGTAACCGCCTATCGGTCACTTGACCTTCTTTCATAACATATTGACCATGTGTTTTTTAATAATGGCATTGGGTAACCAAAATAACCCTTCAGGAGTGAGCTGGTATATCAGAGGGCATATATACCTGACTAGATGAGGCAATTGAAGTGTAGTTTATGGCTGGCAGAAAGGTATTTAAACTGATAACATCTATCAAAATGTGAACATGGGGGCAGGCCAACGGTCGTCGGACATAACGACCCAAGAGGAGGAGTCTCTAGCTAGTATAACTTATTGCTTGTCCTGCAAACTGGCGTCTTTAATCCTTGAAAATAACATTTCCAATCCACCACACCTCTTTCCCCCCATGGTCCAGCATGCCGAATGTCAAGTGGCTTGCCCAAGTATGTCCTTCCCGGGCATTGTTAACTGACGCCAGTGCGCTGTACATCATTATGTGTTCAGATTACTAAATGTGTAATAAAGAAATCATGTGTAATGATTAAGGTAAGTGATGTGTACATGAGTTATATAGTAGGGATATGATTAACTATTTATTGCATATTTCTTGTTGATAGTTATAGTGTTATTGTTTGAAGTGTTCTTGTTCGTTTTTAAGTTCATTAAAGTGCACATTCTCGCTCCAGGACATCACAGAATATTCTTATATGCATTTTAGAAGGGATTTTGTATTTTATATAATTACTTATTTTTCTCCCGTGTTTGTTAAGCAGGATTCACATGTACACCGATCACACCTAACAGACAGATCAGGAGACTATAACAGCCAATCAGAACCCGTCCTCGGTTTTCTGCGCGAGTCGCACGGAAAAGTTGAGCTCATGCATTATTTTCTGCTTGCAGAGAGAGCAGACTTCTCCAATATTTCCCAGAAGTCAACTGGTTCACATATATTTTATACTACTAATGTCTTGTATAATCGACATGTGTAGATGGAAATGAAAAGATATGTTCAATGTACTGATGCCAGCTGTTTCCCCCAAGCCTGTTTTCGCGCCATCCCCAGCGACCACCACAGGGAGCAGCATTCTTACTGGGCGCTCGTGCACAACGGTTCAATAGTGCACCAAATCAGTCAATGGAATTTGCTAATTCACGAGACCGAAGAATAGTGTTCACTTAAGCGCTCGTGATGTGAGTGCAAGTGCAGAGCAGAGCAGTGCAAGGTGCTGCACAACTATGTGCTCCCACGCTCATATGTTTTGCAAGTAGTTTCTATGAAGTATCAATAAAGTTAATTACTCATTAACTAATAAACACTCATGGACACCAAGTCACGCAACATGTAAAAGTATAGCCCTAATGTATTTTAAGTACCCCCACTGGCTTCAGTGAATTATTTCTTGTTTTTTTTTTTGTTACTTCGGATTTATCATTAACATTTTACTAATCACTTTCACTGCATGGACTTTAGATTATCATAACATTGTGTGTTTTTGCGCCCAATACTGCTCTGTTCCTCCCTTCCCTAGGAATAACATTGCCTGGGAAGAGATATGTGCCCACATTGACCCCTTCCCCTTAGCTCAGTGGCCCGCTGCACCAAGTTCCATAACATAGTATGTGTATATGCTCTACGAGCGTAAGTGCAGTGCAGTGTGGCCAGGAACAATGCAGGTGCAGAGCAAAGTGAGCTCTACCACGTGTGCATGGGCAGGAATCTGAAAGTAGACACTGCAAAAGTTATTTTCAATTAATTTGAGGAACTAAAGGGCAATGTAAGTTTATGAAAAGGGACGGAACTAATAAGGATGCATGCCTTCGCAGCCCCGAGGCTCTCAGTGTTTTCAAAGTGTCTTTTTGTAATTTTCTGTAATGTTCATTCACGTGTCTTTTGTCTCCACATCATCCATGAAGTGCAATGTTTTCACGTAATGAAAAATATTTACAGGGTTAATTTTAGAAGCAACATGTAACAACTGGCATGCAGGTTATGTTTATTTGCAACTGTTGTGTGCAAGAAAGTAGTGCAGCGTGGGGTGCCAGCCTGCCAAGCCGGTGAGCATGCCGATCTGAGAAAGTTCAGTAGTCGTTCGTCTATGCGAGGGATGTGCCACACCACGTCAGGGCTCATGTTTCGCACGCTCAGGGAGCCATCACCATGTTGGGCTAATCGTTTCACATTAATAGTTATTTAGCATACCGGAACCTTTTTCTTATTCCAGCTGCCCGAGACTTTACCTCTCTCCCCTGAACGTACCCAGTCCTAGCATCGGCTGGGTAGGCTTAAATTGTACTTAATTTTTTTTATGTGACCATATGCCTTTCCACAGTATTACCCAAGACAACAGGTTCGTAAGCAGCACCAAATGTAAGCTTTTCCCGATGGGACTGTAATCATGCAACTATAAATCTCAGCAGTGACGAGTTACTGTGTGTTGTTTATTTCCAGTTCGTCATAAGGTATTTAAGTTACAGGCCTTCTCCTACCAATTTTCTCAAAATGTAATTTACTGTGCAAGTATGTTTGAAATGGTCACGAGTCGGTATAATATGTAACAGTGCTTCGTATGCATGTGTGGAGAGCCCAGATATCCCACAATGCAATAAGAAGGGAGTTATTCAGTCTGTATTAACTTTATTCTAAGAGGGGACAACTGCACTTGGAGAATTTGCCATGGTCGTCGGCAGAATGACCCTAAGGAACAAGTTAAGAGCTGCTCTCCGACTTCCCGATATTCTCACCCCGACAATATCTGATGCCCTGGGTTATTATATCCACTGAGATACCAAAACTGTAATCACCGCTCCTCACCTAACCAATATCATTATTGACCAACACTTTGACACTAGTTTCCAGCCTCCTGCACATTAGACAAACTTCAAATGTCGTCCAACTTTGGTGCATTCCTTATCTTAAAATGTGAACAATTTTTCCTACAATTTTCCCGCACCAAAACGATTTTTCAAATTTTCCCCATTTTTCCCCACAAATTTCTTATATTTTCGGTAGATTTACCCACAAGGAAAAATTTTGTCAACCAGGCGACCCGCACGACACGTGGCAGTGTCGAGATGTCTTCCAGATGCCCCCAATTACACCAGGGAGAATGCAGGTGGCTGGCAGGAAAGCATGCCAAATCAGCTTAGTGCTGTCATTACTTTAGCACAAGGGGGTAGTGGCGTGAAAGTGGCGAGGAGCTGCCACCTTTGGACAGCGCCGTGACATCACATCAGTGGAACAAAGGACAGGGCGACGCGACTTGGAAGTATTGTCAAACCACCATGGCTGGCCTAAAGCAGACAGTGTGCCGGCACCACTGTGTCTGCATCAAAAGCCACTGGATGTGATAGACAGATACGAAATGGAGACCCGAGTTTGCAATTCCGATCGAAAGACCAGGCCGGAGAGCAACTTCGTTGCGAGCAACCGAGTTGCGAGCAACCACGGAGAAGAGCAAGTGACAGAACATTCGGACAGTATCAACGATATTATAAATTTACCCCAGTTACATTTGTGCGGAATATTGTTATGCACGTGTGCATGGTGCCACATGATCGTGAACCAAGCTTGCATGAGTCCCACGGAGTTACACATCGCAACCCGATTGCAGTTCATTTGCGACAAGTGCATTGGACAGTGGAAACCGACCGAGATCATTAACATTTCAACTGACGTACTCAAGGGGAACTAACTTGGTGATTCAGTGTGCGAAAAGAAGACAGCATGGGAAACAGTGTGCAAGCAGTGCAAACGGGCGGAGAATTCATCACCACAGTAAACACAGTATGTCATGTCGAGTGTGAAGGAACAGGCGAAAAGGGAGCGAAAGAAGAGTAAGCAGACTGCAAGGTCGAGGATGTCGGCAACCATATGTCACCTGTGAGCGTGACAGCTGTCAATCATCCTAGACCGCATGGCCAGTACTCACAACCATTGCCAACCTTACCCCTGTTACATCTACCACTTCCACCTATGACA
The DNA here is from genome assembly GCA_029891345.1 of Dryococelus australis. Classification (NCBI taxonomy): domain Eukaryota; kingdom Metazoa; phylum Arthropoda; class Insecta; order Phasmatodea; family Phasmatidae; genus Dryococelus; species Dryococelus australis. The sequence goes on along the minus strand of CM057009.1, from coordinate 167,298,634 downwards.
CCTTACCAACCACAATTTTCTGCCTACCAACCAACACCAATATTTCCACAACAAATACCCAGCATATTTCCCATGTCTTTTCTGGCACCAACACCTCTAACATCTTTTCCTACCAATAGTTACGGACCGCAACCTGCGTCCACTGGCAACCAGATAGGGAACTGCAACGAGAAGCCGAACAAGACAGACTGCCCAGACACCGCCAGTAACCTGAAACGAATACCAACATGTTTTCAACACCTACAGTCATTTACTGGAATGGCAAGCGAAGACCCTAGCACTTTATTAAAGGAGTGCAGGTCACATCTGAAATGCTATGGGGTGAGTGAAGATGAGTGGGCCAGTTGAATCGGCAGCCAATTGCAAGGGGAAGCAGGGAAGTGCTGGGGCGCTGTAAACCACTATGGCATACGATTGGAAGAGTTCGTGCACTCTTTCCAGTGCCGAAATGGAAGCGTGTTTACATCCCTACAAGCACAAATAAAGTTACTTTGGCAGCAGCAACAGCCTGGTGAACAACTACCAACATTCATCATGCAAAAAGCACATCTGATCAAGTGATTCCACCCGCAACTTCCATATCGAGAGGCAGCGGAAATCATTGCCGAAACCACCTTACCAGAGTACAGACCTGCCCTACTACCTTTCCTTAACAGTAATATGGAGGAGGTTTTCAATGCTGCTATCATTCTGGAACATAACCGAAATTCATCACGAATGGGACTGCACAATAGAGGCACGAGCAAAACAGGAGTGACAACATTATGCAATGGGACCGGGTCAACTGTTCTGTAAAAATGTTCGTCAGCAAACCAGAAAGGGACAGTGCATGTGTGAACAGTGAAAACATTCCGTGCCGCACTGATAAGCCTAATGACAGTATGCATTGGAACAATGGACAAACCTGAGTGCAGTTCGACAAGAGCTGGCCACCCGCGAACCAGTGTCGCTACTGTTGGCCAGCGATTGTTTTCCACTGGTATAGCACATGCCCCAATAACCTGCAAGAGGGCATAGAAGCCTGATGTTTCTTTCGCCCCGGTTCATTCAGCAGGTGAGTGGGTGTCAGGCGAAATTTATTCGCATCCTTGTGAGCTTGAATGGTCAACCCTCTCACCCACAAATTGATACGGCCACCTTATTCAACTTTGTGCAGCCTCGTTTCGTGAATCTCAGTGACATAACATCTAGTAATCACGCAATTATGGTCGCTACCAGCCAAGTCAGTAATGGAGCACCGGGACAAGCAATCATAACTGTAAAAGTCAGGGACCTAGAGACAATAACGAGAGCAATTGTAACTGCAGAGGTTAAGGAAGGTGCAATATTAGGTGTGCCTTGGTTACAGGAACAGAATACCATAGCAGAACTATCAGCTAGGAGAATTAATTTCGGCATAAAAGAATGGCGCACAGTGTACACTGTAGAGAGGGCAGCTTGTACTAAGTGAGAGGAGGGCCTGTATATGTAGGACCATGGAGTTACATGCCACATAAAACCGAAATAATTAGTGAGTAAGTTAAAGAGATGCTAGCAGATGGGGTCAACAAGCCGACATAGACGAAATATAACGTGGACATCACATTAGCGCCTAAGAAAGACGGGAGTTGGTGCTTCTGTGTGGATTCCATCCGATCCACCAAGTCATATGTAACAATCTGCTACCTTATATCAGTGTAAAAGACACTCTTACAACACTGGGCAAGGCAATGATAATGACATCACTAGACCTTAGAAGTGGATATTGGCAAATTCCCATCAAATAGGAAGACTGGGAGAAAACCGCATTCACGGCACCTGATGGGCTGCGATTCCATTTTTGCGTGATGCCTTTTTGCCTCAAAAGAGAACCAGCTACCTTTCAGACAACAATGGTCTGCGTGCTGGAGGGGCTTATGGCGATTTAAAGCTAGCATACCTGGACGATTTGATCATATAGTCGAGCAGTTGGGAGGAGCACATACATCATGTCTCCATTGTACTAAATAGGCTCGCAATCAATGGACTTACCTGCACTGCGAATAAATGCCATTTGAGTAAAAGCAAGTTGGAATTTATAGGGCACATTATAGACGAGGATGGAAACACACATAATCCAGAACTGTTGAACTTAATAGAGAACCATCCGGCACCATGCACATGCAATGAGCTCCACATGTTTTTTGACTTAGTTAATTGGATAATGGAATTCATTAAGATTTCGCAGTAATTACTGCCCTCTCATGGATCTACTTTCGCCCCAGAAGCGATTCGTGTGGGAGACACAGAATAAAATGTGTTCCAAGAAATAAAGAAAAGTTTCCATCCTTGCCCCAAACTAGCACGTTACAAGCCAGGAAAACTCCTCTACTTGCAAATGGATGCCAGTCAGAAGGAGCTGGGAGCTGTTTTGTATCAATACATGAAGGACGGCACGAAGCAAATCATCGATTTAATCAGTGCAACATTGGGACAAGTAGAGTGCAGATATGATGTAAACGAGCAGGAAATGTTGGCAGTAGTATTCGTGGTGAAAAAGTACCGGCCCTACATGGAATACAAACATTTTACATTACGAACAGACAATGGGTGCCTCGTTGCACTACATGCGATGAAAGAAGTTAGCAGTAAACTCACCCGGTGGATGTTGCTCCTACAGTCATATGATTTCTTGGTAGAGCACGTCCCTGGGAAGGAGTATTAGCGAACAGACACATTATCCCATGCACCGGATGCAAGCTTAGTGGTTATAGACGGTGCAGAATGGGATAAGGTTCTTCCCCCGCCACACATGAGTGTTTCCGATAGGTACAAGTGAACCAGTTATGAGCTGTGGATGGTGATATCCTTGTAAACATACTGTACAGGGAAATAGTCGAGGCACAAGACAGCTGCATGGTAGCAAGAGAGAGAAAGGAGATGTGTGCGAGAGGGACCATGGAACAGTGGCATGTGATGGAAGGGAGTTTGGAAATGTGCACTGCGAACAACAACACGAAATGGTTTCTTTTGTACCAGCGACTTGTACGGTGAACATATTGGAACACGCACACACAAGTAACATAGTAGGGCATTCAGGTGCACAGCAGATGATCCGAAATGTCACACAGCATTTCTTCTGGTCAGGAATCTCGCGTGATGTACAAAAATACGTGCAAATATTTGTTATGTGCCAAACATTCAAATCAAGCAGGACAGATGGGGTACAGCAGCAACAGTCCCGCCTACAAAAACGACCATTCGAATCCACAAGCTGGTACCTACTGGAGCCGTACACCTGTACCCCCAATGGGAATAAGTATATCCTGGTCGTCACTGACAACTTCTCATGGTGGGTGGAGGCCTAAATGATAAGCAGTGGAAGAGTTACCATCATCGTGCAAGTACTGGAACAAGAATTTTTCCCCTGCTGGGGCTACCCCAAGCAAGAGCTAACAGACCACGGAAAACAGTTCATGGGAAGAAAGTGGCAAGCAAAGTGCACTTGGTGGGGGGTGCAACACTTGAAGAGGATGGTGTACCACCCCAGAGCCAACCCACAGAGCACCGCAACCAGGACCTGAAGGTACAACTGTGGCTCCATGTGGGTGAGGTAAACACCAGCTGGGCAGACCACCTGCCTGCTGCCCTCTTAACCCTCCGCTGGTATGTGTATACCGCAACAGGATGGACATCTGCAGACATCCTGTTGGGTCAAAACATCAGGCATCCCGGCGAAAGAAACTACCCATGCAACAGCACTAACGGGAGAAAGGAAGACAGCATGGCAAGATGAGAGAGGAGGAGGCAGAGGGACAGAGAGCAATGGGAAAGGCAGCACAGTTATGCAGCTCGAACCTGGAAAGCTAGTGTACATGAATGCACATCCGCAATCGACAACCCACCAAAACTTCTGTGTGTGCTCGCTGTACGATGGACAGGCCCACACTGGGTTATCAAAAGGCTAGAACCAACAATCTACCTGATCCACATGGGAAGAAGGACGAGCAAGTATCACCGAGACACCATATGCCTATCATCCAGAGATGTCTGCAGCGACAACGAGGCCAGTGACATAATCACCCACGACGGTGCAACACCTGCCGAGCCCACACAGTAAGAGAGAGAGTAGGAGAGTGGGGCAGCACCTCCCGCAGGATGTCCCTCACCAGATAACACCATGTCGCCGATGCCAGACAAGGCCGCGTCCCTAAGGTGCCAGGACAACATAGGTCCGGATAATGGAGGGCGCATCGCACCTAGGGCCGACTCCGCCTCAACATCTGTTGGAAACAGCACACAGCAAGAAAGGGGGAAGATCCATGCATAGCACAAAGGAGGCGCACAAGACCTGGAGGCTCACAAAATTGCTGTCGAGTATGAGCTCCAGGGGAGAACAACAAGCACAAGAAGTAGGTCACTACATGCCCCAGGACCACCAGCAGTGGGTGCCCAAGGCACGCCAGTCAAGGTGCATCCGATGTCCGGCTCCACGGAGATCGATGGCGCAGCAGCTGCCAGTGCAACCCGAAGGGATCCGGAACTGCAACCAACGGTGACGCCTCTGTGAGAGGGTACCTAAGGTGACGATGTGACGCCTGTCAACAGGATGCCGATCATCGAGGGGGACAGCACAACAGAGGATACAATGGTGCCAAAACCAGCTGGGGAATCACCAGAGGGTGACTCCAACCCTCCAGTAGTTGCTAGTCCGTCTAGTAACCAGCAGCGACATGGGGTTATGCTCATGGGTAGCAGCAGTGGCAGTGATGGTGGAGCATCGTGCAACACGTACGATGTCCACCACTCAGCACGCCGACTCCAGCCACCTGCGGCAATACGAAAATGTGCGTGAGCACAGGTGCACTACAGGGACGGCGATTAAGTGCTGAATGACAGCAGCAGCCAGCGGTTCCAGAACGTAGGAGCCTCACAAGAAGCCTCTACTTGCTACATCCACGACAGGCAGACACAAGGAGGTGTGTCTGTCATTAGTAATATGTGCGGCTACAACTGGTCTCGCAAAGTGCGGGGAGGTCTTTGACCTGTGCCCACATTAACCCCTTCCTCTTAACCTGTTTTCCTACCACATCAGGTTCCGTGCAGTGAGGCAAGGAACGAAGCATGTGCAGAGCAGAGTCAACACAACAACGTGCGCATGATGCAGGAATCTGAAAGTAGACCCTGTAAAAGTTCTGTTTAATTAATTTGTTCAATTAAAAGGCAAGGTAAGTTTTGCAAAGTGACGCAACTAATAAAGACGCCTGCCTTCGCAGCCCTAAAGCTATCAGTTTTTTTTTCTTTTTATAATTTTCTGCAATGTTCATTCACGAGTCTTTCATCTCCACATCATCCACACAGTGCAATGTTTTTATATAATGAATAATATTTACAGGGTTAATTTTAGAAGCCAAATCATGTGGCAACTGGCAGATCCTAGTATGACAGGAGGATCAGGAGAAGACCATGTTTACAGCACCCGATGGTGGAAGATACCAGTTTTGTGTCTAGCCCTTTGGCCTCAAATGTGCCCCAGCGACATTCCAGAGCATGATGGTCAGAGTGTTGGACGGCCTCATAGGAGAATTCACGCTCGTCTACCTGGATGATGATGTCATTTGGTCAGAGACATGGGTGGAACCTCTGCACCACCTCTCACTAGTTCTAGAGAGGTTGGAAATAAATGGTTTGACATACTCGGTGAAGAAATGCAATTTAGGAAAAACAGACTAAGACTTTTTAGACCACATAGTGAGCGAGTCATGAAATAGGCCAAACCTCGGAAAACTGGGACTTATTGACTGTCAACAAGTGCAGTGAAAACTTAAGCAGCTAAGGAAATACTTTGGGCTCATCAGCTGGTTGCAGGAACATATCGAGAACTCTGCCCTCATTACCGTGCTCCTCACCAACCTGCTGTCACCGCAGAAATTGTACATGTGGGGTAGCAAGCAAGAAACAGCCTTCCAGTCTATTAAAGAAAAATTTCGAACATGCCCCGCACTGATATGATACGACTCAGCGCACCACTTCTTCTTGGAGATGGACACCAGCCAGGAGGGCTCGGCACCGCGCTATATCAGTACAATAATGAAAGACGAAAAATGCATTATAAATTTTGCAAGTGTAAAACTGAGTAGCACAGAGCGCCGCTATGACATAAATGAGTGGGAATGCATCGCTATATTCTGGGCAGTAGAAAGTACTGGATGTACTTAGAGTACCAACGATTTACTATGCGAACGGACAACCACTGCGAGAGGCGAGAAGTAAATTAACCCAATGGGCATTATTATTGCAAGCATACGACTTTGATATATGGCATGTGCTAGGGAAGAGCAACAAACTCGCAGATAAACTGTCTTGATCTCCGAGCACAGGTGTAACATCAATGGATGAAGTAGAGTGGAAGTAAGTCTTACCACCTATCACACAAGCACCACTCACAGAGACTGTAGTGATCTGGATAGATGTTGTAGGGAATGATGTGCCTGTATTGGACTTGTACAAGGAAATAGTGGAGGCACAAAAGGACTGCCTGGGAGATGCAAGAGAAATGTGAACAACAGGTGGAAGGATGGTGTATAATAGAAAGACACGTAGAGACGTACTCGCCACATTACAAGATGACATGGAGAACAGGTTTTCAAACACACATAATACAAGTAGCACAGTGGGACACCCAGGGGCAGAGCAAACGGCAAAGAATGTTTTAGCACATTTTTCTGGCCAGGCCTCGCTCATTGCGAAAGGAATTACGTAAGAAAATATCAACAAGTGCAACTTATTTAAGTCATGCAGAACCGATGGCTACCAATAACAGCCTAGGCAGCCAAGAAAGCCATTTGATACAGTTTGTTAAGATTTAATGGGACATTACACCAAATCAGATAGGGGTAAATGCTTTATTTTGGTTATCACTGACAGATTTTCAAGACATATAACTGTAAACAGTTTACCGGGAAGCACTAGCGAGAGCTATGCATGGTCTGGGGAATTTGGCATTTAAAAACTGTGATTTAACTTTCCGCATGAAGCCTATGAAGAGGCGCAACCAGGAGTTGAAGGTGCAACTCTGGCTCCATATGGCGTTCAGCATGCCAGCAGGACCGAACACCTCCCCGCCACACTCTTCATACTCCGATGCAGCATAAATGCAGCCACTAAAAAATCCCCCGCACAAGTACTTTTAGGGGAGAACATCCAGCTACCCAGTGAACGAAACTATCCACATACTAAAGATAGCAGCGTGACCGAGACCAGCGGCGCACGAGGATAGGCACAGATGTCGATACCGCGATCATCGCTAACATAAGATATGGTATGGAGCCTGGTGGTTGCCACACAGCAATACAACACCAGCCGCACTAACCCCAGCGCAAGTTTTCTACATTAAAGCACTCCCACATTCGGCCGCCTAGAAAAACTTCTGTGCCGGACTGGTTGGTCCGACAACTTACTTGGTCATAGTATGGAGGAAAATAATCCGCATACAACGGGACGATATTCGGGCATGACTATCATATGATCAGAAGATTTCGATGTCGAATTCCACAGGGTTCACCAAGGGTCTGAATCATGCCGGCACCATATGGAACCAGGTCGTAATGTCTACCCCGGATGATAATGTGGCAAGAGCAGCGAGAGAAGAAGCTCCCGATGTAAATAAAAAGCAGGTTGAAGCAGAGCAGCAGAAGGAAGAAGTGGAAGACCAGGCATTCTACGATGGCAGGGGCGCTGACGAGCCCCCTGGTGAAGTCCCAGCAAGGGAAGGTGGTGCGGCACTATGGGGAGGTGTATCGGAAGAAGGCGAAGAGGGTCCGGTGTCACACGACGCAGCAGCATTGACGGGAGTGAGCCCGGCGACCCACATCACGAAGTCTGATGGCATGTTGTCGTCGAGCACGACAGTGCAGGCTAGAAAACTGGAGGAAGCCCTCATACTACCGCCAGGAGACGCGGAAGGGGACGAGCTGGCCTGCTCCACGGAAAAGCACACTACCAACACGGCATGAGAAGAGGATCTGGAGGTACGGGAACAGGACCGGGTTGCCAGGATTATGTTACCGGGTCGCTACTAGCATAAGCACCAGAAAGGTAAATAGGAAGGTGACGAGGCAAGCAGTGAAGAGGAGAGTGGGAGAGGCAGGTCGGCTGGTTCGCTACTTCTCCAGTGGTCCAGGACGGGGAAACAGCCACCATGGGACTGCACCACATGTGGTGTTGCCACAGCACACTGTAGAGTGCACATTCGCCTGCTTCAGCAGCAGCAGAAGATCAACAGACTGCTAGCACATAGGAAGCCTTATGTGCTATGTCCTCGCCGCAGGGATCGTAGGAGGTGCTCCTGCTGCGAGTAACTGGATGGCTGCAAACTGTCTCGTTGGAGGAGGGAGGGGAGGTGGTTGACACCAGCTGCCAGCAGCGACAGCTGCAGGGAGCAGCACTCTACTGAGTGCTGGTGCGCACATCATCAGTCAATGGAATTTGCTAATTCACGAGTGCAATGAACAGTGGTATTTTAAGTGCTCGTGATGTGAGTGTAAGTGCAGAGCAGACCAGTGCATGGTGCAGTGCAACCACGTGTGCCTGCACGCATCTGTATTGAAAGTAGATCCTGTGGAGTTAGAATAAAGTTAATTATTCATTTACTAAGACACGCTCAAGGATGCCAAGTCACACAAGATGTTAAAGAACAGCCCTAATGTATGTCAAGTGCCCCCGTGGGCTTCAGTGTACTATTTCTTGTTTTTCTTTACTTTGCATTTCTCAGATGTTCCATCCCCATTTCATCTCATCCAGTGTTCATGTGCATTAAAGGGTTTCTGTGTCTCATGTAATTATTTATGCAATAGTTATGAGTAATTAAGCAACATGTGTATGTTTTTGCACAGTTTATGTGTGTAAGAAAATAGTTTACATTGCCTGCTTGCTCGCCATCCTGGCCAGCGCACAACGGCGGAAAGTTTAGTCACTCCACCGTGTCTCGAGGAGTCGGACGTGCGGACCGACGGGGTCACATTTCACGCGCTTGGGAAGCACATCAAAATTTTAACTAATCATTATCACTGCAATAGAGTTTAGATTACCTGAACATCGTGTGTTTTTGCCGCCCAAGAATTCCCCGCTTCTCCCTTCCCATGGAATAACATTGCCTGGGAAGCCTTAACTTTTACACATTAATTCATTGTGGCCTCGTGCCTTTTATCAGTGTAACCCTAGGGGGGGGGGGGTGTTAAGTCCACAGAAAGTGTTTTGTAATTTATTTTTCCTGGAGGAACATCTAAATAAAACCCAGTGAATTAATGTACGGAGTCTGCATCTTCATAACGTTTGCCTATGGGCTATAGGGATGCGGGCCCCCACCTTTCCCGCCTTTTATTGAGTGTACTATGCAAGGTTTTCCAATATATTTCAGAGTGTTTTTATCTTCGTGTAACTAAATATGGGTGTGTGAGATGCAATGAGGCCTCACTATGTAGAGAGCATAGTACAGGTATGCATTTTATTAATCACGACGAGCGGAACACCAACGAAAGGAGATCGCCGTGGTTGTCGGCACACGACCCTGGAACGAGGAGTCTGCTCTACAGCACCGATTTGGCATTGCATCCCGCAATGCCTAGCGCCCACAATCAGCATTGAAGGTTTGGTGAGAAACCGCAGGAAATCTCCTAGTGGGTGTCCTAGTTGCAGCTATAAATTACAGCGGGCAAACAGTCTAAGAGCCGGGAGCTCATCTCACAATTCCCAAACGTAAAAGTTTTAAATTTTACTCCCCATCCTACCATCAGTGCGTATTTATAATGAGATATGTGGATGTAACATTATTTTAATTCATCATTGTATTAAATAACCGTAGTTTGAAAATAATTAGAAAGGAAGCGCTTAAGTAAAAATTTTATGGTTGTAAAAATAAAATTACTATCTCTTTAACAACAATGTTATTAAATAAGTTGTTTGTAATGGAATTAATAAACTAGAGTAAAATGGCGATAGCAGCTAGTTTGTAACCAGTAATTTGTTTTATAATATTGGCATTAGAAAATCACGAAACCAAAAGCAAAATGGCAACCAAGTAAATTTGCTTAAATGAGAACAAACTTTAGTTCTGCCTGCTCTATCTGTTTGGCGTGATAGGTGTGCATGTGAATCAGGTTTTACTGATTTGAAGTGTGCCAGAGATAATTTCACACAGACCGGGCAGCAGAGGCAACTGGTGGAAGCCACGTGCCTATGTGCTTACTGTATGACCAAGGAATATTGTACACAGATATAAACAAAATGTGTCAGTACAGTTATCCAATTGACTTTATTTCTCCTGAATATTTTGATAAATCAATTAAAGTGTGTGTATATTATTATTTTTATATTTTTGACACTTTGCACCCCTACCCCCTTTGCCATAAGGCCTCCTGAGGAGCTGTAATGTGTTCGTTTCCCATCTGGGAGCAGGCATAGAACAGGAACTGATAATGTGCCCAGTTTCATGTTCAGAGAGTTAATGATGTTGAATGGGGTCGTACACCCGGTGGCCTATGACAGCTCTGGATACTCAGTCAATATTAAGGAGAGCTAAATTAATTGTCAGTTAAATTATGTTGAAAATAAAATATTTCCTTTAGAGCGAAGATGTCGGCCACTTCCCACAACTATATTATAACTGAATTTACTCTGCTTGTTGGAGGCAGGCCCCATTAATACAAAACCTACACTGGAATACACTTTAAAGATGATACTGCTATTAAGGGCAGTACGCAATGAACTCAGGAGAGTTAATGCAATAAAGCACATCTAATTAAGGTATGACTGTTTTATTACCGCAAAGGTACAACAAATGTTGCTGCACATGTGAATGTGTGCCCTTGGTTAAGCAGACCCGGCACTCTAGACCTGCCAGTGGTCACTACTGTGTATAACTTAAGTTATAATTAAGTAAAAAAGTGTTCCACGCGTGAAGTCCTGGTATGCTACCTCAGGATGCAGAGAGACCCCCTCGGCTAAATAAAGTTACTAAATGTTCCTGGATTATGTTAACTATTGAAATGAAAAGTTACAGCTTAAATTGACATGCAGAGGGGGGTAACACAGAGCTTACTGTTTGCCCTGCCAGTTGTCTCAAGTGCTGAAGTCTGACTAACGACATGGCATCAGTTCGGCGAATGGCCGGCGAATCCGGCACCAAAAATGAAAACATGAAAAAATGGAACTTAATTAATAACATGATTAATGAAAAAGTCATTGTACGTAATTATGATTACTGAACTAAAACATGTTGGTGACATACTCATGATCGCCGGTGCCCTAGACATGGCTAAGAATGTGATGTCACGAGTATGTCACCGCAATGGAAGGGTAATAATAAATGAAATGATTATTCAGGTGGCTGATTCTCAATAGATGTTCACTCTTAAAATTGCCAAGTTAATATCAGCATATGTCTTAATGGTGTTAATTACAGGCATGTGTATGGATATGCCAACATACGGATTTCATCTCTAAGAGTGGTGCTATACATGTCTTCTATGAGATGTTACCAACACTCTATACTGGAGCGGGCAGTTTCCCTAGTTAATGGCAGTGCAATCACAGCTAAAAATGATTTAAAAGGCTATAATTAATTACTGCAGCTAGGGAGTAGCTCGCCAGTTTGCACTTGCTCCGGGAATGTGATTCCCCATCTTGTGCGACATGGCACCTCTTGGAGCCATGTCGCACTATGGATTCGGCCATTGGACCCATCGACACCGCGCACATCGGAAATTTGTGGGAATAAGTGGCGGAGCTTATCCCAGTGCTCCCCAAATGGACTTTGTGTCGAACAGTCGTGACTTCGCAGGACACACTCATTTATGCCACATATCAATTCATCATGAGAGTTACCTCATGTGATGAATATTATGAACCGCGGCCACGAGTTACAGGGCAGCAAGAAAAGTGTAAATGTCGTTCTTGTCGACCTGCACTGATCGAGACCGCGACCTAATGTTGATCGGTCTAGTGTTGCTGTGTGGTTGATGCATCTGTGATGGAACAAATGGGCACAAGGGATATGTGAACATCAGGAATACGACAATCTGTGTACCATTTCATCTTCATACATTTCCAATTAAATAATTTAACCCGAATAACGGGATTTTGTGTCACACGGGAAGTAGTGCAGAGGCGCCAATCCCACATGCCTATGCTAGTTAGTGGCATCACCACATCTTGTGGGGTATGTCGTACATTGAGTGCCCACTCCGTGGACTTCACCTTTTCAACTCATCAGGTAACTGCAATAACTAATTTTATTTGGTCGGAACATTTAACTTTCTTTCGTCACCCCAGAGCATGCACCGCCCCACAGTTCAGTCCATTTGCCACACGGCTCGACCCTAATATCACCATGTATCTTTCTTTGTCGGCTTCACACCTTTTTATTCTGTATTAGCGTTCTCCAAGCTAGAGTGGATATTATTATAAACTTTTGTGCCTCATACGAGGGTAAATGAAGAAAATTTCACGTAATTGAATAAATATGCATACGTGTTATTTATAGGTTGGTATGACCATGTGATCATATTGATGTGTAACATGTGTTGTGATGTGGGAGGACTCTCACAGGAACGATGTGGATCGCCCTGCCTCTTACCCAAGGCAGAGGCGAGATGATGTGTGCCCAGCGCCAGCTCGATTGAGCAATGTTGGAGGTCTTGGGACGACGGCCAACGGGTATCCCTGGAGGTTGCCGTCATGCTGGTTGCGGTGATCATTGTGCACTCACCAGCACTGATGTTAAATGTAGTGGTTTCTACCACTGTACAAGCAAAAAGGTAAAGGCCCATTTACACGGCCGTTGATAAACACTGAATCTACTCTGCCTTTGGAGGGCAGGAGCCATAATACTCACACAAAACATCGATGTTAAACTTCAGCATTAAGGATGCCGTGCGCTAAATTACCTAAGGTAAAATGCAAATAAAAGGCTGGAATTAACACACACACTTTCATTGTGTCTACTGTACACACTACTGATCTTGTACACGATTCAAGCTAATAATGCGGGCTCGGCACTATTGCCTGCTGATAGCCAACGCTGCTTTTTAAACGTGCATACTGCACACTTAAGGTCTTATGGGAATTTAGCAAGTTACTCTGGCAGGAGTAACAGCCTGGTGAACAGCTACCAATGTTCATGATGCAAAAGGCACATATGATCAAGTGATTCCACTTGCAACTTCCATATCGAGAGGCACTGGAAATCATTGCCGAAACTGCCTTACCGGAGTACAGAGCTGCCCTACTACCTATACTAAACAGTAATATGGATGAGGTTCTCAAGGCTGCTATCATTCTGGTACGAAAGCAGAACTCATCACATCATGAGGAACGATGAAAACGGGAGTGGCATGCAACGGGACCGGGCAGACCATCCCGCGAAACAGTTTTTGAGCAAACCAGAACGGGACATTGCATGTGTGAACATTGAAAACATTCCGTACTGTGGTGATAAGCTGAGTGACAGTATGCACGGCAACACTGGACAAACAGAGCAAGGTTTGACAAGAGCCAGCCACCCGCGAACCTGTGTCACTACTGTCGACCAGCGATTGTTTTCCACTTGCATAGTGCATGCTTAAGCAACCCGAATCTGGATACCTACAAAGGGCCCACACTAAGAGGGCAGGGAAACGGCCAGTAGGGTGAAGAAGCCTGATGTTTCTTCTGCCCTGGTCACGTCAACAAAACCAGGCAAAACACCGCAGCAGGTATTCAGTTAGCAGGTGAGTGGGTGTCAGGCGAAATTTATTCGCATCCTTGCGAGCATGAATGGTCAACCCTGTCATGCACTTATTGATATGGCCGCATCACTCAACTTTGTGCAGCCTGGTTTAGTGAATCCCAGTGACATAACATCTGGCAATCACATAATTATGGTCGCTACCAGTCAAGTCAGGAACAGAGTATTGGGCCAAGCAACCATAACAGCAAAAGACAGGGACCTAGAGACAATAATGAGTGCAATTGTAACTGCAGGGGTTAAGGAAAATGCAATATTAGACGTGCCTTGGTTACAGGAACAGAACCTGCAGCTAGGAGAATTCATTTCGGCGCAAAAAATTGTGCACAGTGTACACTGTAGAGAGGGCAGCTGCAAGTGATTTACCCCCAGTATCATTAGAGGAATTGGATCATGAGATCTCGCAACATCAGGCGGCATTCCAGCATGTACTAAGCAAGAAGAGGGAGGTTTTTGCCAAAACCGACGCTCTCAGAACAACTGTAGCTGAACATGAAATCCCATTAATGCAAGAAGGGCCGATATACGCAGGGCCATGGAGTTACATGCCACATCAAACCAAAATAATTAGTGAGCAAGTTAAAGTGATGCAAGCAGATGGGGTTATTTAGCCGTCGTGTAGTAAATATAAATTAGATATCACATTTACGCCTAAGAAAGATGGGAGTCGGCGCTTCTGCGTGGATTTACGTCCGATCAACCAAGTCACATGTATATCAGTGTAAACAACACTCTCACAACATTCGGCAAGGCAGAGGTAATGATGTCACTATTCTCAGAAGAAAATATTGGCAAATTCCCATCAAACAGGAAGAATGAGAGAAAACCACATTCATGACACCTGACGGGCGGCGATTCAATTTTTCCATGATCCCTTTTGGCCTCAAAGGAGCAACCACTACCTTGCAGCCAATGATAGTCTGCGTGCTGGATGGGCTTATCGGCGACTTTACGACTAGGCGACTTTACGCTGGTGTACCTGGACGATATGATTATTTGGTCAGGCAGTTGGGAGGACCACATACATCACGTCTCCATGGTACCAAAGAGGTGCAAAATCAATGGAGTTACATGTACAGTGAATAAATGTCATTTGAGTAAAAGCAAGATGGAATTTTTAAGGCACATTGCAGATGAGGATGGAAACACACCTATTCTAGAACAGTTGAACTTAATAGAGAACCATCTGGCACCACCAACATGGAATGAGATGCACAAGTTTTTTGGCTTAGTTAATTGTTTAAGTGAGTTCATTCAAATTTTTTTAGTAATTACCGCCCTCTCACGGATCTACTTTCGCCCCAGAAACAGTTTGTGTGGGAGACGCGGAAGAGAATGTGTTCCAAGCAATAAAGCAAATATTCCGTTCTTGCCCCAAACTAGCACGTTACAAGCCAGACAAACACCTCTACTTACATATGGGCGCCAGTCAGGAGGGGCTGGGAGCTGTTTTGTATCAATGCATGGAGGACAGCACGAAGCGAGTCATCTATTTCGCCAGCGCAAAATTGGAACAAGTACAATGCAGATATGTAGTAAACAAGCGAGAAATGTTGGCAGTAGTGTGGGGGGTGAAAAAGTACCAGTCCTACCTAGAATACAAACGTTTCACATTACGAACAGTCAACAGGTACCTTGTTTGGCTACACACAATTAAATAAGCTCGCAGTAACCTCACCTGTTGGGCATTGCTCCTACAGTCATATGATTTCATGGTAGAGCACGTCCCCTGGAAGGAGAATCAACTGGCAGACACGTTATAATGAACTCCCAATGCAAGTATAGTGGTTACAGACGACACAGAATGGGATAAATTTCTTCCCTTTCTTCACACACAAGTTATTCTGACATGTACAAGTGAACCAGGTACGAGCTGTGGACGGTGATATCCTTGAAGATGAACTGTACAGGGAAATAGTCGAGGTGCATGACAGCTGCATGATAGCAAGAGAGAGAAAGTAGAAGTGTGTGAGAGAAGCCGTGAAACAGTGGCGTGTGATGGAAGGAAGGTTGAAAATTTGTGCGGCAAACAACAACACGAAATAGCGTCTGTTTGTACCAGCAACATGTAGGGTGAAAGTATTGGAGCACTCACACACAAGTAACATAGCAGGGCACACAGGTGCACAGCAGACGATCTGAAACATTAGACTGCATTTCTTCTGGCGAGGACTCTCGCACAACAATAGAAAACATGTGCAAAAATGTCTTATGTGCTCAAAATTCAAATCACGGGAAAAAGTTTATCCTGGTCGTCACTGACAACTTATCACGGTGGTAGGAGGCATTACGATAAGCAGTGCTACTGTTACCAACATCGTGCAAGTACTGGAACAAGAATTTTTTCCCCTGCTGGGACTACCACAAGCATGTGCTAACGGACAATGGAACACAGTTCATAGGAAGAAAGTGGCAAATCAAAGTGCACCCGGTTGGGTGTGCAACACTTGAAGACAGTGGTGTACTACTGCAGTGCCAACCCTATGGAGTGCTGCAACCAGGACCTGAAGGTACAACTGCAGCTCCATGTGGATGAGGCACACACCAGCTGGGCAGACCATCTTCCTTCTGTCCTCTTCACCCTCTGCCTGCATGTGAACACCCTGTCACCCAGAGATGTCCGCAGCGACAATGAGGCAGGTTACAACATCGCCACGATGGCGCAAGACCTGCCTAGCTGGCTGAGCAAGGGAGTGAGGAGGAGAGTGGGGCAGCACCTCCCACAGGAGGTCCCCCACCAGATGACACCATGTTGCCGACGCCAGAGAAGGCCACGTCCCCAAGGTGCTAGGACGACATAGTTCTGGATGATGGAGGGGGCGTCGCACTAAGGTCTGACTCCACCTCAAAATTCACGGAGGAGGCACACGAGACCTGGAGGTTCACGACGGCACCGACAAGTACGAGCTGCAGGGGAGAACAACCAGCATGGGAAGTGGGTCAGTACCTGTTCCAGGACCACCAGCAGTGGGTGCCCAAGGCACGATGTCGCCCGGCCCATTGGCACCATTCAGGGCGCATCCAACGGCTGGCTCCACGGAGATCGATGGCGCAGCAGATACCAGCGCAACCAGAAGAGATCCGGAACTGCAACTAATGGTGACACCTCTTGCAGTGGGTTTCTCAAGTGATGATGTGACGCCCATCAAAGGGATGCCGATTGTAGAGGAGGGCAGCATGACAGAAAATGCAACGGTGACAACACCAGCTGGGGAATCACCCGAGGGTGACTCCAACCCCCCAGTAGACGCTAGTCCACCTGGCTACCAGCAACGATGTGGGGTTGTGCAAGAGAACAGCAGCAGTGGCCATGACAACGGAGGATTGTGCGACTCATACGAGATCCGCTACTCAGCACACCAATGCCGACCACCTGCAGCATGCTGCACATGCATGAGCACGGGAACACCACAGCGACAATGAGAACATGCAGAATAACTGAAGCAGCAGGCGGTACTAGAATGTAGGGGCCTGGCAAGAAGCGCCTATGTGCTATGTCCACAAAGGGCAGACACAAGGAGGTGTGTCTGTCATCAGTGACGTGTGCGGCTGCAAATTGTCTCTCGGGGGAAGGGGGGTTTGACATGTGCCCATGTTGAACCCTTCCCCTTAGCTTGTTCGCCAGCCGTACCAAATTCCTTAATGCAGTGTGTGCGCGCGCTCTATGAGGGCAAGTGCAGTGCAGTGTGGTAAGGAACGACACTGGTGCAAAGCAGAGTGAGAGCGACCATGTGCATATGGCACAGGAATCTGAAGGTAGACCCTGTAAAAGTTCTGTTTAATTAATTTGTACACTTAAAGGGCAAGGTAAGAGTATGCATGAGGACACAACTAATAAAGACGCCTGTCTTCGCAGCTCTAAAGCCCTCAATGTTTTCAAAGTGTCTCTTTGTAATTTTCTGTAATGTTCAAATATGTGCCTTTCATCTCCTCATCATCCACACATAGCAATGTTTTGATATAATGAATGATATTCACAAGGTTAATTTTAGACGCAATATGTAACAACCGGCACACAGGGTACGTGTCCGATATACAAATGTGGTGTGCAAGGAAGTAATGCAACATGGGGTGCCAGCCTGCGAAGCCGGCTGGCAGGCCGCACATGGAATGTTCAGTTGTCGTTCGTCTTTGCGAAGTGTGTGCCGCTTCACATCGGGGCTCATGTTTCGCACACTTGTTAGACTAATAATTTCACAGCAATAGTTATTTAGAATACCAGAACCTATTTCGTATTTCAGCTACACGAGACTTACTGTCCCTCTCACCTACTTTGTGCTTACATCTCCTGGGTAAGCTTAAATTGTACTTACTTTATTTCATGTGACGACGTGTCTTTTCACGGTATTTCCCTAGCTGACTGGTTCGTAAGCAGCACCAAATGTAAGCTAATCCCAATGGCAAATGTAATCATGTAACTGAATAGATCGCAGCAGTGCCGAGTTACCACATGTGGTTTATTTCCAGTTCGCCGCAAGGCGTTTAAGGTACCAATTTTCTCAGAGCCTAATTTACTGTGCAAGTATGTTTGAAATGGTCACGACTTGGTATAATTAGTAACAGTGCTTCCTACGGGCATGTGGGAAGCCAAGATATCCCACAACGCAACAAGTAAGGGAGTAATTCATTCAGAATTAATTTTATTCTAGGAGGAGACAACAACTGCACTTGGAGGATTTGCCATGGTTGTTGGCTGAACGTCCCTGATGAACGAGCCAAGAGCTGCTCTCCGACTTCACGATATTGTCAACCCGACAATATATAACACCCTGGATAATTATCTCTACCAAGATTCCAAAACTGTATTCACCACTCTTTACCTAACCAATATCCTTATTGACCAACACTTTGGCATTAGTTGCCAGCCTACTGTGCATTAGATAAACGTCAAGAGTGAATTTGCTAGATTGAGGAAATGGTAATACAAATTAGATAATTAAAACACTTTTCATTTACTGGATTAAAAACTCCACCCACATATTGGTACTGGCGAGGGCACTGCACTTTGTGGTTCACAGGCCGTCCATTGCATAAAGTAACAGCTTCTGAAGATACATTTTCCTTGATATTATGCCTATGGTATTCACCTATTAGGTGCCGCTGAATATTAAATCTAGCTAAGTGTAGCTTCATTCTGCACTCCATATATATGTGACCCAGCGAGTGGTGTGTTAAAACAACAAGTCTGATGTTCAAACTATCCTTCTGACACACTTATCTTGATAACTGCACTCGTACTTCGGCCTACAGGCCTGCCGACTCACGCCAAACTAGAGAAACGTGTTATGCTGTTGAACAGACGGCTCACACGTTCCGTCTAGTGATATTATCGTCTTACTGCCATTGTTTCTTAGGTGCGCAATGCCAGTCCACTAACTTATTGCTCACAAAAGTTACAGCTTGTGAGAAATAGGTTAAACTGTCGATTTGGAGTTACGCAATTTAGGCCTCCAGGAAAGTTACTCGTTTTTTCCCAGCAGCTAGCACTATTGTACTCCGGGTTGTTCGACTCGCCCCTGGCATGCACTAGTGTTTTAGCTGATTGCACCGCAACAAATGCATATGGGAGCACACGTGAAAACTTCGGTTACATCAGTAGACACCTCAGGTCGCAACACACATATCGTCGCACCAGCATCCGCGACCTTACACCAACATGCGAGATATATCAGTTCAATAGCCAATGTTCCTCTTGTGTGTGAGTAGTGTGTTTGTTGTTGCACCAGGGTGCAATACAGGATGCAGGGTTTTGTTTGTGACACATCACAAAGTGTAGAAAAAGGTTTTTTTTTTATTCCAAGTAACATGTGTATTTTGATTTCATTTTTCAAGAAGTGTTATTGAGTGTTTGTATCATGTGACTGCCATTACAGGTCAAGTGACATGCAGGTTATTGCATTGTATTAATATTTCTATCTTCCAGGGTTTTTGCATATGTAGAATGGTAAATTCTGAAAGTGGGAGGTATTATCCACAGTTAAAATAGTCAGTGTAATGTTTGTTTATATTTTGCAGTTTTTACCTAGTGCAAGGTTGTTGATCACCCAAACATAGTAGAGTACATATAATCGTTAAGGTATTAGTGTACACAAATCATGTACACTAATAATAATTGTGAGGTTAATTTTGCAGTGCTATGTTTGTTATTGTAAATTGTTTATTTATTTTGTGTGGTTTGTTGTGACCACATGTTGTGTGGCAACACGGATCATAACCAAAAAGCCAAGCCAGGAGGGCCGAGTGGCAGAGGCCACATATTAACTGTGTGGTTAAGGACACTTGTCCGCAGACAACAACAAATCTTACCTGATTCTCTTTCAAACATTTCACAGTGTTTTATGAAGATGGTCATATTGCATCATAAAATCCAGGGTTATAAATATTTATGGAAATGGAATTTATGGAAATGGCGAATGGCATCGCCTGAGAGTGACATAAAACACAAGTGAAATTCAAACAAATTCAAGGTTGGACACGGACCCGTGGCTGTCAACAAACCGTGTCCATTCCTAATTAACTTTTATTTTGTAATGTATAATTGTTGATATATTTTCAATCATTTTCAGTGTTCTGTTATCATTTATCGTTCTTTATCATTACTATTCACACCTCACATAAATAAATATATCTGAATAATGCATCTCTTGTGTGTCGGGCTGGAATTAGGTGTTGATGCGCCAAACTCCCGTATCCATGATGGTCAGTAGCATCATCGTATTCAGTGGGGTAGGTCGTGCATTGGGCCCTTTCCAGGGACTTTTTTCACTAACCATGTGGCGTCAATGTCTTAATTTTTTAGATTACGGGAACCTCTTATCTTCGCCAAACCCTGGAGTGAGTACCTCCCCACCATTAGGCTAGTCTGTACATGGCCGAGCCATAATTTACAATTAATTTCATTTTGGCTTTGCGCCATTTTATCAGTTTAAGAGCTCTCCAAGCATCAGTGGAGACAGAAATTTATGTGTACCTCGTACAAGGTGAATTGAATAAATCATTTCATGAGAGTGAATGCATGCACATTTGTTTATTTGTCATTCGTACCATGCAACCATGAAATGGAATTAATGGAGTGAGTGTGTTTTACGGCGTGGGGTGGCCGGAACATTCCTTACGAATGTAATAGCGTATACGGGGTTCGACAACCCATACTAGACTAGGCATAACAGGATTTTAGATGAACTTCGCCATCAACAACAGCAGATGGCTGATACAGGAGGTGCAGCCACTCTGGGTGATCAGCCATACGCCCCCGAGATAGAGTCCTCATGTTCGCTGCTGAGCAGACTGGCACCCTGGGTAACATTTCCATCATAAAATCGAACCATTCCACATAACCTCCACATGCTCCTGGACAAGAAAGGCGACCCCATCAATGTGGATATTTTAACATTAAATTCTTTACTATGAGTGTTTACAGCTTTGGGTGGCAACAACAACCCACTGAAATTTCTTTGTGGTGTATAAGGGAGGCCAACAGCCCTTTCTAGCATTGGCCTAACAGGATATAGCTCTTCAAGATGTCGATTTTCTTCGCAATAGGAATGTTACTACAGGAATGACGTCGAGAGACCAAGGGGAAACCCATAGGCCATTGGCCTTCATGACCCCTGAATATCGAGCTCTGCACTGGCACCCAAAACACTGTAATATTTTATACCAGTTTCCATCCAAGGTACCCTAACCTGTAAACCCCCTTGTGTCCTAAACCACCACCACAACATAAATTGGCTTGCCCAAGTGTGACTTTCGCGAGCATTTAACAGGGACGCCACTCTACAGTCGTCAACTGCCGCTACATTAATTTGGCTTTCCTTCAAAAGTGATATCTGCATCCCGCCACTTTATGTCAATTGGTGCCACAACTAGTGTGGCTTTTCCTTCACCGGTGAACTTCGGTAACATATTTTCAACCTGTTTCCTGTATATTCCTGTTCTGAAAAATTATTTTGCCCATGTGCCCACGTGTATCTATGTGCTCATATGTCATATCTCTTTTGGACCGCATGGTCTGGTATATCTTGTTACTGGCTATCTTTTTAACCTGTCTACAATTAAATGGGTCACTAAAATTGGAAGATATCGCACCAGAACAAGGGGAATCTACCATGTGCATTTTGGTGCCAGTATTAATCATTGTACAAGCTACAAGTCCATCATTTTGGAACCAGCATACCATGCATATTAGTATCAGCATGTGTCATAATGGTAGTAATTAAAGGAATGTGTATGGATGTGACGACACACAGATTTCGTAACCAAGGGCGGAGCTGTACCCTGTCTTCTATGGAATGTTATCTACTCTCTATGCAGGAGCGGGTGGTTTTCTCTAGTTAATTGTGGTGCAATCACCGCTAACTATGCTTAAAATTGCTCCTATTAATTAGTGCTGCTAGAGAACCGCTTGCTACTTCACACTTCCTGCGGGAATTTTATTACTCATTTGTTTAAACCCCTTGGAGCCATGTCGCACTCTGGATTCGACCACAAGGCCTGTCGACATCGCGCACAATGGCTGTTGCATCTAACGGTCGTGACTTCATGGGACACTCTCGTTTAGGCCACATATCCATTCACCACGAGAGTTAGCTCATGTAATAATTGTTAAATATAATGACATGCGGCCACGAGTTACAGGGCGGCAAGAAAAGTGTATTGTTGTTCTTGTCGACCTGCACTGATCGAGACTGCGACCTAATGTCGATCGTCGAGTGTTGCTGTGTGGTTAATGCATCTGCGATGGAACATACTGGAACAAGGGATACGTGGACATCAGGAACATGTCAAATGTCCCCCTCTCTGGTGACAGTTTGGTTGTCGCAGACCCCCAAGGGACTGCCATGCCACTAGGTGCAACAGGATGTCAGCGGTCGCAGCTGGTTGTGGGACCTCAGGTTGTAAGGCCCACAATGATGCTGAGCTGCGGTGCCTGCTGATTCTCCAGGGTGATGAACCTGCTGATGTTTATGATGTGCCACGGCACCTGCTTGATGTAGGGGAATGGCCCCATCGCCAAACAGTGCATGGTGGTCAATGCTGATGATGTTGCTCCTGATTTGCCACTGCAGCGTTGGACCTCTTGGCGAGGGGAAGAGTATGTGGTCCTTGTGTGGACATGATGCTCCTTCTAATGAATGTTCTCCTGTGCCCCTGATGCTGTCCTCCGATGCAAGGTTAGCCGGTATGGCTGTCTTCGTCGATGCCATAGAATAGTCATGTGGGCAGATTCCCTGTGGGCTGATCGGACCTGCAGTTGCCCCCACTGACTTGCTTTGTGCGATATCACCTGAAGTCAGTGTCTCCACACTGGGTGTGGTGACACCCCAGACTGACTCACTCCGTGCTGCAATGCCTGTCATGCTGATGAATCTAGGGCTGTGGTCCTGCCGATGATGATGTCGTCCCACAGCACATGTTTGGCGAAGGGGATAGGCCCTGTTGCAAGCAGTGCATGGCAGATGATGATGATGCTGATGTTGCACTGCCATGTTGGACCTCTTGACGAGAGGAAGAGTATGTGGTCCTTGTGTGGACATGATGCTCATCCTGCTGCTCCTTCCCCAGCCCTTGTGATGAGATCCTTTGACGTGAGGTCAGCAGATATGGGTGTCTTCTTAGATGCCTCAGCAAAGTCTGGTGGGAAGCTTCCCTGTAGATTAATTGTTCCCATGGTTGCCCCCACTGACTTGCTTTGTGTGATGCTTTCAGAAGTCAGCACCACGATGCTGCACATCGGGATGCTCCGGCTTGATCCACTTCATGCTGTATTGCATTCTATGATGGTGATTCTTGCTTCGATGAGATTGATGATGATGCTTGATGCGAAGAATGTCATACCAGGGTTTGCTTGTCTCTTCATTGTTGTTCTTGATTATGTCAGTTACTGTGGTATTGGGCTCCTTCCATCTCGGCTGAGAGTTGTAGCTGTGCAGAACATGACTGTCTCTTCTACTCGTTCGAACGAGGAGGATGGTGCGACTCGATGACTCTCCAGCTGGATGTAGACCATTTCCTCATCAGCTGAAACATGATATTTTGTTGTTTTGCTTGTGCTGCAGTTTGCTTGCACCACCCTGTACCACTATGCGCATTTTCACCCGAGGGGTTGGCTCGGACAGTGACCCTCAAATGCCCTATGTATCACTGTAAGTGTGACCCCTGGGTGGCGATTACTGCTGGCATTGGCATTGCTTCCTCTGATGCCAATGTTTCCAGGGTGTGCAGACTTTGCATTTGTTACATTTCATTGTACTGATGCATTTGCTCCTGGCTGGTGGCATTGAAGGTTGCCATGCGGCCTGTTTTTCACATAATCGACAACAATGTTTTCCCCCTCTCCGAATTTTGCGAGGTGGGCGGCAAAAACTTGCTGTTGCAACTGGGACTGTGTATGCGTCACTGTCATATTGCTTCATCGTGATGCAGGGAGGTAATGGCAGTTAGTGTGGACCTGCCATCCCTGTTTCCCCTTCTGTGGCCAAAGAAAAGTATTCCAAATTTTAATCAGTGAACTCGGCCTTTCCCGCCTGTACTACTCGTTCAGTCATAGTGTTCCCGAATGGAATTGATTGCGACGCAGCTGCTTCGCTGATGCACGAATGTGGTGGGAGCATAGAAAAGTGCAGCCCAGATGATCATCGTTTACACCCTGG
Organism: Dryococelus australis; assembly: GCA_029891345.1. Lineage (NCBI taxonomy): Eukaryota > Metazoa > Arthropoda > Insecta > Phasmatodea > Phasmatidae > Dryococelus > Dryococelus australis. The sequence continues at coordinate 167,274,241 of CM057009.1, read as the reverse complement.
TTGCAGTTGGGTGCTCACAAATTTCAACTGGCTATGGGCCAACTGATCACATGAGCTTTCTGTTGTTGATTCGTGCATTGCTGCGCAGTTATTCCAACGAGTTTGTCCTTGTTTCGCCTCGTCTTTGGTCGCGAAATACCTGCATCGTTGTATTGCGGATTTCCTCGGAATCGCCTGTCTGAGCAATTTCTCGAAAGGCCGCGGCTCATACGTTATTGTGTGCTTCTGTTTTCGATTACTCCGTGGTTTGTCATTGCACTGGCTTTGTTGTGTGAATGTTGCGGATACAAACACAGGCGCTTTTGAACCTCCATTGTGAGAGTAATTTTGCAGTGCTATGTTTGTTATTGTAAATTGTTCATTTATTTTGTGTGATTTGTTGTGACTCCATGTTGTGTGGCAACATGGACCATAACCTAAAATACTTGCCAGTAGGGCCGACTGGCGGAGGCCACACTGAACTACAGGATTAAGGACACTTGTCTGCAGACAACAACAAACCTTACACGATTCTCTTTCAAACATTTCACAGTGTTTTATGAATATGTACATATTGCATCACACAGTCCAGGGTTAAAAATAGTTATGTAAATGGATGTGCCAAAAGGCATCGCCTGAGAGTGATGTACAACACAAGTGAAAATGACACAAATTCAAGGTTGGACATGGACACATGGCTGCCAACAAATCATGTCTATTCCTATTTAGATTTTATTTTGTAATTTATAATTGTTATGTTATATTTTAAATCATTTGCAGTGTTCATGTATCATTTGTCGTGCATTATCACTACCATCAACACCTCACATAAATAAGTAAATCTGAATAACGCATCTTTTGTGTGTCGAGCAGGAAGTTGGTGTTGAGGCACCAAACTCCCGCAGCCATGATGGTCAGTAGCATCATTGTATCCAGTGGGGTAGGTCGTGTGTCGAACCCATTCGGGGGACTTCAACTTTTTTCACTAACCATTTTGCAGCAATATTTTAATTTTTATATTACTGGAACCTTTTAACTTTGCATAACCTCGGAGCGAGCACCTCCCCACCATTTGTCTCGTTTGTACATGGCCGAACCGTAACTTACAAAAATTTCATTTTGGCTTTGCACCTTTTTATCAGTGCCTCATAAGAGGATGAAATAAATAAATAGTTACGTAAATAAATGTGACTGTGTACGCATTTGTTTAGTGGTTATTCGCACCACTTAACCATGAAATGGAATTAATGAAGAAAGTACATGTGTGGCGTGGGTTGGCCGGAACAACCCTTACAGGTGAAAATGGAGGGTGGGGGGGGGGGGCTCGACAATATGTACTAGACAAGGCTTAACAGGATTTTAGAGGAACTTCACCATCATCAACAACAGCAGACGGCTGGTACAATAGGTGCAGCAACTTTGGGTGGTCAGCCATACGCCCCTGAGATAGAGAGTCATCATGTTTGCTGCTGAGCAGACTGGCACCCTAGGTAACATATCAATCATTAAACCGAATCATTCCATATAACCTCAACATCCCTCCTGGACCAGAAAGGCGATCCTATCAATTATTATTGTACTAAACTACTCACAAATGTCTATGTGTTACTCTGTTCTCGCTCAGTGGTGCCCCTGGTGGAAAGACATGACACTACAAATATTTATTATCTCTTATGTAAAACATTGGCTTAAATATTGCAGCAGATTTTGGCATGCATATGCTAAAGGACGAATTATACACAACATAAAACATTTATCCTGTATTAATACTAAAACAAACCTGCCCTGCTGTGGCACTTAAGTGCATGGCAGGAACACAAACATAGTGATGACATGACACTTTAAATAATAACACACATTATAACCCTCAAAGAAATACATACATGAACATAAACAAACGCACATGGGTGCATCCTTATGTTTGCTATGTTGCACTAGTGATTGAAAATAGATACAGGTGCAATACACACGTGACACTTCTGCTGGGTGCACAGGTGCACAATGTAGAACACAGCATAAACTTACCTTACAAACACTTAGCAAATTACATAAAACAAACACTGCACTAAAGAAATAAAGAATGGCCATGAAAAACAAAACACAATTGCACTTTATACACTGGAGCACTGATCCTAACACTTGTAGCACATGGCACTGCGTGTCGCTAATGCTCGACGACACTGCAGTGTTGATTGAAGTACTATCAAACAGGCATGGTGAACGGGCTGAAGTAAACTGCACACATCAATATTTTAACCTTAAATTCTTTACTCTAAGTTTTTATGGCGTTGGGCGGTCGCAACAACCCACAGCGATTTCTTAGTGGCATATAAGGAAAGCCTAGCAGGATATAGCTCTTCAAGAATACGATTTCCTTCGCAACAGGAGTTGTACTACAGGAATGACGTCAGTACACCAAGAGGAGGGCCTCCTCTTGGTGTCCCGGCGTCATCGGTCATCTGCTTCACGATCCCTGAATCTCGTGCTCTGCACTGGTGCCCGAAACCCGGTAATATTTTATCCCAGCTTCCATCCAAGTACTCTAACCTGTAAACACTCATGTTCTAAACCACACCACGTCAACGTGAATACTAGGAAACTGCGGAGAACAGATTGCGATGCACCACAGCAACCCTGCCAACCGAGGCTTTTAAAACCATTGCTCTGGATATCATGGACCCAAACCCCCATACCAAAAGTGGGTAACATTACCTATGTGTTGTAACAGACTTGTTTACGAGATGGACAGAAGCTTTACTGTCAGTAATGTTCGAGCACTCACCGTGTCTCAAATCCTGCAAAGTGAGTTCTTCCCGAGGTTGGGATACCCCGAGTATTTGCTAACTGATAATGGCACCCAGTTCGTGGGAAAGAAGTGGAGGGAATACTTTACTGCATAGAAAACCGAACACCACACCACCCCGGCTTACCACCCCACGGCGAACCCTACTGAACACTAGAACCAGGATGTAAAGATAAAGTTGCGAGTCAGGTTAGGATCCAACCATACGAGGTGGGCATAACTCATTCTGGAGGTGATGTTTTGTATAAGGAACAGAATGAATGCAGCTACCGGTAAGACGCCCGCCGAGATGTTACAAGGCCGCGAATTATGTTCGCCCGGAGAACTCCGCGAAAACCCGCCAGTACAGCTGAAGGGAATTGTAACTCACCAACAACAGATACATGCGCAGGCATGGGAAAATCAGGACAGGTATTGTGACACGTGGGTACCGGAGTGTAAAAAGCAGCCTCCCAAATTAACACCCGAAATGTGTTTGTATGTCAGAGAAAACCCATTGTCCACAGGGATAAACACCATTGTGCATGGCTGGCACCTATATGGATTGGACCAGTTAGACTAACACATAAATTGGGAAATTCCACTTTTCTGGTAAAGCTGGGACCGCGATGATATGCTTATCGCCCGCACACCATTAGGGAAGAGAGGCAAGGAGACGCCGATAAGCCAAGTACCACGGAGATCGCGGAACAGCATACCAGAAGAGTAGATATATAAGGGGAATTCTAGCTCACTCCTTATTTTCATCGATATTTCGAGGTGTTTTACTCTAAAATCAAAGTTTTTGCGGCCTTATTTAGACTCTAATAATTTTTGAACAGGAGCTCTCCAAAACAAGCAATTTTCCTCGAAAATCATGAAAATTTAAAAAATAATTATGCAAATTTTCATTTTTACCAAAAATACTGTGTCAATTTGTGCCACTTCAAAAAACATCAAAATTTAAGAAAAAAAACATGCAAATTTCTCGCTTTTCAAGCCGTTTTTCAAATTTTTGTATAAATGTCCATTTTGCAAACAAGAAATCTAAATCAAGCAAATTTATGCTAGAAATCAAATAAAAATTTACAAATTAATAGAATTCAATTTATTACATGAATACAATATCATGCATAGTTTTTTTTCCCCCCAATTTTTCACTTCTTTTAAACTTATATATGCCACAAATACTTGTTTCTCATTTATCAATTTTAAATCATTTTCATTACCTATCTTTGCATAGCAATCTGGTAAAGTAATTTTATATCTATCATTTAGAATACAATTAATTTTTTTACCGAATTTAGATGCATAAATTCGAAAATCTGTGACTTCATACCATATATCAATTTATAGTTCCGTTAGTTTAATGAATTGAAATGAACTGTTTAACATGTTGAGCAGAGACTCCATTTTTGTGTTTATTTTAAAGGAAATAAATTATTATAGAAAATTTTATTTCATTCTCTTAATAAATTAATTTTCTTAATAAATTAAATTAAAACGATGCTCGAAATGGAAAACAATACCATAACCAAGCAATTAAAAAAATGTGGCAAAGTATTAAACATATATAGTTTTGTATCACATTAACACATAACAGATGAACATATTAGTACCTGTAAAAAATGTTCTGCTGAAGATGCCAAATTTCAATATGAGTTAAAAAAGGAGAAAGTACTGTGCGAAAGTGGAAAATATGTTTCTAAACTGTATCTCAAAAAGCATAAAAATAGTAAATCGCACAATTCAAATGAAATACAACATGATTATTCAACTAAGGCACGTGTAGCATGTAATGAGAACAAATCTATCGATTAATTTTATCTTCATAAAGCAACTAATGACAAACATAATAAAATGTAAAAAATACTTTATTGAAAAAATACTGTTTAATGTCGAAAATAAGTTTTTATTGTATATCTCAAAGAGCATAAAAACAGAATCACAAAATACAAAAGTAGATATTCTAAATGAAATTCAACATAATGATTACCCAACAAAAACATGAACAGCGTGTAAAGAGAATAAATCTATAAAATTTTATTCTCTTCGTAAAAATACTAAGGATAAATATGAAAACAATATGCTAAAAATTCTGTAGTGAGAAATGTTATCACAGAAGAAGTTAAATAATTTTTAAAAAATATTATTAATAATATAAGCACTTCATTCCAGTATTTTCATTATTTTTTACATTTCTTCCTTTTTTCTTCTTTAAAACATTTATAATTATTTTCTTATAAAAAAAACAACTATGGCTACAAAATATTCAGTATTATATCTGAGCGAAAGGAGAGTGACTGAGCTGAGAATTATAGCTAGAGAATTAAAAATAAAAAATTTATTTAATTATTTTTAAATTATCTTATTACAACATTTATTATGAAAAAATGTCAATCAGGAGAAAATATAAATGGTCTAACAGTTGCGGAGTTAAGAAATAAAGCTAAATGTTTTAAAATAACAAATATAAATAATGTAAGGAAATTGGGTTTAATTACAGCAATTATTAATGAGCAAAGAAAAAGACACTTAAAAATTTGCCATTTTCTTATTCCAATATAAATGAATTATAAAAGAAAGATAAAAAGAAATCGAAAAAATATTTCCATACTCTAATCATCTATTTAAAACAAGAGAAAAAGGAATTAAAATAAATATTCCCACTTTACAATAATCTATTTGTGAAACAAGAAAAAAAGGAACTAAAAGAAATATACAAATTTTCTAATAATGTGATGCATGCCGCATACCACCTCCCAGTAGTCCATGTGCCCACCGCACCAAATCAAGAAAGACTTCACAAGCAATGCAGCCAGTGTGCGCACTCTACTATGGAGGCAGCGCAGGTACAGTGCAGTAGTAGTGTCACCAGAGTAACGCAAGTTTAGTGAGCATACCAGCATGGTGATACAAAATGAGATCCCAACATTTTGTGTTTTAATATTCTAAAGTGCTTAACAACAACGCAAATGGTACATAAGAACACGTGTACACATAAACAGCCCAGTTAAATGCCTTAACGTCCTAATATATTTCTTTTGCAGTGTTTTTCTTTGTGTAAATATTTTTCATTCTCACATATAACCATCCGCATCACATATCACAGTGTCATTCTGCATGTGAATTATTTTGTAGTGGAAGAGGTAATTTTAGCAATTTGAGGGATCCTCTAAAGGTAAGTGTAAAGTGTTTTCAAGCAAGGGTAATGTCTAGTAAGTAGTTCCACGCGCGGTGCTAGTCCCCCAAACTGGTAAACATACCACGTTTTTCCAGTCAGTAAAAGTTTGTCTTGCGAGGGGTGCACCACGTTTCATTATGACTCGCGCTTCGCACTGATGTTAGTCAAGTTGTCGGAATGGTAGTAGAGCTCTGCCACACATTAGGGCAAGCCATTTGACATTTGTCTAATGCACAGGAGACTGGCAACTAGTGCCAAAGTGTTAGTCAATAAGGATATTGGTTAGGTAAGTAGCAGTGAATACAGTTTTCAAATCTCTGTAGAGATAATTACCCAGGGTGCCATATATTGTCGGATTGACAATATCGTGAAGTCGGACAGCAGCTCTTGACTCGTTCCTCAGGGTCGTTCGGGCGACGACTACGGCAAATCCGCCAAGTGCAGTTGTTTTATCCTCATATAATAAATATTAATACCGACTAAATAACTCCCTTACTTGTTGCATTGTGGGATATCTGGGTTCCCCACACGCCCATCCAAAGCACAGTTACTTATTATGCCGACTCGTGACCACTTCAATCATACTTTCACAGTAAGTTACACTTTGTAAAAATTGGCAGGAGAAGGCCCGTACCTTAAATGCCATGCGGCAACTGGAAATAAACCACACGTGGAAACTCGTCACTGCTGCACTTTTTCAGTAGAAGATTACATTCCCATAGGGAAAAGCTTACATTGGGTGCTGCTTACGAACCCGTCAGCTCAGGTAATTCTCTGCAAGACACGTGGTCACATGAAATAAATTAATTACAATTTAAGCCTACCTAGGCGTTGCAAGCACTAGGTAGGTGCAATGGGCAGTGGAAGCTTGAGCAGCTGAAATACGAAAAATGTTCTGGTATGTTAAAGTAACTATTTCTTTGAAATTATAAGTCCGACATGGCGACAGCTGCCCGAGTGCGCGAAACATGAGCCCAGACTTGACGCGGCACACCCCTTGCAAAGACGAATGGCTACAGACTTTCTCTGCACCATTAGCCGGCCGGCTTGGCAGGCAGGCAGGTGTGCATTACTTCATTGCACACAACATTTGAAAATCGGACACATGCCCTGTGTGCCGATTATTAAATATTGCTCATAAAATTAACCCTGTTAATATTTTCATTATACCAAAACATTGCACTGTGTGGATGATGTGGCGATAAACGACACATGAATGAACATTACAGAAAATTACAAAAAGGCACTTCGAAAACACTGAGGAATCTAAATTGTTAACAACTTTGCATAAAAGAGAAAAGTATGTATTTATGTATGTATGTATTGTATTTTAAAACAGTATCTAATGAATGGATTAATACTTAATAAAATACATAGAATATTAAAGTTTAATCAATCTGATTGGCAGAAGAAATATATAGATCTAAATACAAAAATGAAAAATAATGTAGAAAATTACTTTGAAATTTTTTTTTATTAAACTCATGAATAATTCCGGGTTTGGTAAAATGATGGAGAATATAAGAAACAGGGTAGATATAAGACTGATAATAGATGAAGAAAAGTGTGAAAAATTAATCTCAAAACCAAATTTCAAAAGAAGTACTATTTTTAATGAGAATATTGTGGTCCAATATATGAATAAAACAAATGTAAAATTTAATAAACCAATTAATTTTGGCATGTCGATTTTAGATATAGCAAAATAATTAATGTATGATTTTCATTATAAAGTTATGAAACCAAAATATGGCAATAAAAATTTAATTGTTATAAAGATACCGATAAGTATTTATATTATAAAAAAAATTTTTAACGATGATATGAAGTCGATGATAACTAAATTTGATACAAGTGATTATCCAAATGACAATATTTATAATGTACATCAAATAAACAAGAAAGTTTAATCAAAAAAAAAGAAAAATGAATGTAGTGGCCAAATAATGAAATAATTTATTGATTTATGAGCAAAAATGCATGCTTACAAAGTTGATGAAAACGAAAATAATTATCGTAGGGTGTAAACAATTGTGTAGTTAAGTTAATAAGAGAATTACATTTGAGGACTATAGGAACTGTTTGTTTAAAGAGAGCATACATTATAGAAAAACGAATTTAATAAGCAGTGAGAAACATGACATATAACCAATAGAAATTAATAAAATAGCATTAAGTCCATTCGATAACCAAATGATTGCACAAGAAAATTAAATAGATACATTACCATATGGGTATCAAAATGAATAATTTTAAATTAATTTATTATTATTATATTTTTAATTAATTTAATTTCTAAAGCAATATTAATATCAGCACAGTCAAAATCAATCAGTTTTCAATTTTCGTCTCTAATTTCCAAGACAATATGATTAAACCTATCATTATTAATTTTATAAATAATTGGCTATGCAGGCTCATAAATATTAGAATCTCTAAATCCAAATATATTTTTAGTGGTAAACTGGCTATTATATATGTTTCTAAATGATTTGATTAATCATATTTGATAAACAAACCATATTCTAAGTTACAGTAAAAATGTATTGTTTTAAATGGGTTAAAATTAGGTAATTTAGTACCTATAACAACATTGTCTTTTCAATAGTCACATTTATTTCAAAACCAAGAAAATCCGATGATTGGTGGTCAAATTTAGTATCAAACTTAGATTTGGTAGATATTCTATTATTAACATTATCTACTATTAATTCAATGTTATTTGTTGAAAATGGTTCAATCGAATTTATAGTTTCCTTTAATGATTCAATATCGTATTGACATCTATGAAAAGTGGTAACTTCATTTTTATCAACATTAGGGCTCATGTGTTCAATTGTCCTTATTGTATTGTTGTTTATATTTCGTGATAATTTTTTGTATGAAAACTAACCAAAGCAATCGATTTTCCATTATGGATGATATCGCAATAAAGCTGTTCTTAGAATGAAACTATTATTTGTTAACTTTAACAGTTTACTATCCATTTATAACAAAAATGATTATATAAAATGAAAAAAGTTAATTGGGGCATAGGTTTTTTAATTTATCAAGAAAATTCTAAAAATAAATAGAATGGTGAATTAATGCCTGATGTCATAAGAGGCTTAATTGCTGGGAATAGTAATTGCGAAAAAAACTAATTTAATGATAAATTTTATTTATAATGTAGGAAGGATAAATTTTAATAAATTGTATGTTTATTCATAAAGTTTAAATCAACCAAATATAATGAGTTACAAAATGATTTTTTTATATTATCCAAAAGCTTAACATTAAAGACAAAATGATATACTTAATAATAATGATGATGAAATTACTCCATTAAATCAATGTGAGAATTATTCTCTAGTTATATTTGATGATGTTATTTTAGATGACCGAGATACTGTTTGTGATTATTTCACCAGAGGAAGACATAAAAATTTAGATGTATTTTATTTATCTCAAACATTTTCAAAAATACCTAAACAATTGGTAAAAGATATTACAAATTTCTAGTGTATATTTAGGCAAGATGATACTAATTTAAAGAATATTTATAATGATTTTGTTGGTGGAAAAAAAACATTATGAAAACTCTAAATAAATTTTTTCATAATGTTGAGATGAAGATAATTGCTTTATTACAATAGACATGACTAGAAAAATAAAAGAAGGAAATTATAGAAATAAAATTAATGATTTTATTATATTTTTTAACTTTTTGTATATAAATAAAGACATCCTATTATTCTTGCTATCACCAATATCAATTTTGCACTGTCAAAAAAAAAAAGAATCAGACAGAATGTGTTATCAATTTTTAAAATATATATGGATATATATAGTGATTAAAATTCGCATTCAAAAATTGACAAAGAAAAATTTGAAAGTTCTTTAAGAATATTTCAAGAATATCATAACACTTTTTCAGTTGATGGTAAACTCGATAAAGAAATACTTAGTTTAATCAACAAGCCAAGATGTGGTGTTAAGGATAAGATACATGTTAACCTTCATTAACCACAAAATTGACTAAAAACCCATCAAAATGAAATTTTGCATATGCAAATAAATCAATTTGGCATTTGGCAAAAACACACAAATTTTAAATTTGTTTATGATAGAAATTCTGGCGATATACTTAATTCATACAAAGAAGGTCAACATAGAAATCAGAAATTACAAGGAATTTGTCAGACTAGATCATACCCACATGGTAGTGCACTACCTCATGCATTTTTTCCGAATCAGAAAAACAGTCTTGTTTAAATTCATATCAATAGGCAGGAACATTCGTATAGTAATAGAAAAAAACATTCCTGAAAATAAAGTTAATTTATTAGCAGTTTTGATACACAAAATCGGCAATGCATTAGATTTTCAACATAAAAGTGATAAAAATGTGGTTATGTATCCAATTCTTACAAATGATTTGTTTGATTTGCAACTAGATGACATACAAAGCATTCAAAACTTTTATGGACCACCTCAACAATATAATTTTAATGATGATGAACCAATTGATTTATGCAAAGATGGAAATGTAAAAAAGTGTTAATTATTGATGATAGATTGTATATTTTTTACAATAAAAATTGGTAAAAAAAAATTAATGATAACAAATTAATCAATAAGCCTATTTTGAGAACAAAAATGTTTCAGTTTTAGCAAGCTATTTCAATAATTTCTTTATATATCAAAGACCATCAGGTGAGTTAGTTCTGATTGTAGATGGTGAAATTTATATGGTTAATTACTCTACTATATTCAGGGAAATCTTTTATGTTCTATGAAAAGTTGTATTATGCTGAAATAGACGAAAGTCATTTCCAGATAAAAGATTGTGGTCAAATTAGAGATAAATTTCCTTATTTACGAAATACAATAGAGTCTGCTTTTAGATATACAAATAGCTTATTGTATTCTTTTTACAAATGAAACTGTTAGCAAATATAACGCATTTACAAAGAAATTGACTAGAGTTGTTAAAAAATAGCATTGTATTGTTTGGTACAAAGTGTGAATATAATAACAAAATTATAAATAAAATGAAATATATTGTTAATGACTTAGCAAATTTAACTCCTTAACATCTATAACATTCAATGATTTTAGTCTATATTCTTTAAAATTATTTATCTTTATTTTTTAATTTCATTTATAAAAAAATATTAATAAACGACTTATCACAACTAAACAATTTCACTTTTCCATACTTTCGCATATAAAAATGGAGACAATTCTAGACATAAATAATAACAAAATTATTTACAAAGGCAAACAAGTTTTTATGATTATTGATGAAGAAAATAATCCTTGGTTTAATGGAACTGACGTAACTAGACTTTTGAAATACAGAAAACCATGAAATTCATTAGATTATTATGTCGATAAAGAGGATAAAAAGAAATTTACTTAACTTAGAACCGTCCCTTAAACAGGGACATTTTCAAACATGAAACCAAATGCTATATTTTCAATAAGTCAGCTATATATAAATTAATGTTTAGATCAAATATGCCTCTAGCTGAAAAATTTACAAAATGGGTAACTAAGGAAGTTATTTTTCAATTAGAAAACATGGTAAATATAAGATTTAAAAACATGTAATGCATTTATACAAAGGCCAAATAAAGCATTTAAAATATACAAATTAAATTAAAGATGATCATATTGAAAATTTAAGAGGGAATGTTGATATGGCTTTCGATGTAAAAGCTTGCAAAAATGAAGAAAATAGATAAACTACATATTCAACCCCACGTGTTGTACCACAAGCAGAAAATAAAAATTTAAATCCAACTTTCATTCTTTTAAAGTTATTTGATAATAATTTCGAATATGATATTGAATATGATGGTCATTATGTTATTAGAACTCAAAGTAAGTATGTTCGAAGACAATTGAATGGAATTGAAGGTAGGCATCCAATTTTTGAAATATTATTGAGGTTTGATTATGTTCCAAATCTATCAAATTATACCAAAGAATGAAGGAAAGATTGAATGATCGCATTGATTGTTATCACAACTATTTTAGTATTGTCAGAAACTATACTGAACAACAATTGCTTCGTTATATAAATAATCTTTATCGAATTGCGTAAGAAGCTAATTTTTATTTTAAATTTACAAAACAGCTGTTTTATTAATCCTTTTTACACAACTTTTATTATATTTAATTTTTAAGACATTTTCAACCAAATATTCATTTGGGTAGTCAGTTTTCATAATTTTGTATTCTTATTAACTACCCATTATTTTTCTTCTTTAGTGCCTTTCAGCTTGTAAGTTGGTATATAATAATTTAACACTTGAACAATAGTAAATAATTCTGTTGACCAATTAGCAGTACATCGTTTTTCAAACATTTGTTTCCATTTTGCTGAGACGGACAACATAGCCAACTTTCTATTCCTTTGGCTAAATTGTCTAATATTTTTATCCATTTATAATTGCAATTTGAAACCATTTTCTTCCCCATTTTATTCTTCATTGTCTGATTAAATCTTTCTACAAAACTTGCTTTCAAATCGCTACAAGAAGATTAATGTTATATTTTTGCATAAGCGCTTTAAACGTTTTTTTTAAATAAAATTCTAAACCATTCTCACTGTGTAAATTATGTGAGAATCTTTGCTTCGATATAGATTCAAAAGCATTTACTACATATTCAAATGTTTTATATCTAATAGCTACAGCAAATACAAACGTAAAAAATACATTGATAATTGTCATCATATATTTATATCCATTATTTATATGCGGTATGCCTTTGAAATTGCCTGTATCCATTTCAGCAAGATCAATTTGCCATAAATAATCGATTCCATATTATATTTCTTTCATTCTGGGGAAATTTCTTATTGCTGGTTTATATAATTAATGGATTATTCCTTCTAACTTACATGGTGCCATGTGATCACATCAGGATCGAGGTAAAGATAGAGGAGCGGAAAATATAAAATGTTTAATAAATTGGAACTTTAGGAAATTTGGTTACCTGGGGCGCCATACATTATTTTCCAGAATAATGCCAATGATGTCGGTAGAGTTGACTCGTTGCCCTCAGGGTCGTACGGCCGACGACCATGGAGTAATCCCCTCAGGGATTGGAATTACTCGTCTAAAAAGTTGATGTGCTGTGCCTCCAGAGGTGCTCTGATGTGTTCCTGTCCCGCCTGAGAGGAGATGTAGGGCAGGAACTGATGATGTGCCCAGTGCCACGTTCGGTAGAGTTAACAATGTTGAATGGGGACTCTGGATACATGGTCAATATGAAGGAGAGTTAATTTAATTATCAGTTAGATTGAGCTGAATCCAAAATCTTTCCTTTGGGGCGAAGCTGTCTGCCACATCGCACATCTATATTATCACTGAATTTACTCTGCCTGAGGGCGACAGGCCCCATAAATACAAAAACACTGAAAGACACTATAAAGTTGATGCTGCTATGAGGGCGCAGTACTCGATGAACTCAGGTGAGTTAATACAATAAAACATGTCTAATTATGGTAGGACTGTTTTATTACCACTAAGGTAGAATGAAATGTTGCTGCACATGAAAATGCATACCTTGGTTAAGTGGACCCAGCACTCTTGACCTGCCGGTGGTCACTACTGTGGAAAGTAAGGTGTAGGCCTTAAGTTAGAATTACATAAAATGCATCTCCGCTTTAAGTCCTGGTATGTTACCTCAGGATGCAAGTAGACCTCACCTCGTCTGACTAAAAGTACTTAAATGTTCCTTAGTTATGTTAACTATTACCATGAAAGAAAATGCAGCTTATATTGAATTGCCGAGGGGGTACACAGAGCCTACAGTCTGCCCTGCTGGTTGTCTGGAGTGCTGAAGTCTGACTAACGACATTAAACATAATTATGAATACTAAACTAAAATACATTGGTGACATACTCGTGAATGCTGGGGCCCCAGATATGGCTAAGAATGTGACATCACGAGTATGTCACCCCACTTGAAGGGTGATATTAAAAGAAATAATGCCTCAGGTGGCTGGTTCTCGATAGATGATTACATGTTCACTCTTATAATTAAAATATCAATATCGATGTGTGTCGTAATAGTAATAATTACAGGAATGCATGTAGATGTGAAGAAACACGGATTTCGTCACTAGGGGGCGGAGCTGGAGCAGGCTGTTTCCCTAGTTAATTGTGTTGCAATCCCCGCAAAATTGCCTAAAAATGCTATTAATTAATGCAGCTTAGCAGCTGCTCGCCACTTTACACTTCCTGAAGGAATGTGATTCCCTGTCTTTTGACACTAATTGGAGCCATGTCGCATTCCAGATTCGGCCACAGGGCCCGTCGACATCGCGCACATCAGAAAGCTGTGGGAATAAGCAACGCCACTTTTCCCAGTGCGCACATCAGAAAGCTGTGGGAATAAGCAGCTCCACTTATCCCAGTGTTCCCTCCAATGGCTGTTGAGTCTAATGGTCATGACTTCACAGGACACAATTATTTAGGCAACATATCCATTTAACACGAGAGTTACATCTTGTGATATATGTTAAATATTATGACCCGCAGCCACGAGTTATAGGCCTGCAAGAAAAGTGTAAACGCCATTCTTGTCGACCTGCACTGAACGAGACAGCGACCTAATGTCTATCAGTCGAGTGTTGCTGTGTGGTAAATGCGTCTGCGATGGAACAAATGGGCACAAGGGATACATGGACGTCAGGAACACATCAAACACCCACCTCTCTGGTGACCGTTTGGTCCTCGCAGACCTCCAAGAGACTGCCACGCAGCTTGGCGCAACAGGATGTCGGCGGTCGCAGCTGATTGCGAGGCCTTAGGTTGTAAGGCCCACAATGATTCTGTGCTGCACTGCCTGCCGATGCTCCACCGTGATGACCCTGCTGTTGGTAAAGTGCCACTGCCCGTGTTCGCCGAAGGATGTTGTTCCCTTCGCAAGTGGTGCACACCTGCCGATGCCGATGCTGACGATTGGAGCAGCGGGTAGGTGTCGAGACACGCTCATCCGTTGACTCGGCGCTGCTGCTGATGCTGTCGCTGCTCTTCGGACCCCTCGATGCTCCTTCTGGCGAGGGAAAAGGTATGTTGTCTCTTGCTGGACTTGATGCTCCTTCTGATGAACCTTCCCCTGTACCCCTGATGTGGCCCTCCGATGCGAAGTCAGCCGGTTTTGTAGTCTTTGTTGGAGTCGTGGCGAAGTCTTGTGGGCAGCTTCCTTGACTCGCTTTGTGCGACGTCTCTCCACACTGGGTATCGTGACACTTAGGCCTGGCTGACTTCAGTTTGCAGGACCTACGATGTTAATGTCATGATATGTTTGAGACGGCGTGACCTCTTGCTCCTTATGATCATATGACTACCAGGTGTGGCAGTGGGGAAAAGGTACCGAAGAGCGCTCCCATCTGTGCTTGAGATTGCCTCTGCTTCGCCATTGTGCGTTTATACTACATGCTCTTGGCCATTGGACCCTGCCTCTTGCTCAGGAGCCTCTGTAATGGGCCCTTGAATGACTAGGCGAAGGTCGTCGCGGTGTATGGCCACTTTGCATTTGCTGCTGACCTTGATGAGGTAAGTTTTATACGCCAGTGCTTTTACAATATGTGGTCTGCTTCACTTAGGAGCAACCCCTGCACAAAAGTTGTGCTTTGTGCTGCTCAGCCTGTGCTCGCGGATGTAAACATGTTGTCCGGACTTGAGCCTCTTTGGTGGGCGTGTTGTTGTTGGTACCCATTGTCCTATGTACCGTTCCTGGTGAATGTGTGCATTTTCCAGGCCTTGCTCTCGGCGCTGCCGCTTGCCTGATGCATTTTCTGTTGCATTGCTGTCTGCCTGTCGGATTCTGAATTCTCCAGGGAGGGGCACCTCCCTTCCCTGAAGAATGGCGGCTGGTGAATGACCTGTGGCTAGGTTCACCCTCCGTCTGATTGTGAACAAGGCTACGGGCAGATGTTCAGCCCAACTTGTGAGGTTTAATCCTACCCGCAGGTGTAACTGTGTCTTGAGTTCTTGATTCCTCCTCTCAGTTGGGTTGGCCCACGGGTGGTACACAGCCATTGTATGATGCTGAACTACCCACCTGGTACACAATTATCTCCAATACCTCCCCATAAATTGTGTACCATTGTCTGTTAAGAGGGTGCATTGGTAGCCCCATCAGTAGTAGAATTCGGTCTCCAGTACATGGGCTATGGTGCTTACCTGTGCACTGAAAACTGGGCATGCTTCCATCCATCTTGAGAATGAGTCACTCACCACGAGAATGAATCTCTCGCCATTAGGGATGCACGGATGTGGTCCCAACAGGTCCAGCGAGTTGGACTCAAATGGCTCCTGCGGCTTCCATGGCTGTTGTTGCGTTACCCCATATGCTCTCCTACTATTGCAGAGATTACACTTTATGCACCCCTTCACGTATTGCCGGACATATCTTGTGATGCTGGTCCAGTGCAAATGGGTTTTCACATTTCTTGTGGTTTGTGATGCACCAAGGTGGCCTGCAAATCGTGCATCATGTGTATGATGTAGCACCTGTGCTTGTGCACTTTTGGGCACAATTATAGCTTCCAGGCAGCTTCAGGACAACGCAGTCGTGTCTCGACGCACATGCCATTTACTCGCCACCACTCCTGTTCACTCTGCATAATGGAGGTGACACGACATTGGGGGTCTGTACACTGCAGTCGTGCAGTTAAAATGCTGTCCTGTGTCGTCGACCTCGAGTTCTGATTTCCTCAGGAGCCTCGGTGATGGCACAGCTCACGCAGCCCTCGCTAGTTGTTGGGCGGTTGGCTGTGGTAGGGGGAAGTAGGTGGTCCCACTATTCTTGGTCCCCACTACCATTTTGCCTGGCTTGCGTGAGAGCTCGTCTGCTAGCTGATTCTCAGCTCCGCGCACATTCTCATCCTCGAAATTGTATGCTTGGAGGAGTGCCCAGCATGCAAATTTGCTCCTGGCTTCTTTTATGGTGTGAAGCCAAAGTAAGCACAGGTTGTCAGTTCGTTCTGTGAACCATTGGTACTCTAGGTATTCCCTGTAGTGTTTCATGACCCACACTATGGCCAGACACTGTCGCTCGTTCATTTCATATTTACCCTCAGTTTCCCCGAATTTTGCACTGCTGTATTCAATTACGAGCGTCTCTTGGTTGTCTCCAATTTGATAAAGGACTGCTCCCAAGCCCTTCTCACTTGCATCTATCTGAAGATATAAATGGCGACTTGCGTTGTGTCGAGCCAATGTCTTGGACTCCCTGAACTCGCTCTTTATCTCTTGAAAACTTGCTTCGCGTATCGCTGTCCACACATACTTAATGTTGGGTGACAACATGTGAGTGAGTGGTGTAGTTATGGTTGCAAAATCCTGTACGATTTCCCACAGACAGTTCACCGACCCGAAGAATTTCCTCGTGCGTGTTGCTTCATAGTCGTAAATGAGGGCTAAATTTTCTTGTGTTGGCCGGCTTCAGTGCTCATCGACCATGTGCCCAAGAAACTGTATGCATGGGTGGATAAATGTGACACTTGCAGTTCGCACACAGCAAATTGTTGATGGCTAGTCTCTCCAAAACTAGTAACAGGTGTTGGATGTGGTCATCCCAGGTTTTGGACCAGATGACCACGTCATCCAGGTACGCAAGGGCAAAATCTCCAATGTACCCATCGAGTACCTGAACCATCATTGTCTGAAAAGTTGCCAGTGCGCACTTCAAGCCAAAGTGCATTGCGTAGAAGTGGAAGCTTCTCCCATCTGGGGCTGTGAATGCTGTTTTATGATGGTCTGCAGGTTTTATTGGCACCTGCCAGTACCCACTGTGCAGGTACAATGATGCCATGAACTTAGCCTTGCCCAAGGTATGCAGTGCATGAATCCTTGACACTTATGTAGGGAGGCAACGTGCTCAGTGTGATTTAGTTGATTGCTCTGGAATCCACATGGAAGCGCCATGTCCAATCTTTCTTGAGTGCCAAGGTGATTGCACTGTTGTAGTGGCAGCGAGTGGGTTCAATCACATCCTCAGCTAGCATTTATTCAATCTGCCTGTTTTCCGCTCTCACAGTTGACGCAACTACTTCGAGAATCACACCCTCGCTCATGTGTGGATGAAAGTTTCTGAATTGCCCTATCTTCCTTATTGCAAATGCGGTCAGGCATTCACCTGTTCTTTGCACTTCTAGAACAGCCCTACTTTGTGGTTGCAATGAGGAGTAGGCAATGGCAAACCGACTTTGAAAGCTGTTAAAAAATTATATCTACTTGATACCGTAATGACTGATTGTTTTCAACCAATTACTTGCCTCGCCGACCAATTGAGTCCGTATACAATTTGATCACTCTTGCTAGCACAACTGTATCTCTCTAAACGTGTTGTGCGTTAATTTAGGAATGCCTGCGGGACCTCACTTGGTAGCCCTGAAAACATTGGTAACCATTGAAATTGGGCCGGGGTTGTACCAGCTTCGATGGCTCTTGTGGTTGCTGTAAATAATTCTGGATTAATATAATCATTATGTTGTGGGTACTTGGCACACGTGGGTTGTGACGTCTCTTTCTGCGGTTCTTCTGGGCAAGGGTGTAGAATTTGCCAGGGGGCTTTGGTACACACCGGCCCATTTTGAATGTTCCTGCGCACAGTGATGTGCGATAGACACTTCCGCCCCTACTACGTACTTGGGATCTGGCCGCTGCGATGGGAATGTGCATTGTCCACAGTGGAATCTTCGGGGGTTGATTTGCCTTGTATTACCTGGTCAGAGATTGCCAGTGCATTTTGCGTCCACATGTCTCACACCTCACGGTTTCTTGTGACTCTTTGCTGTAAATTTCCTGTTGACATGGTTCATGAATTAGTAAATGTTCTGTTTTGACTGCTTTGGAAATTTTGTCTGTTCGGTAAAGTATGTGTCGGCACATTTCGCAGAGAATATGGCCTTGCTGATCTGTGGTGACCTTCTCAGTCCGGCTCATACATTCTGGATGAAAACTATGTGCACATTGTACACAAATTATGGTTGTTTCCCCTCTCTGAACACGTCATTTGTTTCGTACACCTGCCACCTTGCCAATGTGGAAATACATCTACTGTGGAATTGAAATAGATTAAGTGCGACTGTACACATTGACAAACAAATTTGCTTGGCAAACCTCGTTCATTTTGCATAGGTTGTACTTTGCCACAGTCGGCACACAAAACTGCTGGTGTACTACCTGAGGTACAACTCCACATTTTGCCCACTTGGGCTCTGTTTACCACGGTTATTCTTTCTTTGCGAATTCTCAATTTCTGTTCTTCCCTACGCATACATATTACTTCTTCAAATGGATCTGTACCTATTGTGGGTTGTACACACATTAAACATAACAGTTTCATTTGGCCTGTGCTTGCACACCAATTCAAATGCTTCAAGACAGTATCTTGTACCGCTGCATGCTGTGGAGTGCGGGCTTCAAGCATTGTGTTGTAATGCGGCTGGCCATCGGTTGCATTAGGCGGGAGGGGGGGATTTACCAATATGCTGGTGCCTTTCTTTCCTGCTGCGAACACGTGTTACAGGTGTGCCGGTGATGTGTTTTCCCAATATACTGCTTGGTTTAAAAAAGGTAAAATTACTTTCAATAATATCTCGAAAATTAGTTGTGAGCTCTTGACTTATGATTGCTGCACATTTGATTTAATATACCAATGCACTTTAAATTCGCCACTCCAAGGGAAAATACTGAAAAAGTTTCAAAATTTTATTACTGAAAAATGCTGGAAAACTTTCGGAAATTATTAAATTTTGATCGATTTTGTATCTTAAATTGCTGACTGGTATTGTTTAAAAATGCCATCTTACTCTGATCGTTGTGATACCTGTTGCCAATTACTGCACACATTGATATACTCCATGTGCATTTGTTAAAAAAAAAAAAAAAAGCACTTACATAGGCACATCTGCTGTGCTGTTGCCTTACTACCTTGCAGTTATGAGTACAGGTACACTTTTACATACAATTTACACTTGCAGTGTCAAGTAGGTGTGCTCGACTAACATCTGTTTTGGCTTACAGTTGTCTTTTGCATTACGCATTGTCACGTCTAACTAGTGTATGTTTACTAAAGTTAAAACATCTTATGACATTGCAAGTAAACAACTCGGCTTAGTGACTTCTTTTGACAGATTCAGGACCTCACTGTATGTCACTTGACGTGTTTTGTTTCCCAATCGAATCACTGTACGTCTGTTGATGTAACACATATTCACTCTAAGGTGTAAACAAATCTCACAAATGAATAATTGTACAAATAGTGCGACAAATGAAAATATAAAAACCTGTGATATTATTTATGTTGATTGTAGTGTTGACAATACTGTTTTTATTGCGTTGTTTGATAGGTGTCTGAAGGCCTCAGGTTACTCATAAATGACTGTAGCTGTTCGTTGTGAAGCATTTTTGTCCTACTTTTGCCTTTATCATGTATCCGTTTGACTACATGTTGTGTTGAGAAAACTACCGATGTTGTTGTTGGTGCTCTCCTTGCACTGTGATTTCTGCTGCTGTTTGATTCGCCCGAGTTGGGAAAGCCACATGACACGTTGCACCTCCAAAGGTGGTGTGATGTGTTCGTGTTCCGCCTGGGAGCAGGTGTAGGGCAGGAACTGATGATGTGCCCGGGGTCACATTCGGTAGAAAGAACGATGTCAAATGGGGTCGTATGGTCGACGAACTACGGCGAATCTGGATACACGGTCAACGTGAAGGTAAGCTATTTTAATTGACAGTTATATTGAGTTGAATCTAAAGTATTTCCTTTGGGGTGAAGCTGTCAGCTAATTCGCATGCCTATATTATAACTGAATTTACTCAGCTTGATGGATGCAGGCCCCGTAAATACAAAACATACTCTGAAAGACACACTTAAAGTTGCCACTGCTATGAGGGCGCAGTACCTGATGAACTTAGGAGAGTTAATACAATGAAACACGTCTAATTATGACTGTTTTATTACCGCTAAGGCAGAACGAAATGTTGCTGCACATGAAAATGTGTACCCTTGGTTAAGCGGACCCAGCACTCTGGACCTGCCGGTGGTCACTACTGTGGAAAGTAAGGCATCGGCCTTAAGTTAGAATGACGTAAAATGCATCTTGTGTTAAGTCCTGGTATGTTACCTCAGGATGCAGACACACCTCCCCCCCGGCTAACTAAATGTACCTAAATGTTCCTGAGTTATGTTAGCTGTTCAGATGGAAGAAAATGCAACCTAGATTGAATTGCCAAGTGGGTTACGCAGAGCTTACAGTTTGCCCTGCCGGTTGTCTGGAGTGCTGAAGTCTAATGACATGGCGTCGCCTTTGCTGCATGGCCGGCGCCAAAATGGAAAAATTAAAAAAATTGACCTTATAACTGACATACATAATTATGATTACTAAACTTAAATACACTGGTGACATACTCATGAATGCTGGAGTCCCAGCTATGGCTAAGAATGAGACATCAGGAGTATGTCACCCCACTTGAAGGCTGATATTAAAAGAAATTATGACTCAGGTAACTGATTCTCGATAGACGATTACATGTTCACTCTTATAATTAACATACTAATATCGACATGTCATAATAGTTATAGTTACAGAAATGTGTATGGATGTGACGACACGGATTTCATCACGAGGGGCAGAGCTACGCCCTTGTCTTCTATGATATGTGATCTACTTTCTATGCTGGAGTGGTCGGTTTCCCTAGTTGATTGTGGTGCAATCACTGCTAAAATTGCAAAAAAAAAAAAAATGCTATTAATTAAAGTAGCTAGGGAACCGCTCGCCACTTCACACTCCTGCAGGAATTTGAGTCCCCATCGTTTGACAGTAATTGGAGCCACGTCGCACTCCGGATTCGGCCACGGGGCCTATCAACATTGCGTACATCAGAAAACTGTGGGAATAAGCAGCACCACTTATCCGAGTATTCCCTCCAATAGCTGTTGAGTCAAACGGTCGTGACTTCACAGGACTCACTCATTTATGCAAAATATCCATTTAACACGAGTGTTACCTCTTGTGTTTTATATTAAATATTATGACGCGTGGCCACGTGTTACAGCGCTGCAAGAAAAGTGTAAACGCCGTTCTTGTCGACCTGCCCTGAACGAGACTGCGACCTATTGTCTATCAGTCGAGTGTTGCTGTGTGATTAATGCGTCTGCGATGGAACAAACGGGCACAAGGGATATGTGGACGTCAGTAACAGGTCAACATATTCACGACGTAACACGCTATACCCCTCGCAAGACGAACTATGATTTACTGGAGAAACATGGCATGCTTGCCTGCTTGGCAGGCTAGCACCCCGACTGGAACTACTTGCAAAACATCACATTTGCATAAAAACACTTTTCACTTGCCTTGGAGGATCTTACACATTGCTGAAATTACCTCTTGCACTATAAAAGAATATATATATGCATAATGACACTGTGATATGACATGAGGATGGTTACACATGAGAATGATAACAGAAAATGTGGGGATCTCCTTTCATATTACTGCGCTCTGGCGCTTACTGCACTTGCGTTGTTCTGGTGACACTACCAGTGCACTCACTGTGTTACATGTGGTGCGGCAGACAAACTGACTTCTGGGAGGGGGTATGCAGCATGCGTCATTACATTAAACATTTTTTTAAAAGAATGTCGATTCATTAGAATTGCATATAAAAAAATTTTCTTGTGTGTACTAATCGTCCATATTTTGTATTTTAATTTTTTATGTTATTATTTTTGGTGACTTTCTTGCACTTCAAACACCAAGTGTTAGGCAGCTGAAGATGCAGACACATAGTCATCGCTATTTAATAGTTTAAGTTGATCTCATAAAGCAGAAATATTGGTATTATATTTTGATTATAGCTATGTTTTTTTAAATCAGAAATACTAGTATTGTATTTTGCATCTACATCGATTTTTAAGGCATAATCAGAAACAATAGTTTTACATTTCGAGTCTACATCCTTTTTGACACCAGTTAACAGCCAGCGGCGCTAGGGCCAACGATGCACGCAAGTGCGAAAAGATGCCAATAATTTTGAACTTTCATATAAATGTTATATTCCAGTGTAAAATGTGTTCTCTTGTATATTCAATGTTTAATGTCTAAAAATGCTTGAATTTTATAATCAAACAATTAAAATTAGTACAAAGTGCTCGCAGCACCGAGATTAAGAAAACTTAATATTTCGGCATGAACACAGTCATAAACACACACTAAAATAATATTGAATTTCATAAGAAAATGATAGAAATGTAAAAGAGTATTTAATTTAATTTGTGCTATTATATTTTCAATAGTAATACATTTTTACTCGGCGTGCATAGCACTTTCGCTTATGTGAACCCCTCGGCGGACATGATAGGTCCGTGCGAAGCTTGTATCTGGACAGTCTGTCCAGGCAGGAGAGCTGGCGAGGTAAGATACTGTCACGTACTCACTACAACTTTTGTTCACTGATATGGTTTTCCATAGTCAATTTAGTTTACCGGTTAACCTTTGTTTGTGTACGCTTTTGCCAGACATTTTCCCCAGCATTATGCTTCCAGTTTATCAATTTCTTGCACCTTTGTGGCATTTCTAACTTTATCGAGGAGAAGGGGATGAAAGATATCGGAGAGGTAATGCGACCCGCACAATTTGAATCAGGCACCATCCGCCTATGTTTATGGCATTTCATTGTAACTTATGCATTATTGCTAAACACAATTTTAATAGCTTTGTTATTATATTTGTATTTGAGGATTTTACTGTTTGAATACTTTACGGCAAAATGACAAACACATGGGCAACCAACGCCAAGTATTTGTATATGCCATCATTGCATTTGCGAGCTTATTTATGTAACATTGTATGTGTAATAATTTATTTCATGGTTCTATGTCAATTTTATTCGGGGTTCAATGTATTTTCCCTGTAAATTGATGCTTTTTGCACTTGACCACACGGTCACATTAATGTTTGATTTTACAGCCATCAGACATGTTAAACGCATGTAACCACTGCAATTGTAAAGAAAATAATTTTCTCCGCAAGAATAATCTTTTGTATGAATGTAGTTTGTCATTTCCATGCAGATATATTGCAATTTCATCTGCACCACGTGGTCTGCTACGAACTTCGGCCAATGGCATCCGCGCCATATAAACTTGTTTTCACACACGTATGTTTATTGTGAATATTCATCTTGTGTCCTATCTTGTTTCATGTATCATTCAAGGGTTTATTTAACTTTGTAATGAGTGTATGGTGCAATCATTCCAATCCTAGCCGGCTCTGTGTACTGGCCATCACCACACTATCCATGTGCTGGAGGGCGAACCCCGACGAATTTTCATTAGTGATGCCGAGTAATCACACGTCTTAATATGTAGTAAGGGTTTCATTTGTAATTCACCGTGCCCTGTCTTCAGGGAAAACAGTCAGTCCACCCTACCGGCTGTTGGCCCTCTTCCCTCGTAAAGGCTATGCTTTCACGCACTTAAGTGAGATCATCCATCTAGGCATGCATTAGAGTAATTGTGAGCTGGGGAGCTCCCAAGCGGAATTGGCTAGTCACTACCGAGATAATCATAATTTCATTGGCACATTGAAGTGTATGCATAGTAACGATAAAAACAAGTCTACAGTGAACTTACCTCTTTCATTCAGTAGTGACAGTGTACTAGCCACATATAATTTATTAAGTGTTTTCAAGTGATGTTTAGTATTGCCTACGTGTTTGTAAGTACGCACAGGTAAGACGGACAGACAGAACCCACAACATCCCTGAGTCTCAATAGCGTGGTGATTGGGAAGCACCGCTAGCACCCAAATTACCAGCAACTATTTGTGTCATTGTTTGTCTCGTGTCTCACCTAATGGCGTCGATTGGCGTTCCAAAGTGGGACCAAGTGTGTTCATCCGCAAGAAGATGGTAGACACCTAGCCTGATGAACCGTGAAAAGCCCTCAAAGAATCTGCATCGGTGACTGCGACACCCTTGAATGCGAACTATTTGGACTTGCCGATCGATTGATGCATCCATTATGGAAGGGTGAGTGAGGTAAACTTGATTTGTGAAAATCTATGGGATCAGATGTTATGTCAATGTACGTCCGACACCGTATCCACGGTTGTGCGCACACACCGGATGTGACGGGGTGGAAATGAAATGGGCGCAGTGCAAACAGGACTTATATTTGCGATTCATAGGGCCTGATAAATATGTAACCTTCCACAATGGTGTTATAAACTGTGTTGAGTGCAGTAAGACGAACAGCAGAGGCAAAGCCCACGCCACCAGTAGTAATTACGTACACACCACAGGTTTTGACGGGACCTGCCAGAAACATTCTCTTACCAACTTTCGCAGGACACGACTCAGAAGACCTAGGTACGTTCCTTGCAATGTACGAAGAAAAATTATATAGGCATCACATGCATAGGGATGATTGGACTGAGGTAACTGCCAACAAGTTAAGGGGAACTGCTG
The DNA here is from genome assembly GCA_029891345.1 of Dryococelus australis. Lineage (NCBI taxonomy): Eukaryota > Metazoa > Arthropoda > Insecta > Phasmatodea > Phasmatidae > Dryococelus > Dryococelus australis. Next base: position 167,248,809 of record CM057009.1, on the reverse strand, counting down.
CCACGTGTTGGAACTTGGTCAGGGACTATCGAGTCACATAGGAAGAGTTCTGCGAGAGAGTGCTAAGTCGATTCGACACAGACAGATATGTTATCCAGGCACAAGCGCGACTGTATCACAAACAGCAGAGTGAATGCAAGGGAATCTAGGAATTCATCCAGCACAAGTTAGGCTTGTATAAACATTTACACATGGGGCAGGCAATTTGCGGAGTGTTGGAAATAATCATGACGTCAACAATTTACATTAGGCCGTACTTGCAAAGAGTATGGAACAGTTCATGAGAGAGGCATGCTTACATGAAAGATATGTGCTCGCGAGTCAGGAATACCACTAATTGTGGCAAAACTACAGCATGTTAAAACCTACTGTGCTGCCAGATGTTACGCGACCGCCGCCAATGTTTACACCTGCGAGGCAGAACCACGGACAGAGAAACGTCCACCACAACAGGGGAAATAGTTACCAGGGCAACAGGTCGGAAAACTAAGTCGGGAGGTTGGCAAAACCGAACCTGCACCAATATTTCCACCACCAAGTCGTATCAATCAGCCTAATGAAGGCGCAAGAGTGTTCCAAGTAACTGACAGTACCGTAAAAGCACGGAGAGTCTGTGTAGAACTTGAGGGGAAAATGTCACAGCTATTGACACTGCCGCTAGTCACAATTGTGCGTGAGGGTCTGATAAAAGAGATAACTACTAGAGTGCCACCGAGACGTCTGCAATTCGCTACCACAAACCAACAGGGAGAAGCGAAAAGTAATATGAACATTACGGTAGGAATCATAGAGCTGTGTACCAAGTGCGATGTCTACATTATACCAGACTTGTGAAAGAAGTGATTTTGGAACTACCATGGCTTGTTGACAATCATGCTGTTATAGAACCACATCTGAATCGTCTGCATGTGGGGACACCTGGCCGATGGACCGTTTACGCAGTGGGAGCAACACCACCAACAACAACTGCTGTGCTGCTTGCTGACTCGAGCACGAGGTGCCCGCCACACATCAGCAACGTCTTCAACATCTGCTGGACCAGTATGCCAATGTGTTCAACACTGAGGGGAAGATGCAGTGCACTGATGTCATGGAACATGCCATGAGACCCAGGTATTTTCTTTCAGTGTCATCAACCAGCAGGTATGTGAGATGCTCAATGATAACATTATTGAACCTACACAAAGGCTATATAATTCAGGTATTACCCTTGCTCCCAAGGAAGATGGAGATTGGCGATTCCGGTTCGACTTTCGCCCCCTTAACAAAATCACAGTGAACATGCAGCCACCGGTCATAAACATGAAATACCCTTTCTCAACATTAGGACCAGCTTCAGTATTCTCTTCACTTGATTTAAAGTCTGTATATTGGAAAGTGCCTGTTCACACACAGGACAAAGAGAAAAAAGCCTTTACTACCCCAGATGGACGTAGATTTCAGTTTGTAGCCATGCCATTTGATTTAAAGTGTGCCCCAGCAACATTTCAAAACTTAATGGTTAATGTATTGAATGGATTTATTGGAGACTTTGCGATGGCGTATTTGGATGTTGTACTTGTTTGGTCTAACATCTGGAAAGGGCACTTGCACCATTTGAGCCTTGTGTTTGAACGGCACGAACGTAATAAACTTATGTGCAAATTGGAAAAGTGTAAGTTGGGTATGAGTAGACTGGAGATTTTGTGTCACTATGCAACAGAAAATGGACACGAACCTGAACACATACAGGACATTCAAAACAATCGCACAACCAGATCATGTTAACAAGTCAGGAAGTTCTTTGGCTTAATTAATTGGTTAAGGGAATTTGTCACACACTTTTCCGTAATCACTGCACCATTAACTGCTTTGTTGTGTGAGAAACGTAAATTGTCTGGACACCTCAAGCTGATCAAGCATTCAAAGACACTAAAATTTTCAGAACTGTAATCTACTGTGTATATTCAACCCAGAGTTACCCATAGTTTTACAAACAGATGCCAGTCAAGAAGGCATTGGGGCCGTGTTGTATCGGGAGGGAACACACCGGGGAAAACATATCATCAGTTACCACAGAGGAAAGTTCGGGGACACAGAACGTAAATATCACGTCAATGAACAAAAATGTTTGGCCATTGTACATGCATTGCGAAAGTACCGCCCGTATTGCTAGGAAGGCAGTTTACACTCAAAACTGAAAATAGATGCCTGGTACGGTTAGAGGGAATGCATAACGGGAAAAGAAAACATGCCCGCTGGGCACTGTTACTGCAGGAATACAATTTCCAGGCAGGGCGCATGGCGGGGAAAACCAACGAGCTCGCAGAAGTCTTGTCTAGGAATCCTTGCCCGAGTCTAATGGTAACTGACATTGCAGAGTGGGAAGAAGTGCTAACACCTTGCCGTGCAAAACCAACTCTCATCGTACAAAACATTGTTGCTACACCACCTGGCGAACTTGTCTCCTTGAATGTACGTAACGTGTTAAAGAGGAAAACACTGCACAAGAAAATTTCCCAGATGCTGTGCAATGCCAACAACATTGTGCCACACATTACATAGAACACTGGATGGTAGTAGACAGGGAGATACAAACCAAATTACCTGGTAATTGTGCGTGGTGGCGGACGTATGTACCAAAAGAGAAATGGGAATTTGTGTCAAAATACGCACATGACAGTTTGGAGCATTGACACCCGGGATCCGAGCAAACATGAAGGAACGTACAGAAATTTTTCCACTGGCCAGGGATTCAGGAAGACGTCAGGAAATATGTACAGAGCTGCATCACGTGTAACACCTGTAAGCCAGGGAGAGCAAACGGCGACGCTCCACAACAGTCAAGGCTGCCAACCAAGCCATTTAAAACAGTAGGTATCGACATCATGGCCCGTACTCGCGCACAAAAACTGGGAAAAGATTTCTTGTTGCCGCCACAGATTTGTTTACCAGTTGGAACGAGGCATTTCCCATCAGCAATGTTTGTGCGCACACATTTAGTATTGCATTCGTGTTTGTAAGTACGCACGGGTGAGACGGACACACAGAACACATAGCATCCGTGAAAACCCCAGTGTCTCAATAGTGCATTGATTGGGAAGCACCGCTGGTGCCCAAATTACCAGTAAGTATTTGTGTCATCGTTCGTCTGATCTCACCCGACAGCATCATTTTAAAGATGTTTATGATTTGGAATGTTGTGATGTTTGGGATTATGGAATCAGTAATGGTTATGATCAAGATTTCTCTTTATTTTTAGACTAAGTCTTATTAACATTTTACTTTTGTTGAATAAATTTATAAATTCAATAAATTTGTGTATTATTTGATTTTTTTTAGCATAAATTTGCTTGATTTAGATTGCTCGCTTGCAAAATTGACATTTATAAAAAAAAACGTGGAAAATTGCTTGAAAAGCGAGAAATTTGCATGTTTTTTTGCTTAAATTTTGATGTTTAAGTGTAAAAAAATCGACTAATATTGGCAAAATCGAAAATTTGCCCTGTATTTTGGCTTAAATGTGCACGAATATCAAGGAAAATGGCTTGTTTTGGAGAGCTCCTGTTTAAAAATCTTTAGAGCTTAATTTTGGGGCAAAAAAAACCCTCCCTGAAAATTTCGATGAAAATGAGCTAGAACTCCCTTTATATATTTACTCAGGACACACGTGGTAACGTGCATAACACAAGTCTGAATGTAAACAACGCCAGCCCAGCAGCTCTAGGTCAACCAGATGTAAACAACAGTCTGTTTATTGCCACTTCGTTCAGGGGCTCCCCAGCATAAAAACACTCCATGCCGTTTAGGGGTTTCCCCATGTCAGTAGAGCAAAGCCTGGAAGAACAGAGTAACTTCAAGTGATTTGGAAACACCTGTAGGGAAGACAGTTGCAACAAAAGAGCCAATGTAAATCTCAGCACAATAAGTGGAAGTGATATACCGTTTAGAGGGTTTTCTGTACATGTAGGGCAAATCATCACAGAATAAGCTAGTTTTAGAGGATTTGACGAGAGCAGTAGAGAAGAGTGCGCGACTGTAAGTGAAAAGTACCATGTAAACAAACCACGTCACATCAATCATAAGAGGAGAAGCGAGCAGCGCCTAGCGCCAACACAGTTCCAGCCATCACCTCACCCCCTACAAACACCGTAAAACAGGTGTACCTCCCCGGGCCATGCCTCATTTTCCCTCGACTGGTGGTCTCGGTTCAGACCCAGATGGAGCCCAGCAGAGCAGGGTTGAGCTGCTCGCACTGTCTTGGCCTTTGAGGAAGGGGTTGTTTGATGCCGGTTAAGAGCCAGTGGCAGTCAGACCACGATGACGCTCACTGCTAACATAACACGTGGTGGTAAACATATTCAGTACCGCTGTATGGACTTTCCCAAAACAGGATAATTTATTTCAGTGCTATGCATTTCTTTTTCAGGGTCGAAACATGTTTGCAAAGTGTAATACTATGTTTGTTTTCAGAGTTATTGTAATATTCAAGTTCAAAGTGCGTGCGGCACCGAAAACCCTGGATAATTATATTCAGGCTAAGATGCCTTTCAAAAACATTGAAATAATAACAATTCAGCATTAACAATCTATTTCTGAAAATGTATTAAAATTCTTTCTGTGCCATTTAAATTCATATATTAATATTTTTCTCAGCGTGCATAGCACTTCCACTTGTGTGAACCCCATATGCAGCCATGGTAGGACCATGCGACCCCTGCTTCGCTTCGCGGCAGTCGTTCTAGGAGAGCTAGCGAGGTAAGACGCTGTCATGTACACACTTCATACTTTTGCACTTATGTATATTTCCATAGTTTCACTTTAGTATATCGGTTAATCTTTGCTTGTACGTTTTGCCAGACATTCCCCAGAATTATGCTTCTGCTTAACCTAATATTGTATGCCCTTGTGGCTTTTTGAACTTAATCGAGGACGACAAAGATGTCGGAGATGTCATGCAGCCCGTACAACTTGAATGAGGCACCATCCACCTATGTTAAAGGTGTTTCATTGTAATTTCTGTATAATTACTGCATGCAACTTTAAGGGCTTTATTTTCATGTATGTATTTCAGCATAATTTTCATGTCTAATTGCTTTATGGCCACATCACTCTCGACCTCGTGGTTCATAGCAGTCAAGTCAATGTCCGCACCATCCATGCGCTTTGAGGGTTTGAGTAAAATCATGTGCACCATAATTTATTTCAGGGTAATATGTATCATTTTCATTCAGGGTTGGTGTATTTTAGATGTCTGATGCTTATTATGTATGATCATGCTGTCATTTCACATGTTTGTACTTTCCCGCCATCCAGCATGACGAGCTTTTGTATGCTGACATATTGAGGAGAGGATTTTTCCTAACGGAGTTATCGTTTTGGCCGGTAACAATTCATCAATTTTAAAGTAAAATAATGTGTTTTCTATCAGCACACATGGTCCGCTAAAAACTTCATCAAACAGCACCCGCGCTACCTAATACTGTTTTCACGCATATGCGTGTTTATTCTGTAAACTATAAAATATCACCCAGGACAGAATATAAAAATTATATAATGAATTAAGCATTTACTAGATAAAGTGCGAATGGCACTGTCAAACCGAGAAAAGTTAATTTTTTAAAACAAAGGTTGACTATTCTCTTACAAATACAATAAATAAAAATAAAGGAATGAAGAAATTCTGGAAAACCTGGATGTGCCAAAAAAAATGTTTAAAAATTGTACATACTCCCTCCCTTCTTCAAATCATACCACAATGTGACAATGGCAGCTTACACATGACTGCAAAAACACCCAGACTAGATACAAAAAAAAATTCTTCACAAAACCAACCAGATGATTCTGTAGAGGAAGAAGGTAGTGTGACCCTCATTGTCCTTTTGAGATGGTGAATGGGTGGTGATGTAGGAGCATGAGTGACGTGAAATTTTAATCAGAAAATCCTGCAACGTTGCGGCAGCAGTGTCACCACTAGTTTTAACTACCGCTCGACACCAGTGCCCCATGCTTTCTTCTATGTAATGCTCAGCATCCCCTCCTACTTCCTTCCATTCCCCTACCTCATTATTGCCTCCCAACTTGCAACACGATTTTTAAATTCTAAGGTTTAAACCTTGTACTACTGTTCACTTCACTTATCTGACCAGCTCTGGTTTTATAGACCAGTGTCCATTGTCATGAGCTGCAACATTAATTAGTAGATATTGGCTGTTCGGCAATTACTCCAGATGATGTTTAGGGGAGGTAATAGCTGCCACCACACCAATTTCGTGAGAGATTTACAGGTAATTGGGGGATATTGTATTTACTGGTTAACTTGTGAGCTTCCATGCCGGTAATCACTGATGACTTACAAAAAAACATTTTGTTATGCCATCCCTCAGAAAATGCATGCAATGAAGATTGAAAATACACACATCTATCGCTTAGACACAGAGCAGGGATATCCCAGAAAACAAAACAACAAAAACAGAAATGTGATTGTACCTCCGACAATTCTATCAATATTATGACAGTATACTACGCATTCCCGTCAGTGTAAACAACCACCGAATAGTCACTTTTATCAAAACAGCAGCATCTCACAACTTTATCAGTGCAAATTTAATCAAATCTAAATAGTGCAACTAGCGACTTAAGGTATTTGGGAGGATGTGGAGTATCGCGGATGATGTTAACCTGGAACTGAATAGAAGTTATTGAAGAGTCTCAACAGTATTTCAATAATTTTACATGGATACAGCATTTGGGACGAAACTATGCCTGTTTAAGTACTCGTAATGCCAGAACACAGGGACATTTTGGGATACCGTGGCTTAGTGAACAAGCCGTCATCGAAGTTTCCAGTGACCACATACACTTCGGATACCACAAACCCACAATACTAGATGTCAAATTGCAAGATTTAGACCAAAAAAAATTTCTTATTGCCAATGCTGATTCCTGAGAACCCCCAACAATACAAACTCATTCTAATTTTGTATTCCTTATGAAATAATTTTACAATGCCAGATTACTGTGGCATGTGGAAATCATTCAATACTATTAACCACCAAGTTATGAATTTTGATTGTAAAGTTAAATTTATCAGAGATAAATGCAAAGTAATGGATTTGTTTTACAAGCTATCATGATGCAACTTTTCTTTTAACTTCATTAAGTATTGTAGAATTCTGAAAGGAATTCTATCTTTAGTGCCTCATCTAGCACCTCAAGGTGAAATTCTATTGCTGTTATTGTGTATGTATATAATCTGTCCTAGTGGTTTTAATTTCCTTAAATAGCAGGAAACATGATTCACAGCTCCATCATAAGTATATCATCAATTCAGTCCCCCAATGGTACAAAAGACAATCAAATTAAATTATGTTATAACAAACAACAATTCCATTTGGAGAAAAGTTCAAGCCTATCATTTTTGATTACACAATGCAAATCATAAACTTATGTTTATCATCATATCATTAATTCTGAATAGACAGAATATCTGTAATAATTTTACTGGTCAAGAACATGTTCACTGTAATATCATTGAACTCAAGTCGAAACAGTTATATGAACATGGTTCAATTATACTGAGCAGATATGGGAAAAATTGAAAGTGATCAAACAAAATATGCTAGCATTACATACAATGAAGTTTGTGTGTCAAATAAAATTGACACCAAGCCTGTACAACTGCGAGAAGTCCTCAAGACATCCGCATCGGCAACCGTGACACCGGCGAACACAAGTTACTTGGACATGCCGATCGATCGATGCGAGCATTGTGGGAGATTGAGTGAAATTAACTTGTTTGAGGGAAGTATGTGGGAACAACCATTGTGTCAATGCACGTCCAACGCCTTTATGCCAGGAACCAAGTGGGCGCAGTGCCAACAGTGTAGGAAATACTCGCATTTACGATGCATAGGGCCTGCAGAGTTGTTATAAACTGTGACGAGTGCCGTAAGACAAACTGTGCCGAGATCGCACCAACACCAGAGGTGAAACCCACGCCGCCAGTAGTTGTTACACGCCACAGGGCTTAACCGGGTAAGATCGCAATGTATTACTACCAACTTTCGCAGGACACGACTCAGAAGGTACGTTCCTTGCAGTGTGCGAAGAGAAATTGAGTAGGCATCGCGTACATAGGGATGACTGGACTGAGGTAACTGCCAACAGGTTAAGGGGAACCGCTGCCACATGGTGGCACTTGTTAAGGGAATATCGAGTCATAAGTGAGGAGTTCTGTGAGAGAGAGTGCTAGGTCGATTTGACACCAACGGAGATGCTATACAGGCACAAGCGCGTCTGTACCATGAACAGCAATGTGAACGTGAAGGCATTGAGGAATTTATACAACGTAAGCTAGGCTTGTTCAAGCGTTTGAACCCAGGTCAGCCGACACCCGACAGCGTCAAAATGAACAACAATAGTGATAATGAAATACAGAACACCTCTTGATTTTTAATCGTTCTACCAATAACAAAACATGAAACTTGACAAACTGACTTATGAAAAATATAAATTTTTACGCTAATAGTTTCATGAAAATTCACCTTAAGCAATAATGTTGTCATGTATAACACAGACTATAAAACTTATTATCCTCTACAACAAATACCATGTTTGCCCATCAGTTATAAGCCTATATACAAAATGCACCCAACTACCAAAAATTAATTATTTTAAACTGCAAGATGCATTTGCATGAAAGTAAAATTGCATTATTTTCTCATTAATAGTTATGGGGCTGATTTGTAAAACATTTTAAAATCAAAATAAGCACCAATCACTATTAGCACAAACTGTAAGAAAAAATGTGTGATGAACAGTGAAGTGAACAGATTTGGGTGTCTAACAGTGAGGCCTTGGAAGCCGATGTGATGAACAGATATACATTTGAACAATGCGAAGTAAAGGAGTGCACTGCCCTTTGCTCAGTTCAGAATAGTGTTAGCAAGGAAAGTGTAAAGGAAGACAGGAACAGAAAAGTTGATGGCTCTACTGTTCACCAATGCTTTGATGGTGCAGCAAAAAAATAAAGGTGCAGGGAGACACTAACAGCAGAGGTGGTCAAGGAGTTTTGAATGAGATTCATCCCTAAAAATTGAGATGATATTTCTAACAAGGATAGTAAGGGAGAAGTATAGAACTAGAAGGTGCCACATTGAATGTGGAATCATTCAGTATCACAGGCCCCCAGACACAAAAGGAACACAAATTAATACGCTGAGAAAATCAAAGCTAAACAAATGAAGGTTGTGTGGTGTGTGTTGCCAATGATGAAGTGTGACAATATCAGGATTGATGTGGTGGAAAAGAGTGTGAGAGTTCTAGATGTGAATGGGATGACAAACAAAGTAATAATGAACTAGTATGGACATGTGTAGACAACAGGAAGAGAAAGGTGGCCCACTAGAATGATGAAGCTGAAGTTAGAAAGAGGACCCACATGAAACCAGAGAAGATGTGTAAAAACCAGAGCTGAAGAAAGGGAAACAATGCAGCACAAAGGAGGTGGAATGTTGGAATGTCAGGAGATTGCAGCATTTTATTAATGTGACTCAGCTGCAGGCTTGAAACCTGGACGAATAGAGACAGATGGAATGATGGTTGGCAACATGAAAGAACTTTCATCTTGCACATCAATGGACTTACACCAAAGTTTTAAGTCCCATGTTGCAGTGGAACAACTTTTAAGAAGCTAGACCATGTAAACTACTACCCAAGGAAACCTAGTATTACAAGGAATAAACACACTATAATACTACATTATGCAATGAAACATAACAGAATGAGAACTAAAAAGACAAAGCAGTGATATAAATTCAGTCCAAATAAAAACATTAAAGAAATTACATATTATCACATAAAGAATTTCCAATATAAAAGTTCAGAAGAAAGACAGAGGCACTTGTATAAGACTACATCTGAAACACTCATATACGCCATTACAATTTCTCAACATCTCATCCACTTACCTTGTAAGTAGACAGACATCTTGCACTAGAATTCAAGGTGTGCAGAACCCAAATTAAGAAAATCTTAACTTGTTTATCATAGTCGCATGTTGTATAGTTTTATTTTTGCAGGAATTCTTCATCAAAGTAACCTTTGTTTCATTTACTACTAAGGACAAACATTTAAAAGATCGTAAAAAAATATAAATATATTTGGGATATGTTTTCATGACAATGCAATATTAAAGGAAGCAACAATTTATTCACACTGAACCTCAAGCTATACTCACATTCCATCAGGAGAATATGAACAATAAATTGTGGTCTGACAATTTACCGTATTTACTTTACTCGTGTATAGCATGCCCTTTTTTCCCCAAAATTAAGGAAAACATTTCTGGGGGCACGCTATACACAGGGGGGGGGGAATAAGTAAGGGGGGAGTGGTAGCCATAAATTGCCTGGGGAAGTTTAGAAAAGTGGCGGGACTGTATGTTGTCTCATCTCTTGCTCTTACATCACTCCTCTCCCAGCGACCCTTCAGTGTAGGTCAAAACCCTGCTCCCCCCACCCCTAACTAATGTCATCCTGTCACGCCACAAAACCAGAGCTGCCACATGTTTATGACCCCCCACCCCCCTGTAATAAAACACCCAGATGTTGCCGGTCAATAATTCCACCATCCCTCTTTGTTTCCATGGCAGAGGCTAGCAAGCCATGTTTGTGAAAGTTCCGGGAGGGGGGGGGGGGGGGGGGAGGAGGAGGAACAAGGAGACCTTTTTTTTTTTTATATAGATAAGGGTAGTGTGACATTCTAACATGGCGCAAAATAGAGGGCAGGACGTTGCTAAAAGGGAAAAGGAGAAAAAAGAAGCTGGAAATGTTGAGTAGTAGGAGCATGAGGTTACAAGAATTTTTCTATTTTCCCTTTTTGCAACCAAGTTATTTAATTAAAGTATGTTCCAAACATATCACAATCAGCACACATTACTGTAAAAAAAGAATAATTTGTTCCATACTTACTAACAGGGCACCACCAATTTTTGGTACAATTTTATTTTAAAAAAACTTTCTCCCTGGGAGTTGTTGCAAAAATCATGGTGCACACTATACATGAGTGCACGCTATACACAAGTAAATACTGTATATTTCTACATTATCAATGTCAGAGTGATTTAGTGGCTTTTTATGAGGAACAGTTGGCTGATTCCAAGCTACTCTATTATACAAGACCACAGAAATATAAACCAGTGCATTCAACTCAACCACTACAGATGGCACTTGCCAATACATATGTAAAGATAAACAAGTTCAAGTTTAAAGAAGTGGAAAGATGGAGTCAGCTAAATTTCTTACCCGTTTACCTATGAACATCATGTATAACAGCTTGTCACTTTATTATAGGAAATGGGATAACAATTTAAAAATTCCAAGACAACATTTAAAAAGTGAAATTCCAAGTTCTTAACCATAAACTACTAAAATCCAAAACCATATTTTTATACATCAGAATCGCACAATGACTTCTGATGAAATATTTGTCAAATTATTCACTATTCAAGTTGCATTCCAACAGCGAGTTGAAACATTCACAATGAAACACTCGTGTATGCCAATTTGGGTCTAGCATCACATTTTTCAACAAAAAGCATTTTGTACAGAGGACACAATTTTCTATACCAATGCAACATTTCACATTTCACAGCAGAGCCGACAGATACTTTCTTAACATCGCAACTAAAACACAGCTCACCACCAATATAACAACACTTTGTATGGTACTTCAGGCTCAGTTTTGCTTCACAATGCACAAAGGTGCTCACAGATGTGGTTCTTCAGTGCGGGCAATGTAGTCAGCCCACAGCGGGACGTTGGAGACCAAAGTTGTGGAGGAAGGACTTAAGTCAGTGAAAAGGATGCAAGTAGGCTAGAAATTGCCCTGGCATTCCAGAAACTAAAACTGTACTTGAAATTAATGCCTTCCATTGGAATAGTATTTCCATAAAGTGAGCTGCACAAGTTACAAGCACATTTAATTTTCGTCTATATTGCCACAACACGTAGGTCAAGAAAACAAAGTCTAATAAAACCATAGGCCTAAATTTGCTATAATTGCACCTACACACCCTCACTAATAAAACTCCACCATTACAAGATGCAAAAACTGGCCAATAAGACAGACATTTAGGAAATCACATAAAAATAACTTATTTATTAAGTAACTTTATAAACATGTCAAATATTTAAAATTAAAGACATTATGAAAATGGCAACTGATAAAAACCATGATAAATATTACTAGTTTCAACAATCCCCATGCAAGGGAAAGCTAAGATATGAACATTCAGACACCATCTGAACACAATTTGGTGGTACTACTAAAACACACAAGAAGGCACATTCAACAGGCGACAGATGTTTTCCTACATAAATACACTCAAAATTATGAAACAGTGTAAAATACAGGGGCTACAGAAATGAAATATTTAAAAGGGGAATTACTGGAAACTAAGAAAGTTTTTGTACCAATTTATCAATGCTGCTGATATTCTGAATTAAAAATGCAGTTCAGTTTAATGTTCTGCAGGTATTGGTTACTCGAAAAAGCATGCACTTGCTGAAAAAAATAGAGCGCAATCACTCTTAAGATCTTTTTCAAACAGCGGTTCATTCAACTGAACCAGTAGTGCTGAGCCTGCTGAGTGTACCAAGTACACGCACAAGTTTAAAAACACGTTTTCAATATTCTCAAAATTGCACTTCAAGTTTAGTAAAAAAAGGAATATTTTAGTTTCAAAACTTCCATACTCATTGCATAGGAAAACTTTTTTTCCACTTTGAATTCTTTAAAGAGCATCTTGAATAATATCATATTTCAGCTTTTAAATTAGTTGGGCTTCTTAGACTGGCACCTAAATATCTTGGTAAAAATGTTAATAAAATTACTACACCTACTGTTTAATAGAAAGGCTGAAAATTAACATGCGAGTGGTGATCCCATTTTCTTAGGTAAATGTTTACAGAAGGAGCTTTTCTCCAACTCCGATGGCACATAAGATGCACACGTCACAGATTTGGTAAATTTTTAATTTTTGGTCATCATTGTGAAAATATTTTTAATAAATGACTTATTATTAGTTGTTTATTGGATTAAGGAGATGGGAACAATACTGCCTACTATCCAGCATACATAACTCACCAACATTCTAATTTACTTTGGCATCAGATTTTTTTATTATTATTATAGGCCTATGTATTCAGAAGATTTTTTTCATCAGAAATTTATAAGCATCTCTGTAAAACAGTTTGTATCAGTTTTGAGTTTTAGTTTTATTTTTACATAAAATGGGTGTTCATTTATCAACTTTTAAAATAAATTATCTTATTTTAACAAGTAACGCACAACATGTTTCTTTGATAGCTAGTTTTGATGGTAGGTGCATGCGTATTAACTGAGGCATAAAGTCTTTACAATATTTCCCCAGTGTTACTGTGTTTATACTAGTATTGTTAGATCTTATTCATATACTCTGAGTTTATCGTAAATGTCGAATAACAGTAATTTCAGTTTCAAATTTTGTGTCTTATCATATAACCACAGGCTTCTTCAAAAAAATAAATGCCTCATTCAATAAATATTTTGTGCACAGCTGAAAATTATTATGTGCATGAGATATTACGTAGACACCTTAAAACACTAAAAATGAGATGTAACATATCTGGTCTGATATTTTTTTCTACATAATTACTATTTTATAAAAATTTTTTTTGATATTTAAACAGAAAAAAAGTTTTACGAAGTGGCATTTTAAATGCAAGATGATGATGCTTAGTTACAGCTGAAATTATTGGCTTTTGAGTTCATACCATGTTATAAATAAATTATTCATACCAAGCTTGGTTCTGTTCAAAAAACAATTTTGCACATATTGTGTTATATAGTTTGATTAACAATATACTTGTATTAACTATCTAAATTGCTTATCTTTTGCAAAAAAAATATTGTTAGCATAGCACTGGTGTTCTATTGCCTAAAGATACACGTTTCTATTTAAGAATAGAATCATTAACTTTTTGATAAATTAGTAATTGTTTGAAACAGTGAAATGAACACTAACAGAAATAACTAACATACATAAGACTAACATGTGAAGTAAAACATCTCTGGGTTAGTTACATCTTGTCCTTGGTTTTCTTATGTGTAGTACTGTTTCTGTTTGCGTATTTTAAAGAATAATTATTTCCATTACCTTTATACCTCATTATTATAAATTAGCCTACACTAATTGGGATATCAACACAAATTATTTACACCTAAGTAATTGATGATAAAAAGAGTGAAATAGGCAAGGAATAGTAGGTAAATGAAGTTATAAAACTAGTATTTACATGATTTACATAGAATAAATAATGTAAATATTTACATGATTAACAATACAATTCCTTTTTTAACATTACACCTGTCCAACTGCATAGGCACATGCCATTTCAAAGCCGTCAAAATCAATAAAACTTAAAAATTAATTTGAAATTTATTTTACCCTAAGGATGTCAGTTTGTAATCTAATTAGTCATTGTATAGTTCCAAATGGAAACACGAAGATAATTTTTCTGCAATTTCTAAAGTTTGGTTTGAGTTAATTTCAATGAGTAAAAATCATGATTCAGATCAAAACTTCACTTCAGGTCTTGCTTGAAGAGAATATATTTTACTTTGTTCAATTTTAAAATCTGGGTTACTGCCAGCTATACTAGAGATTCCAAAAATATATTTTTCTATAATTTTTTTTATAGAAAAGCTCCATAGTAAAACATTTAACCTCACTTAGTAATTGCATATGTTACACTAAGAGATAATAAGCCTTCCAAAGTAAGAACAAACACTTGATGATGAATAGCTCCAGCTGAGGTAGGAAGTTGAGAACAGGAACAGAAGGCAGTGTGTGATGAGGCTGGCTCCATCAACACACACACTTGGAGAAGACTGCCTGGTGTCTTATCCCTAAAACGAACAACCAGCACAGCATTAGCACAGCATCCACTTCTACTTATGTATCTCGCACACCAATCACTCTTACACGTTCCTACATCAACTCACTATTACAATCAAAAAGCAGCACACCACAACTATTACTGTATACCTCCATTTCAATGCTTCGCATAACTGTTACTACAACCAACAGTAGCAATCATGGGGTTCCAAGACACTAGCTTGCCTCCTGGTATATAACACTTGTTCAGAGCTTCCTTGTTTTCTTTCATGTAAATTTGCAAAAGCCAAACTATTATAATTTTTAATGATCTGTTTAATGTGCAGCCCCAACTTCGAAATAACTCCCTGAAGGTTAGACACATTTGTCAGATACAATAAGTGCAGGACATTAGGAAACAGCTTCCCACAGCACTTGCAATTAAGCACAATAGCAAAATTACATAACATAGGTGCTGCTGTTTTGGTGGCATTGGCCAAATGGCACTACCTGAGTGAGTAGGCAATTCTCACAACCCAATCAAGTAAGCCACTCTATCATCTGCTCAGCCAACAGACAAGACTACTGAATGAATTTTGGAATCAGCTTGAACCTAATACATGCATGAGTAATGCAGTTGTGGAACATACCCGTATCACACCACCTGGCTACATGAAGAGGAGGCAAGGACCAAGAGACTATAAAATGGCAGACACCACTAGCATCAACTGACCAACTCTTGTGACTGCATGCAGTGTGTCATAAAATAAAGTGTTTCAAATTAAACAGAGGCTGTGATTTATCAGTGCCATGTTTATTCAGTGCAAGTGTCTGGTCTATGGTTGTTACATCCAACTCTCAAATGTAATGCAGCAAGACGTGTATTTTTCCATGTAAGTAATTATCATATTATATATACAACTACCATGGGCAGACTAAGTTATCTAAATGAAGAACATGATTTACAAATCGCATAATGGGATGGGTTGTTTGTTTTCAAACTTTGGAGTACTGACTTTACTGAGAGGATGCTAAACTGGTACTGGGTTTACCTGCTATGGCATCCCGTGCTCTGCTCTACTATGTATTGAGCAAGTCATTAATTTAATAAATATTGATTAAAGGGTTTTGATGTCTGTGTTAATGTGTTCACTGTTATTTTTGAACAACAGGGATTCAAGTCCGCACAGCTTGCTTCTTATCATGAAACGTAATTTAAGTTGCAGCCACGCCACATTTTGAAGCAGGGTTTCTCGAGATGCTCCAACAACCAAGTTAAAAATTTAAATTGAGAAATTTTGTCAGTTTCTTATGCCCATTTTAAGTTATATTGCATTTGCCTATTAACAGGTCTTACAGACGGTAGCATTGCCAACTGCATCAGCCATCTTCCCAGATTTCTATGGACTGCGCCTGAGAGTAGACATGCTTGCACATGTGAGAGGACTTCAACTTTGTATGCAGGTTGTGATAGCGATACAACTTTATAGATGGCACTGTTTTGTTTAAAGATGAGTTGTGACTCTCCTGCCTTGAGGTAACCTCTCCCCTATCCTTTTTCCTTCCAATCTCTGTGTAACTCCCACCTTCTGCACATAAATGCTTTTACTTAAATTTCATTGGTTGTAACGTAACTTGTGAAGTGAACGACCCTAGCATCAGTGCTGGGCTCGCCCACTTCGTTTCTGCTCTTGTAAGCACCCTTCAGGTGCAGGTCTGCTCGAGGTCCATATGGGACTCTTGTCAAATTCGTCAGCATGTCAGCTGATTGTGGAGTTAAGCAGCAACCGTGGTTCAAGGTGGGTTGACTGGCAAAGTTGAGAATTAAGGTGATTTTTCGTCTTTGTAGGTCCTATGGGACGCACAGAGTTTCTTTTAACGTGTCAGTTTTATAAAGTGAAATATACCTGAAAAGAAACTATTTGTGAATTTTAAGAGTTCCATATTGAAATAAAAAGTAAAGTTGAATTCTGTTCTTTACTTGGCTATTGAACTTGGCGAACTATCACAGTTCGCCACAAGATTAATCCTGGAGCTGTATTTTGTATGTTTCAAGTGAATCTGAGAATGGCCAGTGAAGGAACTTCTTCCAGCTACATCCTTAATAAAGAAGGGCTCGTTGCCCTCCTCCAGGACAACAAAGACAATTTTCCTTCCGATGCAACAATGCAGCAGTTAAAGAGTGTTGGCAGCCAAATTCTGGAAAATGTACAAGTGGTCGGTGGCTTCACCAAGGAGGCGACTTGGGCGAGTCATGCAAATCCACACTCCTGTTCTGTAAAAATATTTAGTCAGGCCATGCAAATCATTCCCCGTTTAAACTTTGTTGAGCCGCGCGCAGTCTTGAAATTTTTTATCGCAGCTGCCAAAGTGGTCGATTTGCGTGTGTGTGATGATGTCACCTTGCTGCAGGCCTTGGTGCTAAAGTGTGATGTGTTCCAGACGTCCACGTATCCCTTGTACCCGTTTGTAACATCGCAGACGCATCTACCACAACAGCAACACCCGACCGATCAACATTAGGTCTCGGTCCCGATCAGTGCAGGTAGACAAGAATGACGTGTCTACACTGTTATTGCCCCTATGCAACCTGTGGGCCGAGGGCCAGCATATTTTAAATTTATTATAAGAGGTAACTCTTGTAATAAATTTATATGTGGCCTAAAAGAGTGTTTCCCATGCAGTCACGACCGTTAGGCACAACAGACATTGGAGGGAACACGGTGACATGCTCCCTTTCGTGGATAAGCAGTTAGGGTGCTTACTACCCCTTCTGAACCTCTGAGGTAGAGGGGAGTCAAATCCCAGTATGATTCGGAGGGTCAAGCTATCCCTTCCGGTCAGCCTTACTCTCCGTACAAGGGACGTCAATAGTCGAGACGTCAGCTGTCCCGATATGTGGTGAATGAGCCTAATCGGTTACGAGTTATGAATGATTATGGGGGTAAGCGATCTGGCTTTTGCTGACAGGAATAATCCACCGTGGCCTCATGGGTTGGTGAGCGGAGATTAAATTGACTGCAGACTATTTCGGCTGATTGCGGGAACTGCTTCAGGAGGGATTCGAACCCTGATCATAAGTCCGGAAGCCAATGTGATGGTGCTGAATTTGGGAAGCACTTCTGTTTTCGGGTGTCGAACCCGAAGTATCCTGCCAGATTTTAGTCTCACTAGACTAGATCGACCAGAGGGGCTCTGTATGTCGGTGTTCGTGGGTGGTGCTGATATTAAGGTGGGCTGAAAAGGGGTATCCTCGGAATCTAATTCCTCATCTAGCTTGCACTAACCTAACAAATGTTTTAAGGGTCTTTCGTGGTCCGGAGGTAACATTATAATTGATCTGGTGGCTCACGGATTAACACGTGTTCAGAGTACTGGATTGAGAGTTGGTAATTATTTGGTTTAGTAAAGCTTGCTGTAGTATGGCACGTCTCTCGTGCCACCTCCGAGGGCTTCCAATACCACCGTGTTGCTTGCGCATGGATAAATGAAACATAGCAAAATAAAATAAAGAAAGGTTGTCAACAGGGGGTGCTACAAGCAGTCCAGGACAGGGCGAAATCTACAGTCACTCCTGCGGACCTGCTATTCACAATGGCAACCCAAGTAATAGAAGGTTGTGTCGGTTATCAGTAGCGGGTGCACTGGAATCTCAGGAATTAAGTCCAATTTCAGTCCTTGCCTCCTGAGGGATTCAGCACACTACACGGCCAGATTAAGACACGAACCAAGTAAGTATTTAAAAGCGCACTGAATGGAACACAACACTGAAATAATAAGCAACAATCATAAAAGTGGTACAGGATCAAAAAGTAAAAATAACAGTAAATGACACACAGAATTTAAGTTTGATATGTAATATTTTATTACGTTTAAAGCAAGAGTTAGCAGTGAACTGGCTAAATAGTTACACACTATAAATTAGGAAAGATATTATATTAAATATTTAATCAACAGGCGAAGGCGAGCCTGGGAAAAATGAATTAAAAAAGAAATAATTAATTCCTATGAGGTTTCCTAATTTATTTACCAAGTTAAAGTCTACACTATTTACAGCATGATCATTACCAAAGTGCTCTATCCAGGGGGACATAAATCATGCAACGACTTGATACAGGAGTCAAGGGAAGTTGACTTATGTAAGGGTAAATGGGTACAGGTGTGGGATTTACTAGATGTGGAGAGCTGTTCTTGGGTGGTCAGCTGAAGGAAGCTGTGCTGGTGGCCTTCTGCAAGCTACCGGCTGGAGGTGGTGGTTCGAGCCCTGCCTCGGGCTGCTGAAGGAGGCTGAACCTTGCATGGGCTGTAGAGGAGAGAGTCATCCGCAGACTGTAGGTGAGCTTGCGAATCATGCGGCTGGTGAGCTACGGCGTCTCTGCTGGACTATGGGGCTGGACTTCTATTTATACGAAAATCGCCCTGTGTCAGCGATTCTCCGGGAGGGGGGAAGGGGTAGCGTAGTCTTCCAACACAGGGGTTGGTTTATCTGCTGCTGGAGTGCCGCTAAAATTCTTATCTCCCCTGGTGGAGTCGATGACATTTTCTTGCACCCTGGACTGAGGCAGGCGGGTCATGACGTCAGAAGGTCACGGGAGTGCTGCTAACTTGAGGATTGACTGGAACTTCTTGGCCAGGCAGGGTAGCGTAGTATATTTCAAACAAATTATATTATATCGTTGTTGTGGTGGCTCTGACGGGTTCCTTCTCGATTGGATGTGGAAGAATAAATTCATTTGTGAAGACCAGTTACTTAATTGACTCATTAAAGCCTGACGTAATTTCAATATTTAATTTCCAAGTCTCAGCGGCCAATAAATTTGAATTCGCCCTGCGCTGGCACGCTAAGATGGGCCAAAGTCGGCCGTAGAGTGCGCATCTCCGTAGCACATAAATCTGGCACGCGTCAATTGGCCACCCCCCGAAGCGACAAAGCTCCATCTGTCGAAATCTCAATTGCTTTGGGTGGCTAAGGTGGCTGCCGCACTTTTATAACTCTTGGTTGCTCCTCTAGGCCAGTGCCTATTCTGCACGTGCTGCCTGAGTAGGAGTGGAGTGCACCCCGTATGTGGGTAATGCGACATCTGGTATCTGTCAGTGGCGGGTTAATGGCGTCTTCCCTTTTCCTCTTCGCTCTCTCTCGGTTTCGTAGCGGTGGGGTAACTGCGCAGTACCGTCTGCTTCATGATACTGCTGGAGTCTTGTAGTCTCATCGCTTACCAAGGGTAGGAATAGCTTTGGAAGGAAAAGTACCATAATAGGTCGTCTGGTATCGAACATAGTGCCTTCCTAGTTCGAGAGCAGATAGAAAAAAATTTTAATTTTAAGTTTAAATTTGTTTACAATTTAGTTGCGTATAAAAGCAAAGAAATTTCCTTTTAAAAAATTTTACTGGTCTGTCCTCGAGAATAAAAAATTCTAAAGGTGGATCTACCTGAAAAGGACATAACTATGCACACATCTAAAACAAGTTTTATGTCCTTAACTCCAGGGTGCTAAAGAAAATAGTAAACATAATGAATACACAATACACACACTCAGAATGTATACGTGATTCTTGAGGTATCTTGTTGCACTTTGGTTTACACATTTTGCATTTGCTTGCAACAAAATTCCCAAGTTAAAACAAGGTATTTTCGTAAAATAATTTTTTTTTTTTTACGTTTACCTACTACATACTTTTGAGCTACGCAAAACACACTTTACGTTAAAATCTGACATACTTCACTTACATTTATACACGATTCTCTCTTACACAAGGACACAGGAATAACCTTAACCTACGTTTTACACAATTTTCTTAGGGTTACAGCTGTTCTAATGTACATAAAAAACACACAAGGTATAAGTAATATTTCCCTTAATATGGAGGGAGGTTATGTACAACGTCTGCTCTCGGCAGTGGTGGTGTAAGAGGTAGGTTCGTGCTTCCGCACACGTACACTCTATACCTAAATCATGTTAAGCGTACAGGGATTCAGTAATGTTTGGCGCTCAGCCGTAATTGCATGGTTAAGTACTTCTAGGCTTTCATTGACATTGAATGAACATACTTGCACAAACTGTGAGTCTACTTCTCACACAAAGAAATTATTTTACATTGGAATAACATGGAAAACTTGCCTAAAATCAAACATACATATAGTGGAAATATATAATTTCCTAGAGTATAGACATTTTCATACTTAGTTGAGGCTAGGTTTCCTCTTACTCTTACTTCCTAGTTTACACTTGATTTGACATACTATTTACACATGGTTAGCGTGAGTTCCCTTTCTTAATATTTACAATTTCTGTTTCCTACTTCAATTTATGTTCGGGAGGAGCGTTCATATGCAGTCTTTCTGACTGGAGGGGACGAGAATAAATTTTCTCATGGGTTAGAGAGAGGGCATCTGCCTCGCTCGAGTAGATACGCTTCTGTGAGCTTGCCTGGTGGCTGTGCACACCCACTATAGTTGATTCATGATAACTTCGGCCTTTTCTAAAGCCCTGCTAAATATCTACTTTTGGTTACTGATTACATATCCTTCCGCTACACATAAACACTACCATGTGACGTCTACGTTTATAACTCAAATGCGTTGGTTGCTGTTCAAGGAATGCTGTCATATTTCCTACGAATGTTAACAATTTAGACCTATAACAATATTTAGGTCGGCTTTATAACTATTTGTTACACATAATACACATTAATATTTTGCCACTACAGTGTTTGTTACAACTGTGGCGGAAACCATAATAGTATTTAACCTAATGTTATTAATACGTGTTGGGTTATTTCGTTAAAAGGACGGCCTAAAAAAACAAAGGGACACAGTAAATTCAAGTTGCCCAAGATTCTGCCTGTCGCTGCCCCGAGGTTTGCGTTGCCCGGGGAGTGTTTTCAGATTTTATTGCACACTTAAATCACTTGTTAGCGTTATACTATTTCGCAGTGTCACTTTGGCTCCAAAGTTAAAGGGGGCAATTTTGTAAGTTGTTTTCTGGAGGAACATGTAAAGTATGTCGAATTAAGAGTTTTATGAAACTTACGTAGGCCTTTTATTCAACTGCCGCAAGGCATTTGAGGGCATGGGCCCTTAAATCCCGCCATTTTACCTTCAGTGTTTTATTTAATGTTTCAAGTGTAATTTTGTGTACAAAGCATAATAAGTGTAACTTGTATGTGCTTGTAGTTGGTCCCAACATTCCACAGCAGTTTTCTTAAAATATAACGACTTCGCATGTTATCATGGCACTATAGTGTTCCACAATATGCAGGTTCAACACTGCAGAATAATGTGCACGGGTGATCAGCCCGCAGCACCCTGAGAATACTTCATCTCAAGCTCTACATGATCTTCAAGTGATGCGACCACGGCAATGTCTGGCACATACTGGGTAAATTTACTCCAAAATTCCACATAACGCTTTCCAAAACCACATTACCACTTTTTCGCCCATCCAACTCCCGTCAAAATGGTGCCCTACCAAGTGGCCATTGTTCCTGCAGTGAAATGCAAAACCGCCAAATTTTCACAACTTTTTTCTAATTTAACGCCAATATCCGTTCATTTAAGTGTTCCTGTCTACCATTTCTTGTGTATCCGCAATGAGACAATGCAGGAGAGACCAGCTACAGTGTCGGGACCCCTCCTGGATGCCTGTAGATGCCAGGAATAATCAACTTGTGGTTCAGCAGGAAAAGCACGGGGAAACACAAGGGCAGCTTCCATTGTACAGTGCAAGGGAAACGGACGGGAGGAAAGCAGCCGTCTTGAGGGAGGTGTAATGTCACTGGCGCGACACCCTGTCGCCGAGCAGCAGGGACAAAGGACCAGGGGAGTGTACCCACACTACCCCTCCCCCGCCGGACGTCGCCACCTGCCCGGCACCATGCCTGAAGGAGAGGGAACAAACAAGGAGAAAGGAAATTAAAGTCGTTCCTCCTGTGCTACCCGCTCACAGCACGCTGGCAGTCAGCTGTGTGCCTGCCAATCGTTGACCCCTGCACCACATAAGCGGGGACAGCCATGATGCATAACTATCGGGCCGCACAACACAAAACTTCCATGCCCAAACTTCCGCGTCCGTGTCGGTTTGTATACAAAACAAACCATGTCTGGCCAGACTGATGACAGCACACCTGCACTCATCTGTCTGCACTGTCTGCTGGAGCTTCCACAGGATCTCATAGCAAAATATGAGTACGGCACGGACTACTGCAGCTGCAACCGCAAGTCCAGCGAAACTCACAGCTGTTTAGCATATAACCATGACAAATCGTGAGCACTGATGACGACGGTCTCGTCAATTACACCATCCATAGCCACAGTCAAATCTGAAACTTGGACCACACTGAACTACAACCTTCCACATTATTGCGACAGCTGTTTGTGCCATAGACAGGGAGTGATTGTATTGTGTTGCAAAATTTGCCAAGCAGTTATCATAGAGATTGCATGAACTAGAGGGAAGCTGCAAGCATTTGTGGACTGGGTTTTGAGTGTCTCGCATGTCACACCCGTGACCACAACAAAACGTCAACGACACAGGACTTAGAAAATGTAGTGGCAACATGTTTAGTGCTACAGGAGGACAGTGGAAAAATGCAAAATCTTACATAATGTTAGAACTTTCAAGCCAACTACGCAACTGCAAACAAGCAAGGGGAAGCAGTCAAGAATGCTGGAGAGGGAAGTGCCGCATACCTGGCGACACAGCAAGGGGAGAGACGCAACAACCACGCGCCAGCCGGTTGCATGTGGTGAGTGAGCAGGCACAGCAACCACTAGGTATGACAACCCTTCTGCAATCTGCCTTAAATGTCACACCTATGCCGTTCCTGCCTGGCAACACCTATTTGCCACCATTACCTGCTCTATACCCTACGCCAATGTATTCGCCCATCGGACCACCGTTACACAAACACCCTATCCTACACTGCCTTCAATCACGCCATATCCAGACAGCAACAGTGAGGATATTCATCGAGTGCAACCAGCGACCGCTCAAGCAGAGTTCCGGAAAGAAATCCCAGAGCCCAAAAACAACAACAACCCATCAGAACACACGTACGCGAGGATGCCTACAAAATTTCAGATGTTGCTTACATTCTCAGGAACATCGTTGGAAGACTCAGCCGCCTTTCTGGAAGACTGTACCACCAGGCTTACCAGGTATGGTGTGAGTCATGAGAAATGGGCTACCTGCGTGGCTGTGCAGCTCCATGGAGACGCACGACCCTAGTGGCAATCGCTTAACCACTACGGACTTCAATGGGAAGAATTTTGCGGGCCTTTCCATAGCCGGTTCAGAAGAGTGTTTGGTTCACTGCAGGGACAAAGCAGACTCACGCTAGAGGAGCAACAACCGAATGAACTTCTGTCCGCTTTCATAACCAGTAAAACACACCTCATCTGACGACTTCATCCGAACCTGCCTGAAAAGGAAGTGCTGGAAGTGATAGCCAAAACAGCAAGACCAGAACATCGAGCAGCTGTCATACCATTGTTAAGCGGGACGGTAGTAGACGTGATACATGCCGCAAATTTTCTGGAGCGGAACCGTGAGCAACTGCGCCAGGAGCCGGTGCCATGTGATGGGGCCATGAGCAACGCGAATCACAAGGACAGGTACACGTGCAAAATAACATGCCGCCTAAACGTT
Organism: Dryococelus australis; assembly: GCA_029891345.1. Lineage (NCBI taxonomy): Eukaryota > Metazoa > Arthropoda > Insecta > Phasmatodea > Phasmatidae > Dryococelus > Dryococelus australis. The sequence goes on along the minus strand of CM057009.1, from coordinate 167,224,262 downwards.
TTGACCCACCCAAATAGAACATGCAAAACTTCCAACCAGGTAATTCAGTCAAATTTCACAACACGCAACGACGAGAAGTGCAAAGTGCAACGAATGGGGCCGTAGGTCAAGTGCACGCACGGGACCCATCGCAACCGCCTCGGTTGCCATGCCATTACTGCCCAACGGAGCAATATCACTAGCACAACAGGTGTCCAAACAATCCGCATATTGACAGCATCAGAGAAGCCTCCAACAGGAAGCAGGGAAACGGGATGTAGAGGTGAAGGGGCCAGACGCTTCTTCCACCCCAGTTTCACAACGAGAAACACCAGATCAGCCACCACAGCAGGCTTACATACAATAGGTTAGTAACAGCGACCAATAGTTCATCAGAATCCTTGTCAATGTTAATGTGCAGCGATGCCACGCCTTGGTAGATACAGGCATATCCCACAACTTTATAAAACCAAAATTTGTAAATTCATGGAAAGTCACACCCGATAATTATGTAATAAAATCGGTAACCCAAGATCAGAGTAGCGGCGCTTTGGGACAAGCAAAAATAATTGTTAATATTAGAGATATTAAAACTGACGCCTGAGATACGTAAAATGTAATTTTAGGAGTACCGTGGCTGTAAGCACAGAGCACCATTGTGGAACTCGCAGCACGCAGGATACATTTTGGTTCAAAAGAAAGCAGAACAGCATATAAATTAGATAAGCAACCAACCAAAAATTTACCAACCGTAGCGCTTAGTACTACTGACAACAATGTGGCCACAGAATATAAAGAACTTTTTCAAAATTTGTTAGATGAATGCCGGGATGTGTTTGCCACGCATGACGCGCTCCGACATACAACAGTAGCAGAGCATGAAATTCCGTTGACGGAAGAACCTGTGTTTACGAGCCCTCTCAGTTATTTGCCACACCAACCCAAAATAATAAAAACTCAGATACAGGAAATGCTGAATGAACCCACTAACAGCTGGTACAACTCATCCATTACGCTCGTGCCAAAGAAAGACGGCACGTGTCGCTTCTATGTAGATTTCAGGCCGCTTAATCAAGTCACTCAAAATTCACTACCACCGATCATTAACATCATAGATGCGCTCAGTTCACTCAGCCGAGCCAAGGTCATGTCGTTACTCGATCTTAAGAGCGGATAATTGCAAATCCCAGTGAAGTTGGAAGACCGGGAGAAAACAGTTTTTACCGTGCCAGATGGGCACAATTTCCACTTTTCTGCCCTGCCCTTTGGGTTTGTGTGCGCCGGCCACATTTAAATCGATAATGGTCCGGGTTCCGGACGGACTAATTGGCGAGTATGCAATGGCATATTTCTACATCATCGTCTGGTCAGACACTTGAGATACCATTATCTGTAGTATTGGAATGACTCGCAATCAACGGACTCACCTGTGCAACGATAAAGTGTCTCATTAGCAAGACCAATATTGATTTCATGAGGCATGTCATTGACGCAGAAGGAAATAGGCCCAAGCTAGACCAGCGTAAAGTAATTGATGAGTATCTAAGACCCAAGACCTGTAAGCAACTCAGGAAATTTTTCAGACTAATTAATTGGCTAAGAGAACACGTACAAAATTTTGCAGTAATCACGGCACCGTTGACCAACCTACTTTCACTGGAACACCACTTTCACTGGATGCCTGAAGCTAAAGATTCCTTTAGTGAAATAAAAAAAAATTACGAGAATGTCCAACACTGGCCAGGTATGATGCAAGCTAGAATCTATATCTGCAAACTGATGCAAGTCATGAAGGCGAACAGTGCTGTACCAGGTAGACGAGAATGGAAACAAGCTAGTTGTTTACTTCGCAAGCACCAAGTTAGGCCAAAAAGAGCAACATTATGACACCAACGAACAGGAATGCCTTGCTGTCATATGGGCAGTAAAGAAATACAGCTCGTATTTGGAATTCCAGAGATTCACTCTCTGCACGAATAATAGATGTTTGCTTTGTCTACACACTACGCGCGAGGCGCATAGTAAGCTTACGCAGTGGGCCTTACTGTTACAGGCTTACGACTTCTGTGTTGAACAGATGCCAGGCAAAGAAAATGAGTTGGCGGACACGTCACTTGCTCCAAATGAAGACATAATACTGCAGGATGACGCAGAATGGGAAGGTATCCTCCCGCCAAATGTGCGAGAGCCACTCACGGAAGTGTATGTGCAGCAGGTTAGCATGCAAGAGGGAGGTATCCTAATACCCAAACTGTACGAACGCGTACCGAATGAACAACAGGGTTGCCAGTTTTCACAAGCTAAAATACAACAGTGCACAGAGAAAGTAGTGGAGGGTTGGAATGTAGTGAGTAGGAGATTGGAAATGTGCTCAGTTGAACACGCGGGGAAATGGAGGCTGCTTGTCCCCACGTGTGCATGGGATTAGGTGCTTGCCCAGGCGCACAATGGCAGCATGGCACGACACCCCGGGGTTGACCAGAGAATAGGCAAAGTACGTGAGCATTTCTTCTGGCCTGGTCTCATGCAGCACACCTGCCGCTTTGTACAGAAATGCTGTAAATGCAATCTGTTCAAGGCTCGTCAAGCTGACGGATGACAACAGCAACAGTCACGCACACCACAAAAACCCGTTCAAGACAGTGTGTCTCGACCTCATGGGAAAATACCCCAGAACAGCAGCTGGCAAAAGATTAATCATAGTCATGACTGATAATTTTTCAAAATGGGTAGAAGCCTATCCCGTCAGCAGCACATGGATGGCTAATATCGCAAAAGTGTTGAACGAGGACCTCTTCCTGTGGTGGTGTTTCCCAAAGAACTTGCTGTCAGATAACGGGACCCAATTCACGGCTAAGAAGTGGCGTAAGTTGTGTACCCGGTAGGGGGCGCGCCATCTTGCAACCGCTGTGTACCATCCGAGGGCCAATCCCATGGAGCGGAGCAATCAAGAGCTGAAAGTGCAGCTCCATCTCCGTGTGGGTGACCAATATGCAATGTGGGCACAAAACCTGCCAGTAGTTTTGTATACTCTCCGCCAGCATGTCAACACCGCCACTGGTAAAATGCCTGCTGAGGTCCTAACAGGGAGAAATCTGCGATTGCCAGGCGAACGAAACTGCCCACGCGGAGTTAGCAGCAGTGAACACGCACAGTTAGCAGCAGTGAAGCAGCAAGCAGTGCAAACAATCATTGTGCACGACAAGAGTGAGAGAGGCAAATACGAGAACAACACGTGCAATATGCAAGACAGTGGTTGCCAACGACCATGCGGCCACCACCGGTGCTAAGAGTCGGCCAAGAAGTATATGTATGCCCGCAGTCCATAAGGACTTCTGCGCTGGCCTTGTGGCGAAGCGGAGTGGGCCGCACCAGATTGATACACAGCAGGGACCTACCACATACATTGTCCGTATCGGCAAGAGGAGGGTGAGGGTGCACCGGGACGAGATCAAGCAGCAACAGGGTGACAACTATGAGATTGATTCCGGGGCCCCTCAGCCCCATGACGGTGTCAGCGATGCCGAGCCGGGAAGAGCAGGAGGAGGGCAAGGTACAGTAGCACCTCTAGGCAATGCAGGAGGAGAAGTTAAGCAGGAAGAGGACGACGTACCTGGTGTGACCTCTGACAGCCTCGTTGGGGACGAGCTCCCTGAAGAAGGAAACATGAGGAATGTCGTCGTGGACCTCCTAAAGAGGGGGGGTAGCAAGTACAGAAAACCCGTTGTTGCCCGGAGCCACCATGCCTAACGGGGACCGACAGCGCAGCGCCTACGAGCGTCCCCGTCGACCTGATGGAACCTGTTGTAGTGACAGCATCTCAAAGGGATCACCACAGCAGGATGTACCAGAAATGGTGGGGACTGCAAGTAACATAGAGGAGACAGCAAGCAATGTAGAGGAGAGGGATGCACACAAGCAAGAAGAGGCAGTTCGCCCGGGTCGCCCTTGGAAACGGAGCAAGAGAAAGAGCAGGAGGAGCAGGGAAGACAGGTGGGTGTGAGGATAGCAGGTCTGTTGCCTCACTCCACTTGCGACGGCAGATATGCCTGCCACAGCAGTGTCGTCATTGTGGGTGTGCCCCAGCCACCCATAGCACTGTCAACCGTATCACCCAGCATCGGAGGAAAGTGTGGCCACGCAGTGACAGGTCTACTTTCTGCATCCGGAGGACCCAGAGGACTCCCCAGTGCTGCAGGTAGCGGCATCGGCTTACAACCGCCTCTCCAGGATGGGGGGGGGGGGGGATTTGATTTCCACTTGTACCCCTACCCTCTAGTCTGTTTGTCCAGCCGACTGCGCCCGCAACAGCGCAACACGCATGCACACTCTGCGGCTGATCTTCGCAATGTGTTAAATGTAGTACGATGCAACGAGAGTGTGGCGGCACAGTGCAAGTGCAGGAGAGCAGGCATGGCAGCGTCACGTATGCGGGCAAGGCCCATTTGTAAACAAATGCTCCGGCGGAGTGATACACAAACCAAAACTGCTCCAAATTAATATTTAGCAAAGAAATATGAGAATGCAACCACAAACAATGTCACATTTTTATATTTTAAAGCAGATGCTACCTTTTCCTTCCATGTTTTCATCATTGTTCCAGAGTTTTGTTATGTCACATTTTTATTTACCCTCATCAGTACTATGTCCATACCATTTCATGCAAATGTTATGATTGTACGTACATTTTAAGCAGAGTTCCTTTTTGTGCACGGCTGCAGGTAGTTCCTCCGCAGCACGTGGGTCGCTCTTGCTCGACCTCGTACCGACGGGTATAGTTAGTCAGCGAGTAGCATCCAGAGGGGCAGGTTGTGCGTGAATGTGTTGCGTTTTCTCGCACTTGGGCGGCACTCATCTTTGACATCAGTCATGTGACATCAATAGTAAGTAATTATTCAGATACCGTTTTTGTTTTCAGCCGCCCGAGATACTACCCCTCGCCGCACCGAGGTTTGAATCACCCGGGGAGTACTTTCAGATTTTATTGCTCCCTTAAATCACTTGTTAGCATTATGTTATTTCGCAGTGTTACTTCGGCCCCAAAGTTAAAGGGGGCAGTATTGTAAGATGTTTCCTGGCGGAATATGTTAAGTACGTCAAATTAAAAGAGTTTTATGAAACTGACATTGACCTTTAATTCGACTGCCGCTAGGAGTTTCAGGTCACGAGCCCTTGAATCCCGCCATTTTATCTTCAGTGTTTTACGTAATGTTTCAAGTGTAATTTAGGGTGCAATGCGTAATAAGTATAACCCATATGAGCGTGTGGTTGGCCCCAACATTCCACAGTGTAGGGAGTTTTCTTAAAATTCAACGCCTTCACAGGTCATCATCACACTAGTGTCCCACAATACGCAGGTTCAACACGGCGGGAATTCTGTGCCCGGGTGATCGGCCCGCAGCACCCTGAGAATACTTCATCTCATGCTATACAAGATCTTCATGTGATGCTGCCACGGCAATGTCTGACACCTACAGAGTAAATTACACAACCGCTTTCCAAAACCACATTAGCACCTTTTTGCCCATCCAACTCCTTTCTCCTTCTTCTCCTCGATTAAGTTAAAATGCCACAAGGGCGTAACAATTAGAAAACAAACAACATACACTTGGCTGATGCATGTAATGCAACACTCTGAACACACACTTGATTGTTACTTATGTGGAACACAAAATGCGTTATTCAAAATAAAATAGCTACAAAATTTTCACAGAAATTATAAAACATGCTGGGCATACAAGTAAAGCAAATTTTGCAGTGGCTGCTGATGTCAGAATTACGTTCTGAGTAGTGGAGTCAGCTTCTTAGACTGTACATATTAAGTGCAAGACTCCCTTGTACCGAATCATTTCAAAAAGACTGAGAGACGCGAAGAAAAAAGATCTAAGGAAATGATTTTGTGGTTGAAGTTTGAGTGCAGACTTTACATAGCTTTTAAAACAAATGTGGTGAACTACCGCCTCAAGATCAATAGCCAAGTAAAGAAAAGAATTCAGTTTTACTTATTATTTCAATATGGAGCTCTTAAAATTCACAAATTGTATCTTTTCCAGGTACATTACACTTTTTAAAAACTGACATTTTAAAAGAAGTTCCAAAGATGGAGCTTCACTAAAATTAAATTAAAATAAACAAATTAAAAAAAATCTCCTTCGCACTACTTCATTACAAAACCAACCGCATTAATTTAAATATTGACGCCGTTGGGTGAGATGCGAAACAAACTATGACACAAATACTTACTGGTAATTTGGGCACCAGCGATGATTGCCAATCACCGCACTATTGAGACTCAGGGTTCTCAGGGATGCTGTGGGTTCCATGTGTCCGTCTCACCCGTGCGTACTTACAAACACGTAGGCAATACTAAACTTTTTACTAAACATCACTGGAAATAAACACTTAATAAAATATATGTGGCTATGACACTGTCACTACTGAATAAAAGAATTAAATTCACTGTAGACTTGTTTTTATTGATACTATGCATACATATCAACGTGCCAATGAAATTAATTATAATCTCCGTCATGACTAGCCAATTCCGCTTGGGTGCTCCCCAGCCCGCAATTAATCTAGCGCACACCTAGATGGATGATCTCACACAGGTGTGTGAAAGCATAGCCTTCACAATGGAAGAGGACCGATAGCTGCTAGGGTGTACTGACGGTTTTTCCCTGAAGACAGGACATGGTGAATTACAAATGAAACCCTTGATACATTAACACGTGTGATTACTCTGCATCATTACCGCAAACCCGTCTGGGCTCGCCCTCCAGTACGTGGGTAGTGTGGTGACGGCCTATACACAGAGCTGGCTAGGACGGGAATAATTGCACCATACACTAATTACAAAATTACATAAACCCTTGAATGATACATGAAACAAGATGGGACATGAGATGAATATTCACAATAAACACACGTGTGAAAACAAGCTTAGATGGCATGGATGCCGCTGGATGAAGTTCGTAGCGGATCACGTGGTGCAGGTGAAATTACAATATTTCGGCGTGGAAACTGCAAATAAAATTCAGACAAAAACTTAATCTTGCTGAGAAAATTATTCTCTTAACGATTGCAGTTGTTACAGGTGTGTAACATGCCAGATGGCGGTAAAATCAAACATTACTGTGACCGCGTGGTCAAGTACAAAAGCATCAATTTACGTGAAAAATACATTGAACCCTGAACAAAATTGACATAGAACCCTGAAATAAATTATTACACATACTATGTTACATAAATAAGCTCTCAAACGCAATGATGGCATATACAAAGACTTGGCGTCGGTCGACCACGTGGTTATACGTGATGTTGCCGTGAAACATTCAAACACGAAAAATGACCCTCAAATACATACATAAAAATAAAGCTCTTAACAAAGGTGTGTAGCAATAACGCAGAAGTTACAATGAAATGCCGTTAACATATGCGGATGGCGCCTGATTCAAAATGCGCGGGTCGCTGCTCTCTCCGATATACTTCTCCTCCTGCTCCTCGATTACGTTTAAAAATGCCACAAGGGTGCAAAAAATTAATAAAGCGGAAGCATAATGCTGGGGAAAAGACTGGCAAAAATGTACGCAAGCAAAGGCTAACCGGTAAACTAAATTAACTATGGAAACCTAAATCAGTGAACAAAAGTTGTAGTGTGTATGTGAAAGTGTCTTACCTCGCCAGCTCTACTGGACACACTGTCCAGATACAAGCGTCGCACGGACCTACCATGGCCGCATACGGAGTTCACATAAGCGGAAGTGCTATGCATGCAGAGTAAAATATTTAATTATTAAAAATCAAATGGCACAAAATAAAAAAATAAAATATTATTTTAGTCTCTCTTTAGGACGGCATTCATGATGGAATATTAAGTGTTCTTAATCTCAGTGCCGCTGGCACTTTGAATTTTATAACCAAACAATTTAAAATTAGTACAAACACTTTAAAACATTTTAAGACATATTAAACACTACATAGACAATATATCACATTTCACACTGAAATAACATTTATACGAAAGTTCAAAATTATTATCCTCTTTGTGCATGTGCGGAACACGTGACACGTGCGTGGTGAGTGCTGTCATGGGCTCTAGCCCCGTTGGCTGTTAGCCGGAGTCAATATGAACACAGATTATAAAATGAACTTGGTTAAAAAAGGAGAAGCTAACCAATGAAGTTTACTGATTATGTAGAAAAAATAATAAAACACTTGACTGGATTAGGGTGGATGTTTTTAAAATTGGAAGTTAATAATGTTGTTTTCAACAGCACCAAAACAAAACTAAAATATATGGCTCACACATAAGATGGGTAAAGGGCAATCATACTACGCAAATTTATGCGGGCCCTTTCAAATCGCCATCACATTTACAGGCTGTCGCGTTAACTAATTCTCATCAAGACTCAAACCAAAACCAACTTTCGATTCAAGGTAGGGCTCTACAGCTACAAGTTACTCCAAACAGAATTTACGCTAAAAACACACCACTACCAAACAGAATTTTGAATGCAAACTAGGAGACGCCTATTAGTAGTACTAAGTTTAAATCACCTCAATTCTCAACTTTGCCAGTCAACATACCTTGAACCACCGATGCTGCTGAACTCCACAGTCAGCTGACATTCTGATGAATTTGACAAGAGTCCCATACGGACCTCGAGCAGAACTGCACCTGAAGGGTGCTTACAGATATGAGAGCAGAAAAGAAGTGGGCAAGCCCAGCGCTAATGCTAGGGTCATCCACTTCACAAGTTACGTCACAACCAATGAAATTTAGGCAAAAGCGTGTATCCGCAGAAGGCGGGAGTTACACAGAGATTGGAAGGAAAAGGGAGAGGAGAGGGGTTACCATAGCATTCAAGGCTGGAGAGTCACAACTCATCATTAAACAAAACAGCATCATCTATAAAGTTACTGGATTACAGACACAAGCTGCGCAATCCTCCCCCCCCCCCTCCACACGCTAAATTCACTCTTCACCCCAACTTAATTTTTTCAGTTTTGTCATCAACAACACAATACAGCAGAACACAGTTCACAAAGAAGAAATCAAAATTTTTTCAGAAAAACAGCAATGTTGTGAAAAAATACGAAGAAAGGTCAGTCCATGGTCAACAATTTCCACACCTGTGCGCTCTTCCCAAAGGCACAACTCGGTCATATAAAGGGTGAATCTCAATTTGACCGACAAACTTCAGGAGGTGATTTTTCATGAAAAAGTAAGAGGAAAACATATGTGTCACTTTATACCTAAACCGACTATTAAGGCAGGTATGAGCCCTTAAAAAAAACGAGATTTTAAGTCGCTTTTGTGCAAAATATTGGCTCTTATGTTGAAAGTCCTAATCACATACAATAATGTTCTGAGAGTTGTCACTGTATTTTACTTCGTTACCGATATTATCAATAACCAACTCAGCAGGAGCGCAAAATATTTTCCACACCTGTTGCTCCAGGGCCTTAACAATAGCAGAAGCCTTCTTATTTCTCAGTGGTAACAAGATCACATACTTAGTATAGGTGTCCAATAGCATCAATACACATTCATTTCCCTTATTAGACCTAACCAATAGACCAAAAATATCTAAATGAACCACATGCCACGGACAATAAGGAACTTGAATTTTTATTTTTCCAAAATTAGATTTGGGCGCCTGCTTACAGCTATCACAACTCCTAACATATTGCGTAACACCCTGTCTTATATAGTGCCAAGCGACGTGAACAGAAAGGTTCTCAATTGTTATACTAATACCTAAATGTCCGCCATACAGTGAATCATGAAAATAGCGTAACAACATAGGCCTTAGGGTCTCTGGAACCACCAGCTTCTTTGCTCACCCTGTTTTCCCTGAGTAATATAACAAACCATCTTTTTCAAAATAAAGGCATTGCACACCAGAACTCAAATCTGATTTAATCTGTTGACACCAACTGTCCCTATTTTGGACTTGATGGAGTTGCACAAAAATTTCAGGACACCCTTGAATTAACCTAAGGGAAGCTGTAGGTTCCTTGGGAAGTTCTTCAAAATCTGTAGCAATGTATATTTGGGATAATGTGCCCGCAAGCTGATTTTCCAAACCCCTTACATGATGTACTTTAAATCTAAATCTAGACAAGCTTAATTCCTACCTACCTAATTTTCCCAATTAGTGGGGATGATTCAGAACCCAACTAAGGGCCTGATTATGGGTGTATAAATCACACTTGTCATGTTCAATATAAGGGTCGAATTTTTCCAATCCAAACAGACAAGCCGGGGGGGTTTCCGTAAATTCCTAAAGCCCTCTCAGACTCCAGTGTCCTTCTGGCAAAAACCACTGGAGCAACATGACCATCATGCCATTGACCCAATACCATACCTAAAGCTAGGGCAGAGGCAGCCACCTGAACCACAAAACGCTGTTCGAAATCAGGTCATATTAATACAGGTGATGAACCAAGTACCTTTTTTAAAGCCTTAAATGCTTGTTCCTGCTTGAGGTCCCATTTAAATTCTGCTCCCTTTCTCTTTAGTTGGTTCAGGGGGGCTGCCATTTCGAAGTAATATTCAATAAAACGAGAATAGTACCCCATCAAGTCCAAACATTTTTGAACCTCTTTAATAGTTAGTGGGCAGGAAAAATTCACTATCGGGGCTACTCATTCAGGGTCTAGTAACAGTTTGCCTTCACTAATTACATACCCCAAAAATTTTACTTGATTGGCAGCTAAAGTCACTTTTTCGGGATTTACCATCAAACCAACCTCCCTGAATCTTTCCAATATTTTGCGTAAGTGGTCCAGGTGCTCCTCAAAAATTTCACTATATAGGCTACGCTGTAATTGTCAACGTAATTAAAAACAAATTAAAATTTATAATAAGACAAAACATGATCTAAAACCCTAGACAAAGCTTGACTTCCAAAATTAGCCCCCATCGGAATTTGTGTAAATTCAATCGGAATTTGTGTAAATTCATACTGATTCCATAAGTGCTTAAAGAGCTGTATTTACGGCAAGAAGAATCTAAAAGACACTGATGAAAGTTATGGTTTAAATCTAACACTGAATAAATTTTTGCATGCCCTAAATGTTGCAAAGCACAATCCACAGTTGGCAGAGGAAACTGATCTTTGCGTAATTTACGATTTACTAGTGTATAGTTTACTACCAGTCTGTATTTATTACTGTCCTTTTTTCGGACCTTAAACCCCGGCAAACAATCAGATTTTGATGGAACAATGACACCCGCCTGCAACATTTTTTCTATTATTTCACAGAAGGCTCTCAATTTAGGCAGCGGACACCGGAAACGACGGTCCCGCACCGGCATGTCGTCAGTTGTAAATTGATATGGGAGCAAATCACACTTTCCTATTTTAGGAGTTATCATGTCCCTAAATTCTTCCCATAACTGTTTCAAAGCACTATCCGCCTCACTAACCTTCTCTTTTGCTTCTAAGGTGTTGTTAGAACTGTTACATTTTAATATATTTAATTCTGGTGCCTGCAAACACACTTTAATATTTGGTGCAAATGCGAAGGGCAAACTGAAAACTATTAAGGCTCTTGTGTGATCCAAAAACTTGAGACCTAAAATGAGTTAATAATTTAACACAGGAAGTATGAAAAACAAAAATTCCAAGAAAATCTGTCAATTTTAAAATGCAGTTTGACTACATGGGATGCTGTAAACACTTCGCCGTTCGCAAAACACATTTCAATTCCTCTACAGGCAACACACGTGTCTTATAAATGACCTTGGATTTTATCAAACACATAACAAATGACCAGCTGGTAACACAGTGTGTCGCACCGGTGTCGATCAAAGCGGGGAACAGGTTGCCATGACAAGCAACCTGCACCACGCACTGGGTCTGCGGACTTTTGACTTTCAACGAGCGGCAGCTGAAAATCTCACATTTATTTTCAGCCGTCAGTCCTTTCCTGACCATTTACAAAAGTCACGCATGTGTCCTGTTGCTCCGCATCGGAAACATTTCCTAGCCTGCCAAGAGACATGTGGCTCCAAACAGTCACATTCCAGCTGCCCGCGCTTAGCATAGTTGCTACAATGTACGTTACTATGCGCAACTTGAGACACTTTATTAAAATCGACCTGGTTTGTTTGAACAGGGACTTTTTGTCCCACATATTTTCTACATTTTGAAAGAAATGAACACCAGGGGAACTACCAGCCACCCATGATGCGATCAACAAAGTTTTTACTGGAGCATAAACAGAATTACATTCTCGATCTGCTACTAAACAACTCTGGATTTTGATAGCCCATGAACGTAGTTCATTCATGTTCCCAGGAACCAGTGTTAGGGAACACGCATCCCTAACTTGAGGAGTGACATCTTCCTAAATTAACTTAAAAAATTCACTTTCTAACAATTTCAGGTCTAAAGCTCTCTGATAATTTGAAATAGAATGAACAAACTCATTAAGCGTTTCCCCAGGACGTTGAAAACTGTAAATCAAATCCCTTTCACACATTCACCTAACATGAGTGGGAAAAACCTGTGCTAACACTATTTCATGGAAGTGTGCAAAACTACAGGTGGACAAGTTTATTTCCTCGATGATCAGTTGTAGAGCATGACCTTGGCACTGGACATGCTGTGTCCACAGAGATGATGAGCTGTGTTCGTGCCCCGCCTGGTATGGCAGGTGTTGAGCAGGAACTCTTGAATGTGCCCGGTGTCATGTTCAGTAGAGAAGAATGTAGTTAAGGGTTGTACGGCCAATGGCCTACAGCAATCTCTGGATCCGTGGTCTATTTGAGGAGTATAGTTTCACTGTTAATTATTATGAAAATTTGGTAAAACCCTTTTCTGAGGGACGAAGTTGTTGGCCACTTCACACGTCGATGCTGACACTAAAGTTACTCTGCTTGTGGGAGGCAGGCCCCGTAAAAGCAATACTTTAAACCACAGTACACTGATGAATAAATCTGCATTAGGGTGCAGTGACCGATAATACTCAGGAGAATATAAGTCAATAAAAGTTGCCTGTTAAATATGTGACTGTTTTATTAACTGAAGGGTACAAACCAATGTCACTCTGCAAAATAATGTGTACCCTGATTAAGTGGACCTAGCATTCGTGACATGCCGGTGGTCGTTGCTGCGAAGTAATGTGAGGGCCTTAAGAATGCTTACGTGAAGAACGTGTCACCATACGCGTGAAGACTTGGAATAATACCTGAGAAGCAAGTCAGGCCTCCCCTCTGCTAAATATAAGTTAAAAAGGTTTTGGTGTTATGTTTAACTATTACGATGAAAGAATCGGCCTAAATTGAATTGCTGAGGGGGGTACTGCGGGAGTTTACCACCTGTCCTGCCGGGTGGTTCGAGTGCTTAAGTCGGACTGATTTAAGATGGCAGCAGCCTCACTGAGCTCGGTGAGACTGCCGCCAAATGCAAAACATGAAAAAAAACGTAACTTCACAATTTACATGATTAAAAGAATGAACACTCCACATAATTATGATTACTGACTATAAACATGTTGGTGACATATCCATGAACGTCGGAGCTCCTGATATGGCTGAGAATGTGACATCGTGATTATGCCACCACACTTGAAGGATAATATTAAATGAAATGAGGCCTTACATGGCTGATTGTCGAAAGACGAATACATTTGCCCTCTTAAAGCTAACATATATATGCTGTAATAGTGAAATATGGCGAATAACAGGATTATGCATTTGTATTTCACTTCCTGAGACATCAGGTGTATTTCACCTTTGTGGGTGTGATTTTGCTCTGTCTTCTGTGGATTTCGTGCAACCCTCTATGGAATAACGGACGACTTCCCTAGTTAACTATGATGCAACACTTGGCAAAACTTGCTGTATTCCCTCTCATAAATTAATGCTGCTAGGGAGCGGTGTGCAGTATAGGAACGACTCCTTAATTTTCTACGTGACACTTCGATTTTTTAATGTGCCACTACTGTTTTTTTTAATGCACCACTGAGTATTTTACAATATGTCCTTGTGAGTTTGATGTAAGTTACAATTGAATTTTATATGTTGTCACTGATATGAGCAATTAAGCTATTTTTGGAAACCTAATTTTTAATATTCTGATCAGTTGTTGAGATGGGGAATTTAATAATTACTTAGGTTCTTGATAATTAACCTCATTTTTATTGGCTTTGAGTATAGGATTTCAGTTTCACTCTTCAGCTTGAGTGCGAGAATTTTTTAATATATTAATGATATTTTATTATATATATCTTAATCTTTTGGATATATTAATATTTTGATTATTGCTGTAATTGCTTACTTTATACTTATTTTGGAATTATCTGAGTCATGTAATTTATATTTAAAGCCAATTTGTTTGGTAAATAATAACTTTATTTTCAGCTGGAAATATTTGAGCTTTATGCAATTCATAATTCCGGTCTAGTGGTCAGACATTTATATTTCTGTCTTCGTGAGATGTATATATGTCTATATATAAGTACGTATATGCCCGTTGGTCTTATTGGCAGTGTAGTGATTTTATTATATATATTCCGGACTAATTAAGTATGGTTATACTATCTGATTTTTCTTCATGGCTTCATTTCAATTCAGTGCTGGACTAGTAAAACTACTTTCTAAATCTCGTTAGAGCCTTCCTGGCTGTGGTTTTGTGCTTTTGTCTTTGTCTGACCTGATGTAAGCTGCGCCGTTCACAAATTCTTTTGTCGCTACAGCCGTGGCTACCCCCGTCCACGCTTCAAGTCGTGGCATGGCTGTGTTCGTAAAGTCCTTGCGTGATCACGCATTCAGCACGTGATTTCATATTAAAAAAAAGTGCTTTCTTTCACGTGCACACTTGCCAGTCTTGCCAATCTCTCTCTTGTTCACGTCCCTTTTGGACCATCTGCAACATCTAACTGCAGTTCCGAAACTATCTGTACCTGGGTTTGCCGCAACGGCGCCCCCCTGATGGTTGTGTTTGACACACACACTTTATTTCCAGGCTCGCTGCTCTCATGATGCGTTTTCGACATCCGGCGGCCGTGAGGCGGTTAGTGGGGACTTAAGCCCCTTTACTGTATTACACCAAATTTTGCATCACATAATGAAGCCTACGTAGTTTTGTGGTGATGTGAATTTTAAAATTTTATTTATTTTTGTGCTGCTCTCCATGATTTCGGCATTCTTCTGGATAATGAAGTAATTTTCTTCTCTACTCTCCTCTGGTGAGTACCGGTTTTGGTTCTTTTCCCTTCGTCGCGAGCTTTAGTAATTTTTTTTTACTCACTATTGCATACCTTCTGCATATTTTAGTGAGGGTAAATGAGTTTCCATGATTTCTGTCTGCACGGGCTTAACTTCAATTGTGTGACATGCACCAACTCCATGCTTTTCTTGGCTCTCATGTTTTGTAGGAGTCCACATTCTCAAGCAACTTTAATTCTCTTTCAAGTCTGCTGAGCCTGCCACTTATTCTACAGGCCTTTTGATCAATGTTGTTTCTTCTACGCATTACGATGCCATGAAGATAAGTCTTACGAACTCATGTTTCTATGTTTTAGCAATTACATTTATTAGCATTTTAGACACCACGACACTCTAATTTGCTAGAAGTTTTTTTAAATTTATTGTATTATATTGTAATCTTTTGTAGTAATACTAATTATAATTTAATATGTATGGATGCATCCAGGTACTTTTAAGCGATATTGTTCGTGTAATTGTTTTATCATATTTTATTCACTCAATGTAAACATGAATTTTGAGTCTATTGCTGGATTGATGTCATCTCCAGTTTGATTATGATTTCACTTATCTGGTGTTTCAAGTGAACTTTTGAAGCTTTATAACGAAATGAAAAGGAACTTTATTATTTAAATTTCTAATTATTTTAACAACGCACTAAAGCATTTTACATTAAATAATTCGAAAATTGTTTTTTGATATTATCGTGCGTAATCACATCTTTTTTTCTGAACAACTTACGTTTCTTGGTTTGATAATAATTGAATTTGCTATAACTGAAATACTCAATAAATTTATAAAAGAGTATTTTTTTTAGCACACTACCACAATTAACAAGTTTATTTTATTTACATTACTATGCTTTTACCTCTGGACCTAATATTTATTACGGTTTGACAAGTAAATTATAAGTATTGTTTATTACTTTTAAAGGATAATTATCATCCTATTGTGTCGTGTACGATTCCCAGAATGACTTATGGTTTATTTATGCCACATCTTATATAATTATATAATATGGTATGTGATTCCCATTCAGTCCCTTTCTTTTACTTTAAGTAGACACTTTATAAAATTTGTTTATGTAGTGATTTATTTACATAAGGGCTGATTTTTGTTCTTTAGAAAGTGGATTGATAGTGTATTGCATTATATTATATTTCCTTATTATCATACATAGGCACAGTCGCTCACCACTTTACACTTGCTTCTTGAATATTTTTCCCCACATTCTCACCCCTATTGGGGCCACCTAGCACATCGGGTTCGGCCACACGGCCCGCTGACATAGCGCACATCAGAAAGGCTTAAGGTAAAGTGGCTTCCCTTACCCCTGTTGAAGCATGCCTGCATTCTGTGCTACGGAGATGCGCACTCTACGGCCAAATTTGCCCCATCTGCGTGTGTCAAGCGCGGAGCGAATTCAAATTCATTGGCCGCTGAGACTTGGAAATTAAATATTGAAATTACGTCAGGCTTTAATGAGTCAATTAAGTAACTGAACTTCACATATGAATTTATATTCTTTAACATCCAATCGAGAAGGAACCCATCAAAGCCACCACGACAAAGTTATAATACAATTTGTTTGAATTATACTATGCTACCCTGCCTGGCCAAGAAGTTCCAGTCAATCCTCAAGTTAGCAGCACTCCCGTGACCTTCTGACGTCATGACCCGCCTGCCTCAGTCCAGGGAGCAAGAAAATGTCATCGACTCCACCAGGGGAGATAAGAATTTTAGCGGCGCTCCAGCAGCAGTTAAACCAACCCCTGTGTTGGAAGACTACGCTACCCCTTCCCCCCTCCCGGAGAATCGCTGACACAGGGCGATTTTCGTATAAATAGAAGTCCAGCTCCATAGTCCAGCAGAGACGCCGTAGCTCACCAGCCGCATGATTCGCAAGCTCACCTACAGTCTGCGGATGACTCTCTCCTCTACAGCCCATGCAAGGTTCAGCCCCCTTCAGCAGCCAGAGGCAGGGCTCGAACCACCACCTCCAGCCGGCAGCTTGCAGAAGGCCACCAGCACAGCTTCCTTCAGCTGACCACCCAGGGACAGCTCTCCACATCTAGTAAATCCCACACTTGTACCCATTTACCCTTACGTAAGTCAACTTCCCTTGACTCCACGGTAACAAGTCATTGCGTAATTTATGTCCACCTGGATAGAGCACTTTGGTAATGATCACGCTGTAAATAGTGTAGACTTTAACTTGGTAAATAAATTAGGAAACCTCATAGGAATTAATTTTTTCTTTTTGTATTCATTTTTCCCAGGCTCGCCTTCGCCTGATGATTTAATATTTACTATAATATCTTTCCTAGCTTATAGTGTGTAACTATTTAGCCAGGTCACTGCTAACTCTTGCTTTAAACGTAATAAAATATTACATATCAAACTTAAATTCTGTGTGTCATTTACTGTTATTTTTACTTTTTGATCCTGTACCACTTTTATGATTGTTGCTTATTATTTCAGTGTTGTGTTCCATTCAGTGTGCATTTAAATACTTACTTTGTTCATGTCTTAATCTGGCCGTGTAATGTGCTGAATCCCTCAGGAGGCAAGGACTGAAATTGGACTTAATTCCTGAGATTCCAGTGCACTCGCTACCGATAACCGACACAACCTTCTATTACTTGGGTTGCCATTGTGAATAGCAGGTCCGCAGGAGTGACTGTAGATTTCGCCCTGTCCTGGACTGCTTGTAGCAACCCCTGTTGACAACCTCTCTTTATTTTATTTGGCTATATTTCATTTATCCATGCACAAGCAACACTGTGGTATTGGAAGCCCTCAGAGGCGACGCGAGAGGCGTGCCGTACTACAGCAAGCTTTACTAAACCAAATAATTACAAACTCTCAATCTAGTACTCTGAACACGTGTGAATCCGAGAGCCACCAGATCAATTATAATGTAGTGTTACCTCCGGACCACAAAAGACCCTTAAAACATTTGTTAATTGGTGCAAGCTAGATGAGGAATCAGATTCCGAGGAAACCCCTGCTCAGCCCACCTTAATATCAGCACCACCCATGAACACCAACACACACAGACCCTCTGGTCGATCTAGCCTAGTGAGACTAAAATCTGGCAGGATACTTTGGGTTCGACACCTGAGAACAGAAGAGCTCCCCAAATTCAGCACCATCACATTGACTTCCAGACGGACAATCAGGGTTCAAATCCCTCCTAAAGCATTCCCCGCAATCAGCCGGAATAGCCCACAGCCAATTTAATACCAGCTCACCAACCCACGAGGCCACTGCGTATTAATCCTGTGAGCACAAGCCAGATCGCTCACCCCCATAATCATTCATAACTTGTAACCGATTGAGCTCACTCACCCCCTATCGGGACAGCTGTCATCCCGACTATTGATGTCCCTTGTGGTATGGTGAGTAAGGCTGCCCAGAAGGGATAGCCTGACCTACCAAATTACTCTGGGGTTTGACTCCCCTCTACCTCCGAGGGTCAGAAGGGGTAGGAAGCACCCTAATCTAATATCCATGAAAGGGAGCACGCGTCAAGTTGGCGCCAAGCGTGGGGCTTAAACAGCTCTAGGTAGCTCAGACTTGAGAGCTGGGACCTTGCCAGAACCACCCCCCCCCTTCCTAAGTACACATCTTTTTCACCACTCCTCACAGGGGAGATAAGTTTTTTTCTGTGTTTATGACTTCAGGTGTTCATAGTAAACGCCCCGTGGCACCCAGTTGTAACATTCCACAATGTCGGACTCCGAAGCAAGTCTGACATGTAGTAATTGAGTCAAACACGGCCAGGACTAGCAACAGGCGTTGCCCCCTCCCTGCATGGCCAGACACAGGCCTGACTCACACATGTAGTAATGAATGAACGCCCTATCCAGGAGAAAGAGCCGATGGCGCATGCCAGGGCTAACGGCCCGGCTCCCTCCCTCAGAATGCCTATAGGGCATGAGTCGTCCCATTGTCATGTTGGCACCGTGACGATGGCAGGCATTTCCGCAGGAACTGCTGAGCCTGGCAAGCTTCAGAGAAGATAAACCCTCCTCCTCTATGGGCACTGGAAGGTCACGCCCCACCTCCAACTCCCCTCATCATCCCCTCCTCTTGCCAGGGCTGTCAAGGTCGGCACTCCTATGGAACTTGCCCAGCCCGACAGGAGAGAGAAACAGAGAAGGGAGACACCCAGGTACCTAGTGCATTATTGCATCCACGGCCCCCTCAAAAACCGGCCCGACTACACGTGTTAACCATGAGCGCGACTCGAACCCCGAACCCCACAGAGGCGGACGACGCGTCCTCCCCCCTCACGACAGTAAAACAACACAGTACTCTGGTAGGAACGATAGCCCCCTCCCCTGTCCTACCACTTACACCCCCGGAGGTACAGTACCGGAGTATTAATCACGACCCCCTGACGGCTCCGCGATTAGACTATGTTCATACCCCTGTTCAGCTTACATCTTGGCGGACATCACCACATATCTGACCCGTACCCCCATGGCGCGATCCTGTTGATCGTCTCAGACTTGAGAATTGAACCAATAGGATGACAACGCAAAGGGATACCTCCCTTCCACTCCTGTTACAAAACCTGAGGTTAGGCCACGCCACATAGCCCTCTCGTCTCCCTTCTTACCCCTCATTTGGCGGTTGAAAGCCAGAGCTTACCCAAGACCACGACCGCACACGCTGTGGGGGTCTCCCCGGCCTTCCTTTCTGCGGCTAAGGAAATGCCCTCGTCAGTCGACGACCTGGACACGGCAGCATATACACTCCTGCCAGGATCAGTCCAGACCACGCCTCCCCCCGAGTCGGCGGAGCATATTCAGGTTAGGAACTATAGGACACAACCCCTGCTATCCTACCCTTCCTTCTCCCTTCCCCGGCAGGAATGGAATAAGGGGACGAGCTAAAGGTGAAAAGTCAACCCAGTCCTAGTCAACATCTACGGACCCATTGGTCAACTTGGTGACCAGCCCCTTCAGATCATCGGTACCGGCTGGAGAGCAAGAGAGTGACGTGGTATTGCACCGTGAGAGAGAAAGAGAGAGATAGAGCGAAGATGCGACAACCGCAGAAATAGTGAATGCATGTTGCCAGTCGCCAGTGAATTATTTGGCCACAAGAAGTAAGACTCCACCATCAGGACACGCTACAGCGAGTGCATACCTTTCACCACTGCCGCGACAGCACGGCTCCAAGAAGCCGAGGTCACACTGTCAGGTAGAGAAACTGATGACTCTGGCAGAGAGATCACGAATCAAGAAGCAGACGAGCACAGCAGATGGATGACAACAGCAGGAGCCCGAACCCAGAATGCTGGCCCCATTCTGTCATCTGACACATCTGCCCACGTCACAAGTGGCTCCTTTATGCACCAGGCACATCTGTCACATGCCTGGGCGCTACCGAGACACATCATGGTAGGCGACAACATAATTTTGCTGGCCTACCACCCCCGCCGCAGAAACGAAGACAACATATGAGGCGTGGGCACCCCAAACGTCAAAGTCATCTACAGCATCAACAGCGTGAGTACCTGGCAGCCGCCAGTAACAGACTAGCGCCCCTGACCACATTTTATTCTCCAAAGTTAGCTAATTTAGCAGGGTAGTGTTAGCACTAGGTTGCAGAACCCTAAGGTGAATATGCCTATGACGGCGAATGAGTTAGATTAGTAGGGTCTGCTAGGTGTCAGTTCATAATCCAAAATACTAGCTTGATAGAGTAGGAAATGTTCAATAAAAGTACTATGTCAATATAAAGAGAGAAAATGTTGGGTACCCCTGTAATGTAATTTTTTGTGTGTTTTTGCAAGGTTGCAAATTCTAAATAAACACGTTGAAAGGAACATAGGCCAGACAGAAATAAAAGGTGACCCAATTAACGTAACTTAACCTCCTAGTAATGGTCACACATAAAGTAGCAGTAAAGAAAAGGACCCCCCCCCCCAAATTGAATTGGTCCCTAGCTTGCAGAATAAATAGTTTTGTGGAGGTAAACATTAACGTAAATTCAAACCCCCAAAGCGGACTGGAAAGTTCATGTCTGCAGATTTCCGGAAATTCCAGCACGTGCTCACCGTAAAGTAAGCATTTGCTAAATAACATAAAATCTATATTTTTCTTGTTTTGAAATCTTGTACAACATGTTTAACGTAACGCCAATAAGTTCCGTGAGTACTGTTAGGAAGTGTGATGGCATAACCTAAGCCTATCAGCAGGCCCGTAAACATAACCTTGAAAACCATCCTCGACATTCCTCGCAATGCATCTGGGAGACATTGTTTTACTAAACCCCCTGTAGTTTGATTAAAAGCATGAAGCGGAAACTCACTGAGAGCATGCAGTAACCGTCACCCAGGATATTCACAATCTTTTAAAATTTTAAGTGTGTCTCAAGCGTAAGAAACACTCTTGTAAATGTATGTCATGTTTATAGGAGAGGAAGATCACCTCACGTAAACTCCCGTTGAGATACACTAAGCTATCTTTCTTGTTACCCAATGTAAATCTTCTTTTTTTCAAGTATGTGAAACCCCAGTACAGATAACAAGACCCCATAAAAACACAGGTAGGAATTATCTACTGTAGCTGAAAATTGTAAATATATATTGGACTTAGTGTAATTTTTCCAGAACGGAAAACCCCCAGAGTAATAAGAGCGTGTAGTTGTGTAGCATGAACCCCATAAGAAGGTGTGAAGGTAGAAGGAGCAATGAACAAGATGAGAATGAAAACTCATCTATAGTCCATTCACGCTTTCTTCTGCCTTTTGGAATCAAACCTTTAAAAAATCACCCTAGGCGTAACGTGTCTACCTGTTGTGTTCAATCACTTGTATTCCAAAATTATATAACCCTGTGATTAACGTTAAAGTACTGTGTTCTTGAATAGATTAATAATCTACTTAGTATCTTCTATAACTTGTAATATTCATTTCGTTTTAAATATGAATTAACAACAGCAAGAGCGGCGACGTGTTGGCAACGGTCGATGAGCAATAGTTCACAGTTACAATATTTTTTAACCTCGTTTTTATGTATACTATTTGTAAATTAAACCTTACCAAATTATATATTTGTATTGTTAGGTAGCACTGAGGGAAACACATTTTATTGCTGCAGTAAAAAATATCAGCAGAAATTACAGTGTGTAGGCTCGCTCTAGTGACACTGTTTTTTTTCTGGAATAATTACTTACTATTGACGTTACATGACTGATGCAAAAGATGAGTGCAGTACGAGCGCGGAAAAATGTGATGCATTCATGCACAACCTACCCCTATGGACACGACTCGCTGACTAACTGTACCAGCCGGCACGAGGGCGGGCCTGCGCGCTGCGGAGGAACTACTTGCAGCCTTGCACAAAAAGGAACTCTGCTTAAAATCTACGTACAAACATAAAACTTGCATGAAATATTCTTACAATAACACTCTTGCCCTGGATGATCAAAACATTACATGCAATGGCATGGACACAGCACTGATGGGGTTGAATAAAAACGTGACATAACAAAACTCTGCAACAATGATGAAAACATGGAAGGAAAACATAGTGTCTGCTTTAAAATATAAACACATGACACCATTTGTGATTGTGCGCTCATATTCCCTTGCTAAATATTAATTTAGAGCATTTTTGGTTTGTGTATCACTCCGCCGGAGCGTTTGTTTACAACTGGGCCTTGCTCGCATACATGAGGCTGTACTACCTGCTCTCCTGCATTTGCACTGCACCGCCGCACTCTCGTTGTGTCGCACTACACCTACACTTTGCGATGATCAGCTGTGGAGTGTACCAGTGTGCTGCTCTGTTGAGGGCGCGGTCGGCTGGACAAACGGGATACAAGGTAGGGGAACAAGTGGATGTCAGCAGGAATAAATATACTGTAACATGTGTCGTTAACAGCGAGATGACTTCGTAGTCGTTAATACTGGCCTGGCGTGTGTGCAATTTCAAATATTGGATGTGCAAAATTTATACATTTTAACAGTGAACTGTTTACGATTAAATTAATACTTTCAAAGTCATGCCTGTTTATCTATCTCAACTGTGTAACTTTCCCTAGGTATTTGAATAACAACTGTGTACTTTACTTACATTTCCGTGATTTGAATTTTGCACAATCCCAACAAAATACTAAGCCCAGCCAGATAAATTCAAATAAATATTAAAATTAACCTAGAAACAGTAAGTATCAATGCATATAAATATGAGTGGAATAAAAGTTACGGTGCCTATTATTTGTGTGCATGTTCACCACTATCTGTTAAGTTCGTCGCTGCTATGTATAAAAAAAAGAGACAATTTGCGTGCTTGAATTTACTGTGATTGTCAATACAGACATTTTAAAAAATGTCATTAAACTGATGTAAATATTGTTATAGGCCTCAATTGTGAATATTCATTCGGAATGGTTTTCGGAATATGACAGAATTCTTTGATCAAGCTGTAAACAGTAAATAACGCGTTTGGCAGTTATAAAAGTAGAAGTCACATGGCAGTGTTTATGTTTAGGTGTAGCGGAAGGATACATAATCAGTAACGAAAAGTAGAAATTTAGAAGGAGTTCATAAAAATCAGAAGATACTGTGAATCAACTATATTAAACTGAATTATCCAATATATAGCAAACAGCAGAACTTTCAATACCTGTATCAATACTTTCGAAACTTCAGTAGAAAACAGTTTGTAGGTAGCTGCCACATAACTGTGTATAAAACCAGATAACTCAAGACTAGAAAGAGGATTTCCCTGCATATCTACTGCCTAACCAATTAGCTTCATTTGTGTAACTGGAAAGAGGAACTCATTAGTATATACTAGGCCTACTCCTAAGTCAGTCTGGTTCTTTAGCTGGGGGAATCACCTTCAGCAACGTCGAAAGGGAAATTCCTTTCTGCTTGCTGCTCAGTACAGGCGAATCACTTATTTCCTGTTTATAGCAAGTGTGTTTACTGCAAAAAAAAATGTAATCAACTTGTCGGGATATTTTATACAGAAGAAGAAGAAGAGAGAAGAAAAAAAAACCTCTTGGTGAATTTGGGATTTTTAAAGTGGGTCCACACAAAAAACCCTGGGTGGGTTTTTTCAGGTGCATCAACTTTGGCAAATCCTATAGCTTTATATAATTGTTGATGAGATTAAATAAGTAATTCACCTTTAGGGGTGGCATGAGCCCTTGGCCAGGTCACCCCTCACTCGCACCACCCCCGTTAACAGATCCAGCGGACCATACGTACTGCATACATGCCGCATCACGGAGGGCTATCAACTTTTGTTGTACTCATCTCGTCAGCAATAGACTTTTAATGTAATTAACTGAAACCTTTTATCACTTTGCCCTCTGTGTACACAGAAACCTCCATCAACTCACTCGCCCTGGAGTTTTATTGTATCAATGTAATCTTTTCACGCCTTTCAACTTTTCGCAGCTACGGCCTCTAGCAGGCCATGTGAGCCAGATCTTTGTTATTCATGTATCTTGCGTTCACGTACTTCACTCAATACAACTAGGCCTATTTACTGAATCTACATCACCTGTGTTCTTGTCCAATATTGTTGAGTCTCAGGACTTGGTCCTATCCAGGGAACTTGCGACGCTAGCGCCAGTAGCGCTCGTCGCTGAACATTTTTATTGACTCTGTGGCCACATGCGCGCTCCTTGGCCAACTTCACCCTCTGCTCCCTACTCTGGACCTTCCCCCCCTTTTCACCGCTTAGGTTGTCTACATAAGCCAGTGCACTTCCCCTCCCTTCCTTCTTACTGCTTACGCCTTCCTACTCCGACGATGCGAGAGAGAGTTAGCTGACTGTTTTCGATACTTCTACCATGGTGCCTTCACTAATCAGTCTACTCTTGACGATCGACCTGGGGAACAATAGCGCAGGGTTGTCAGCTGCATTGACTGCAAATTGCAGCGATTAATCCGCCAGTGTGGTGGATTGTGAGTTTGAGTCCTCAGCCGAGCTATATTTTTTTGGTGAGTTCCAGTTTTTGGCATAGTGATGCCTTTTCAATTGACATCCGGGTTCAGGATGAGCCTAGTGTGGCTTGAGCATGATAAACGTGATCAGTGAGTACTTATTTCAAGCTTGCTTGAGTTGTAAATTTTGCAGGCTGTCAGTACATGTACGAGGAAATGCTAGGCAATTATGCTAGTTAGTTTGTGGACATGTGTTTAGTTTGCGGCTGGTGTGTTTAAGTTTTATGTTTTGCTATTTCTCTGCTTTAATGTAATTTATAGTCTTGTTTTGTGTAGAGTTAATTGCCGGAGAAATTCCAGTTTTGGTCATAGCTGACTATGAAAGAGTACTAGATGTCGCCCAGCTCCACCAACCTGGAGTATTTGGTGTGACTATTTGGAGTCGTGCATAGTAAACATTTTTTTGGACGTAATACATATCGAAAGTCATGATTGAGAGTTCAGTAATCAAATTCTGCCATCCAGAGACCACGTGTTCCAGTTTAACTTTGATACCAACAATATACATTTCAGGTGCTGCAACTATGCAGTTTGCTTGGTACATTTGACGCCGCCATGTCGTCCTCGTTCCTTGTGGGGTTGAAAATAAATTGATACCACGTGCGTTCAGGAATGTCTAAGCACGTGTGTAAAATCTCTAAAAATTGCTAAATGCCATTGGAACTCTAATTCCCTGTTAATTAAATGCTGAATAATATGTTTGTTAGGAGATAAGACACCTAGTAATGTGTCACAAACTATTGATACAGAAGGCCGTAAATATAGTAGTTGTTGAAATTATGCATAGTCGGTCTAAGTGAATATGAACTGTATGGCAATGTGGGCCTTGGAATGTTGAATTTTATTGAATGGTTTGAATCCCTGTGTTTAATGGGAAGATATTTTACGCACGTATGCGCAGCTTTCAAAACATACTCTTTCACATTTATATGATTATTTTTTTAATGGTATATTAGCGCTGGCGATGCGCATGTTATTGTGCATAAAGTTGAATGTGAGTTTTATGCGCTGGAACACTTCCTTTTATATTGTATGTTTTATTAGTTGGGTAGTTGTAGAGTCACGCATTGTGAGACATGGCCTGAACTATGATTGATTCAGAGTGCGTAATATTATTACTGATGCCTAGGGTTTGGTTTTGAAAACATTAGTCTAGTATTCACACTTTTGTCTATGAATTATAATGAATTGTGGCTGGTCATGCAAAGATATTACATAATAAGGCAAAAGATAGCCTAGAGTTACAAAGTCTCTTTATGAGTGTGATTCACCTTAAGACAGTAACGCACTGTAAAATTTTGATAAGGTTCAGTACCCAAGAATCTATATAAAAGTGTAACTTTTTAATTAAATTTATTGTATCCAAAATAATGAGAGTATATTGTGTACTTTTAATGTCTATGCTGGTTAAATGTTAACAAAATCAAGTACCTGAAAATGAACAAGAGATGAATTCCTGTCTTGATATCATTAAATGATTGAACAGTTTCTAGTTTTGAGAATGCAGTTGTTAAAGGTTTTTGAATATTCGGAAGTGCATTGTGTTTACAAATATTATGATAGTGTATGAACATTACAAGATGGAAAAAACAAATAAATTGTCTCTTATCCTGATGTATGTGTTTAATTGAATATTCTTGTCTTGTGGTCCTTGGTACAGCAAAAACTTCCCCACCTCACTGAGGTATTCATAAGTGACTTGCACTTACACTGCAGAGGCATATCATGGTGACAACTGCACTTTCTGCCTAATACAATACAGTGTGTGTAGGGAACATAGCCACATGGTCGTTTAGCCCACTGCTACTAAGAAGCAAGATTTCATACTCATCCATGTTAACTGGCAATTTAGCACCCCGCTCAATTAACGTAGTTCCTCATAAAGCAACTTTTCTGGGATTTTAAAAGAAACATTGCTAGTGTTTATTTGTCCTCCACCCCTCAGGTCACATTAGAAGCACACATCTACCTATTAGTTGTCTCTTGAGTGGAGTTTGGAAAAATCACTCACTGGGATACACCGCCAATCAGTTTTTTCAAGGTAGAGTGAGGCATCGGTAGCTTAGAAAGTGTCTTAGTCTACAGGCATGACATATAGAGGATCACATTGATAGACAAATATGAC
The DNA here is from genome assembly GCA_029891345.1 of Dryococelus australis. NCBI lineage: Eukaryota > Metazoa > Arthropoda > Insecta > Phasmatodea > Phasmatidae > Dryococelus > Dryococelus australis. Next base: position 167,196,957 of record CM057009.1, on the reverse strand, counting down.
ATGTCAGTTCTTAAAAACCTGTGTGTATGATGATGATTGTGAAGAGAAATTGTTTGTTTCTGTTGACTAACATGAAGAAATATTTGTGCCTGCTTCACGTTATGCTATTATTCGAGCATGTCTGTGTTACTCTTCATGTAGCACCTCCACTAAGATTTATTTTGAGAGATCTGTCAGTGAATTCAATAACCACCAACTGAAGTGTAAAGCCAGTGATTCTACAAGTGTATTTTTCTGGACTTCCATTATATAGTCATTGTTCGCATAAAAGTAAATATAATGGTTCAGGGATACATTTATTATTTCCAGACATGAACGGTTTAAATTTCTTATAATTTGTCCTGCGGAGTCACTCTCCAGCCTATATAATAATAAACTCTCAATTTTGCCCAGCTTATAATCAAAACAATTTTATCCACTTTAATGTACAACTTTTCATTTATGTTGTTAATTTCATTTCTTTTGTGACCAAAATTAAATTAATTTACAAAGATCCAAAAATTTCAAAAATTGCATCAGATGTTAATTAATCCAAATTACATGTATTTGTACACACACAAGTGCACTTCTTTTGTAATACTAGATCTCCTTAAATGTTTCTGTAAACACATTACTGGAGTGATCCACTAAGAACATAATTTAAGTGACACAAAAAACACACATGCGCACACACACACACACACATACTTTTTTTTTTTTTTTTTTTCCCCCCCCCAAAATGTGAACTTGGAATACTAGTTTATTTTTTACTAGTTTCCACAGCTAATAAAAAGGAAAATTTTCAATAAATAGATACAAAAATATTTTTATAATATATAGATACAAATATAGATATATAATATATAGATACAAATATAGATAATAATATAGATACAAATAAATAAATAGAGACAAAAATTATTAAAAATTTACAATGTTGTAATGGCACAGAACAGTAACATGTAGGTATATATAACATACAGACAATTCACCTTGACGCTGGCTAACAGCCAGCAGCATTAAGGCCATGACGGCGCTCACCACTCACGTGACACATGGGAATGCACGTGCGCAAGGAGGCTCCAGTTTGAACTTTCCCATAATGGAATGTAAATTTACAGTATAAAATGTGTCTTTAGTTTTCTTTTAAGGTTAAAATGTTTTAAGTGTTTGAAAATCGTATGTTTAAAATTATTGCACAATGTTTGGTTACAAATTTAAAATGTCCGCTGCGCAAATATTAAGAACATTACTATTCCTGCGTGAACGCCAACATAAAAAGACATTCAAATAATGCAGAAAATTTATAAGAAAAATATAAAATGAAAAACAAAATCAAAATTACTTCTGTGCTATTTATTTTCATATATAAAAAGTTTTACTCGGCGTTCACAGCACTTCCGCTTATGTGAACCCGGTAGGCAGCCATGGTAGGTCGTGAGACGCTAGCCTCGGCGCAGTCATTGCAGGAGGTCTGGCGAGGTAAGACGCTGTCACGTACGCACTTCAAACTTGTTGCACCGATGTAGATTACCATAGTTCATTCATAGTATACCAGTTAACCTTTGCTTGCATACGTTTTACCAGATATTTTACCCAGCATTATGCTTCAGTTTAACTTAATAATTTGTGCCCTTGCTGCTTTTTGAAATGTAAACGAGAAGAAGGGAGGAAAGATGGAGAGGCCACGTGGCCCGCGCAACTTGATTCAGGTGCCATCTGCCTATGCTAAAGGCGTTTCATTGTAATTTCTGTATTATTGCTGCGTGCAATTTTAAGGGCTTTAATTCTGTGTATGTATTTAAGGGTATTTTTCATATTTATTTTATGGCCACATCACTTGCGACCACGTGGTTAAGAGCAGCCAAATCAATGTCCGCGCCATCCATGCGCTTTGAGAGTTTATTTGTCTAATATCATGTACACCATTATTTATTTCAGGGTTCAATGTAATTTGTATTCAAGGTTCCGTGTAATTTTCATGTAAATTGATGCTTTGTATATTTGACCATGCGGTCATTTCAATGTCTGATTTTCTTGCCATCCGGCATATTACAAGTATAAAACTAAGTCAATCTGCAACAGAATTATTTTCTCAACAGAGATAACTTTTTGTTTGATCGGAGTTTGCCGTTTTTGCGGAGAAATACTGAAATTGCACCTGCACCATGTGCTCCGCTGCAACCTTTATCCAGCGCCATCCGCAGCATCTAATCTTGTTTTCACGCGCTTGCGTGTTTATTGTGACCATTCATGACATGCCCTATCATCCTTCAAGTGTATTTGTATGATTCTATGTAATTTGTACGTGATATTATTTCCGTCCTGGCCAGCTATGTGTATAGGCCGTCACCTCACTAACCACTTTCGGCGAGACGAGCCTCGACGAGTCTGCATTAGTGATGCCAAATAATCACACGTGTTTGTGCAACATGTTCATTTTGTTTCATTTCATTATTCTCTGCACCCTATCTTCAGGGAAAATAGTCAGTCCACCCTAGCGGCTGTCGACCCACTTCCCTTGTGAAGATTGTGTTTTCAAACACCACAGAGAAGTCATCCATCTAGGAGTACGCTAGATTAATTGTGGGCTGGGGAGCACCCAAACGGAGTTAGCTAGACACGTCCGAGTGTAATTCATAAAGTAAACTTCTGACATATTTCTCTGTATGAGTGGTATAATAAAAACATGTAGTACAGTGCATCAAGTGTTTCCTTTATAAGGACAGCTACCTCTTGCCATTGTTTACTAAAAGTTTAGTAATGCGAAGTGATTCGTAAGTACGCTCGGGTGAGATGGACATACAGAACCCATAGCATCCCTGAGAACCCTGAGTCTCAACATTGCAGTGATTGGGAAACATGGCTACAGTGAGTTTATTGTGTCACCGTTCGTCTCGTGTCTCACCTGACGGCGTTAACCTATATTAAGATGGGCTATTGTTGATGGAATGTAAAGAAATTCATAAAATACAAATCTCAATATAACAAATAAAATACTATATAAATTATATCATAATAATGTGTTCCTGGTGACAAAAGCCTTGCTAACTTATATGACTTATTTCAGTTTGCCACAAAGAAAAATTTGTTGCTATTTGACTGCATGCTTTGATTCTAATGAAAAGTAAATTTATGCACTTTCACATAATGTACACTTTTGGCATTTTTAAGCGGTGTTGACTACACGAAGGTTATAGCGCTGGACCTGACTAAACTTAGCATGCACTTGTACTTTAGTTGCAGTAATTTAAAAAGGCCAGAAAAGACTTGTGTCACTAGACAAGCTGTTTTGCTTACCACAGGGCTGGCGGGCCAGTCCAGTTTCAGAATCCCATGTTTTTGCTTGAGATCTGGCACCTCCAAATATTCAACTTTTTCCAAACCTAAACCCTGAATTTTGAACTATCCTGTGTAACAATGGGCCTAAATGTTAACACGAGTTGAAGCTTCTGGAACAACATGTTGCATTGAAACACACAATAAACAGCTAAAACTGGCAAATTTGTACAACTGTCACTACGCTTACAGTAGTTTTACTGTTATATGATGAGTATTAGAGTTCCACAAATTTATTTCTGGAACGCTCCCAAAATGTTGAAATATTGTTTATAAAGGAGGCTGGTTAATCTTTAATGGTAACTTCAATTAGAGGCTAACAGCAAAGGTTTGCTCTCGAAAGTTGGACTGGCATAGGGGGACCCCTCAACACAGAATTTTTAGTGTGTGAATTGGAATGGGTGGACCTGTTTCTCGGCCACCACACATGTTCACAGTAACTCAAATGGTGGGTAAACCATCTTTACAACATGCAGCAATTAAAAAATTAGTTAGGCTGCTTAAAGCAAACTTGGGTCAAGTATAGATACTGATACCACTGGTTTGTTTATACGTGCTATGTTGTTAATGACGTGAGGGCGTTGGCCGTATAGTTGATTAGGTTGGTAGTAGTATAAAAAAACAAGTAACAGGCATCCAAATTAGCCCGAAGTGTGTGTAAGAAATGAACGATAGAAGAGAAAAGGAGAGATCACACTTCAGAAACTGAGCTATTGTTACATTGGCCATTGTCTGATATTCGTTTTTCGTGGCCATTGTAGGACACATGGCCACAAAGGCATGGATTTGCAGTTGCTATTATAATTTTTGTTTTGATAAACACGTGCACATGGTTTGGAAGTAGCATTAACGCAATGTTAAACACTTTAAAAACATACAAAATCAGGAGTGTACATTTTAAAGCCCATATATGTAATTTGCAACAGCTGAGTATTTTTTCATTTCATAAGTTGTAGGACTGGGTGTTTCTTCGTATTGTAGAATAGTTAAAAATTCATCCCAAGTCATTAATATCTTCCCTTCATAGAGTAAATAAGGTACTAGTTTACGTGTTCAGAGTCCATTTTGTTATGCATCAGTGCATTGTATAATGGGCCCTAGTGTGGTGTCATCAAATAGACACATATAGTATGATATAATAGTAAACATGACATGAAGTGGTACAGAATAAATAGGCCTACCTTGAGTGGAAATAGTGCATTTCAATGTGGTGTTCGACGTCTAGTAACGATGATGAGAGTGTCACTACATGTTGGGAGGAAATTGATCTGTTTGGTAAAGGCAAATGTGGAGATTTTTAAATACAGATGTGTGTGGATTGGGTGCAATAACAGTGTTATAGGTAGGTAATGTTACGTCAGCATTCTGTATTGCCAATGAGGCTTTACCATTTTAAATTAATATTTGTATAGCAGAGCATGGTATCATATTATATTCTGAATACAAAGCAAGTAAGGTAAAGAGACGAAGCTCAAGGCAATTTTGGTGGGCCGTTTTTTTCCTCTATTAGGTAGAATTTGCTGCCAAACGTAAAACTCTTTAACATAATAATTTCAATTTCCAGACAGATGTTTTAGCCAATAACAATTTGGTAAAAATGTTATAATTAAATGCTGCATTTACAAATGGTAAAATGGAACTAAATGAGTGTTTAACAATAGATGATAGAGAATACATAGGTTGGCTACTCTGTTAACTGCACAGTTTTTTTATTAAAATGCTAATTGTTCATATTTCTTTCTTTTAAAAAGGCATTGTTGCTGATATCAATAACTCTTGTACCACTTATTCTTAGGCAATCAGCATTTGAAAAATCAATAAAGCTCAATTATTCCAATTCCTGAAATTGGTTGCAAACATCAACTCCACCTTCTCCAACAACGAACATAACAACAGAATCAAAACACGTGAACAACTCAATGCTCAGGCGCTGACAGTGTATGCCTACATAAAAATTATATATTTCATAAAAGGTGATGAGAATAATTAAACTGAATCTAATTGTGAGTTAAGTATATTTAATAATAAAGTAACTAATATTGTTTATAAAATATACAACTTTCTTTATTAAAGAGCATTATTTTCATTTTATCAACAGTTGGTGAAGTCATTCTACCTAATAATTTAGTGGCCCATGAAATCCCTAGAGCTTTAACCCCTTGATTCTGAAGAGTGCAATAAATGTTGTTGCTAGGTAATGTTAGGTAAGTGTTCTGCATTTGCAACAAGTTATGGCAGTTTTTATTCAATGGGATTGCAATGGATGTTAATGTTTAATGGTCTGTAAAGTGTAAGAAACGGTGTTGTAGGTAGGTAATGTTAGGTTAGGTATCTGTAGTGTTAACGAATGTTTGCCAGTTGTAATAAAAATCAGTTTGCAGTGGATAATTATGTAAAATATTTCGAAAGGCTGTAATAAAATGATGATGTAGCTACATAATGTTAAGTATGTGTAGTGGCAAATGAGTGTTTGCTATTTTTAACAGATTCTGATTGCAGAGGATGGTATCATAAAATACTTAGAAGGGTGTAATAGATGGTGTTGTAGGTAAGTCGTGTTAGGTTAGGGATCCATAGTGTGAACAAGTATTTGCAGATGTGGTATTGTGTAGTATATTTGGGCAGATGGGATCAAGTGTACTTCCTGATACCAATGTCTTTGAATGCTAAAAGTGTTCCTACCCGAAAACCCCCACATTCCCATGGATGCACCATTAGATTGTGATAGGAAAGTGACGTGTGCTTGCATCCTCTGCCTCCAGCCCATTTGCCTGGCCGTACGCCTCTATCAGTGCTACGAACGTAAAAGTGTGGCATGTGCAGAAGGTGCAAGAGGGGCGTGATATAGTGCAAATTAGCGCAACGTTAAAATAGGGCACCCCACAAAAGGGATTAGCAGCTGACACCGCTACAATCCTAATTCAGAGGACACCAGAGACATACCTATAAAATATTATGAAGTGTTATTTTTTTTTATATGTTGTTGCAAGAAGTGAGTTATGTTCATTTCAAGTGTGTCACCCTCACTTTGTTTCATATCATGTGCAAGTGTTTTTGTGTTTTTTTAAATTATGCACAATATTTTATTAATCATGTTAATTACAAGTGTTTGGCGTTCTTCTAATCATAAGAGCAATTGTGACAAAAGGTGGTTCTAGTATAGCACTGTGCCGATATTCATGGCATTGGAAGCGCAGAAAGCTCAAGTTAAACTCAAAGGCCCAAACGCCCTCAAAATACAGACACAAGAAATGCTAAAAAAACACATGGATATAAATGCAATCAGTGTGCATAATTACCACAATTGAACAAGCCAAGCCGAACCTGCAAATTTGAGTTTCCAACATCTGTTCATGATGATTATTTAGTCACTTTTAATAAGTACTGGGTTGACAGTTTGATTCAAGTGTTTTGTAAAGAACTGATAATATTATTTAAAAATTTGGCACGTGAGGTTAAGTGAACTAAACACAAAAAATTTGGGGCATGATATTTTATTTTCCACTCCAGCTAACTCCCAAACATCTTTAACAACAAATTAATAACAAATAATAAAATCTAAGAATGATTAACAATTACTATCAAGTGAAGTGATCGTTTTTATTTTATTTTATCCATACCTTTTTTGTTTTCAAAAACCATCAAAATTATACATTTTAAATTGTTTATAATTACATCATTATGGATTATTAGTGGGAATCCCCTAAAATTAGTAAAAGAAAACCTTTGAGCCAATTCGTGAAGTTCGGCTTACGTGTAAATTAAATTACAAAGGCGACCAACATGGCAGCTTGTCCTTGTAGAAAAGGTTACATCACAAAAGTTTCAATATTTCGGAGTTCACAGTTTTGTGATTTTGATGCTAATGTCCTGAATAGATAGTTACTTGGCAGAAAATGACGAAATTACAGGTTCGTGGAACATACAAGCTTGATAGCGTATGCAAAAATTAATTTTAAAAATTCATGGCCTGGTGTAGCACCAAAGCTGGAACTCAGCCGAAGGTGGCATGTTCCAGGATAGACTTCGGATGGACATGTCATTAATACAGGTTGGGATACAGGAGAAAGCTCCCGAAAGAACCAGAAGTGGTCGTGCTACCTCAAAGTTTCGTTATGCACCAATCGTGGGTGTCACGAACCTCTACAAAATGAACAACATTTAATACCCTGTGGGCAACGAAACATTACTCAAAACACAAGGAAAGTATTAAGCTAACATAATAACTTGCCCTCAACTGTCTATGAGCTAGTACTACATGAAAAGTCTGAAGGGAAAGTTGCAGAAGTTAAGAGAGATCCATCACACCATATTACACAAGTGGAGAAGGAAGTGAAGCTTCCAAGGCCGTAGCCAGAAAGAATCCATTCAGGGCATTGACTCACAGTCCACAATTCTTTTGAAAAGAACACATCTAAATAATGTTTTGGACAAAATTAATAAATAAACACAATAGATTGAATAATTAATACAGTCTTTAAAATATGGAATTTCAATTAATGAAATAACACATAATATGACATTTACTTATTGGTGTCAGGTAAAATATTTTATCTACGGTTGCCATCCGTGATGGAAAAAAAAAAAAAAAAAAAAAAAACTAATACAAATATTTGAGCATTGAAATGGAAATATTTAAGCACCCGTGCGTTTACATAACACTTTTAGACATTATACTCAACACTGTGTTCTGGACCATGGTTAAGACGCCATAGAAACACTCAATTTTGCACATAAAGATGCTTATTTTATGAACGTTACATACAGTGCCAAGTTAGATAGAACTTACATTTTACTGCGTGATTCGCAAGTCCGTTTTAGTAACCCTCTGCACACTTGACAAAACACCTACAATGCGGGGTGATACTCCGCGGTGCCGGAAGACACAATCCCCACAACGTAAGAGATCTATGGACACTGGGGTGAACCGCAGGTTTAACCAGGGACAGGGCACGGAGATGAAATGAACACTACGGTACAATGCAATTTCCAACACCTACCCATTGGAACACGTCCCCTAAACAAGCTAAGTGTGGTGACGATCAAGGGAAAATGGAGGGCTGGGTTACACAAACACTTGGTCGACGATTAGGCCTCATGGCAGCAGACACTAACATGTCGCAATGAAAATTATATGAAAAGATAACATCTATGGACACTATGGACAAAGATAACAGGACACGGTGCAAAAGAATAAATAATAACACATTCAGTGTGAAAGAACTTGAGGGCAGCGCGGATGGCTCCAGACATGCGCAGCAGCGGCCACATGGTCAGACATAAAATACACAATAAATTCCTTAAGAAGGTAAATATTGTGCAAAAAATTACATTGCTGGTATTTTAACATTAAATTGCTACAGGTAATACATTTAAACCCTGGATGTTGCGTGGATGGCTAGAAAACACAAGTACTCTGATTGACAGCATGGTCAAAGAACAAACACTATAAAATTGCAGAAATTACACAGAACCCTAACCAAACATATATGAAACTCTGATAAAGATGAAAGCCACAAGAACGCAATACAATAAACCCTTAAAATGTGGTGATGGCATTGATACAGAAATTACGGCGGGAGACAGCGTGGTCAGAAACTAAGTGAAAATTGTATATGATAACTTTATAAAATCCGCAAGTACACATGTAGAAATGTTTCCCCTATTCAATGACATTAAAATAACACAAGTAAGGAGCTCAAAATCTCACTTCATGGGCGGATTAAATCAGATATCAGCTTTGCGCGACCTCGTGGTCTCGCTGATACAACACAAATCCTCTCGTCGTTTACATGTTAAAAGCCAACAAGGACTGTAATTAAATTATTTAAGCAGATAACATTATGCTGGGGATAATCCTGGCAACGTACGCAAGCAAAGGTTAACCAGTATATTAAAGTAAACTATTGAAATCAAAGAAAATGCAAAAATTTTGAGGTGCATACAGACAGCATCTTACCTGGCCAGCTTCTCTGGAATGAATGCCCAGAGGCAGCGGTGCCGTAGACCTACCGCGGCCTACGGGGTCTACACAAGTGGAAGTTGCGAGCACGCCTCATAAAAGACAGAAATAGCAAATTCAAATGACACATAATAAAATGTTTTTGTATGGGCTGCTTGCCTGAGAGATATTTATCATTTTTAGCGCAGTGCACATTCCAAAATGTCCAGCTGAAAAGAACACAACAACACTCAAATACATATAACACTTTTAAAACAAACATAGTACCCTACAAACATATTACACTTTATGTCAAAAAAATTAAGTAGCAAATTTCATATGGGAAGTCTATAGCCTGTGGTGGTAATTAGCCACGTGTTGGTATAGCACATACACTCAGCGGCTTGCGCCGTCATGGGCTGAGTGCTGCTGGCCAGAGCCCGGTGTCATAATTAGTTATCACGGCTTCGCACCTTTTTGTAGCAGTTGCCTCGCCGGCAGGCATAAGCCTGACAACCGATGAAAAGATTCACCCTGCAGAGAAGACATTAATGTAGCTTCACGTAAAATATACAGGTGATGGAATCTACGTGTATTATTTAAATGCACGGGCCCTTAAAATTCCCACCAAAAGGTATCAGTGTTCTCATCAAGTGTTTTGTATGTTTAATCATTCTGCTACATGTGTGCTGCAATTAATCCTTCATTAAGGCGTGTGGACCCGCCAAAAATATGCCATTTAGTAAACACATCTGTCAACATATTTGATGTTATTATGTGGGGTACAACTACCATGGAAGATTGCATCTGGGTGATCTGCCTACGATCCAGAGGTCTCCTAGAGTCAACTGCTCTACCACGATTTTATTGACATTGTGCTGACGATGGCTGGCACTTATCGGGTAACAGTATTTCCAAACATCCCTAACCTCAACCTGCACCGCCCCTCGAATTCACCTCTCACCCGCCATCACCTCACCACACTGCGTCTGTGTGCAAAACTGCAGTAAAAAAAAGGTGAGTCATTTTTGTACGGACAACTGTTATTTATGGATACGTAGACACTGTTCTAAATTAAATAAGGAAATTTATAAGAAATTATCATAGTTGCCACCATTTTTCCAATGCAAAATTCCCTAATTTCCAGGCAAAAATAATCTTTTCTCCCAGACATTTTGCTATCATTTTTTTTGTAAGACTAGGCACCTTTACACCAAAATAATTCTCTATTTTACAAAGTTGCTATCTACAAAAATTGCAAAGGAAAATGCCTAAGAATTTTGTCTATAATTATCAAAACAATTTTATACGATTCTGGTAGTGGTACACGACTGATGATATAACTGCCAAATATAGCATGCATATGACAGAATTCGACATTTTGCTAGTTTGTTCGAAACTCTGACATTTCACTGAAAGATTTCAAATTCCCTGACTTCCAGATAAGTGGCAACCATTATTATGTAAGAGTGCAGCACTCTATACATGTAATGAGTGCAATGGAGGCACACAGCAACATGAGGAGACTGTTTACAAACTTACGGATCTTGTACCAGAAGTGCAAAACAGTGCAGTGTAAAGGAGCTGCAGAAAAAAAATGAGACAGGAATCATTTAAGAGAAGTTCTCAAAATAAAATGAGGGATTACTGACACAAACCAAACATTTGAATCAAGAACACCAACAGCTGAAAACACAATTGCAAAGAACAAAAGGATATTTTTTACCTGCATGACAGTATGAACAAAATGGAACAATACAGAAAAAAAAAAAAAAACCCCTTGAAATATAAGGAACGAATGTGATGCCAATACGTGCCACAGGCTTAGACAACTCAAGAATCCAGAAACCCGAACTGCTATAACCATTAAGTTTGTGAGCTGTGATGTGATGAGAGAAATAATATAACTGTGCATGGCAAAAGTTGTGATCGACATCAAGGAGCTACATTTCGCTAGGGAAAAACAACAGGTTTCTCTTAACAATCACCCAACAGTATTCAGTAAATCTCTTCTGGGGAAGGCAAGAGAGTTGAAAAAGAGTGGCAAGATTACAGGTGCAAGGGCAGCAAGGGGCAAGATATTTATTCAAGTTCAAGCAAAATGTAAGACAGTAAGAGTGAAAGACTCCTGGGACATTGAACAAGCTATCAAAAAATTAGCGGTGTAGCCAAGTCTTGGTTGTCTTATGTATTTAGGTGATAATGTTCACTGTAAACTTGCAAAATTTCCAATGTGCTACAGTAAAAGAAATTCATCTAGTGATGTTAAACTTAAATATAAAAAGTATTAGGAACAAATTTAATGATTTCAAAGATATCCTTCAGTACATGTGCTATATGCAATATGTATATCTATAATAGTATTGAGAGAAACCTACCTAAAAACACATGAAACTCTCCTTTACCAGTTATGTGGTTACATTAGTTATTTTGGTAATCAGGAAAATTCACAGAAAGTAATATAATTCCACACTACTAATTACACAGAACACAAATTTAGTTGGGGCATCAACATATTGTCAATACAAACCACGAATACGATAGTGGGGAGGGCTATGAAGATCAGGGAAATTGTGGGGTAAAACATGTATAGATATTTACGTTATCGCTATACCTAACTTTACGATATATAAAGACAGGGATACTTTTTGCCAACACATGATCCCGTATACCTTTGTGCGGCAATTCACAGAACACCTGAGAGTTCGTGAAGTGAGGTTTAATTGGATCAGATATCCTACATATAAAATAGCTACACACCCAGCAATATCTAAACCCACACATAACAAAACATGCATAAACCATAATAAGTACACTTACGTAGATTCATCAACCCCTGTGATTTGCCTATCATGAAGTTATATTTAATTTGGTTATGTCAGCTGCATTTTACATGAACTAGCGGCAAAATTACACAAACCCTTCAATTAACACACGCACACACAATACTACACAGTATAATTCACTACAATATAATCACTGTCTATGCTAAAACTCAAAATGTATTACGTTACTCACCCATTGAAGCGGCACTCATACCTCATAGATGATTAAGCACGACACGCTAACGTGTATTCAGTTTGTTGAAACTCCACAGACACTCAAATTACCGCACAAATATTATATTATAACACTTCCCAGGGACATAATGGCACAGAAAGACTCTTATTTTTGCGCAAAATTATTTGATTTTAAACATCAAATAGAATTAATTGCAATAAAACATGCGTAATAGAACTCGTACATCACAAACAGTCAAATTCACACTTATACTGAAGTGATGCAAATTCCCACAATAGCACTGTTATGTAAACCAATGTCGACGCACATTTGATTCCTGTTTCTTGTGCATCATTGGTCACAGAATGTATTGTAATGTATGATGGCGATACACATCAACTGTTTATAAACACGATCTGTGAACGTCTATTTTTTTAATCTAATATATGCATTGTTATTTTACCAGTAATACGTTATGTAGTACAATGCTCTCATGAATATAAACAAGGTAACCATTAAGTAATAACGTGGCTTGGCAGCTTGCGAGGGGCAAGAGATGTCGGATTTGAAAGAAACTATCAGATGCATGGCTAAATATTACTGAAGAGTTGGAAATTCTGATGGGTGCTCGTTCATTTATGACACGGGTGAGCACGAGGACTCTGGTTCTCAGGGCAGTAGTAAGTCGACAACCACATGGTGTATCCCTCTCGCAGCTCACATTTTACAAATGAAATACAACACAAGTCCCCAATGCATTTACAGTTCATAAATTACCACATGGACTTACACTCCGGAGTGGAACAGAACCCAGATAAAATAAAATAAGACGAACCATGCAATTACGTATATTGACTGAGTGAGATCACACGTACAATAGCCGTTACGAAATTCCTCGAATACTGCAGGTATGGCATATAAGGCCCACCATCGGCTGACACTAATAAAAGTACTCGTTAGCGCGTGGAAATTAAAAGTGTAAAAATCTCCGGGACCGCGAGTCTACGGAGATGAGAGTACGAGCACAGGGAGAAAAGAAGATAATTAAGTGTTCCGGTTAAAATATAAACTTATTATTGCAAACTACTTGAAAAGGCAAGATGGCGAAGTTCCCCGCGATGTGAACAAATGCACTCTCCTAGGCCCACCGAACTAGACTGGGGAAGATGGCATAGAGATGCCGTTACCCAATAAAGATTCTCCCACCAACTCTAGGACGGAAAACCAAATTTATACATATACACTTCATACATGTACAAAAACAGAAACAAGCACAGCAAAACACTCTTGAGGAATTAAGGCATTAATTGCAAAATGTAATTATTTATTTAAAAAATTCTGTCTCTCCATTGCTATGTATGTCGGAGAACTTGAGATTACTGGAAAATGCCTGAACGGGCTTGCAGAAGAAATAAGAAATCATTAGAAAATTAGACACCAAAAGAACCCTTCAATTACACTTATTTAAATTAAGATATTAATTCAATGAATCATGTAGGAATTAAAGTTTGGGCGCTTGGCATGGTGGCTGCCGGAACTACCAAGATCAATTACATTTTACTTCACATAAAACTGAAATGGAAACACTCCATTTTAACATGAAAATAAATACAGCAAATACACATACTTAAAATTTATGTAGTGATTTTAGAGCATCAACAACTGAAGGTTCTTTTCACTATTCAGGCCACATGACCAGGCACTCATTAATTAGTACTACTTCATACAGAAAAAGTAAAAGGGAGATAATAATAGCCTGTGTTTACTTTAGACTATGCTTTTGGGAGATCACAACACTCCACCACAATAACCACTTAGGCACTGGTATACTCTTGGCGAGGTGAGGCATTCGGGTCACGGAATGGATCATTGACCCGTTCTGCATGGACATCAGGACCCATGCACTTCACGCTTGGTTGTGCGTGACTGGAGCAAGAGCAAGCAACATTGGTCTGACTCTCGAGCAGGACAGCGAGGGCATTGTCAGGGGAAAAGAAGAAGAAAAAGAAAGAAGAAAAAAGTTCCAACACTGTTTGATTGCTGTGTCTTTTACCTGCATAACCTTAGCACCTCTCCATAAATATACCATATGAATGACGTTTTATTCATTAAAGATTGGTTTCAAAAGGTATTCTCGCATTTAATACAATTAGTGACCCACTAAAAATACATTGGGCATACATTTTATGGATTTGACTGCATAAACAAAGTAATATTCATAGCCCATCTCACTATCACATTTCATGGTATATACTGCAAATTATGTGACGCCCCACTAAACTTCGTATTAAGTGTGAATAGTAATAACCATTGATGCTGTCGGGTGAGACACAAAACGAACATTGACACAAATACTTACTTGTAATATGGGCACCAGCGGTGCTTCCCAATCATTGCACTATTGAGACTCAGGGATGCTGTGGGTTCTGTGTGTCTGTCTCATCAGTGCGCACTTACAATAATGTAGGCAATACTAAACTTTTACCAAACATCACTTTGAAAATAAGCACTTAATAAAATACATGTGGCTAGGACACAGTCACTACCGAATAAAAGAGGTAGGTTCAGTGTAGACTTGTTTTTATTATTATTGCTTGTACAGATCTACGTACCAATGAAATTATGATACTCTCGGTCATGACTAGCCAATTCAGCTTGGGTGCTCCCCAGCCCGCAATTAATCTAGCGCACGCCTAGACGGATGATGTCACAGAGATGCGTGAAAGCACAGCCTTCACAATGGTAGAAGGCCGACAGCCGCTAGGGTGGACTGACGGTTTTTTCCCTTAAGACAGGACACTGTGAATAACAAATGAAACCCTTGATGAAAACATTAACACGTGTGATTATTTGGCATCACTCATCTGGGCTTGCCGACCAGCATGTGGGTAGTGTGGTGATGGCCTATACACAGAGCCGGCTACAACGGGAGTAATATCACCATACACATATTACATAAATATCCTTAAAAGATGATGGGGCACGAGATGAGGAGTCACAATAAACACACACACATGTGTGAAAACAAGTTTAAGTGGTGCGGATGCCACTGGATGAAGTTTGTAGCAGACCACGTCGTGCAGAGGAAATTGCAATATTTCTTCTTGAAAATGGCAAATTAAATTCGGACTAAATATTATTCTGAGAGAGAAAATTATTCTCTTTGCGATTACAGTGGTTACAGGCATGTAGCATGCCTGATGGTGGAAAAGCAAACATAAAAGTGACTGCGTGGTCAGCACATTTATGTGAAAATTACACGGAACTCTGACAAAATTTAACATAGAACCCCGAATAAAAATATTGCACACACATTAATTACATAAATAAGCGCTCAAAATGCAACGATGGCATAGACATATACTTGGCGTCAGCCATGCGGTTGTACGTGACGTTACCGTAAAATATGCAAACATGGAAAAATTACCTCAAATCCATATATGAAAACAAAGCCCTTCAAATTGCACTTAGCAATAATATAGAATGAAACACCACTAACATGGGTAGGTGGTGCCTGATTCAAGTTGCGCGGGTTGCGTGACCTCCTGACATATTTCTCCTCCTTCTCCTCGATTAAAGTTGAAAATGCCACAATGCCGAAATTAATTAGTTAAGCAGAAACATAATGCCGGGGAAATGTCTGGCAAAACGTAAGCAAGCAAAAGTTAACCGGTATACTAAAAGTGCTATTGAAATCTACATCAGTGAACAAAGTTTGTAGTGCATACGTGACAGTGCCTCACCTCACCAGCTCTCCTCGACAGACTGTCCAGATGCAAGCGTCGCATGGACCTACCATGGCCATCTACGGGGTTCACTTAAGTGGAAGTGCTACGCACGCCAAGTAAAATATTTTATTATTGAAAATAAAATGGCACAAGTTAAATTAAATATTGTTTTACATTTTATAATTTTCGTATGAGTTTTTCATATTAATTTAGTGTCTCTTAATGATGGCATTCACGCTAGAATACTTTTGTTCTTAATGTCGGTAGCATGGGCACTTTGAATTTCACAACCAAACATTTTCAAATTGGCAACAAACACATTAAAACATTTAGGAAAGACATTTCAAAACCTGAAAAATAAAAATACAAGACACATTTTACACTGCAAAATAATATTTGTGTGAAAGTTAAAAAATATTGGCCTCTTTGTACACGTGCAGGTACATGTGACACGTGCGTGTTGAACGCAGTAATGGGCTCTAGCGCCGCTGGCTGTTAGCCGGCGTCACCATATTTATAACATTTGCCGGTATAATTTTTCCGATTTTCGGAAAAGTCTCTACTCTTTATAGTTATCGTTATTTTTTTTGTAGAGATGACAGTAATGGTAGCGGGCTTGTGATATATGTATAAAAAGCAACCTAAAAAAAAATGATGATGGTATATACAATGTAAAATACCTTTCTATATGGGTTGAACTCTTGCCTGCTGGGAAATGCTCCAATGATGTCTCCAGCAAGATGCTTATAGAAGGGTATTATCGACCACCTAAATGTAATGTAGGCCTAACTTATTTTCACAGTGAAGTGCAAATATAGAGCAGCATACTTATTAGGTAACATGAAAATATGTAGGTGATAGTTCTGAAATCTGCAACTATGAAATAATGTACACTGCAAATGGTTTTGTTCTATGTAACGACTATCCTACTAGAGTCTTGGGTGACACTGCATTCATTATTGACCATTTCCTTGTGATCACCTATACCGAACACATACATATACACAGTTCATCATTATATTAGTTATCGTAGTATGATAATTGTTGAAGTGCTTTCTTTGGATCTTAATGAAACTGATGTTATTGGTGAATACAAAAAAATTAACTATACACTTATACAAAACAGTGTTAAAGTACACATTAAGTAAATTGGCAGACTACGGGTAACCCTGACATTTATTACAAAAATATTACAAAGGCATTCGTCGATGCGAGTGAGATTTAAAAGGACAGAATAATAATAAACAAAATTGGAATAAGCTATGGATTACTCCACAACTAAAGTGTATGCTGTCTGAGAGAGAAATTGGCTAGGAATTGTAAAAGGAAATGATACAATACCCATATTAAAGAACAACAAAATAAACCAAACAATTCAATTACCACTTTACAAAGGCAGTGTTTACAAAATTATTATAATTCTTTATTCAAAGATTGTGATGGAAAAGCCAATAAAATGTAGGCAGGCCTCAATGTGTTACTTGGTAGAAAAAAAAACAAACGAAATAAATAACACAGATCATGGACAGTGAGGGAGAGCTAATAACATAACCAGATGCAATTGCAAATCGACTGTGTAACAATTTCACTACTATTGGTAATGATTTATCACTAAAAATTGTATCCAGGTCTGGTGATAACTGACACAAATTTGTACTTTGGATAGTCTACTAACATAGTATACTATACCCAGGTTGGATTACCCTGTTAGACGCCTGTAGGCCCCAAAAATGTGCCGCCCTTCCACATCAGTTACCTTTTTCCTACCTCATCTTTATTTATTATGTTAAGACCGACCGAGAGCAGTCTATTTGCGAAATTATAATTTGAACCAACATAAAAATGCACCATTAATAAATCATAATATTTAAAAATAATTATTACTTATTTGTATAAAAGAGTTTTTAATAAATAAAATAACTAATATTAAATTCTAAAATACACAATAAAATTTATCATCATTAATTATTCTTTCGAAGGTCTTTCTCACAGGCTTCCTTTGGTCAAACACACTGACATCCTCAAAAATTACATATTACAGCATTTTTCTCTTGATAATAATAACTGTCAGTGTTACTCTAGGAATTTTAAATTGTCCACTTAAACCAATGTATTTTATGTTCAGGCTTCCAATATCATATTAGGCGTGTACATTTTCCATGTAATAGAATGCTACATGTGGGATTTACATAATCTTTTACATATGCATAAGAAGGTAGGCCTACATGAGAAAAACATATGTGATATGTACCTACATTTGTTAACATTAACATGCAATCTTAAAACTATATTCTGCAAAGTTAAAGCATAAAAGCTATCATTTTGAGGCAATGTTATAACAGGAATGTAACCAGGAGGAAGGGACAGGTTGAAACAGCTTCAGAAGATTTGTAGTAAAGAACACAATATGTGCTCCCCTACTACCCAAACTATTTACGTTATTTAACTTCTAACAAAAAAATTATTGCAACCTAGATGGTGTCAACATTCATACTTCAGCTTAGCCCCTGAAAATTATTCAGTATTTACAACTGAGTAAAAACGCTGTAGAATGCAAGAATAAGATAGATAGAGAGAGAGAGAGACAGACACACACACATACAGGCACACCACAGCAAGACAAAAAAACAAAAAAAGCTTTTACAACACCACAGACAAATAACTAGGAAAAGCTGTTTCCTTGTTGAAAGAAAATAAAAATGTATACTTATTTTATATTGACAAGGAAACTATTTCGTCTCATGATCGGCGAAGGACACAGTCATGGGCTGCAGCTGGCACCGGAAGTGAGCTCTCTTAATGTGTGGTCCGAGGTGAAACACCTTGTCCCTCCCCTCCCCAGGCTGATGCAATCGCCGCTTTGTTGCCACCCCTCTCTTGGGGAAGCCTAGGAATGACTGACAGCGGCGAGATGTAGCTGGCACCACAGCCCCCCCCCCCCCCAACTGAGGAGCCAATGAGCATACAGGAGATGCAAGAATATTCTGCCAATTAGGACAATCGGCACCATAAAGAGAATTAGCGAAATTTCTGGATGATGGCCTACGACCCTATAAATACTGCAGCGGTCCAGAGGCCAGCAGTCTTGGTAGAAGTCTTAGGTCTGAGTGCGGTAACCGGGACATTGGTGAAATGGATGGATGACGACAGGAGACTACGAGGCGTTGCGGACGAGGTGTTTGTGATGTGAATGGACGGGAGGGAGTGGAACACGAGTGAAGGCTATTGTGCACGAGGTGCTCTGAGAACTCTAGAACATTGCAGACTGGCAGGACATGGATTTAACTGAGGTGGGACTGAATGAACTTGTAAAACGGATTTTATTGTAAATATTAGAGCTGTTGAATATGCACACATTATTTATAAAATAATTGAATATGTATAGATACATTGTCTATTGGGACTGACTTTTAATTAAATAATTTCATTGATTTATTTAAGGTAATCATAAATTGTATAAGTTTAAGTCATTAATTGTAAACAGTAAGTGATACCAATTTACTGTGAGATGTTTAGTCGACAGAATTTTGTTCATAGTTATTGAAAATAAGATTAACTCTTATTTAAGTAAGACCTCGATCCCTTAACAAACTTTATTTAGCTCACTGATTTTCGAGGGAGAGAAATTGTAACAATACTAATATAATAATATCATTTTCTAATGTCTCCAAAGTCTCAAAATTCCACAAGAATTGCTCTCAGTGCATAGCATGCATCATTCCAGGGAGAACAACTAGTAGGGAAAATTTGTAAATATAATAATAGTCATAATAATAGGCCAGGGAATTACTAAGAAGTTTAAGAATGATAACCACGAAAATGTCGGAAGACATAAAAGTACTTTGTGCCTTGATTAAAGGACTGAGTAGCCAAATAAGTAATGTAAATTGCAAGTTAAATACTGTTGTAGATGTAACTAGTAAAATAGATAGTGTTAGTGAACTGGTAGACAGTGTTAGAGACAGTGTAAATGAAAATTTGGATAAAAAATAGACAATGTAAACGAGAATGTGGATACAAAAATAGACAGTGTGAAAGAAAATGTAGATAGAAAAATTGACAGTGTTAGCGAGATAGTTGACAAACTCGATAAGAAGATAGACAGTGTGAATGAAAATATGATCCAAAAGAGAGAAGGTATTAATAAATTAGTAAATAATAAAATAGAATGCGTAGACAAGAAAATAGAATGTGTTGAGCAAAAAATGAAAGAGGAGGTGAGCACCCTCAAGCAAGAATGGCAGGAATTCGTACAGCAACTGGGAAGACATACAGGGGTGGAAAAGGAGCAGAAGTTGGTTACCACCGAGCAGACAAGTGCGAGCAACGAGAAAGTAGAGGTCGCTGCCAGTGTAGCTACAGCAGGGGAAGCGCAACAGTTCTGAACTCAGCCAAGAGTGGGTAAAGGCGTCTCAATTAAGCCTGCCCTTACGATGGACTGACACCTTGGCGCGAATACCAGCACCAGTTCGAGATTGTTGCCGCCCTGAATGGCTGGACGGAAGAGCAGAGAGCTTACTACATGGCGGCTGTACTAAGGGGACCAGCATTGAGCATACTGCAGTCGCTGCCACGACATAGACTAGAATACTCCACATTTGTGTCGGATTTGGAGCTGCAATTCGGTGACCGATATCTGCGATACACCCACCATGCCAGACTGTAAAGCCACATCCAGCGACCAAGGGAACAACTGCATGAGTTGTGGCAGGACATCTTGAGGCTGACACACCTGTTTATAGAGAGGTACTTGGAGGAGGCACGAGATGTCATCACAGTCAACTTTTTTGTGGATGCTATTACTGATACAGATGTGCACCAAGCTGTACTCCTGGCATCACCACACAGCATGCAGGATGCCCTGGCACGAGCATTGGAAGTAGAGTCAGCGAAGCAGGAGCCAACGCTCCAGCATGCAGTACAGGCAGCTACCCCTTGCAATGATGATGGAGATAGCATCCTGGATGTCTTGAGAAATTTGGAGACCACAGTGAAAGACATTGCTGCCACAGTCTGTGATAGGAAACCCAGTTTTTTCCACCAAATATCATGAACGTTGGGAATGTAGCCAGACAGGACACTCGAGAATCCAGTGCCTGCAGAGAAACTACAGGACCCAGCAGCTTGTTAAGAAGACTGGCGATGGCAGTAGAGGAACTTTTGAACTCCATAGAGGCTGTGACAACTGGTCCCTGTTGATGGAGGTCCTGAGAATGCTGGAACTGTAGAAAGGAGGGACACTAACAAGCCTGGTGTTTAGCGGTGCAATGCGAGACTAGTCCTCGAGGAACCTGCAAAGGAACAGGTGCACGAACAATTGGAACTGACAGCCGCAGTAATGGCAATATCGTATCTGAGGGAACGGAGAAAGATCGCTATATGGAGGTAAGAAGAACAAGGATACTAGAGTCTGACCGTGTAAGAAGTCACCCTGCAGTTAATGCAGGTGGGGAAATGAGAGCAGTCCAGTTTACAGACGGAGCTGCACATATACATCTTCAGGAGAAGGAAGACAGCCAGAGGGCAGGAGACGAGCATATCCCAGTGTCTAGTGGCATCAAGAGGAACATTCGATGTGGTCCGAGAGTTGCAGACGATGCATTCAAGGATGAACGGCTAACGTGACTGTATGTTGCCTTCGGGGCAACACATCTCAGTGCCAAGGAAGTTGGGAAGGACCTTACCAAATTATAGAGAGTAAGTGACACTTCCTTCCAGATCTGTCGCCGAGACTCCTTGAAAAAAAATTCTTAAGTTGTACACACTAACCGACTGGCACTTTACAAAGGTCCAGATGTTGGAGAGTCTGTTCAGGATGAAAAGACTTACGGAGGGGGCAGTGTTATGGACTGCAGCTGGCACCAGCTGCGAGCTCTAGTAATGCGTGGTCTGGGGTGACTCCCCTCGACCCTCCTCAGACTGATGCGCTCACTGGCTCACCCCTCCTGGGAAAGCCCAGGAATGATTGATAGTGGTGAAGTGTGGCTGGCATCACAGCCCTTTCTCCTACCCCTGCTGAGGAGCTGATCAACATACAGAAGGCACAAAAAATATTCTGGGAATTAGGACACTGCAAAAATAGGCAATTAGAGAAATTTATGGACGATGGCCTACAACCCTATAAATACTGCAGATGTCCAGCGGCCAGCAGTCTTAGTAGAAGCCTTAGGGCTGAGTGCAGTAACTGCAACATTGGTGAAGTGGACGGATGATGATGGAAGACTACTAGGCATCAGCAGACGAGATGTTTGTGGTGTGAATGGATAAGAGGGCATGGAACCCAATGAGTGAAGGTTATTGTGTGAAAGGCATTCAGAGATCTCTAAAACATTGCAGACTGGCGGGACATGGACTTAACTGAGGTGGGACTGAATGAACTTGTAATAAGCATTTTATTGTAAATATTAGAACTGTTGAATATGGACACATAATTTTTAAATAATTGAATAGGTTTTGATACACTGTCTATTGGGATTAACTTTTAACTAATTAATTTCATTGATTTATAAAAGGTAATTATAAATTTTATTAACTGAAGCGATTATTTGTAAACAGTAAGTGATACAATTTATCGTGAGTTGTTGAGTCAAGAGAATTTTGTTTGTAATTATTGTAAATAAAATAAAGAAATTATAATTGATGCATGTTGAAGCTACAAACAAATTGTACAGTTCTTGTAGCAGTCCAAAAAGTGATACTACTTCAGAGTAAGATTCTGCAGCACATGAACCTACTAAACTAAGAGTTCGTACCGCGCAATGCACATAGTCAGCAAAAGGACAAAATTCATTCACTCTTGCTTGTACACTTGTATATGCTGCAGACATATTCGAGGTATTGTCATAGGACTGGCCTCTGCAGTTTGATGGAGGATGGCATCCTGCCCTCCACACCGATTACCATGCCACGAGTCCACTGCATCAACCGCACCAGTGTATCACCAGTGCACAGTGAGTGGAGTATACTGTAATGTATGAAAGTGTAGAGCAGTACAGTGCAACCACAATTATACCCCCCCCTCTTTTTCAGGTGGAGGTGCGTTATGGCAAACACAGCGTATAAGGGCATTTCAAAAGCAAATATTTGAAAGTAAAGAACGAACACACTAAGAGAGCAAATTTTCAAAATGCCCCTGCTAGCATTTCATTGTTTTAATTTTGTAATTCCCAAATTCACATGATTTTCACCTCAGTCGTTTCACCCTCATTTCAAGCCATCTAAGTTTAAATAGTAACTGTTTGTATTCAGGGAATATCTGTCTATTTATTTTGTTGATTTTTCATGCAAGGGATTATGTTCTTTTGATAGTTGCAAGTTACCGGCAAGCAGAACGTAGTGCAGGGCAAGCCATACTCTGCAATAGTCAGTATCTTGAGAGATTGCCCATCGCCGTCGAGTGTCTCAAGGGGTCGGCATATGTTGCGTCGCACTCCAGGTGCCTTCACGTTTTCGCGCAAATCACCTTTAGCTGCAATAGTCTAATGTAATGTAATGGAACCTGTTATTTTATTAACCCGGAGATGCCGTCATCCCTACTTCTCCGGGAATAGCATCGCCTGGGGAAGTTAAACTTACCAATAATTCATTTTGTACACAAATGTGTACTTTCACAGTTTTGCCTATCTGGCAGTTTGCAGACCAGAGTCAATGAAAAGTTTTCACCTAGAGTGATGTAAGTGTTTCTGTACAAGAGTAATTACATCCACATTTTCACACTTTGTGTCTTTTATTACATGCACTGAAGGTACAGGTCCCCTATAGCCTGCCTTCACTCGGTCTCAAGTAAATTACCGAACAGTAAGTAGGCTCAACTCAGGGCTTTTACAGTTTAATGCATGCGTGTCAGCATGAATAGGCCCACAGTATTTTTCATGTATGTATCAAGAACAAGGGGCTCTTCCAGCATTTCACCATGGGACTGCTTACGTCTGGGCGAACGCCCCGCTGTACCCTGAGATCACCAGCAACAATTGATAGCACCTGCCAATGGTCTCTAGTGCCTAGTTACTTATCAACATCCACAACACACCTAACAATGTTTCCCACCGTCCCTCAAAATTTCCACTAATCTAACATCACCCAGCCAGCAGGCGTTAATTGTCATCCTTCCCTCGCCGTTCCTCATATTCTCGACCCAAAACACATAAAAATTTCCTGCCACCTCAACCCTTCTTTGAGCATTTTCCCCACCGGCTTTACTCTCGACAACATCAAGAGCACACCAGGAGCACTGTGATAATCCTGGAACAACGCTCTGATGCCAGTTAGATGGCAGAATGATGTCTAGAGATGCCATACCACATGGCATAAAAGCACACCAAAACCAGCTTTGCAACCACCACTACATCAATGGGTCACCTGCGACACTTCTGCCGGCGCATCCAGAGCCCGCAAAGCCTGGACAGTACTATGCCCCATCTGACGGATTTCAAGTTCTTCTAAAAGACCAAGTAGCTCCTCCTTCCTCAACATGTAGACCCAGGAAACACCACGTCCTGAGGTCGCCATCATGCAAAAAAGCAAGTCAAGCGAGATGGCCATAACGGGACAGTGAGGCGTCATCACCCCTCCCCCGTCGTGAACTACGAAGCAACGTGGGCAGGTGCACCTACACTCACCTCCTCTCCCTGCTTCTGCACCAATGCAATGTCACCACCCAGTATGTCCAGGGGGTGAAAGTAATCATGTGTTGAAATGAAGGGCGTGTGCAATGCATGTACACTGACCCGACAAAAATCATGGAATACCAATCTAATAATGTGTAGGGCCCCAAACTATCCCAAAGAGTTGACAACTGCTGCATGAAATTTTCAACAAATATGTGGGACGCAGACAAGATGTGTGCAACGTGTTGAAAAACAGTATCACTGGACCCTTTCGCTAAATTCGACCTACGACATAGGCGCCCAAGTCAACCAAGATGAACTCCATGCTCGCAGAAACACTGCCGGATCGCCGTCTCCGAACGCCTCGGGGGAAGACCAAAACAAAAAAAGAAGGGATATAAGAAAGGGAAAAGAAATCAGCAATCAAGACACTGAAGTGATGACAGGATAGGAAAACTTTGCGTCACTTACAAATGAACATTACCAAAACCAAATAAGCTACAGGGGAAACACCAAAGAATAATCAAGCGCTCTGAACATAGGCTTTTAGCTGCCTCACATGAGCTTTGTGATAAATCTTACCAGTCGAGAGGGTGCATAGCCTAACAGTATTTGGCACTAATATTTTGTCAACCCTGAAGGAGCAGACAACATTTTGGTAGAAATTTATGAGTAATACTATTACTATGATCGGGGAGGGAGAAGCTACAACAGACTACATCATCTACCTTAAATGTGGGGGGGATCTCACTTTATTCAAATGAGCATTCACCTGATCTTTAGCTAGATCTAGCTTGAGGCGCACCCGACCCAGCAACTCATCCCAATTGGCATCTGAAAGGGGAGAAGGGAAAGGAGGAATGCCCCAGATATTGAGTAGTGGCTGGGTCAGGGAACGGCCCAAAAGGGGGAGAGAAGGAGGGACCCCGTAGAACCTTGCAAAGTGCTGTTGAAACCCACATTTATCAAGTTGAGCTCTTGATCGCATAGAGTGTGGTCTTAATTGTAAAAAATGGTTAAACCGACCTTGAGATCTTTATTAAAACATTCGACCTGGTTCCCTTTCAGAAAACAAGGGCTGAAGATAAATGTTTTATGGACCATTTAAACAACATGTTCTTAAAAATAGTGGAAGTGAAATATCGGGCATTGTCGGTCAAGACTTCAATTGGGGCACTAAAAAGCTTCCGAACAAGCTCGCTCAAGGCCTTGACGATAGTAGAGGATTTCATATTTCAAAGCGGTAACAAGATGACAAATTTTGAAAAGGCGCCGAGCAGGAGTAAAAAGCAAATATTGCCCTTTTTTGACCTAATCAAAGGGCCAAATATGTCCATATGAACTGTTTCCCAAGGAACTTGCAGAAGATTACTACATTGTCTGAGGTTGGCCTGACGAGCTTATTTGCATCGCTGACAAGCATAGCAGGATCTGACAAACTCGGAAACGTTTTTCCTCAATGTTTGCCATACAAAATGCAGAGAAATTTTGTCGCAGGTGCGACTAACTCCTTGATGGCCGTCAAAGACGAAGTCGTGGTAGTAGAATAGAACCATAGGCTTAAATGATTTGGGAACTACAACCTTCTTAGCTCAACCCATTTTCCTGGTGAAATATAGAATGTCTTTATCCACTACATTGCCTGCATTCAAGTCCTGAACCATCTTAGAGCAGAAATCATGGCCTCTTTGCGCTTCACGCAATTAAACAAAAAATTCTGGAAAGCCTTGAATTAAATTTAAACTAGCCAGGGGAGTCTCCTTAAATCTCTTCTCAAAGTCATTGGGATTGTACATCTGAGACAACGCATCAGCGACCTGATTGTCTGACCCCCAAACATGGTGGACTTTAAAACGGAATCTGGTAAGACAAGAGGCAATTTGCCCAACTTTCCCAACTGATGTGGATGATTTAACACCCAGAAAGTGCCTGGTTGTCAGTATACAAGTTGCATTCGTCATGCTTGATGTAAGGAGTGAACTTTTCCAGTCTGAAAATGCAAGCCAATGTCTCTTGCTCGTAGATTCCCAATTTTCTCTCTGCTACCGTAAGCGTGCGGCTGGCAAAGGCAATTGGGGCCAACCCTTCCACAACACGTTGATTCAATACGGCACCTAAATCCACACACGAGGTATCAACCTGGAGGATGAATCTTTTAGAGAAGTCAGGAAGATGTAGAGCAGGAGAAGAAGACAATCTCTCCTTTAACTTTAAGAAGGCGGATTCCTGTTCCGGGCCCCACTGAAATTCAACACCCTTCTTTTTTAATTTATTGAAAGGGGCGGCAAGCTCCAGAAACCGACTGATAAATTGGGCGTAGTAGCCCATAAAGCCCAAGAACTTTTGTACACCCTTAAGCGTCTTTGGCTGTAGAAACCCCAAAACGGGAGCGACATGGTCCGGGCCAATCAACAGTTTTCATTCAATGCATAGATAGCCCAAGAATCTCACCTTGTGAGAGCCCAAGGTCACCTTATCAGGGTTCACAGTAAGTCCTACCTCATGTATCCACGTCAAGACTTGTCTCAGGTGCATTAAATGAGAATCTCTATCATCACTGTATACAATATCATCATCAATATAATTGAATATCAATTTAAACAAAGTTGGAAAAAACATGATCTAAAACACGTGACAATGGTCCCAAAGTTGGACCCCATAGGTATTCTGGTACATTCATATTGACCCCATGGTGTGCTAAATGCAGTATACTTCCTGCAAGATGTGTCCAATAAACATTGATGAAAGCTATGATTCAAATCGAGTACGGAAAATACTCGTGCTTTACTTAAATGCTGTAGGGCGCAATCAATAGTGGGAAGAGGGAATGGGTCTTTATGTATCGTTTTGTTGACCAAAGAATGATTTACGACAAGTTGGTATTTGTCACTGCCCCTCTTCCTCACTAGAAACCCGGGAGAACAGTAGTCTGACTTGGATGGGACAATTACACCGGCTGACAGAAGTTAGTCAATTATTTCCCAAAACACATGGAGTTTAGAAGGGGGGGCACTTACTTGACTGAAATACTTCCACGCTAATATCACCCTCACGTAGAGAGGCAATGGAGGCAAACTTAGTAGGACCCGCTTCACCCTGTAAGGCGACACGTAAATTAGGCGCAAAAACAAAACTCAAGTAGTCCCCATCTAAATTAAAAGTGGCCCTGGCCTTACCCAGGAAACATAGACTAAGGATCAAATTCTGAGATAAGGTCGGAAGTACCCAAAACGGAAAAGTCCAAGAAAATGTCCCTATTTTAAAGTGGAGAAAAACCATGACATTAACCTTCATGACATCACTATTAGCTATACACAGGGAAATATCAGACATTACACTATTACCTTTAGAAATAACTTTATTTTCAACCAACTGATAAAAAAAAAGCTTCACTAATCAAGCAATGCTTGCTCCAGTATCCACAAGAGTGAGGTGATTACGCTCCCCACACGTAACCATAACAAGGCAATATTTGAAAATTTGTGGACTAGTTACTGCATTGCGACTAAAGGGGTCACACCTCCCGTCAGTCATGACCTGTTTCCCATCTGCTTACAAGCATTATGCAAATGACATTCACACCCACACCAGAAGCAACATCTTTGCGCTAAACTGAGTTTCTCCAAAGGGCACAACACGGCAACATGCCCAACTTGTGTACAGTTTGTGCACCGCACCCGCGTGCCTCGCTGATCGACCCTCACAAAAGGGGAACACCACTGGTGTGATTACCACCTGAAATTCTACATGTTACAGCACTTGCTAAAGGTGTGGAATGCACTGCCTGATATTGCAAAGTAACAGTAAGCTTATCCTGTATTTCCGCCACCACCTGACGTAATTCGAACAGGTTGCGTGGAGTAAACGTCATCATTGCATGGATTTTGAACATGGGTGCAAAATTATCGACAATATTCTTAACTAAGTCCTGTTCTGGCAAATTTAGACAGAGAGCCTCGTGGTACATACGGATTGATTCTACAAACTCCCCCACCAACTCATCTGGTCTACACGAACTCAAACTCGCAGCATCTACGGATGCCACAAGAGGAAAGGGCCTGCAAAACACAAAGTTCAACCCCCACAAAACTGCACATAGGGTAGCTCGAAAGCTCCTCATGGAGCAACTGAAGAACATGACCATGCAATTTTACCACAACTGCCTTCAGCAATTCTATCTCAGGGCATAAACACAACAGTACAATTTTCGAAATTCCAATGAAAAACAATAAAATATTTGCAGGTTTCAAGGAAGTCAATGGCGGGAGTTGGTCCAGGGAACGAAACAACGATTTGTTAGAAAACCCAATGGGCTGGGGACTCACCGCCGGGACAGGCTGCTGGGTCGCCTGCGACCCTTCTGCCGGCGCATCCAGAGCCCGCAAAGCCTGGACAGTACAATGCCCCATCTGACGGATTTCAAGTTCTTCTAAAAGACCAAGTAGCTCCTCCTTCCTCAACATGTAGACCCAGGAAACACCACATCCTGAGGTCGCCATCATGCAAAATAGCAATCAAAACAAGAGAAGTGGCGCAGATAAATTTGAATGAAACTTGCTCCAAATTTTACACTAGTGGCTAACAGGTGCTTAAATACCAATGACGTTCCTTAAAATGACCTTTCAAAATGTTTCCAATTTATTTAAGAACACTTCTCAAATATATAAAAGGGGATAAAACATTACAGGCATTGATGCCTGGTAACAGCCAGTGGTGCTAAAGCCCATGACGGTGCTCACCACGCACGTGACACGTCTACATGCACGTGCGCGAGGAGGCTCCAATTTGAACTTTCCTCTCACGGAATATTACTTACAATGTAAAATGTGTCTTCTTTATTTTTCAGGGTCTATGCCTTCAAGTTAAAAAAAAAAATGTATATTTGTCAATATTGGAAAATGTTTGGTTATAATTCAAACGGTGCACTGCGCGGAGATTATGAACAGTTCTACTCCAGCCAGAATAACGTAATAAAAGACATTAAAAAAAGATGAGAAATTACAAATTAATATGTGTAATGTCAATTCATATTTCAATTTTTTAGTGTCTTTTATTTTTCAATAATAAAATATTTTTCCCTGTGTACATAGCACTTACGTTTATGTGAACCCCGTAGGCAGCTATAGTAGGTCCATGCGTCGCTTGCCTCTAGGCAGTCTGTCTAGGAGAGCTGGCGAGGTAAGACACTGTCACGTATGCACTACAACTTTTGAACACTGATGTAGATTTCCATAGTACTTTCAGTATACCGGTTAACCTTTGCTTTGCGTACGTTTTACCAGACACTCCCCCAGCATTATGCTTCCGCTTAAATAATAATGTGCCCTCGCGGCTTTTTCAAAACTTAATCGAGGAGGAGGAGAAAGATGTCGGAGAGGTCACGAGACCCGCAAAACTTGAATCAGGCGCCATCTGCTACTGCTAAAGGCATTCCATTGTAATTTCTGTAAAATTGCTGAGTGCAATTTTAAGGACTTTAATTTCATGTATGTATTTAAGGGTATTTTTCATGTTTGATTATTTTACGGTCACATCACATATGACCACGCGGTCAGATATCGACAAGTATGTATCTGCGCCATCAATGCATTTTAAGGACTTATTAGTATAAAATCATGCGTGCAATAATTTTATTCAGGGTTCTATGTCAATTTTATTCGGGGTTCCGTGTAAGTTTCACGTAAATTGATGCTTTTTTTGTATGACCAGGCTGTCACTTTCATGTTTGCTTTTTCCGCCATCGGGCATGCTACAAGCCTGTAAATACTTTAGTCGTAAATGGAATAATTTTTCAAACAGAAATAACAATTAATCTGTATCTAATTTGCAGTGTCTATGGAGAAATATTGCAATTTCACCTGCACCACGTGGTCCGCTACGAACTTTATCCAGCAGCATCCGCACCATCTAAACTTGCTTTCACGCATGTACATGTTAATTGTGACTACTCATTTCATGCCCCATCGTGTTCCATTGATATTTATGTAATTTTGTGATTTGTGTACGGTGATATTTTCATCCTAGCCGGCTATGTGTACAGGCCATCACCACACTAACCACGTGCTAGAGGCAAGCCCAGATGAGTCTACGCTAGTGATGCCAAATAATCACACGTGTTTATGTATCATCTGTTGATTCATTTTGTAATTCTCCGTGTCCTATTTTCAGGCAAAAATCGTCAGTCCACCATAGCAACTGTTGACTCCCTTCATTTGTGAAGATCGTGTTTTCAAGCACCATGGTGAAATCATTCATATAGGAGAGCGGTAGAGTAATTGCGGGCTAGGGAGCACCCAAACTGAGTTAGTTAGACACGACCGAGTTTCATCATTAAATTGCTTGGCACGTTATTTGTACGAATGGTATCAATAAAAGCAAGTATCACAGTGTTCCACTCTTTTATTTGTAGTGACAGTGTCCTAACATTTTTTTTTTGCTTGAAATGTATAGTAAAAGTTTAGTATTGCAAAGTGTATCATAAGTACGCTCAGGCGAGATGGACACACAGAACCCTGAGTCTCAACAGTGCGGTGATTGGGAAGCACTGCTGGCGCCCTTATCATCAGTAAGTAACTTGTGTCATTGTTCATTTCATATCTCACCCGACGGAATCAGCATATTCAGGTACAAATTATGAGCATTTAGGCTTCTGCACATAAGCCTTAATATAATATCTCCCCCTGAATTCGTAAACCAAGGAGCAAAAAATTGCAGTAAGTAAGGAAATACATATTAGTGTGCACCAGCAAAATCCCTAGATTTTAGTAAGGCAGGTTCATAGCATCGCTAAGCATCGAAAAAACTCCTTCCAATATGGTTATTCATTTACCACATAAACACGCATATTAATTTCTCATCAATACATTGCCATAGTAACGTGTGTGGACAGTCATTTTCGTATACAGAAATCTTTGTGAGTTAATAAACATGCATTGTTGCACAAACTCATTCATAACAATACCAGTGTCTCGGGCAACATTGCGACGAGGCAGACTGCCGGCTCTCACATTGCGCCGACTTGGCGTTTAAAGTTAACATACTACTATGGACAGCCTCATACTAACAAGACATAAAATGGCTTTAAGCACTAAACAAACCATAATATAAACAATCCAATCCCTTGAAAGGGCAATGAAAAACACGGGTACTAAATTAATACGAACGTTTCATAAAATTACTGAAACAAATTAACAAATTATTTGATCACTGTGTTTTCCTCGGGCACAAATCACCCCTTCGGCAAGCTCCTGTGACGTACTATTTTGATGTGAAATCACCACTGACATTCGTCTGTAGGAACAACTTATTGTTCTACAGGCATGACTGTGCATGAGCATCTGGCATGACTCAGTCTTACAATTCCCTAACACAAACAAACACTGAAAGTATATGTTCTAATACCTTTACAATATATAAAATATGAAGATCAGGGAACTGTGGTGTGAAACGTGCAGAAAATATGTACATAATCGTATTATTTTATCACGAAAATACTTTAATTTGCAAAAACACCTAACCGAACTATACCTAAATTGACAATATTACCAATACAATAAGGCAAATTGCGGGATAACACATTCGTAAAATAGGTACGTTTTCATAATATTTTATCACGAAAATGTACAATTTTTTTTTTTACTTGCGTTACCCCGAAATTTCCCTGACCTTAACCCTTCCCCAATATCATATTTGTAACTTATATTGCTAATATTGTCAATTTAGGTATTGTTTGGTTAGATCTTTTTGCAATGAAATGTGTTTTAGTGAAAAAAGATTACAATTAAATCATGAATATCACAAAAATACATTATATAGCAAAACAACCAAACCAAATAATACTTAAATGCACAATATTACCAATACACACATATATAGTAATTTTCAATATGAGGGGGCTATGCTTAAAAATCATTACTGGGGAAACTCCAAGCTTTGCTCATGCATGACCGCTTTACAGTCACTACCTATACAAGAAATCGGCGATGGCGTGAATCACTGTTTTGGGGATTTACTACCCTGCTAGTGTGAGGACTCTGGCTCTGCTTGTACAGTATTTTTCAGTGCGAAGAGGTTATGCTTGAGTATCATACATGATCACAGTAGCAACTACAACCT
Organism: Dryococelus australis; assembly: GCA_029891345.1. Lineage (NCBI taxonomy): Eukaryota > Metazoa > Arthropoda > Insecta > Phasmatodea > Phasmatidae > Dryococelus > Dryococelus australis. Next base: position 167,164,249 of record CM057009.1, on the reverse strand, counting down.
ATCATTAAGTTAGGTTTAATTTTATTAGGTACTCACCCAATTGATCATCATTCTTACGACATAGATGATTAAGCACGAGACAACGTAAATTTTATTTGACGACACTCCATACACACTCAAATTAATGCAGAAATATTATTCTTAACAATTACCCCGAAAACCAGGAAACCAATAGGGCCTACCAGTAAATGGTATATATGGTGTAATACTTGGTATTTCAGACCTCTTCCAGTTTGGTTTCATTCTGTTTAAAAGTACATGATTATTTGCACTATGTTTACTTTAAGGTCATAATATTTATGGAATAACTTGTTTATTGAATATTTTGCATTAAAACAGTAATATTTACCAGTTACAGATGTGTTAACCAAGTTATGAACCTATACCAATATTTAGCATTTGAAGGTTAGGTAGTGGACACACACAACATAGAAGTAGCTTATTGATATAAATTTTTTGCCACACGAAAATACGTTTAGTCATCTTCATTCCTTGCAGCGAGCAATTTGGTGTAACTCTGTTAACTGACTTTACACTATGAACTGATTAGTGAACTCACCTGCACATGTTGTTTTGGTATTGGGCACTCCAATTTAAATCAACAATCTCGACCAATTATGGGGTCTACATTTGCCCATTGTTAATGTCAAGCCGACGCTATCAGTATAGCGTGGGTGGAGGAGATTATATGGTAGTCCTTGTTGTAAAAGCACCGCTATGTGAACAACATCTTCAGGAGGGAGGTTCTGATATTTGGAGTTTCTGGGGCGTGAAAATTTGGTTACCTAGTTAATTTTGTTGCAGACATAGTAAGTGTAAAGGCAGGAGACCTCAGATTGTTTTAAAGAAGAGATTTGCAGGCTTGGGAACTGTGTCATGTACCACTAGTAGTCCGATGACACAGTCACCTAACCAGAGTCCTGGCCTGGATTTGAACCAGCTGCAACGAGGTAAGCCCACCCGATTTCACCGCCCGAGTCTAAATTACAACATCAGAACTTCTGATTAACTTCATTGTGATTTTAAGAAGAAACACTTTAATTTTAATACATTGCCTGAGTGGAACATTAATCTGTGAACTGTACTAAAATAACGTAAAGTGCAGAGACTGGCGAAATAATTCCATTTAAATATTCTACTTTATTTAAAGCTACGTAAATCAATATGAACTTTCAGTGCCACGAACTCGGTTTCTTCAGCAGAACCATTGCAGTAAGAGTAATCCTAAACTGTCCATTTGAGTTCACAGAGAATTTTAATTAACAACATTGAGTAACATTACACAATCTGATCTGACTTAACATTTATGATACAGTCTCTCTTCACCGGTAACAATGAAACTACTAACTTTTGCATACAGAAGTTCTGATCATATTGTATGGAAGGAATCTTGTGTTGTACATAGGGTATCATGTATATCATTAATAAAAGAGTGTTTTATTGTGTCCAGGGTTGTGTTTCTTGTTAATTGCAGTGTTTTGCATGTCTGATTTTAATCTGAGTTTAGTAAAATTAATTCTGTGGTTTTTCAGTGTTATTTATATGTAGAATGCTAGATATTTCTGTTGCATGTCTACTGAGAATATGAACATGCTAAGAGTAAGCTCACTTAAAGGAGAATTACACTGATATTTGCATTGCTTTCTTCAAAACTAAGTAAATTAGCTAACGCCGGAGATGTGGCATCATGATGCGATCATGACCTAGCACACACACATGCACAACCAAGCACCTGGCACCAAGCAATCCAATTAGCATGCTCTCTTCTAGATGGTTATTCATATATGTGTATTCTGTGCTCATGTTATATGGTTTTGTGCAGTTATGTTTGTGAATATTCTAGTGAGTGTTCTGTAGTGATGGTAGTAGAAATACTCAATTTAACCAAATCCTATGAACCCAGAGATAAAAGCAGCACTGAGTATTTTCTTCAAGTGTGTAAAAGCAGGCCTAGTTAATTATTTTTATGAGATTACATACACTGTACACATACCACAACTCCGACAGGGTTAACACTACAGTAATATCCTCACTATGGAGATTACTAATTACACTTAATAGAAAATTTTTGGAGCTTCATATATTTTTCAGTATAAGTTATACCATGAAATATGATGGTGAGAAAGCCTATGAAGATAGGGGTACTTATGGAGTAAAAAACGTGGAATTTATGTCAAATACGTTTCTTTCGGGTCGCTGAATCGTGTTTAATGCGAAAACACCTCTGGAAACGAAATTAATTTCACAAAACGTAACTTGCAGTATATACCATGAAATGTAAGAGTGAGGAGGTCTATGAAGATTGGCATGTTTATGTGGTAAAACACATAAAATTTACATCCAATATATTTTTATCGAGTCGCTAAATTGTGTTAAATGCGAGAATGCCTTCGGAAACCAAACCTTAATTCACAAAACGTGATTAATTGGGTATCTTTATGCATACGTGCTACAGTTTAACAGATATAAACCACTGTAATCAAGCAGTGTCAGAATATAATTTTATTCTGTTGAATTTCTCAAGGCTTAACTTGTCTATATTCACAAGAGTGCGACATCACTTTGTCGCCGATGTACTTTTTGTCTACAGTTACTGGCAATGTGCATACGCTCCTCAGGCTTCACGCTCCCCTCCTCAGTCCTACCTCCTTGCCTTCCCTTGGCTTGATGGTCCGGGCAGTCTGCTCTGCTCATCACTTGCTCCTCGCCCACCGGCACAGCTAGATGTAGCCTTCGATTTTGTCGCATTTGCCTCTCAACGTCACGACACAATGGTAACACTATCCAAATTTCTTGCTGAGCCTAGGGGTTTAGCTGTTTTGCGACGCGGCTGTTCCGATTCAGCATGATTTGGTAAGCTTTGGACATAGGGCGCGAGTCCTTATTGAAGCTTCACATCCAGCATGAGTTCAAGTGGTTTGCACAGAATGACTCCGTTAGTGAGGAATTTAAATGGCTACTCTTTGTAGTTGGGTAAAATGGCAAGAATTTTGCGAGTGTTGGTCAGATGTCTAGTTACGCATTACTTGACTGGGTCACTGCTTAGGGAAAATCTGGTTGACTTTTGTAACTGAAATGGACATTAATTAATTTTGTAATGATCATTCACTGGAAGTCCTTCTCACGGTGGAAATGTGATTAGGGCATTCTGAAATTCCAGTCCGGCCACACGCCGGCTTTGACAGGAGTGCAATGGAGTCGAATTGCTGTTTGTTTCCCTATAATCCTTCGGATTGGGTTGTGGCTATTGATCTTTAATGTACCTAGAAAAGAGAGGCAGCTTCACCGCATATCCTTCATTTTGGAAGCCCTGTAAGAGTGGTTTAGTAACATTTCATTGCCAGATTCTTGCACAGTTTCAGAATAAATTCTGCGCTAAATTGCATTATGGCAATTTTATGATTTTTACGCATTACCAAGCGTGTTCCCTTCGTCGTATACGTTCAAACCTCAAAAGTCCAATTAGTAATGTAATCAGAAGTGTAACAGAAAAGTTAAATCCTTTGAGAAACTCGACTGTTTTGAATGCACGTCAGTTATGCGTGTCGAGTTAAATAGGGCAGACGCGCTGTTGTTCTCATTACCAGGGTCATGAACGAGTCTTGCAGAATCACATTTTGCTCAGCTCAAAATTTGTTAATGCTATAATGTAGGCGGAAACCCTATTCCTAGGAAATTGTGTCAAGTTTTTTTTTTTGAGGTGTTAAGAAAATATACCTATTGGTGGCTGGCACGGCTTGTGTATGATGCGTAATTGGGTAACCATACTGTTCTGTGCGAGAAGCAATGCAAGAATGGAAATTTTAATGTTACCGCTCAGCTTGGCAGTAAAACTTTGCGCCAAATTTTTGCAAATCACCTATTTTGTTGATTTGTTGGATACAGAGCTTTGTATACGAAACCCTGTTATAGTGTAATGCTAGGATTTACTGCCGGAAGTACAAATGGCAAATTTTAATGAGAGTTGTTAAGAAAGGCTACGGTTAGAGGATTAATAGAATTAATTTTTAAGTGGAAGTATTTTGACACCGGCTACAGCCAGCAGCGTTAAGACCATGATGGTGCTCACCACTCACGTGACACATGGGTATGCACGTGCACCAAGAAGCCATAACCTGGACTTCCCTGTAACGGGATATTTATTTTAAAGTGTAAACCATGCAGTTCTATTTCATGTCAGGGTCCAAGTGTTCTAAAATGTTAAAATTGTATGTTCCTAAAGAGTTGCACAATGATTGGTTAAATTTCAAAATGTGCGCTGTAAAAAGAATAAGGACATTATTATTCCAGTGTAAACGCCTCCATATAGAATTCACAATTTAAAAGCTTAGAGAGGTGATGTAATTGAATTATTTATGACATTTTTTGATTATAAAAGTTTTATTCGGTGTGCATAGCACTTCCGCTTAATTGAACCCCGTAGGCAGCCATGGTAGGTCCGCACGACCCCTGCCTCTGGGCAGTCTGGTGAGGAGAGCTGGCAAGGTAAGACGATGTCATGTATGCACTTCAACCTTTTCGCACTGAGTAAGATTTCAATAGTTCACTTTTAGTATACCAGTTAACCTTAGCCTTGCATACGTTTTGCCAGAAATTCCCCAGCATTATGCTTATAATTAACTTAATAATTTGCAGCCCTTGTGGCTTTCTGGTACTTAAATGAGAGAAGGAGGAGAAGATGTCGGAGAGGCCACACGGCCCGCACAACTTGTAAATCAGGCACCATCCACTTACACTAAAGCCTTTTCATTATAATTTCTGCTTAATTGTTGTGTGCAATACTACGGACTATATTTCTATGTATGTATTTCAGGGTATTTTTTATGTTTAATTGTGTTACGTCCACATTGCCCATGGCCACACTGCCATATATTGCTAAGTCCGTATCTGCGCCATCCATACGCTTTAAGGGTGTATTTTTGTAATATCATGTGCGCTATAATTAATTTCAGGGTAATATGTATTGTATTATTCAGGGTTCAGTGTATTTTTCATGTTTGATGCTTTTGTATGTATGACCATGCGATCACTTGTACATGTTGATTTTCCACCATCTGGCGTGCTCCGAGATTTTGAATGCTTGAATCAGGAAGGGAATAATTGTCCCCACACCAATACCACTTTGTCCGGTAATTATTCGCAGTTTTCAAAGAAAAACTACTGCAATTCCACCTGCACCACGTGGTCCGCTACGCATTGTATCCAGCGGCATCCGTGCCACCTAAACATACTTTCATGCATCTGCGTGTTTTTGTGCCTATTCATGTCATGTATCATCATTTTGTGTAATTTGTACTGTGATATTGTTTCCATCCTAGCCGGCTATGCATAAAGATAGTCACCACACTCACCAGGTGCTAAAAGACACATCCTGACAAGTCCACGTTAGTGACGTAAAATAATCACACACGTGTTACGTGCTCATATAGTAATTCTTCGTGTCCTGTCTCCAGGAAAAATCTACAGTCCATCCTAGCAGCTGTAGACCTCTTTCCTTGTGGGGGCTGTGACATCAAACACCCCTGAGAAAATCATTCATTTAGAAGTGCACTAAAGTAATTGTGAGCTGGGGGAAGAACCCACCGGAATTTGCTAGACATGTCAGAATTTCCATCATTAATTCATCTTTCTGGCACAAACTTGTAATTGGAAATCAATAAATGGTATGGTACTCAGTGTAAAACAAGTGCGTTTATTTGTAGCGGCAGCACAGGCAACTCTCGCCAAATTTTCAGTGATAAAATGTTTAGTATTGATCAGTGTTTTGTAGAGACGCTTGGGTGAGATGGCCACACAGAACCCACAGCATTCCTGAAAACCCTGCTGTGTGTGGGAAGCACCGCTGGCGCCCACCTACTATAAGTAAATTGTGTCATCGTTCGTCTCATGTTGCACCTGACGGCATCAATTTGATGAGCAAGTGTTAGACATGGCCCAGTTGCAGTAAAATTTGCTGTGATAATTGAAACTGAGAGCGATTCTCTTGTTTATCATGTATATCTAGGATTCAGTGGATTATTCAGTTAGTATTGATATTTATTGAAATGTTTCCTGTACTATTTTAGAGTGACGCATTTGAAAAGCGTTCACTCACAGATTGCTTTAGTCTCTTTACATATTGGCTTGTTGATTACGTAATTGCAGTGTGGAAACATGCAAATTGTAAGTGGTGTCAAAGTACCTGAAGCGAACGAGAGAATCCGCTGTTGTCTTAAATGATAAAAATTTTGAGTTTTTTTGTGAGTTTGAATGCTCTTAAAGATAAATTATAGTAATACTCAAGCATGTTCTTAATATATGTATTTTATACTCTTGTATTTAATTTCACAATGTTGGTGTTGCTCAAGCGTGAGCTCGCATAATATTTGAGGTAAAAATCCACGTTGCTCATGTGGTTTAATTGGCTGTGGAATGATCGAGCTGGAATATTAGTAATTGTATTTGATATTAGCTCTTTTTTTTGGAAGGTGTGAACCGACCTACATTGTTAAAATTGTTGAGCTCTATTTAATATTGCACCAGTAGGGTGAGTTTGCCAACTAAAGTGTTGTGTCAATGTTTTTTAATAATTTTAGATTCTGGCTTCACTAATATTCACTGCTTGATACAATTGTAAACACGCTTGTGTGTGAGAATGATTGCAGTTTGTCTGGATGTAAATATACACTAGGAGAGTGCATAAATAAACTGATTTGTTCTGTGATTAGATTATATGTTATGTATACTGCCTTATTCCTAAATTAAGGCACAAGAAGACTGACTACATGAAATATTTGTATTAGAAAACATATAAATATAGTATATGATACAAAAAGGCATTCACAGGTGGTGTTTACAAGTACCTAGTTGATGTGTATTGCCATGATACATGCTGACCAATGATGCAGAGACAGGAAACAAATATGCATCAATTTTGGTTTACGTGACTGTTGTATGCTGGGAGAGTGCACAATTTCAGTCTACCGTGTGAAATATATCGTGGAAAGGCATCTGATATTTGAGTGTGCAAATATGAGTGTTTCTTTGCAATTATGTCTTTATGATATGATAAAATATAATTACAGTGAAACCCTCTTAAGAAGTTTTTGTGCTTAAAAAAATTTAAAAAGATTGCACTTTGTCTATTATAAACACATATTTTACCCCTTTAAGACGTTTTCCTACTTAGTAAGCACACAGTTTTCAGAATTTTTTAAAAATGTCTTAACAGGGTTTCACTACTGTGTGGAAATAAGTGTGTGTGAGGAGTTATACTCAATAATCACCAAGGATGTATATTCGTCGCCTACATGGGTAAATATGTAATGTAATTTATACTCTAGTTTTTGCATGGAAAGTAAGTTTAGTTAATTATACTGAGTAGCATTGTATTGAAGAGCTTATGTACTGTTGCAACCAAGCTATATCAAATACAGAAGACCAAATCAGACAACTTCATGATAGGTGAATCACAGGGGGTGGATGAACCGACATGAGCTTATTAATACATTTTCTAACACAGTATTTCAAGTTGGCACTCTCTCCCCCTGCAATCACATATTGTGAAGTTAGGGCGAGTAATGTTAGGTCTTCTAGCAATTAACGTGGTTAAGGAACTCAAATAACATGTAATTAACATGAATTTTACATTTTTTTTCCTCACAATTTCCCTCTTTTTCATTGCATTCCCCACCATAGCATTTTACAGTACGCACTGTGAAAATTGTGATGCCACCAGCCAATTTGTGCCCAGTGTAATTAGTAATTACAATTTAACGTGGTAAGAGAACTTAAACGATATGGAATTTACATTGCGACCGACATAGGTTGCTGATCGCTACTTTTGAACATTCAACTGCTGGCTAATAATCACACTCCTAGACCAACTTGCTTCCCTACTTCCCTCCCTCCATTTTCCCTCATGATGCTGTCTATATAAGTCCCTGCACATTCCCTGCCCTGCCTTCTTAAGTAACTTGGGTTTGGTGAGCTGTGCACTGTTGTGATCTCTCCTTCGGTGATTGGGCTAGCCATGGTTCTGCATACGAGATCGCTTCTAATACCATAAGACATCACGTCGGGTGATGAGTTCCTGGGCTATAATGTTGGCAAGCAAACGGCTCGTGCTGACGCCGCAACGCTTCAGAATGGGCATGACTTCAACCACTATTATATAGGCTTTATCAGCAATTTACCGGTGAGTCAGGGAGACCAATCAACATTTTCATTTTGGGGTGAAGCGGAAATGTTAGTCTTGCAAATACGTGAACGTTTTCGGAGAGAAGTTGATTGTAGGTCAAGTAATTTCCTCTATAGTGCTGGGAGTAGTGCTGAGTGAGCATTCCGGATCTAGTTTGGCACCTGTCACCTTTGCCAGTCGGCTTCTCACAGAAACTGAATGACATCTTGGTATTTATGATAAAGAAACACTAGCGCGTATTTTCAGTCTCGAGAATTTTGCTTTCTACGTGGAACAAAACGAGTGCAACTTATACACAGATAAGCAAGCGTTGAACTGGAATTTTTCGTGAAAATATGCCAGGCTCAAAAAGACGATCCCTTTTGTTGTCAAATTATCTATGAATTTAAACTAAGCTTATAAATTCCATATGTTCTCGACCAGGAGGTGGTGTATTTCACTGGAAAGAACGGGAGAAGTAAAAATATATTGGTTCCTGCCGCATTAAGGCCTATCGTTCTAGCCTATTTTCATGACTCAGTATTCGGGAGCATCTTAGGATTAATAATACGTTTAGTAAAACTGCCTTAACTTTTACCTGGCCAACCTTGAGAACTGATGTCGCCGAAGATGTTCGTTCATGTGATGCTTGTTAGAGATGCAAGCAGGGACAGGGCATGAACATTGGTCAGTCCACAGTTCAAATTTTATCTGCTGCTTGTACTAATGTCCATCTTGACATTTTTTGCCCCCTTTTAAGATCCAAGAACGGAAATATTTGTATTTTGATTTTAATGGATACATTTTCAATGTTTGTTTTTCTGTTACCTTTACAAAATATGAAAGCCTCTTCAATTGTTAAAGTTCTAACTGATCAAATCTGGAAATTTTTCAGTGTGCCCATGGAAATTGTGATGGACAACAAGATATTTTACGTCTAAAATCTTTAAAAAATATGTGCTTTCGATGGGCTATTGAGCACCACACCTCCAGTCCGTATTATCCCAAGGGGAACCAAGTCCAACGATTCAATAAGAATCTAAACGTATGTTTGACGATTTTTCACAATAAAGATCATGTGTTATGGGATCGTGACTTGGCTTTAATATATGTGGGTTTCAACTGTGCCACTCCCTCTCTTCCCTTTTTGGGGCGTGCCCTAACACATCCACTATTAAATAGCTGGAACCTGCCTCCTGTTCCGTCTTCCACGAGTGCCATGGACCGCGATCATCTGCTCAAGGAGGTGACGAGTCATTTAAGCATAGTTAAGCAGCAAGTTTTGACTAAGTTAAAACGTGGTTGCAGGGTGGCAAATTTTCGTGCTGGAGACCTGGTACTTTATAGAAATTTTGAGTTACCAGACTCGCTGCATCAGGTGACAGGGAAACTGATCCCAAAGTTTCGGGATCTGTTTCACCTAGAAAAGTTTTTGAATCCAAACACTGTACATTTAGTTGAAGTCAATTCAGAGAGGGCTTATTGTAAAACCCACATCAAGGTTTACATTCCACGGAATTAATGTGTTATGTTTGTGAACATGGTATTGATATCTGATTTGCTGTTTAGGATGTTTGCATCCCCCTTAACAAATTCCTTTAATCTTTATATTCAGTAAGTATTTTTTATTTACGCCTAATTGTTTTGTTCCATGTCATCTATTTCCCTCCTTCCGTCGAGTTAGTTGAGTGTGCATTGCTTTCTAGGAGGTCTCGTCACCTGCAAGAGGTGACTGTCGCTGTGCTCAAGAAATTCCCTGAAAGAAGAGCCACTGCACACTGTTGTGAACCCTCCTTTGGTGATCGGGGTAGCAATGGTTCTGAATACACCCCTTCTAATAACATAAGACGTCACGTCGGGCGATGAGTTCCTGGGCTACAATGTTGACGAGCAAACGGCTCGTGTTGACGCCACAACGCTTCAGAACGGGCACGACTTCAGTTGCTATTATATCTGCTTTATCAGCAATTTACCGGTGAGTCCGGGTGGTCAGTCAGCATTTGCATTTTGGGGTGAAGCGGAAATGTTAGTCTTGCAAATACGTGAATGTTTTTGGAGAGAAGTTGATTGTGGGTTAAGTAATCTTCAGGTTTCCAGTGGCTTTTCAGTGTTTGTTTGTTCCACGCAAATAAATGAGGTAATATAATGAAGCCTGTTCCCAGTTTGACTGCCCCGAATCGTCGATTCAGTCTGGCCAGCGTTTATCATCGCAGTGATTTCTAGTTTTCAATATCTAATATTAATATTACTTTTCCTTTTGCATATTAGCTCCTAGTGTAATAAAATTGGCCGGGGAAACTCCATGTTGGAAAATTGTGGTTTTGATTGGGCAATGATTTGTCGCCCACTGTTTTCTGGTGTGGAATTTCGGCTTGTATGCCCTTGTTTGATCGGGCTAGCATGGGAGTGCCAAACGTTTAATGTTGAGTTATGTATGAACATCATTTGGATCTAGTGAATAATTTAGCCGCATTTCCGCGGAAATATAGCAAGTTGAGAGTTCTGAAAGTAGGAATTTGAGTGGAAATTATCGCTGGTCAGACCCTGTAATGGTTTTCTATTATTTGTTGAATTTTGTGACATTCGTGAAGTGGTTTCACTAGTTTTTAAAAGTTGAAGGGCAGTTGTCCTTTGTGATAAAGTGGATACTTGCAGATGTGGTGCATTAGTAAAAAGGAATAGAAGTTAGTTAATTGTTTCACCATGCAGCAAAAAATTGTGAAAATGCAAACACTCTTTTTTTTTCAAACTGATTTGAATGTGGATCTTGATTTTGGAATCCCAATGAATAAACTTCCATAAGTTGTGAAGAGCTTTTAAATGTATAATTGAAGGAGAGAAAAGTGTGATTAGGGTAAGATAATAAATTGTATGTGCGCTCATGAGCAGAGCTTTAAGTAGTCAGAATTTTCTTGTAATAAAAAATTTGGCACTTTAATGAATTTAGACGTCTATTTGCTTTTAACGCTGGTGTGATAATCTGGACTATTTTATTCAGGAGTATATTTGAAAATATGGGCTTGAGAGGGTATGTTCATGTAAGCTCGAATTGAGCTTAATAGAAATGTTTTAAAGGGTATCTTTTAAAAATATGTCCGAGGTTATTTGGTGATCCCACCTTATTGTGAATAATATAAAGGAGGTTCAGAGGGTACGGTAACCTTTTTTGCCATTTAACACGATTGTACTTGTCAAAACTGTGGTTGACCAAACATGGTGTTATAAATGGTGTAACCTTTTTTAAGGGCATATGTTAATTTTATTTGAGATCCATGTGGTATTGTGGATATGTATCTAGTCGGTGGCTGTAACTGCATTAAACTTGAATTATTGAATTGCTTCAATTTATGAGGTAATAGATAAATGGGTGATTCAGAATTCTTTGCTTCATTTACAGAATATTTGTGAATAAATATAATATAAACTTGAGGCTTTTATGTATATGTTACTTAAAGGTACTAAAATAGTTATGATAAATTTTGCCTCATCTATACAATTGTGATAATTCGGAGGCCTGAATATATCTAAACATATTTAAAGAAGTAAATGGTCCGTTTGTTTTATGATATTCACTCTTACTCACGGTGTACCAGTATGTGAATAAGGAACCAAGTGCAATAAAAACGTGTTATGACTTTGATTTGTGAGCTTGTAATGTATTTATTACCCTGTGCCTGTTGGTACGGCACAACATACAGTTCACATGTATGTGTACATACGGTATATATGTATGTGTATATGTATCAATGTGTATGTGTATATATATATATTGCTTGTATGTAGTACTGTTAAGTAAATTGTTACTTGTATGACTTAATTTTGTATTAGAACCTGTATTCATACGTATTATATGTATAACAATCTGAATATTCACACTCTAGACAAGGTCTGTGATAGGCTAATTGTACAATGTGCAAACCTCAATTTTCTTCTTCTTTGTGTAACTAAACATGGCTGCAACATGTCTTGGACTCCTTGCTAAGTTATTCAACTATTTTACATCAATAGCTTGTTTGTAAAACAAATATTTGTGTAAATTTTGCTTGGATAATTTTATTATATATTAGAAACTTCTTTTGTCTTAAGTATAAATTATTCACATTTCTATATCTAGATTGTCATGTTTTCTTTTAATGTACAATGTAAATAATGTGCATCATTCCCCATACTCTGCCAAAAAAGAAAACAGTTGTAATAGGACCCCAAATAAAGCTATGCTCAAGGGGATCATATACAACGAAAAATAAAAAAAAAATAAAATGTATCATGGTTATTGACAAATAAATAAAAAATAATAAAATAAAATTATATGTTTTACTCTACAATTTCCCTCATCTCCATAGCCCTCACCACTATCACTTTTTGTAGTAGGCGGCATACGTGCTACGAATATTGTGATGCCACTAGTAAATTTGTGTTGACTTATAATTAATGATGATTTATACCATTTCCTGGGAATTTTGTTTGTTTTTTTGGAAACGTCCCTCTAGATAATAACCATGACACTAAATTGATATCTGTCTGCTTGTGCCTCTCAGAATGATCTGTATTTTCAAGATCCCACCTGGAGCTATGCTCAGGGGGATCAGAGTTCCTGCAGACAACATTTTTGTAGGGTATAGAAATTTGTAAATAATAAATTTAAAGAAAACCAAGATTATTATAACAACAGTACAGTGACACAAGCCTTTTTAAACTCGTGCCACTTTTTTTTCTTCAAGTCAGCAAAGTGGCACCAGTCATTTTTGTTCCTGCCACTTCAATGATGCTAGTGCTGCAGTCTATTGCTACTTAAGTGGAGCTGCAGACTAAGCCAAGATAAAACTGTCCTCACCTGTAAGTCCCCCACATCCCCATAAATGCTCTGTTAGGTTGTGGGAAGGTTAACAGGGGCAAACAAGCAATATCAAAGCAATAATGGTAACACGACAACCAGTGTGTAAATGTTGGTATGGGGATGTACAAAAAGTCTCAAATTTAACACTTACCTTACCCATTAGCTCATGTACGTGTGAACGTACTCTTCGACCCGAGTTCGGCACATCGGGCAGACAGCACGGTCTTGTTCCAGCCGCCTGCCACACTCTGAGCACACAAGCAGGTGGTTGCATGGCTTCACCACGACACGCCTCTCTTCATCGAAGCAGACAACGCAAGTAAATGGGCGCCGGACCATTTCACAATTGCAGACATGGAATGGAGATGCATTTATAAGGTTCCTCCTGGCCACATTCAACCACCTCAGCAAAACATGCAGGCAACTGGAGGGAATGTGAAACACCTGCGGCAAATGTAACTTCATACTGACCCATATCTTAATACAGATGTGCTTGGTAATAAGCAGTGTCCTAGCCAAGCACAAGTACACAAAGTGCACCAGATACTTCAGCCCCAACACAGTGTGCCTACGGAGCAACATCACCGAGTACCAGCGGAAGAATGCGGCTACAACAATCAGCATGCCAGCCAAACCTATCAGCGCATCCTGAGGGATACCTGAGAAAAACTCTCCGAGAAAATGGTAACAAAGAAGGAGAATAATCCAGAAACATCCCAGCATGTACCGCATGAACGATACTGCGAGAATTAAGAGGTTGCAAATTCCCAGCGGGATGCCGAACAACAAATGATGCCAAAAGTGTCCTATTTTGGTCAATAGTTGTTGAGATATAGAAACAAGTGATGAAATAAAGCTCTGAACAGCGTGCGCTGCTTCCTGCACCTCGTAAACAAACCGAGCAGCCAATGAAATACATGAAAGGAACAAGTCATTCACAAAAATAAAAACATTGCCCACAAAAGTGGTCACGCACAAGGAACATTCACAAAACAGGTAGTAGAGGAATACAAAACGTTGGCCGGTAATCGACAGGAACCACGTAAAATCGTGATGAAAGGTTTGAAGACCTTCCCATGCACGGTGCAGCACAAACCACACTAACTCTAGAACACAAAACCAAAATCTGGCACACAAATCTGACAGTTTGTTTATGAAATCCACGAAACAGCACATACACGTACAAATACTACCCCAAACCATCACACGCACAACACGTTCACTTCAAGTTCAAAACACAAAAACAAACACAAGACGTAACCGCCACCAGCCCACGGCCTTATATCGACCTAAACAAACGCTACCAAACAAATGGCTAATAAATCGATAAATCAAGTCGATTCAAATTACATAGAATACCATTCGCGTTTTCGAGCAAAATACTTGACATCTAGCCCGCTGACATATATACTTATGTAGAGGAGGTGTAATAGCATGGAAAGTAGTAAAATGTGGAGAAAAATAGATAGCAGGGTGCAGTGCGACCAGTGCGGCGGCTGGTATAGGCTATTCATGGTAAAGTGAGCACTTTTTAAGGCTCTGCTGAATTCTTCTTTTCATTAGATTTCTATTGTCACTTCACTTTTTAATATAAACATTGCAAACAAACTAATTTACATAGGGTAACATTTCACCAGTAATAAAAGTTAACGCCTGGAGTTGCAATAAAATCCGTTTATTACTGGTTAATGCCTGTTGAAAGGGCCTTATAAAGTGCTCACATTAACGTGAACAGCCTATACCATGTTGGGTGGTGATTGAAGAGGGTGGATAGGGAGGGCTACACTGCAAGCTAACTAGGGGGATGTTTAGAGGAAGAGGAAACAGTCGCGAGAAGCCTTAGAGGGTGTGGAGGAGAACTGAGTGGCTTGTGAGGTCTGTGAGGGAGTGGAATGTGTTGAGAGAGTAATTGGTATCTGTGAGAGGGGTTGGTAAGTTCAGGAAGGGAGTGGAAAAGGAGTTGGTTGGGTGAAAGAGAGGCGAGAGAGCTCGCCACTGGGCGGTAGCCTAATTGCGATTGTATGTATGTATGTATATCTGTATAGGGATAAGGGAGAAGGAACTGGGATCACTACAGGAACATGAATGGTGGTGTGAGGAATGTGCTGAGAGAAAGGGTTTAGCGGCAGTGGTAGAGAACAAATTGACGGTAGAGAAGGAAACACAAATAAGTGGAGAAGGTGGAAACTCGATTTGGAATATGCTGAGGGGAAACTTTGTAGAGGATGTGCCAGTGACACAGGGATGGAAGTGGCTGAGGAGGAGAGGTGTAAAGGGGAGATGGTAGATTTGATGAGCAGGAAAGAGAGGGAAATAAGAGAGTGAAATGATGCATAGAATTGAGAGGATGGAGGAAAAGGTAAGGAATGAGATGGGTAAGAGTAGAGTAGAAATGAGGGTGGATAAGTAAGAGGAGGAGTTGGAAGATGTAAAGGGGGTGCTAAGGAAAATGCAAGCTAGTTCACAGGAGGAAAAGCTGTGTAGAGAGGAAGAGTTAGTCAGAATGCAAGTAGGGCTGCAGAAGAAACTGCAGGAGGTAAGGCAGCGGAGGAGGGAGGCACAGATAGAGGTGGTAAGATTAGGGGAAGGATAGAGGAGTTGGAGGCAGTAGAAAGGGACAAGGCAGTAGGAGAAATAAGACAGCAAATAAGGTTAGAGGAGCAAGAAATAGTAGCAAGGTATAAGGTGATAGTAGTAGGCAGGAAGCAATCAGGAATAGAGGAATGGGAAATTGAAAGCAGGGAACAGGCAGTGGTAGAAGGTAGGAAACAGTATGCTGAGGCTTACAAATGTGGGATTAGCTAAGACCAGCAAGCAGGACAAAGTGGACAGTTCAGGGTCAGAGGGGAAAGAGGAGGGCTGATCAAAGGGAGGGAAACAAGGGTGCCGCAGGAGGCCGGAGACAGGGATCAGGTAAGAGACGAAGTAGACAAGGGTTAGCAGGTGGGTGGAAGAGCCACAAAGCAGGAACAGGTTGTAGGAAAGGAGCCAGAGGTAGTTTTTCTAGGCAGCTCCATTATAAAGGGGGTGGAGCTTAGGGAAGGTAGGAAGGAAATTATGTATAAAGCAGCTTTTGGAAGGAGGGGGGGGGGCAAATACCAGGGATTTGGAGGAAAGGGTTAGTAGTATGAGAGATAGCAGGGTGGCAAATGTTGTTCTAATTCATGTAGGGGGAAATAACCTGGCTCGAAAGGAGGTGGGGCAGGAGGTAGAGCAGGACCTCAGGGGATTCCTGAGGAAAGTGCGGGCGAAGTTCCCTGGAGCTAGGGCAGTAGTCATTGGCATGCTGGTTAGGAAAGGAGTATCCTACAAGAAGGCAGTGGCTGCGAGTGAGGTATATGAGAAGGTGTGCAGGGATTTGGGGGCTACATTTATAGATAGCAGGAAATGGGTAGGCTGGGAAAGTATAGGGAGGGATCAGGTTCACCTGACAGAGCAGGGAAAGATGATTCTAGGTGATCTGCTAGGTAGGGAAGTAGCTGGCTGCATGGAGAGGGTCAAGGCAGAACAGCAATTGTTGAAATAGCAATCAGTTAGAAGCAAGGAAACAGAAGGGGAGAGAAATGGAGAAGATAGCTTTGATGAGGCCACAGGGGTGGAGATAGGGGGTAAGCAACATAGGATGGTAAAGCACAGTACTAGTATAAAAATAATGGTGGTGAACTGTAGGTGTGTGTACAACAAGCTGGAGGGTTCCTGGGGAAAGGTTGAAGGATATGGGGCAGATATAGTGGTAGCTGTGGAGATTTGGCTGGCTGAGGAAGTGCTGGACATTGAATGTAGGCAGGATAAGTTCACCATCTTCAGAAGTGACAGGAATGGGGGAGGAGGAGGAATAATAGTGTGTGTAAGGAACGGGCTGAAAGGGGCGATGGAATGTGTTAGTGAGGATGTCGAGGTAATGGATATTAAATTGAGTGGTGGTAGTAATAAGAAAATTACTTTGTTGGTAGCATATATATCACTAGCACAGGGATGGGAGGCAATTGAGATGATCAAGGAGAAGATCGATAAACTGAATGACAGGCAGTGGGTTGTTGTAGCAGGGGATTGGAATGTGCCAGGTGTGAAATGGATAGAGATTGCAGAAGGAATGGGTAGCACGATGCAGAGAATGGCAGCACAATTAGTCATCAGAGGATTAGTCCAGGCAGTAGAAACACCTACAAGGTGGAATGAGGAGGGTGTTTGATCAATGCTGGATGTGGGGTTGGTCAGACCTTGGAATGCTGTAGTTGGTGCAATAGTATTGGATGGTATAAGCGACCATCATATCCCCATTGTAGAAATTGGGGTTGGCAGAATGAGGGAAGTGCAAATGGCAGAAATGTTGGTGTGGCAGTATGGGAGAGGAGACAAGAAGGGGGCAGAAATCTCCCTGAAAGACAGGTTTAAAAAATGGTCTAGGGAGGAGGGTGTAGAGGGGTTGTGGAGGGAGTTTAGAGGATTAATGGAGGTTATGTTGGAGAACATTGTGCCAATGAAAGTTTATGGAAGGGGGGAGATCCGCCATATTATGGACATGAGATTTTGAAAATGAAAAGGAAGTGCAGAAAATTATATGCCAAGTGGAGAAATTAAGGGATGATAAGATCTAAGGAAATGATTAAACAAATGGGTAGGGAGCTTGAAAGGAAGATCAAAAAGGCAAATAATCTATTTCTGGGGAACATGGTGGAAGAAGGAAAAGGCAAGGAATGGGGGAAATTGTTTAGGTATATTAGCAGGTTAAGGGGATGAGAGGAAGGGATCACTCTGCTGACAGGAAGGGATGGTAGGCATGCGAAAAATGACCAAGAAAAATTGTAGATGTTGCAAGGACAGTACTTGTCAGCGTTTGAGGCAAAGGAAGATTGGGATAGAGGGGCAAATAGAGTTAGGGGGGTGTTTAGTAAGTTTAAGATGAGGGAGTGGGAGATATAAAAGTTAATTAGGGATTTGAAGAGCAGTAAGGCAGGGGGTCCAGATGGGATAGGAAATGCAGCACTAAAGTTTGGTGGCAGGAAGTTGATGAAATATTTAGAGGTGCTGTTTAAAAAGTCCTTAGGAGAGAGTAAGTTACCAAAAGATTGGAAGGATGCTATGGTGGTACCTATATACAAGCAGGGAGAGGATAGGGAGAAGCCTGGCAGCTACAGACCAGCGAGCCTCACATAAAGTTTGGGAAAAGTAATGGAAAGGCTGGTGGTGAAGTATGTGGTTAGGGTTATGAACAATAGGAATTGGTTGGAGGAGTCCCAGCATGGTTTCTGGAGGGGATACTCATGTGAGACTCAACTGGCTGGGTTATTAGAGGATATGGTGCAGGTAGTTGATGAGGGGAAGCAGGTGGATGCCTGCTTCATAGATTTTGAGAAGGCATTTGATAAGGTGCTCCATGGGACTTTGATGAGGAAAGTGAAGGTGCTGATATAGATGGGAGCCCATGAGAAGGCAAGGCTAAGGAATGTGGTTGTTTGTCACCGAGAGCGGCTCCCTCCCAGCCGGGTGCTGCACACATGTATGTACTTGCGGTCCTAAAAACATTTGCTGTATCACTACACAACTTGACTGCTCACACGTCTAAGAAATTTGTTACATTAGGCTTATAATTCATTATTGTTGATATCTGGTATGTATCTACACACTGGTGGTTGTGCATAACATATGCGAATAACCAAATTATTAGTTTATAAAACCTAAAAGCAATAAAATTATAAAAATACTTTATCTCTGCAAATACATGTCAAACAGTAAACAAAATCATGGAAATATGTGTACATGCAATTTAAAAAGAACTCTGAGACATGAGTTTTATTACAATGAAAACTAGACAGAATAAATTTATACAGTTACATACATTTATATTTTGATCCAATCCAAACGTCAATATGTAAGCAAATAATGAATATCCAAAAAACATACACACCTTCTATTCAAGAATGCATAGGACAGCTCGTGTCTGACAAGGGATTGGCAGGCTCTGATTCAGAAGAGGAAATATCTTCATCACTTGAATCACTGGAGTCACTGCTGCTATAGACACATATAATAAAGCTGTCGATAGCTTCTTCCATCCAGCCATCTGTATCCCAGCAGTGTTCCTCTATGTTTTTAACATGTAAACAATAATTTTCCCAGTATTGCTTGGTGACACAGAAAATCGTTCTTCTTGTTATAGCGTCAAGCTTTGCTAGACTGAAGTCAGCATTCACATTGCTTTTGCGTACAAGTCTCTTGGCTTTTGCCCACACGAGTACGATTTCGTTTTGCTCGTACATGTAAGGCAGTTGCCTAGTAACATCATGGCCATAAGATTTCAAAATCTCATCTATTCAGTATATTTTTTCGCCACCCTTATGCCTTATGATTAGGCTGAAAAGTTCACACTTCCTAATGTTTTCACAGAATTATACATTGTTATATTCCAACCAATTTATAATTTACTTCTTGACAGGATACTTTGCTGGAAATTTGTTTCTTTGCAGGCAGTGATATAAAGCACTATCTAACACGACTACACTTCTTTCGGGGAGATTAGGTAATAACATTTCATTAGTCCACTTCTGTAAATTGACTGCATTCATCTGGTCATGATAGTCTCCAAATTACTATCCAGTCTTAAATATTATTAAAGTGCCATCCAGAAATCCATCTCGAGTTCCCGCATGCACAATAATCAAGCGGTTTGATGAACCCATGTTAGTCAGAACAATAAACTGAGCCTTTCTTTGCCAAAATTTATTGAAGGTTAAATTGCTGTCTACCCACAATTCATCAATTGAATCAATTACCTGTTTTTCTTCCTTGTATCACCACATTGAATTTAAATATTCACGGCACCAGTGGACCATGTTTGGCCGCTCAATTAAAATCTTTCTTTTGTTGCCACACCTTTTACAATTAAATCCCATTTCCTTCAAAATTCTCCTCAAAGTATGCACTCCCTATGGAAAGTTTATTTTGTCTTTAATGGAGCTCAGCAGTTTCTGTACTACATAAAAGTGTTCCATTAAATCCTGTATTACCCTCCTCAAAATCATCACAAGTAACGTTTCTATATTTGGGACGCGAGCGATGTTTACCTGGTGTTGAGAACGATGTATAGAATCCTATATTGCTTTCTTTGCGGACCCTACTAACCGTACAAACAGAAATACCTGCATAATTGGATGTATGCAGGTTGGCTTGGTTTAATGAATGTTTTACTCGTCCATCATGCACCTCTCCATCACATTTAAAAATTATATGGCCGATAATGTTACGTGCCTCACTGTGAATAATTTTACCATTCTTCTGCACAGACTCTATGTGTTGCACTCTTCAACCATTTGTCATACACTCCCATAACATGGGCAGCTTGTACTACTGGCAGCACAACCACACTACACAGCCCAGTTCACGAAGCCGACTAATGGGCTACTGATTTTGTAATGGCTAGTAATGTGGTAGTGCTGTTACTGTGGACAAGCTCATTAGTGAGGCGCAGGCCCTATGGCCCCAACCACCACCCCTCTCCACAGACTTGCCTTCTTGTGAGCTCCCATCTATATTGGACAGGAGGGTAGTGGAATGGATAGCAGACTTCCTCAGCTGGCGAAGACAGAGGGTGAAAGTGGGCGAGACAATATCGGAGAAAGAGGAGGTTATGTCAGGGGTACCACAGGAAAGCATGCTGGGTCCTTTGTTATTTACCATAATGGTAAATGGCATGAGTTTGGGAATTAGGGGAAAATAAGATTGTTTACAGATGATTGTGTTGTGTATGCTGAAAGGAGAGAAAGGAGGGGTGGGCGGAATTTTTTGAAGGCAGACATTGGTAAGATATGCTTGTGGACCAGGAAAAATAAAATGAAGATAAATGTAAGAAAAACTAAGGCAGTGAGGTTTACAAGGAAGAAGGTGATAAGCAGAGACACGTACAGATGGGAGGGATAATATATAGAAGAAGCAGCAGAATATAAGTATCTAGGGATTGTACTCCCATTCCGCTTCGTCTTGCAAAATTACTTGCAGGTTTGGTGCACTTGATAACGTGTCCGCTAACTTGTTCTCCTTTCTTGTTATGTGTGCCACAGAGAAATCGAACAATTGCAGATGCAATGCCCATCTGGTTAATTTACTGCGGTCCTCACACATGTTATGAAACCAGAGCAGGCATCTGTTGTCAGTGCGCAACACAAAGCACTGATACTCTAAGTATGTCCAGTATTTTTTTTTCGCCCAGATTACAGTGAGACATTCATGTTCGTTGACATTGTAGCTGCGCTTGGCACTAGTGAAGTCATTTAAGTTTCTTTCACCATTATCGACTAGTTAGTAAGGCATTGCTTCTACTCCTTCCTGGTCCACATCGGTTTGTAAATAAAAATGCTTGCCCGCGTCGTATCTTGCCAGTGTTGAACATGTCTGAAAGTATTATTAATTTTCTGAAAAGACTGTTCTGCGGCTTCTGAACATTGAAATCTGTATCGTGGTGAAAATAAATTTTCGGTGGTGCTGTTATCACTGAAAAATGTTCAATGTGCTCTCTTAACCAATTTATGAAAACGAAAAATTTCCATAACTGCTTCCTCATTTTTTGCTGTGGGTACTCTGCTATTAGTTTCAACTGTTCTGGATTTGTTTTATTTCCCTCTGCGTCTATGACATGCCCTAAAAAGTCAATACTGGTTTTTCCTATGTGGCATTTTTCCAGCGCACATGTCAGCCCTTTAAAAACAAACCTCTCTAAAATCACTGACAGATGTTGCAACTGCTCCTCTCACGTGTTGGACAATACGATCACGTCATCCAGGTAGGGAATGGTGTAGTCGCCTATTAAGCCATCCAACATGCACATCATCATGATTTGAAAGGTGGCTGGGGCGTAGTTAAGCCCAAAGAGCATAGCGCAGAACTGGAAGTGGCACCCATTTGGAGCAATGAATGCTGTTTTCTAACAGTCTTCTATCTTAACCGGTACTTGCCAATAACCATAATAAATCATGGGTTGACATAATTTTTGCCTGTCCTAATGAGCTGAGAGCATTTTTACACTTACGTACGGTGGTAATTAATTTTTGGTAACTGGATTTAATAGCCTAATGTCGACACAAAAACGCAACATGCTGTCTTTTTTTTAGGTGCGCGTGTTATTGTGGAGTTGTCCATACTGTCTGTTGGCTCAATAACACCGTAATTTATCATTTCCTGGATCTGCTGTTTAATGATTCTCGCCTGGTGCAGCAAGTAGCTGCGTGGCGGTGTCAGTACGGGTTCTGCTTCTAAAGGTATTTCATGTTCTGCAATTGTCGTTCGGCATAAAGCATCTCATATACCGAATACATCTTTAAGTTCGTTTAACAAATGTTGAAAAGCAGCCTGGTGTTTGGGTGGTATGTTGTTGTCAAGATAACTCAATATGACATGCGTTAATGAACTGTAGGTTTCCTTTCCAGATTATAAACTGTACGCCTTTCTTTCTCCCCAAAATGTATTCTGCAAGTGGCCGGTTCCACAATTGTGTTTCGCTTGGATAACCACATGATTCCTAAGATGATGTCCTCCCAGATTTTCGGCGTAACAATAGCTGTTGTTATTGTGCTAATGTCCCGTATGTTAACTGTAATTTTTACATGGCCTAATGCTGTACTGTTCTCATTTTTGATGACTAACCGAATGACAAAATTAACAGGTTCTACGTCTTGTGATTTTACAAATTGTGGCCTAATTAAGTTGTGTGATGCTCCGGTATCAACTAGTACTTGACATTGATGCTTGTTCACATTTACAAGGATCCTGATAAATTGTTGTTGGTCGTTACTGACCTGTTGTACATGGTTACATTCTAGTAAGATCACTTCATGCATGACATCTTCATCTGTCCCGTTCAGTAGCTGTATCAGTGCTCCCCTGAATTCTGGCCTGGCTGTTTCTGCAATATATTCTAAGACTTCCCGTTCCGGCAACTGCGGGTGAATCCAGCAGATTAGGTGTGTCGTGCATGTGATGAATGCTGTTAAAAGTTCATTTGACTGCTGTTTTTTTCCAGCATGAGTCGACTCTGTGCCTGAATAGAGCTGAACACACCCCTGAAATGGCTCAGTAAGGCACTGCGAAAATCTTGCCACTGTAGTCCGTAATGGTTTAACGATTTTGACCAATTCTGTGAATCTCCTTGGAGCTGCACACCAACACAGCTAGCCCATTCCTCCTGAATGACGCCATACCTAGTGAGCCTGCGTGCACAATCCTCTAGGAAGGCCGTGGGGTCCTCCGACGATGTTCCCACAAATGTGGGCAAAATCTGAATTCTGCTAGGCATCCTTGCGTGTGTTTGTCCTGGTGGAGTTGCATTGAAGTTTGGCTCAGCGGTCCCTGTCTCTTTAGCCGGTTCCATTGTGGTTCTTGGTGTTGACTGTAGTACTTCTGCTTGCGGTGACATATACGGCCTTGTCGGGTAAGGCGTTGTTAGTGGTGGTAGGATTGATGGGTACAACGGTGTTGGGTACATGGTAGGCATTGGCGGTATATAGGTAGTGATAGGTAAATATGGTAATGGAGTTGCATTTGGATGAGATAGGGGTACTCCTCCACTCACCATGTGTGCGCTGTTGAAATTTTAATGTTTCTTCCCTGCTTGTGTTCCCACCAGGTATGCGAGGCGTTCCTCCCCTCCTGCGACTTGTGCATCACTTTCTTGCTTCTTCTTGCTCTTGCTTGTTATGTCCGCTTGCCAATTAAAAATCTGAATAGTCCTCTCACTACTGCTTACTTGAATGTGACATGTTGACATGAGGTTCTGAATCGGTTGTTGTATGTTGCAACGTCCATCATTAATGTGGCAATAAAAACATGTAAACACTAATCTACTTTGGGTTGTTTGTTCTTTCTTGCTGAGACATTCCCAGTGGAATTTGATTTGACAGTTCCGGCACTGTAAGATAATTTCCCCTTGCCCATCACAAATGAGATTGTCACAATAACGCGGTACATGAAAGTCTGATTCCAGCTTGATTACTTGCGATTGCACTGTTTCTGTTTAAGAATTCTCCAGTGAGACCAATGTTTCCACTATGCGTGGTTGTTCGCAGATGGTCGTGGCGTAGCTGTTTATTGTTGAGATCAGACGGTGGTTGCAATGACAACACAGTGTGCCTCGCCCGAATATGTCAACAAAGTCCAATGGGAGTGCTTTGAGGCACTACAAGCACAATGGTGTTGTCGCGATGGATGTGGTGTCGTCTGCCGTGTTGACATTTCACAGTCATATGTGCAACGTGGATGAAAGTTCCAGTCCACGTGCATGGTGTGGTGGTCACGATGTGGCAGCCTCGCTCGAGCAGGCGCAGGAATGGAGGTCAACGAACCAGTTCCCATTCAGCTGACCGCCAGCATGCGGTGCGAGCGATGAGCATGGGGAAGGAGGGGAACTTCTCCCCTCTTCGTTCCTCCATCCTGTGCTGCTGGGTGCTGCTGTTGGCAGCAGAGGGGGTGGTGCGGGCATGTGCTCCCTCCCCTTCCTTTGTCCTGCATCCTGCCTGGTGGCGTGAGCCCTGATGTCATGCACTACACAAATATGGCTGCCTTTCTCGCCCTTTTCCACTACTTTCACATCAATGGCAATGAACCAGCATTTACACACCCTTTTTCCTGCAGAGCATGTGATCCCTTTTCTGGCATCTCCCAGGTATCTGGAATGCATCATGGGTCTGTAGATGTTCTCATTTGCATCCTCTTGTTGCAGGTATGCGGTTAAACCGGGTTAGGATGGCATAGATGGACAACTTGAGGTGGGACAACTTTTTGAAAGGTTGGTCGAAAGTTCATACTGGCAGAAAATTTTGGTCACACAGAAGGGCGACAATTGACGGCTGCCATGGCTTAGAAAGGAGTCGATTGGGATTTATAAAGGCGGTGAACAGAATTTGGAAAAAGGTGTTTGGCATTATATACCTGGTAGGCGGCAGACATCGTCGTGGTGGCTTCACTAATGTTGTTGCGGTAGAGCTGAGTCCTCGTGACCTCAGGGTGGTGCGGGCCGATCACCCAGACCACATTCCTGTGAAGATCTTGCAGTTGTTCACCTGATGTGAAGGCCTCATTATTTTCTAAATGAGAAGCTCTTCGGGTGGCCCAATCACCACTTGGTGTTGCAAATTAAATACGACATCAACATAATCAAACTCCCTATGCGTGGATTGTTAGGGCCAAACCACACACTCATAAATGTTACTGACGGTACGTTTATTAGGTTGTAGCACACATACAACTTAATATTTACCCTTGAATTCACATAAACACTTGCATAAGAGAATGGTGGGTTTTAAGGGGCCTGTGCCCTGAAATGCATTTTGACAACCAAATAAAAAGCACGCATCAGTTCATGCTGTCTGTTGGAGAATCTAATGTTCCCTCCAGGAGAACAGGTTACACAGCCGCACGCATTAAACCTGCAGCGAAGGCAATGTGGTAAATAAAGCACTAGGCTTGTATTAAGTTAAGTGTGCTGATAAAACTTATAAACTCCCCAGGCGATGGACTTCCTGGGTAGGCGAAGGAGGAGTATCCCGGACTGCGAAAATGAAAAAGGTTCATGCTATAATTAAAATATTGCTGAAAATGATCAGTAATGAATATTGATACCATCCGAGTGGGAAAAGCACGAGCACGATTTCACATGGTCCTCCTCCTCTGGGTGCAGCTTGCTGACTGCCTTCCCGCCGTGGTGTGAGGGCTGGCGGTGGTGGGCCCACCCACCACGGAGGTATCTACTTGCACACACGGAGAAACAAATTTACAGTTACATGTTATAACAATCTTAAACACTGTAAAACACAAATAAATAATTATCTCTAAGGCTTACCTTGCGACATGAATGAAATGGAGTGGACATAACATTGGTGGTGGTGAAAATAAACATTTGTGAACAAAAAGATAACACTTCAAAACAACAACACTTGGGCATAATTGTTTCTAGACATATTACACTTTATTTGCGGGTCACATGTCCTTATCGCATGTCGAGAAATGTGCTTGCAAAAATGGTATAACCCTTTTGCATGTTATACACATAATACACGTATTCGTACATTACTCCGCCTGCTCTCCCGGGATGGTAGGCGCACATGACGCT
The DNA here is from genome assembly GCA_029891345.1 of Dryococelus australis. Lineage (NCBI taxonomy): Eukaryota > Metazoa > Arthropoda > Insecta > Phasmatodea > Phasmatidae > Dryococelus > Dryococelus australis. Next base: position 167,138,158 of record CM057009.1, on the reverse strand, counting down.
ATGCTCTTCTGCACTGCACTGCACTTGCCCGATCTTGCACAGGCCTGCACTCATACGACACTGACACTACTCGCCAGTAATCAATCCTCGAGAGTGCATGTGTGCTGCGCTTGGGAGTGGACGGCATGATAAACGGCCTAGGGTGACAAGCGACACACGTCATGTTCATTTTGTCTTGTATATGAAAGCAGTTTATGACCTTGATATGCCTTAGCTTTTGCTATCTGGGGATTTGTTAAGGTGATGGTGGTTGTAGGTTATGTCTGGGTGGGCGCCAGTGCTGCCCTCAGTATAGAGCACAAAGTATTGCATTGGTCATCTGCCTATCGCCTAAATGCGGCCCCCAGACGTGCAGACATCTCTGTAGATGTTGTAAATAACAGTGCAACTATATCCATCATTTGCCTGGTCTAGTAGAGACTATCTAAGTGTTATCTAAATGCTTGTACTAACCAATGAGGGATTGTTCCGGCCATCCCACACCATTACCATCAAACATTTTTAGGTTACGGGGTCATTAGGCTAACCGAGAGAATAAATTGGACGCCTAACTTTCAAGACCATCGCAATATATTTTACTTGCTCCCTCATACTGAGGCACTTATGTGAACAAAGCTCCTATTTAGTTGGAGTGCACTTAAGCAGAAAAAATGGTGCGAAGCCAATAGTGGTTACATGAACAAGTTAAATCCCAGATGTATAAAATACGAACTGGGTTGCTGTGCACCAATCTCCCCAGTTACGAAATTAATTACAGTCCCATATTAAAACTTACTATTGATACACTCCACTATTAGGCACAAAATTGATGAAGGTCCGGGGAGGACACAACAATATGCATCTGTACATCACCGAGGAAACCACGCTACTCTCTTGGCCTCAGACGATCTGCATCCTGATTGGCAGACCCATTCCGTGCAATTTATGAAAAAAGCTGTTATATTAATATTATTACACATAATTACAGAGTGATGTGCTGGTGTGATTTAAAATGACAAAATATTACATAAGAACAATTTCATTCAACTCAGGAAATCTCTAATATAAAAAGAAAATAAATATTTGTTATGTCAGGATGCGACAGCTTAACAGTAACATTATGTCTTATGGCAGTCACAACACAATAATTCTGTGTAATTGTTACATATTGCGCATCGTATTGGGAAAACCATAAACATTCAGTGTGTACTATATAGTATAATTCCCAATTGTTTACTTTGCAGTCTAGTCCCACTTCGCGTATCTGGCCAAGTTCTGTTTAGAGTATTCAAATTCGGCAACAATTGTTTCATACCGCGTATCCAAGCATTTCTATGTACAAATGTTCTCTCGCGAATCGCAAAATGGTGTGAGTGGGATGTAAAATCACAATGTTGAACGCCAGGCAAGTTATTCATTCCTCATCAGACATAAACTGGTTTCTCATCGAGCACGACATTCTCAAATCGACGATGCGGTGCGAAAAATGTGGGGATGGCGAAGCGAAATTGGTGGAAAACAAGGGCTTGTTTTACTGGTGCCGACTGCGAATGGAGGACAGTACCAAATGCAACTTTAAAGTGTCGGCGAGACAGAGCAGTTCCGTGGGAGATTCAAACTTGTCTCCGGAAAGGATAGCTGAGTTGTGTTTACTCTGGTGCCTGATCAAATACCCTCGACAGTAGACTATAGAGAATAAATTTTTGTGCTCGGGAAAGATGGTCGTCGCCTGGTCGAATTTCTGCTGCCAAATGTGCATAGACTGGGTGTTAAAGTACAGGAAGTGCATCGGCGGGTCGTTCAAAGTGGTCGAAATCGACAAGTCGAAATTGGGCAAAAGCAAGAACAGCAAAGGACATAAAGTTCACGGCCAATGGGTTTTTGGTGGAGTGCAGCGGAATGATCCGACGAATTCTTCCTGGTGCCGATGGAAAAGAGGAACACGGTGACCCTGACCAAAATCATTCGCGAGTGGATCGCTCCGGGCACAATGATAATTTCAGACTGCTGGTGCAGTTACAACAACTTGGACATTCCCGGCTACTGTCACATGCAGGTGAATCACAGGCGGGAATTTGAGTGCAGTGAAAAGAGCAGAATGATGAACACTCGAAACAGTAAAGATGAGGGGCGAGACATTGAGGGTGCACACTCAAAACATCGAGCGAAGTTGGTGTTCTGTGCGATACAACCTTCTCTGCTTTGGCCGACGGAAAAAATCTTGGGTCGGCTACCTGGCCGAGTATGTCTGAAAAAAGAATCATCGGTACGACTGCCTGCTTTGCTGATTCATGCTGCCGACATGCACCATCGTAATCGGCGCAGAGGAGATGGCAGCGAAGGCTATCCCGATTTCGGCAAGTATCTGTTTGTTACAGTTGTTTTTAATTTGCAGGCATGAGCGAGTTTGAGTTGCTGTTGCAGTTTGCAGTTTTAAAAAAGTTTATTGAGTTGCTGTTGCCATTGCAGTATAAAATTAAAGTAAGATTGATTTGCTGTTTGTTTCAAGTTTAAATTAATGTTTAATCGAGTTGCTGTTTAATTCAAGTTTAAATTAATATTTAATTGAATAGCTGTTTGATTCAAATAAAAATTAATTTTTAATTGAGTGGCTGTTTTATTTAATTTAAAATTAAAGTTTAATCGAGTAGCTGTTTGATTCAAGTTACAGGTGCGAATGAGATGGTGTAGCTGATTGATTCAAGTTTAAATTAATGTTTAATTGAGTTGGTGTTTGTTTCAAATTTAAATTAATTTTTGTATTTAGTTGAGGTTTGATTTAAGTTTAAATTCATGTTTAATTGAGTAGCTGTTTGATTCAAATAAAAAAACAATGTTTAATTGAGATGCTGTTTGATTCAAGTTTAAATTAATGTTTAATTGAGTTGATGTTTGTTTCAGTTAAAAAAGGTTAATTGAATAGCTGTTTGATTCAGTTAAAAAACAATGTTTGACTGACTTGCTGTTTGTTTTAAGTTAAAATTAATGTTTTATTGAGTAGTTGTTTTATTTGGTTTAAATAAATATTGAATTGAGTTGCTGTTTGTTTCACTTAAAAAAATTTGAATGGCTTGCTGTTTGTTACAGTTAAAAAACGTTTCAATGACATGCCGTTTGTTGTGTGTAAAAAAGTTTGATTGACATACTGTTTGTGTAAACATTCATTTGCGATCTGGTAAAAATCCTCAAATAGTGGAGTGGGTCACGATGGGTCCGCCCAGCGACGACGGGTTCACGTGCATCTGTTGCATCCGCAAAACTTGGATGAGCAAGTTTCAATTATTAAGGTAAATTGATTTAAAAAAATTACATTTGTTTGTGATCCTGAAAAATAAAGTTGGTCGTGTCTGTCATCACCAGTTCGGCCGGCAGTGGATGCAATTGCATATGCTGTTGCTTTCACGGACTTTGGACCTGCCTGTTTCGAATGTTGAGGTTATTTATTAAAAAAAAGTGAATGTGTATTACAAAACTAAAAAAAAAAATTGGTTCAACTAAAAAAAATAGAATTTTGTACTTGAGTTGTTGCGTGCTTGTGAAAAATCGTGTTATATTGTTACGTTTATAAAAAATTGAATTTTTAACTGTACAATGTTTTACTCTTTTTCGTGATTGCGTACATGTGAATCTTAATAAAATAAATTGTTAAAATAAAAAAAAAATTAATAATTATTAAATATTCTCTTTAAAAAGTTTTAAAAAAATATGCTTCGTGAATCGTGTGCATTTAAACAGGAACGAGAAAAAGGTGAAGAAATTAATTTTTTGGGTACGAGATAGGAAACTTTTAGCAATTGTTACTTTTGGCACCTGGAAACAAATGGAGTATTTTACCCTATATTCCATTTTCGGTTTGGATATGCTACAGGAAATAATTGGGTGTAAGTAGATATTTTCCCCCCGACTCGACTGGATACGCAGTTCGAAACAAGTGGGATGTGGCAACAATTTCCCCCCTTCCCATTTGGATACACAATGTCGTCCTTTTCGGTTCTGCATTTTTTGTCACCTGGATACGCAAAGGGAAACTTTTGTAAAATCAGCTTTCTCAAGGTGCGCTGGATACTCAGGGGGAAACTTTGTATTTTATTTGGGCTTTTTCCCAGTTGTGGTTGGATACGAAATTTGTGGTTTTTTGTCTTGACTTTTTTTATCATTAGATACGTAATAGAGTGGTTTTTGAGCGATTTAGATATGCAATATGGAACGATCACCGATCTTTTGGATTTTTTACCCACACATCCCTTTTGAATCTCTCAAATTCCAGCCAAATGGAGGATAAAACAGACACGGAGGATGTGGGGGAAATATACGAGACACTTTTGGCTACAGATAATGAGTCATCAACCTCTTCAGTCCCTGGCCCATCAACTTCTTCAGCCTCGGGACCATCAACCGATTCTTTCCCTGGACCAACAACTTCTTTGCACGAATCTATGTATTTATCATTGACATTTATTATAATTATTTTCTCTAATGAGATTGTAATTATTATATTTAAGAATAATACAATTTTTTTTTGCCAACAGTACTGTTCGAAAGTCGCAAAGGCACAGACCTGCAGTCGTTTCCCACAGCTCGCGACCTCAAACAACTTCTAACGTCCATCAAGAGAGAGGGACAAAGCGCAAATCAGCATGCCATGCTACGCAAAAGCAAGTACCGAGTAATCGTACGAGACAAATACCAACAACTGACGTCTCCCAACATCGAAGAAATAGTCCTAAACCAACCAAGATGACTGGTATTCCTCGTCGTGAATTACAGCGAGAAACAACCCGAAAGACTCGTTATAAACTTAGAAAAACAAATCAAAGAAAGTACCAGAAATATGGTTCTAATTTTGTATTATAATTAACCTGTATATGTTTATTACAAAAAAAAATAAAACAGAAATTCTAATTTTTTATAGTTTTATTTTATAAAAAATATGCATAAATACATAATTTTTTGCAATTATTTGTATTCTTGTTTACATTTGACAATTTCTATTAAAACATATATACATAGATAACTACTGGCATTCACATAAATAAAACATTGGCTTCATTTAGTCTTGTTTAGGGTTTTTCCCCATGCTCAATTAAAATTTCAATAATTTCATTCGTAGTATCCCACATAATTGCAGTTTCACCATTCAAATCCTCAGTATTTAGGAAATCTTCAATTTTTTCCTTGTCGTTATTCAATGCCTTTTTTATATTGTCTAAAACTCACAAAACTGCCGATTTATTTTTACTATATACAGCTTCGTGTAATACTTTAATGTTATTGCATCCCATTAATAAAACATTTGCTCTGTTTTCTAGCACATAATCTACCACTTCCACGATGCCGTCTTGGGCAGCGATATGCAGTAACAAATCCTTTTATAAGAAAACTGGTTCACCCAACCTTTTTTCAATTATTTAACGTACAATGTTTTCACGATCTGCATTAGCCACTTTCACCAACAATTTCCAGTCTTTGTGAATCTCTATCATTACCGCATCTATTGTTTGCACCAAATACACAAGTATGGGCCAGTTTTCAAAATAATAATTGGCATACCCCAATTTGGTTATACCTGCTGATTCTTTGGCCGAAACGTTGACACCTTCTTCTATTAGACTTTTACAATTTCCAAATTCCCTGCCGCTGCTGCTCACTGAATTGGAAATTTACCAAGTTGCCAACCACGATAGGCAACTAAACTCACCAAACAAGTCTTCTTTGTCTTTACTGACTTTCATGGTGTCTTCATTGGCTTTCATGGTGTCTTCACTTGCTCTGATGGTGTCTTCACTTGCTCTGATGGTGTCTTCACTGGTTCTGGTGGTGTCTTCACTAGTTCTGGTGGTTTCTTCACTGGCTCTGAACGAGTCTCTGTTGCCTCTCATGGTGTCTCTGCTGGCTCTCATAGTGTCTTCATTCTGTAGTTTGCAGAGAGCGAGTGTGATCCCTTGGTTCAATCGTCTCGTTTTTATACATGCACTGTGCGAGATTTGTTATTTTTTTTATTGGCTGAGAATGAATGGAAGTTTTATTTATTTTTTTATTGGCCGAGAAGAAATGTAAGTTTCTTTATATGGTATCGTGAGTTTTATCGAACTTGATAAATATAATGAATTTTTTTTATTTGACTTTCCCATATACGTTTAATTTCAGATGCGAAAAAATGACTAGGATATATTAGCACGATCTTGTCAATTAAATGAGGAGAGTGTATAAAAAAATCACATATTTATGTGACATGTTAAAATGTTATGCCGCTTCTTTTGTTCCTGCAATCATTACACAAGTTTCATTGCAAACTTTTTTATACTTTTAACTTTCAAAACATTTTCATGTAAACGACAGATGGACTCATGAGAGAAAAGTTTCATTCGCGCTCTCGACCTCAGCAGTCGGGTAATCGGAGTTAGTTTTTGTTTATCAAAGTTACCAAATAGCGCAGCAACTACCAATCAGACATATTTCATTTTAACATTAGCTTATTAATTTACAAATTTCAGAATAGCTTTGGCATTGGTGACGAAACTGATTGAAAACACTTTGAGGTTTCTAGATGCCTCGGGAGATGCAATTACGATTCGTTTGTTATCGGACCCGTAAACTATTTCTATTCCATTTTGGGCGAGTAAAGTTTTGTAATTTATTTCATTGACATCCATCGAAACCTTGACTTGGCTGTCTTAATTATCGTTTAGACGAACCGCTAATATAGTTTGTGAATGTTCGTCCGAAAGGTTGGAAATCGTATTACATGCTTCGAAATTTAACCGTTTCAAATTCTTAAATATTAACCAAGTAAATACACCTCTGGGAATATTCATAGCGTATCTCTTTGTTGTTTTAAAACAAATCATTCTTGCCTTTCCCGGATTGATGATTGATGACTGTTTAGATGCTATTTTTGCATCGGTTAGACTAGATTCGTTGGTATTTGTAAAATAATTGGTTTTGGTAGCAAATTAATTTTCCATAGATATGGTCGTGGTGATGTAGTTTTTTCTTTGCACCCCACCACCCGCCTCGTCCAATTCTATTATGGAGGTGTCAAAATTGTGTTTTTTCCAAATGAATATACAGAGAGGAATTACAATAATTAAACTAACTATTCCAAGACCCAATTCCATGTAGAGTTGTTTATTTCCTTTATTCATAGTTCTTATCTATATATTGGCAAACTATAGTAAAAAACTCAAAATTACATAGACCAATTGTCGGTTGTATAGCTGTCCATCGGGAGCCATGACGACCAAGCTCGGATCGCAAATGATTGTGGGCAAATCATAAAATACTTGCCGTATCGATGTTTGAATGGCATTTTCATCATATTTTACCGACATGTATGTGAGAGGAATACAGACATTATTTCTAAAATTTGAGAATAACTCAATTTATCGATAAGAGGAGCCATAGATTTATGTATTTTTTGGGGATTGTTTGTCTTTGGAATGCCCTCCCATAATGTCTCTACATCAGCCAATACATATTTGTGGTAATATGAAAAAAAAACTATTTTTTTCGCGTAATTGAATATTTTTTTATTACAGAACCAATTTTATTCCTAAATTCCTAAATTTGAAATGATGGAGAATTATTATAGTAATTTTGTCAACTGTTCAATATTTTCATTTTCTGCCTGTTGTTTGTCTCTCAAAAATATTTTATAATTCTGCGAGTGACATGCAGGCCCAAACAATTTTGTTGGATAGTATACTGCATAAGATACAGAAAATTTTAACGATGGGTTAATTGCGAAATTTTAAATTTTATTTCAGAAGCGAGTTTATCACATTCAGTCATTAACTAATACATATGTATGCTTTTAACCTCAGTACAGAATAGTAAAAAAAATTTGTTATTTATGATGACTGTCAGATGTAAAAAAAATCCAAGTACAGCAGTGGAGTTAGTTTTATAAATACAACTGATTCCACAAATTCAGAATGCATCATGTTTTTATTTTATTTTATCCATGCTTTTAACTTAAGCAACTAGCTAATCGCAGAGATAAAATTACGAGGTATTATTGTTTTTTTCATAGTGTAATATTAATTTACTTAATTACCGGCAGTACCAAATTAGCAGCACCTCCGAAATATGTACTCGCACCAAATTGTGTATTCACCAAGCCTATGATTTTACTTTTAAATTTCCATAAAACAAACCCTAAAATTCCAATTAATAAAATATGTGCCATAATGGTAAACATGTATTTTGCTGTTTTTTATTCATTTTCTAATATACAAATACAACATGTAAAAAAATGTTTCACGTAGGGTTGGGAAAAGTAGGATAAAAAAGGGTAATGACAGAAAATCACAACATGTTAGGAAAAAATATTTTTTTATTTATTGATATATTTACAATAATAACAAAAAAGTATTTACACTTCAATAAATTTAAATTTATTCTTATTTGTTGTTCTGGATAATACTAGATAAATTTCTTCAGGCGGACATCCTGTCAAATTTGCATAAATGTCATTATCAGTTGTTAATCCTATACTGCTCTGTACTATATTTCCATACATCATCTGAAGCAGGAAACCATATAACAAAAGTTTACTGTTTTTAGTAGTTTCACATGCATGTTGAAAGGCAAATTTATCTATGGTATAGAGATTCATCTTAAAGAAACATTTTGGTATCAGAAAGAGGTTGTTTTTTTCCTCGTCACACATGAGTATTTCGTCTCCAACATGTCCCAAATAATATAAAATTTCACCGATGCATACTCCATAACCATGAATTAAACTGTGGTAGGGAACACAAACTATTACCGGCAAGTAGGCAGGTTTGAGGTTTTCATTCTTCTCTGTTATCAATTGTTTTTTATTGTTTGAAAAGAAAATCGGAGTTAATCGGGAACGATTTTTGAAAATACTCTGTTTGTCCAACTCAGTCATGTCAAGCGGGCAGCTACATTCCTTTAGAATTTGTTTTTTTTTGAGCGAGAACAGCAATTGACACTCTTAAATTGAAATAGTGTGATTCGATGTTTGTAAAGGCTAAGAAAAGAAATCCGGGAAACTTTACCAAGTTTTCCTGCACCCACTTCATAATCTATTTTGTGTTGAGTACCAAACGTGAAGCCGTTTTAATTTTCAGCTCAATCACAGTTGCCAACAACTCTACCGGATACTCAAAATCCAGAGTGAAACAACTCATGTTACGATTGTGTACGCCAAAATTACGTGTAAGCAATTACTTCCAATTCGGAGCGGTATTTAAAGTTGTCAGAAATTCTTGGTATATTGAATCCATGTTCTTAACTGTGTGGCAAGGAAAATATTATCACTGCATAGTTCGCGAATAAGTGATATGTCATTGGGTTTTTTTTTAGTAACAATCGGATTTAGCTGATACTGATCGCCACAAAATACAATCAATAGTTTACTAAAAGTGTGCTTCACCATTTGCAAAAATTCAACTATAAATTTTGCTAAACATTCGCTGATCATACTGTATTCGTCAACAAACAAAACAATGGTTGCATCAAAGGAAATTAAATAGTCATAATTGCATTCCACAAAAAAAGAAGTGTTGTATCCGTGATCGCAAAACTTGCTCAATTCTTGTATCACTGTAGATATTTTGCCGAGACCAATCAGTGGCAAGCGCTGCATGAATTTCAAATATTCGTAATAACTAAATTTAGCCAACCGAATTAGGAGGCGTGATAACGTCAAACCATTTGCTAGTTTCATATGTCGACAAATATTTCGCAACAGATTTTGTTGTGGGGCCATGTAAAAAACTCTGTATTTTTTTTCTTCGAGAGAAATATGCAATAATGTAGATTTACCACTGCCGGCAGGACCATTTAACATTATGTATTTAAGTATAGCCAAGTCACCATCATTCTCATCGAGCCATGTAAATAAAGTTGTTTTAACAGTTTCTTGTTCCATTGAAAGAGTTATCTTTGCCGACATAAAATTTGTTGTTGTTTCCACAGCCTTCGGTTCGGAATTCGATGAATATACAAGGGTCATTAACTAGTCCTTAAGATTTTCACGTTGAATTTGTTGCGCCTATAAACACATTTCATAACTACTCAACACATCTCTAAAACATAAACTCCAGTCTTGTTTAGCCAGAAGGCCATGCTTCACTCGTAATTTATACTTGACGAATTTTCCTAAGGTATTGATCCATGAAATGGTTTTTTATGTTTGCTGAGGAGATTTTCGAGAAACAGCCACAAAAATAAAGGGACCATTGTGATAGTTTAAACCTTTCACCATGGATGTTGCCGGTATAATAAACAAAGTTACTTACAAACTGAACCTTTTATAGGAAATTTTTCATCCATAAAAACACAAACCAATATTTTTTTTAGTTCGATATAGTGTAAATAAAAAGGTTATGTGTTGTAAAAAAGGTAATGTATCGTTTTTTGGTATATAAGAATCTAAATTAAAATATGGGAAATCGCAGAATTGTCAAAACAATAACAATTTAGGTAGTGCCAATAAAAAAATGGGCCTTTGCAAATTCAGAAGGTCTAATAAATGAATATTTGAAAAAAAAATTCTTATTAACACTGTAAAATTCATCAATTATAAAAACTTTATTTACAGTTTAGAACATTTTTAATCATTGAAAGATTACTTTTTTTCCAAACTTCGAGGGAAAACTTCCAGATAATTTATATCAAGAAGAGGCAGAAAAAAAGAAATGGAATGAAACATATTAAAATTTTTTTAAATTATATCACAATGTTTATGTAATTTGGAAACAAATTATGCGACTTTTAAACATTCGCGCATTGGCCTATTGGCAAATGACCCAGACCATATTATTTGTGCATTAAACAAAATTTCGCTGAACCATTTGATTATTTATGTAATGCAGATACTTCTTTCGAGAATATTATCGACTTGGTGGAAATCGAATCAGAAAATAGACAAATATTTCTAAATCTACCCCATTTCAAGTCACATAAAGTGTCTCAACATCATTTGAGATTTAATAATTCCGATATATAGGAGGGATACAAGAATTACATAATGGTTGCCAAATCGAATTCATTTAAAGACCTTGCCAAAATAATTAATAGTTTTGACAAAGTACTCATACTAGTAAAACTGGTTTCATGATATTTGCGAAAAACTTACAAACTCGTAAACTGTATATTCAACCAGGTTGATGTAGGAAGTTGGCTCTAAATCGGGTAAATGTGGAAATCACGAATTTGATGGATATATAGTTTTTATGATGAACTGCACAGACATAAATTATTCGATTATTAAATTTAAAAACACTGTCACTATGCAATTATTGATGTCCACCTTCAGCCAAATCGATAGTTATTTTACCTATGGGTTGACTGCAGCGATCAAGTCTGATTTCAAAGGTAAAATTTGAACACCAAATATCATAAAATATACTGACAAAGCGATCATGTCGAAAACGTTTGAGTACACGGATAAAGAGATTCGCTTACACTCCAATACTGAATTGAAAAAAATCGTCAATTTCTGTTCTTGCTAAAGGCAATGACTGGCTAGCAGGACAAATCATTAATAATTTACAATGCCTATCAAACAGGCAGTTGTTGTTTTTCAATTGGATGTTTTAGTTTTATAAATCCGATACTAATTTGATAAACCTTCGTCTCAAGTATTTCTAGCTACAAAATAATTTTGTTTTCATTGTGACGAATAATTTAAAGAATAGTGTAGCGGTGACACCGAATAATGATGTGGCCAAAGTAGTGATCGATAGTTCTAGATCACTATCACTCAGCGTGGCTCAGATTCCCATTCACGATAAGTTAAAAGAAGAACACGTCATTGTTTATGTTCCATCTGGTAACAATTCATACATTTATCCCTCTCATAGTTATAATATAGATTCTTCTTTAAAATTCAAAAACGGCAATCAAATATCAAATACAAAAACTATCATTGTGAATGATGAAATTGAATATACTGATTTGAATACTAATAAGTACCAATATTTGGCATTCATTCGATCCATTTCAGAGCTTTAAATAGGAGAGGCGATGGAATTGATCAACTAGTACAACATCACCTTTTTGTTTCAAGTCAAAAGTAATTCAGTATCTCTGGCGGACAATCCCAGGATCAAAAAGTACATTTCAAATGTGCAATATCAGCACGAAAGGTTTGTTCTTCCAAACATACTTTATTTTATGATGCGCCATCCAAAAAATAAGTCTGTTACTAAGCGACTAAACGACGATCAAAGTTTCCAGTTTTCGTTCTTGTCACTCCTTTCCTCCTCTTCTTCCTTCTCTCCTTCCAATGATACATTCGTGATTGGTTTTTCCTAATTAATTTTAAACAAGGCAAAGATTTTGGATTTGGTTGTATGTATGGTTAATGTTATCTTTTCGTTCGAAGCAAATAACTACGGGCAAAATAGTCAAGAGGGGGTGTTTGAATCCTCAGGGGAATCTGTATATTCACCAGTAGATTTGAATTGGCACATAGTAAATAACCACTAATTAAAGTTGGTGGATCGTGGGAAAGCACATATAATAGATATCAATAAAATGCGAAATTCCTTAAACTCGAATGATGCGTTAATCAATTACTTTGCGACACTTACATGTTCTCTAATTTTCATCTTTTTGCATAATGTTTCAGAACAATTTGTCTGTGTTTTGATGAAGAATTTGGCCACGTTTAAAGGCCAATAGAATATTTCAGAAAATACTTGTTAAAATATACTGTTATGTAGTTATTGCTGTTCTAAAAACATGGTTAGAACCGATTTGGAATATATGGCCTTTCAAATATACTATTCTCTATTATAATATTCCGAGGCAAACAAACAAATGTATGAAGTCTGTTGAAAATTTTCCGAAGGTAACCCAACATGTCAGTGTTACTTTGAATTACCACAAAAATGAATATTCCAAGAGAATATGCCGAGAATTTGATTACAAATTACTTTTGTGTTTAACTAAGGACAACATTACATGTAATGTATATGAAGATGTTAGTGCGACACACTTCTAGGGGTGAGATATAATATAAGAATGAATTACATTGTGATAGAATACCTGCCTGGAGATGCCTGATTTAGACACCAGTCATCTTTGTACATCATGTTATAATGCATGTCATATTGGCAGTAAGTTTTCACACTTGTGCAACAGCTGCCTACATTCAGGAAACAGTATGATAGACTATTAGTAGTTTCTCCACCCTATTTTTAAACTAAACATTGTAGGTCTCACAGAACAGAAGATTAAGGCACAATATTTCTTATGGCAGGGGATTGTGATAAAATTGATAAAGCCATATATATTGAAAGAGATGTAAATAGAGAGAGGGTATGTGAATTAACTCCAGAAATCATACTAAATTTCTGAGACTGTTAAATATTTCAATTATTGTCATACAATCATACTATACATATTTTTATTTTGCCAGTATACAACAGACTGAGGAAATATTTCAGTGATTTCTCTGCATATTGTATACATTTGTGATTTATTTAAAGTTGAAGATATCTTGTCGAAAACTCTTTTTAAACTCTCTGTGTACACTCACGCTGTTTATACATTTGTTAGGTAACGCTTCAAGTGTATGACTATACTGGAATCTATCAGTACACTTTGGGTATCTGTACATATACATGCAGCTCTTTGTTAAGGAATCTATGAGTATATTCACGGTAAACATGTTAATGTATCCATTTATATAGTCGGTGTTGAAGAATCTGGCTGGTATCTATTACAAAGATCTGAGCATATTATTCCATTTTGGACATAAATGGTAGCAACTTGATGTTGGACATAAATAATTTACTTCACAGCTAATCGTCATACAGTATGACTGACATGTTGTAAATCTTATTACATTTTGCAATTATATACTCATTTGTGGGATACACAATATAAATTTATCTTGCAGGACTATATGAGTAAAGCCTCCTCATAATAATATACTGTATAGTAATTGTGTAGTTATCAGTGACAGGAGAGTAGTAGAAGTCTATTTGTTAATTGTCATAATAATATTATAATTTTGTAGTTAAAAAGTTTACACTGGAATTTGAGTCAATTCTCTTCACTTGAAAAATTCTATATTCAATAACGTAGTAACGTTTTGCATTCGACCAACTATCCAGCAACCTAACTGCGAAATATCAGTAGTATGTAAATTATCATGGGCTGTCTTAAGATTTCTACACAAAGGGATTTAATAAATTAAGAAAATTTAGAAGCTTATTGCTTTACATGTTTGTGTAAAAATCCTCCAAGCACAACAGATATGGCAAAATTATTTGGAAATTTCTCGAAATATTGAACATACATGCATGTTTACCTAATGTTCGACACCTCCATCTGGAATATATATTTTTAATCTCGACATAATATTATACATAATACATTTGTAAAGTTTTATTGCTAGTAGAAAATATAGTTTGGAATCAGATAGAAATTTTCGGAGTACTGCACACATTTGTGGCTTTACATAGTTCTGCAAGGCTAGGAGGAATCTGTGCACAACTTCTCGGTATTAAAAACTATGTATACTTGTGTTGTTGATGATAAAAAATCTCGAAGTATTCTATTACTCATTACTTTACTTAATTTTAAATCTGGTAGTTATTGAGGTTCAACTCATAATGGGAATCTATAAACAAATACTTCCATAGTAACTTGCTATATATAATTATGTAGTTTCTATTTGATAACAACAGACTTTTTGAACATTTAGCAGTACTTTCTCATCATACAAAGCAAAGTTTTTGTATTCATATTCGCAATATCTGTAAAAAAAAAATTTGAGTCAATTCTTGGCATAAAAAGTTTGATATGTATATATAATAAACTTGAAATTTAACAAATATATAGGGAATCTTTCGGAAAATTTTCAAAACAATATACGGTTAGGAAGTTATTGCTGTTCTAAAAACATGGTTAGAGCCAATTTAGAAAACAGGGGCTTACAATTATATTATGTATTATAGTATCTCCATAAAAATTAAAGAAGTTTCCTGCAAAATGCCATAAACATTTATACTTTATTATAATATCTATTCGATTCACTCCTGGAAGTTGGTATATATGGGAAGATATTTAAAGAAATATTTTTACTATTTTACTATGCCAATTAATTTCTCACTCATTCCTGCCAGTCGTTTTAAACTCCGAAGCTAACCACAAATATATGAAATATGCTGGGAATTTTCTGAGGGAATTTCAACATTTAGTTTAAATTTGGATTATCACAGAAATGAATATTATATGATTATGCTGAGAATTTATTTTAAAATCACAAATGTTTTGAACGCTAAAGACAACATTAAATGTAATGACTATGAGGATATTAGTGTGATATACTTCTAGGGGTGAGAGATAATATAAGGAGGAAATGAATTATGTTAGGAAACCTAGCTGGATATGCCTGATTTAGATACCAGTCATCTTTGAACATTATGTTATAAAGCACGACATATAGGCTGTAAATTTTAACACAATGGGCACCAGTTGCCTACAGTCCAGGAAACATTAGGATAAACTATTCGTGGTTTCCCCACCCTGTTTTAAAATCAAACATTCTAGGTCTCATAGAACAGAAGTTTATGGCACAACATTTCTTATGGCAGGTATTTGTAATAAAAGTGACAACAAAACCTGTTATTAAACTCTCTGTGCAATCTCACAATATATATATATATATATATATATATTTGTTAGGTAAACCTTCAATATTATGACTATTATCTGTTTTACCTGTACGTTTTCGGCAGTCTGAAGAAATGTAATAAGTTCAGCATTTCAATCAGGAATATATGCTTACATATTTGGTATACATTTGATACTGTACCCTTTTATATAGTCAGGACAAAAGAATCTGGCTGGAATCTATCACAACATTCTGAATGTATTTTTTTCATTTTGGTAATAATGGGTAGCAACATCCTGTTGGACTTTAATAATTTAATTCTCAACACTTCGTCATACAGTATGACTGACTGTAAATCTTATTACATTCTTGCAATGATATACTCATTTGTGGTTTACACAATATCAATGTATCTTGCAGGATTCAATGAGTAAGTCTCCTCATAGTAAGATACAGTATAATAGTTGTGTAGTTTTCAGTGCCAGAAAAGTAGTAGAAATCTATTTGTTAATTGTCATGATAATATTATAATTTTGTAATTGACAAGTTTTCACAGGGATTTGGTTCAATTCTCATAATGAGCAAAATATTAATCTATATACAATAAAGTTGTTACTCCGCATTCAACCAAGTGGCCAGTAATCTAACAGTGAAATATCAGTAGTATGTATATTATCATGGGCTATGTTAAGATTTCTACACAAGAGAAGTAAACAATTGACAAAATTCAGAGAATAATGCTGTACACATGTATAGAAATCCTCCAATTTGAACAGACCTGGCAGAATTACTTTGGAAATTTCTCTAAATATTGTAAATATATGCTTGTTAACTTTAATTTTCGACACCTCTAGGAGGAATATATATTTTTTATCTTGTACATAATATCATATATTATACTTCTGTAAATTTGAACTCCTAGTACACAATATAATTTAGGAATATATAAGTAATTTTTCGCATACTACACTACTTTATGGATTTATATAGTTCTGCATGTCTTGGAGGAATCTGTGGTCATATTCTCTGTATTAATCTATGCTGTATGCATTAGTGTTATTGGAGATGAAAATATTTCAAAGGATGGATTCTTTCTCATTTCTTAAGTTAATATAAAATGTGGTAGTTATTGGGGTTCAACTCATATAAAGGGAAACTGTACACAAATACTTGCATATTATCTTGCTATATATAGTAATGTAATTTAAATTAGATAACAACAGATTAGTTGAGCTTGTGGCAGTAATTTCTCATCATACAAAGCACATTTCTTGTATTCTTCATATTTGCAATATCAGGCAAACACCAATGATACAATTCTTGGCATAAGATATATGTATGTATGTATAAAATAAACTGGCAATTTAACAAATGTGTGGGGAATCTTTAAGAACATTCTCGGTACAATATACCATTATATACTCTTTGTTGTTCTAAAAACATGGTTAGAACGAATTTGGAAAATATGGGTTTACAATTATACTGTTATATAATGTTATATTTCCATATTATATTAAAGTAGTTTCCTGCTGAATGGAATCAACACTTTTATATTTTATTATAATATTAAATGATTGACTCCTGAATGTTAGTTTATTTGGGAAGATATCTAAAGAAATATTATTATTTAAGTTTGCCAATATATTTGTCACTAATTCCTGCCAGTAGTGTTGAACTTCGAAGCTAATAAACAAATGTATGATTAATGCTGAGTATTTTCTGAAGGAACCCCAACATGTCACTGTAACTTTAGATTACCACAGAAATGAATATTCTAAGGGTTTATGCCAAGAATATGTTTGAAAATTACAAATGTGATGACTACAAAGATATTAGTGTGACACTCTTGTAGGGGTTAGAGATAATATGAGGAATTAAATTATAGTAGAAAACCTGCCTGGTGGTGCCTGATTAGATTTCAGTCATCTTTTTAAATAATGTTATAATGCATTTCATATTGGCAGTAAGTTTTCCTACAATTGTCACCTGCTGCCTACATTACAGAAAACAATAGGATAGACTATTGGTGGTTTCTCCAACCCATTTTTAAATCAAACATTGTTAGTCTCATAGAACAGTAGATTATTGCACGACATTTCTTATTGCAGGTGATTATGGATACAATTGACAAAGCATATATATATGGAGAGAGATATATAGAAAGAGTGATAGAGAGAGTTAATTAACCTCAGAAATCATTCAAAATTTCTGACATGGCTAAATATTTAAATTCTTGTCAAACACTCATACTATATAAATTTTTCTGTTGTCATAATACAACAGACTGGGTGGAAATATTTCAGTAATTTCTCTGCATTTTTTTATAAAACTGTGTATTTTATTCAGAGATGAAAAAATATGGTCAAAACTGTTATTAAACTCTCTGTGCACACTCATTCTATATACACTTTGCTAGTTAAATCTTCGAGTGTACGACTGTTATAGTATATATGAGAACATTTTCGGTACTCTGTACACCCGATTTCAGCTCTGTGGTAAGGAATCTATGACTACATGCTTGAAACACATGTACCATATCCTTTTTTTTAGTCAATGCCCAATAAATCGGTTAGAAATCTATCACAAAGTTTCTAGTTTGTTATTTAATCTTGGCCATAAAAAGAAACACAACATTTTGCAGGTTTAAAAAAATTTAATTTTCAGCACATTATTATACAGTATGACTGGCTGGTTGTAAATCTCAGTACATTCTTGCAATTATATAAACATTTGTGGAATAAAAAATTGCAATACATTAGCAGGATTCTATGAGTAAAGTTTCCTTATATAAGATACTATATAATAATTGTGTCATTATCAGTGCCAGGAAAGTATTAGATATCTATTTTTTATTTGTCATAATAATATTATAATTCTGTAGTTAACAAGTTTGCATTGGAATTTGTGTCAATTCTCATTATGAGCTAAATATTAATCTATGTACAATCACATAGATACCCTTTGCATTCAACCAACTGGCCAGGAATCTAACAGTGAAATATCAGTACAATGTATATTATCATGGGCTATTTTCAGATTTCTACATGAAGAGATTTGAAAAATTATGAAATTTCAGAGAATATTGTTATACACATTTGTGTAGAATCCTCCAAGCTCAACACATTTGACAGAATTATTTTCGAAATAACTCTAAATATTGTACATATATGCATGGTATCCCCAATGTTCGACACCTCCAGCAGGATTATATTTAGTATTCTCTACATAATATCATTCATTATACTCTTGTAAAGTTTTACTCCTAGTACACAATATAATTTAGGAATCTATTGGTAATTTTCGGCATACTGCACACAATTGTGGATTTACATAGTTCTGCATGTCTGGGAGTAATTTGTGTTCAACTTCTCGGTAATAATATACTATGTACACTTCCTGTCATAATAAATGAGCGATGGAAAAAGTTAAATTCCCCTTCAGCAATCCTTTCCTTTATACAAGACATATAACCTTGGCTCTTAGGTAACCAGCCACACATAACTATCCGGCCAATCATTCAGCATTTCAACTGTGGCAAAAATCTTTTTAGCTTCTATTGAAGCATTATTCTGACATCGGCTTCTCCAAGTGAATATGATGCATTTAATTGGATAAAGTAACTCGTCCTGCGATTTATGAAATTAATGCAAAAACTTTATATCTCACACAAACTCCACACTGGAAGTCTGTGTCTCATTCGTAAACAGGTAACACTCAGGGAAATAAACAACCAATTATAAAGGCGTGCTGAACTACAGTGTTGTGCAACATAGCTTGTCCTGAAATATTTTCACTGAATTACCTCACATGAATGTTCGTGAGTCGTGCAAGCAGACAGCGGAAAGAAAACCAGTCATAAATGCATGCTAAGTGACAGTGTTGTGCATCATAGCTTGTCCTGAAATATTTTAGCATGATTACATCACATGAGCTCCACACTAAACGTTCGCGAGTCGTCCAATCAGGTATCACATAACAAAAAGGAAACCAATCATGAAGGCGAGCTGATTTGGAGTATTGTGCAATATAGCTTGTCTCGAGGTATGTACAGGGCATTTGATGCTTCAAACAATGAAAGAGTAAACATATGTGAAATGAATATAATTACAGATAACTGAAAAAAAGAGAAATGCATAATTCCTCTGCGAAAAATTTAAATAAACCCTATTCTATGTGAGATGTTATGTAGTTAAAATATTTGTCTTTTATTATCAATACACAGAAATGAATTTCCTGCTGTCGTACACATTTGTGAAAACCAAATATCACACTATATCGGAATATATGCCTATATTCGTCAGTAACTAAAGCAACTGAACATTAATAAAACAATCGGCATATATTGCAGATGTAATTAACGTGTGTGCACATCAAGAATGTTTCTCTTGCAACTAGCTGCTGTATGCATGAAGAGCCACGTCCTATTTAACCGGGGCAAATTTATATGCTGCTAAATGGAATCCTTACATAGGTTTCGTATTAACTACTGTAGCCGGCAGACGCCTGTGTACGTCTGAGCACATGTAGCATGTTAAACAGAGCAAATAGCAGGGGGGGGGGAAGAGATGCACATGCAGGTCTGGCCATACTATCGCTTATTCCAAAAACATAATTTACGACGGGCTCAGGTAAATGTAAGGCAATGGAGGACAAAGGACGTTCGCAGAGGTACAGGAAATTTATCCTCAGTGCTACAAAATTGCACTTGGCCATGATATTTATATAAAACCACATATAATAAAAAATTATACAACTAGAATATTACTTAGTTTTTAACATCCGGTGCAATTTCGCATGAATAATTTATATGTACAGTTAATCAAATTATAACAAAACAGTATTTTTAGACCAGTTCTTTGCTTTTGAAACTATAGAAATGTTTTATACCTTTATTTGCATAAAGTCTCGAAAATGAGTGTTTTTACTCATAGTAGGCTGATGGGCACTATAAATAATGCATCGGCTGCACACAGTGTTAGTAAAGCAAGAAATAAAAGAATAACAATATAATCTACAGCTTAATATTCATCTACTTCACATATTCCACCCAATTAATCTGCATGTAAGCAATCTTGCCATGCTAAACGGTAGTTGACGTGAGATTGTGGTCTACATATGCCTGGGTGTTCAGATTTAAAAGCTTACGAAAATTACAGCAAACATTTAGAGTTTATATAAAAAGGTGTTAATTATCTTGTTGGCTTATGTATTGTTTTTAGAATTCTGATTCATGTAAAAAATTAAGCCCACTTGTAATGATGGTTTTTTTCAAATAATGCTGGCCTCAGTAGATGGTGTATCCAATATAAAAATATTGCTGCAGCATTTATGATACAGTTATTTGTACTAACTCAACAGACTGTAATAAACGTCTTTCTATAATTCATGCCAGTAAATGTTATTCCAAATGCAATGTTCATTAAGAGAATATATATTCATGATTATAAAACAAAGAATGTGCAAATGTGTAATACTATTCGAAAGGCATTAAAAACTAAAATATTAGCAGTTTAAAATGATATGCCAATCAAATTATGAGACAAACAGATTAGAAATTAATGCTATTGTTATAGTAATAAGTAAATTAGTTTTGTTGTTGTTGAAGTTAAAGCCACACGTATTTACTCAAGAAGTTGTAGGTTCGATTACTAATTGTAATGTATTTATTTAAATATAATATAAAATATAATATTTGCGGTATAAATAAATTTATGTTTGGAAATATGTTATATATTAATTTAGATTCTCAATTTACAAATGTGACTGAAATACAAGTTTGACTGTAATGATAAATATCTATATATTGCAAGCCCTCTTAGTAGGATGATATATTCATTACAAGAAAAGGCCAGTATTCTTTTGGTTACTAGTTTTCAATGTTTTACTTGCAAAAGTACCATAAAATGTACACACATTTCCAGATTTACAGCACTAATGTTTTTATTCCGTGACAACTTTTTTCTCGTAGTTCTCCTATTGGAAGTGACATTTCCCAAGAAAGGTTGACTCCTATGGACAAGCATATTTCACACCATTGCTCTACCCGGGATTCGAAACCGGAACCACTCCCGCTCAACACTCAACCGACTGTGCCACAGGGGGCAGTCAATAGGTCAACCGGAACACTGACAGTGGTTATAAGAACTTGTTTTAAATGAAAAAAGCAGCTTGTTTCAGTGGAGATAATTTCTAAGTTACAATTTCAGTAATATATTAATTAATTGTTCCACATTGTACTTATAATTCACTGCCTTGGTGGTTGGTATTCGCTTGCATATATTTGCGCTAAGTTAAATGCAGAAACTGCAGGCAAAGTTTTGAACACTGTTTTGAAACATCTAAAGTTTAGTTTAACCTTCATACATCACTCTTTTCTTTGGAATAAAAAAATTGAAAATAAAAACATATCTTTATCCTTTTCTCAGTTCTATTTTGTGTTATTATCTAGCAGTGATTGTACTAAATCTTCTTTTATCATTAAATATAGCATTATTATAATTTAAAATGTTTTAAAATTATAATACATTATTATAATTTAGTAATTCGCTGCCCTGTATTGTGATTGATGATTTCGACAAGAGACGCAATTCAAGAATTCTATGTAATCAAAAATATCGTGTCAACAACTATGGATATGTTTGGCATTGGCTAGATAGATGACAGCTCTGTACGAATGTGTATGTTATTATTTGCGTGATTTTGGATTTTTTTAAAAGTAAAACTGCTATGCTGTAAAATGTGTTCAAGTTCGCTTAGCATTATGCTATCTCAAGCCCCTCAATGTTTGCAAATTTTGTGAACAAGTGTTCTCTTGAGTAATGCATTACCATTGAGATATTTACTATGCCACGCCGTAAACCTTCAGATCAAATATTTATATCATCCATTCAAACCCATTTTAATGGTGAAAGATATTATGGAAATGTGGAAAAGGAACAAGTAATCTGTTGATGCTTCAAACCACATAAAGTATTCCATCTCCATCATTGTTACTTTTATCTAACAAGATTTTAATTCGATACGATTCAATAGTCGAACAGAAAAATTGCACTCAATAATATAAAAGCAATTGAATTCTCTCGAACAATACACACAGAAGGTAAAGAAATCCTCCAGCACACACTGTCACAAGAGCACTGCTACCTGTTGTCGCCAGTAAAAATTCTCAGTGTCTGGTTTTGCATTTGCTGTTACTCACAAAAAATACCGAATGTTTTTATATCCGCCCAAATACTATTGGGATGCAGTCTTGCCGCTTAGCTAGAGACCGGACCATGCCTAGCCGTAGTCCAGGGAGTAAGAGGGACTCGCATGCACAGAAATTTTCAGATACCAGTAGATAAGTCTATATTGGTAGCCAATTTGGAAGACAAGCGCTACCTCAAATATAATGCTTAATTAGCATTTCTAAGCAATTGTTGAACCGATTTGACATCAGTGAAAGTAATGGGATAATTAAAAAAGCTGTATATAATTATATTTCTAATATAGTAACCACTAAGTACTGAATTCTGATGCATTTCTTAAAGTAAAGCTACAAACAATATGATGACTTAATAGTAGTATACAAATGGGCAATCTAAGAGGGATTTGAAGCTGCGCACAAGGGAACTAGGCGACCCCATCATTGTTGACGCCATATGGGAAATATTACTTGTTATTCCCGTTTTCCCCCAAAAATTCATGTTTTCCCCCAAAAAAGTCTCATTTTCCTTCACGATCGCAGTAGCCAACAATGGATCCGAACCTCCTGCGCTATCAATCCAATGCCAGGGTGTTGAGACTCTTTCTCCTAGCATCCTAGTGGGTGTCGAGTCTCATGCTCTGTCATTCCTTTTGGGATCTGGTGACCTAGCGTCGTAATGCGGTGCCGAACACCAGCATTGGCTAACATGCTCGCCAGACCCAAGCTCAAATATAAGCATAGTTAACTGTAATTTTCGAACCACAAAATATATAATTGTAAAACTCATAAACCAGACCGCACTCCCAACGATTACAGTGGTCGTGTGGTCTACTTATAAGCATATAGTTGGCTGTAATTACTCAACCATGTAAGATATAGTTGCCAAATTCATAACATAGGCATTATTAATGACGATGAGAAGGGTCACAGGGCCAAGTATAATCATATGTATACTTATAAACATAGGTACCCGTAATTCCCATAACATGTAAGATATAGTTTTCCTATTCAAACACAGGTATCACCCCCGACTACAAGAATTGTCGAAGGGCCGAGTATAACCGTATGTCTACTTATAAGCCCAGTGAGCAGTAATTTCCATAACTTGTAAGATATAATTGTAAAATTCAAACACAGGCTTCAACCCCGACAATCAAAAGTGTCGAATGGCCGAGTATATGCTTTGTTTAACTATATGCATAGTTGGCTGTAAGTACCAAACCACGTAAGTTCATCACATAGGCCCAAACCACAATGAAGAGAAGGTTCACAGGTACAAGTATTCCCTATGTCTACTTATAAGCAAAGTTGGCTATAATTTCCGAACCACTTCAGTTATATTTACCTAATCCATAACAAAGGGCATCATCCCATGACAACGAGAAACAGCCGCAGGGCTAAGTATACCCAATGTCTACTTATAAGCATAGTTAGATGTAATTTTTGAAATGTATAAGGTATAGTTGCCAAATTCATAACACAGTCATCACTTCCGATGATGAGAAGGGACGATGGTGCAAGTATAAACTATGTCTACTTATAAGCATAGTCTGCAATAATTTTCAAAAAGCATTAGATACAGTTACCAAAGTCATAAGATAGACATCATACACAACAACGTGAAGGGTCGCGGGGCCAAGTAAACTGTATATCTCTTTATAGAAAAAATTGGCTGTAATTTCCGAACCTCAAAAGTTATAGTTACCAAATGCAAAACATATGCATCATCCCATGTTGTGAATAGGTCGTAGGGCCAAGTATACTCTATGTATACTAATAAGCATAATTAGCTGTAATTTCCGAAATGTATATGATATAGATGTCAAATTCAAAACAGGCATCTCCCCGGATGAAGATATGGGTCGCAAGGAAAATTATAAACATACATATACTTATAAGCATAGTTGGCTGTATGTTATGAACCACATAAGTTACAAATGCAAAATTCATAACATAGACATCATCCAAAATGATGAGAAGGGTCACAGGGCAAGTATACCCTATGTCTACTTATAAGCATAGTTGACTGTAACTTCCGAACTGTGTAAGTTATTGATGTCAAATTCATAACACAGGCATCACTCCTGATGATGAGAAGGGTCACAACTTATAAGCATGTAATTTCCGAACAACATAATATATAGTTGCTAAATTCATAACATAGACATCATCCAACATGACAAGAATGTTATGTCTACTTATAAGAATAGTTGGCTGTAATTCCGAATAGCATAAGATAAACTTGCTAGATTCATAACATAGACATCATCCATGACGAAGTGAACAGTCACAGGGTCAAGTATACCCTACTTCTACTTATATGCATAGTTGACTGTAAGTTCCAAACCACATAAGATATAGTTGCCAAATTCATAATATATTCATTATCCACAACGATAAGAAGGGTCGCTGAGTCAAATATACCCTATGTATACTTAGAAGCATAGTTAGCTGTTAAATCCATGCTGTGTATGATATAGCTGTCAAATAGTCCGACATTTTCGATTCAAGGTAGACAATTACAAGACATGTTCACGACCTACCATGAACTAAAATTATGTTAACAGTTGCATTTATACTTCATTGAACCATAAATATGAATTAACTGTATCTCGAACCATATCTCATACTTCCTTGTGTCATTCTAGACCGACATTTATAATGCGAAGTGGAAAAATCCAATATATGTTTACTACCTGCCTTGAGCTAACATATTGTTTCATTTTTCATGTACAGTTCAGTAAAGAGGAAAATCTAAAGAACTGTACCTCGAACTGTATTTTGTATTTCTTTATTTTGTTCCATTCCTAAATTTTAATACTGATAACTCATAGAATTGTATAAATATATGATATGTTCTTGTGCAAGATTCAGGAATTTTGATTGCGGAGTTAAATGACCACAGCTCATATTCGATCAATTCCTCTATACAACAGCAGTGAGGACTAAGCGGTTAGACATCCCGCCTCCCACCTAGGAGAACCAGATTCAATCCTCAGCTGGGTAACTTGATTTTCGCTTGTGTGAATCGTGTCGGTTGGTTTTCTCGGGAATCTCCCGTGTCCTCCACCCTTGCATTCCGACACTGCTCAATTCTTACTCATTTTGCCCTCATCTTTTCTCAAGAACTCGATGTTAAGAGCCACCCAGATCTCTCAACTCAACTACAACTGCAATTTTTAATATTATTAACCTTGAAAGGTAGCAATGGTCGTTACCTACCAATTATTTTCGCAAGCCAGTGATCATACTTGTTTCATACGAACAGGGTTTACAAACTTGAAAAACTGTGTTTCCCAGCCGATTAAAATGTTCCTATTTATTCGACAGCATACTTACTTGTATAGGATTGTAGATGTGCTATATATGTTTATTGGTTATATATAATAGATTTATGATTGCAAGTATTTATTATCGATGAAATTAATTTGTTTTCATTTAGAAGTGTGCCAATGTGTAAAACAAATGTGATAAAAAACCTTATGCTAACAATGCCTATTGAATTATAATTCAAATTAATTTGGTTTTGTTTTGAATAGAGAAACACTGGACAGACTAACTCACTGATATATTCTGCCATATACATCTGTACTGCATAATGTAATTCAAATGTGTTGAATGGTGTGACTAGTTGGCTACAGAACGATAAAAGGTCGCAAAGGGAAACAAACTACTGGGAAACTAGACAAACCGTTGTTTCATGACATTATAAAAACAAATAATACCCTGAAATTCGAAACATTCATGTAGAAAGTCGTGTAATCTTGTGCGTTAGAAAATAGAAAGCTTTAATAAACCGATCAAGATTAGGCCACCCACAAAATCTTACCAACAGGGCAACACTGCAAGTGGACTTATTCACTTTGAATTTATGTACTATGTAATTAAAACACTCATATCTTGCGAATCATTAATCCAATTGCAATGACCGATAACTTCTTGGAATCCCCTTACAACTCTATATGAAATGAGATGTAAATGGATACGATTTAGTGAGTAGTTGTCTAAGCATTTAACCAAAATTCTCCAAAACGAACTTATAATAGCAATACTACTTGTAACACCTTAATTAACTGGAAACACATTTCAATAGAAAGAAATCCTCCGAAAGTATAGTAATATGCAATCTCAATTGCACCTAGTGACAAAATGAAGACACGAGAAAACGGAAATGAAAATATGGATGTCTGGTGGGAAATCTCTATGATGATGATGAAGTATGATCAAGAAAGATGCAGAAGTTAAGTCTTCTGCACTATCCGCGAATATGCAAGAACAGTTTGGAAAACAAGTAACACCAAGGACAATAAAACTATTAACGTATAGCACTGAGAAACAGGGTTTAGGAACCTGGTAGTATAGCCGAATATCGAACGTTTTACTTATGACGGTAATGTATTTACATTTTTGTATGATATACTACATTCATATCTGTGAAGTGCAATTATATTTGTTTGTTCCTAGTGCATATAAAATATTCCCCCACACAAATTTGCCTTACAATAGCATGAAACAGAAACTGAAATTGAACAGGAAGATGTCGCCTTGATTATATCTTTTTGTTCAGCCTTCACTTTGAGCCCAGTGCTATGCTCTAAATTCGGATCAGTGGTAAACCATTGATTCGCAGTGAAATTCAACCACTCGAATCAGTGCAGATGGCTTCACTTAAAATCAGTGGAAAACCACTGATTGTTTCAGTGAAAAACTTTCACTTATTGAAGTAGTGACATGAAACAATTTCACTGAGCGAAAAGTTGACGACCGAATGCAGTGGCAAATTAAATATTGATTAAATTGAATTTAGCGGAAAAAAGTACATTAAATAAACATACTTACGATGGTTTAGTATTCATATTGGGCGATTTAACGTAATTTAAAGAAGTAAAAACAATATCAGAGTTGGCCGGTATCGCTTTTAGGTCATTGCCTTACCATCTGTGTTACCAGGTTAAATTAAAAATGAGACCAAAATATATGTCTTATTGTTCGTATCGAAATTGTTATTATTTAAATTGCATGCCCTTACTTTTTGTATGT
Source organism: Dryococelus australis (assembly GCA_029891345.1). Lineage (NCBI taxonomy): Eukaryota > Metazoa > Arthropoda > Insecta > Phasmatodea > Phasmatidae > Dryococelus > Dryococelus australis. The sequence goes on along the minus strand of CM057009.1, from coordinate 167,110,349 downwards.
GGTTTTATTGGTGTTTTTAGTAGTCCTAAAACGAATACTGTGTATGAATGCACTCCCTTCAACACATTATATGCAGTTTAAACCTTCAAACAGAGCACTGTGGTGATAACATGAAAACGAAATGAAAGAGGTGAAAATGCAATGAAAGGATGAATGTCCATATTACCTCGTAAAAAATTGATTTGAAAGAAGTAACATGTTTTCGACAGTGTTTTGTATTGGGTTTATTAGTTTATTTGTTGTTATTTCATTTTACAGACATTGTTAAATGGGCATTTTTAAACGTTGTTTCACGACAATTTCTACACACTTTTTAACTGATCCATCAGTTTAAAAATACGCCACTAAAAACAGTGAAAAAAGTGACTGCTGAATCAGCAGAAAATGTCACTGAATCAATACGTGAGTTAAATATGGCATGTTTTCACTGATTCATCAGTTAACTTTACTGAAGCGAATGTTGAATCAGCCAGGTAATGATGACTGATTGTAACAGTGACATTCTCCCTGATTCAGATTTAGGGTGTATTGTAGTGTTTTGGTGGTATAGGCTTTCACGGTAAAATGAGCAATTCTAAATGCTCTACTTAAGATCTACTTGTATGCATGCTGTGTATTCTTCCGCCTTATGTAATATTAACATTGTCATGGGTCTCATCACTTTATTCATATGTCGGTCAAGTGAAATACTGAAATTATTAGAAAAGTTAATATTTTACCAAAATGCTCATTTTTACACTTAGATGAATTAAAAAACACAAAGCAAAAGAAATAATTTAAATGATCAGAAATGGTTACCTAAAACATTTTATTTGATGTTATGATATGAAATCACTTCCCAACAAATATGAAAAATACGGGTCAGAATCGGACCGGTAAAAGTTAGCAGACAAACTCTGGCCAGCCGATACCAGACCACTGTCTTATGCCGGAAGCGGCCCGATGGATATATGGATTGGCAGTTGATTGATGGTCGATAGTGTCGGGCCTGCAAATGCTGCATGTTGTTACGATGCCAAGCCTGCGATGGCTAGATGTCGCTACGATGCTGGGCCTGCAACGGCTGGGTGTCGTTACGATGCCAGGCCTGCAACGGCTGGATGTCGTTACAATGCTGAGCCTATGATGGCTGGATGTCGCTACAATGACGGGCCTGTGATGGCTGGATGTCGTTGTGATGCCTGGCCTGCAGCGACATGATGTCCAGAAATAAGCAGTATAAGAATGAAAAAAAAACCTTATCTTTTCGATTAAAAATTTTAGTAACTGTAATTTCTTCTTTACAATTATTCATTTCATTGACTTGTCAACACATTATATGAGATGAAAATGTTTTGCTTGCCGAGTGCGGGACTCGACACTAAGACCCTTGAGTTAACAGTCCAGTATGCCAACTTATACACCATGGGGCTAATTGCTGATACACTCCAGTAATTTAAAATATATAATGACACAAATTAATATAAAGTATACAACGAATTTAAAAACAATATAACAAATACTTTTAAAATGCATATTATTTAAAGACTATATGTTCAGAGGGTTGAAAACCGAAAAGTTTTTGTTAGTTTTTAATATATCTGACGGATGGTTGTACCAATGAAAAAAATTTCAAATTCAACAAATGCCATGGATTACCACATGACAAATATATAATCACGAAAAAAAAAATTCTAACAGTTAACACACGGTCTCAAAAGTCATTGTGTCATTAACCACTAGCTAACAACTTGCCTATTCAAAACACTTTCCAAAAGTTTGTCGCCAAAAAGACATCATATTTATATCTTTATTGTGATAAAGAGCCTTGTCTCGAAAACGTTACTGGGTTGGAATAAATAAGATAATGGCCAGCTTACCGAAAAAACCAAGATGCTTTATGGGAATCGGCCCAGAAACTTTTTTAAGATGTTTGCAACATGTTTCTAACAGCTTGCAATCTGTCTCAAAAAAGACATCACGCCATTGTCAGATGGCTACCTTCTGGCATTGAAACGACTGTTGCCAACTGTACAGGTATCAGGCTGAAAATTTGCCCACACTTTGCGACAGGTTGTGTGTTGGCTGGGTTTCCTTTCATATTTACCAATTTTATTGGACGCATGTCACTCAGGGCAGCCTTTAGAGTATATGCAGGTAGGAGCAGTGACTTTTTCTAAGATTGATTTTAAAAGTGCGCATTTCATCATGAACAAACTTTAAAAATAATGGAACCCCAAATAAGATCAGTAAGGCTTCAATACCAGTTAAATATGCCCAGGCAGCACACCAGTGTAGTGAATCTGCCGCTCGCCCCTGCCGACCGTCGCAGCAGACATGGCTATGAAGTGCTAGTAGTGCAACGTTGCCATGTTAACAGATTGTCAGGAGAAAGGAGGGGGGGGGGGGGGGCTAGAACATTGAACATCGTCCCATGCTTTTGTTGCTATAGTACTCAAGTGTTGCATCTCCTACGAATGTTTCTGCCATATAATTATTTTAATCTCAAATAGGAGTGCAAAAAAAATCAAGTTAAGGAATGCAAGAACCTGTAAAAGAAATAGCGAGTTTCAATAATTTAATAATTTACTTTGAGTAATTATGGTCTCCATTTAATTTTGTGCTTTAAATATTAACAATCATAATCACACAGAGCCAGAACAACAGAAAGTCACCAAATTATAGATACATATAAACATGTTGACTATCTTTTGTAGTGTGAGTAAATTCAGTGCCTTCAAAAATAGTATATTTTAAATTTCATGCAAAAGCCAACATGTAGAGTATGGCATTAGAACAATAAAATTATTGGTTAGTTTGACACAACAAAACTAAACATTGCTTAGAATCAATCGGATACAATGTAAGTTTAACCTGTGAGCAATGAGTGCAGCACGTAAAGAAAAACTGATAGGGAATTATTTTAGAGAAACAGGGCTACCTGTAATACTACACCTGCCATCGACAATATCCACCACAGTTCTCGTATGCCAGTATTCGAACCATGTTCATGTGTGTGCGAGATCCAGATGCAATGCCGTGGGACCGGTTGTTGCACTTACCACTAAACAACCACATCCCCTTCTTGAACAACCACAGAAAGAGCAGATGATAATAAAATATATTTCGTTCTGGAAAATTACCTTGAATAAAATGATTTTTTTAAATTATTAATCTTTATGTAGTTAGAAAATATTTTTCATATTAACCACTGAATTGATGATGCAAATTAGTATTGTAATCCCTTTTCGTTCCAGACCAAAAACATTGTAAAATTAAACTTGAAAATATTAAACTTAAAACCTCAATGCTTTGTTAGAAAAGGAAATTGATTAGATAAACTTAATTTTAATTGCAATTGTTGATTTTAACATACATTTTTCAAAAGGCCTACGACAAATTTAATCACCAGCAATAAGAACACATTATATTCTGCAGTTTTGTGTTCATAACACTGGTAGCCAAAAGTAATGATAACTATTATTTTATAGACCATGACACAACACATGTAAAACTGAGGGCTGCATTTAACATCTGACAAATGTGTGATCAGGGTTTCAACAGACCTGGAAAATCTGGAAAACAGGGTAATGTCAGGGAATTTCAAACAAGTTAGCTAATTTTCAGGGAATTGTGGTATGCATGTTATATTTGTCAGTTATTTCATCAATCGTGTACTGTTGCATTATCATATAAAACTGTTTTAATGATTGTGGACTAAAAGCTTGGGCATTTTTCTTTGCAGTCTATACAGTGATTACTTTTGTAAGATCAGAGAAGTATTTTCGTTTAAAAGTGAGTTATAAACCAAAATACAGCAACAAAAATGTTTGAAAAAGTTCAGCGATAAAATATAATTTTTGTCTGGAAATCAGGGAGGTGTCAGGGAATTTTCCAATGGAAAAAAGGTGGCAACCCTGGTGATGTAAAACTGTGCAGTATTTTGTACTGTCAAGCAGTACCACAAACTGTGACTATAATATATTTGTCACCATTAAAATTCTCACTATTTTATATATTGTAAACAAAGTGTTTGGGATAAACATACATGAAGTAAATGTGCGTGTTGAGTAATCGACAATTAGAAATTATTGCCAGCGACATACCGATATACACTTTCACAAAATTTTACTGCGTATAAACTTCCTAAATAAGTTTTTATATGTATTTCTTTCCAAAGTGATGACTGCTTACCAAATGTAGGTTAAAAGCTATCTATTCACCTATAGCTAAACTTACAGTTATGTGCAGTTCTACTGGTCCTTTATATTCGTTAATTATCTATATCGTCTGAAACAAAATTAATTTCTATAACCCTAGTAATGGAGGGATCTCGACATCTACAATTTCCTGCAATATACTGTATGTGTGTAGTAAAATTTACGCATTAGAGGATGTAATATTTAATCCTATAATTTCTTGTCATGTTCTATACCTCCCAGAAATAGGTCTGCATTCAAGAATACGATGAAATCGTAGCATTTCCTGCCTGCAGTTTGAAAGTAACTCTGTATCTGGAAGTCACCCTAAGAGTCTTTTTTCTTGCTCAGTTTCAGTTTCCGTTTTTTTGTTACCCCGCAAGGCAAATGTTACCATCCCATTCACTAGTGACAAATTAGAAAATTTATCCGCCAGTTTTTTTAAACACTAGATTTCCCAAAGTCTGTCGTCTCCTACAATTACACAAGTACTTGCTGCAGCTAAATTTGTCTGGAATAAAAGCGACTGTCGTAAAGGGTAGATTTTTTTCGTTTGATTACATTCCTGAAAATCGATGCTGTTAGCCTGTACAACCACGATGTTGTACAGAATTCATTGTTTACATAATCTCTCTATAACTGTGCACGATTGCATTGAGGAATTACTTGGCCTTAAATATTTACAATATTTTCCTTAACTATAGTTTTCACACAATTCATAGTTGTCACGATCAAATCTGGTACACTTTTGTGCATAGTTTGTATCTCGTTATTGTTGTATATGCATGTCATCTTTTAGTTGTGAATATATAATTTCGATTAATATGTCGTAATATTGAATCAGCTGAAATGTATGAGAATCCCGAGTTTCATTACAAGTTTCTACAAAATTCCAAATCGCAATGCAAATATCAGTACAAAAGAAGAATTAAAATAATATATAGAAAATTTGTTTTATCCATTTGAAAAAAAAAAAAAAAAAACAAATTATAATCTACATTGATGTTCATTGTAGTACGGTTTATTTTACTCCAAATTAACCTACTCTAATATAAAACATGGTACTACTTTTCATTTTTGTATATAGGTACTTAGTGCACTTATGCATCATTATAAAAATATGTAAGTATATTATTTAGAGAAAAACTTTTTAACCCAGTAATGATTTTTCAAACATTTAAACTAAAGACAAATACAACACTACCCAGAAAAAATTCGAAACTAAACAAAAATTAACATTAGAATGCCATAAAACTGTTTATTGCCTTCATTTACTCTGTCAAGCTTAAAACTCTAGAAGTACTGCGTGAATGCCCGTATGAACGCTTAGGCAAGCTTGCATCGCTTATAAAAGTAATACACGGATTTCCTTACATAAAATTCTTCTTCCTGATGACACTTTATTCACTTTCTGATGCTGCCTTCATCTGCAAGATGCTTCTCTAAACATTGTATGAATTGGAATAAAATAATACTGGATACAATGCATTTAAATCGTCAGAAAAGTAAATATTATTTCCGAAATTTTAAGTGGAAATCTTAAATTACATGATATTTTAAAAATATGTGAATTCAGTAATCTGTATTGTCCATCACACTTGGTGAAATTATTTACATGTAATAATAATGTTCTTGAAATAATGTAGAAATTGAACACATGTTTTTAAATACAGCATTGAATAATTTGTAGACTACAATTTTTTAAAGAATGTGGCAAGATACATATAACTACACTTTTAATTTGTATTAGTGGAAAACCACTGATTCGCAGTGAAATTAAACTGCTCGAATCAGTGAAAGTATATCCACTTAGAATCGGTGGAAAATCACTTATTGTTTCAATGAAACAATTTCACTGATTGAATACACTAAAACCAACTGTGTGCAGCGTATTAAATATTGTTTATATTGAATTTAAGGACGACATTAAGAACAATGAACATATTTACAATATTTGCTGTTTATATTTTGGAGTTTTACGTAATTTCGATACAGAAGTAACAAACATTTGTGGTGTCCGGGATTTGAACATAAAGCATCCAGCATTGAATTTTCTACCGTTTGTATGACACTGGGAGGGACATTGTTCCACTCATGAAGGTTTTTGTCCTTCAAGTCCCGCCGTCTGCTTGAAATATGATGTTTTCGTAGGTTTATGTTTAAGTATCCCCAAATATGTTCTATTGAATTTAAGTTTGAGGGTTGGGGTCCAGTTTATATTACACGAGGACAATTATACAGCAGCGATATTTGTGTTGCAATGGCTTTACACTTAGTATGATTATCCTGGTAAAATTTGCATTTCTACATCAAGTTATATGGCATTATGTCGCAAATTATGTTTAAACAGGTCAATATAATTTCATTGATCCAATCGTCATTCTATAAAAGTCAGTTTACCTATGCCACATGCACTCATGCACCCTCACACCATAACTGAACCCACACTATGGTTGACAATAGGACACGAATATTGGGGATGTATCTCTTTTTTAGATTTTCTCCACACTTTGGGCGGACTGCCATGACCGAAAACCTTGAATTTACTCTCATCTGGAAAAATTACATCAGTCCAGTAATTCTGTAAATATACCTCTGTGAAGTTAAGTCTCTTCTTATAATTATATTTGCTTACATACGATTACTTCTGTGATGTTCTTGCATTAAGCACTATAGTCACTATTACTGAGCACTCTTCTCATTGCCATTGGCAACAGTGGCTTTGGAAGTATTTCGTAGGTGTCTTGTAATAGTGCATGGACTGGTAAAACATCTCTGACGAATTTGTTTCACTGCATAACTTACTTCTCAACACGAAAGTACGTTTGGCCATCCACTCCTTGGTTTGTCTTAGCATGTATGTACTTTTATACCATTTTACGATACATTGCACAGTCGCCTAGATGGGTCATTAGAGTCATTAGAGCATATGAAAATATTTGTTACATGTAACAGTTTGTATGAATTCTTTGGGGTTTAATAATGTTTGTTTTTGTAAGACATTATTTTATGTTTTTGTATGTTTGGACTCTATATGTTTCTCAAACCTACAATTTTCTGAACCGATACACTTTGTTTTATTTGCTTTGATTTTTGTTTGTATACCTTTCCTGCAAAATGTCTGAAGTATGTATACAGAACAGCGTGGTTTTTGTAAATCACTGATTGACATTGTATGTCTTTTCTACCTCCCACTTCCCATGCGCAGGGATATAATGCATCAGGTTTAACTGCAAAAACCCCCTTGCCAAGATCTTTTATTTTGTAAGTTGGAGTGTTTCTCTCTACACTGTGGTTGCCTGCATTTCATAGTCCATTCACAGTAAATAGAGCACTTTTGAAAGCCCTTTTATCTGAATAATAGTCAATAAATATATATTACTTTAGCCTTAAACCTTAACTTCAGAGTGCTGTAAAATATGCACACTGTGTTTATTACATATATTGCCATATTTATTTAAAGAGGTGGTTTTAGGTTAAAAATAGCTGAAAGAAAAAACTTAACTAATGCCTCATAAGTGCTCACTTTACTGTGAACCGCCTTAAGCAGATATGTATGTAAGTCGGCATGCATGCTAGAAATAAACAATATGTGAACTGATTTACCACTTTTTTACTACGCAAAATCGAGTCACTTCACTTTAATATATTTTCGCCGTGGATATGATAGATATTTGATTTATATCTTGTCCACATGGTCATGGGCAATTAAAACGTCTTGCCACTCACCACGCACCTCATAGCGTGCAACCTCACACCTGGCAACCCTGCGAGTTTCTCGCTCTCTGTACACTCTTCCCGCTCTATCTTCACATACTATACCACGTTTAAAGCATCAGTTCAGCTGCAGTGACATTCAGAGTTTACAATGTTTAGTATTTAGAGCATCCTATCAGAGATATGCTTTCACCAACTTTTTTAATCTGCATTTTTTGTAGTATGCTGCTATAAAATTTTCCCGTGGAATTAACAGTCTGATTTTTGACTCTAAGACAACTGACATTTTAAAAACATTAATTTTATTTGTTATATTAAAAAAATTAAATATCGAATTCATTGCCATAATTTTTGTTGTACAAATCTTGCCAGAGTTGTTGGATTCAAATTGTTATCTCAAACAAACATCAAAATAACAAGAATCACTATTTCCAGATGTTAAAGCTAAAAGGTCAAACAAACTTAAAAAGAAACTTGTGTTGTTATAGTCAATAAGAGTAAATGCTGTTCATGAATGCCTTGGGGTAATGGACTGCATTCAAGCATTTTTAACTCTGTGTCTAATTTGTACTTCTTTTCTACTCCTTTGAAAAACTTAAGCAATCCATTATATTGTTATATAGTTAATGTTGCTCAATTCTCATAATATCGTCTTCTATGGCGATTGCCAAATATTTGTCGATTAACTCCCAAAATACAAAATATAGTTTGCGTAAACTGATTTGTGTTGTCTGAGCATTTATAGTTGTAATGGTATTGGAATATTTTCAAATGTGAATAAAAGTTCTGGTTTGTTGGGAAACAAAATATAAAGAGATGACCTCGCCATTGTTATAACATGTTATTTTTAGCAGTTTTAAACATGATTCGCAAGTTTATATTTCTGATAGTTCTGTTTCCAAGAAATCGATTAAATGTTGCTACTCAAAGATGGTTACTGAGCAGATGAAATTGGTTTAATATCCCAATTCACTTTTAATTGAAAATGACATGTGAGATTCTTAACCGTGGCATAAAGTTTAATAACACATTATGTACGCACGGAGAACCTCCTAAGAAAACATAACATAGCGTGATATATTTCACTGAGTAATTATTGAACCTGTTGGATTTAATAAATGTTTGTTGGGCATGTAAGAAACATTTTTTTTTCAGTGAGACTGGTTAATTTTTATCCATACTTTTTCGTTTCGTAAGTTCACAAAACATCATCGAGAAAACATTCGAACCTTCTTAATTTTCCTAGGGAGTTGAATTTCGACAATTTCTGAAATGGGTTTCAGGTATTTATATAACCAACCATTTAAAGCAAAGATCATGGCTATATCTTATCGAGTTACCGAGCTATTGATGAGTTTTCCATTACACATTTTATTTCTTTTCATCCCCTGAGGTAATGATATTCAAAAAATAACCTACAATGAATTTTTAGGCATTTGTATAGGTAGCCTTTTGAAACATACAGAATAACAATATATTATCACTTTAATGCACGATTATGGAGACGTCGATAGCATATTTGAACACTTTTCACCCTCTTAATGGCTAAAATTTAAAATATGTTTATATGTTACATTTAAAGTTAAGAGCATCGCAATATCTCATTAGGTTAATAAGATATTGAGGGATCCTCGAACATATATTTACCACTTTTCACCCTCTCAGTTGTTGGATTTCAAATAATGCAGAAATCAGTATTGTGGTAGCTATATGTATAAGGTGAATTTTGAAGCTAAAAGCACTATCATACCTCGTCGGATTAATCAGATATCGAGGAGTCCTCAAAAACATGCTTTACCTCTTTTCGCCCTCTTAGGGTTTAAATTTTGAAAAGTCCTTTCTAAGTGGGTGCCTGCATCCAGAAGGAAAGCCAACACTACATCAATCATTCATTGTGTACACTGATATTTTAATTCAAAAGTTGAAAATAAATTTCTTATCGTTTTAGTTCGATGGTACAGTACATTATTCTATCGAATGTTCACATTTTGCCAAAACAGAACATCACTTATTCAAATACATTTACACCAACAAAGTGTCAATATCAGGCAGCAGCCTCAAATCCTATATGATGATACTGTGAAAAATGGAAGTTTAACTGTCATATTATAAATAGAATAAAGAAATTAGTCCTAATAATTTCATGAAGACCATGGAAGGAGGGATATCATAAAAATGTACCATGAACAGAAATTTGTTTTTCCCTTTATTTCCGGTCCAAATATAAGTACATACTGTATATCATCCTAACATGTGCATCCAGTGCGAGTCCTGTCATATTATGTTGTTTTCAGTTACACAACATACAATAAATATTTAATTTACCCGTATTTTTTTTGACAATTTTAATACAGGATTCACGAATGTGTCTCTAAGTTACTAATTATAGATTACAGATAATCTGTTATTTTGGTTCTGTAGCAGGCATATCTACTGGCTTTTGTGACCTTGGATTTGTTACAGTTTCACCTTGAAAATTCTAAAGGAAACACTACAGAAATAGACAATTCTTCATCGAGTTCAAAGCATAGAAATAAAAATAACAAAGAAGCTTTCCCTCACTTTTCAATTACAGTTCAATGAACATAATCTTGGAATTAATTGTTTATTGCGCAGACAACGAATAATTCAACAAATCCAGAACCCTGCATGGCGAAAGCTTAAATGATGACTAGTTATCTGTATATTATATACTTATTCATTAAAATGTATTAAACTCTGATCTCCAAATACCGTCATGCAGGACGATGATGATTATACCCTTTGCGATTCGAAGACTTAATATTAAAGACTTGAGAATAATTCGCTTGGTGCATGTTAACCTAATTGGCATTTTGTGGAAGTGGTAACTGTGAGTAAAATTGTAGCTCTGAGAAATGTAGCAAACTTTAATATATATTGTATACAGTAAATATTCGAAACAGCAATATCAACTATTAATCACTGTGTTTGGGTCTGAGGGACGGTAGCGAACAGCGAACGTCACTGTACTCCACACCATCAAAATGGCAGTGTAACACTTAGATCTGCGAGGGACCCACGTAGACAGGCAAGCTGCTACAACAGCCTGGCCAACTTGGCCAGGCTGTATATGCACTTGCACCTGCCTTGAGCTGTGCACACATCGCTGCATGTACTGCCCGTAATCGTGACAGCACATACTGTATGTTTCTTTACATAGCCTGTATATTGTACATTAGAGAATCGCATTCCTGACTTCATACACTCCACACAAAACTAGATTATCATAAAGTGTGATGTGTGAATTCATCGTGAATATATGCACAAATAGGATTCGAACATTATTACATAATATATTGTCCCCATGCCAGAGATCAGTAAATATTTGTTTTACTGGTTGCGAAGCAAGAAGATTACCTATTACCCCATGTTTTAGAGAAGGCAACAAGAGCAACACAACATTTTGGAGAGTGATTCCGGTAGAAATTTTTGTGTGTGGCATTACCTAAATTATCTCTCAAGAGGAGGCAAACTTTTTTCCTCCAGACTTATAATTCTCATTTTAATACAATAGAGCACTATTTCATACCTGGGAAATTATTTTACTAGGTAAAAGCAAATCTTGTAGTTTCACAGTTAATCATGTACGTATTTAATCTAGGAAGGTGGGTTCTTATTGGTTCGCCATTGTGGAAGGTAGCACATCATGAAAACAATAAGCTTTTACATCATATCTCGGAAATTACACAATAGATTCCTGCCACATTTTGAAGGTAACTAGTACCTTTAAGGCCTATAGTAGACCATGGTGCCTTATACATTTAAGATTAATGTGGAACTTACTATATTTTCAAAACTGTACCAAATATTTCTTTATATATATATATATATCATATAATTCTATTAAATTTGATATGAAGAACATATCGCCTAAAACATTAAATATGCCAAGAAATAACCAATTTCGTTCGCCTTTTTGTAATATAGCGCTAGATGAAAAAATAAAATCATTGTATCATAACTTGTAAAATAATATACACATTCCTACCAAATTTGACAAACAAGATGTACGCTGATATGAATTAATTGGCCCAGGCATTTACTTTAAATTGGTGGCAATATAGACATTTTGATAACTATACTGTGTCTAGGAAACACTGTGACTAATTTCAACCAAATTTTGTATACTCTGTCTAATACTATGTATGCCATGGTAACATATGCGATTTAAATGTGTAAGAAACTTGTTTTCGACATGGTGACTATATAAATATTTTATGTTCATTTTCTATAAAGTGTACCATACTGTTTGAGAAATTTCAACCAAACTTGGTGTGTTGAACGTATCACCTATATGTATTAAACATGCTGGTACAATGTCTCTTTTGTCTGATATATTGTAAGGTAGCACTACACGACAGTATATTGTGTCAATTGTCGGAAACAATAAACCTATTACTACCTAATTTGGAAATCAAGATTCACCACAGTGATCAAATCAACATATATGTTTTACGTGGGTCAGTACTTATTTTTAAAATGGCGGCCATTTGAACATTTTGATTACTTATCTATAATCACGGAACCATGTAACCAAGGAACGAAAAAACAAAGAAAGTGGTGATTGTGATTGGTGACGGGGGCGGGGGGGGGGGGGGGTCATACAATTTGGAAATATTGCACATGTACTAGTGAATGTTATCGGAAATTCGGACATTTGATCGAAATAACACAGCACATTGAAAATAAACATTCGAATGAAATTAGGCTTTATCAGTGCTTTAAGCAAAACATGTTATACATTACAAAATATATGGAATAATTACTTTATGGGTACATATTGGTAGGGTAAATGTTGTTTAACATAAAATTATACAGGAATTATCAAAGTCATTCATGTTAACTTTCTTTTTATCGTTGATAAAGTATGTACTTATGTGCGCAAATAAATGTTTCTTAGAGTTTAATTGTGTGCGTATTCTCAGCCATTATAATATCGCCCCATAAATCAAAACATTTTTTGTAGAACAATTAAATTACTCAATTTCCCATGCAGAGAAATATATTGTAGTTGTTTGTTAAAAACTGGATTAATTTCTTTAATTGGCAACCATACTGCAATGAGAGACATTGTACAACTAAAATACCCGAGGGCATCTTGCTTGTTTTCTGACAGCTTTGACAAGTTCAAATGACAGATTTCAAAACTTTATAAGCTAGTTCACTTAATCGTCCTAAATGTGTATATTTTCTTCGCTTTATACAATAACTTTTACAAAGCATGGCCCCTAGGAATTATAATAACAGGGGTGAAGGAACTGTCTATGGCCTTCTACGATACTGTAGTCCAAACATAATGATGTAAGTTGCAGCGTTTGTTTCGGTGCTGCATGCATCTCCGACCTGAAACGTCACCTCCTTGCTCGCGGCAGTAGAAATCGGTGTATTTGATTACCATAGCTTTATTGGGCAATCTGCATTAAAACCTTTGACATAAAATGGCATTACAACATTTGAGTTGAATGGAAATAGGACCTCTGCTTCTACATGGCGGTATTCAAGGAAGCAAGATTATTTGCCTTTCTTGCTGACTTAACGAAGCACTAAAGTAAAATAACATTAACGCGGAGCTTTGCATTTCTCTTGTCGCTTTTACAAAATAAATGTAAAAGTAATTCCTCTGGGAATACCAGCTCGTCAAGAAGAGGGATTTGTATTTTTATTATATTTAATAGCTTGTAGGAGCTGTGGAGTTGTAACTGTCATACTACTCGCCTCGCCCCACAACAAATGGGGGTCAAATTCGTATTTTCGTGTGTAGGAAATATAGCAGGTGTTTCTGTTGGCCAGTGGGTAGTGTCTGGGTATTCCCGATACTCAGTTTTCTGTCGCTGCTCTATCTATACCTCTCTCCACCATCATCAGCGCTGAAGACATTAGTTGTTAAGCGCCACTTACGTCTCTCTCATGTCACTGGTGTTAACTTAAGACTGTGTTTCACCTACATGCAGTATATCGCATCTACATTGATTGTTGAAAGAATTACATTACATCGTTCTTCTCCATTCTCAATTAATGTTAATTTTGTATCCATCGAATATCATATGTTACTTGCAGATGCCACTTAGATATGACGTGAAATATGGTTTTTGTACATGCGATACGAAAGCTTTCCTATTATTCCTATTATGTTTTAACTTGCCGACTGAATTATGATTATGCTCGGTACCATGAGTCTTTGTGGAAGACTTTTTTTCTCATAAAACTCGCAAATACTCAGATTCAGTTAATCTTGTGGTCTGTAATACAGAGACTCCATTTCCATTGTTAGTGTTAGTACTTCCAGCCCTACAATTAAATGTTTGGCAAGAAAATTAAAACAAGTAACAAAATTGTACAAGAGAAGATATATGACATGAAAAAGTATACAAGAACAATTACAATACACTTGAAGTGTATTACATTATTTAGTCTAACTATAATTTTGTTAATCTTATGTATACATGTAATTATGAATGAATACATAATTAAGAACAATCTCAACATGTTTACACCCTAGCTTTGCTTTCCAAAGATATTCTGGCACGAACAAATAATGGAGTCGATTTTATTTCTTAAGTGAGAATTTGTTTGAGTAAATAAGCCTAGTTTACGTCTTTTTATACAAGGTAAGCCTAGTGCCGAGACAAAACGAACAAGCAGTCAGGTGGTGTCCCCCATTCAACCCCTTCGTAGTCCGCCTGACTGTGAGTTTCCCACTGCTTGCAGTTCGCACTACTGTCCGTGCCAGACATCGTGACCTTTGAGCTCCCTCGTCCGTCAGTAATGGGCTGGACACAGACAGGCGCTGCAACAGGCGGAAATTACTAACAGCACAGTTAGCTATACTCTTTACTTAAAGCATTTTCCAGGATGTTCATTGGATGATTTCACACTAAAGACTGGTTCAGTTCACATTCACGCAAAACGAATCTATCCAAAAGTATACAGATATTCAGCATTACAGTTTTCTTGCATGGGGGAAAGCTCAGTTTACGAATATATGATTACGATGTAAATATATACAAGGAACTAGAAGTAAAATATATTTTTACTTCATTGTTTGGTAATAAGAAAATGTTACAAATATTTTATGAAATAGGCCTAATTTTAAAGTTGTCTCAGAGGTACGTTTCTGAAGGAAAGACTGAACGCTTGTTCAGTACCTTGCACATAGAGATTATGACGCATGTGATGCGCGTACCTGGGTCGTCCTCAGCATCTCGCCCTTCTGGGCAAAATACTTCCTGGTAGGCGGAATGCTTAATGAGCGTGTGAAGAGATTTGGGCGCCTCTTAACACTGAGGTCTTGAGCGCCCTTGAGGGTAAAGCGAGATGAGTATGGCGCAGTACCGGAATGCAAGGGTGGGGGAAATGGGAGATCAGTGAGGAAGCCCACAAACCAGAGGCATCGTCCTGCACACTTCCCACATGCGAAAATCCAGAGGCGATCTTGCCGCGAATCAAACCCGGTTCGCCATGGTGGGAGGAGTATAGTCTAACCACTACACCACCATGGCCCCAGGAATGCTTAATGTTCACTATCGGATTATAGTTATGTCTTATATACACAATGACATCGTAATAGAACATATGTGCTAACACACTAAAACCAATCGTGTTTAAGTGTATTAATATCAGCGCAGCGGTTTAAATGGCTATGTCTGCCTGAAAGTGATGACTTGAAAGAATATATTATTAACAGGAATAAAACCAATGTAGCTGATGAAACCAGTATAAAAGAGTAGCCAAAAATATTACTTTTCTATGCCATGAACTGAAGATAATGCAGGTATATTATCTCTAAACTTTAAGTTAAAAATATTTCGAAAAGAGATGACACTGCATGCTCAGTTGCAGGGATATTTGTACGAGAATGACTGAAAGTTTTCAAATGCCCTATAAGATTGTTTGGCCTAGTTACGGAGCAGACATGTATACGCTTGCCCGACAAGGTCCGCGTTAGCGTTCAAGAAGCAAGCTACTGTCTGCGCCAGACCTTGAGACACTTGTTTGAATGTGGGTGCGGGGATTTGTTAGGGAGAGGTGAAACAACTATGTACGCGGCTCTGGCTTTGTAGCATCCGACCTAGAAACATTACTCCAACACACACAGTTTACTACTGATTTCGATTTCAATAGATGTCGGTGAATGTTTAGGAATATATAAGAATGCTATTTATATAATTGAAAGGTAAGTAGTAAAAAACATGAGTAGGTATTGTGACCGTGAGGCTAAATAAGTATAAGTGTTAAGGAATGCCGATCAACAAAGCAGCTGATAGGGTTGGCAACTATTCTGGCATCAGTAACAGGTTTATCCAAAGGGTTAATGAATGTTTGTTGTAAAGCAGTCAATTTATATCACCTTGTTTGATATCGCAAGTGCTACATATAAATATGGCATATTTAGGTTCACCATATTGAAAATTGTAGGCAACTGTGTCTACCAGAAGACATCAAGCATAATAGCCAAATCGCCTTGTTCGAGGACACAAGTCCTCGAACAAGGCGATTTGGTCACCTAAGTCATAAATTTGGCAGCTATAATTTCAGTGAATTGAAAACGGCATACAACTATTCATACAAGAATTTTAAAGCATTTTGGACCATATTGCCTTGATAGAGGTCAAAAGTAGTACATATAATTATATATTAAGTAGTCATAACACAAACTAATCCAAAATGGCAGCCAACAATGCTTACAATGCTTATATCAGAGGGCTTAGGATGCAATGCATATTTTCTTCTTGAACAGGCTTTTACCTACACCTGCTAAATTATAAATGGCGTTGAACATGTTATAATTATTAAATATGATGGTAGTAGTCTGTAATGTAATATGCTTGCTGACTTTTATGTATTATTCTTTAGTTTCTGTTTTCGCAGTCATTCAAGGTCATGGGGTCATGCCTCAGGTCACCTGCGTCTAATATGGTGGTAGTAGTTAGTAATGTAATATTTATGTTGACTTTTGTGTATTTTTTCTCGAGTTTTGGTTTTCAAGGTCACGGGGTCCTGGTTAAGATTACCTGCATTTTATATGGTGCCCAAAGTTAGAAATGTAACAAGCTTGTTGACTTTTGTGTATTTACTCTCGATACTTTATTTTTAAGGACATTCAAGGTCATGAGGTCAAGGATGGGGTACCTATATCCAGTATGGTGGTAGTTGTGTGTAATGTATTATGTTTGCTGACTTTTATTAATTTTTTCTTGGGTTTTTGTTTTTAAGGTCATTCTACATCATGAGGTTAAGGTCAAGGTAGTCTGCATTCAATATGGCAGTGGTAGTCAGTAATATATTATGCTTGCTGACTTTTGTGTATTTTTCTCGAGTTTTAATTTTCAAGGTCATTCTAAGTCATGGGGTAAAGTTCAAGGTAGTCTGCATCCAATATGGTAGTGGTAGTCAGTGACATATTTTGCTTGGTGACTTTTGTGTGTTTTTCTCTCGAGCATGTATTTTCAAGTTCATTCAAGGTGTGAAAGTTAAATATCGTCTGCTTCTAATATTGTGGAATTAATTAGTAATGTATTATGCTTGCCGACATTTAAGTATTTTTTCTAGAGTTTTATTTTCAAAGTCATCGAAGGTCATGGGGTTGAGGTCACTGTTACCTGCATCCAATATGATGGACAGGTGATGTCGACCAAGTTGGCAGTCGCCTACAAAGATGGTGTCCACCTATCAAGATTGTCGTCTTTTGCACCTTCCAAGAGGGTGGAATGGGTATGGGTGAGTGATGAACTCTGGAAAGTTCATTTTTAAATACACTTTTAACTATTTTATAATATTTATTTAATCATTTTAATTAATTTTTGTATATATTTTTAATGATTTTTAAATAAATTTGAATCAATCATTTCTAATTAATCTTTAATGGTTTTTAATCATTTATATAACATTTTTATTAATTCATTTTTTAAAGATATTTAAATAATTTTTGTTTTTAAATTATTTTTAATACTTAATAATATGATTTCTACAATATTTTGATTTTTTTAATTTTTTTAAATTTTGTCTATTTTTTTTATTTTTGGTTCCACCCCGGGGTCTCAAATCCCAGTCACCTGGGTCGATGATCCCCGACTCTGCGTCGCTGATCCAGCTCCCTGACCTTACCCATGGTCACTGATCCGAATGAGAAATCAAGAATTTTTTGGGGGAAAAGAGAAATTTTTAAGGAAAGAGGAAAAATGTAGGGACATTTAGTCGATTGTTAGGGAAGAAAGGGAAATTTCGAGGGCAAAATGGACAAAAGGGAAACTCCAACATGGGGCCGGGGGTTACTCTGCTCCTATCACTCCTCCCTTTGAGCCAAAGTCTTTTTATATACTAATCACAACATTACAAATTAAATTGTTATTGTGAATTTATTCCTTTTCTGACTTGCACAACTAAACATAATAAACGCAGAATAAAGGGTTATAAAGTAGCACAAATTGTTGGTAAATTAATAAATAATGCTAAACAATCACTGAAAAATGATGGTTGAGTGGATCAGAATGGACATCCCTTTGCGACATTTTGGAACTCTGGCTCAGTATCATTTCATTTGACTGCATGTCGTATTAATAACCTTTAAAACGTACCTCCACTCCCTCAACCCTTTATGTCAGTATAATATATATGGTTTTGGAACTCAGATTTTAGTAGATGTGTTATAAAGAAAATTCAATTCTCTATCTCTGTTTGTGTATTTATTACAGACACTGAATACAATCTTCTAACGGTTAAACTTTGGTTCTTTTGGTCAACCAATTTGGACTCAAACTTAGAAAAATACTATACTTTATCCCGCAAGGAAGGTAATTTTTAGAATAAACATGTATTTAGTAAATGTTTAAATGTGCGAATGTTATGTATGTAATACAGTCCAAGATAAAGCAAGTATAAAATGGGGATATATTTTGCTTATTTTGTAGTTGTGGGATTGACAACAATTTATAACAAAATATATTTAGAATGTTGGCCAATCATGTCTGTGTTCACAATGTGACATATTATTAAACAAATGGTAGCTGTGTACGCCACAGTGGCTAGCATTTGCATATCATGGCATCAAACATTGAGAGACCAACTGCTAGAAAGCACACTGACACATGTATTCACCAATCAGTTAGGGGACTGATCAGTGTGGTGTCATCCAGCCATTAAGTGTTTCAAATTGGGTTACTTAACATTATTAGCACGAATCGCCAATGGAGGCAGTAGGGTGAGAAACCACATCATGACACAATACGTCAAGTTGAACTGTCCGGCTTAGATGTGATGGTACTATAGGCTGTTCACACCAAATTGGGCTCTTTACACTTTTCATAATGGTGCTATAACACTCACATGGCACATGTAAGCACTATTATTTAACTTCAGTTCCTGTATAATTGAAAATGAAAACTGAGTTACGACTTAATACGTAATCTTTATTGACATTTGGGTGCATACATCCATATATTAAATACAAGAGGCATCAAGAAGTGCTCACTTTAATGAAAAACATTTATTTAATGCGAATATTTTGCTACGAAATATGTCTAGTAGCTCGTTTAATGTGTTTTATTTATGTGATGACTTTTTTAAAGGTGAATATTTCGAGTATTTTTAAATCACCGTAGATCTTTCAAGAGACACTAATCACTCCCGCAGATAATATTGTAGTAATTTCGCCCTATAAAACTTTAACAATCAATAAATATTTCCTGTAATCCAAATTTGCTAAGACATGTCGGGTAATCATCACAGTGAATGTAAATAGGCTTTTAATTTATGAACAGAACCAAATTATTTAACTTTTCCGCATTATCATCACATGAAACAGGACAAGCTAAACTTTACACACTCATAGGTGTAATCCACCTATGCATTGGATTACAGTTAAAAAGGCTCACTCAGGAATGCGTGAAGCAAATATGAAACTTGCAATAAAAGACTTTTGGGATAACATGCTGTGCATTTTGGAGTAATATTGGCCACTTACTGGAGAAGCACGCAGTAAATGTACAGTAGTTGATCGAGTATTCATTCGACTGGGAAGTCTAGACTTCAGACTGTTGATTCCGACACATTTCATGATCTCTAAATATCTTACATATGAAAACATTATTTTACATTGTGTATATTTTAATGTTTTAGTGATTATCACTTTATGTTTTCAAATATCTTGTGTGTGTGTTGGGCAAATTGATTTATAATGCAATACTTCATTTCAAATTTAAAATTATGCATGTTTGTGAAGTATTTTCTTCCAGTGGTTCGGTGTGGTCTGAGCAAATATTTTTACTATTCGTTTCTCTGATCTGATACATGCTATTTCATAATTCCGACAGTTTTCACCACTAATTTATAACTGCAATACATATAATGTGTTAGTGTGCATTCAGACTAAACTGAGCTGAAAGAAATATTATTCCTGTTTTGTATGCATTTTCTCGAAAGCCATGTCCCCTGTAGCAGTTAGCCACGGCTGCTCTGTAGCAAGCACCTGTGACTTGGAAGGGGGCAGCCTGCCAACATACCCGAAGTGGGACTTAGAAATATTTTCAGCTACACAAGGTCACTAATTTATTTGTGACAAGAAGTGTAAATTTGTGTTGTTGGAGATGACAAAATTTTGAAGGATTCTATTACTCATTACTTAACTTAATATTAAATCTGGTAGTTATAAGGGTTCAACTCGTGTAAAGGAAATCCATAAACAAATGCATGCAGAAGTATCTTGCTATATATATTTATGTATGTTCAATTTGATAACAACAGACTTGTTGAATATTTAGCAGTAATTTATCATCATACAAAGCACAGTTCTTGTATTCATATGTGCAATATCTGTCAAAAATCTATTAGACAATTCTTGGGATAAATTTTTTGATATATATAATAAACTGGAAATTTAACAAATAAATAGGGAATCTTTCTGAAAATTCTCGAAACAATATACGGTTCTGTAGTTATTGCTGTTCTAAAGACATGGTTAGAACCAATTTAGAAAATATGGGCTTACATTTATACTATTATGTATCATCATATTTCCATATTAAATTAAAGATGTTTCCTACAAAATGTCATTAACACATCTATATTTTATTACATTATTTATTTGATTCACTCCTGGAAGTATACATGGGAACATATTTAAAGAAATATTCTTATTATTTAAGAATGCCAATATATTTCTCACACTTTCCTGCCAGGTAGAATTTAACTCCAAAGCTAACAAACAAATATATGAAATATGCTAAGAATTATTTGAAGGAATCCCAACATGTCAGTTTAAATTTGGATTACCACATAAATGAATATTATATGAGTCTATCCCTAGACATTTGTTTAAAAATTACAAATGTGTTGAACACTGAGGACAAAATCACATGAAATGACTATGAAGATATTAGTGTGACACACTTCTAAGGGTGAAAGAAAATATAAGGAAGAATAAAATAATGTTAGAAAAACTGCTAGAGATGCATGAGTTAGATACCAGTCATCTTTGAACATCAAGTTATAATGCATGTCACATAGGCTGTAAATTTTTACACAATGGGCACCAGCAGCCTACATTCCAGGAAACATTAGGATAGACTATTCGTGGTTCCTCCACCCTGTTTTAACAATTTAACATTATAGTTCTCATAGCACAGAAGATTATTGCAAACATTTCTTATGGCAGGTGTTTGTGTTAACAGTGACAAAGTTATATACACACACATACATATGTGTGTGTGTGTATATATATATATATATATATATATATATATATATATATATATATATATATATATATATAGAGAGAGAGAGAGAGAGAGTATGTGAATTAACCTCAGTAGTATGTATATTATAACAGGCTATCTTAACATTTCTGTACAAAAAAAGAGAATTAAAGAATTGATAAAATTCAGAGAATTATGCTGTACACATTTGTGTAGAAATCCTCCAAACTCAACAGATCTGGCAGAATTATTTTCGAAATTTCTCTAAATATTGTACATATATGCATGTTAACCTCATTTTTAGACACCTCCAGCAGGAATATAATATTTTATTCTCTACATAATATAGTATATTATACTTTTGTAAAGTTTTACTCCTAGAACACAATATAGTTTAAGAATCTATTAGTAATTTTTGGCATAATGAAAACATTTGAAGATTTATTTAGTTCTACATGTCTGGGAGAAATCTGTGCTCACATTCTCGATATTAATATTCTATGAACATTTGTGTTGGAGATGAAAAATTTTGAATTGTTTTAATTTTTACTTACCTTAGTATTAAATCTGGTAGTCATTGGGGTTCAAAACATATAAGGGCATCTATAAAGAAATACTTGCATAGTATCATGATTTATATAATTATGTAGTTTCAATTTGATAACACAGACTTGTTGAGTATTTAGCAGTTATTTCTCATCATACAAAACACATTTGTTGTATTCTTCATGTTCACAATATCAGGCAAAAATCTATAAGACAATTCTTGTCATAAAATTATTAATATATACATATATATTTTTATATGTATATATTTATATGCATATATATAATAAATTGGAAATTTAACAAATGTATTGGTAATTTTTCAGAAAATACTTTATAAAATATAAGGTTAGGTAGTTATTGCAGTTTTAAAAACATAGTTTGTACCAATTTGTAAAATATTGGCTTACAATTATACAATTATCTATTATTGTATTTCAAAAGTAAATTAAAGTAGTTTCGTGCTAAATGTCATTAACAAATTTATATTTTAGTATATTATTTAAATGATATACTCCGGAAGTAAGTTTATATGAGAAGATATCTGAAGAAAACTGTTTATTAGAATATGCCAATAAATTTCTCACTCATTCCAGCCAGTAGGGCTGAACTCCGAATATAACAGACAAAGTAATGAAATATGCCGAGAATTATCTGAAGGAATCACAACAATGTCAGTTTAAATTTGGATTAACACAGAAATGAATATTATAAGGGTTTATGCCGAGAATTTGTTTAAAAATTACATATGTGTTGACCTCTGAGGACAACATGGCAGGTAATGATTATAAATGTATTAGTCTGACACACTTCTAGGTGTGAGATGTAATATTAGGAAGAATTAAATTATGTTAGAAAATCTGTCAGGAAATGCTTGATTTAGATACCAGTCAAATTTGAACTTCATGTTATAACACATGTCATATAGGCTGTAAATTTTCACTCAATGGGCACCAGCTGCCTACATCCCAGGAAACATTAGGGTAGACTATTTGTGGTTTCTCTGCCCCTTAAAATCAGATATTGTAGGTCTCATAGAACAGAAGATTATGTCAAACATTTCTTTGGCAGGTGATTGTGATAAAAGTGACAAAGCCATATATACATATATATGGAGAGAGATATATAGAGAGAGTAAGTGTCAATTAACATCCAAAATCATTCAACTTATCTGAGGGGGCAAAATATTTAAATTATTGTCATACAATCATACTATATAATTTTTTGTTGTCAGTATAAAACATACATAGAGGTAATATTTCAGTTATTTCTCTGCATATTGTATACAAGTGTGGGTTATATTCAGTGTTAAACAAATCAGGTCGAAAACTGTTATTAAACTATCTGTGCACACTCACAATATATATACATTGGTCAGGTAAACCTTCAAGTAATTGACTATTCTAATTTCTATCTGTACATTTTTAGCAGTGAACTCATGCGATACTCAGCACATTTTTTAGGAATCTATGTGTAAATGATTGGTACACGTATGATACTGTATCGTATAATATAGTATATATCGCGATATATATGATTATATGGATTCAATTTTTTAATGTACCAGTATTTAGAATTTAGTAGTTATTTCTCATACTACAATACCATTCTTGTATTCATCATATTCATAATATCTAGCACAAATCTACGAGACAATTTTTGGCATAAAATTATTGATATATGCATATATATTTATATACATATATAATAAACTGGAAGTTTAGCACATATATAGGTAATTTTTCAGAAACAACTTGGGAAAATGTACGGTTATGTAGTGATTGCTGTTCAAAAATCATTGTTTGAACCAATTTATAAAATATTGTCTTACAATAATACTATTATCTATTATTGCATTTCCATATTAAATTAAAAAGTATTTTCCTGCTTAATGTCACAAACAATTTTATATTTTATTATATTATTTAAATGATTTACTCCTGAAAGTATGTTTATATGGGAGATATCTAAATAAATGATTTTTATTATTTAAATATGCATACAAATTTCTCATTTATTCCTGCCAGTAGGTTTGAAATCCGAAGCTAACAAACAAATGTATGAAATATGATGAGAATTTTCTGAAGGAAACCCAACAATGAGAGTTTAAATTTAGATTAAAAATAGAAATGAATATTATATGAGCATATGCTAAGAATTTGTTTAAAATTAGAGATGTGTTGCATTATGAGGACAACATTACATGTAATGACTATGAAGATTTTAGTGTGACGCACTTCAAGTGTGAGAGGAAATATAAGAGGGAATTAAATTATGTCAGAAAACCTGGGAGGATATGCCTGATTTAGATACCAGTCATCTTTGTGCAACATGTTATAACACATGTCTAATAGACTATAAATTATAAACAATGGACACCAGTTGCCGACATTCCAGGACACATTAGGATAGACTATTCGTGGTTTCTCCACCTATTTTAAAATCAAATCTTGTAGGTCTCATAGAACAGAAGATTTTGTCAAACATTTCTTATGGCAGATGATTGTGATAAAAGTGACAAAGCCATATAGATACACAGTAACATATATATATATACACAGTTTTATATATATATATATATATATATATATATATATATATATATATATATATATATATATATATATATATATATATATATATATATGGAGAGAGATATAGCTAGAGTGATAGAGTATATGAATTTACATCAGATATCACTCAATATTTCTGACAGGGCATAATATTTAAATTATTGTCAGACAATCATACTATATAAATATTTCTGTTGTCAGTATATAACAGATTTGGAGGAAATATTTAAGTAAATTCTCTGCATTTGGCACAATTGTGTACTATTCAGTGTCGAACAAATCTGGTCGAAAACTGTTATTAAACTCTCTGTGCACACTCTCACAGTATATATACATTTGTTAGGTAAACTTTCAAGTAAATGACTATTCTGAATTCTATCTTGGCATTTTCGAAAGTCTGAACTCGTGTGATGAGTTCAGCACGTTGATCGAAAATCTATGTGTAAATGCTTGATAAACATATCATGTATCGTCTAATATAGTCTGCACACAACAAACCTGCTAGGATCCATCACAATGTTCTTGGCATATAATTTCATTTTGGTATTAAAGGGTAGTATATCCTGTTGGACTTATAAAAGCACATCGTCGTTCCATATGACTGGTTGTGTGTAAATCTTAGTGCACTGTTGAAATGATATACTCATTTGTAGGTTACACAATATAAATTTATCTTGCAGGATTCTATGAGTAATGTCTCCTCACAATAATATACTTTATAATAATTGTGTAATTATCAGTAGCAGGAAAGTAGTAGAAATCTATTAGTTAATTGTCATAATAATATTATAATTCTGTATTTAACAGGTTTACACTGGAATTTGTGTCAATTCTCATTATGAGAAACTATTATTCCACATACAGTAAAGTAGTTACCCTTTGTATTCGAAACACTGTCCGGCAATCTAACTGAAATATCAGTACTATGTATATTATCATGGGCTATCTTAATATGCTACACAGAGAGATTTAAAGAACTGAGAAAATTCGAGCATATTGCTTTACACATTTGTGGGGTAATCCTCCAAGTTCAACAGATCTGGAATAATAATTATCGAAATTTCTCTAAATATTGTACATATATGCATGTTAAACTCGATGTTCGACACCTCCAGCAGGAATATAACTTTTATTCTTTACATAATCTCATACACCATACTTTGGTAAAGTTTTACTGCTAGTACATAGCAAAGTCTAGGAATTAAATAGTAATTTTTGGCATACTGCATACATTTGTAGATTTAGATAGTTCTGCATATCTGGGAGGAATCTATTTTCACATTCTCAGTATTAATGTACTATGTACATTTGTGTAGTTGGAGATTTAAAAAGGCTTTGAGAATTCTATTACTCAGTACTTAACTTAATATGAAATCTGGTAGTTATAAAGATTAAACACATATCTGGGGAACCTATATACAAATACTTGCATAGTATATTGCTATATATAATAATGTAATTTCCATTTGATAACAACAGACAAGTTGAGCATTTGGCTGTAATTTGTCATAAAAAACATGTTTCATGTATTCTTCATATTTGCATAATAAGCCAAGAATCTATGAGATAAATCTTGGAATATAGCAAATGACATACATATTTATGATACACTCGAAATTTAACAATTGAAAAGGGAACCTTTCAAAAAATCTCAGTACAATATACCATTATGTAGTAATTGCTGTTCTATAAACATGGTTCTAACCAATTTGTAAAATATGGGCTTACAATTATACTATTATTTGTAATTATATTTCCATAGAAAATAAAAGTAGTTTCCAGCTTAATGTCATCAACACATATATATTTTTTAAATATTATTTATATGACTGACTCCTGGAAGTAGGTTTATATTGGAAGATATCTAATGAAAAGGTTTTATTATTTAAGTATGGCAATATATTTCTCACTCATTACTGCCAGTAGAGTTGAGCTTCGAAGCTAACAAACAAATGTATGAAGAATGCTGAGAACTTTCTAAAGGAATCACAACATGTCTGTTTAACTTTGGATTACCACAGAAATGAATATTTTATCAGTTTATGCTGAAAATTTATTAAAAAATTATTAATTTGATGAAATATAAGGACATTGCATTTAATGACTATGAAGATATTAGTATGACACACTTCTAGGGGTGAGACATAATTTAAGAAGGATAAAATTATATTAGAAAACTTGCCTGGAGATGCCTGATTTAGATACCAGTCATCTTTGTACATCATGTTATAATGCATGTTAAACTGGCAGTCTGTTTTCAAACAATGTTCACCAGCTGCCTAAATTCCAGGAAACAGTAAGATTGTCTATTCGTGGTTTCTTCACCCCATATTAAAATCTTACAATGGAGGTGTCATAGAACAGATATTATGGCACACAAATTCTTATGGTTGGTGATTGTGATAAAATCGATAAAAGGTGTGTATATATATATATATATGTGTGTGTGTGTGTGTGTGGAGATATATAGATAGAGAAAGTGTGAATTAACCTCAGAAATAATTTAACATTTCTGACAGTGCTAAATATTTAAATTCTTGTCATACAATCATATTATATACATTTTTCTGTTGACAGTATATAACAGACTGGGTGGAAATATACCAATAATTTCTCTGCATATTGTATACAATTGTGAGTTATATTCAGGGTTGAACAAATCTAGTCGAAAACTCTTATTAAACTGCCTGTGCACGCTCACACTATATATAAATTTGCTAGCTATAAATTCGAGTGCATAATTCTTTTGTAATCTATCATTACACTTTGTGTAGTGTGTACACAATATAACTGCAGCTCTTTGGTCAGGCATCTAGGAGTATATTTTTGGTAAACATAACACTGTATGATTATATAGTGCGAATTAATATGGGTGGAATTTGTCTCAAAGTTCTGAGTGTATTAATTCAATTTTTTCATAAAGGGTAGCAACATACTGTCAGACTTATATTATTTAATTCTCTGCTCATCGTCGTACCATATGACTGTTTGTAAATATAAGCACATTCTTGCAATGATATACTCATTTGTGGGTTACAAAATAGAAATTTATCTTGCAGGATTCTATGAGTTATGTCTCCTTAAGATAAGATACTGTATAATAATTGTGTTGTTATTAGTTCCAGGAAAGTAGTAGAAATCTATTAGTCAATTGTCATAACAATATTATAATTATGTAGTCAACTAGTTTACACTGGAATTTGGTTGAATTCTCATTATGATTAATCTGTAAACATATTGTAGTTATCCTTTGCATTCAAACAACTGTCCGGCAATCTAACATTGAAATATATTTAATATGCATATTATCATGGGCTATCTTTAGATTTCCAAACAAAGATAATTAAACAATTGATATAATTAAAATAATAATGCTGTGCACTTTGTGTAGAAATCATCCAAAATCAACAGATCTGGCAGAATTATTTTTGAAATTTCTCTAAGAATTGTAAATATATGCATGTTAACCTCAATGCTTGACACCTCCAGGAGGAATATATTTTTCTATTCTCTACATAATATCATACATTATACTTTTGTAAATTTTTACTCATAGTAGACAATACAATTTTGGAATCTATTAGTAATTTTCAGCATACTACACACATTTGTGGATTTACATAGTTCTGCATGTCTTATTCTCGGTATAAAATAATGTGTACATTTGTGTTGTTGGTGATGCAAAAATTACAAAGGGTGATTTCTTCCTAATTACTTAAGTAGATATTAAATCTGGTAGTTATTGGGATTTAACCCACATAAAGGGAATCTACAAGCAAATACTTGCATAGTGTCTTGCTATAATTATGTAGTTTCAATTTAATAACAACATACTAGTTGAGCATTTGGCAGTAATTTCCCACCATAAAAGCACAGTTAGTGTATTCTGAATAGTTGCAATACCATGAAAAAATCTATGAGACAATTCTTGACATAAAATTTATAAATATAAAATTAACTGGTAATTTAATAAATTTATTGGTAATCTTTCAAAAATTCTCAGTACAATATACCATTATTTAGTTATTGCTGTTTTAAAAACATGTTTAGAACCTATTTGGAAAATATTGTTTTACAATTATACTATTATATATATTTACATATTCCCATAGTATATTAAAGCAGTATCCAACTAAATGCCATCAACACATTTACATTATATTAATATGATAAACACCTGGATGTAGGTTTATATGGTAAGATATCTAAATAAATATAATTATTATCTAAGTATGCTAATATATTTATCACTAATTCCTGCCAGTAGTTTTGAACTCCGAAGCTAACAAACAAATGTATAATGTATGCTTAGAATTTTCTGAAGGAACACCAACACGTCAGTGTAACTTTAGATTACCACAGCTATGAATATGCTAAGATTTAATGCCGTGAATTTGTTTGCAAATTACAAATGTGATGAACTCTGAGGACAACTTTACATTAAACGACTATGAAGATATTACTGTGACCCAAAATAGAGGTTAGAGATAACATAATGAGGAATTAAATTATAGCAGAAATCCTCCTGGAGAAGCTGGAAGATATTATTCATCTTGGTAATTCATGTTATAATGCATATCATAACAGCAGTAAGTTTTCACACAATGGACACCAGCTGCCTACATTCAAGGAAACAGTATGATAGAATGAACGTGGTTTCTCCACCCCATTTTTTAATCAAACATTGTACTTCTCCTAGAACAGAAGATTATGGCACTTTTCTTATTGCAGGTGATTGTGATAAAAGTGACGAAGCCATATATATGGAAAAAGAGATATATAGATAGAGTGAGAGAGTGTGTGAATTATCCTCAGAAATCATTCAATATTTCTGACAGGGCTAAATATTTAAATTCTTGTCAAACAATCATACTATATATATTTTTCTGTTGTCATTGTACATAAGACTGAAAGGAAATATTTGAGTAATTTCTCTGCATATCATATACAACTGAGTTATATTCAAGGTTGAAAAATCTGGTCAAAAACTGTTATTATACTCTCTGTGCACTCTCTTTATACACATTTGCAAGGTAAAGCTTTGAGTGTATGATTTCTCTAGAATCTATTGGTACATTTCGATAGTCTGTACATGATATCAGCTCTTTGATCAGGAATCTGTGGCTACATACTGGAAATGCATATACCAAACCATTTTATATTGTCAGTGCCCACGAAATCTCGCTTGAATCTATCACAACATTCCGAATGTATTATTTAATTTTGTCGTTAAAAGAAACTACACTGTGCTGGACTTTTAAATTTTAATTCTCAACACA
Organism: Dryococelus australis; assembly: GCA_029891345.1. Taxonomy (NCBI): domain Eukaryota; kingdom Metazoa; phylum Arthropoda; class Insecta; order Phasmatodea; family Phasmatidae; genus Dryococelus; species Dryococelus australis. Next base: position 167,080,347 of record CM057009.1, on the reverse strand, counting down.
TTGTCATTCAGTATGACTGACTGGTTGTAAATCTCAGTACATTCTTGCAATGATAAACACATTTGTGGAATAAAAATTGTAATATATTTGCAGGATTCTACAAGTATAGTCTCTCTATAATAAGATAGTGTATAATAAATAATTGTACCGTTCACAGTGCCAGGAAAGTAGTAGATATATATTTTGCAATTGTCATAATAATATCATTATTCTCTAGTTAACAGGTTTACACTGGAATTTGTGACAATTTTCATTATGATCTAAATATTAATCTTTATACAATAACATAGTTACCCTTTGCATTCAACCAAGTGGCCGGCAATCTAACAGTGAAATATCAGTATTATGTATATTATCATGGGCTATCTTAAGATTTCTACACAAAGAGATTTGAAAAATTAAGAAATTTCAGAGCATGTTGCTTTACACATTTGTGTAGAAATCCTCCAATCTCAACAGATCAGGCAGAATTATTTTCGAAATTTCTCTAAATATTGTTCATATATGCATGTTAACCTCAATTTTCGACACATACAGCAGGAATGTAATATTTGATGTTACATAATATTGTACATTATAATTCTGTGAAGGTTTACACCGAGTTCACACTATATTTAGGAATCTTTTAGTAATTTTAAGCATACTTACATTCATGAGAAATTACCTCTCTGTGAGGAATCTTTGTTCACATGCTCGGTATAAATATACTATGTACATTTGTGTTGGAGATAAATTTTTTTTGAAGGATTATATTACTAATTACTTAATTTAATATTAAATCTGGTAGTTATTGTGGTTCTCACATAAAGGGAATCTATAACCAAATACTCGAATATTATCTTGCTATATATAATTATGTAGTTTCAATTTGATAACACAGACTTGTTAAGCATTTAGCAGTTATTTCTCATCATACAATGCACATTGCTTGTATTCATAATCACTATATAGGGAAAAATCTACCAGACAATTCTTGCACAAAATGATTGATATATACATATAATTTATATTCATATACATATAGATTTATATACTGGAAATTTACCAAATGTTTTTTGAATTTTTCAGAAAATTATTGTTAAACTATATGGTCATGTTACTTCTGTTCTAATAACATGGTTAGAACCAATTTGTTACACATTGACTTTCAATTATACTATGATCTATTATTGTATTTCCATAGTAAATTAAAGTATTTTCCTGCTAAATTTCATCTACAAATTTATATTTTATCACATTATTGAAATGATTTACTCCTGGAAGTAGGGTCATAACAGAATATATCTAATGAAAAGGATTTATTATTTTGGCATTCCAAAATATTTCTCATTCATTTCTGCCAGTAGATTCAAGCTCTGGAACTAACAAACAAATGTATTAAAAGAATGCTGAGAATTTTCAAAGGAATCCCAACATGTTAATTTAACTTTTGATTACCACAGAAATGAATATTCTGTAAATTTATGCCTGGAATTGGTTAAAAAAATTACTAACATGTTGAACTATGAGGACAACATTAAATGCAATGACTATGAAGATATTAGTGCGATACACTTCTAGGGGAGAGAGAGATAATATAAGGATGAATCAAATTATGTTAGAAAACCTGCCTGGAGATGCCTGATTAAAATACCAGTCGTCTTTGTACATCATGTTATAATGCATGTCATATTGGCAATACATTTTCACACAATGGGCACCAGCTGCCTAAATTCCAGGAAACAGTAGGATAGTCTATTCGTGGTTTCTCCACCCGTTTTTAAATCTAACATTGTAGGTCTCATAGAAGAGAGATTGTGTAACAACAATTCTTATAGCAGGTGATTGTGATAAAAGTGACAAATGTATATATATATATGTATATATATATATATATATATATATATATATATATATATATATATATATATATAGAGAGAGAGAGAGAGAGAGAGAGAGAGAGTGTGAATTACCCTCAGAAATAATTCTACATTTCTGATGGGACTAAATATTTAAATTTGTGTCGTACATCAAACTATACAATTTTTTTTGTCAAAGTACAACAGACTGAGTGAAAATATTTAATAATTTATCTGCATTTTGTATACAATTGTGAGTTATATTAAGAGTTGAACAAATCTTATCGAAAACTGTTCAAATATTTGGTAATAATAAACTATGTACATTTGTATTGGAGATGAAATTTTTTTTAAGTATTCTGTTACTAATTACTTAATTTAATATTAAATGTGGCAGTTATTGGGGTTCAAAAAAATAGAAAGGGCATCTAAAAAACACTTGCATACTACATGCTATATGTAATAATGTAGTTTCAGTTTGATAACAACAGACTAGTTGAGAATTTAGCAGTAATTTCCCATCATACAAAGCAGATTTCTTGTAATCTTCATATTCACAATATTAGGCAAAAATCTATGTGACAATTCTTTACATAAAATTATTGATTCATACAAATTTACATAATAAACTGGAAATTTAACAAATGCATTGCTGATTTTTCAGAAAATACTTGGTTAACTATATGGTTATATGGTTATTGCTGTTCTAAAACCATCGTTTGAACCAATTTGTATAATATTGGCTTACAAATATACTGTTATCAATTATTGTATTTCCATTGTAAATTAAAGTAGTTTCCTGCTAAATGTCATCAACAAATTTATATTTTATAATATTATTTAAATGTTTTCTCCTGGAAGTAAGTTTATATAGGACAATATCTAAAGAAACGTTTTTATTTTTAAGTATGAGATTAAATTTCTCACTCATTCCTGCCAGTAGGGTTGAACTCCGAAGCTAACAAACAAATGTATGAAATATGTTGAGAATTTTCTGGAGGAAACACAACATGTCAGTTTAAAGTTGGATTACACAGAAATTATTATAATATGAGATTATGCCTAGAATTTGTTTAAAAATTACAAATGTGTTGAACTCTGAGGACAACATTACATGTAATGACTATGAAGATATTAGTGTGACACACTTATAGGTGTGGGAGATAATATAAGGGGGAGTTAAATTATGTTAGAAAACCTGCCTGGAGATGCCTGATTTAGATACCAGTCATTTTTAAACTTCATGTTATAACAAATGTCACATATGTTGTAAATTTTCACACAATGGTCACCAGCTGCCTACATTCCGGGAAACATTAGGATAGACTCTTCGTGGTTTCTCTCACCCATTTTATAATCAGACATTGTAGGTCTCATACAACAGAAGATTATGGTAAATATTTCTTATGGTAGGTGATTGTTATAAACGTGATAAAGCCATATATATATATATATATATATATATATATATATATATATATATATATATATATATATATATATATATATATATATATATATATATATATATATATATATATGTGTGTGTGTGTGTGTGTGTGTGTGTGTGTGTATGCGAAGAGAAAGACAATAGAGAGAAAGAGAGAGAATGCGAGTTAACCTCAGAAATCATTCAATATTTCTGACATGGCTAATTATCTAAATTCTTTTCATACAATCATACTATTAAATTTTTTTATTGTCACTTTATAGCAGACTGGGTGGAAATATTTCAGTATATTCTCTGCATATTGTATACAATTGTGAGTTATATTCAGAGGTGAACAAATCTGGTCGAGAACTGTTATTAAAATCTTTGTGCACTCTCATACTATATATATTTTTTAGGTAAACCATCACATGTTAGATTATTCTAAATTCTGATGGTACATTTTCGGGAGTTTGAACACACCATAATTTCAGTACTTTGATCGGGAATTTATGTGTAAATGCTTGGTAGGCATATGATCCTATATCCATTTATATAGACAGCACCCAAAAATATGGCAGGAATCTATCACAACATTCTGAGTATATTATTTCATTTTGGTTTTAAAGGGTATCAAAATCCCGTCGGACTTAAAACATTTAATTCACAGCACATTGCCATACAGAATGGCTGACTGGTTGTAAATCCCAGTACATCCTTGCATTATATACTCATTTTTGGAATACAAAATTGCAATTCATTTGCAGAATTCTCCTTATAATAACAGACTGTATAATAATAGTGTAGTTATTAGTGCCTGGAAAGATGTAGGAATTTATTTGTTAAATGTCATAATAATATTACAATTCTGTAGTAAACAAGTTCAAACAGGAAATTGTGTCAATTCTCTTTATGAGCAAGCTGTTAATATATAAACAATAAAGTACTTACTTGTAATCAACCAACTGGCCAGCAGTCTTACAGTGAAATATCAAGACTATGTATATTGTCAAGGGCTATCTTTAAATTTTTACACTAAGAGATTATAAAAATTGAGGAAATTCGAGTATATTGCTTTACACATATTTGTGGAAATCCTCCAGGCTCAAATGATCTGGCAGAATAATTTTCAAAATTTCTCTAAATATTGTTTATATATGCATGTTAACCTCATTGTTCGACTCCTCCTGCAGGAGTATAACATTTCATTATGTACATAATATCATACATTATATTTTTGTACACTTTTACTCCTAGTACACTATGTAGTTTATGTATCTATTAGTAATTTTCTGCATACTGCACACATTTGTGGATTTACATAGGTCTATATGACTAGGAGGAAACCGTGTTCACATTCTCTGTATTGATAAACAATATACATTGTATCGGAGATTGAAAAATTTCGAATATTCTATTACTAATTACGTACCTTAATATTAAATCTCGTAGTTGTGGGGGTTCAGAGCATATAAAGGACATCTATAAACAAATACTTGCATAGTATCTTGCTTTATATAGTTATGTAGTTTTATTTAATAACAAACAGACCAGCTGATCATTTAGCAGTAATTTCTCATAATACAAAGCACATTTCTTGTATTCTTCATATTCATAACATCAGGCAAAAATCTAAGAGACAATTCTTGGCATTGTATTAATTGATATATACATATATAATAAACTGGAAATTTAACAAATGTATTGGAAATCTTTCATAATATTCTCGGTAGAATATACCATTATATAGTTTTTGCTGTACTGAAAACAAGGTTAGAACCATTTAGTAAAATATGGTCTTACATTATGCTATTATGTATAATCGTATTTCCATAGGAAAAAGTTTTTTCCAGCTAAATGTCATCAAAACATTTATATTTTATTATATTATTTAAATGATTGACTCCTGGAAGTAGGTTTATATATGATGATATCTAATGAAATATTATTATTTTAGTTTGCCAATATATTTCTAACTCATTCCTACCAGTAGAGTTGACCTAAGCTAACAAACAAATGTATGAAATATTCGGATTATTTTCTGAACAAATCCCAACATTTCTATTTTACTTTGGATTACCACAGAAATGAATATTCTATGAGTCTATGCCATGAATTAATTTAAAAATTACAGATGTGTTCTACTATGAGGACAACATTACATGTAATGACTATGAAGATATTAGTGCGACACACTTCTAGGGGAGAGATAATATAAAGAGGAATCAAATTATGTTAGAGAACCTGCCTGGAGATGCCTGATTTAGATACCAGTCATCTTTGTAGATCATGTTATGATGCATGTCATATTGACAATACATTTCCAGACAATGGGCACCAGCTGCCTTAATTCCAGGAAACAGTAGGATAGTATATTTGTGGTTTCTCCACTCCATTTTAATGTAATATTATAGGTCTCATTGATCAGAGATTATGGCATAATATTTCTTATGGCAGGTGATTCTACATTTCTGACAGGGCTAAATATTTAAATTCTTGTCATACAATCATAATATATACATTTTTCTGTTGTCAGTATACAACAGACTGGGAGGAAATATGTCAGTAATTTCTCTGCATATGGTATACAATTGTCAGTTATATTCAGAGATGAAAAAATAAGCTCGAGAACTGTCATAAAAGCCTCTGTGCACACTCGCATTGTGTATATATTTGTTAGGTAAAGCTTCGATTGTGTGACTATATTGAAATCTATCAGTACATTTTCGAAAGTCTTTATATCAGAATTCATATCTGCATTCAGGAATATATTCTATTTTCTTGAAATACATGTACCCTGTCTTACATTACACCCAGGATTGGGCAGGATTCTATCACAAAGTTTTGAGAGCATTATTTCATTTTGATCCTAAAAAGAGGTAACTTCCTGTAGGACTTTAAGAATTATATTTTCGGCACATTGTCATTCAGTATGACTGACTGGTTGTAAATCTCAGTACATTCTTGCAATGACTTGCACATTTGTGGAATAAAAAAGTGTAATATATTTGAGGGCTTCTATGAGTAAAATCTCCGTATAATAAGATACTGTATAATTATTGTGTAGTTATCAGTGCCAGGAAAAGAGTAGATATATATTTTTAATTGTTATTGTAGTATTATAATTCTGTAGTTAACAAGTTTACACTGGAATTTGTGTCAATTCTCTTTATGATCTAAATATTAATCTATATACAATAACATTTTTACCCTTTGCATTCAACCAAATGGCTGGCAACATAACTGTGAAATATCAGTACTATGTATATCATCATGGGCTATCTTTAGATTTACACACAAAGGGATTTAAAAAATCGAGAAAATTCAGATCATAATGATGTACATATTTGTTTAGAAATCCTCCAAGTTCAACATACCTGGCAGAATTATTTTCGAAATTTATCTAAATTTTGTACAAATATACATGTTTACCTCATTGTTCGACATCTCCAGGAGGAAATATATATTTTTATTCTCTATATAATATTATACATTATACTTTTGTAAAGTTTTACTCCTAGTACACCTTATAGTTTAGGAATCTATTAGTCATTTTGGCATACTCCACACATTTGTGAATTTACATAGCTCTGCATGTATGGGAGGAATATGTGTTCACAGTCTTGGTATTTACATACTTTGTGCATTTGTGTTCTTGGAGATGAAACAATTTTGAAGGATTATATTACTCATTACTTAATTTAATATTAAATCTGGTAGTTATTGGGGTCCAACTCATGTAAAGGGAATCTATAAACAAATATTTGCATAGTATCTTGCTATATATAATTATGTATTTTCAATTCAATAACACCAGACTTGTTGCATGTCTAGCAGTAATTTTTCATCATACAAAGCACAGTACTTGTATTCTTCATATTTGCAATATCTGAGACAATTCTCTGCATAAAGTGTTATATATAATAAACTGGAAATTTAAGTAATATAAAGGGAATCTAACTGAAAATTCTCGAAATAATTAATGGTTATGTAGTTATTGCTGTTCTAATAACATGGTTAGAACCAATTTTAAAATATTGGTTTACAATTATAATATTATGTATTATCATATTTCCATAGTATACAAAAGAAGTTTCCTAAAAATGTCCTAAACACATTTATATTTTATTATGATATTTATTAGATTGACTCTGGTAAGTAGGTAAATATGGGAAGATATATATATATATATATATATATATATATATATATATATATATATATATATATACACACACACACACACAGAGAGATTATAGAGAGAGTATGTGGATTAACCTCAGAAATTATTCAACACTTCTGACAGGGATAAAAATTTAAATTCTTGTCGTACAATCTTACTAAATAAATTTTCTGTTTTCGATATACAACAGACTGGGAGGAAATATTACAGTAATTTCTCTGCATATTGTATTCAATTGTGAGTTACATTCAGAGTTGAACAAATCTGGTGGAAAACTGTTATTAAACTCTCTGTGCAGTCTCACGCTATATATACATTTGTTAGGTAAACCTTCAAGTATATGACTATTCTAAATTCTATATGTACATTTTCGGCACTCTGAAACGTGCGCTAAGTTCAGCATTTTGTCAGGAATCTATGCTTACATATTCGGTATACATTTGATACTGTATCCTTTTATATAGTCTGTGCCCAAGAAATCTGGAAGGGATCAATCACAAATTTTAATTGGGAAAAATTTAACTTGGTAGTAAATGGTAGCAACTTCCTGTTGGACTATAACAATTTAATTATCAGCATTTCTTCACACAGTATGACTGACTGGTTGAAAATCTCAGTTCATTCTTGCAAAGATATACACTTTTGTGTGTTTAACAATTGCAATATATATTTCAGGATTCTATGATTAAAATCTCCTCATAATAAGATACTCTATAAAAAAAAAAAAAAAAAAGTGCCAGGAAAGTAGTAGAAATCTATTTGTTAATCATCACAGTACTAATATAATTCTGTAGTTATCAAGTTAAACCCTGGAATTTGTGTAAATTCTCATTATGATCGAAATATTAATCTATATACAATAATGTAATTACTGCATGCATTCAACCAACTGGCCAGCAATCTAACTGTAAAATATCAGTACTATATATATTATAATTGGGTACGTTGTGATTTCTACTCAAAAAAATTTAAAAAAATTGGGAAAATTCAGAGTATATTGCTTTACACATTTGTGTAGAAATCCTCCAAGCTCTACAGATCTTGCAGAATTATTTTCGAAATGTCTCGTAACATTGTACACTTCCCGTCAGAATAAATGAGCAATGGAAAAAGTTAAAGTCCCTTTCGGCAATCTTTGACTTTTGACAAGACTTGTCACCTTGGCTCTTAGGCAGCCAGCAAACCGTAACTATCCGACCAATCGTTCAGCATTTTAACTGCCCTAAGAATCTCTTTAGCTTCGATTGGAGCATCATTCTGACATCAGTTTCTTCAAGTGAATATAACACATTTAATTGGATGAAGCAACTCGTCCTGCGATTTATTAAGTTAATGCAAAAACAGAATATCTCACATAAACTCCTCACTGGAAGTCCATGTCTCACGTGCAAACAAGTAACACTTAGGGGTAATAAACAACCAGTTATAAAGGCGAGCTAAGCTACAGTGCTGTGCAACATAGCTTGTCCCGTAATATTTTAGTGGAATTACCTCACATGAGCTTCACACTAAACGTTTGCGAGTCATGCAAGCAGCCAGCAGAAAGAAAACCAGTCGTAAATGCGTGCTAAGCAACGGTGTTGTACAACATAGCTTGTCCTGAAATATTTTAGCTGGATTACTTCACATGGGCTCCGCACTAAACGTTCGCGAGTTATGCAAGCAGCCAGAGGAAATAAATCCAGCCGTAAAGACGTGCTAAGTGACAGTGTTGTGCAACATAGCTTGTGCTGAAATATTTTAGCATAATTACCACACATGAGTTCCACACTGAACGTTCGCGAGTTATGCTAGCAGCCAGCAGAAATAAAACCAGTTGTAAAGGTTTGTTAAGCAACAGTGTTGTGCAACATAGCTTGTCCTGAAATATTTTAGCAGTATTGCCTCACATGAGTTCCACACTAAATGTTCGCGAGTCATGCAAGCAGCCAGCGGAAAGAAAACCAGTCGTAAATGTGTGCTAAGCGACGGTGTTTTGCAACATGGCTTGTCCTGAAATATTTGAGCAGGATTACCTCACATGAGCTCCACACTAAATGTTCGCGAGTCGTGAAAGCAGGTAACACTTAGCAAAAAGAAACCAATCATAAAGGTGAGCTGAGCTACAGTGTTGTGCAATATAGCTTGTCTCGAGGTATGTAAGCAACATTCGATGCTTCAAACAATGAAACAATAAACATATGTGAAACGACTATAATTACAGATAACTGTAAAAGAGAAATGCATAATTCCTCTGTTAATAATTAAAATATTCCCTGTTCTATGTAAGACAATAAGTTGTTATAATATATATATATATTTTATTAACGATACACAGAAATGAATTTCCTGCTGTCGAACGCATTTTCGAAAAATGAATATCACTCTTTAGCGAAATATATGGTTATATTAATCAGTAAATAAGGCCACTAAACATTAATTAAACAATCGGTGCATGTTGCAGGTGTAATTATTGTATGCGCACATCAAGAATGTGTCTCTTGCAACTAGCTGCTGTCTGCATGAAAAGCCACATCCTATCTAACCGGGCCAATTTCTACCCTGCCAAATCAAATCCTTACGTAGGTTTCATATTATCTACTGTAGCCAGCAGATGTCTGTGCATGTCTGAGCAGTCAGAGCGTGTTAAAAGGTACAAACAGGGGGGAGGCAGGGGGATGGGTTGGTAGAGATATGCACGTCGGTCTGGCCATACTATTGGCTATGGTACTATAGGCTATTCCACAAATATCAGTTACAGTGGGCTCAGGTAGGCATATATAACACAATATAGGACGAAGGACGTTCACAGAGGTACAGGAAATTTATCCTCACTGTTAAAAATTTGCACTTGGCCGCTTTATTTATATAAAACCCCATATAAAAATATACAACTGGAATACTGCTTAGTTTTTAACACTTGGTGCAATTCCATGTGAATTAATGTATATGTACAGTTTATCAAAGTATAGCAAACAGTAATTTCAGGCCAGTGATTTTCTTTTGTAACTAAATAAAATGTTTTATATCTTTATTTGCACAAAGTCGCGAAAATGAGCGTTTTTACTCATAGTGGACTGACACGCACTATAAAGAATGCATACGCACACTGTTTATAACACAAGAAATAAAATAATACATTTACAATCTACAGCATAATGTTCCTCTACTTCACAAATTCCATCCAATTAATCTGTGTGTAAGCATTCTTGCCATGCTAAATGGTAGTTTATGTGAAATCGTGGTCTACACACGCCTAGGTATTCAAATTAAAAAACTTACAAAAATCGCAGTAAAAATTTCGAGTTTATATAAAAAGGTGTTAAGTATCTTGTCGGTTTATGTATTTTTTCTGGAATTCCGATTCACATGAAAAACTTAATGCCACCTGTAAATATGTTCAGCAGATGGTGTAACCAATATAAAAATATTTCTGTAGATTTATGATACAGTTATTTGTACTAACTTAACAGACCATAATATATGTTTGTCTATAATTTATTCCAGTAAATGTTATTCCAAATGCAATGTTCATTAAGAGAAAATATTTTCTCGATAGTGAAACAAATATTGTGCAAATGTGTAATCCTATTTGAAATTTGTTAAAAACTAAAACATTAACTGTTTAAAATTATATGCCTGTCAAATTATTACACAAACATATTCGAAACTAACAATATCGTTAGGCTATAGTAATAAGTAAATTAGTTTGTTGGTGTTGAAGTTAAGGCCACAAGTATTTGCTCAAGGAGTAGTAGGTTCGATTTCCAGTTGGAACATATTTTTTTAAATATAATATAAAAGAAAACAATCTTTGTATTATATTTGCAGTATAAATAAATATATGATTGAAAGTATGTTGTAGATTAATTTAGATTTTCTATTTACAAATGTGACTGAAATGCAAGCTTGACTGTAAAGTTAAATATCTATATATTGCTAGGCCACTTAGCAGATTAGTTAATTTATCACAAGAAAAGGCATGTATTCTTTTAGTTACTAGTTTTCAAGGTTTTACTTGTAAAAGTAGCATACAATTCTCACACAATTCTTGATTTGCAGCACTAATGTTTTTAATTACGTGACAACTTTTTCTCATATTTTTCCTATTGGAAGTGACATTTCCCATGAAAGGTTGACTCCTATGGAGAAAGCATAATTCACACCTTACTCTACCCACGATTCAAAACCAGAACTACTCACGCTCAACACTTAACCGACTGTGCCACAGTAAACAGCCAATAGGTCAACCAGAACATTGTTAGTGGTTATAAGAACTTATTTTAAGTGAACAAAAGGCAGCTTATTTCATTGGAAATAATTTATAAGTTACAATTTAATTAAAATTTTGTTATGTGCTGCAGCTGGCGCCGACTCTGCTGCCCCACGCCGTAAATGGAGACCCACCTCCAACTCTCCTCTTCCTGGAACGAGATGCGCTCGTGGTTGTTTGATCCTCTTCTGGGAATCCCACAAATGCCGACACTGGTGTGACTTGCTGGCATCATAGACCTCCTCTCGCCTGCTAGAGTTTCCAATAAGTTTAGCGACGATGCAAGAATGTTCTGGTGAGACTGGCTGGTGTCTCAGCCCTCCGCGACATATCACGCGAGTTGGGAAGATTCTAGGCGGTGGCCTAAGACCTATATATACTGCCACAACCCAGCGGCCAGCAGTTTTTGAGGAAGGCCGCCTAGCGAATGTGCGCGAGCGAAGTGAAGTGTGGACGACGACTGGAGATTGCAAGACGATGGCGAGTGAGGTGTTCGTGGCTTGAATGGACGAGAGGGTGTGATACTGACAAGTGAAGCCTACTTTGCATGAGGGCGCTTGGAGGACTCTAGAACATTACGACTTGCGGAACATGAACTAAACTGAGGTGGGATTGAATGGAAGTGTAATACTGATTTCATTGTAAATATTCGAACTGTCAAATATGGGACTATAAATTTTCAAATAATTGAATAGGCTGAGTCACTGTCTATTGGGACTGATTTTTAATTATTTAATTTAATTGATTTCTTTGTCCTAATTATTCATTTTATTAATTGGTATCAATTGTGAACAGTAAGTGTTTCCAATTTATTGTGAGAATTTGAGTTCAGGGAATTTTGCTGTAGTTATTGTAAATAAAACATGGAAACTATAATTAATTCTTTTTATTTGATTAAGACCTCCATCCCTTAACAAACTTGGTATAGCCCACTTAATTTCTATAGAGAGAAAGTGTAACAATATTAATTACTTGTTCCACGTTTTACCTATAATTCACTGCCACATTGGTTGGCATTCGCTTGCATATATTTGAACTAAATTAAATGCTGAAACTGCAGACAAAGTTCTTATAGTTTAGCTTAACCTTCATACATCACTCTTTTCTTGGAATAAAAAATAGAAAAAATATATATCTTCATCCTTTTCTCAGTTCTATTATGTGTTATTGTCCAGCAGTTATTGTAATCAATATTCTTTTGTCATCTAATATAACATTATCATAGTTAAAAATGTTTTAAATTTATTGTTCATTATTAAAATTAATTTATTCGCGTCTCCGTATTGTAATGATGATATCGACAAGACACAATTCAAAAATTCTATCATCAAAAATATTGTGCCAACAACTATGGATATGTTACGAAATTACATTCGGCACTGACTAGATAGATGACAGCTTAATACGACTTTGTGTGCTATTATTTGCATATTTTGGACGTTTTTAGAAGTAAAATTGTTATGCTGTAAAATGTGTTCAAGTTGGCTTAATATTATGCAGTCTCAAGCCTCTCAATGTTTGGAAATTTTGTAAACAAATGTTGTCTTGAGTAATGCATTCTTGTTGAAATATTTTGTACGCCGCACCATAAACCTTCACATCAAGTATTTATATCCTCCACTCACCCCCATTTTAATGGTGAAAGATATTATGAAAATGTGGAAAAGAAACAAGTAATCTGTTGTTGCATCAAACCACAGAAAGAATTCCACCTCCATTGTTGTTACATTTATATAATGTGAGTTTAATTCGATACTATTTAATATTTGAACAGAAAAATTGCACTCATTAACAGAAAAGCAATTGTATTCTATCGAACAATACACGGAGATGGTAAACAAATCCTCCAGCACACACTGTCACAAGAACACTGCTATCTGTTGTCGCCAGCAAAAAGTTTTTGTAGCTGGTTTTGCATGTGCTGTTAGTCAAGACCTAATACCGAATGTTTTTATGTCTGTGTGTATACTGCCTGGATGCAATCTAGTCGCTCAGCTAGAGACCGGACCGTGCCGAGCCGCAGTATAGGGAATAAGATTGGACTCGCGTGCACAGACGTTTGCTGGTACCAGTAGATAAGTCTATATTTGTAGCCATTTTGGAAGACAGTGCTACCTCAAAGATAATGCTTATATAGTATTTCTCAGAAATTTTTCAACCAATTTGGCATCAGTGAAAGTAATGAGAACATTAAAAAGCTGTGTATAATTATATTTATAATGTAGTAACCACTATGTACTGCATTTTGATTCATAGCTTCAAGTAAAGCTTTGCATGTAGAAGTATACAAACGGGCAATCTAATAGGGGCTTGGAGCTGCGGGCAAGGAAACTAGGCAACCACCATCTTTGATGACACCATACGGGACAAATTTCCCGCTTTCCCCCCAAAAAAGTTCTATTTTCCTTCATACCCATGGTGGCCATCTTGGATACCAACTTCCAGCTCTGTCAATATGATGCCAGGGTGTTCGAACCCTTACACCTAGTATCCTGGCAGGTGCCGAGCCTCATGTGCTGTCATTCCTTTCGGGATCTGTCTACCTAGCACCATAATGCGGTACTGAATACCAGCATCGGCTTACATGCTCACCAGACCTAACATATAAGCATAGTTGACAGTAATTTTCGAACCCCATAAGATATAACTGCCAACTTCATAACACAAGCCAACGATGAGAAGAGTTGCAGGGCCAGGTATACCCCATGTCTACTTATAAGCATAGTTGACTGTAATATCCGAACCACACAAGATATAGTTGAAAATTCATAACATAGGCATCAAACTTCAACAGAACTGTTCACCGTTAATATTAACAACCCTAATCATGCATTTTACAGTATCTATGACCAATAAACATGCTAAGGGAAAATTACACCATTTCTATCCTACTTCAGCAGCACAGTTTTGCATGCCTTAATATTCCAATAAGTTTGTAGAATATTTGGTTTCTCTATCCACCAAGAATACTTCGATATCATGAGTCATTGCCAGATACACCATTATTCGCAAGAAAAAAGTCGTAAGAGTTAAATTCGAAGAATGGGATGAAAAATATGTTTCACCAGCACATTAACTCATTTTCATCACCATATTGCCAGTAACGCTTAACATACAGCTCATAGCCAAAAATGGGCCTTGATGAACGCCTGTCGAAATCATCAGCCTTATGAAAACTCCTAAAGAGAAATACCTGTTAAAAAAAACATCAAAGCAGGTGAATGCTTTTCCACATAGTGAGGGAATTGGTGCATCGAGACAAAAAGGTCACATTTTTTCAAGCTCACAGAATTTTTAATCTGTTATTGGTTTCTGTGAAAGATAGCACATATCCCAGACCCGCGATGGCTTACCAGCTGGTAGACGTATTTGTGCAATTGAGGGAAGTTTGACAATGTTGAGCAGTTCATGCCGAATTTTTTGTTTACATACTCAGGTAGTCAATGTCTCAGTATCATAATTCGATGGTAGTGAGACCAGAAATGACATCCACATAAATGTTTACGAGGCAAAATGCATACATATGTATTGTATGGCCCAGCATCTGTGGGGTAACATTCCTGATTCTATGAAACATAACGAGACACTGCCATGATAAAACACTGTATGTGCATTCGGGAGGGCCCAGGTTCAGTTCTCAATCCATACATCCTGATTTGAGTTTTTTCCATGGTTTCTTGAAATCACTCCAAGAATACACTTAGATGGTTACTTAATGTAGGTCATGTTCGATTCCTTCCTCCGATACTGATTATGTGTGCTGCCTGGTTGAAAACAAAGTGCAAAATATTTTGTCAACAAATGGCGAAGCTTGTTGGAAGCCCACCATGGTGCTAGGCAATTTTATTGCAAACTTCAAAAACAATTTACTATACTGTGGGACCTATATATATACATTTGTATATTTATGTATATATACATGTATGTTGTGTGTGTATGTATATACATATATGACTCCTGCCGACTGACTCCTACCGATGTCTCTGTCGCTGTTACACGCCAGGTATAAAGATAATATTCGAGACAGCTTCTATTTGCAAAGTGTTTTTGCTACCCTTAATCCTTAATTTATATCTGTTAAATTCATAAATAATTAAGTTTATATATATGTATACAAACATGATTGCTAGAGTCTTATTGAATATTATTTAATTTATATAAATTGTAATAAAACTGATATACTAAATATATCAAATATATGATTTTCCTTTACGAACAGAGTTTTGTAAACTTTCGTGAGCAGTACATAACTCGAGATACAAAACATTTAGTTTCAAAACAAAACACATTTAATTATGCACACATCACATAATATTCTTCTTCAGCATAGCAAATAATAGACAAGGAATTGCTATTTTTAAATGAGTTTTATATCTGAATCAAGGATAGCATTAAACACATAATATTTGTTAAATATACCATGGATTTTCATAACTCCATAGACTCCATAGTCGTAGGGCTTCTGAGTTGCATAGAGCACAAAAATGATTTTGATTTTGGCACACATGACGTCTTGTGGCATACATCTCGACGAGCTGTCGAAACAGCGCTCAGCAGCGCTGCTTGTTAAGGTCAAGGACATTCGTTCCGATGGGGTACGGATTGTGAATCGCCGGCTCTTGGCATATTCCAATCACATACACAGAATACTATCTGATCAGGGACACCTGTAATATGTTGGGAATATTTTCATATGGAATAAGAGTTGTTTTTTTTTAGGGGAAAACAATAGTCCACGCTGAATGACTGCTGATTGATCGGAACGAAGGTTTCTGAAAACACACTATTAATTAGCCAATGAGAACCACGTGTGGTGGTGGGGGTTGAAGTAATTTGCCAATGAAAAATGTGGGTGGGGATGGATGTAACCTGTGCCATCGCTCACCTGGCGGCATAACCGAGAACATAGTACTACCGAAAGATTAAAAACAGAATCGAATATGGAGGGCACTATCAGTACCACCTATACTTTAAAACATAATTAATTATGGCCAGCCCCTGGTGGTTAAATCGATAATTTATACACTAGCACTGCATAGGTGATGTAAATATAAACATATGAAATCCAACATGGTCGCCTCCAGCAATGTATAAACAAAATACAGATAAAAATCCAAGATGGCTGCCTTCAGCAAAGTATAAACAAAGAAAAACGAAAAACCAAGATGACTGCATACAACAGAATGGGTATAGGTGTAGAGTTTGGGGGTGGTAGGTGTGTAGGTAGTTAGCTTAACGTATCGTTGACAGCGAGGTCAATAGAGATGGAACAAATTGCACAGGAAGGATTGAGGAAGGAGTCGGCCTTGGCCTTTGTTACGGAATGATCCCAGAATTCACTTGGAGTGATTTAGGTAAACCATGGAAAACCGATATCAGGATGGCTGGACTAGGAATCGAAGCCGGGTCCTCCCGAATGCGAGACCAGTGAGTTACTACTGCGCCACCTCGCACGGGAAGTGGGGGGGGGGGGGGGGGAGGGGTCAGTTGTCTGCTGAGCGTGGTGTTGTGGACTTCTGGAAAAGTGTTTTAATAGTTTTGAAGTAATGTTTTTAATAATTCTTAAATAAATAAAGGTAGAAGTAATATTTTACAAGTTGTATATATTTTGGACTTTTTAGAAATGATTTAATTGTTTTAGATGTTTTTGAAATATTTTGTAAATTCTGGGTTTTCAAAGTCAATGTTCACCGGGGTCGAGGTCAAAGGTTTTGGTCAAGGTTAATGATCAAGGTCAAGGTCAGCAACATCTAAAATGGCAGCCAAGCGACCAGAATGGCAGAGCATGAACATCTCTGATGATCCTATCCCCTTACCATTTGTGCAGGATTCCCCAAATAATTCTACTTACTTGAATAGTACAAAGGTAATCAGTAAGTACACACAATGCTTAGTATACTGCTGGCCTTTCAAAATTCATCACGAAGGACGCAACGTATTGATCTGACATTGGGAGACTGTGTAGCATAGGGTAGAACAATGGCATAGTTAGTTGTTCACCGAGTGGCACCATACACTGTGAAGCAGTATACAAGTGGAGGTCGGAGAGTAACTGGGGTGTAGTGGCTGTATGTTTCGCTGCTGTTTGTGTGCACAAACGAATCAGTATGTAGGTTCGGAGAACACGGTGTTCTCACAAACATGTTTCTGCTTTTGACTGCAGAAGAATCTTAACCTATCAAGATTGTGTAATATCCTAATGCAATATTGGTCCTTGGATTGGAAGAGGTGTAACTACAGCGAAACATACATGAGATCAGTGGTCGATGAGGGACGGGCTGAGCGATGTGCAGGAAACCATAACGGCTCCGTCACACCAACAAAAGCCAGGGGAGACATCTGGAACACATGACGATTACATACCATACAGTCATATCAAGCACTCTCGCTCGGGATGTCAGGTTTCTGGTACATCAATCTGTGTTCTCGCGCACAGTTGTCACCATTTAGACCATCGATGCCTCATGTCCATGCGCACATTATTGTGGCTGCCACTGAATACTCACATACTATAGGTGCCTGCGGCTGCAATGGTGCGTGAAATGTCGGACATGGACTGACGAATAACTTGCCGTAGTCTTCACCAGCGAGTTCCGCTTCTACCTGTAGCATGACTACGGCCATATTAAGCTCTCGTAGCACCGTGGTGCATGCCTGATCGAGTCCTACATAATGCACAATCATACCGATCTGGCACTTGGAATAATGACATAGGGTGACATTGTATTACAGTCCTGCTCATGCCTAGTCCACATCACTGGTACGCTGACCAGCAACCGTTTCATTGCGGAGGTGTTGGAACCTGTTGTCGTCCCCTTACCTTGGGGCCAACTTCGGAACATGTGAGAATAGGACAATGCGCTATCTCATGTGGCACACATCGTCCTATGGCTGCTGGATGACCGACATGTAACACTGCTTTCCTGGCCTGCGTGTTCACCAGATCTCTTGTTAATCGAAAACGTGTGGTCCATGGTCAAACGATGACTGGGTTGTGACAATAATCCTGCCACTGCATCGGATGAACTTTGGGCACACATCGAAGACACGTGGGTGTAGCTGCGGTTAATTCTGTCTGAGAGGGGTGGGAAGTGATGGCTATTCTTGTCCAATATATCCAGTTGTGATGCCTCATGATCTTCATGGTATTGCAAGTTTAGTGGGCAGCGGTGAATTGAAGCATCGAGTACTTTAATGTTATAGCATGTTAGAGTAATATAGTCGCAGATATAGAAAATGGTATTCCATTGAAGAAAGTCAGTTTAGAGATGGTTTCGGAACCAACAAGGCATGTAAAATTTGTGTTGACCTCCTTGGTCACCTGATCTGAATAATAATAATATAGAACATTTGTAGCCATAACTGAAACGCATTATGGAAGACAATCAACATGACTCCACAATAGACTCCGCAATATATACACATGATGTACTATGGGAGGACATGTTTCATAAACAGGAGTAGTTGAAATGCAGTTTGAATTTCATGTTAAGAAACAGTAGTATCAGTGTGATGTAGGACCGAATACACTGCACAGGAAAGTATTGTATAAATATGGTTGTGTATTCCAATATTAATTTAAAGATCTGTTTTAAAATTGGAATCCTAATAAATATTAACGACATTTTAATGCAACAGAGGAATTACTCATCAGAATAAAATACTATAAAGAAGTCATTTTAAATGTATTACTTACTTTATGGAATTTATTTACTGTGTTAAGTTTTATAATACTTATGCATTGGGTTGAGTTCACTAATAACTAAACTGCACCTTTTTAACAAATGCCACAGTGTAACATACTTAGCACATAAAATCACAATCAAGGCAACGTCCTCCTATCTGTTTAGAACATAATTACAATGGTACTCTAAAAAGTTTTGAAATTAGTTACGAACCTTTAAACGCATTAAGTGAAGTTATGAATCTTTGCTAAAATTTTATTATTATTTATGTGATGAAATTATCAGTTGTAAAAGTATATTAGCATCACGAAATAAATACGGTTTTAAGTAGTGGTCACTGAACGTATCATCACAGAATTGATCGAATTCACTACGTAATGACAAATTGAGAATTTCGTTGGCTACTGCCCTGATGTTTTATCTTTTTACTTTCGAGACAAATAACTTGACACAATGCTACGACTACGGCCCAGGAAAACTATTCTTTAGCAGCTACAGTATCACCATTATACACTGCCCACGATAGTACAATGTTGAAAGCCCTTCCCACTTTCGTGTGTCTTTTGCCTCATGCAACATTGGTGTTACTATAGGTCAATTGACTTGTATACATATGTATGTTTATCATGATATTGAGTAAGTATGTTTATCAAGCAGCACTGTTAAGTTACTTGCAAAATTAACGTTTTTCTATGCTGCCACTTCTTGTTCAGTGGGAGGCCTGCACAAATTATAGGAATCGATTTTCAGTGGCCATTGGTTTGGAAGATAACTATTATAATGCCATGGCGAAACAAAGAACCCGTTTATGTAAGTCGCGGCTAGCATTACAGCAGTACCTCAGCCGATGCACATATTAAACTATAGGCGGTTATGGGCACTGTCTATTTGCAAAAGCGCACAAGTTACACCGAACAACCTGTAAACGTAAAACCCCACGAAACAGTAGAACTAGGAGGCAATTTAATTTTAACAAACTTCTGCTTGCCCATTTAGACTCTACATAGTCACTAGATATCCGTTTGGACTGAAAACTACAAGATTGTTGAAGGTCACACACTTCCTAGCGATCGTGGTATAATTACACTAGATAACCATTAAAGTGTGATTTTTAATATGTTTCAAAACTACATTCCTGTAGTTACTACGTTGAAAAATGGTAGTGTTGCCATAATATTTATTTAGGTCAGTAAAACTAAAACAGAAATAAAATTGTTGCGTGTGTATTTAAGGTGAAGGAGTATCTGAAATGCCTTCATAGTTATAGTAATCTTTGCGTAGTAAATTACTTTACATATAACATATTGTGCAAACTGTCTAAATAATGAACACAGATCTGAATACAGTAACATAGTGTCTTATAAAATATTCAGTATAATAAACATTTTGCATCTGAACAAAATGCGGATTCAAGACAAGTAAATAATAAGAGTGATGATTACTCTCAGGTACTTTAAAATATCCAGTTTACACTTGAATATTCCTGTTTTATATCGCAAATGAACAACTTTCAGGCCAATGCTAACAATCACTGTGGATCGTTACATATTTATTTTAATGATGCCAAAATGCTGCTGCAAAAATCCGTGTTGCCAAGTCAAATGACTCACAGAGTGTGTGGGTTAGTCATTCTGTGTTGCCTGTTCAAGCGATTAGATCGTTTTGGGGTGAGCTCTTTTTCGCTTATTAGTATATGGGTGTATAACTAACCTCAGTGAATATATCATCGACTGTGGTATACATAGTCTATGGAGATCAGCTTTTGTCTTCGTACGTGGTGTTTGTATTGGGATAAGGTGTTATCAAGAAGCTACAGCAATCGATGATGTGATAATGCCGATTGTATCGAGAGCTCGTCCTGTGTACTGCTGAATACTCATAATTGTCAAGAGCAGTTAGATCAATATGGTAACTTGATCATACACACCACGATATTTAAAAGGCTAGTGCAACTACTGTACGTCCACTGCGAATGAGCATATGTTGTCTAAATTACCTCAAGATTGGACTATGCGTCTTTCTTCTGCCAGTTCATCACAACAACAGAGTTGGTTGTGACAATACTAAAAACAATTTCATAATTATTCTACACAAAACCGACATACACTCTCATTGTAAAATATAGGAATTTAATAAATATAGCAAGTGAAAGCCTCAAGCATAATATACTAAACAGAATAATTATTGTCATAGGTCAACATAAAATATATTTTTATGTTATGTTTGGTACGAGCAGATTAGCTATATAAGTGTTTGAATTGTATTATTAATTTTATTTCACACGCTATTGTAATTTGAATATTAATTTTAACACATTTCTCATATGAAATGTTAACATTTTTAAATCATGTAATTTATGATTTATGTAAGCCACCAGTCCACTTAATGCCTATATTCTACGATCATTTTCATGCAGTATTCTTAGTTTCCACACATTGTTACTTCAATATTGTAATAGTATGTTTATATGTTTATTTTTGTTCTCAGTAATTACTTTATGATTTTTAAAGCTTAATTATTTACTTTATTCTCTTATTAGAAAGATTTTTAATTTTGGTTTATTTTATTTTAAAGTGGTCTAGTCGGAAGTAGGCTGCCATTGGCTAGTATTGAATGGAGATGCCGGAAGGCTTGCTTCTGGGTGGGACATTCACCATCGATTATTTAGTATATTTTCACTGAGATAGGGAATCCCCAGCACCAACCTAAAAATAAGTTAGTAATAAGTCCCAGAAGTAGTGATTAGGTCACTGCCACAATCGATTATAGAGGAGGGTTGATGGCAGGTGTCTAGCTAATTGTATTAGTGAGTTTTGTTGGAGACACCAGGACACCAATCTCTAGACGCTAGGCGCCATGTCAGCCACGTTAGCTGCACATCAGAATACAGGTGACGCCAAGGAGTTTGAGAGTCTGGGCGCAGACCTACATGAAAGACTTCACTTGCAATCTATTTCTACGAACTTATGGTATTTTCAGAAGAAGATTAACTTACTGAACTAGGCATTTTCTGAACTTTAACTTGTGTATAATCAGTAGTCCTGAGATCCCATATGAGCTAGTAATGCCAGAGCACTTTAACATATAAAAACTATTGAACTCAGTGTAATCTCATTTGAGCAGAGTTTAACTATTTGAGGGAAAGTGAGGAGTAATTCTTCTGAAGTAATTCAAACTTAAATTTACATTTTAAAGTAAGGGTTTGGATCGTGAGAACTGTAAATGCAAATAATTACTTAGGAGCTTAGTCAGTTTCTTAAACAGTTAGAAATTGAAGAAAGCTACTTCCAGTTATGAACAAATTTTTATTTCTGAATTTAATTGCAAGTCAGTTGTCAGTTAATTTTGCAGCAGCACTACAGTCATTTTTATTTTTTATCTTTTAATTTGTTTTTATTTCCTTAATTTATTTAACTCTATACAGGATGGTGGTACTTCAATTTTGGTCATCGACAAGTTTAATATGAGTTTTGAGTAAAGTGATTTTTCTTACACACGTTTAAAGTTTAATAAATATTTCACATCTAAATTTTACATCTTGTTGAATTGCATAACACATTTGGTCTGATTTTATTTATTTTCCATTTCATTCATATATGATTTATTCAGATTTCACATGTATTTTATATGAAGTACTGAAGATGTATGCCAGTTTTCTTCTGTGCATGTTATTTACAGTGATCCAGATGTCCTCAGTTTCTTCTATGGTAAGCTAAATGTTGCAAAAGTATTAAGGTGCATATAGACACACACAAGCCTACGTTTGACACCTTCTAAATCAAACTACGTCCAACCTATACTTGTGGCGCACACATACATATTTTAACCTTCTTTTCTTTCTTACCTAGCGTTCACCTAGCAAATAGTAAATGTAACGGCCCTCCGCATACAACTCCCCTAACTTCCAAACCTCTTTCATAGCTTTATTGCATACCTACTGCTCGTTTTACTGCACTTGGCACACATAGCAGTACTGACAGCACATTTATGATTCACTGATAATGTCTATTCATTTAATGTGTGTGAAATAAGTTACAACCTACAGAATGTACGGTATATTCTAAGTAATGTGTCAATGCTGACCGTAGTAAAATTGTTGACTACGAAAATGTGTACTTCAAAGTTGTTTTATATCTTAGGCAATGTGAGGAAAATGAATGTGTATACATATATTAGGTAACTTTGTGATCTGACACATCCCAATGCGCATTCGCCAAGGAGGTGGTCGATTTTATCTGTACGAAACCTATTTCTTCGTTTACAATTTTTTGGTCTCTGCAATATGAATGTGTATACATATATTAGGTAACTTTGTGATCTGGCACATCCCAATGCGCATTCGCAAAGGAGGCGGTCGATTTTATCTGTACGAAACCTATTTCTTCATTTACTATTTTTTGGTCTCTGCAATAGGCTGTTCATGGTAAAGTGAGCACTTTTTAAGACCCTCCCAACAGGCATAAACCAATAATAAATATATCGTATTGCAGTCTCAGGCAATACATTTTTTAGGGCAGGGAATGTATACACTGTGTTTATTGGTCACATTGCAATGTTTAAATTAAAAAGCAGCAGGAAGATGGGAATTGGATGAAAGGAAATATTTAGAAGGGCCTTAAAAAGTGCTCGCTTTACCGCATACAGCCTAAAATAATACAGTTTATCAGCTGTTTTGTTGGTGTCTCATATAGTAAATCAAAATATAATACAAAGTAAATGTATTGACAAAAAAAAGTGTTACTCTCACACAAAATAACATATCTGTGTTTTACTATTCATATTCATGTCATTATACACCACTGTGTTTGCACGGTCATGCCTCTGTGTTTGCATGGTCGTGCAATGGGTAATGAAAGTAAAAAGCATCAGATGATTTGACAGGCAGTTTGGGCATTTAGCGTGCCCCTCCAAAGTCACAGAGTTTAGTCCTGATTGCCCATGCATTTGTATCCCTGAACTTCGTCACATGATCAGTAGAGGACCTTACTGCAGTTTCGGACATGCCTTATGGTCTCCCTTTTTAAACAGATATCATCTGACAACATACACATTTCGCACATCTTTGGTCCCCATTCGACTCTGGGCATGTGTACCTTCTACATCACAGACATATACAACCATTTTAATATACGTCATCGTGTAGTGATGTCTCACCAGAGCCAGGCAGTTCAAGGAAGTGAAACATCATTCTGCGGCGATGTCTCACCACAGCCAGTCGGATAGGGAGAGAGTCATAGGCTTTATTGAGGTGGCAGGTTTTTCCACCGCTGAAGCAGACCGACATTACGGTGTTCCAGAGAGCACTGCGAGTCGATGGGTATGACAGTTCTGGGACATGGGTGACGTGACACGTCGTGGAGGAACGGGTTCATGGAGGGTGTCGACTGCAGCTGAGAACAATAGTCTGACTACCCAAGCGCAGTTGACTCCTTTCAGGAGCGCCATTGAGCTAAAACATGCAACGCACTTTCCTGGCAGCTTGAGTATCATGCTAAGGCGCTTAGGGGCGGCAGGACTTAAATCCCGGCGTGCTTCAAGGAAGCAATGGCTCACCGATGAGCACAGAATCAATCGACTCGCTTTTGCCGAGGACAACAATGACCGTGACTGGTCAGATGTTGTATTCTCCGAAGTGTGTGTTTTCTTCGGCTAATGATGGGCCAATACGTGTCTTCAGACCTCGTGGGATCCGGCACAATCCAGGATATGTAGCCGAGTGCTCGCGCTATGGTCATGCATCTGTTGCGTGTTGGGGATGGATGAGTGCATGCAGGATAGGCGTGTTGCACAGAATTGATGATCGAGGTCTGAATACACACGGCCTCAATGCTGGGCAGTATTTACATATTCTAGAGAACATTTTGATTCCCTCGGTGCGACTTTTGTATCCCGATGGTGTGCTACACTTCCAGCAGGACCATTCTCCGATACACACTTCTCAGAGGGTTCAAGAATGGTTCGCAAGGCAAGACCAACTAGAGCTCGTAGATTGGTCACCTTACAGTGCCAACTTGAATCCAATTGAGAATGTCTGGTCAGAGATGAAGCGCACGATGGCAGAAAACTGGCCTGATCCACAGCCAGCAAATAAAGATGCTCTCTGGGAGCTAGTAGCGGATGCCTGGGATAAAGTAGCTAGTAGCCAAGGCTATGCTACTTCACTGGTCGCCTCTCTACCACGATGACTGCGGTAGATGGTTGAGAATGAGGGATACTGGTCCTCTTATTGAGGTTACACCATCGGCCCTTTTCAGGGCCAAATAAACATGTAAAAACATGACACAAAAAACCAATGGCACACCACGTGGCATAATGACCACATTGAGAAACAAACTAAAGGTGCGAGGTGGTTTCGAACCCGAAACAGCGGACGTCAGAACCATACATGCGAGACCACCTTTGTTTTTTACATGTTTTTTATATGGATGCAAACATATGCTAACAATTAAAATACATTATATGATACCGTAATGTTTTATATTACAATGAAACAAAATAACATAATCAGTAGGAATGAAATTCAAGGTCGAACTCCAGAAAACTAATGATATTCTATTTCTAACACGACAATGACCCCAAGCACACTGCGGAATGGATCGTCTAGAACACACCCCATATGCCATACAATACCCAATCACTCTCCCCTGACCCGAATCCTGCTGAGAATGTTCTAGAGGAATTGGAGAGAGGAGTGAGAAAAAACATTTTTTCCCCTCAAAACATAAACGAGGCGTTTCTACCAAATTGTAATAGCATTGGACCAGACATTACTACAAAACTGGTTAATTAAAGCTAAATAGACTGATGGACGTTGTTCGCAAAAAGGGAAGTTAACAAATAACTTGGCTGATGTATGTCCAACATTTATAAAACTGGAGACAGATGATGTAGCTTTATGCAGTGATACCGTAGTTTATGTTGTTTGTTTTGTGTGTCATATTGTACCTCACTAAGTAACATTAAACATGGCTGATTACCTATTTTCCGCCTTTAGGCTAAGCATATCTACGAATGTCACTAATTGCTATTTACCACTGTCTATATTTCTGCCCGTGACCGCAAATATGAGACGTTTAAGTTGTTTTTGTTTTCAGACTGAAAACATTCTAGATGTCAGTGATGTCTGTGTCTATTAAGTCTGATGTCAGTAGTCTCTACTGGCTTAAAAGTTGTTCAGATTGCATAAGAATTAAAGTAAGGTCAAATTGCGAATGTAACTAAATCATTCTTGTGTTTGAAGAATACCACAAAACGCATTTTCAAATAGAAAATGCCCTTATATGTATATACAGTGACGATCACAAATATTCATACATCCTGTTCCTTGCATGACTTCTGTGCAATAAGCAATTATGTTGACACACATGTATGCATCCAGCTGTATTTTGTATTCCATTTCATCAAATACAACAAGTAAACAACATTCCTTATAAAATAAACAAAGTAATATGTTACACAAATGTAAATAAATGCACGTTTTCCGAATCAGAAATTTTCATACACCTTCGTACGAAGAACAAATGTTTTCATACATTAGCATAAACAAAATAAATTCCCCATTTAATATTTAGCATTTAGCAAGCCTTTTGCTTCAGATCGCTTTTCAAACGAGCTGGCATTGAATTTACTACCGTTTGTATGTCACTAGGAGGGATATTGTTCCACTCATGAAGGATTTTCTCCTTCAAGTTCCGCGTGCTTGAAATATGATATTTTCGTAGCTTAATGTCTAAGTATGCCCAAATATGTTCTATTGAATTTAAGCTTGAGGATTGGGGTGCAGTTTCTATTACACAAGGATAATTATACAGCAGCCATATTCGCGTTGCACAGGATTTACACTTAGTACCATTATCCTGGTAAAATGTGCATTACTACATCAAGTTGTATGGTATTAGGTCGCAAATTATGTTTAAACTGGTCAGTATAGTTTTATTGATCCAATAGTCAATATATAAACATCCGTTCATCTACACCACATGCACTCATGCACCCTCCCACTGTAACTGAACCCCCACCATGCTTGATGGTAGGATGAGCATTTTGGGGAGTTATCTCATTATTCGATTTTCTCCACGCTTATAGCGGACTGTCATGATCGAAAACCTTGAATTTACTCTCATCTGGAAATTCCTTCTGTGGTATTCTTGCATCATAGTCACTATTGCTGAACACTCTTCTCACTGTCATTGGTTACAGTGACTTTGAAAGTATTTCGTAGGTCTCTTGCAATAGCGCATGGACTAGTAAAAGATCTCTGATGGATCTGTTTCACAATATAACTTTCTTCTCTACCCGAAAGTACGTTTGGCCATCCACTCCTTGATTTGTCTCAGCATGTTTGTACTTGTATATCATTTTACGGTACATTACACAGTCGCCTGGATGGGAAGTACTATGGGAGTCATTAGAGCATATGAAAATATTTGTTACTTGTAACGATTCGTATGAATTCTTTGGGGTTTAATAATTTTTTTAAGATGTTATTTTATGGTTTTGTATGTATGGGCTCAATGTGTTTCTCAAACCTACAATTTACACTTTGTTTTATTCACTTTGATTTTTATTAGCAAACCTTTCCTGCAAAATGTTTGAAGTAAGATACAGAACAGCGTGGTGTTTGTAAATCATTCATCTGCATTGTATATCTTTTCTACCTCCCACATCACACGCACAGGGATAGAATACATTCAGTTTAACTGCACAAACCTCTTTGCCAAGAGCCTTTCTTTTGTAAGTT
Organism: Dryococelus australis; assembly: GCA_029891345.1. Lineage (NCBI taxonomy): Eukaryota > Metazoa > Arthropoda > Insecta > Phasmatodea > Phasmatidae > Dryococelus > Dryococelus australis. The sequence goes on along the minus strand of CM057009.1, from coordinate 167,052,220 downwards.
GGCGTGTATCTGTCTATGCTGTGAATGCCTGCATTTTATAGGCCAGTCATGGTAAATTGAGCACTTTTGAAAGCTCTTTCATTTGGAATAATAGTCAATAAATATATATTACTTTAGCCTTATGCATTAACTTCAGAGTGCGGTATAATATTTACACTGTGGTTATTACTTACATGGCCATATTTAATTAAAAAGGTGGTTAAAGAATTACAAATGGCTGAAATATAAAAGAAACTAGTGCCTCAAAAGTGCTCATTGCTCATTTTACAGTGAACAGGCTTTAGCATATAATGTACGTATGTCGGCATGATTGCAATTAAAAAAAAAACAATACTTGAACAGATTTCCCGATTTCTTTAAGACGCAAAATCGAGCCACTTTTATTTCAATGTATTTTCGCCGTGGTTATGACAGATATTAACTTGATCTCTTTTTCCACATGGTCAGTGGCAATTAAAATGCCTTGCCACTCGCCACATGCCTCGCAGCATGAAGTAATGGGTTGTCATTAAGTTCCTGAACATTAACTGGCACCTGGCAACCCTGCGAGGTTCTTACACTCTGTGCACTCTTCCCTTCTATTGTCGCGTACGCTAACCACGTTTATGGCGTCAGTTCAGCTGCAGTGGCACTTTGATCTGCGACAGACCCACGTAGACAGGAAGGCTGCTTTAACAGCCTGGCCAACTTAGCCTGCGCCATCTAACGGCTGTATATGCACTGGTACCTGCTTTGAGCTCTGCACGTGTCGCTGCGTGTATTGTCGGCAATCATGACAATACATACTGTATGTTTCTTTATGTAGCCTGTATGGTTTACATTAGGGAATCGCATTCCTGTTGTCGTACACTCCGCACAAAACCAAACAATCATAAAGCATGATGTGTAAATTCATTGTGAATATAAGCAAAAATACGATTGGAAAATGATTACATAATAAAGTATCCCCATGCCAAATATCAGTTAATATATTGCTACTGCATGTTTTAGAGAAGGCAACAAAACATTTTGCAGCGTGATCCCAGTAGAGGTTTTTGTATGTGGTGTAACCTAAATTAAATCTCAGGTGGAAGCAAACGTTCGTCCGCCAGACTTATTATTATCATTAATTTATTCTGCCTTAGTATATATAACATGGAGTCAAACTGAATGTTTTTGTTTAAACAGAAGCCTACGTCATTGCATCGCTGAACCAACATAATCTTAAGTGCATATCATACGGCTATATTATTTAAGGAAAAATGAAAATAATGACCAACAAAAAAGGAAGGGGGAAAAAAGGGAAACTTTATACACAGCTTATAATATTTAAACAGTTTATTTACTTTTTTCTTATGAGACATTTATTTGCGGTCGTAAACAGTTAATTTCGAAAATTAATGTTGCTGCTAACATTTGTTTAATAATTCGAAATAAATGATAATCCCTCCGTAATTTATTGATTAACTTGAAACATTCAATTCACTTTCACTTCCATTCAATGTTAAGTTACTTTCTTGGAATAATGAGCTTATATAATCACGAAAATGTCTGTCTATGATGTACTGTATGTCCCCTCATAATAACATTCGATCCTGTGAAACATATTTCACCAAATTCGGTACACATATTGAACTTAGTAAGGACTTCTGATTTTTACAATGTTCTGCAAAGCCGTTTGTTTGATTTCAAAAGGGTTGTTATTTGAACACAGTAAGCTGCTTGTTAAAAACTAGATTAAATATTTGACCGGCAGCCAGTTTGCAATGAAATATATTGCATAACTAAGAGGCTCGAGGGCATATCGCTTGTTTTCTGACAGCGTTGACACGTTCAAGTGCCAGATTTAAAAAATGTATACGCTAGTTCAATTACTCGTACAAAATGTGCATATTTTCTTTGCTTTATATGATAACTTTTACAAAGCACAGACCTCCAGGAAACTGGAGAGCGGGGGTTGAAGGAACTGTGTGTGGCCTTCTACGATATTGTAGCCCAAACATAATGATGTGAGCTGCAGGGTTTGTTTCGCTGCTGCAAGTATTTCAGACCTGAAACCACCTCCTCGCAGTTATGCTCAGGAGAATTCTGTACATTTTACTACCATACTTTTACTAGGCAATCCCACGACCATTTTCAAGCTTACGTGAGCTGCAAGTGAACTTAACTTAAAACATTTTTAACATGCATGTCAGCCCAAAATTCCAACCAGGTCAACTTGCACTATCTGCGTTCAAACATTTGACATAAAATGACATTACTACATTTGACATAGAGGTATTCAAGGAAGCAAGATTATTTGCCTTTATTTTTGAATTAACAAAGCACTGAAATACAAGTTAAATAACTTTAATATGGAGCCTCACGTTTCTCTTGTCGCTTTTGCAATAGGATAGGAAAAGTTATTCCTCTGGGAATAGCAGCTCGCCAAAAAAAGGGATGTGTATTTATAAAATTTTTAATCGCTTGTAGGAGCTGTGGTGTTGTAACTGTCAGACTACTCGCCTCGCACCACGACAAACCGGGGTCACATCCGAATTTTCATGTGTAGGAAACGTGGCGGACTTTGCTGTTGGCCAGTGGGTAGTGTCGGGGTACTCTCGATACTCAGATTTCTATCGCTGCTCCATCTGTACCTCTCTTCGCCACTATCAGCTCTGAAGATCTTAGTTGTTAACCGCCGCTTATGTCTCTCTCATGTCACTGTTGTTAACTTACAGCTGTGTTTCACCTACACACAGTATTTCACATCAACACTGATCGTTTAAAGAATTGCATACATTTTTCATTTCTGTTCTCAATTAATGTTAATTTTGTGGGCAACGAATATCATATATTAATTGCAGATGCCACTTAGATATGACGTGATATACGGGTTCTGTACGCGCCTTCAAATTTCCCTATCATGTTTCAACTTGCCGACTGAATTATGATTATGACCAGAACCATGAGTCTGTGGGAACCTTTTTTTCTTATGAAACTTGCAAATACTCAGCTTCAGTTAATCTTGTGGTATGTAACACAGAGGCTCCAGTTCCCTTGTCAGTTTTAATACTTCCAGCCCTAAAATTAAATGTTTGCTGAGCAAATAAAAACAAAAAACAAACATGCAAAAGAGAAAACATATGACATGAGAAGTTATATAGAAAATAATATAATGTATTTGCAGTGTATTACATTTAGTCAAACTATGTTTTTGTTTATCTAATCGACAAGTTTAACTAGGAATAATACATTATTAAAAACAATCTCAACATGTTTGCACCCTAACCTTGCTTTCCAAAGATATTTTTTCCCGACCAAAAAATGAAGTTAATTTTATTTCGTAAGTGATAATTTGTTTGAATAAATAGGCTTAGTAGACTTTTGTTTTTAAAATAAGGTGTGCCTAGTGCCGAGACAAAACGAACAGGCAGACAGGTGGTTTCCCCATTCAACTGCTTCATAGTCCGCCTGGCTATGTGCGGTTGTCACCGTTTTCACTGCTCGCGCCAGACATCGTGGCCCTGTTGAGCTCCCTCGTCCTTCAGTAATGCGATGGACACGGACGGGCGCTGGAACGGGTAGAAAATACTAACGGCCCAATTATCTGTACTCGTTACTAAAAGCATTTTCAAAGGTTTCCCTGCCTCCCACCAAGGCGAACCTGGTTCAATCCCCGGCCGGGTCACCGGATTTTCGCAAGTGGGAATCGTGCCGGACGATGTCGTTGGTCGGCGGGTTTTCTCGGGGACCTCCCGTTTCCCCCGCCCCATCATTCCGTCGCCACTCCATACTCACCTCAATCACCCTCATCGGCTCTCAAGACCTCGCTGCTAAGAGCCGCCCAAATCTCTTCACTCACTCCAAGGTTTCCGTTGGATGATTTCACACTAAAGCCTGGTTCAGTTCACATTCACACCGATCACGCCAAACGAAGCCGTCCAAATATAAATAGATATTCGGCATTGCCGTTTTAGTGCATGGGCGAAAGCTCAGTTTATGAATATAGGATTACGATGTAAATGCACGACAAGAAACTAAAATCTAAATATATATTTACTTTATTGTTTGGTAATAAGAAAATGTAGCAAATATTTTATGAAATGAAATGTTGTCTCAGAGGTACGTTTTGAAGGAAAGGCTGCACACTTGTTCATTACCTTGCACATAGAGACGATGATGCAGGTGATGCGCATGCCTCGGTCGTCCTCAGCGTCTCGCCCTTCTGGACAAAATACGTCCTCATAGGCGGAATGCTTAGTGAGCGAGTGAAGAGATTTGGGCGACTCTTAACACTGAGGTCTTGAGAGCCCTTGAGGGTAAAGCAAGATGAGTATGGAGAAGCGCTGGAATGCAAGAGTGGGGGAAATGGGAGGTCGATGAGAAAACCCACCGACCAGCGGCATCGTCCTGCACAATTCCCACATGCGAAAATCCGGAGGTGACCTCGTCGGGAATCGAACCCAGTTCTCCATGGTGGGAGGAGAGTTGTCTAATCACTACACCACCATGGCCCAGGAATTCTTAACGTTCACTATCCGATTATAGTTGTTATGTTTTACATACGCAATGACGTCGTAACAACAGATTTGTACTAACATTCAAAAGCCAAGTGTTTTTACATATGTTAATATTAGCGTTATGCTTTAAACAGTTATGTCTGCCTAAAAGCGCTTACTTTAAAGAATATTTTATTAAAAGGAATAAAAACAATATAGCTGAAGAAACCAGTTTTAAAGAATAGTCGAAAACATGACTTTGCTATGTCATGAACTGAACATAATGCAGGTAAATTATCTCTAATATTTAGGCGCGGAAAATATTTCGAAATGAAACGACACTGCACGCCCAGTTACAGGGATATTTGTACGAGAATGACTGAAAGCTTTCCAAATGACCCATAGGATTGTTTGGCCTAGTTACAGAGCAGATATGTATACGCTCGCTCGACCAGGTCCGGGCCAGTGTTCAAGAAGCACGCTACTGTCTGCACCAGATGTTGTGGCACTTGTCTGAACATGGGTGCGGGGGTTTGTTGGGGAGAGGTGGAACAACTACGTACCCGGCTCTGGCTTTGTACAATCCGACTTAGAATCATTACCCCATCACGTGCAGTTTAACTGCTGATTTAGTTTTCAATAGATGTCAGTGAATATTTAGGAATATATAAAAAGGCTATTTATAGAAGAGAAAGGGAAGAAGTAATAAAGTATGAGTAGGTGTTATGACTGCAGGGCTAAATAGGTATGAGTGTTAAGACATACGGATCAACAAAGTAGCTGATAGGGTTGCCAACAATTCTAGCATCAGTAACAGGTTTATCCAAAGAATAATGAAGGCTTGTGGTATGGTAGTCCACAAATATGGCCTTGTTCGATATCACGAGTGATACATATGAATACGTCAGCTATAAATTCACCATGTAAAAAATTGCAGGCAACTGTGCCTACCAGAAGGCATAAGGTATAAAGGCCAAATCGCCTTGTCCGAGGTCACAAGTTGCAACTAAGACATGAATTTGGCAGTGATAACTTCGGTGGATTGAAAAGGGCATACAACTATACATACAAGAATTTTAAAGCATGTATTTTTTCTCGAATTTTTTATTTTCAAGTTCATTCAAAGTTATGAGACCAAGGTCAAGGTTGTCTGTATCTAAACGATAGTAGTAGTTTGTAAAGTAATATGCTTGCTGACTTTTATGTACCTTTTCTCTAGTTTTTGTTTTTAAAGTAATTCAACATGATGGAGCTACGGTTCAGGTCACCTGCATCTAATAGATGGTAGTTGTTAGTAATGTAATATTTTTGTTGACTTTTATGTATTTTTCTCATGTTTTTGTTTACAAGGTCATTTAAAGTAATAAGGTCAAGATTAATTTCACCTACAGCTAATGTGGCCATAGTAGTTAGGAATGTAATAAGCTTGTTGTCTTTCATATATTTCTTGTCGAGATTTTGTTTTCAAGGTCATTCAATGTAATGGGGTCGAGGTCGCCTGCATCTAATATGGTGGCCGTAGTGTGTAATGTATTATGCTTGCTGACTTTTATGTATTTTACTAAGAGTACATTTTTCAAGGTCATTCAAAATCATGGAGTTAAGATCAACATAGTCTGCATTTATTATTGTGGTAGTTGTTACTATTGTAGTGTGCTTGTAGACTTTTATTTTTTGTCGAGTTTTGGTTTTCAAGGTCATTCATGGTTATGGGGTCAAGGTTAAGGTAGTCTGCGACTAAGATGATGTTAGTAGTCTATAATGTAATATGCTTGATGACTTTAATGTATTTTATTGCGAGTTTTTGTTTTCAAGGTCATTCAAGGTCATGATGTCAAGGTCAAGCTAATCTGCATATAATATGGTGGTAGTAGATAGTATTGAAATGTGCTTGCTGACTTTGATGTATTATTCTCCAGTTTTTGTTTCCAAGGTAATTTAAGATCAAGGGGTCACATTCAGGTCACCTGCATTTAATATGGTGGCAGTAGTTAGTTGTAATACGCTTGTTGACTTTTATGTATTTATTCTCTAGATTTGGTTTTCAAGATCAATCAAGGTCATGGGGTCAAGGGCGATGATACCTACATCCAGTATAGCAGTAGTAGTTTGTAATGAATTACACTTGTTGAATTTTATGTATTTTTTCTCGAGTTTTGGTTTTCAAGGCCATTCAAGGTCATGGGTTTGAGGTCATGGCTACCTGCATCAAATATGGCGGACAGGAGATATATCTACCACGATGGTGGTCGCCTACCTATATGGTAGTCTCATACCAAGATGTTGGCTGCCTACCAAAATGACGGTCGGTCGCCTACCAATATGATGGCCACCTATTAAGATGGTCGCCCCTTGTACCTATCAAGTTCGTGGATGTGTATGGGTGAGGGGTAACCTCTGGAAATTTCATTTTTAAATACATTTTTAAACGATTTTTTATAATTGTTTAATTAATTTTTAATAATAAATTTTATAGATTTTAAAAATGATTTTGAATTCATTTTTAATAATACATTATTTAGTGATTTTTTTTAGTTTTATAAATGATTTTTAATAAATTGTTGATGATACATTTTCAACAATTTTTCTTTACTTTTTTGGATTTTTTGGGTTAAATGTCAAAGGTCAAGGGCAAAGGTCCTGGCCTTGCTCTTCTGCCCCTGGGGTCTCTGATCCCGGTCACCGAGGTTATTGGTCCTCGACCCTGGGTCACTGATCCATCTCACTGCTCTACCCAGGGTCACTGATCTGCCTGGGAAAATGGATTTTTTTTAGGGGAAAAAGAGACTTTTTTTGAAAATCTAAATTTTTAGGAACATTTAGTTCATTTTGAGGAAAACATGGAAATTTTGAGGGAAAATAGGGAAATTCCAACATGTTGGTGGGCGATTCCTCCGCTCCTATCCCCCATCCCATTGCACCAAAGTAATTTTTATATAGTACTCACAACATTACAAATTAAATTGTTATTTTGAATTGATTCATATTCAGACTTGCACTACCAAACATAACAAATGGAGAAGAAAGGGTTAGAAAGTAGAACAGATTGGTGGTAAATGATTAAATATTACTAAACAACTGCTGCGAAATAGAACTTGAGTGGATCAGGATGGACCTTCCTGTACGACACTTTGGAACTCTGGCTTAGTAACATATAATTTGATGGTATGCCATATTACTAATATTTAAAACGTACCTCTACTCTCCCAACCCTTTACATCACTATAACCTCTACGATTTTGATAGGTATGAGGTCAAAGTGCAGGGACTTCAAAGTCAGATGTTGGTAGATATGTTATAAAGAGAATGCAATTTTCTATCTCTATTTGTGTATCTATTTCGTACAGGCACTGAATATGGTCTTCCACCGGTTAAATTTTCTGTTTTTGGTCAACCAATTTGGACTCAAACTTAAAAATTGCGATACCTTATCTCGCAAGGAAGGTAATTCTAAAAGAAACATTAATCTATCAAATATTTATATGCATGAATGTTTTGTGTGTAAGACAGTCCAAGATAACGCAAGTATCAAATTGATATATATTTTGCTTATTTTGTAGCTGTGGTACTGACAACAATTTATAAATAAATAAATATATATTATGTATGTGTATAGATATATATATATATATATAAAGTTGGTGAACCATGTTTGTGATCACAATGTGAAATATTATATAACAAATGTCAGATGTGTACGCCACAATGGCTAGCATTCGCATAACATGGCATGAAACACTGAGAGGCCAAATGCTAGAAAGCACACTTACACATGTATCCACCAATCAGTTAGGTGCCTGGTCGGTGTGGTGTCTACCAGCCATCAAGTATTTCAAATTGGATTACTTACCATTACTAGCACAAATCGCCAATGGAGGCAGTTCGGTGAGAAACCACATCATGACAAAACACTTCTAGTGGAACTGTCGAGCTTAGATGTAAAGGTACTATAGATTCTTCACGCCAAAGTGAGCTCATAACACTTTTTGTAATGGTGCTATAACACACACATGAAACATGCAAACAATTTTATTTATACTTCAGTTCGTGTATAAATGAAAATAAAAACCGTGTTTCAACTTAATATGTAATCTTATTGACATTTGGGTGCATACGTCCATATATAAAATGCGACAGGCATCAAGAAGTGCTCACATTAATGCGAATAGTTTCATTCGAAATATATCTAGTAGCTCATTGCATTTCTTCTATATGTTATTATGTTTTAAAAGGTGAATATTTTGAGCATTTTTATATAACCATATAACACTTTAATAATCAATAACTATTTACTGTAATCCAAATTTGGTTACTGTAATCCAAATTTGGTCAAGACATGTCGGTGCATGTAAATAGGTCTTTACTTTATGAACGGAACAAAGCAGAAACAAGCAAACTGCGCAGATTATTTTGAGGACAAATAAACTTTACACACTTAAAGATCTAATCTACCTTTGCATTGGATTACAGTTAACAAGGCTCACTCAGGAATGTGCGAAATAAATACGAAACTGGCAAGGAAAGACGTTTAGGGATCACGTGCTGTATGTTTTAGAGCAATATTGGCTACTTACTGGAGAAATGAACAGTGAATATATAGTCGTTGATTGGGTATTCATTGGACTGTGAAGTCTACACTATAGGCCAGTCATTTCGTGACATTTCATGTTCTCTAATTATCATAATATGAAAACATTATTCCATATGATGTATTATTTAATGTTTTTAGTGATTATCAATTTATGTTATCAAATATCTCATGTGTGTTGGCAAGGGGAATTATAACATAACACCTCCTTTCATATTTACAATTTTGCATGAATTGTAAATAACTTTTTCCGTTGGTCCAGTGTGGTATGTTCAAATTTATAATTTACTATTTCTTTCTCAGATCTGATACAGGCTAGTTCATAATTCCGAAGGTTTCGCCACTAATTTACTTTAACTGCAATACATAAAATATGTTGGAATATATTCGGGCAAAACTGAGGTCACAGGACTATTATTCGAGTTTTGTATCCTTTTTCCTCCAAAGCCATGTGTTGCAACAGCTCTTAGCCATGCCCACTCCGCGACACGTGCCTGTGACTTGGGAGGGGGCAGCCTACCGAACATACCCGAAGCAGACTTAGAAATATTTTCAGCAACACGAGATCGCTGACTTTTTGTGACAAGAAGTGTACATATATGCATGTTAACCTCATTGTTCGACACCTCCAGCAGGAATATAATATTTTATTCTCTACAGACAATCATACATTATAATTTTGTAAAGTTTAACTCCTAGTACACAATATAGTTTAGGAATCTATTAGTAATTTTCATCTTACTGCACACATTTGAGAATTTATGTAATTCTACATGTCTGGGAGGAATCTGTATTCAAATTATTGGTATTAAATACTATGTACATTTGTGTTGTTGGAGATGAAAAAATCTTTAACAATTCATTACCAATAACTTAACTTAATATACAATCTGGCAGTTTTTGGTGTTCAACTCATATAAAAGAAATCTATAAACAAACACTTGCAAAGTATCTTGCTATTTATAATCATGCAGTTTAAATTTGATGACAACAGACTAGTTGAGCACTTAGCAGTAATTTCTCATCATTACAAAGCACATTACATGTATTCTTCATATTCGCAATATCAGGCAAAAATCTATGAGACAATTCTTGGCATAAAATGATTGATATATACATAGTTATAATAAACTCAAAATTTAACAAATGTATAGGGAATCTTTCAGAACATTATTGGTACAATTTACCGTTATGTAGATATTGCTGTTCTAAAAAAATGGTTAGGACCAATTTGTATTATATGGGCTGACAATTATACTATTTTCTATTATCTTATTACCATAGGAAATTAAAGTAGTTTCTTGCTAAATGTCATCAACACATTTATATTTTTATAATATTTATATGATTGACTCCTGGAAGAAGGTTAATATGGTAAGATATCTAAAGAAATATTATTATTATTTTTTTATTATTAAATATGCCAATATATTTCTCACCCATTCCTGCCAGTAGAGTTTAACTCTGAAGCTAACAAACAAATGTATGATGTATACTGAGAATTTTCTGAAGGAACCCCAACATGTCAGTGTAACTTTGTTTTCCGCAGATATGAATATTCTATGACTTTATGCCGAGAACTTGTTTGAAAATTACAAATGTGTTGAACTCTGAGAACAACATTACATGTAATGACTATGGAGATATTAGTGTGACATGCTTCTAGGAGTGAGAGATAATATAAGAAGGAATTAAATTATGCTAGAAAACTTGCCTGAAGATGTCTGATTTAGATACCAGTAATCTTTGTAAATCATGTTATAACAAATGTCATATTGGCAGTAAGTATTAACACAATGGGCACTAGCTGCCTACATTCCAGGAAACTGTAGGATAGACAATTCGTGGTTTCTCCACACCATTTTTAAATCAAACATTGTAGGTCTTGTAGAAAGGAAAATTAAGGCACACCATTTCTTATGAGAGGTGATTGTGATAAAAGTGACAAAGTCACACACACACACACACACACACACACACACACACACACACACACACACACACACACACACACACACACACACACACACACACACACACATATATATATATATATATATATATATATATATATATATATATATATATGGAGAGAGAGATGTATAGAGAGAGTGATGAGAGTGTATGTGAATTAACCTCAGAAATCATTCAATATTTCTAAAAGGGGTAAATATTTAAATACTTGTCATACAATCTTACACTCTACATTTTTGTTGTTAGTATACAACAGACTGGTTAGGAATATTTCAGTAATTTTTCTGCATATTGTAGAATTGTGAGTTATATTCTGAGTAGAACAAATCCGGTCGAATACTGTTATTAAACTTTGTGTGCACTTTCACACTTTATATACATTTGTTAGGTAAAGCTTCAAATGTATGACTGTTCTGGATTCTATCAGTACACTTTCTATAGTCTATATGTGTGATAAGTTCAGCTGTTAGGCCAGGAATCTATTTGTAAATTCGCTGTATACATGTGATACTGCTTCCTTTTATATAATTAGCACCCAAGAAATCAGGCAGGAATCTATCACAAAGTTCTAAATGTATTTTTTCATTTGTGTCGGAAAGGGTAGCAACATGATGTTGGATTTTAAAAATGTAATTCTCAGCACATTGTCATACAGTATGACTGACTGTTTGTAAATCTTAGTACATTCTTGTAATGATATACTCATTTATGGGTTACACAATATAAATGTATCTTGCAGGATTCTATGAATAATGTCTCCTCATAATAAGATACTGTATAATAATTGTGTAGTTATCAGTGCCAGAAAGTAGGAGAAATCTATTTGTTAATTGTCATAATAATATTATAATTCTGTAGTTAACAATTTTACACTGGAATCTGTGTCAATTCACATTATGAGCAAACTATTAATATATATATACAATAAAGTAGTTACCCTTTACATTCAACCAACTGGCCGGCAATCTAACTGTGAAATATCATTACTATGTATATTATTATGGGCTATCTCTATATTCTACATAAAGAGATAAAAAAAATTGAGGAAATTCGAGCATATTGATTTACACATTTGTGTAGATATCCTCCAAGCTCAACAGATCTGGCAGAATTATTTTCGAAATATCTCTAAATATGCCATCCCTCTGTTACACTCACTTAATGACTGTAGCGTTTTTGTTGCAAAGCACTTTTGTCTCCCTTTTACCTTTGTCACGTGCCTGTTGACCTCATGTTGTGTTGAGCAGGCTACTGACATGCTGTTGGTGCTCTCCTTGTTGGGCAAGCCACTTGATGTAGGAATGTGGCTTGCTGGTGTAGACTGTTGTTTGATTCGCCCGAGTTGGGAAAGCCACTTTACATGCTGTGCCTCCAGAGGTTCTGTGATGTGTTCGTGTCCCACCTGGTAGCAGGTGGAGATAGGAACTGATGATGTGCCCGGCGCCACATTTGGAGAGCGAACGATGTTGAATGGGTCATATGGTCGACGGCATGCCAATATTCTGATTTCGCTGTCAATATGAAGGAGAGTTATTTCTCAGTTAAATTATGTTGATTATAATTTATTTTCTTTGGGGTGATGCTGTTGGCCACTTCACACACTATATTGACACTGAGTTTACTCTGCTTGTGGGAGGGAGGCCCCATAAATGCAAAATATATACACTAAAATATACTTTAAAATTATGCTGCTATGAGGGCTGAGTACCCTATGATCTCAGGAGAGTTAAGCAATAACTCATATCGATAATTGTTCTGTATTTCATATCGTAATGGGAGAACCATACAAACATTCAGTGTGTACTATAAAGAATCGTTCTCAATTGTTTACTTTGCAGTCTAGTGCCGCTTCGCATATCTGGCCAAGTTCTGTTTAACATATCCAGATTCGGCAACTAATGTTCTGTATAGCATATCCAAGCAATTTTTTTTGCAAATTTTCTCTCGCGAATCGCAAGATGGTGTGCGCAGGATGTAAAATCACAATGTGGAATGCCAGGCAAGCTATTCATTCCTCACCAGACATAAACACATTTCTCATCGAGCACGACATTCTCAAAGCGACGATAAGGTGTGGAAAATGCGAGGAAGGCGAAGCAAAACTGGTGGAAAACAGGGGCTTGTTTTACTGGTGCCGACTGCGAATGGAGGATGGTACTAAATGCCACTTTAAAGTGTCGGCGAGACAGGGCAGTTTCGTGGGAGATTCAAACTTGTCTCTGGGCAAAATAATCGAGTTGTGTTTACTCTGACGGCAACAAAATGCAATCAACAGTTTACTGAAAGTGTACTTCACCATTTGAAAAATTTAACTATAAATTTTGCTAGACATGCACTGATCATGCATTATTCGTCAACAAACAAACGATGGCTGCATCAAAGGACATTGAATAGTCGTTGTTACATTCCAAAAAAAACGAAGCCGTGTTGTATCCAAGATCTCAAAACTTTCTCAATTCTTGTACGGCTAAAGATATTTTGTCAAGATCAATCAGTGGCAAGAATTGGGTGAATTTCAAATATGCGTATTATCTGAATTTAGTCAACCTAATTAGGAGACTTGATAACGTCAAACCATTTGCTAGTGTCATTTGTCAACAAATATTTCGCAACAGATTTTGTTGTGGGGTCGTGCAAAAAACTCTGTATTTTTTTCTTCGAGAGAAATATGCAATAATGTAGATTTACCACTGCCGGCAGGACCATTTAACATTATGTATTTAAGTATAGCCAAGTCACCATCATTCTCATCGAGCCATGTAAATAAAGTTGTTTTAACAATTTCTTGTTCCATTGAAAGAGTTAACTTTGCCGACATAAAATTTGTTGTAGTTTCCACAGCCTTCGGTTCGGAATTCGATGAATATACAAGGGTCATTAACTAGTCCTCAAGATTTTCGCGTTGAATTTGTTGCACCTATAAACACATTTCATTACTACTCAACACATCTCTAAAACATAAACTCCAGTCTTGTTTAGCCGGAAGGCCATGCTTCACTCGTAATTTATACTTGACGAATTTTCCTAAGGTATTGATCCATGAAATGGTTTTTTATGTTTGCTGAGATGATTTTCGAGAAACAGCCAAAAAAAATAAAGGGACCATTGCGATAGTTTAAACCTTTCACCATGGATGTTGCCGGTATAATAAACAAAGTTACTTACAAACTGAACCTTTTATAGGATATTTTTTTATCCATAAAAACACGAACCAATATTTTTTTTAGTTCGATATAGTGTAAATAAAAAGGTTATGTGTTGTAAAAAAGGTAATATATCGTTTTTTGGTATATAAGAATCTAAATTAGAATATGGGAAATCGCAGAATTGTCAAAACAATAACAATTTAGGTAGTTCCAATAAAAAAAAAGGTCCTTTTACAATTTCAGAAGGTCTAACAAATGAATATTCGAAACATTTTTTTCCTTACTAACACGATAAAATTAACCGACTATTAAAATTTATTTACAGTTTACAAAATTTACCTTCACTGAAAGAATTTACTTTTTTTCTAAACTTTGAGGGAAAACTTTCAGATAAAAGGGAAATGAGATTAAAAGTATTATATAAAAGTATTAAACAAAAAATTTTAATTATATCACAATGTTTATGTAATTTGGAAACAAATTATGTGACTTTTAAACATTCGCACATTGGCCTATTTGCCTATTGGCAAACGACACACACCACATTATTTGTTCATTAAAGCAAAATTGCGCTGAACCATTTGATTTTTTTATATAATGTGGATCCAGTTTCTTTCGAGAATATTATCGACTTGGCGGAAATCGAATCAGATAATCGACAAATATTTCTAAATATACCCGAATTCAAATTACTTAATGTTTCTCAATATCATTTGAGATTTAATAATTCTAATATAATGGATGAATACAATCATTACATAATGGTTGCCGAATCGAATTCGTTTAAAGACCTTGCCAAAATAATTAATAGTTTTGACACAGTACTCGATACTAGTAAAATTGGTTTCGTGGTACTTGGGAAAAACTTACAACCTCGTGTGACTGTATATTTAACCAGGTTGATGCGGGATTTTGGCTCTAAATCGGGTAAATGTGTAAAACACGATTTTGAAGGAAATGTAATTTTCGTGATGAACTATACGGACTTAAACAATTCTATTATTTAATTTAAAAATGTGGTCACTTTACAATTTTGATGTCCACCATCAGCCAAATCGATGGTGATTTTACCTATGGGTTGGATGCTCCTACTACGGCGTGGTCAAGTCGTATATCAAGGGTAAAATTCGAACACCAAATATCATATAATTTACTAACCAAGCGATCGTGGCGATAACGTTTGAGTACATTAATAAAGAAATTCGTTTACGACCCAATAATGAATTAGGAAAATTATCAATTTCCATTCTCGATGAAGACAATGACTGGTTGGTGGCACAAATCATTAATAATTTACAACACCTATCAAATGGACACTTGTTATTTTTCAAATGCAAGTCTCAGTTTCATAAATCCGATACTAATTTGATAAACCTTCCCGTAGAGTATTTCTAGCTACATAGTAATTTCGTTTTCGGCATGCCGATCAACTTAAAGAATAGTGTAGTGGTGGCATCGAATAATGATTTGGTCAAAGTAGTGATCGATTGTTCTACATCGCTAGCGCTCAGCGCAGCTCAGATTCTCATTCTCGATAAGTTAAAAGAATAATATGTAATTGCATATGTTCCATCCGCTAACAATTATAGTTATACTATAGATTCTTCTTTGAAATTCCAAAATTAAAATCGAATATCAAATACATAAAATATCATTATGAATGACGAAGTTGAATATACCGATTTGAATACTAATAAATACCAGTATTTTGCACTCATTCGATTTGCTTCAGAGCTTTTAATAGGAGAGGCAATGGAGTTAATCAACAAGTACAAAAATTACCTTTTTGTTTCAAGTCAAAAGCGATTCAGTATTTCTGAAGGATAATCTCAGGATCATAAAGTACATTTCAAATGCGCAATATCAGCACGAAATGTTTGTTCTTTCAAACACATTATTTTATGGTATACCATCCAAAAATATATGTATGTTACTAAGCGACGAAACGACGCTCAAAGTTTCCAGTTTTCCTACTCGTCACTCCCCTCCTCCTCTTCTTCATTCTCTCCTTATAATGATACATTCGTGATTGGTTTTTCCAAATTAATTTTAAACAAGGCAAAAAATTTGGATTTGGATGTAAGTACGGCTGATATTATCTTTTCGTTCGAACCAAATAACTACGAGCAAAATAATCAAGAGGGAGTGTTTGAATCCTTGGGGGAAGCTATTTATTCACCAGTAGATTTAAACTGGCACATAGTAAACAACCATGCATTAAAGTTGGTGGATCGTAGGAAAGTTAATGTAATAGCTATCAATAAAATCAGAAAATCTCTAAACTAACACTACGATTTGTCATTAGTGAAAACCATAAAAAATATGTGAATGCAAACAACAATGATGATTTTATGGTCACGGCATCTTTATACAAACCTTCGGTGAACGAACAATTTCGATCAAATGTCGACTATATGTATAGTGCGATTGATGGTTGACATCATGTCGTAAACCTCTCATCCTTTGTTGGTATTACAGGGATGTCTGCTATTTATGAGGATAAAGATCCGGGAGAAATAACTATTGACAATACACGTGACATTCGCAAACAAAAAAATATGGCCACATCCTGAAGTCGACTGTCGGATCGCTCCAGCACCAAGTTTTGGTTTATTCTTATAAAACGTATTGCACTTTATTTTACTTTGCATGTTACGATTTTTTATTACCCTTTGAACTTTAGATAATTTACTTGTGCCCTAATTATTAGTTTGAAACAAATAAACAAAGTAGCATTGTTGCTTGCTTGCAGCCATATAGGAACAAGCCATTGGCAGTTTTTTTTCCTCTTGGCTTGTGCAAGTAAACAAATACAAACCTAGAACGAAGTCATAAATAGAGAAACCTTTCAAGATTTTATCGGCCTTTCTAATATTTAGCGGAAAATTAATGTTTGTGATTGTTTTGTTTTACATTTTGTCTACATTTGTTCCCATGGGCCTAGATTGTTTATGTAACGACTTTTAACTGCATACTAATTTAGACTTATAATTAATCCAAAACATTTTACCTGCTAATGACTTCTGGAAATATTTTCCACATCACTAGGAACAGACATGATGTAAACACGCTAGCAGATATTGAAACAGAGCAGATGAAATTGTAGCATTTTTAGAACTAAATGGATGTAAACATTGCGGGTTAGTTGTTGAAGAAGGAATCGCTTGTGATCACTGTAACAGATGGTTTCACTATCCTTGTGCTAGAGTTAATACCAATGTTTTTCCTGAGGGTGACTGGAAGTGTTTTCATTGTAATGTTGAGTGGAAACTGAATGAAGCAAAACAACTTTTTGTTGTGCTTCAGAATCAAGTGGAACAGAAAGAAAGAGAACTAGAAAGAATGAAATATGAAATTGAACACTGGAAATCAGAGCACTCAAAAACTGTCATCAAGCTGACTGCAGTAACAAGGGAGAATAGAGAGTTAGTCCGAGACATCTGTTCATCCTCTGAATTGCCAGTCTCCCAAGAGGTCAGGAATGATTACAGAGTGTTTACAAGTAAGTGTAGGAAAAAACAAAAAAAACAGTGATCCATTCCCACCACTTGTCAGTTCATAGGTTCACGAGGCAACAACACCTTGTAGCAACAGTTTTGCTGCCCTCGCAGACCTGCAGGAATAAGTTGAGTTCATCCCCCTCCAGCACCCAACAACCCTAAAAAGCCCAAGAGGAAAGTGCTGATCCTCGGAAGCAGTCACATGAGAGGCCTAGGAGAGTGCATCAAAGACACACTGGGTGAGGGTTATGACATTATCACGTTTTGTAAACCTAATGCAGGCCTTGGCAGTGTGGCAGAAGATGTAAGTATCTTAAGTAAAGCCTTTTGCAAGTCATATCAGGTTGTTTTTGTTGGGGGAATAGGCAACAGCATTGATCGGGACAAAACTATTCAGTTGGAGCAGACATCCGCAACATTGCCAGGGCCACCAGTCACACCAATGTGTTGGTCTGTGAGGCACTGCAATGGCATGACAAGTCTTTCTTACAAAGGAAGGTGCAGATAGCTAATTCTGTCATGCAGCGCTGTGCAAGGTCTGGCAGGCTGAGCCATGTTGGTGTGATTGGTCTAGAGGAAATAACATGGTCTGCATCTGAGTCGTGCTGGCAAGGGGAAACTTGCTGACCTCATTGCTAGTAGGATTCTTACAGACCATAGTTCTATTCAAAATATCCAGGTAATCGTTGGAAACCATGGAAATTTTTTAGGCTGAAGAAACCCATGCCCATAAGGCCTAATTCATGTAGCAAAGAAGTTTTACTTTCACACTCAATACCAGAAACATTCAATAATTGTGCAAATATTAACAAATCTACGATAATTAATTAAAATAATTTGTATTTATTCCATCAGAATATTAGAGGTTTAATAAGCAAAACTGATGAGTGGTTGGGCAAATTATCAGCAGAACGCAATCTGGATATACAAATATAATGTCTAACAGAAACACATTTAACTGAATACTCTGCTAAACAAATTAAAATTCCTGGTTATTCCTTCTGTTTCACTTATTGTAGAAATAGCATGACAAGGGTGGTACCTGTATTTTCATCAAAATAATCTAATGTTTAAAAATGACACACATTTGTTATGCGAAGTCCAAATGTTTGAGTGCAGCTATGTGGAAGTAATAACTGGACAATTAAAAAAAAAGTGTTGTTCCTCACTATATATAGAGCCCCTTCTGCCAACTTTAGTCATTTCTTAAAATTTCTTGAAGCAAATCTTAAAGCCATTTACAGAGCCAATCCAAAAATTCTTCTCTGTGGAGACTTTAAAATTGATTATTTAAAAGAAAGCAACCAAAAGACTGAACTCGATAGTCTACTCAGTACCATCAACCTTAAATCCATAGGAAACTTTGCTACCAGAATAGAAGGAACCAGTCAGACAGCAAAAGGTAACATTTTAATTGATAGTAACACAATTGCAGAGTGGAATTGTCCCCCAATAATAACTGACTTATCAGATCATAACACACAAATATTAGTTATACCCTCCATAAGAATGCCTTCCAAAAACCTTTCTTATAAGAAAATGTGTAATTTTTCTCTAGACAATGTCTTACAATTCAAAAGTGAGCTCAGCAGGTAGCAATGGTCAACATTGTATACTTGTACTGAAGCAAAACAAAATTTAACTCTCTTCTTAACCAAGTTTTCCATTATTTTGAAAAATATTTCTCATCCGGACTGACCCACAGTAATACTAATCCAAAGAAAAATGTATGGCTCACCAAAGGAATAAAAATTTCCTGCGAAAACAAAAGAAAACTATACAAGGCTGCCAGAACCAGCAGCAACCCCGACACAATGAATCACTACAGGAAATACTGCAAAATTTTGAGTATGGTCATAAAATCTGCAAGAAATGATTTTTCTGTAACCTCATTAAGAATTTTCAAAACAAAATAAAAACTATGTGGAATATTGTAAAAAACACAACAGGAAAAACAACAGAGCAATGTTCAGTTATTAAACCTATAAGTAAATGACTGCATATCCTCAGATCCTAAATTAGTTGCAGAGACATTTAAATCATACGACTTAAATGTCGTAGAAAACATGATAAAAAAAACATTGAACAAGATATAAACCATATTCCTACACTACAGGGTACTGAATAACCTGCTATATCTTTTACAAACACAAATTCAAGAGAAGCAGGGAAAACAATCAATTCTTTGCAACCAAAATTATCTAGTGGCTATGATAGCATTAGCTGTAGGTTATTAAAGCAATGCGCTTATGAATTCAGTGTTCCATTAAGCCATATTTGTAATGACATCTTCAAAACAGGATTGTTTCCAGACAGACTCAAATAGGCTATGCTAACACCATTGTACAAGAAAGGAGACAAGACAGAAGTAAACAATTATAGACCCATATCACTTCTTACATCCTTTTCAAAAGCAATTGAAAAACTACTTTACAGGATGTTGCTGCAACATTTTGAGAATGACAAAATCTTATCAAAATTCTAGTTTGGCTTTAGCAAAAACACGTCAATAAATGATGCAATTTTCAAACTAACAAATAGCATTCTTAATGCACTTGATAAAAAGATGCCATCTAGTGTAATATTTTGCGACCTCACTAAAGCATTTGACTGTGTAAATCACAACATACTTATAGAAAAACTAAAGGTTTATGGAGTCTCCAGTACAACAAATAAACTAATATGCTCATACCTTTCAAACAGACGACAAGTGCGGATCAAAGGAAAAACTACTTCATTCTACTCTGAACCAGGAAAAATCAAGCATGGCCCCACAAGGATCAATATTAGGCCCCCTACTCTTCCTAGTTTATATAAATGACCTTCCATGTGCCATAACTCCAGAAACGACTCCAATTTTATTTGCAGATGATACTAGCATTTTAGTCTCTGGGGACTCAGTAAATGATCTTACACAAAAAATGGACACAACATTTACAGAGCTAAATGCATGGTTTACTGCAAACAAATTAAATCTCAACCTAGATAAATCATATCTTATGAATTTCATCACAAAGAACAGAAAAAAACATTAATACATAGGTTAGCAGTAACAGAGACGAAATTAATGAAACTGCAGTGATTAAACTTTATTGCCACCCACTACAGATCAAATTATACATGGATGAAAATGACAAATATTACAAATATATTTTACATATTACAAATAACACCTTTCATTTTAAAAACAATTTTCGGGTTAAGAAAACCATAATTTTACCTTTTTGATGAGGTAGTAAGTTCTGTTGTGCTCGAAAGCACTCAACAACAGTAAGACATGGTGGCTGCCGAGATATTAGCAGCTGCTGAAAAAAGTTATACTTTTTTCAACAATTTGAATGAAAATGAAAATGTTTCGAAAACCACAACTACTACTGCTACTTTAAACATTAAAGATGAACGCAAAGAGAAGCTGGAATTGGGAAACGAAAATTTACAAAAAACACCTTCGATTAGCAAATTTTTTAAAAATATATGATTATGCCGACCCTCATGACTATTGTATTTATGAAAATGATGTAGATAACGACAATTATAAAAATCATAA
The DNA here is from genome assembly GCA_029891345.1 of Dryococelus australis. Classification (NCBI taxonomy): domain Eukaryota; kingdom Metazoa; phylum Arthropoda; class Insecta; order Phasmatodea; family Phasmatidae; genus Dryococelus; species Dryococelus australis. The sequence goes on along the minus strand of CM057009.1, from coordinate 167,031,005 downwards.
TCATATTGATATTGATATTTTTATCACATATTGCATTCATTTATGTAAGTCATTATTGAAAAATAAAAAAAGAATCTTTTAAGACTTTTTTATACTTTTTTTTCTCTTTTGGCATACATAGTGTGGTATTCAGAGAGTTGTAGCAAACTTGTAGTTGATGTAATTAAAGAAACACATCAAAGCACTCCAAGTGGCTACGAAAATAAACGTCATCCTTATCACAGAGTGTGTTCTGTTCCCCACCTGTTACAGTACTGCCTCCATTTTCGCCCTTCAAACTGTGTTCCATTGTCTGTGAACAAATACTCAGGTTGTCCCAACCTCGGAAAAAACTAGTTCTGCATTACTTGTGCAACTTTGTGTGCACGAACATTGCCGACGGGAAATGCCTCGGTCCAACAAGTGAACAGATCCGTGCCAACAACAAGAAATCTCTTCCCAGTTTTCGTATGCGGGTACGGGCCCGTGATGGCGATAGCTACTGTTTTGAATGACTTGGTTGGCAGCCTTGGCTGTTGTGGAGCATCGCTGTCTGCTCTCCGTAGCTTACGGGTTTTACACGAGATGTAGCTCTGTACATATTTCTTGACATCTCCCTGATCCCTGCCAGTGAAAAATTGTCTGCATGTTCTTTCGTATTTGCTCGGATCCCGGGTGTCCATGTTCCAAACTGTCGTATGCATATTTTAACACAAGTTCCAGTTTCTCTTTCGGTGCATACATCCGCCATTGCGCACACTTACCAGGTGGTTTGGTTTGTATTTATCTGCCCACTAACCTCCAGTGTTCTGTGTAACGTGTGGCACAGTGATGTCGGCGTTTCGCGGCATCTGGGGAGTGTTCTCGTGCAGTGTGTACCTTTTTTTAACACGTCATGTACATTCAAGGAAACTAGTTCAACAGGTGGTGTGGCAACAATGTTTTGTTCAACTAGAGTTCGTGTTTTAGCAGTTCGTATTGCACGGCAAAATGGTAGGGCCTCTTCCAACTCCGCATCGTCACTTACCATTAGATTCAGACAAGGGTTCCTGGACAAGGCGTCTGCGAGCTCGTTGGTTTTCCCCGCCTCGTGTTCTACCTTGAAATTGTATTCTTGCAGTAGCAGCACCCAGCAGGCGAGTTCGCTTTTCCCGTTATGCATTCCCTCCAACCATACAAGGCATTGGTTGTTAGTTTTGAGTGTGAACTACCATCCTAGCAAGTACAGCCAGTACTTCTGCAATATATGTACAATGGCCAAACATTCTTGTTCATTGACGTGATATTTACATTCTGTCTCCCTGAACTTTGCACTGTGGTAACTGATTATGTGTTTTTCCCTGTATGTTCCCTACTGATACAACACAGCCCCAATGCTTTCTTGACTGGTATACATTTGTACAACTATGATGGGTAACCCTGGGTTGAATCTAGACAGTGTATTAAAGCTCTGAAATGCAATTTTAATGATTTAAATGCTTGATTGGCTTGATGTGTACAGACAAATTTATGTTTCTCACACAACAAATCAGTTAACAATGCAGCGATTGTGGAAAAGTTAGGGACAAAGTCCCTTAACCAATTAATTAAACCAAAGAACTTCCTGACTTGTTTATGTGATCTGGGTGTGTGTTTGTTTTGAATGTCCTGTATGTGTTGTTGTTCCGGCTAGTGTCTGTTTGCTGTTACATAATGTCCCAGAAACCCCATTCTACTCATACCCAAATTACACTTTTCCACTTTGCACGTAAATTTATTACATTCGAGCCGTTCAAACACAAGGCTCAAATGGTGCAAGTGCCCTTCCCAGATGTTAGACCAAACAAGTACATCATCCAAATATGCCATCGCAAAGTCTCCAATAAATCCATTCAATACATTAACCATTAAGTTTTGAAATGTTGCAGGGGCACACTTTAAACCAAATGGCATGGCTACAAACTGAAATCTACGTCCATCTGGGGTAGTAAAGGCTGTATTCTTTCTATCCTGTGGGTGGACAGGCACTTGCCAATATCCAGGCTTTAAATCAAGTGAAGAGAATACTGAAGCTGGTCCTAATGTTGAGAAAGGGTATTTCATATTTATGACCAGTGGCGGCATGTTCACTGTGATTTTGTTAAGGGGGCGAAAGTCGAACCGGAATCGCCAATCTCCATCTTTCTTTGGAGCAAGGGTAATACCTGCATTATATAGCCTTTGTGTTGGTTCAATAACGTTATCATTGAGCATCTCACATACCTGCTGGTTGATGACAATGCGAAAGAAAAAACCTGGGTCTCGTGGCTTGGGGTACACCGAGTCCTCGTGCATTGTGACGATCGCATGCTCTGTGACCTCAGTGCGCTGCAACTTCCACTCATTGTGGAACACACTGGCATACTGGTACAGCAGATTCACACATTGCTGATGTGTGGCGGGCACCTCGTACTCGAAGTCAGCAAGTGGCACAGCTGTTGTTGTTGGTGGTGTTGCTCCCATGGCATGATTGGTCCATCGGCCACGTGTCCCCATGTGCAGACGATTCAGGTGCGGTTCTATCATGGCTTGGTTGTCAATATGCCATGCCAGTCCCAGAATCACTTCCTCGCACAAGTTTGGCACAATATAGACATCCCACTTGGTACTCAGCTCTCTGATTCCTAACATTACATGCATAACACTTTTCGCTTCTCCCTGGTGGTGTGTGGTAGCGAATTTCAAGCGTCTCGATGGCACCCTTGTTGTGATCACTTGTATCAAACCCTCACACACATAGTTGTGACACTTGATACATTTTTGCACCTTCGGTAGGCAGATTATTACGACCTGGCAGTGAGATTGGTGCAGGTGCTGTTTCGCAAACATCCCCACTTATTTTCCTGACCTGTTGCCATGGTAGAAATTTTCGCGATAACCGTTGCGAAAAAATTTTCCGGCTTCGCAGTTCTGCTTCGTGGGTATAAACATTGGTGGTGGTCGCATAACATCTGGCAGCACAACAGTATTGACGTGCAATGGTTTCGCCGCTGTGACTGATACTGTTGGTTTGCATGTATGACCCTCTCATACAAACATGTTTCTCTTGTGAACTGTTCTACACTGGCATGTGTCGTCCTCAGTAGATACGGCCTAATGTCGGGTGTTGATAACACCACAATTATCTCTAATACCCCGTGTGTCGCCTGTCCTGCATGTAAATGCTTATACAACCCTAATTTGCATTGTATGAACTCTTCAATTCCCTCATGCTATTGCTGTTGTTCGCGATACAGGCGTGCTTGTGCCTGTATAGCATCTCCGTCAGTGTCGAACTGACCTAGCAACCTCTCACAAAACTCTTCCCACGTGACTCGATAGTCCCTGACCAAGTTCCACCACGTGGCAGCAGTTCGCCTTAATCTGTTGGCAGTTACCTCCGTCCAATCATTCCTATGCACGTGATGTCTATGTAATTTTTCTTCGCACCCTGCAAGGAACGTACACAGGTCTTCTGAGTCGTGTCCCGCGAAAATTAACAAGAGAACATTTCTGTCGGGTCCCGTCAAACCCTGTGGTGTGTACGTAGCAACTACTGGTGATGTGGGCTTTACCTCTGGTGTTGTTGGTGGCGCTATCTCAGTACAGTTCGTCTTACGGCACTCAACACAGTTTATGACACAATCGTGGAAGTTTACATATTCATCAGGCCCTATGCATCGAAATGTACATCCAGTTTGCACTGCTGGCACTGCACCCACTTCGTTTACGCCCTGTCACACCTGGTGTGTGTGCACTGGTGTGGTTCTGATGGTGTGGATATGGTGTAGGATGTGCATTACATAATGGCTGATCTTATAGATTTTCACTAAACAGGTTGGCTTCACTCACTCATCCACAATACATGTATCGATCGCCATGTCCAAATAGTTCGCGGTCGCATTCGCGGGTGTCGTGGTTGCCGACACGCATGTCTTGAGTACTTCTCATGGTTGTTCAGGTGTGGTGTTCGCTATCTTCTCGCAGTTGATGCAGATGATGCGACCTGGATGAACACACTTGGTCACACTTGGGAATACCAATAGATACTGTTGGGTAAGACACGAGACGAACGATGACACACTGGTAATGTGAGCGCCAGTGGTGCTTCCCAATCACCGAACTAGTGAGACTCAGGGTTCTCAGGGATGCTGTGGGTTCTGTGTGTCCATCTCACCCATGCATACTTACAAAAACTTAGGCAATACTAAACCTTTACTAAACATCACTTGAAATAAATACTTAATAAAATATATTTGGCTAGGACACTGTCACTACTGAATAAAAGAATGAAGTTCATTGTAGAAGTGTTTTTATTATTATTATGTATACACATCAATGTGCCAAAGATATGGTTATGTTGGTCATGATTAGACAATTCCGATTGGGTGATCCCAGCCTGCAATTACTCTAGCTCATGCCTAGATGGATGATCTCACTGAGGTGCGTCAAATCACAGCCTTCACAAGGGAAGAGTGCCGACATCCACTAGGGTGGACTGACAGTTTTTCCCTGAAGTCAGGACATTGTGAATTACAAATGAAACCCTTAATACATATTAACACGTGTGATTATTCGGCATCACTAACGCAAAATCGTCCTCCAGCTCGTGGGTAGTGTGGTGATGGCCTTTACACAGAGCCGGTTAGGATGGGAATAATTGCACCATACACTAATTACATAATTACATATACCCTTGAATGATACATGAAACAAGATGGGACACGAGATGAATATTCACAATAAACACACACTTGTGTGAAAACAAGCTTAGATGGTGCTGATCCAGCTGGATGGAATTCGTAGCTGACCACCTGGACAGGTGAAATTGCAATATTTCTGCATGGAAACTGCAAACTAAATTCAAACAAAAGGTTATTCTTGTAGATAAAATTATTCCCCTTGTGATTGTAGTGGTTCAGGTGTGTAATATGCCCGATGACAGTAAAATTAAACATTAATGTGACCATGTGGTCAAGTACAAAAAGCATCAATTTACGTGGGAGATACATTGAACCTTGAATAAAATTGATGTAGAACCCTGAAATAAAACATTGCTAATATGATGTTAGATAATTAAGCTCTCAAACATAATGATGACATATACAAAGACATGGCATCGGTCGGCCACGTGGTTTTACATGATGTTGCCATAAAATATTCAAACACGAAAAATACCCTCAAATGCATACATAAAAATAAAACTCTTAAAATTGTGTGTAGCAATAATGCTATAAACATAGGCAGATGGCGCCTGATTCAAGTTGCGCGGGTCGTGTGGCATCTCCGACATACTTCTTCTTTTTCTCCTCGATTAAGCACAAAATTATGCAAGGGAGCAAGAAATTAATAAAGCAGAACCATAATACTGGGGAAAATGTCTGACAAAAACGTACACAAGCACAGGTTAACCAGTAAACTAAATTAACTATGGAAACCTAAATCAGAGAACAAAAGTTGTAGTGCGTACCTGACAGTGTCTTACTTCGCCAGCTCTCCTCGGCAGACTGTCCCGATACAAACATCGCATGGACTTACCATGGCTGCCTACGAGGTTCATATAAGCGGAAGTGCTATGTAGGCCAAGTAAAATATTTTATTATTGAAAATAAAAATGATGCAAATAGAATAAATATTGTCTTATATTTCTATAATTTTCTTGTCAATTTTCAATATTATTTTAGTGTCTCTTTAACACGGTGTTCATGCCAGAATATCAAGTGTTCTTAATCTTGGTGCCGCAGGCACTTGGAATTTTATAACCAAACAATGTAAAAATAGTAACAAACACAAACACATTTTAAAACATAGTAAACTCTGTAACACATCATTTTACACTGAAAATACCATTTATACGAAAGTTTAAAAGTATTGGCCTCTTCTAGCGCACGTGCAGAACATGTGCATGGTGAGCGCCATCATGAGCTATAACGCTGCTGGCTGTTAGCCAGCGTCAATCCCGAAAGAGAAACACATTTGTATGAACTATTTTGCTGTGAATTGAGAACCATTATCAGAAACTATAGAAGTAGGAATGCCAAAAGGTTGAAATATGTGCCTGAAGGGCATGCATGAATTGTAGTCAACACAGTAGCTTTTCTCAAAGTTATTAACCACACAAATTTGAAAATTGCATCTACATATACAAAAAGCATATTATATCCAGATTTTCTACGAGGCAAGGGTCCAACAAAATTGATAAACAATTTCTGTATTGGTTTCTCAGCTACTTCTGAAGTTAGCAATCCTAAATGAGTGTTTTGTGCTGGTTTGCTCATATCGCATAGGGTATATATTTTTACCCTATCTGAAATTTCTACATTCATTCCTTTCCAAATAAAATGCTTCCTGATTGCCTGAATAGTCTTGTAAGTTCCTAGGTGTCCACCTGCAGGAGAATAATGAAAATACTCAGAAACCATGGGTTTCAGAACATTAGGCAAAACAATATATTTTATGTAGTCACGAGACTTACAAAATAGGACACCTTTAGACAAAGAATATTTTTTTTGTTTAATACCATACTGTAAATTTTGAATAATAACTCTTAACTGTGGGTATTGTTCCTGGTAATTCTTAATGCTATCCAAAGCCAAAGGAAAATCACTCAAATATTACAACTTACTAAATCTTCAGTTTCTTCCAACATTTTAGTTCCTTCAAACATGTGTGAGAGGGCATCTGCAACAACATTCTGAATGCCCTTAATGGACTGGACATTAAATTTCAAAGAGGAGATTCTCATTACCCAACGGTCTATTTTACATAACTGACGTGGGTATGCTAACAGCCAAGACAAAGCCTGATTATCTGTTTCTAACAAAATTTCGGAATGTTTAAGATATTCACAGATTTTATCAACACCAAATACAACTGCTAAACATTCTAATTCACCTTTATTACAGCACAACAAGAAATGGGTAATGGAGATGTAGAAGCTGTCAAACATTAAAAATCGTTCTCTTCATTCAACCTAATAAGAGCCAATTCCTGTAAACGTTTAAAAAGTTCTTTGGGAATAATAGTTCTCGCTGAACCAGAGTCAACAAGTGCATTGATACAAACAGAACCTGCACTTAATGTTACACGTGGAGTACTTACTTTATGAACACCAACATCATTAGGAAACTGGACATGACTCAAGTCCAAAGCACTATAATACTCACACTCACTGTGAGCTTCAGGTTGTCCAAATAACTGTTGAAAAAGGGTGCAAATGTCAAAACTGGGAGAAATGTGAGAATTGTAAGAGTCAAGATTGGATTTACAGCAAAAGCGAGGGCGTTCGCTCACTTTTCCTTCTCGCTGGGCATGTTTTTAACTAAAAAAAATTTGAAATTACATGCCCACTCCTTTTGCAATAATAACAGATAGGCAGGCTATGATTACCACTGGAGGGGCTTGGTTTACATGTGTCTACATCTCTGTGTACTTTACCCACATTTTTAGTAAATTTTCCTTGATCAGTAGGCCTATTACTTGTTGGTTTATTTTGTCTTTGGTCACTCTGTAGTGCAAAGATGCCTGATTTATTTGGTTCCTGCCTATGAAGAGAGTTGCCTTTAAAACAAATTGGCTTTTCACACATCTGATACACATAGCGCATATTTTGTGAATGAATGCACATCTTATATAAACCTGCAAAATTTGTTGATTTATCTAGAAAAACTAAGTGGGTACGTTCCTGGGGTGCAAGGCCCTCTAAAATGTTGTCAACCACTTCTTGTTCACTAAGTGACAAACTTAGTACTATGGCAGCCTTTTTAATGATACTTACATAAACTGACAATGCCTCATAAGGACCCTGCAAACCACTGAAAAGCTTCCACCTTAATTCAGTCAAAATTCTAGTAGGAATAAAAAATGATAAATATCTTTATGGTATGTGTTAAAAGTGAGATGCTGTGCAATGACATGTTTTGTGCATTCACTTAATGGTCCTTGCATGAAAGGGAAAATAACCTCCAGCAAATGAGGTTCTGGTACTGAATTACTTGGGTGCAAACGAACAGTGACTTTCAGGAAATTAAAAAATTTAAGTATATCTAAACCATCAGTTCAAGGCAAAACCTTCAACGTTCTTTCAAGGGGGTGGATAATTTTGCCAGAACAGTTGAGGGTGTTTGAAAAACACTTGGTAAAACACCAGGAGTCATAGTGACATGAGCTACAAAAGCAGCTGTGGAAGTGGGTCCAAACACTTGAGCAATGGAAGGGTAGGTAGGTTTAAAACCAGCACCAAAACTTACTATTGGGATAGTGGATGTGGAAACAGGACCTGTGATGGGAGGGGTTCTGCCGAAAAGTGGGTTGTGAGTGTTGGATGTAGAAGGACCTTGAAGGGAAAGAGCACAAATCTGATCAAATACATGTGACACAGTACTTACTTGTTGGGTAGTAGGAACAAGACACATTACATTATGCCAGATTAACAGCCTCATTGAGCACTGCCACTGAGTCAATAACATTCTGCAGGGGTACCTGTGCCTCAGATAAGGCCTTTTGAGAAGAATTGATAAGTTTCTTGGTCCGTCTGTCCAGGTGAACAAGTCTTTGTCTGATCTGTGCAGATGTTAAAGAAGATTGCTCGTCTTCTAAATTATCAACCAGCTTCATTAGGGGAAATATTTTAGGAACACAAATATCCACTTCAGGTTTAACCTCACTGTCAGTAAATTGTGTGGGGACAATGGGTAAGCCTTCATTAATTGCCCTTTGTAAAATTTTTCTTAATACAGCTGCAGTTAGGTCAGTGGTCTGAATACCACATACTCTGTGCTCAAACATAAGCTCATCCTTAAGCAGCCACTCAGGCACAAAAGTGACTGGCACGATGATGGGAAAAACTAAACAGACACAAAAAAATCACAAAACTTAACCTAGGAACACCATTGGGGGCAGGCGCAATAAGGGAGGGGTGCTGATCAAACAAAACATCAAAAGATCACACAGGTGTAGAGGAATCACCCACACGCCACAGCAAGGACCCTGATGCATGTGAACCATGGGAAGGCAAACAAAATTAGAGCCACCCCTTGGCACTCCACATCAGGGACAAGAAACACAGCCCAGTGCTTTCCAACAAAAGGAAAACAACAGCTGCTGGCCCCCAACATAAGCACCAAGGTGCCCCAGAGCAGGACGTGAAACGAAGCATCTCCATTCCCACATGCAATCCTTCAATGTATAAATAAATAACCATGGAAAAAGGAAACCCAGCCCAAAATAATGATTAAACATCTAACTCCACTCTCTTACCTTGCTCTCCATTCAGGTACACTGTTGTGGGTTTCTTTTAATACCCATAAAAAAAGAACACACTAGAATTCTCATCAATAAATAAGCTAAAATATGAATGTACACTTACGAAAAAGGCAGTAGGTATTAGTTAATTTCTTTTTTTTTTCTAACAAATAAAAAAAAATTGTTATGTGGATTGAGTTTTTATTTGACCTTTTCTTCCATATTACCACACACACAATGAGAAGAGATAAAATATATGATATTTAAACAAAACAATAATTGGTGTTATGAGTATTACAGTTGCATCAAACTAGTTACAGTTAACAGACCCATTATTTTTTGTTTTAATATTCTAATTTTTTTTTATTTAAACAACTTATTGTGCAACCGAAATTTAACATTGTAGCTACTGCCTCCTTGCTTTCTACTTTATTTTATTTTAGAATCAACAAACTTAAAACTTGTAAATAGAACATTCTTATTGTTGTCAACGCCATGTCATGCCAAGGCCTCTAACAAGGTCAGTATTACATTTTTAACATGTTGTTTTGAAGGATATTTTGAGTCCAGAATAAAACATCGTGCAGCAAGTTGAAGGCAGCCACTGCCATGGTGTCATGCAATAGTCAAAAAAATTCACATGCGGAAATAAAATAATTTCTGACCAAATGATGAAAAAGTGGTGGCCGAGGATTCGACACATGGATGTTGCTTAATTCATAGTGTGGGTCACGGTCCCATCACTTGAAAAGATCGAGGCTGAGATCACATCACCAAAATGGCTAGGACATGTAGCCGGGGAACCGCACTAGGTGGTGAAGTAGGGCACTTACACCATAAAAAAGCTGAAGGTCAGGTTGTAAATTTTCAAAACCAACTACATCGTTTGGAAGTAATAATCGTAGAAGACAGAGTAAGCATATTCCTCCATGTACGACAATTACTGTACGATGTTCAAAACTCATGTCATGACCAGTCGTTAGTTATCGAAAAGGCATAACGTACAGTTAAAAACAATCGAAAATTACGCATTGCATTTAAACATAATTAACATAGCAACAAAACAAATAAAGGGCTTGACATTAAATAAATTACAATAAAGGTATCAAACAATCGTAACACATTACAGCCAGGAAAATCAAAAGTTTGATACAAATATTTTAAGTAATTACGATACTAGTGCTGTCACCTATCCTTGCGGCGGACAGACACAATCATAGAAACACAAAATAAAATTGTTAGAAAATTTTATTACCATACTGACAGTTTATTGTGTTTATGCGAAATGAACAAGAAGTAAATTATACAGTCTGTTTCAGAATTAACACAAAGTGTAGAGTAACGTTAAGAAAAGACAGTAGAATACTGTGTACATACTTAATACAGCGGTAAAATGAGTGATTTGAACAAAATGCTAAAATGAACACAAATACAGTATGCATTATATGTTACAGGTGCTCCCCTTTGAAGTGAGAAGCGGCAGATAAATAAATAAATAATATAGTATTACTGGATTTACTACTTGGTAAACAAGAGTGAAATAAAAATAATATTTTTATTGTCAGCGATAAAGGTTATAAATCCCAATAACATTAACACATTTTAATTTTTTTTTTTTGGTTTGCAAAATTAAATAATAAAAAAAATTACAATTTTTTTTTCATATTAACACAAAGTGGTGTTCCAACTGGAAACAAGGAACGATCAATAAGAAAGAAGAAAATAAAACGTGCTTTACAAAAACATGTATTGCTAGAAAACAATAGGAAATAATATTTTTAGGAGAGATTATGCCGTAGCATGGCTCATGGCGCAAGATTAGAAGGAAACACAAGAAGAGGAGGAAGCAGCAAGAAGAAGAGGAATGGCAGGAGCAGACAATGGGATGCCATCAGCAGCAGTAGCGATGACAGCAGTGAGAGCAGCGAGTCTGTTGCCTCATTCCACCTCCACAGGAAGTCATGGCGGATTCGCCCGCCTCAGCAGTTCCGCCAGTGTGGGTGCACTTTGGCCACCCATGGCACAGTTCGACACAGGCACGCAGGAGCACAGAGAGGCGGTATGGCCCAGCAAGGGAGGGCCTACAACCAATGCCCTCGGAGGACTCCGAAGACACCAGAGTTCTGCAAGTAGTCGAGTCGACCCGCAAACGGCCTCCAAAAAATTGGGGGGGGGGGGCATTTGAAGTGTGTGGCTCCTCACCCTTGGCCGTTCGTCATGCCGGCTGCTCCCAAGCGCAGCACACATGCTCCCTCGACGACTGATCACCGACGAGCAGTGTAATGTATTGTGGGTGGAAAGTGGGCAAGATCGGGTAGTGCAGTGCAAGGAGTGTAATGCCACATGCGCCTACCAGCCTGGGAGAGCGGTTGGAGTAATACACGACCACGTGTATAATGTTAAAAAAGGTCATAGCATTTCCACAAGCACATTTAAGCAACATAATAAAAACATGTGATCCGTAAATGAAGTGCAATATGTTTGGATGCCTTTATGCCCAATGTTGTTGTTTTTATAGTATTATTGTTTTATGTCACAAATGTTTATACTCACGACCAACAGTGTTATGTCCACCCCTTTTCATTTCATCCACAAGGTAAGCAGTCAAAATAATTATTGACTTGTGTTTTTCGTAGTGTTCAAAGTATGATAACGTGTAACAATAAATTTGTTTATCCGCGAGTGCATGTAGATCCCTCCACAGCACGTAGGCCCACCACCGCCAGCCTTCATGCCATGACAGGAAGTCAGTCAGCAAGTCGCACTCAGAGGGGGAGGCACGTGCGAAACCACACTCGTGCTTTTCCCACCCAGACTCTATCAACCTTCATCACCGGTCATTTTTCACCAATAGTTAAGTATGAGGAACCTTTTTTTAGTTTTCGCCATCTGGGATACTCCTCCTCGCCTCCCCAGCAATTGCATCACCTGGGTAGTTTATAATTTAATCAACACATATAACCTTAATGTAAGCCTAGGGCCCTTTCTACTGTGTAGCCTTCGCCACAGGTTTGAAAGCGAGCAATTGTATAAGTTATTCTCCTGGAGGGAATGTTCAAGTTTGTAATAAACCAATGAACTGATGAATGTGTTTATTCTATTGCCGAAAGGTGTTCCAGGGCACGTGCCCCTTGAAACTCGCCATTTCCTAATACAAGTGTCTGTGTGAATTTTAAGGGTAAATATTAATTTTATGTGTGCTGCAATCTAACCAAAGTACTGCAAGTAGCATTTATGGGTGTTTGGTATGGCCCTGACAATCCAGGCATAGGGAGTACAGTTTCGATTACGTCAACATTATATTAATTTTCAATATCAAGAGGTGATTGGGCCGCGCTAAGAGTCCCTCGTTTAGAAAACAACGAGGCGTCCACATCAGGTGAACTACTGCAAGATCTACGCAGGAATGTGGTCCAGGTTATCGGCCTGCAGGATCTCGAGGTTACGAGGACTAAGCTCTACTGCAACAACATCAGTGGTGCCGCCACAGTGACGTCTGGCACCTACCGGGTATATAATTCCCAAACAATTTTTTCCAAATTATGCTCACCGCCTTTGTAAATCCCAATCAACCCTATATCTTCCAGTCAAGACACGTCACCTTTTTGGCAATTCATGTATTTCAATGTGTAAATATTATTATGAAGTACATATTTTCCTCTCGTTTTACCCCACAATTTACCTGATCAAAAAATTGTCATAAGCCTATTTCAGAAACCATTCCGTACAAACATTCACAGTTTAGGCCTCTAACATTATTTAGGTCGGCTATATGATGCTTTAAAAATGCCGAAAATAATGATAGTTATTATGGTTAATTCTAAAACTTTTTTTTTTCAACGACATAGCACATTACACATACAGCACGTCAATATTTTGCAGCAACTGTGTTTAAAACTGTTTTTACTACAAGGTAAAGAATTGTAGTATTTAATATTTTGTTATTGATATTTGTTGGGTTATTTCTTTAAAAGGACGGCTTCAGTTGGAATAAATATTAGAATGAAGGAAGAACCAGTCAAATGAAAAAGGCACATTCAATTCATGCACACAACTCGTGTTGCTTATTTGTAGTCATACAAACACAAAAGATATCAGTGAACATGTAAACAAATTAGCTTTCAGTTACATTTATTCTGCTCATATTTCTATTAACTGCTACTTACTGTTTATTAGGTTTATTGAAATTAATCGGGCTGGGTTTTGTATTTCATCGAAATTGTGGCAAATCACATTACACAATTGTGTTTCAAACACCTAGGGCAAAGGTGTTTGACATTTGACATCACTGCTTACCCCTAACCTGTTTGCCCACCATAGCTGGCAACCGCTGCAGCTACCAGCACTATATCGGGCGCATGTGCACACCGGTTGGAGAATGCACTGCAGTGGTCGAACTGCAGATACGTAAGTTACTATTGTGGCCGCAAGGGCTGAAGAGAGCACTCGTGACATGTGCAGGAAAGTGCAAGTGTTGAGCAAGACACGTGCAACTGCGCGCACTTGCCTTAAATGGAGACCCTGAAAATTTGGGCCAAAATGTAATCAAGCTTATTTAAAAAATGCTCAAGGAAGCCCATTCATGAAATGGTCATTCAAGGAGCACTATAATATTTTGATGCCCCTGCGGGCCTTAGTTACAGTGTTATGTATTTTTCATTTATTATCATTTCTGTGCGTTTCATCCATATTTTGTTTCATACAGTGCTATTGTCAAGTAAAGGGTTCCTGTGCCAATGGTAATTGTTTTTGTAAGTTTTGAAGCATTTAAAGTAACGTGGATGTGTTTTCTGGAGTATCAGAGTGTAAGAAAATAGTCAGTGCAGTTGGCCTGCCCGCCAAACCTCGGCCATCATGCTGCGTGGGACAGTTGTCATACCGTGGTGTCTCGAGTAGTTTGACGTGCTGACTTACAGGGTCGTGTTTCACGTACTTGTGTGGCACTACATATTTGTTCACAAATCACTTCAGAGCAATATACATTAATTTACTGGAACCTTTGTTTACTTCACAGCTACCCAAGATTATCCACTCCTCCCGTCCCATGAAATAGCATCGCCCGGGAAGGTTTAAGTTTTCATGTAAGTTATTTGTTACCTTCGGGCTGTTTGTCCAGTGTCACCCTGGCGCCAGGTTAAGCTCAGTACCATGTATAAGTTTGCTCCCTGGAGGAGCTATTAATAAAACCCAATGATACAACATAAAATGGCGTGTCTCATTCGGGTTGCCTATGGGTCATAGGAGCGCAGGCCCCCACCTTCCCCGCCAATCATTAAGGGTTATGTATCACTGTTTTGTATTATGTTTCAGTGTTTTTATCTACATACAACTAATTATGATTGTGTGAGCCGCCCGAAGATCTCACTGTGCAGGGTTTCAGTAACATAACTATTTTTGCATTAATCACGAACGGATATTCACTTCTTTATATGGCTCTACAATATTCGGGAAGCCAGGAGCAAACTTACCAGATGGGCACTTTGGCAGCAAGCTTACGATTTTAATATCGATCACGTACTGGGAAAGGAGAACGAGCTAGTGGACACGTCATGGGCACCAGAAGTGAAATAATGGTCACAGACAATGTTGAATGGGATGAGGTATTACCACCCATTACTACAGAACCGGTTATGGAGACAATTGTAAACAGGATTACGGTAGGAGAGAATGACCAACTGATTACAGATTTGTAACATGGTGTAGTGATAGCGCAGGAAACTTGTGAGTTTGCGAGAGAGAAGAAAGAGTGATGTGTAAAAGAACATGTGGATGTATGGAGATGTGTAGAAGGGTGTACTGAAATGTGCTCACTGCGAGATGATACATAATGGAGACTGTATGTACCACCTAGTTACAGGGAAAAAGTGTTTGAACATGCTTGTGGGAGCGTAACAGCAGGACACCCAGGAGCCGAGCAGATGGTTAAAATCATTTTGGAACAGCTTTCAGGCCCTGTGTCACTCAGTATGTAAGAAATTGGGTATGCAGATGCAACAAATGTAATTTGTTCAAATCCCGGCAGATTGACAGAAATCAACGACAGCAAAGGCAGCCAGAACGACCATTTGAAACAGTCTGTTTAGATCTCATGGGGCCTTATCTGAAGTCAGCTGGCAGAATGCGATTCATGTTAGTACTAACAGAGAGTTTTTCGAGATGGATGGATGCTTACCCGGTAAACAGTGCTGGAACACGCAGATTGCGAAATGCATTTAAACAGAATTTTTCACATGCTGGGGATATCCGAGAGAGTTACTTACGGACAACGGATCCCAATTTACCGGGAAAAGGTGGCATGAACTTTGTACGAGTTGGGGATTATGGCACATAATAACTGCTATTTACCATCCCTGTGCAAACCCCAAGGAGAGGCAGAACCGGGAGTTGAAGGGGCCGCTCCGGCTCCGTGTGGTTGAGCACCATAACAGATGGGCCGAATACCTGCCTGCCGTACTCTTCACGTTCAGGTAAAGAGTAAATGCAGCGACCATACAAACCCCGGCACAAGTCCTGCTAGGAAGAAATATCACACTGCCGAGCGAGAGAAATTGTCTGAGAGAGAGAGAGAGAGAAATTATTGAGATAGAAACAAGTGACACTTGAGACGAGAGGCACAGGCACTGATATCGCGAACAATGTGATTGGCAGGTGCGATATACGAATCGCTGGTTGCCAGAAACCAAACGACCACCAACAGCACTAATGGTAGGAAAGGGTGTAACGTCCGAGCTCATCTGCAGTCCGCAAGAACTTTTGTACGGGACTGGCACAATGCTGGATGTGGCCTCATCGAGTGGTATATACATTGGACCCAACAAGATACCTGGTCAGGATGGTCCGCAAGACGCTAAGGTTCCACCGTTATGACATTGGGAAAGTGGCTGAGAGCACTCCCAAGGACAATGGGGACGAGCCCCAAATCGGCCATGATGGCTACGATCAGAATGAGCATGTCTGGAGATATAGCAAAACGGAAAGTGGTCCAGGACCTGAAGGAGGGGTCAGACCAACTAGTGTAGGTAGGATGTCGATGCCGAACGACACAGAATTCACCAGGAGTCTACATCACACCAGCACTGCGAACAAGCAGGTTGCCGCGTCTGAGAGGGACGACGACGATGCAGGGATGAGGAGGGAAGGAACTCCTGAGGTGTATATAGAGCACGAGGAGGCAGAACCATCTGCGAGAAGCAAGAACCACCAGGTGCCCCATGACGGCGATGGTGTTGACGCGCCCCCTGGTGACCATCCATCGATGGGAGGTGACGCAGTACCTCAAGAAAGTATACCGTCAGAGGACGCAGGAGGTCCGGAGCCACTTGACACGGAGGTGCTGATAGGGGTGAGCCCGATAGCCGACATCGACAGGTTCGACAGGGATGGGCCATCAAGCCATACTGTCAAACAAGATGAGTTGGAAACAGCATCGGTACTACCAGAAGAGTATGGGAAAGGGGAAGAACCAGATCCCACCCAGGCGACACTACCTGTAAGCCTACAGGAAGACAATGCACCAGATCTTCGGGGCAGGACCCGAGCTACTGGAATGCAGGTCGCAACCGGACATGACACAACTGCAGCAGTGAAGAGAGTGGAGGAGAATGCAGTGAGGACAGCGAGAGTGACAAATTGGCTAGCCCGCTACCTCTCCAATGTCCCAAGAGGCGAAGAGCGCCTGTGTGGGAATGCACCTCCTGTGGTAGTGCCACAGCGCTTCGGAGAGTGCAGGTTCGCACACAGCAGCCAAGGAACAACAGACTGCAGCTTGTAGGATGGCCAACATGCTGCGTCCTTGCCACAGGGAGAAGAGGAGATGCTCCTGCTGCGAGTGAGTCGCCAGTTTCATACTGACTTGTCCATTTGCAAGGGGGGTGGGGGCATTTGATGGCATCTGTTTCCCCCTAGCCCGTTTGCTCGCCATCGCCGGCAGCTGCTGCAGCTACCAGCACTCTACCAGGCACTCGTGCACATCGGTTGAATAATGCACCACAGCGGTTGAACCACGAACACCTCAGCTACGAGTGTGGCCGCAGGGTCCGAAGAGAGCGCTCATGACGTGAGCAGGAAAGTGCAAGTGTTGAGTAAGCTATGCACACCCATGCACATATGTCTTAAAAGGAGACCCTGCAAATTTGGGCATATTTGTAATCAAGCTTAATTAAGAAATGCTGAAGAATGATCTTTCACAAAACAGCCAATCAAGGAGCCCTATAATATTTTGATGCCCCCTGTGGGCCTTAAGTACAGTGTTTTGTATTTTTCATTGATTGTAATTTTCATGCATTTCATCCACATTTAGTTTTATACAGTGTAATATGTAAATAAAGGGTTCCTGTGCCAAGGGTAATTGTTTTTGTAGGTATTGTAGAATTTAAAGTAATTGGGATATGTTTTCTGGAGTTTCAGAGTCCAAGAAAATAGTCCACTCGGTTGGCCTGCCCACCAAACCTCTGCCGGAATGCCACGTGGGACATTTAGTCATACTGTGGTATTTCGAGGAGTTGGACATGCTGACCGATGGGGTCGTGTTTTGCATGCTTGGGCAGCTCTTAATCTTTGTTCACTAATCACTTCATAGCAATAGACATTAATTTACATTTTGATTACTTTGCAGCCACCCAAGATTCTCCACTCCTCCCTTCCTGTTGGAATAGCATCGCCCAGGAAAACTTAAGTTTTCACGTAAGTTATTTATCGCCTTTGGGCCATTTGTACAGTGTCACCCTGCCCGCAGGTTAAGCCCAGAACCATGTATAAGTTTACTCCCTGGAGGAGCTATTAATAAAACCCAATGATTCAACGTAAAATGGTGTGTGTTCTCATTTGGGTTGCCTTTGA
This sequence comes from Dryococelus australis, assembly GCA_029891345.1. Lineage (NCBI taxonomy): Eukaryota > Metazoa > Arthropoda > Insecta > Phasmatodea > Phasmatidae > Dryococelus > Dryococelus australis. The sequence goes on along the minus strand of CM057009.1, from coordinate 167,012,948 downwards.
GCCATAGGTGTGAAGGCCCCCATTTTTCCTGCCAATCATTAAGGGTTATGTATCAGTGTTTTGTATTATCATTCAATGTTCTTATCTACGTATAACTAATCATGGGTGTGTGAGCCGCCACAAGATCTCACTGTGCAGTGTATCAGTAACATACAAATTTTTGTATTAATCACGACAGTTGGAGCACTGGGAGGATACTGCCCGTAGGTCGTTTGCAGACGACCCATAGAGGAAAAGATTCTGCTTTACGCTAGCTAGTTGGTATTTCACTTAAAATATCTTGCGCCCGTAATCTACAAGTAGAAGAGTTGGTGAGCATCTACGGCACATTTACCTGTCCCGCTCCCAACCATTAATGAACAGCCCTTTGCTCCACTACCTTGCCGTCATATTGTGATAAATAAACAAAAGTGGATGCAAATAATTAACTTGTTCATGAAATAGTTCACAGTTAATATGTATAAATAATGCACATCAAATTTTTGATATCACGCACACACTCAGCAATGCCACTGTATAGGCAGATGTTAACGAAACAAACATAACAGTAAATTAATATTCAAAGCTTATCACGTTTTATTCATAGTAACAAGATGACAATAATCATCAGTTGATAAGTGTTTTGGCTGTAATTGAAATGGCTGGTCAGTTTTCAAATTTGTCCCTATTATATTAAAATCTTCCTTTTAATCTCTATTTTATTATATAGCTCGTTGGCGAACATACCTCAGACATATCGTCCGTGGTGCTGCACTAGCCTGCCCTGCACTACACTCGTTACAGAGACACGCTCACGTCAAACGCCACTCACGTAACACGCGCGGTGACTGTTTACATTGCCGTAGAGTGCGGCTGGTGGCTGAAATATTATAATTTTCGGTCGGACAAATGTGTTATGGAGAAGGATATGTGTACACGTCATGAGTTTAGTTTTATTCTATGATGTGTTTTCTTTGTGACAGAGTCTATGGAACTTTACAGTGTTGTTCTAATAAAGTGACAGTTTTAAATTATTATTGATATGAATTTTTGTATATTTACTATTTTAAGATGAATGATGATTGGAAACGCTGGTGTCGCCTATGTGCAATTGAGTGTGAAAATAGCTATCACATTTTTGAAAATGAGTTTTTTCTACGCGAAAAGATTCTAAAATATCTTTCAATAGTGGTATGTATAGTATGTGCCAAAAAGTTATTCCTTTCTTTGTTTATAAGACAGCCGGTTGTACAATTGTTACGTTCTAGAGAATGGCTTTGTGCAAGCAAGCAGGAGAAAGTGGGCAGTTCAGGACCAGAGGGGAGAGAGGAGGGCTGGCCAAAGGGAGGGAAACAAGGGTGGGCAGTTGGGTGGAAGAGCCACAAAGCAGGAACAGGTTGTAGGAAGGGAGCCAGAGGTAGTTTTCTAGGCAGCTCTATTGTAAAGGGGGTGGAGCTGAGGAATATCAGGAAGGAAATTACATATAAAGTAGCGTTTGGGGGGGGGGGGGGGCAATTACTAGGGATTTGGAGTAAAGGGTTAGTAGTATGAGAGATAGCAGGGTGGCAAAGGTGGTTCTAATTCATGTAGGGGGAAATTATCTGGCTCGAAAGGAGGTGGAGCAGGAGGTAGAGCGGGACCTCAGGGGATTGCTGAGGAAAGTGCGGGAGAAGTTCCCTGGAGCTAGGGTAGTAGTCAGTGGCATGCTGGTTAGGAAAGGAGTATCCTACAGGTATGGGTAGGCTGGGAAAGTGTAGGGAGGGACCAGGTTCACCTGACAGAACAGGGAAAGAGGATTCTAGGTGATCTGCTAGGTAGAGAAGTAGCTGGCTGCATGGAGAGGGGCAAGGCAGAGCAGCAGATGTTGAAATAGCAATCAGTTAGAAACAAGGAAACGGAAGGGGAGCGAAATGGAGAGGATAGCATTGATGAGGTTGCATTGGTGGAGATAGGAGGTAAGCAATGTAGGATGGTAAAGCAGAGTACTAGTATAAAGATAATGGTGGTGAACTGTAGGAGTGTGTACAACAAAGCTGGAGGGCTTCTGGGAAAAGGTTGAAGGATATGGGGCGGATATAGTGGTAGCTGTGGAGACTTGGTTGATTGAGGAAGTACTGGATATTGAGTGTAGGCAGGATAAGTTCACCATCTTCAGAAGAGACAGGGATGGGAGAGGAGGAGGAATAATGGTGTGTGTAAGGAAAGGACTAAAAGGGGCAGTAGAATGGGTTAGTGAGGTTGTCGAGGGAGGTAATGGAAATTAAATTGAGTGGCATTAGTAATAGGAGTATTATTTTGCTGGCAGCGTATAGACCACCAGGACGGATGGCAAGCAATTCAGATGATCAAGGAGAGGGTCGATAGACTAAAGGACAGGCAGTGGGTTGTTGTAGCAGGGGATTTGAATATGCCAGGGGTGAAATGGGTAGGGGGTGCGGAAGGAATGGGTAGCATGATGCAGAGAATGGCAGCTCAGTTAGTCAACAGAGGATTAGTCCAGGTAGTAGAAATACCTACGAGATGGAATGAGGAGGGTGTTGGGTCAGTGCTGGATGTGGTGTTGTTCAGACCTAGGAATGCTGTAGTTGGTGCAATAATATTGGATGGTATAAGCGACCATCATTTCCCGGTTGTGGAAATTGGGAATGGCAGGGTGAGGGAAGTGCAAATGGCAGAAAGGTTGGTGTGGCAGTATGTGAGAGGAGACAAGAAGTGGGCAGAAATATTCCTGAGAGACAGGTTTAAAACGGTCTATGGAGGGGGGTTTGTAGAGGGGTTGTGGAGGGAGTTTAGAGGATTAATGGATGTTATGTTGGAGAAATTTATGCCAATGAAAAGGTTACGGACTGGGGGAGATCCACCATATTATGGACAGGAGATTTTGAAAATGAAGAAGTGCAGAAAATTACATGCCAAGTGGAGAAATGAAGGGATGATAAGATCCAAATAAATTATTAAACAAATGGGTAGGGAGCTTGAAAGGAAAATCAAACAGGCAAAGATCGTATTTCTGGGGAACATGGTGGAAGAAGGAAAAGGCAAGGAATGGGGGAAATTGTTTAGGTATGTCAGTAGGTAAAGGAGAGGAAGGGATGGTAGGCATGCCACAAATGACCAAGAAAAATCGGAGATGCTGCAAGGACAGTACTTGTTAGTGTTTGATGCAAAGGAGGGTTGGAAAGGGGGGCAAACAGGGTTCGGGGGGTGTTTAGTCAGTTAAAGATGAGGGAGTGGGAGATAGAAAAGGTAATTTGGGGTTTGGAGAGCAGTAAGGCAGGGGGACCAGATGGGATAGGAAATGCTGCACTAAAGTTTGGTGGCAGGGAGTTGGCGAAATATTTAGAAGTGCTGTTTTAAAAAGTCCTTAGGAGAGGGTAAGTTACCACAAGATTGGAAGGATGCTATGGTGGTACCTATACACAAGCAGGGAGAGGATAGGGGGAGGCCTGGCAGCTACAGACCGGTGTGTCTCACATCAAGTACAGGAAAAGTAATGGAGAGGCTGGTGGTGCAGTATGTGGTTAGTGTTATGAACAATAGGAATTTTTTGGAGGATTCCCAGCATGAATTCGGGAGGGGATACTCATGTGAGATTCAGCTGGCTGGGTTATTAAGAGGATCTGGTGCAGGTAGTTGATGAGGGGAAGCAGCTTGCTTCATAGATTTTGAGAAGTCATTTGATAAGATGCCCATGGGACATTGATGAGGAAAGTGGAGGTGCTGATACCAGACAAGAGGTTAGTGGAATGGATAGGGGACTTTCTCAGGGGGTGAAGGCAGAGGGTGATAGTGGGGGGAGGCAATATTGGAGGAAGAGGAGGTTACGTCAGCGGTACCACAGGGAAGCGTGCTGGGTCCTTTGTTATTTACCATAATGGTAAATGATATGGGTTTGGGGATTAGGGGAAAAATCAGATTGTTTGCAGACAATTGTGTTCTGTATGCTGAAGTGGGAGAGGGGAAATTTGCAGGCAGACATTGATAAGATATGGTTGTGGACCAGGAAAAATAAAATTAAGATAAATGTAAGAAAAGCTAAGGTAGTGAGGTTCACAAGGAAGAAGATGATAAGCAGGGACGTGTACAGATGGGAGGGACAAGAGATAGAAGAAGCAGGCATAATATAAGTATCTGGGGATTGTACTGCAGGGAGGCCTCAGGTGGAAAAAACAGGTAGAGAGGGTTGTTGCAAAGGGAAGAAGGGCTCTGGGTATTCTGGGAACGGTGCTGAAGGGAGTCAGCTGTGAGGTGAAGGAGAAGGCGTATGGCACATTGGTATGGCCTATGTTAGAATATGCTGCAGCAGTATGGGACCCGTATGTTGAGGTGGAGGTGCGAGAACTGGAAAAGGTGCAGAGAAAGGCAGTAAGATGGGTGAAGGGTAAGTGGAGAAGGCAGAGACAAGATAGTGAGGAAGAAGGGAACTATAGGACATCAGTGATGATGAAAGAAATGGGGTGGAGCTCATTGAAAGACAGGAGGAAAGTTGAAAGGTTAGTCAGGATGTACAGGTTGGTGAATGAAGAGGGAGGATGGGGAGGGCTACACTGCAAGCTAAGTAAGGGGGTGTTTAGAGGAAGAGGAAACAACAGTGAGAAGCTTCAGAGGGTGTGTAGGAGAACGGAGCGGGGTAGGCAGTCCATGCTTGTGAGGGAGTGGAATGTGTTGAGGGAGGAATTGGTATCTGTGAGAGGGGTTGGTAAGTTCAGGAAGGGAGTGGAAAAGGAGTTGGTTGGCTAAAGGAGAGGTGAGACAGCTCGCCACCGGGTGGTAGCCTAATTGCGAGTATGTATGTATATTGTGTGTATAGGGATATTTTTATCTGCATAAGTTTGTAAATAAACAATTGCATTGTGTTCAATTTTTGCAAGTGCTGTTGCGATTACTAACGTGCAGTGAATTTAAGGTCTAACCTGTAAGTTGTGGACTCGTTAGAGGTAGAGGCACTTTTGTAAAACTGCAGATACGTCTTTTTCTAAATGCCGATTAGCTATTTCAGTGTAGGAGTTTATGGACTTGGTGGTGAGATTGGTGCAGGTACTGTTTCGCCAACCTCCCGATTTATTTTCCCGGCCTGTAGCCTTAGTAATAATTTTTGCGGTTATAGCTGCGAAAGTTTGATCCCTGTCAGCTGTTTCCTCTCACTGGTGTGACGGCGGCGGCCTCGTTACATCTGGCATCATGGCGGGTGTTGGATGTGTGATAATTTTGCCGCAGTGAGTGGTATTCGTGACTCGCGTGCACATCACTCTTGTACAGTTACGCCTCTCTTGTGAACTGTTCTACACTTACACACACTGCTCTTCGCAAGTACGGCCTAATGTCAGGTGTTGACAATGCCACGATTATTTCTAACACTCCACGAGTTGTCTGCCCGGGTGTAAGCGCTTATACAAACCTAACTTGCGCGGAATAAATTCCTTGATTCCCTCGCGTTCTCTCTTCTGTTAGTGATACAGTTGCGCTTTGCCTGGATAGCATCTCCATCAGTGTCGCATTGTACTAGCAATCTCTCACAGAACTCTTCCCATGTGGCTCGATAGTCCCTGATCAAGTTCCACCACGTGGCAGTGGTTCCCCTTAACCTGTTGGCAGTTACCTCAGTCCAATCATCCCTCTGCATGCGATGCCTACATAATTTTTCTTCCCAAACTGCAAGGTACGTACCTGGGTCATCTGAGTCGTATCCTGTGAAAGTTGGTAACAGAATGTTTCTGTCAGGTCCCATCAAACCCTGTGGTGTGAACGTAGTGACTACTGGTGGCGTGGGCTTAACCTGTGGTGTTGTTGGTGGTGCAATCTCAGCACAGTTCGTCTTACGGCACTCAACACAGTTTATGACACCATCACAGAAGGTTACATATTCATCAGGCCCTATACATGGCAAATGTACATCCCTTTTGCACTGCTGGCACTGTGCCCACTTCGTTCTCGCCCCGTCTAATCTGGTGTGTGCGCACAAGCGTTGATATGGTGTTGGGCTTGCATTGACATAATGGCTAATCCCATAGATTTTCACTGGACAAATTGATTTAACTCACCCTTCCGCAATGTATGCGTTGTTTGGTCGGACTTGTCCAAATAGTCCGCATTCGCGGTTGCCGACGCGGATTTCTTGAAGGTTTCTCACTGTTGATCAGGCATTGTGTCCGCCATTTTCTTGCAGATGATGTGACGCAGATGAACACATTTCTCCCCACTTGGGAACGTCACTTGATGCCGTTGGATGATACATGAGACGAACAATGACACAAATACTTACTGGTAATTTGGGCGCCATCGGTGCTTCCCAATCACCGCTATATTGAGACTCACGGTTCTCAGGGATGTTGTGGTTTCTGTGTGTCCGTCTCACCCATGCATACTTACAAACACGTAAATAACACTAAACTGTTACTAAAAATATTTATCACGTGAAAAACACATGTGGCTAGGACACTGTCAGTACAAATGAAAGAGGATGGGGCACTGTGGGACTTGTTTTTATTGATACTGTGCGTACAAATCAACGCGCTATGAAATTAATGATAAACTCGGTCGTGTCTAGCTAACACTGCTTGGGTGCTCCCCAGCCCGTAATTAACCTAGCGCATACTTAAATGGATGATCTCACCTAGGTGCGAGAAAGCACAGCCTTCACAAGGGAAGAGGGCCGACAGCCGCTAGAGTGGACTGACGGTTTTTCCCTGAAGACAGGACATTGTGAATTACAAATGGAAACCATTAATACACATTAACACACGTGATTACTTGGCATCACTAACGCAAACTCGTCGGGGCTTGCCCTCCAGCATGTGGGTAGTGTGGTAACGTCCTATACACAGAGCTGGCTAGGATGGGAATAATTGTAATGATGTTTAAGGTTATGTAAATTTGCATCATCCTCAGAATCCGGATCACAGTTGGAATCTTCTGCATTCACTTATATTTTTCTTTTTATTGTTGTGTTTATTTTACTAAGTTTTTCTGTTGTGTTTTCTTTATATTAAACTTTCTTCTTGTCTACAGGAGATTCTTCTATTTCTTGAAGAGACTTGTTTAGAGATTGTAAAACTTAAGGGAAAATCACATCCCCCATCTGTCGCTGAGTTAGAAGGAACTGCAAGGCTGCTGTGAGCCCCAACATCTAAATTGTCGTGAACTTCATTAACACTTGCATTCTACCAAGTTCTTTTCTACACACATCACAAACTTTTGCGAAAGTAGGCAATTGAGGAAAATGTTCAATCATCTATTTTGTTATTATTCTTAGCCTTTTTTTTTTTATACGAGAGTGGTTTGCCTTTTGCAGTAGGTTGAAGCAATATAGACACACCCTCCTATCACACTTTTCCATTTTGGATTTAAAGAAGGTATAACCATTAAAAAATGGTAGTAGTCAGTTGTCACATATAATTAATTCAGAGATTACCAGTGAATTACTACTGAAACAGTATCTTCACCTTTCCAGTGGCATACAAAGTGTCACACACTCACAATACCACTAAAACCTATTATACATATAGTGTACTCTTCAAATAATACACTGTTTACAATAAAAAAATACATCTAGATGATGAATACTGTCCTCTCTGCAGATAAACTCTGGCAGCAGGCTGAGCCAACTTGAAAGAAATGTAGTGGAGGTAATGATGTGGACCAGCATGTGTGAGCCTGTCTGAACTTGCTCACTGAGGGAGTTACTTGAAGAAAACAAGTCAGAACATGTTCTTCAGTTGCCGTAGTTGGACGTGTCTTTACCTATGGGCGAAAAAGAGTTGCAGCTATGGTTTTTATTTACAAGTTGACCTAAATATAAACACACAGTGATTGAGTGCACAACAGTTTCAAATAGTAATAACTCCTGATCCCATAATATTTTCAGGGTGAAATGAGAATGATATAAACAAATTTTGAGAATTTTTTTGAAAATTTTAAAATAGTCATTTTTTGAGATAACCAAATTTGAAATAGTCATTAAATTTTTGAAAAATTTTATCTTGCTACCCCTGCTGTGTTGCATGTCATATGAAAACCCATTTAAAAAGCTTCCAAATGAGCCCAATTTCAGGTTTCTTGCATCAACCATTCATGACTTACAGCCATTTTTGTAAATAAAAATATGGATTTTTTTTTTTTTTTTTTTTTGCAATTTTTGATAATTAATTTTAAAAATACAGTATACTAGAAAAAAAAAGTTTCTTCATGTACTCACTAGAAACAAAAAAATCAATATCTAGTAGTGTGAGGTAGAATTTTTATTAAAAGTGTGCTGATTTGACATGGAATGACCCTTAAATAGGTTTTGAAGGGTTGATGAGGGGGTGGGGGCTGGTGTGGCTGAGACCATCATAAAAGTTTAACAGAAGTGTAAAAAGTTTTGAAACCACATGCATGTGTGTATTTTCATCACCTTTCATAGAATAGGTATATATATATTTTTTGACATTACTTCTGTTGCAACTTTAGGCTACTGAGTAATGAATCAATTTGTATACACCCTAGAAATACCTAACAACAGTAGTAATAGTATTTTCAACTTGCAGTTGGGATATCGCCCTTTTCACTCTCCAGTTCCTACCTAAATTGCTCAACCCCCTTCTTCTTCATCACCAACTCGTCCTCTAACACATTTCACACACACTCAGTTCTCACTAGCATGGACAGCCTTACACTTCCCACCCACCTCCATAACCTCTGAAACTTTCTACTTGTTGTAGTTCTCACTCTGTACAGCCTCATGGCTAAATGTCCACTGAACTTCCCCCATTCTCCTGCTTTGTTTACCATCCTGTATATGCTGACCAACCTCTCCACTCTTCGCCTGTCACTTAGAGAGCGCCACCCCAACTTGCATCATTAAGGATAGCGTAGAATTCCTTTCATCCTCACCTTTTCGCATTGGCCTTCCTTATTTACCCTTTACCCACCTCGCTGCCCTTCTTTGCACATTCTCCAGCTCCCATACTTCCTCTTCCATATGTGGGTCCCAGACTGCTGCTGCATATTTTATTATCTGCCCAATCGTAACTTTATAAGCCATCTCCTTCACCGGTAATTATCTAGATAGGGGCTCTTCTAAAAATGGTTAAATTCTCTGAAAATTATATATATTGATATTATTTATCACATAGAATATGAATTTACTAGGGGCATCATAATATTCGCATTACATTCTACCAAATAGGATATTTAGGAGGGCTATGAAGATCAGGGAATTTATTTGGTAAAACACATAAAATGTATGTAAATTACATGTTATTTGGGTTCCTTAATCATTATAAATTGAAATTACTAATCACACTAACGCAAATTTACTAGCGGTATCACAATATTTGCAGTACTTACTACCAAATGCGATGGTGGGGAGGGCTATGAAGATAGAGAAATTGTGGGGTAAAACACATAACATTTACACCAAATTACATGTAATTAGGGTTCCTTAGCCACATTAAATACGAGAAAACCTAACTTCACAATATGTATTTGATTTCAGAGGTAGAGTCAAGTGTGCTAACATGAGATAGTGTGTTAGAAAAAGTAAAATTAGTTAGCTTGCATCAGTTCATCCACCCCTTTTCACTCACCTATTGTGAAGTTAGTTTTAATTGGGTTAGGTCTTCTGTATTTTACATTGCTAGCACAGCAGTGTGTTAGCCCTTCAATTCTCAATGTCACATGCAATGCTAGACAATACAATAAACTACACTTTCCATGCAAAAACTAGAACATAAAATATGTTACCCAGTGGTGAATATAGCTCCCTGTGATCCATTGCTGAGATAACACATGTATGTGGCATGTTAACATCTATTCAATTTGAGAACCCACAAACACATGTTTTACAGCACAATAATTATATTATAAAACATCACATGGAAACATTTGCAAAGAACCTACGTATTTCTGCACAATGCTTAGATGTAACACATCACACAGAACTAATCGCAACAAAACATCCGTAATAGCACTGGTAACTCACAAGCCTCCACACGGTCAAATTCACACACTACACTGCACTTCCGCACACTTGCACCTTTGTTTCCTGTCTTTGTGCGTCGTTGTTGAACAAATGCAGCATGGCGGCAATACACACAGACCACAAGTAAACAACACTGGTCTGTATGTATGATATACAGGATCTCTCACCTAATGCTGCGACTGGAAATATTTCCATTATTGAACATAATATTGCCAAACAGTTGCACAGGATTGTTTCCATGTAAGGGGCTCACAAAGTGAGAGGATAAATACACTCCGGTAAAGTATGAAAGTACCCCTTTCAACACAATATTATAATTATTTTATTGGAACATACATAGTTTCTCTGCCGAATTAGAATCTCGGTGCACAGTTATGAATAACAGAAGTGGTTACAGGTTCCTAAACCTACTGCTTGCTGATATATAACCGACGTAAGATTCGGTAGACTGTGTCACTACTGTGACACATGAACGCATGACCTACAGCTACCAACTAAACAGAAGCCTGTTGTGGACCATTAGTGACACATTTAGGACATTTGTAGTTCTTGTCGTGTCCACAATCAGATGTACCTATAGTTGTATCCCTGTGAAACACTGAAATGCTAACACAAATACACATGTCCGCACACATTGTATCGATGTTACGGTACTGCAAACTAATTAACGAATATGTACTTATGTACATAATAGAATACACATCGTATTGTACTGTTCATTCAAAACCTAATTAAAACTTCTAAACCTATACATTGGTACAAACAGTCATGTGTTAACTGTCCCAAAGGGATCACCACTGCTCTCAGGAGAATCACTTAAGTAGATGTCCAAAATTACCACCGTTTACCTCTATGCGCTTGTGATGTTCAGCGAGGACATTGCACATACCACAGTGGTTCCCTAGCAGTGTGTGACACGCTGCAGAAATATGCTTTTGCATGTTTCCATGGTTTTGGGATGCGTTATACATTCAGTTTTTCATGCACTCTAAGAAAGAATCTAAGGATTAGCTCAGGGAGCATGCTGGTAATGCCACAAACCATCACGACCCATCCCATTGATTTGAAATGTGTCGTCAGTACCGCTTGCTCACACATGCAAGTGGCAGGCAACCATCTTGCTGGAACCACTTGAGAGTGGGTGTCAGTCCCACTTTCTGACGGACTTGTATTCTGTCATGAAAGAAACAATTTGTATGTGATCATTATTTTCCCGGAGGAAATCGGGCCTTGATAAACATAGATACCACCTAACGTTCACCATCCACTTGTCGTTGATGGTCTATCAGACGCAGCCAGCGTGGTTTCACAGCTCCAGTAGTGCGTGTTCCAAAACCATATGTCTATGATTGTGATATGCTTCATTCAACACAAAATAGTCCAGGAATGAATTATTGTCCTGCAGCTCTAAAGTGAAAAGTGATTGAATGCAACACGGCTGTCAAAATAAATGTTTGTTTCGTGCAGCTCTTAATTCATTGATAATGTATGGAGGAAATGTAGTTGGTGTAATAGTATACAAATGCGCTACAACTTATTCCGCAGCATGTGCATCTGAAGTACTTACATTACAGGGTGTCTACCAGCCTCGAACTTGAAATACAAGGAATTGGAAATCTGGGAATCGGGGATTTTAGTTAACAGAAGTTGGCAGTGAGTTGTTATGTGCGCAGTAAATAACCATATCTGTTTCCTGTATGAAAATATTGAAATGTATTCAAGGAATTATGTTCACTATTCGTCTTTGTAATATCACAGTCATGTCATGGATTTTTATTTAAACATTGGTCTTTACTGCCATCAAACAATCGTGTGAAGCTATTCGCAAATTATTTGGTAACCCTAATGGTAATCGAGTTAACTCGTCATGTGACCAGTGTTAACTTGTTAACTCCATTAGGTTAATTTCGTAAATGCTGTTATTTTATGCTTGTTTAAAGTAGCGTAGTAGAAATTTGTTTCTAGGGAACATAGGGTAAAAATTGTTAAACAGAATAATGTACATACTTTTTTAATATTTCTTTCTTTTAATAAAATGATTTATTTGCTAACACTAAAGTTGCATAGTTATTTTAAGCATGAACCGACTTAACAGAGCGGTTTATCTTTTAATTTGTAGCGCTTATGTAAAAAATTTCTGTTGTCAAAGAGTTAAAATATTTGTTCCATCAGGATATTAGCAAGTTAAATGGTTAATCCACAAAATCAATTTTCATGTCATTTAATTTTGAGAGTGTTACATTCAAGCATTTCCCTTTTATAACAAAATTCCTTAATTACAAGTTTTTCCATGCAATGTCACTAGCAAGTACAAATGGATAACCACAAATCAATTTCAATGTCCATTTATTTTGAGATTGTTACATTCAAGCATTTCCTCATCATAACAAATTCCTTAATTACAAGCTTTACCATGCAATGTCAGATAAAACCTTGTAGATTACTGGTGCCATTAAAATTAACACAATATTAAATAGGGCTAAAATTGTAAACTGTCTTCAGTAAACATATTTGTTTAGCATAAGGCTCAACCGATGATGAGAATTTGCAAAATTATAATATGTATCACCATGAATAATAGAACCCTCACAGCTTAAAAATTTACACTAAACTCATACAAGCACATAAAATCATTACTGTGATGACAATTAAAAAATATACGCCATGTTTCCACGTAATGCTCATTTGCTGGGTGCGATCAGCTGTGTTGCTGCGGACTGGCTGGCATGGGTGTCGTTACAGTCCTGTTCGGATGCGCAGCTCTGGACAGTAAAAATGTCATGTCGTAGAGATGGACATTCTTCTGCTGTCTGACTGCTTGTACTGACTGCGTTTTCCATCTTGTGTGGTTGTGATTGATCTAATTGAGTATTTAAATTTGTTACTAGGTGTGATTGTGTGTTTTGGTATGTATGTTTGGTGTGGAAGCTTGTGTTAAAGTTGGCTTTCTGTTTTATCTTTGTCTTCATATATTTCTTGAGTTTGCGAACATGTTGGGATTTGCACTAATACCTTGGTAATGATTTTGGTTACTAAGTTCCTTGTTAACCATGTGGTTTGTATATTTAATTACAATACTAATTCTGGGTTATCTTGAATAAGTTCTTCAACTTTGTTTATTAATGATTGAAATCATGCAGCAGTGTGTTTCGGTGAGTCTTCTAATGTTCTTTTCATGGTACATTAAATCTAATGTTGCTGTTTTGAATAATTTCTTAGCTGTTGTAACGAATAGAGTTTCTTTGTGTGCGCTCATGTATTGTATATCTGTCCACTCTATAGTGTTTTGTAATGTAGTTCGTGCACTGTGTAATTCTTATGTTATAATTTACTACTCACTACAACGCATAGAATTCTGCATTATTGGCACGTACAAACACAATGCTACAGTTTATGTGGAGATTTGCGTTTACAATAAAATTAAATTTGGAGCAGACAAGCGGTTCCATTAAAGTGGCATGCATTAAAAGTAAGCCAAAAGCATTCTACACTACGCTTTCTACTGGTATGCTGGGCGCCAGTACGGGGTTTTGCGAAAGTGCCAATATACAGTTTGCTGTTCTTGCTATGCACGCAAGATTGTACGTTCTACAGCACGTCAGCTCAACTTCGTGTTCATTGTCATCTGCTTTGTACATGGTGTGAATGACTTTCGTATGCTGCTCTCTGCATGGATAAATATATTTGTATTTGCTCTGCAATATCAATTTATGAAGTTTAACTTGTACTTTCTATGCAACATGCACTTTATTTTGAATTTCTAATTTTGTAAAACGTTGGCTCTTTAATTATAATAAACGTATTCAGTTAATTTTTTATTGTGCTGTGGTGCTTACTATCTGCCTGCTGTTTCTGTAATGTGACTCTGGCAACTTTGAATTGCTTACAGCTGTTGCGTGTTTCACTTGATCTTTATGAAAACTGGCTTCTATACGCGTTATTTTATACTCTTTATTATAGCCACAATTAAATGTAGCTAAGTGGAATAACTGTAATTCTTGTGAGTAGGTCATTTCGGTCCAGCACTTTGTACAATTATTAATTATAAAAATTTTACTATTTTTATTCAGCCTTGCTCTGAGAGGTTGAAAGGAATCGGAGCTTCCACCAGTTGTTACGGTTGCCTTAGGGGCTACCGCACAAGGTATGATCTGGGGGTTTAGTAGATAAGACACAAAATTAGATGTTAAATACCCTACCACTGGTACATGCTTTTATTGTGACACTAACGTATAATACCATTTACGGTAATACAATTCAACGAATGCTATAATCTGCAAGTATTTCTAACTACTCTGACCAAGTAGACCCTGATAGCAATTAGCTAGTTAGTTAAAATAACTATAGAGTATTCATCTCTGCCTATCAATGTCCTCGGCGGTCTCGCCTAGCGCCTAAGGAGGGTTTACGCTCACCACTGAAATAAGTTGAAGTCTGTCGCTCAGTGGTTGACAGGGCTCTTGCCGAACAACATTGGCCTTTGGCAGCACCTCAGTGTAGTGAAGTCTTGGTAACAGTCTGAGGGGGGGTGGGGTCAGCACATCCTCGGCACATGCTTATATACTCCCGCTTAGCCGCTGGCATCCTTCCTGCCACCCCTTGTTCACCCAGTTATCCAAACACCCCTGCTGCACCTGGGTCGCCCGCTCCGGTCTCGAACCTGCCTGGCATGTCTTCGCTGCCCAGGCTGTGTCTGTGACAGTATTAGTGCATACACTTGACTTCATGTTGATATGGTTGATATGGACTGGAGGAATTTCACCTATTATATTTTGGTTGGTGTGATTCATGATATGGATTGCTGATTTGTTGGTGTTAATATATTTAGCTTGGTCTCTGGGTTTATGGTTGGTATTGTTTGTCGGTTGGTTACAAGTAACATAGTGCGAAATTAATTTTTGGTATGGTCTGCTGTATTGATCGTAATGTTTTATGTGTGGGTATTTTGACTGAAGTATGATGGGCTGTGGTTGGTAGGGTTATTGGTATTTTTGTTGTGGTATGATGGATGTTTGGTGGTCATCTTGTTTATTGGTATAATCATCTGGTTTGTTTGTGTTGTTTGTTGGCGGTTATGTTTGGTTTGTATTATCAGGGTTGCCACAGGTCTAGAAAACCTGGAAAACAGGGAAATGTCAGGGAATTTGTAAACAGTCGGGGAAATCAGGGGAATGTAAGGGAATATCAAACAAGTTAGCTAAATGCCAGGGAATTCTGTGATAGCATGATACCTATATTTTGCAGTTCTGTCATCAATTGTGCATCTCTGCCAGAATCATATAAAATTGTTTTAATGATTGTGGACTAAATGCTTAGGCATTTTTCTTTGCAATCTATGTAGTGAGCAATTTTGTAAGATCTGAGAAGTATTTTGGTGTAAATGTGTGTTATAATGCAAAGGAGCTAATGCTTACAGAAAAATTTTTTTAGAAAAAGGTCAGGGAGAAAGATTCTTTTTGTCTGAAAATCGGCAAAATTTCTGGGATTTTTCCAATGTAAAAAAGGTGGCATCCATGATTATATCTTGAATATTCAGCAGGTGTGGGCTGGTAGTGATGCTATGGCAGACATGTTAGAGTTATATTTGTGTATATTTCAGTTGGTGTGATCTGTATGGTATGTTGAGTAGTATGTTTTGAAGTATATTTTTCTGATACTGGTCGTAGAGCAGATGGTATGGGCAGTAGATAAATTTTTGGCAAGGCCTGTGTGGTCTAATTGGTTGAGGTATGCTTGCGTTACAGCCTAATGGATGGTATGTGTGGTGATTATACGTGTCTGTCGCTAGAGCATATAGAGTGGGGTTATGGACTGGTCTCAACTTTTAATTTCTTGGTACACTTGAGTTATGATAGATGGTATGATTGGTGTGTAGGGTGGTATGACAAGTTTTTTTCCTTGGGTTATAGGAGTTGGTATGTTGGTTTGCTGAGATTCAGTTGGAAATGGTAGTTTGACAGATGGTAGGAATGGTTGTGTTATAGGTTGGTCTAGACTGTAAAGTTACTTGATACACTTGGGTTATGATTAATTGTATAGGTGGTATGAAATGTACAATATTTTATTACATACACAAAGGTTTAAAAAATGATAGTGCTGTCACAAGCTAAGAAACTACTTTACTAGCTGTTGGTGAAACCACATTGAATGGATTCTACCTTAAACAATCAGCATTCAAGGGTAATTTAAAAGACTGTGGTTGGTAATAACTTTGTTGGTGTGAAAGACATATGTTCATACCTGTACCATATTCAGCAGAAGATAATCAACTAACAGAAGAAGTCTAAGCAAACCCATAAAATATAACATTTGGCTCAAGTGTACCTACAAAAAGCCTCAACCTTTGTTTGGATGAAGCCATTAGACGGCAAGTGTTTAAGACAGTGAATTAAGCATTGTACAATGTTGATAGCATTCCAGAGGCTGTAGAGGCCTTGAAAGGAAAACTGTCGTGAAGAACAAGAATATATGGCAAAGGGTTCTGGTTGGACGTTTGCTTGCATAGACTGCCTTGAGCTGTATATGATCAGAGTATATTAATTTATTAATTACGTGAAAAGTGAGCATGTTGTCTGAAAGACACTACATGAATGGTACAGTAGCATTGCTACTTTCCTTTTATGTAGAATATGATAGCCTTGGTTTTAAAATCTGTCACTAGATGTTGATACTGTAAGATAGCATGATAATGAAAAAATTAACGATATTATGTGGAGAAAATATATTATTTGAAAGTTAGTACCTAACTGTTTGCTATGTAAGCCTATCACAGGATGTGCAGAGTGAATGATACAGTAATAAAGGTATATGTTGAAGTACACAAAATATGAGAGTGGATTAATATTGTAATACATGTTTAGAATTGGATGTAACAGACTTGGAAGTATACTGTTGTAGTGGTATAAATTTGACCCTGGGAATTGTGTGGAGGAGTAAGGTTGAACCGGGCCTGACCGGACCTGCTTCAGTGCAGTACAAGGTGAAGAGAGGTTCTACATAATTTCTACACGATTGGCTCTGCTATAATATGCCATTTTTTTTTGGTAAACACAAGTGACAAACTAAATAGAAGGTTTCAATGGGTAATGGTCAAGACATAGGACATAATTTAAGTTGGTGGGAATTGATGTACTCCAACATGTTTGGTGAAGTGCAGACAACAGAGTGGCGCACATACTACAAAAACTAGAAGGAATGGAAGAGCATGATAAATTGGGAATGTTAGCAGATGAAACAATATGATGGACATCAAGGTGGAATGAAAGAGAGTAATAAAATGAAATCTGTGATGATTGATGTAAAGGTGGAATGACAGCATGATAAAATAAATACCAATATAGCGGACATCAATGTAGAATGAGAGAGTATGGAGTGGAACGAGGTGACTAAGAAAATTAAATTCGAGAGGTGGGGCAGAATAAGGTGAGTAATTGGGAACAAGATGGTGATAGGAAACAATATAGCAGGTAAAGTAAAGGTGACTAAGGTGAAAAGGAAAGACGGAGCTTGATGGCAATCGAACCAGTGGAGTACACAATACCGAATAAGTATTCAGGCTAAACAAGATGACAGTTAAGCAGGTGGAGCGCAGGTGACAGAATGATGGAGCATGGAGTAGAACAAACGTGTTTATGGAAAACAAAATCCAAAATGGTGGTTCGAGAGAGTGTAGCATAAGCGACAGAATGAGTAACCAGCGGGCTACAAAGGTGGATGAATAATAGTTCATGACTGTAATACCTGAAAAATTCTAGAAATTAATTGATGGTGACATCATATGGGGTGACAACATATAATATGGTGGTGGATGTCCTTGAAAAGAAGCCCCTTGAATTGAATGAAAAGGGCTTTTGGAGGCTTGTTTTTGCACATGTGAGGCTTCTACCTTTTTTTGAAGGAAGCACTGGAAATTTTGAGGTAATAAAGATAAATTTGGAAGGAAAATGGTCAATTTTGATGATGAAAGGGAAATTCTGAGGGGCAGAAAAGGGAACTTTTCCAGTCGGCTCTAGCTCCGGACCCTGTGCCAGAACCTACATTTTCCCCTCTTAAATGCAACACATCATCAGGTTTTTGACTGGCATACACGATTGTGGCAATTTTGAAAATAAGTTTATAACATTATTCTTGAGTCTGACTAGTCATTAACTGGGCACATTATTTACAATATGCAACATGTAAAAGAATTGGGCAGATTGTAACTCTGTAGAGAAATGATAGCTGTGAAGAAAATATACAGGTCATTTTGTATTATGGTTAACTATTTGGTCACAGGGACCCATAAATTTAGTGTATAATCATGTGTGTCATCGCACCAGCTACACAGTAATGCTGTGCAGAAGGCAGTCAATTATGCACTGTAAAGTTCTACATGTAATACATATTATGACAGTACACATTATTACATGCCACTCTACAGTACAAGTATAAGAGCTTGAGCTAGGGGTCCACAACTCTTTGTTAAATGGGCAGTAGCGTGTGTAGTCGCCAGTACTTCTGCAGCCATGCAGGACGACATAACATGTTTAAAGTGTCCACTGTCCATTCACTTGCATGTGGCCCCACACAGAATTTTACCTTGCACATTTTTCGGAATCTCCTCGTTAACTGTAGTCTTTGTGGCAGGAAGTTTTGCCACCATATCTGCATTGTCATATGCTAGAGTCGTAGGGCCACTCCAATTAAACAATTGGCCATAATACAAAAGCTACATATTTTTTTATTCACAGTTTATGCTTCTCATTCAATCCTAGTGTTACAATCCATCATTTTTTCACACATTGTATATGTAGTTGGTGGCACAACAATCATTGCTCAAGGGGCATGGGTTCATCTATTCTACTTTCCTGAGAGTTGAGTGTAAATGCAGAAGGTAGATAGTAGTAGTAGGAAGCAGCTGCAGTGAGGCTGTCAGTAAGTGTGTTTATGTGTATTGGTGTTCACAGGTGGCCACAGATGATGAGTTGTCACAGCAGGTGTGTGAGGACTGCCTACAAAGGCTATCTGCCTTTGATTCGTACGCAGAACAGTGCCTTCGCATACAGACTATGTACCAGCAGCTTGGACAACATGGCCTCACCTCCGATGTTAAAGTTGACGACATCCGCGAAGAATTCTTGCAACATGCAGTCCTAGGTGATGTGAGTGTGTCTCTCTGCATATTGTTATAGCTGTTGTCAAGTTTGTCAACAGCCACTATGATTCGCTTTGCTTGGTATATTATAGATTTCCACTGCTTGGATTGAATTATTTGGTAGCCTGATGCTTGGCTGTATTTAAGGGCAGCTCATATCACTTAAGCTGACATTTTTTTACGTAATAAATTTGAGTATTCTTTTGACACCTTTTATAGTTTGATATGAATTTACCTAATGTTTACTATGCTTTTTTTGGTAATTGTCATAAAATAAAACTTAATAATTTGAGATATGTTAGTACTGCAGGTTAAGTTTAATAGCCAAAGCTCCATAATGACACATCCAAAATTCTTCTTCATAAAACTGTGAATTAACTATATGTAGAAAAATCTGTTATAACAGGTGAACTCTTGATCATTAAAAATAAATTTTGATAACTGTCATACAATTCCTGTGATGCTGGTATTAAAGTTGGTGAAATACACTAACTGAAATAGGAAATGCCATGCCATGAAGATGTGAATACGGTACCATGAAATGAGCAGCCAGAGGACAATATGCCTATTATGCATTTGATTGACCATTTCTGGAAAATCACACGAGTAGTGCGAGCAGTGCATATGATGTAGATAGACAACCAGTGCATGAAGCCATCAATCAATACGCTTGTTCACGTAAAGGGAGTGTTTTGGCTTTTACTGTGTTTGAAAATGAACAAAGTGTTTTAATGCATCTAAGATGCTTTCATATTGTAACGTTGGTCTAATTATAATAGTGGTAAACACTAGGTAACAAACAATACTGAGTTAATACTCAACTCTTCCAAGCTAGAATTATGTTATCAAATATTAAAACTCTTTAACACGGGACTTCTAGGGTTCGCTGCACGTAGGTTCGTTTTTGGATCTATCCTGCACCCAGAACCAAATATCTCCTTACCACTGATTCTTAACAACACCGGGCTAGAGCTCCTCCACTTTGTGATGTATAGTCGTGGTAATTGGCTATTCAGGTCATATGTCTCCAAGACGTCGTCCAAGGACCTTGGCTGTGTTGCCCTCAAGCTGCTCACGCTGACCTCCGGCGTCGATGTGCTCTCGATGTGGTACCGACAGAGTGGGTCAGAGAGAGGGGGTGTCGTCATGCATCAGCAGCCTTATGTACTTTATGCCCGGCCGACATACAGGAATGTCTTCTGTCACCCTCGCTGCTCCCTAGTTCCCCTCGCTGTGAGTGTACCAAGGCAGTGCTTGGTCAGCGAGCCGCGGGATTGAGCTCCGCATTCACAGCAGGTCCCTCTTTCTTTAGAGAGCAGATGTCCTGGCCACTGCGAAGGCTTGGAGGAAAGGGGGGGCACCAGCAAGGGTGCCCTCCCTCTTGAGGCAGTATGGCGTTGGCCAGCGCAGCAAGAAGTAGCCCCTCTCCAGAATGCAAGGGAAGAGACTTCTTCCTCAACGCCGCAACATGGTCAGTGTTGCAAGTAAGTTAAAGTGTCCTAGCGCACTGCTTGGAGATTATTCAAATAGGGGCAGGATAGATCGGAAAATTTTGCTACACCAAAATGGGATACATATATATATATATATATATATATATATATATTGAGCCAGCAAGTACCATATGAGATACAAGAGTCAACAGTAACTATGAATATAAAAATTAGAAGTGGATTATGTAATATAGAAAATTGATAGGTGAATTAATAAAAAAAAAATACATATTATTTCTTTCACACTGGTATTAAGAACGACAAGTGTAGTATGCACTGTACACAAGGGCTCTTAACCTCAAGATTACTGTATGGTATACATATGACTTTCATTATGAAAGTGAAGGGGGTTAACACTTATGAACTTCAAGGTTAATATATGATTCTCAAAACTGATTTACCGTACATAGTAATACGTAATGCATTGTTGATATCTGAGTAGATTATTATTACATATTAAAGCTTGTGCTACAGCATACAATGGGTTTGTAATAACTGATGCCAATCATATACATAGATAAGTTGAAAACCTATTTTCTTAATATATACACATCTCAAACAAGAGACAAACAATTAATTTTACGTGAAATACTTTTGCAGTGCTAGTGCGCTGAAATGGACATTACCAGTGTCATTTATTCTGGATGCTATTATAAATGGCAGCCTGCTGGATGCTATTACAAATGGCAACATGCAGCATACTTCGCTGTGGTAAAAGTGCGTTTGCTCACGTATTACCATACGTGGAAGTTACAGTAATGAGGATTATGAATCCAATTGATTAAAACAAATACATGTAATATTTTATAAATAGTCATATAAGTCTAAGTCCTAGGAGACTCGTGAGAAACAAAGAAAACAGCTATTAGCTGTCATATACCTGATAAATATAATTATATACATCATTTGCCATGGAGACTGTTTGTATCAAATTATTATAATGCATGCTACTGACATGGGCACAACAATATGTCTGAGTCACAGAAACAGTAGTGTGATAATCTCTAGACAACACTTAGCTGTTACGTACCGCCTGGTTAATTAGGATTGATAGACACGCAGTTTTTACATGCAAGCGTACCAAAACAAGTAGTAAAGCAAGAATTATGGTACTTGATATATAAGTAAATGATCCTTGATCAAGAAAGTAAAAAACTTTACTTGTAGGCAGGGATTGGCCATAATAGTTTGACTGAAACTTACTAATGACAGGAAGTGTGGCATGCTTAATTTTCCAGTCTGTATTCGAGGCATTTGTAACATTGTGGTAGAGTATACCTGCGGCCATAGTAAGTTGTTCCACTGAAAAAGTGTTTTCCTTCACTTAGTGTATTGTTCATCTGTAGCATTATTTGTTCATAATTCTTGAGAAGTGGCCTCAAATGTTTATTCATTAAAAAATTACTGCACCATAGCCCAACATCCACAATTACCTGAATACCTCGTTTAGAATGTATTGTGGAAATCTCAAGGAATTCCCTTAGCACCCCTTCTTCGACACTCTTGACATAAGCATAAATAGATTTAGTAAACATACAGTCTGGTGAAGTGTGATTCTTACATACTAAGTGAAACCGGTTGTCAAGGGAGGAAGGGATTGTGGGTTTGTGAATGGGGATTTTGCAATACAGTGAAAAACTCTCGTTGTACATATAATACACTGCAATTGGCCACCAATAGACACCAGCATGTGTCCAGAAGGCAGTGTGGGCCCCAGTTGGAAACAGAATGCGTCCCACAGCAGTAAGAATGGCTCTGGCAGTGGGCGACAACATGGGGTCAATGGGGTCTCAAAGTACAGTGTTATACCTAACTGCCGGCTCGGTAGATATGCTCACCATAAAACCTCAGTAGATTGACCTAGAGCTCCTCCAGACCTCGATGTTGTGATGTCCTCTTCTCGTTACCAGTTCCGGCAACTAACGTGGTGGTACCTCGATTGTCGTGTCAGGGGGGGACGTCTCTGGCTGTTTTATACGATTCACCCAGTAGGTCAGCGGCATTTGTTTAGAAAACAGTCTCAATCTATAGTCCGTTGTAACTTAAGTAGTATCTTCGTGAGAGGCTCTTGTCTGGCCGCTACGCTACTCCCCAGGTCAAACTAGTAGGCATCCCGGCTGTGGCAGTAGTATGGATACATCACACAATGTGGATCTGTCTAGGGTGGTTGCAATGGTGCAGGAATAGGCCGAGGAGCTCAGGCTTCAGACGAATGGTGGCATTCGTGGGGGTAATTAATGGCAGTATCGTAGGAGCAAGGCTAAACTTGAGACCTCCTTCAACAATTAAGTAAAAGTTAAGTTATATTTGAAATTCAATTAAGGGGAAGTTTTAGTAAATGGCAATGTAGGGAAATTGAAAAATTATTGAGAAATTATTATAGAAGAACATATCTGATTAAGGTGGCCAAAACTTAAATATAACTTATCTGAACACGTTGTGGAGTGAAACCACAGGACAGGAGGTATGTCCAATGCCACATTTAATGTTGCGATAAAATCCACCTGAAAGCTCGGTGATGGACACTGGTAAGAGGAAGTTTAAATATTGTGCGCGCATGGCCGAGTGCGCTCTACAAAGTGTCAGAACGTGAACTCTTAAAGAAAACACAAGACCGTTAAATAAATATGCTGGCTGGCTGAAATAGTAAGAACTTGACAATTATAATACTGAACGTTAAGTCCGTAGTTTGAAACTGAAATGTATGTAAAGGAAATATTTAACACAAATGCGAAGTTACTACCTGCTTGAAAGAGAGAAAGCGCGCCTGAGGTTGGCAGTGCTGGACGGTCGTGCCATCTTTTGTCTAACTTGCGAGAGCATGGATACTTAGTTAGCAGTTCAGAGTTGGTGATCGGCGTGTGCTTTCTTTTCGCACTGGGAAATGTAATTTCATACATTGGCACAGAGTAGTTGGTTCTATAGCTAAGTACACATTTTTCTTTGACATATTTTCAAATAACTCCTTTGAAATCCATATGTGAGTACTAAAGGTGATGCATACATAATGGTTTAAGCCACGTGTTAAGTTTAGGGCTAAGAAAATTATATGAGTAGCAATTACAAGGAAACTTCAGTTAACCAATACATGACAAGTAAAGAGGAATTTATTATAACAGTAAAATACTTATGGAGAACAATAATATTGATGCAATTATTGCAAGGAGGTTGTTATAACCTTTATAGACATGCCTGGGACGTGTAGTTAAATGTTCATATTCTTGATGTGTTTCACTTATAGTGTGTGAATTCACTTATGACTGTTCACTTTTAAGATGCACTCGTTTGGATAAACCAGGGTTTAACATAGTAACTGCTTGCTCGCAGGCAGAGCTCTGAGTCTGATTAACTGGTTGCACTTGTAATAATAGTGTCTGTGGTTAATCAAGTTCGGAGAACACACAATTGTTTGTAGTGCTAAATGCATACATGAATACGTAAATATAAAAGGCTGAATTGGTGTTAACTGTGACATTTTTTAATATAGATATTCATGGGGGCATGAATTTGAAATATATAGCAACATACTTACTAATAAATATATGTTATGTTTAACACAAATATAAAACAATCTTAATACGATAATACTTAAAAGCGTAATTTAAATAGTTTACATTCATTTCCTATATGTGGTTTGATTTGCAAAACATTTTATTCAACATATGTACATACAATATAGTGTGAAATATCATATATATAGACATACACACACACACACCTGCAGGTGTAAGGGTAGATAAAAGGAATGACAATAATAAAAAAATGTTTCTACACATACTAACACTAGTGTATACACATGTAGAGATAACATTGTAAATATCTATGTAATAACCTTTTAGTAAGGACCAACTTTGTTGGCCTTAATTCATAGAAAAACAATTTCAAGAATAATCTTGTATGCACTGGTCAATCACTGTGTTTAGAGGAATGTTGAAATCATTAGCAGCCCTGTATGCTGACATTCGCCCAGATGGTACTTCAAGCACAGTCTCTGCGAAGATTTCTTGAGAATATTGACTCCCCTGTTCGTCTTCCTGACACAATTACGAACTATTTTCGTAATCAGAGCAGAAAACCTAAAACACGAACAAAACAATCTGCTTATTGATAACTTACTTATTGCATATTTGCTAAAATATATATTTTTTGTAGACCTAAATAAAAGAGATTATGGTTATGCCTACAGTCAGTTGTGATCAACTACCTGATATAAAATGTGTTTGATATTAAAGAAGCCAACAAGTAAATGACAATTACATATGAGAAAATGTAAGTTAAATAATAGTGCTACCAAATGGGACAAAATGCAGATCACGACTCTTGATGAGGGGTAAGTGCATAATGGTCTGAACTTACCCCGTGGGTCAAGTGCACACTGGTCTGCACTTGCCCCACCAAATTGGTCTGCCTTACCCCGAACATACATTTTCTAGGGGTTAGTGCAGACCAGGGTATTATTATTTGTAAACTTCTATTTAAACACAAAAACTAGGTGATTTTTGAAAAAACAACATTTAAATTATACACTTACCATAGAAAATGTTTTTTCATCACCTCCCAGGGGATTTTTGCACCTTGAAAAAAACTGGATGACAAACTTAACTCGCAGAGTCAAAACTTACTGTTTCAAAACATTCTCTCATGTTTACATCGATACCAGTGCACCCTAGTGACAGTAGTGTGAAACCCACAGTAGTATGCTTCATAGGCCACTAGGTAGCAGGCCTCTATATTTTTTTAAACAAAAGATATGGGGCTGGAATGCACTCGCACCGAAATTGCACTTGCCCCGATTCACAGTATCATAAAAATAATGCATCTAAATGTAATTAGAATCTCAACTCTCAGTTCATAGTGTATCACAGCAAATCATTACTTGTGCGTCCTTCCTTAAATAATCCGCAAGGAATAAGAATAATATTTATCACCTTAAGAAGGCTCTCAACTATAGTGCAGGGACCAGTCATAATCACATAAATATTCTTTCACGTATCAACATACTACTCCTTGTAATTCAAGGATGCATTAGCACAAGCTCTGAATACAATATCCAAAATATTTAACAATTTAAAATACAGCCTCAGAAGGCGGCTGGAAAATTAGACACTCAACATTTTGTACCAAATAGCGCACACAACAAGCGCCTTTTTATTTAAACTTCTCATGAAACTCTCAATTAAAAACTGCACAGCAGCATGTTAACATTTATCCTGACAACACAATGACATGCCCACCAGCACAACATTAAAAAATGTGGTAAAAACATTCCTCTGTTTAACCATGGCTAATAGTGATTAATCAGTACAGGGAAAACCAACCCACTTTCCATCTATCTTTTGTCACTGTCTAGTAAGCTTAATTTGGTTCATTCAGCCAACCTTTATTTTGCAAAAGAGTGAAATGTCCGCCATTAACAAGTAGAAACTTCTTGCTTTCAAACCTAGCAGCAAGTATAGCCAAACAAATGTTTATTTCTTTGGTTCAAGCCTGGTTGGAATGGCTACGAATACAAGAGAGGTCAAATAGACACGCTGAGCAGCTAGTTTTCTAGAAGGGCAAAACGTGTGTACAAATCCTTTTAAAATATTAGACAGCTGCGAATCTGTCTGGTGAACCATGCACTCAACATTCAAAAGAAGCTCTACAAAACAACTACTCGAGAGCCTTCAGCAAGACTCCAAACTGTTACGTTCACACCAACACTTTTCATCCAATCCAGATTGCTCAAGGGTACTCGCCTCCAAGTTAGCCCAATACCTTTGGACCTCACACCGAGACTCCAAACTCGCGGTGCTTGGTGACAAGTGCCCTTTCATAGCCAACACCTACAAACCTTGAATCTCTCCGGTGGATATTACAGGTCGGAAAATAAGTACCAAAACTTATCATTACATTAAATGTTGTACCCTTGAGTAGCCCCTAATCTAAACAGAGCCAGCCAAACTCTAGTGTCAAATCAGTCAAATGGACAACTTCGACAAACCCTATCACTGAACTCTTGCCCAATAAAAATGGTAGTGGAAATTTGTTTAAGAAAAACCAAGCCACGCAACTGAAGGTTACAGCACAACTTAGTGTTTTTATGATACGTCCACCAAACATTATACCAGTTTCCCTCACAACCTTGAGCTCCAACACTCACCATGAAAACGCCAAGCTCAGTACTCATGGATGAAAATACAATACACCCAACTAGTGGACAATTTCATAGCATACTGCCCATCCTGTTGATAGCATACGATCCGGGACATCGTCGTTCCATAAGTCAGTAATTATGAAAGGTGCAGATAATCTACGGCCACACCATGATCACCAGTTGCAATGCAGTTGAATTGCTCTATCAGATGTCATATCACACCCAAGTAGCTGGCAAAGTATTTCACATATCGTCAAATTTGTACGAAATTGGTTAGATGACACTACATATGAGCTGGAGCAGTAACTAGTTCGGCAGCAGGTCTGTTGGACTAAGAATGAAGGGAGGGGAAGTGCACAGGCTTAAATAGACAACCTCAAGTGGAGAAAGGAGAGGGAGGTTAGGAGGAGTCAGCAGAGGGAGAAGTTGGCCAAGGAGCACGCATGTGGCCAGAGAGTCTATTAATAGATGATCAGCGATGAGCGATTGTGTCGCGGGTGACAGGCACTAGCATCGCAATTTCAAATTTTATTGTTAACAGATTGAGGGCTGGAAGCTGTAACTGCTTCTCTTGTGTAGGAAGTAGCTTAATTCAGCTGTAATTAACTGTGCATTCCGCCCTAAGTTTTCCATAGTAATTCAAGAAAATAGTTACAGAAACGCATTAAAAACACACAGGACTGTCATTTCCCAAAAAGTGCCGAGAAACAAAACTCGATAAGGGGATTTGCAGAGTCTATAGCCATGTGGTCAACCAATTTTAGCAGATACAACACAAAAGAAGACTTTACACTGTAATAATCGAAAACAAAATTAACGTAATATATTATTGTTTCAGTTAATCTTTATCCACAAATTTACAAAATAAGTGTCCAAATACATAATTTTATCCATAAAACATTTAAATAAAGGTCTACGATAAAATTGTATGTAGAGATATATGAAAACAGTGCAATACCATCTTATACAAGTATATTGCAGGAGCACTACTTCAATGAATTACGTCAGGCACAGTGTCATTTTAGGAAAATAATATAGTTCATATTTAATAGCTAGTAGAATTCAGGCCTGTCAAGTGAGATACAGGGGATAGCAATTGGAAAACTGGTTCAGCCTTGACCTATAGTGTTTCCTACTTCCTGAGTGAGGCGATAGATACGTTCACCTCCTGAGTGAGGCAATAAATACGCCGCAGACATTGGTTTTGTCAGTGTCCGACAGTGATGGAGGAGAAAAAAACATAAAATACTTTTGTGAAAAAAGAAAGCGGGGGGAAAATTGGCAGCTAACATGATAGAAACGCTACTTACAGTTATTTGCCTCTACACCCAAACTTGTGTCACTGTCAGGTTCTTATCACCCTGCCAGGGTTGTGCTTACTGTCACTAAACAAATGCAGTCTAAGTGGCAGTGTGTTGATGGGCCCCAGCTAGCCAGCAGTGTGTTGATATGCCCCAGCTAGCCGGCAGTGTGTTGATGTGCCCCAGCTAGCCGGCAGTGAGTTGATGGGCCCAAGCTAGCCGGCAGTGAGTTGATGGGCCCAAGTTAGCCAGCAGTGTGTTGATAGGTCCCGGTTAGCCGGCAGTGATTTGATGGGCCCCAGCTAGCCAACAGTGAGTTGATGGGTCTTAGTTAACTGGCAGTGTGTTGATGGGCCCCAGCTGTCCGGCAGTGGGTTGATGGGCCCCAGCTAGCCGGCAGTGTGTTGATGGACTCCAGCTAACTGGCAGTAGGTTGAAGGGCCTCAGCTTGCCGGCAATGTGTTGATGGACTCCAGCTAGCCGGCAGTGTGTTAATGGACTCCAGCTAGCCGGCAGTGGGCTGAAGGACAAATGTCTCTCAAACATAGTTTCAATTAGCATTTGCTATATTGCTGACAATTGCTTTTTACACTGGAACATGTAGCACAATGGAGAACACTTAAAGAAAATCCTCTCTCTCAAAATATAAATGAAGCTGATAATCTCTAAGTGTGTACTAAAAGAATATTCATAGTGTGACTGCCTAAAATCCTTGCTGGCCGGGAAAATAAATTATGTTAAATGGATACATATTTTAAGTAGTGACAGTCACCCATCCAGGTATTGACCACGGGCTACGTAACTTAACTTGAAATTATATATTCCAAATTCATACTTTCTCAGTAATCATTTTGGTTTACTTTCTGAACCATAGTTAAAAAAGTCACCGTTCAAAGATTGATTGATATTTCTAGGATCTACAAGTACAGTGGAAGCCCGGAATACCGCAGATTCAGTTACACAGCAGGGCAATTTATGTCTCCCTGCGTGAATAAATAAGTGGAAAGTCTGCGGTCAGGTAGGCGTGAGGTTTGTCGGCGGGTGGTCTTGAATCGCGGATGTTGATGTTTGAGGCTCCGAGATCTATTTTACTGATTCATGACAGCCATTATTGTATGTTTTTCCATATTCAGTTCCATTGGGATGGTGCGAAGATTTGACGGAAGAATTTCCATAAATCCTTTTTTTATGTGGCCCTATTATACCTGTTCTGCTGTTTGGTTGTAAACAGCCCAAAAAAAAAGATACTGTGGCAATCTTTCCAACATATCTGGTTGTTGGATCAGTGTGGGGAGATGACACTGCCATATTCCAAACATATATCATACTCGCAAGTGTCCTGATGTCACACATTTACTGGCACTTACAAGTTATCATGAAATGTGCGTGTGTTGTTTAGTGCAACACATTTAAACAATTTCAATTATTCTATGCCAAAATGTTTAACTAAAGTAAGTTAACATACTCTAGAATACAGTCTTAAAAGGGATGCCGACTTCTGTGGCGCATCCGGTATGATACTGGCTTGCAATGCGAGGGGCTCTGGGTTAAGACTCTGGGTAAGGTAAGGACTAAGTCATTTACAGGCCTATATTTAATCAACGAGGTATAGCGCTACGTAATCATTATAATAATGCTGTAGACACTTTGATTATAAGGAGTATATACCGGCTATTCGGAATGTCTTCCCATTTTCAAACAAAATAATTCCGAAATTTGAGGAGCGCGTCCAAATTCGTGCTTCTAAGTTATTTACAGGCGTATAATTAATCTTCAATGGAATATAGCATTATGTAATCACTGTAATTATGTTGTAGACACTTTTATTATGATGTATATATACCGGCTATACAGTATATTTTCCCATTTTCGGGAAAAAAATTCTGAGCCGACAAGCTATTGTGGACAAGGCTTAATATAGAAAAACTGCCCTTTTTTTGCATGCCACAAATAATTCATTTTTTTTTTTTTGTTTTAGTTTTCCTTTTGAAAATGCAAATCAGACGAGCAACGAGATGTTTCACAACACGTGAGGCACTGATCAATCTCATCTGCAGTGCAAGCATGCTTTGAGCTCTGTTTAGTTTTATTTGGATATGAGCTTTGTTTCACATTCTCACTTCCTCGTAACTAGGCCCGGCAAGGGGGGGGGGGGATGAACTGCCCTTCTCCTACCCGCGTGACAAACATCTCACAGTGAACATCGTGCTTGGTGGAATAGGTACATCCTTTGCCTGGAAAATGCAGTTATTTTTAGCTATTCTTGCTTGAATGCATGTGATACCCTTCATCTTAGTACATTTCTCTTGTGTTTCCCTCCCTTGTGTGGTCAAGTCCAGTAATGCAGATAAAAAAAATAAAATTACGATAGCAAGGGGCTAAATGTTTCACGAGTTACAGCTGTAAATAACAACACTTGCACCGTGCTTGACAGATAGGTGCCACAGCCCATTAGAACACTGGTTTTTTTTGCTGCTGTAAAATGTCACTCCTAGAATAGCGTGGAAAGCTATAATGCGGGTCTAGAGTTGTGTTCCCCAGCAGCCTCATTAAATCGGGCTTTTACTGTTGATGCTGGCTAACAGCCAGCAGCGCTAGAGCCCATGATGGTGCTCACGTGTCACGTGTTCTGCATGTGCATAAGGAGGCCGATAATTGTAACTTTCTATAACGTTAATTTCAGGTAAAATGTGTTATATTGGGTCTTTACAGTGTTTAATATGTCTTAAATGTTTTAAAGTGCTTGTACTAATTTTAAGTGTTTGGTTATGAATATTCAAAGTGCCTGCTGCGCCGAGATTAAGAACACTTAATATTCTGGCATGAACGCCATCACAAAGAGACATTAAAATAATATTGAAATTCGTAACAAAATTATAGAAATGTAAAGCAATATCTAATTTAATTTGTGCCATTTTCAATATAAAATATTTTACTCAACGTGCATAGCACTTCCGCCTATGTGAACCCCGTAGGTGGCCATGATAGGTCCGTGCGACGCTTGTATCTGGACAGTCTGTTAAGGAGATCGTGCGAGGTAAGACACTCGTGTGTACTACAACTTTTGTTCGCTGATGTAGGTTTCCATAGTCAATGTCGTTTACTGGTTAATCTTTGCTTGCGTACGTTTTTGCCAGACATTTTCCCCAGCATTATGCTTCCGCTTTACTAATTTCTTACGCCCTTGTGGCATTTTTAACTTA
This sequence comes from Dryococelus australis, assembly GCA_029891345.1. NCBI lineage: Eukaryota > Metazoa > Arthropoda > Insecta > Phasmatodea > Phasmatidae > Dryococelus > Dryococelus australis. The sequence goes on along the minus strand of CM057009.1, from coordinate 166,981,742 downwards.
ATCGAGGAGAAGGAGGAGAAAGATGTCGGAGAGGTCATGCGACCCACGCATTTTGTATCAGGCACCATCTGCCTATGTTTATGGCATTTCAGTGTAACTTCTGCATAATAGCTACACACAATTTTAAGAGCTTTATTTTTATGAATGTATTTGAGAGTAATTTTCGGGTTTGAATATTTTACGGCAACATCTTGTATAACCATGTGGCCGACTGAAGCAAAGTCGTTGTATATGCCATCATTGCATTATAAGAGCTTATTTGTATAAAATCTTATGTGCAATCATTTATTTCAGGGTTGTATGTCTATTTTATTCAGTGTTCAATGTATTTTTCACGTAAATTATTGCTTTTTGTACTTGATCATATGGTCACGTTAATGTTTGATTTTACTGCCATTAGGCATGTTACAAGCCTGTAACCACACTTACCATAAAGAGAATCATTTTCTTAGCAAGAATAATATTTTATCTGAATTTAGTTTGCCGTTTCCACGCAGAAATATTGCAATTTCACCTGCACCACGTGGTCCACTACGAACATCATCCAGCAGCTTCCGCGCCACCTAAGCTTGTTTTCACACGTGTGTGTTTATTGTGAATATTCATCTCGTGTCCCATCTTATTTCATGTATCATTCAAGTGTCTATGTAATTATGTAATTAGTGTATGGTGCAATTACTCCCGTCCTAGCCGGCTCTGTATAGGCCGTCATCACACTAACCACGTGCTGGAGGGCAAGCCCCGACGAGTTTGCGTTAGTGATGCTGAGTAATCACTCGTGTTAATGTGTATTAAGGGTTTTCAATTGTAATTCACAGTGTCCTGTCTTCAGGAAAAAACTGTCAGTCCACCCTAGCTGCTGTCGGCCTTTTTCCCTTGTGAAGGCTGTGCTTTTACGCACCTCGGTGAGATCACCCATTTAGGCGTGCGCTAGGTTAATTACAGGCTGGGGAGCACCCAAACAGAATTGGCTAGTCATGACCGAGATAACCATTTCATTGGCATGTTGATGTGTATAAACAATATCAATAAAAACAAGTTTACAGTGAACTCAATTTTTTATTCAGTAGTGACAGTGTCCTAGCCAGATATGTTTTATCTATTGTTTAGTTCAGTGATTTTATTAAAAGTTTAATATTGCCAATGTGTTTGTAAGTACGCATGGGTGAGACTGATACACAGAACCCACAGCATCCCTGAGAACCCTGAGTCTCAATAGTGCGGTGATTGGGAAGCACCGCTGGCGCCCAAATTACCAGTAAGTATTTGTGTCATCGTTCGTCTCGTGTCTCACCCGACAGCATCACTGTATTTAAAATTTACTTTTAAACTGGAATTTAAAACTTGTCTTTCTCAAATTGTAGGGTAAGTATGGACTATTTTGTGGTCTTGAGGTCAATCCATGATGGCCACCACCCGAGGTCATTGACCTGCTCTCTACCTACAGTCCATGGCCCAGAAGCCTCAAAATTATTCTACTGATGATACTGAATTTACACAACACACCCATGTTCTACTCAGGAAGTAAAGGACATTAAATTTATTGAGTGTAATAACATAGAATAAATACCACAGCTAAAGAGAAAACAGACAATCCATTTTGTTTGCTTGTATAATGGACTTTATTTAAATATATTTACTTGAAACATTATTTCTACAACCAGTATGGTCACAACTTGCAACCTACCACTATGATAATTTAGAAACTACTTCTTCACTCCTGTTGTCAGCAACTGCAGTAGACATGACACCACCACCGCTCATTGCACATGAATTTCAAATTTGTTAAATATATATACATATATATATATGTATATATATATGCAACTAAAGCCTGACACACTGAAAAGTTATTTTTAACAACAGCTAAACCTGAACACACCATATGACTGCAAAGATGATAATTGTTAATTTCTTCTTACAAAGTTCTTGCCAGAGAGGTAGTATTATGACACCGTTTGCCACGTTGTATTCTTACTAGTATTCATTGAGAGCTGAGTGGGTACTCGTCTTAGCATGTTTGGTTAACATGTGGAAAATGAACACTCTGGCCTAGGAACCTACATACATGGTTGCTCATGTTCAAATACAGTGACAGTACAAAGAGGCAGTGTGATCAGAGAGCTACTAGTAAAGTGTTTGGAAGAGGGCATTTGCTGTTCTCTTAAGACCCAGCAATTAAATGGCTACTGTCCAATGTTCCAAAATCATTAGGATATTTCCTGAATTCGTGATGTTCCCTTCCAAGTCTTGATTCATATTAACAGTCTTTAATGAAGGAGTAGTGCCACATGTAGTTCTGTCGTCATGCCGAATCCTATGCTTATTTTTTTTACTTATAATGTAGGTGGATGCTGAGACTAACAGATTGAGTTAATATGTTTTGCTGCACTACACTGGCTTTTATAGTATAGCGATTTTATTAATTAAAGACCAGAGTTTCACAAATGATGCCAATTGTATCAGTTACATTTTTATCTTAAAAGAATCACTGCAGAGAGTGAAAATGCAGAAGAGTGCAGCAGTTTGTTTTATTTATTAGGAGCGACTGACTGACCATTGCGCTGATTAATAAAGGAAAGCTATCATGCTCAAAATATTCCACAGAATGCTGTTAGGTCTATACAAAAACATCTCGGATTTGTAAATAAATTATTACAACCTTGTTGATATTCACTTTTTAATATTCAGGATATCCACCAATAGGGGAAAAAAAAGGGAACAGGGAAAAGTCAGGGAATTTAATGTGAATGGGTGAAGTCAGGGAAATGCAAGGGAATTTTCACCTAGGTCACGAAAAATGTAAATAATTTGCTGCTCTGCAAAAGTTGTTTGTTGTTCGAGTACAGGATAATGTAATTATTAGGGATGGGCCAATAGCGATTAACCGGTCGATACCACGACCATCGGCGTGGGCGCATCTGAACATTATTTGCCAAGTATTATTCACCAATTAGTAGCATTAATATATTTAACACAATGTTAAATGACCCGGCATGCTACATCTCGTAAAGCATTAATTTACCACATCCATCAATCAGATATTCTGTCCAAAACCCAAAATATATTTGGAACAATTGTTTTTCGATGATTTGTTCCTGTTGTTTACATTTTACAGTATTTCCTGTTTGTACAGTCACCAAAGATTGTGTGCATCATTAGTTTTTGGACACTACGTGAATGCAAAACAACGTAGTTAATTGACAACTGCTGCTATTAATAGTATTGTTTACATTCCACAAGAGATTTTTGTTTTATTTTCTTCTTGCGTTTTTACTGCATTCGTAGGTTGGCGACAATTAGAAAGCAATCTGTATTCTAATTCTTCTTATGAGTTTACTGCACTCGTAGGTTGAATCTCACATTCTATGACACTGTTGATATTGAAAATGGAAAGTGAAAACAAATACACTAGATTTTGACGGGCGTGGTTCTTACTCGAAACTGTCAGCTGAGGTTTTGGTAAGTGTGTGTCTGAATAAGACTCTGCAAGTAATAATTGGCAAAAATTGTCAAAAATATATTAGTTGTCATTTTAACCAAGGGATTTAGTATGGCTCGGTAGACGAAGGAATACTAAGCGAAAATATTAATATAAATAATAACATTTTTGCTAAATTTCAAGTGAATATTTAATATTAAATTGATTTCAGTAAGTCCTTTTGACATTTTTAGGCAGCTGGTTTAAACAAACATGCATGTTGAGATTATGCATAGTATATCTCAGATGTAAAATCCAAGTCTGCATCAGTTTGCCTGAAGTTTTTGATGCTGTCGGGTGAGACATGGAGACAATCACAATACACTTTTACCTAGTTTTATTGGCGCCAGTGGTGGTGCCTACACCGCAGAATGAAGTTCGTAGCGGAATATGTGTGCAGGTGTGAAAGCACAATATTTCATGGTAAACTTGGTCCATACTCATTGGCTCAAATTCGTATCTGCATTAGAAAAATGATTTCTGTAATAAACAAGCATACAAAAACTCCTAGGTCACAGTATGGCGGGAAATTACATGTACATGAAATGACTGCATGGTTAAGAACAAACTGCATCAAACGTGAAAAATACAAGAACACTAATTGAAATTGATATATAAACCCTGAGATAAAATTATGGTGCACGTGATGGAACAAGAATTAGTCCTCATAATGCGGTGATGGCGCAGATAAGGCATTGGTGGTAGCTAACCACGTGGCCATGGGGGATGTAGCTGTGAAACATTTTAACATGACAAAAACCCTCAATTAATTATACACAAAGATCACCCTTAATATTGCACATCGTAATTAAGGAGACATTATATTAAAAAGCCCTGGACATGGTTGATGGCATCATATATATAAGTTGCGCGGGCCGTATGGCCTCTCACACATCACCTCTCATCTTGTTTAAATTCCAAAATGCCTGGAAGGCTGCAAATATTTAAGTTAAGTGGATAGGATTATGCTGGGGATGTCTGGCAAAATGTACGCAATGCAAATGTTAACCGGTAAACTAAAAGTTCTATTGAAACCTACATCAGTGCAACAGTATGAAGTGCATATGTGACATCATCTTACTTCACCAGCTCTCCTAGGACAACTGCCCAGAGGCAGGGGTCACGCGGACCTACCATGGCTGCTATGGGGTTCACATGTGGAAGTGCTATGCACGCCGAGCAAAAATATTGTATCATAAATTGAAATGGTACCAAAAAGAATATCAAACAATTTTACAGACAGAATTCAAAGTTATTTTTTCTGGTAATTATTAAATTGTCTTTTAAAGGTGTCTTCGCGTGAATATTATTGTCTTTCTCTTCAGCCTTGCGCGCCCTTTGAATTTGATATATCAACATTACACAAACCCTGAAATAAAACATGGTGCGCTTTACAAATATTTTAACCCTGAAAAAGAAATACGTAGTACACTGAAATCAGTTATCCTGTTTGAGAAAGTCCGTGTAGCACACTGCCCACCACCACGTGTTAGGTTAGCAGCGAGTGGCGTCATGGGCTGATTGTGGCTGGCTCTTAGCCGGCATCATTTTAAAGATTGACTTAAATAACTCAGTTTGTATTGAATTCTGTATTGTTTGGTATCAGTTTTTCCTTGACTGTTAAGTCACTTATTTGCTTGGTTAAATTGTCTGTCTTGTCATTTATTATTATAATTATTGTTTTATTTCATTTCTATAGTGTAGACACCTAATACAAAGTGCTTAAAGTGTTCATGAAACTGAATACTTAAATTTAAGTAATAAAAAGTATATTTCCAAATAATGGGGATATGTAGTTATGATTGTGCTCATAATATTAGTATCGGCATTGCTGTAATCTATGGCAATGGCAGTTGAGAATCTGTATCGTTATCAGAAAAGTGTGGTATAGGCTCATCCATAGTAATTATAAGCATATGCGAGTTAAAAATTTCAATTTTTATGTTTGTGAATAGGCAATAATACATTTTTACCAAATAAATTATTTTTGTGTTAAGTCAATAGTGTATATCGTAAGAAATAAAGATCAGCTGGATTAAATTTTTGCCCTTCTCGCTTGGTCTTTTGCAGTGTAATTTAATTCTGATTCACTGGTAGTAAATTTTTTTGTCAGCAGTGGAAAAATATGGTAAAGGTTTCTGTCATGAAAATGTGTCAAGGAAATTGGTAAGATTCTGCCTAGAAAACAGGAAAAGTTTGGCAAGCTACCTGAAAACATTTGGTTAGAGATGTGTGATTGATTTTAGGAAATTGATGCAAAGAAAGACATAGAAATGTTGGCAGTGGATGTGGATCCATTCATCCCATCAGACAGCAACACTGCTACAGTGAGTACCAAGAAGCGAGGCCGCCGCAGACGTGGAGGAAAAGTGTGGAGCATGAGCCGTACAAGGAAAAGAAGGCCTGCCAGAAAATCAGTACTTCAAGTCAGGGATTTTGATAAAGACTACGACAGAGAATGTAGGTAGGTAAAATGAAATTTTTCTTTTATTAAAAATAAAAGCTCATTGTGAGTAATTATTTTCTGTTGTTAGCATGTGTACTTAACATGTTGCTAAGTACCATGTTCCTGATGCCCACCAGTCAGCCAATCTCAGCATGTGAACTTCTTTCTTCTGTGTTGTGGGTACTTGCTTATTTAGGTTTCTGCCTACGACACAGTGTGGGTTCATGATGTGATCTTTCGCTGGTTTGTCCAGCATCTTCAGGCAGCGTGTATCTCTGACATGAAAATTTCTTAATCTTCGATCTGTGCACAAAATTGTGTTGTATGAAATGTGTGTGTCAGTCACATTGCTGAAGGAACAGTGACCCCTCTTTGGCTAGTAAGATCCTTGATGGAGTTGTTCTGCTCTTCATGGGGTGCTCTGTTCATCCAGTACGAGTGAACAGCTGATTGAGACATTTCGTGGTTGTTGCCATTCCCAATATCAGAGTTCAAGTGTAAATGGGAATTGACTAGTCACCTGCAAGCCAATAGTCTCTGCGGCCTACCTCTTGGTACTGCTTGATGACCTCTGGTTACAGTCAACACTTCTGAGTGGTCCCCATGCCAGCTTTACCAAAAAAGTATCTGCCTCCAAGGACAAATTTGAATCACAGACAGTTGTGATGATTTTGGCTTTGTCACAGGTTAATTAACTCCTTAACAGTCAGACGATTGGAGCCCAAGCAGAAATGTTACTCCTCTGGATTTGACTGGCAAGTGTACTGTCTGGTAAGCGGTGAGTCGCCTGCCAGCTCCTGTGTTGACCAGTCTGTCCGAGGTCATGCTGGTAGTGGTTGAATATTGATTATAAAGATAGAAACCTCCAAAAGGAGTCTTGGCCATGTGGCTGAATGAGAAATGTCAAGATCTAAGAATGAAACAACCTGGATGGGAATACAGCCAAATAGGGCCCAGGAGTCTTATTTCATTATTTTACTTATTTTATACCTGCTAACACTGTAGTGACTTGTAGTGAACTCACCTGACCCATTGGTGGAGTATACTTGTAACTACTAGTGTTGGACATGTAACTACAATTTATACTCCATCGTTATAAGATGTGTTACTGAAAATCCACAATTTTTATCCATTTTCAACAAGTCTAAGATCCTAGGTGGATAATGTTTTAGAAGTGCATTTGTAGTAAAAATATAATATATTTTTGAGCTTTAATTGTGGTTCATATGTTTTTCTGTTTTATGGTATCTCTATATAATATTAAAATATGAGGATGTTTGTGGATAATGAAAACAATGCTGCAGATGCAAGACAGTCGTTAAGTTACATTCCGATAAACCAGTTTGCGATAATCGACTTAGAATTTAAACAGAAATTCATGTTGAGTACTACATAGTTTGAAAATGTTTTAAGCAAAATGGCAATATTCCTTTAAAACAAAACTAATAGATGTTACAGTTTCTCAGCAGGCCAAACACTGCAAATTGCACTACATTGGCTCGGAAAGGGTGGACATTATCATGGAATAGTAGAACAAAAAACATTCATAATTAAAAAACCATGAAGGTACACTTGTTACAGTTGTTAGCTAGTTTAGTAGACTCTATCTACATTGTAGAAATAGTATGCATTTTTACAAGTCTCATCTCTCAGCTTGTGTAATGTGACTTGTTTTTTTTACAAATCAACAAGATATACACTTGTGGTTTTATAGGAGTTGTGTTATAGGCCCCTGGACTAGGCCTGTATAATCTATTTCATCTATGAATTTCATTTTTGACAACCAGTGTGTGGCAATATGTCGTAAATGAGACTAACAACATCCCATATACAAAATCCTGTATCAGCTGATACGTGAACCATTGAAAGAAAATTTCATGTTGGCTATTCTGACAGCACCATCTTTTGTACAGCAGACATTGGAGAAATACGCTGGCAGGAAGGAGTTCTTAGACAAAATGTTAATGTATTTTACATAGTTACAAATCTGCTGTTATAAGTGTAAAAAATTATATTATGTTATATATAAATGTGTAAGTGTTTCAATCAAAATTGAATTTAATCCATGTGTGATAGTTTTGCTTAGTTTCTTTTGTCGTGATATGCTGTAGCTAGTGCTTACATCGCCACATGTATACTTCATGTTAAAGAAGCTGCAGTTCTATCGCAGAGTATTTGTCCAATATTTCTATATTTATTTGATGCAGTATATTTCAAACCCCTTACATTTTTAGTCCATACAAGATGAAAAATTTACTTTTGAAGGGACATGAACTTTTGCGGTACAGTTGCACAATATGCTACCGTGCTGTCATCTTTTGGCCAGTGCACACAGCTCACTTTGTAAGTTATGTCCCAATGAAATAACTTTTTTTTTAATGTGTAAAATACGAATATACAAAAAAGAATTCCCAGAGTTTAATTTTTTTGCAAGCTCTATATATTATTTTAAGTATAGGCCATTGACAGTTACTTCACACTTTTCTGAAGCCCTGCTTTCTACTTTTGTTACTGATCAAATATCTATCCGCTACATGTGAACATACACACTGCCATGTGATTTCTACATTTTAATTGTAAAATGCTTTGTGTACTGTTTTCAGCTGTTCAAAGAATTCTGTCGTATTTCAAGAACCATTTCATCTGAAGGTTCACAATTTAGGCCTATAATCATATTTAGGTCAGTTTTATAACTTTTTAACAATGTCTGTATTGACAATAGTTCTACAGTTATTATTTTACCTTGTTAACATATTTGTTATACAAGACATAGCACATTACATATACTACACATCAATATTCTGCTGTGACTGTGTTTAGTCCTGTTATAACTGGGGGGGGGGGGGGGGGGATAACTATAGTATTTAACCTCTTGTTCATGATATGTGTTGGGTTATTTCGTTCAAAGGATGGCCTCGGTTGGAATAAAAATTAAAACAAAGTAGCAACCAGTTAAAAAAGACATTAAATTCAAGCACGCAGCTAGTGTCGCTTATTTTTCTATGTAGCAGTGACAACCTTAAAAGATAGTGGTGAACATGCACACAAATAGGTATACCGTAACTTTTATTCCACTCATATTTATTTGCATCGGTACTTAGTTTTTACTAGGTTTATTTAATTATTTATTTAAAGATTTGTAACAGGACTTAGTATTTTGTTGGAATTGTGGTAAACATTCAAATAACAGAAATTTAAACACATTACACAATTGTGTTTCAAACACACATAAAGGAAAGCTACAAAGTTGTGATAAATAAACGGACATGACTTTCAAATAACTAATTTCATCATGATGACAGTTCATGGCTAAAACGTATCAATTTTGCAGTCTAAAATTTGCAATCACACACAGATACTGGCCCAGTGTAACGTAAAGGCAACAATACTCTCTCACACACAATGGTCATGCCGCCCACGTCACATTACATTATATTTATTCCTGCCATGGAAACATATTTATCACAACATTGTATCTTGCCTAGGTATGTTTAAAAAACAAAACATGTACAAACATGATGTAATTTTGAGTATTTTTTGCAGGGAGAAAAATTATTACTCCGTTCGGCAACAAGAAACATGTCATGTTGCCAATTCTGCCAACTTTGGATTTGTGACAGTCTCCTAATCAGATATAAATATATTATTATAAGTATTAAAAAATTAAAGTCTCTTTTCTGTTTTAAATTACAAATTCTAAAATAATAATTATTGCTCTAATAAGTATCAAATGTGCTAAAATTTAAAACATGTTTATGTGTGACGGGTTCCGGTTCCAAGTAATATAGTGATACGTCCCAAAGTGCCAATTTTCGTTAGAGGTCGTTGGAACAGGGGCAGAACCTGAATGTATAGTTGGTAGCATCGACTGCTGACTTGGCACAAAGTCAGATGCTGGTTTGGCTATAGGTCTGTTGGTTGGCCTAGGAACCGTTGGCTTACTCAGTCTGGCGCTGGGGCGGCTGATTGGTGCTGGTGGTTTGCTGGCTGTGGTGCGGCTGCTGGTAGATCCATGACTGTCCCCACGAACTGCTGCGACTGGAACTCCAATTGCTACTGTTGAAGGACCTTGGTGGGCTGGGGTAGCATTGGGTCTTGAACCAGAAGCAGGCTGCTCCTACTGGCATCTTCTTTCCTCGGTTTAAGATAAGGTGGCTATGACGGAATGTACGACACCTGGAAGCTTCAGGGGAGGCTGAAATGACGGGGAGGGAGCGAGGGAGTTAAGCCCCGCTGACTTGCGGGTGGCTTGAGTTTGTTCCAGTGGGGTTAATTGGCAGAGTGCCTTACTGAGTTGGGTGCAACCCCAGGTAGACTGGTAGGCAGTAGTTGCCTCGTTCCCTAACGTCCTTCTCACCTCATTTGGTGAAGGGCATTAGGTCCTAGTAGATAGGAGCAGATGACGTGCGTTCCCTATCTAAGTGTGTTCTGACGTCTACGCACATCAGAACGGTACAGAGTACAACTGTATTCCTCAACCGGCAACACGAACAGTATGGTGGACGGGTGGAAGTTGGTCCATAGGCTTACCGGGTGATTCCAACCTCTGCATGGGAATATATTCTGCTTCGCCTGAGGGGTCACTGGTCAGGGGGGGGTGAGGAGGAGTGCTGTGCGCACACATCTTGGGTAGAGCTAAGGACAGCCATTGTTGCCATGCAAAATCTCTCGGCACACCCTTGTACTTCTTTGGGGTTGGAGCTATGCATTGGTTATTAACAATTGATTATTGGCATCTTCTCAATGAGAGGCGGCGCTTTGCATTGCTTGCTGGCCAGTGGCATTGTTGAAACGTAGAATTCACACAGGTCTGAAATTATCCCGGTCCAGGGAAAGTCCTGTAGGTGCTCTGGCAGAAATTCCATGCTTTCAAACCCTGTTCATTGTTGCTTGCAGATGAAGCAAAGTTGTTTATTCAAATACCCAGTATGCGTCACATGTCAATTTGCCCCCCCCCCCTCCCCCTGTAGTGGGACTGGTTCATCTGGGTGGTTCGTTGGGGTGCCATATCCTCTCAGTGATGTGGAACTGTCATTCCTTGAAGACGGTCCATCCTCTCAGAAAGGATGTAGAACTGTTGTCTGTTTGAAGATGGTGAATGTGGTGGTTGCGCTTCTACTCTGTTCTTTGCTCTGTGCATCAGAGTTCCTGACTAAGTGAGCAACGCATGCCAGTACATCATCTCTGGCTGGCTGGCGGGTGACTAGCGATGTCTCTCTCTCACACTAGACAACTGGGTGGTGGCTGGGGTGTTTGACCGGTGATGGTTACTCCTCATCTCTCCCCCGGGGTCTCAATGTGACTAGTGATAAAAGAGAGGATAAAAATGTGTCACGGTGTCGGGTGATATGCTTGCGGACCTTTTGTTTTAAAAGTGTGCAGTTCACAAAATCAGCTGATGGCTTGGGTGTGGGTTTACAAATGTAAATTACAGTGATTGAATGCAAGACAAGTGTCACGCAAAAATTTTGACACTTTTGTGTGTGCTAGGCCTCACTCGTGAAAGTGTCAGCTGCATAAAAATTACCAGCCTTAGCCACAGAAGTCGGAGAATAAAATGACTCTGCCAGGCCATCATATGTGTTGCACAGCGTTTAAAAGTTACATGTGACATGATTCTTGTGTTTGCTGAATAAGGACCCGCTGTCATCCTGATCGACGGAAAGCTAGCTAAAATCTCAATGCAAGCATGAGTGCACTTGAAAATGAAGTTAACTAACACAAATGGTTTATGGGGCTCACCTACATAATTAAAGAAATAGACGTTGCAAAAAACCAAACCCTGAAACAACAACAACATGAGCACTGAGTATTTACAACCATACGTCTTGAAAGTGTTATTTACAACATTTAAAAATATAAATTTGTTCGTTGAGAGAGTCTTTTATCATTTTTGATATATTTTGGCTTGTTTGTTATCTTCAGGCCTTAGCCTGTTGCCATCTGCTTCTCAGTATGGGGAGTCTCTTACACTGGGTTTGCTGGAGCATTACATCACAGCACATGCGCTAAGCACAATAACAGGGTCCTTGGTGCCTGGTTTATTATGCAATATAGGTGGGCATAGTTTTTACGTGAGTACAAAGTCTGTCTTTGAAGTTCACTAGAAGACTGCGTAAATAATTAAGCAGGTGTTTACTCTGGAAAGCAAATGTCTGTCTATTCACTGGGATTTATTAGGTAATAATCGGTGGTTGCTAATGAGTCTTTTCATTCACTGGTTAAACTGTAGCAATTTGATGGCTACAAATGAAAATGTTCTAGTTGCTGTGGAATTCACACTGGAACTAGACTGCAATTGACGACCGCTTTATCACTGTTCATATACTTCAGCTCTTGACAGCTGGTAAAAGTTTATCACTTACTGGTTTAGGTGAAGTTTCTTTTATAACTCGCCCCTCTTCCTGAGAGCCTCATGGACCAGGTAGGGCTATACAAAGCATCTTGTTGGTCTCCATGGGGCTTCTCTGTACCGACCAGGCTGGTGAAGGCAGTGGCAGGTGCGTGCGGTCTGCTCTCTTCTTGCCTGGCCAGTCAGCATTGGGGTGTTGTATCTGACAGCAGACGGTTCTGGAACATGGGGTGCCGTGGGACTATCATTGGTGACGACCTCGAGGATGGGCAGCATCAGGGTAGCAGGCGCCTGGACAGGTGGGCTTTTCCTCTTATTCTGGTGATGGGTTGGCCACGTCCAGGAAGGACACGGCTGGTGATGTCGGCTGGAGCAAGGTCGCCAGGTTGACCTCTACTTCTTTGGCAGTTCTGGTGGTGGCCTCCCTCTCGAAAGGTGGTTGGCGGCAGATGGCTCCGGCACCCTACGACTACAGACCCTGAGTAGCCAATGGAGCCAGAGTCTCTTCAGATTCCTCTACCTCCTCTGCACAGTGACGGCTGCTGGGCTCATCTTCTTCCTCCGGGACAGCGACCTCGATACCGGGTGGCGCCAAGACCTGCTGAGTGACTGCGGCATCCAGGTAGGATGCGGATGACGGTACCAGATGAACCAAGGCCTCCAAGATGGCATCATATCTGCTGGGAGCTGTGGCGGCTGCCTCTCTCTCTGAAGGCTGCTGCTGGTGGGTGGTTCCGACATCCCCATATGACACGGACCCTGGGTGGCCGATGGAGACAGTCTCTTTTCGGATTCCTCTGCCCCCTCTGCACAGCGACAGCTGCTGTGCTGATCTTCTTTCTCCGGCAGTGGTCTTGGCACAGGGTGGCGCCAAGACTGGTTGGGTAACCGCGTTGTCCTAACAGGGCACGGCTGGATTGTTTAGCTGCATCAAGGTCGCCAGGTGTACCTCGACAGCACTGAGAGTTGCTACATCCTATCCAGGGTGACGCAAAAGGGCATAACACCAGCCCAAAATTAACAACAGTCAACAAACCACAGAGAAACCCAAAAGATTGTTTTCTGGCATATAACACTACATAAAGAAAACATGATGTATTTTGCAATACTCCAACTTTCAATGTGCTCAAAACATCATTCATAACTGTATACATTTGACTGGGTAAATCAACAAAGCATATAACATATAAAATACCCTTAGTAAATAATGCTGAAACAGGTGAAAGAAATACCATTATCGTACCATGGCATTTAATGCAGATCTAAAATACATATAATACTGAACATAATTTAGTTGTTTCCATAAAAAAACCATAAATATATTAACAGCCATAAAATACTTTTTGTATTAAATGCTGTTTTAGATTATTTTGCAACTTTATAAAATCTCTCATTTAGGTAACTGTGGAAAATTCTAGATTTCAAATTTATCACGAGTTTTAGAATTACCTTAACTTGACTTTGCCAATACATTAAAAGACCCTTAATTTTGTCACACCTGGAGAACAAAGTTTTATGACGTCTAAAAACATTAAACATATAAAATCAGGACTTTGTTATGTTTTATACTGATGACTTTCCCTTTTAAAACAGTCTCAAAAATCCACATGGCTTACATGCAAATTACACAAAATGTAAAGTCATTTGCCTGTTTCCATTTAGAAAAATTATTTGTTACCTTGGCTGAATATCCTTACAACAACCATTTTCAAACTAACTAATTTATGACATGTTTAACTTAGAATTTGACACAAAGGCAACAGCAATTTGCTCTTTACCATTTAGTTAATTTATCCATAATTTTGGCTGCAAGAATGATAAACATTTACTTTAATGAGCCGTCTTAGATAAATTCTATCCAGCCTGTCCAGCAATTTGCCAATACGAACTGTCTACTAAGGGACACGCAATATTCCCATTTATTCATCTTGACCTGATGGGTCATTACTAATATCAATATGAATACCTGACTCATGAAAAGACTCAGGAGTCGCTTCTCGAAAGGCAAGCGAAACTCCCGGCTATATATACCCAAAATCCTGGCTAACATCCCCTCCACAACTCTGGGTACCAAATGTCGATAGCCAATCAGAATTTACATTAATACTTTATAAAAGTTAATTTCCAGTGCAAAATGTCATTTCTAGAGCGCTGATTTACATGTCTTTAGTGCTGCATGTAGTTTAAAGTTGGAAAATGTCAGTATTAAATAAAAATACCGGCTTTACGGACTAAATTACAAGTGTGAGTGAGTCATACCATGAATCGGAACAATACGTCCAACGTTGTAATGGATCGCAACATTTCACGCAGTGTAAAAATCCAGCGAACACATTTACAATGTTTTATGATCCATGTAACACTGTATCTAAGGAGCATTTGAAATTGTTTGAAAATGAAGAACTTCATGATTACAATTCCAATTGCCAAATTTTGGAAATGATTTATATTAAAATCAATAAAAAATAAAGAATTACCATATGGTTACACAAGCACAAATAATAATAATTTTATTTATTTATTGAGATCTGTTACATATTCAACTCATTTAATTAAAACCTTGTTAACATAACATTTGTAGAATATGGAATTTGTTTTTTTTGTGAGAAAGAAATATAAAGGGTTGTATTTATATTGATTTCATTTTCTCTGCACTAGTTATTAATAGCTAAAATATAATTTTGTAACATTAAACAGTCATCACTATCTTTAATTAATTTATAAATCTTTAAATCGTCTGCATAAAGAAGTGCACTAGAGTGACTAATTACACCAACAATATTGTTTATAAATATATTAAAGAGTAGTGTTGTTAGAATGCTTCCTTGAGGAACACCGGAAGATACAGCATAAGAAATTGAAGAATATTTTTCTTTTTTGACTTCAAATGTCCAATCATCAAAATAATTATAGTACCATTTTATATATGAAAGGTGTAAACCAATCCATTGTAATTTTTGTATAATAATTTGGTGTTGACAGGTATTGAAAGCTCTTTGAAGGTCAAAATATATTATGTCTACTTATTTTCTTGTTGTAATTTCAGAATAAAGATCTTCAACAAAATTTAATCAATTAGTAGCTGTTGCTTTTCCCATTTGGAAGCCATATTGACATTCTGTTAGCAAATTTTTTGTTGTAACTAAAGATAAATGTTTATGAATTACTTTTTGAAAGACTTTGGAAAGGCCACATAATAGTGATATTGGTGTATAGTTATTTATGTCATTCTTTTTTAAATATGGACATAACTACGCCACATTTCCAATCTTTTGGTTATAGACCACTTGACAAGCTATGGTCGAAAATATGAGTTAAAATTGGGGTGAGGATATTAGCACAACTCTTAATTATGAAATTTGGGATATCATCCCAGCTGGTAGCCTTGCTGCTTTTGACCTTTTTTATGGTCCAAAGAACTAGGCCCTGAGAAATGATAGGCGTGCACATCCTTTAGCAAAGTGCATAGCAAAAAGATATTTGCCAATTGAGCATTATTTTGAATTATATTATTGTCAATAATTAACATAAGGGGTTCTTTATGTACTTTTTTCATCAATTTAACATAGTTCCAGAATCTACTTGGTTCACTTTTCAGATTATTATTTATTTTAGTTTGCTGGTTTTCTTTGCAATTTTAATTTTTTCTTTGACAATTATTCTTAGCTCTGAAAAATGGAAATAAATAGTTTCAGATTTAGTTTTCTGAATAGCCTATTGCAATGTTCTTTCTTTTTAATCAAAGTAATCAAATCTTGTGTGAACCAAACTGGGTATTTATTCTTTGTCGCTTTAGCTTTTGGTATAAACATGTTTATTAATAATTGAAGATTAATAGTTAAATCTCCACCATAGAATTGATGTCTTCCATCAAAAAAAAAATTATAATTTATTTATTTCAAAGCTTAATGTGCCACTCAATAGTTTGCACCAATTACTGGATGACACAACCATCAACAAGAGAAAGAACAAAAAGCACACAAACAATTACAAGCAGTTATCATTAGACAGATAAAAAACACAAACTTAAAAAATTACAAAACCACACTAAAAAGCTATAAGATTAAGCTAATAAAATTTATGTTCCAAACATTACATAAATAGTTATCAATGATAAGTTATTTTTACTTATTTTTTATATCTGACTAATATGTTGTTTATAATATTTATAAAAAAGTTATTTTTTTTCCTTTAAACAGATCAAATTTCTTTAAAAACTTATTAAAGTGAAGCACACGTCTAAACACGAGATCTTTATATTTGGACAGAGATTCAAAAGTATGAACTAACGTCTGACTATAATTTGGAATTCTTAAATTTTACCTGATTATTTATAGTTAAACAATTTATATAAGACAAAAAAGTATTAGCTAAAAATAAAGCATCATAAAGATCCCTGTGAACTTTAAGTGTTAACGTGTTCACTACAATAATTAAAATTTTGATTCATTGGAAACCTGGTAAATAATAATTTTAAGATTTTTTGGATGTTCTCTGTTTTTCTTGAATTAGTTGAATTAATGAAATTCCTAATTATAGAACCATAGTCTAACCTAGATCTTACCAATGAATTGTAAAGCCACAATAGAGAATCAGGTGAAGAGGCTGAATAAGTAATAAATTTTATTAATCCTACAGTATGACATATATTACATAACAAACTATCAACTAACATGTGTTGGCAGCTTGCGAGAGGCAGGGATGCCTGGTTTCAGAGAAGCTTGGATGCATGGCTAATTAACACAGAAAAGTCTAAAGTTCCGTAAGGGCACCAACTCACCTATAGTATGGATAAGCACGAGGACTCTGGTTCTCAGGGCGGTATTTGGTCGACAGCCACGTGACATATCCCTCTTGCAGCTCACGTTTACGAATAAAGTACATAAAAAGTCACTGATGCTGTTACATTACATAAATGAGCATATGGACTTAACACTCTGGAGTGGGCCAGAACCCTACGAAAATTAACGTTAAAATGAATTAAGACGAGAGTCACTGAAATACGTATATTGACTTAAGCAGGATAACCATACAAACACTCAATGATAGTAAATCCCTCAAATAAAGTGGTAATGGCCCACAAGCCCACCATCGGCCGATACTGCAAAAAGCACTTTCTAGCGCATGAAAACTTAAGCGGTTAAAATCTCCAGGGCAGCGAGTCAATGGAGATAAGTGTGTGGCATGGGGGAGGAAAAGAAATATATTTAACTGACCAGACAAAGACAATGATGTTCCCCTGCGATGCAAATGCATGCACTCTCCTAGGCCCGCCAATCTAGGCTGAGGAGGCTGACGTCAAGATTCCGTTACCAAATGGCGATCTTGTCCCAGCTCCGTGGGGGAAAAAATTGTTATACATAACTTAACAACAAGTACATGTAAAACACACTTGGAGAAATTAAAGCATGAATTTAGACACATAATTATTTCTTTTAATTGTTCAGTGTTTTTGTTGCCATGCATGTTAGGGAAAATTAACTACATCAGAAAAAGTCTGAATGGGCTTGCAGAACAAATTGAAAATTACATAAAAATTATTCAAGATATATTACACTCAGAAAACCCTTTAAAAACATTTCATTAAATAAAAACATTAATTTAGTGAAAGTGCCAGGAATTTAAGTTTGGGTGCTTGGCATGGCGTGTGCCGGAACTACCAAGTTCAACTTACTGTTAACGTTAATAAAACTGAAAACATAATCTACACCATTTTGAACAAGAGAAACATATCATCAGCTCTCAAATTTATATATTAAATTTAGAGTGTTTCCAATTTTAGGTCTCTTTCACTACGTTAACCACGTAGTCGGACACTCTTTAATTATTTACGGAGCACTGAGGGGAAGCAAACAGGAAATAACAATACCCCGTATTTACTTTAGGCTCTGCTTTCAGGGGATCACAACACACGTCCAATTAAATCATAGGCACAGGAGATCTCTCTTGGCAAGTGGGACATTTGGATCACTAAACAGGTTATGGACCCGTTCCTGCACGAACAGCATGGTGAACCGTACACGCCACGCTTGGCCGTGCATGGCTGATGCACAGCGAGCAGCATTGGTCTGCCACCTGAGCAGGTTAGTGAGGGCCACTTCACTACATGATGATGAAAAAATAGTTTGGCGTCAAGAACTACACCTAGATCTCGCATAGACTCCTTTCTATTAATTAAACAGTTATTAACATTATTTTTGAATTTTGTAGGATTGGTTTTCCTAGTATAAGAAATACGAACAGTTTTACTTAAATTTATCATCATTGCATTGTCAATGCACCAGTTAAAGATTGCAGTTATGTCATTTTGTAGATCTATACAATCCTTGTTATAATTAACTTTTTTTATATAACTTCAGATCATCAGCAAAGAGAAGAGATTTCGAATGGCAAACTACCTTTACAATGTCATTTATAAATATGTTAAACGAAATGGGTGATAAAGAACCCCCTTTTGGGACTCCAGATGATACCAAGTGTGTAGCAGGAAATTATGAGTCTATTTTAGCTACAAATTTGATATCACTAAAATAGTTGGAGAACCAGGCAACAAATGGATTATCTAATCCTATAGCTTTTAATTTCTGAAGTATAAGAGAATGTTGTGTAGCGGCCACCAAGGGGCCGCACACGTCAAACATAAGGTACGACGGGGTGTAGCGAGGCGCTAATATTATTTTATCAACATCACCTCTTGACCTACTCACCAAGGAGTATAAATTGGATGCACGAAGTGCCCCCCCCCCCCCCCCCGACACATCAGAGAGACCAGTGCTGAACTATGTATAGTTGTCGGAGCCGGCAAAGCCAGGTTCAGCGAGGCTGAAGAAGAGGGCAATTTTACTATCCAGGCCTAGAGGAGCTCTTGGCCACCTGCAAACACATCATTTATGGTGAGCATAATCCGACATAAGGGTACCTATCGAGACCTCGTTATCCAGATAATTCAGTAATTAAATATCGCTGGCAAGCATAGGCAGGTCAATAAAGTACCCTTAAGGTAATCGAAGCACAAGTGTGCATTTGTGATTTTAACTGTAATGTAAATGATTCTGTTTTGTAACAACTTAATATTGTAGTCATTCTGTTAATAAAAGTGTTGTGTTTAGAGAATTCCCTGTTTGATTAGTCTCGTGTACCGTTTGTCTACGCACCCCTGACCGCTTCTCCTCCATACAGTCTTAACGTGATATATAAATATAAACCTGAATAACAGATCTGAAGTAGAGGTAATCTAGAGATGAGTGATAGAAGGAAGGGGAGGTGCTAGACTGGCAGAGGCACCTGTCTTCCCACCTCGCACTTAAGCAAATAGGTTTAACTAGGAATTATTTTCGTAGGTTGCGTTTCATGCTGGTTACTAGTACGCAACAGGATATAAGCGGAGTAGGAGAACCAAACGTGGCTGTGCTTCACGCACATCACAGCATGCTTACGTGTAGCAATTCAGTGATATTTAACTCGGACATTCATTGCCTTCTTGTTCCAGTGTGTCAATCTAGAGAGTGGCTATTAAACCAGGTTTCTGTTAGGCATATTACAGCATAATCCACATCATTAATATTCTGAAAAAACTCTTTAATGATTTTGTTCGCAAGCCTCTGACATTCTGATAATACAGATTAAGGTCAACCTTCCTGGATGACATTTATCCTTAATCGTTGCACCTCTGTTTGCCCTATCATAAGCTAGGTGGATAAATTATCAGCTGCCCTGGCCATCATTGTGTTTACATTTGTAGTTGCAGAAGGGAGTTCTTCATTGGTCGATTTTGAGACATTGGTTGCGCCATACAGTTGCTCACTTTGTAGCCTTCCGTAAAAGGGGCTAATTAAGCAACTGGCTGGCCAGAATACTGTGTTAAAAATTCTTTCAAATACTGATTATTCAACAAAAACACAAAAAGAAGAATAAGAATCATGCCTTGTTTTAAATTAGCTACTGTCAAATTTGTCACTTTAAGTTCCTGATTTATATAATGTAATAACGTCGTTTTTCTCTCCTTCATAAGTTTTGAAACTGTCTTTAAGCTAACATTGTTCCTGACACCAGGTTGAATTTGTTTTTGCTCGCCATTTGCCTTCAGTGACTAATACTAAGGACTTTTTCAAACATGGCCCTGAGTAACGTATTATCTTCTTTTAAATCACTAACCTTTTTTTTTAAGTCATCAATTTTGTTTCACAGAACTGTTAACAGAGATTTCACACTTTGATCCATGTTTTCAGATATTTTTCTTCCTTTTTGAGAGCTTTATCATGATTTTCTTGATTACTGTCCACAAGTGTAACCTTCAAAGCATTATTATAATAATTATTATGTCCAGAAATGTTACTTAATTTTTCTAATGCATTGTTCTTCGTGTTTCGTTTAGGTGAAAAGCTTAACATTGCAGTTTCATCACTGCAAATGCATATACAAAGTCTTCAGACTCACTTTTATACAGTGTAGGTGGAACAGTCTCTCGCAAGTTCCCGAACACTTCATAAATTTCTGCTCACCACAGAATGGTTTCCCACAAAGTGAACATATGTCAGCACTATGGGGCATATAAAAGTCCTTAAGCTCCACAACTTCTGAACTTGCCATCACTTTTTACCGCTTTAAAAAAAGTTACTGAGGAGAAGGAGTGAATGACATAATAATTCTGAAGATTGTGTCACAGCGATGAAGAAACATAAAGATGAAGAACACGCAACGTTTTGCAATCACCTAAGAGGTTTTACCATTTGCAAGAAGTCGGTATGTCCATCTAGATGTTTGTGGAGCAAACGTGCAGATTGGCCATGGGAACTTAATACTTATTGCATTTAGTATCACCTATGGTAGAATAAGTCATATACAAATTTGAACCTTATGTTTTTTTAAACTTTTACGTAGTATAAATTTTTTTTGGAAAAAAAATTATACCTTGGATATTGTTACAAAGTCATTTTTCGGAGTTAATTTTCTTGTTAGGACCCTTTAATTTTTTGGGAGCTCCCTTTTTTTTTTTTTGCTATGATGCAAGGTAATTTTCGATTGATTTTAGGATTTTTGGATTATGTTGTTCTGGTTAGGATTATTTTCTATTAATGGTAGGCATGGTTCATTTATTGTGATAATTTTGGGGTTAGGTGTGCCTTTCTTGTTATTTGTTCAGATGCGATTCCTTATTTTTGGTGTTTTGGTTATTATTAAATAATATTAATTTTAATTTGCGTTTTTGGTTATAATTTTAGGAAAGTTGTTGTACTTCTGTTTTGATCATGCAGTTCAGAAATTTTGCCCTTAAGCATAGTATTCGTGATTTGTTTGGATTTGAATTTGTATAAATTCATTTTATTAATTTTATAGACAGTCCTTAATTTGTTTTTATTATAAGTCAATTATAATACATTGTATTCTTTTTAGTTTTTGTGGAAGGGTAGGTCTTATAATTTTATCATATTCAGGATGGTTTTTGATTATTTAAAAAAGAGGTTTTTGGATGTAAGATTGTTAGGTTGTTTACTTTGTCATCTCGGGAATGTTTCTTAGACTTGTAATAGATGGTTCCAGAGCTGCGACAGGAGTTATTTGCCTTTAGTGTCAAGCTGAAGTCGGTCTCAGCACTCTTGGTATCGGCTGCAGCTGTGTTTGACTCCTTGTTTCCGCCATTGCGTCAGTAACGTGCTGTCATCAATTATAACTAACTGTTTTGTGGTGTACGTGTTCCGTAAGTTCCTGGAGCTGTTAGCTGATGTTGATGTTTTGAATCAACAGCTGTGCATTTGTGGGCCGTAGCAGGTGAAGAGAGGAGTTGTGCTGTGAGCAGCGACTGAGTATAGGCAACCCAGGGGGCAGGGGATGTAGCCTGGTGCTGAGAATGTGTTTTTGGGACGACCACACGTGTTAGAGCATTGATTTGGTGAAGGCAGGGTGACGCTAGCAATGACGCTAGGTGCGCTGTGTTGTTGGAAGCAAGCGGTGGAGGGAGGTCAATTTGTAAAGAGCAGTACTCGAACTGATAAGCTTGGAGAAGGTACTCTTGGGAGTTACAAGCAGAGTTGAAGAACGGAGACATAGCAGAGTCCACGCAGTCGTAGCAGACAGGCCTGGAGGAACCTGAGGTGTCCGTTCAACATGTAGGCAGTTAAAAAGATAAGTAATATTGGATTACAGGGTGGCAACCAACCTGGAAAACAGGGAAAAGTCAGGGGATTTTTCAGAAGGGAAAAGTCAGTGAATTTTATGAATTTTCAGGGAAGAAAATAAATGTAATTTGAGTTTTCTTGTAAGCAATTAAGTTATCATAAATATTATTGGATATTTAGTTGTTACACTCAACAGCAATTGTATTACACATTCAAATTTTTTTCTACTTTGATAAATAAATACGAACCTATTACTAAACAACTCCATCATGCGACTATGAGGAAGGAGGCTTATTTTTGCAGTAGAATTGGTATTAAACTGTTCACAATTGTTCACAATGAGATGTTTACTTCATCCTGTGGTTCAACTCATCAAAACTTCCTGTTACCAAAATTTGTTACGTCCATGTGACTGAGGTTACCAAACTTAAACACCTGTAAACTGTGTGTTGTGCATGTGCAAGAAGTTAGTACTAAGCCATCTCTTTGTTACCAAATCATTGAAAACTTGAAAATACATCAGTGCTAAGTTTGTTTTGGTTTCAAATTTTAATTATTCATTTTTTGCATTTTGTAAGGTTGCAGTTTGGAACACCGAGACATTCAACTGTTAGCCGCCTTGACTACAGATGAATACAAAATCTTAGTTTTTATATCAAAATCTCTGAACTCTTAAAACTAACCGCACTGTAATGTTAAGCACACCTTTTCAGTGGTAAAATAATATTACGAAACATTTGGGATGAAAAACTGTTGTTAAACAATAAGTACGTAATGAATAAAATATATCTTTTGACGTCGCCATTGCTCTGTGCGCCACTCGGGGGCAGTCTGATAGTGCTTGCTGCTGCATGGACTGCACAATGTGCATCGATGTGTGTGATGTAGTATGCTGTTTGTGCGTGAACGAACTAGGGATCCGTTCACTCCATCTAAAGACTTGCTTGCCAAGAGTAACTGGCTACTAGCTAGTTTATTTTTGTGTATGTGTGACCTCCTTAAAGCAGAGTCTAATGCATACCCGAGGAAGTGTTATCTCCTCCATGCGTCCCTGCCTTAATTTGTATTTTAATATTGAGTGCTGACCCATGTGGTGCACGTGTGTTCACACAGACACAAACTGAGACACTCTAAATTATTCTGTTATTTTTCCAAGTGCTATTTTGTTTTTTAATTTGTTTTAAGATGCTGGTAAATAATTTCACATTTTAAGGAAAATAAACTTTCAAAGATACTTGCAGTTCCGGCAGCCATATTGCCAAGTTCATGGAACAAATTTCCAACAGCTCATACATTAATTTTTATTTTAATTAATTTTGCTTTTTGAGAAGGGTTTATTTGTATGTTTTGTTTTTGTTAAATTTTATTATAGTGTTTTATGTCTTCTGCTCGCCTGTTCTTGCCTCGAAACATGTTGTGCAAATCTCAGAGATGCTTAGCAACAATAACGAGAGACTTTCGTAAAGAGTTCTGAACATTCCAATTCACGTAAAATAATCCACTGATTATTTTCCTGCTCTCAGTATCTTTTGTATGAGGTGTTTTGCATTATGTCCTGTGTAAGCATTTCCCTCGAGATGCTGGCGGGAAGGTGTCCGTTGCTAACGGTACCTACACGCCACCATCTTTAGTCTGGTTCAGTGGGTCTTCGAGGGCGGATGTGCGAGGCTCCGTGTCGCATGCCACAGGAGCATCATCAAGTTATGTTAATCATTTAGGATGTCAATAGTTTAAAGCATATAATTATTCTGGAACGTTTCTCTTAGCTTTTGATTTCCTGTATGTCGACCCTCCTCTCCGCCGAATCATGACCCCGGAGAGTTTAATCACATAATTTCCATCTTGGCGAGTTAAGACATTTTTCGCATCGGCCCTTGGCAGGCTTCGTATGCCAGGCCTGCTTCAGACACTCTGAGATTGTATTTTACCATGTGTAATCTGTCTGGTAATGTGTTTCTTTGTTGCAAACCTCTTGTCTTAGTTAATGTAAAGTACTTTTCACCTCGGGAACTGGCACTAACCAGTAAGTGTAACCACGTAGTTGCTGACCATGTGCTTAGTGTTTCAAAGAATTGTCATGACTTTCTTAATCAATTGATAAGACACGCGCTGTGATGGGATGACGCCACAGGCTGTCGACCTGTAACGACCCTGAGAGAAGGAGATCCTCGTAATTTTCTGAGTAATTGAAAAGCTGGCGCCCTGGGAAAACTACTATCTGAATCTGCATCCATCAACAATCTGGAGCATCAATAATCTAATATGGCATTGTACGCCTCTCGCAAGCCCCAAGCCACGTTGCTTTAATTAATTTTTTTACAACTTATGTGAAATAAGTGTGTTGCACATTTGTTTATTGCATATAACTACTACAGTGTGCATATTAACTTTTATAGTCTGCAATGTGGTAATTTTTAATATGTAATTCATATCCTTTGACGTAGAGGAAAGGTCAAAATGCAGATTATAAAAATACTTCATCAATTTCGTAGACAAAATAGGGTCACTTGACTAATTTGTTAAAGTGTAGGTTGGTAAACTGCCTGTTTTGAAAATGCCAGGAGTGTGATAAATATTTTCTGTGTTGATCGCATAATGTGTGATAAATTGGTAATGTGATAAATCTTCATGCTTTATCACATGGATGACGTTGTGTAAACATTCTAAGTGACATGCTATGTTAATACTAACATAGTATATGTGGTTGCCTTTTATTGTACGCTAGTTACAAAGATGCTTATGCCAGTGAAACTTTACTTCGTCCGATCACTAGACAACTGAAAGTTTCTTCTAATTAATTACATTATTTTCTTAACATTATTTTCGCTATTTTATGACAGCGGACTTATTGATTCTTTTGCAATATTTTATACGTAATTGAAATTTCAAATTTCCTACAAAAAGGAAAACATCACCTTGAATAAATGCTTCACAAAATGTTATATAATATTTTACTAATTTGTGGTACGTAAGCATCAACTGTTAAGTGCTCTTCTGGACAAGGCCTAAACATAACTCTTTTCATGTAGCTTGGCGAGCATGACTTCAAAACATATTACTATGTACTTTAAATGTCACAATAAAGCAAGACATTCTGTTCTTGCTTGAACAGATTACTTCGGAAATTGCAATTATGGGAAAAGTCACAAATTTGGTCAGTTACCTACATTTGAACATTGAATTTAAAATGCTGTGTAGAATTTGTATGTCTAAAGATTTTTCCTTTTTTGCTAATGACCAGTCAATACAGTTAGAAAATAAGCATTCTTTTGTAACTGTTATGCAGTGAGAAAGTGAAATCTAGTCAGATTTTTTTGAAATTAATTATAGAGAACTCAAAAGATTTAGTTCTTAATAATAGTTAACGTGAAACAATACACACACATTGAGTATGGTTAGGGAAAAGAAAATTTGGGTCTGGAAAACAGGGAAGTCAGGGAATTTTATTTTCACGATGTGTTAGCCACTCTGAAGTGTGCCTGGTTGAATGGCCAGAACTCCATATGTGTAGTGATATCAAAGTATAAAAGGGCACTTATGCAATATTAAGGGTTTGTGGCACACGCCATGGCAGATAGTGTTAAGTGTGTAATAAAGATGGCAATACCATGTCTCCTTTCTTGTGTAAAGTGGTTCCTGTTTATTGTGTGTCATTTTGTTTGTTTTCATTTCCACGCACGTTTTGTCCATTTCATCTCACAATCATTTTTGCAAGTGTTTTGATGTTCCAAGTGCAAGGTTTATTTTTATGGAGCATTTTGTTTGCAGTTAAGTAGGTAAGCATGTAATACCAGAGTTTCATGTAAAGAAGTACCACTAATGCTCGCTCACCCGCCATGTTGTAAGTTCAGTAAGCGCCGAGTATTGTCAAGAGTTGATCGTATGTGTTTTCGCGTCTTGCGTTCCCGCGCCTGGGTGGCATCCATCTTGTTTGCGCTGATCATTCACTACCATAGACTTTAATTAACTGGAACCATTTTTACATCACCACCCGGGATACCAATCCTCCCTTCCCCAGAGCTTGCATCACCTGGGTAAGTTTCAATACTTCAATATAAACATAATTGGTTGATACCACCGTTCTGCAGTGTTACTGTAATGGCCGGTTAAGCCGTAGGGCAAATGTGAGTTGCTTCAATGATGAGTTAAGTACAGCAGGGTCTCTCTCTAATCCGAACTAATTGGGACCGAACCCTGTTCGGTTAATCAAATTTTCAGATTAACCAAAATAACCAAAATAATGTAAATTTATAAAAAAATTTTAATGTAAATAGGCAATTAAAGTCTATTGTAATATGAAACGAGTCTATAGTAATCCCTTGCCAACTGCGAGGGATACAATTTTTAAAAACACTGCGGTTGAAAAAAATGCAGTAGAAGAATAAAAGCTTTTATGGGAAAAAGGGGTATAGGTTGATGCTGTGGGGTGAGACACGAGACAAACTGGGTCCAGCGGTGTTTCCCAGTCACCGCACTGTTGAGACTCAGGGTTCTCAGGGATGCTGTGGGTTCTGTGTGTCCATCTCACCTGAGTGTGCTTACAAAACACTTTGCATTACTAAACAACTTTAATAAACTTAGATAACTGTTAAAACTGGTCGAGAGTTTGCTGCCACTACAAACAAAATACTTAAGAGCACTGTGTATTTGCTTTTATTGTGTTAACCATACAAAATCGTGCCAACATTACTCTTACAAAAGACTCGGATGTGTCTAGCTAACTCGGTTCAGGTGCTCCCCAGCCCGCAATCAATCTAGCGCACTCCTAGAGGGATGACTTCTCTGTGGTGCTAGAAAATACAATCTCCACCAGGGAAGGGGTCGGCAGCCGCTAGGGTGGACTGACGATTTTCGCTGAAGATAGGGCGCAGAGAATAATGAAATGAAACTAAATGAACAAATAGCACAAACATGTGTGATTATTTGGCATCACTAACGCGGACTTGTCGGGGCTCGTCTTGCCGCATGTGGTTAGTTAGGTGACCGCCTATACACATAGCCGGCTAGGACAGAAATAATATCACCATACCCTTTACATAAATTACACAAATACACTTGAAATACGTTGGGACACGACATGACTGGTCACAATAAACACGGAGATGTGTGAAAGCAAACTTAGATGATGCAGTTGTAACTGGATAGGCTTCGCAATGGATCACATGGTTCAGATGAGCTCTCAATTTTCTTCCTTAAAAACTGGAAGTCCTGTCCAGATACAATTGTTATTTCTGTTGGGAAATTTATTCTTTTGCAGATTTAATTGGTTTAAAACTTGTAACATGCCTGATGGCAAGAAAATCAAACATTGAAATGACAGCGTGGTCAAGCATACAAATCATCAATTACGTGAAAAATGACATGAAACACTGAATACAAATTACATAGAACCCTGAAATAAATTATGGTGCACATGATGTTATATAAATAAACCCTTAAAGCACGTGGATGGTGCGGACATTGACCTGGCGGCTGTTAACCACTTGGTCACAAGTGATGTGGCTGTAAAACAATTAAACATGAAAATTACTCTAAAATACGTACATGAAAATAAAGCCGGTAAAATTGTATGCAGAAATAATACAAAAATTATACTGAAACTCCTTTAGCATAGGTGGATGGCACCTGATTCAAGTTGCGCGGGCCGTGTGGCCTCTCCGTTATCTTTCCTCCCTTTCTCCCCGATTAAATTTCAAAAATCAGCAAGGGCACAAATAATTAAGTTAAGCGGGAGCACAATGCTCGGGAATGTCTGGAAAAACGTACACAAAGCAAAGGTTAACCGATATACTTAAGTTACTGGCATCTTACCTCGCCAGCTCTCCTCGACGAACTATCTAGAGGCAGGGGTCACACGGACTTACCATGGCTGCCTATGGGATTCACACAAGCAGAAGTGCTGTGCACGCAGAGTAAAACTTTTATATTTCAAGATAAATGGCACATAAGCAATTTAAATATTGATTTACGTTGTGGAATTTTCTTATTCATTTTCCGTATTTTTTAAATGTCTTTTATGACAGCGTTCATGCCGCAATAATAGTGTTCATAATCTTCGCGCAGTGCTCATTAAAAAAATCATAATGAAACATGGTGCAATATTACAAAACATACATTTTAACATTTTCAGACACTTGAGAAACCTGAAAATAAAAAAGAGACATAATTTTACACTTGAAATAAATATTCCATTGTTGGAAAGTTCAAACTGGAGCCTCTTTACGCACATGCATGCCCATGTATCACATGAGTGGTGAGCGCCGTCATGGGCTTAGCTCTGCTGGCTGTTAGCCGGCATCAAGGTTAAGTCGGCCAACTATCTAGCATTTCATTACTAGAAAATCGGATGTATTACGCACAAAACAATAACTAAACACACTGTTGGAGATGCCTTATGTTTGAAGCAAAACACAGTACTTCATTTATTGATAATAGATATGGATATATATAATAAAAATTAAATCACTGGTGTGCTGGGGCTGGCAGTGAAAACTTAGCCGTATGCACGTCCCTGGGTGAGCACCTAGATCCTCTGCAGTGTGGCCAGATCCAGTGGCTCGCTGCTCTTACTCGGTCCTAGATCCTTGGGGCTGGGCAGCTGTCGGTCGGTTGCTTACTCTGGCAAGCGGCGACTGGCCGGCTGCCACCACTACCATCGTTATAGGGCCAGTTCACATCATAACAGCGGCCCGGTGTTGGGAGATCATGCTGATAGATGCAAATCACGTCAATGTGATGGATTTCTACTAAATGTGGGTGGCGTGTTGGTCTCTACACTGGCATGATGAGGCCTGGCAATGTTTACAAGAATATAAAAATATAGTGCCGTCTAATTAAGTGATTAATTATTCCAAATTTCTCATTAAAAACTTCTGATGTGGCCTATACATGTACACTGCCTTACTTGCCAAAGTAGGGTAATATAAGAACACAGTCTATTAATGTGCCGCTGTTTTTACAGCAAAAGAAGAGGGATAACGGAAGCGAAAAATGATGAGGAGGGTAAGGCGTAGGTGGCGGTATGTGACTAGGACAAAGAATTCTGACTTACCCCCTCCCCTTTTTTTTTTTCACTTCTCTTGAAAAAACTCCAGCCCCCTTCTGGCATGAAGTAATTTATTGCTTCATGCTGCTTGAGACAGCAAATATCAAAGCCTATGGTTGCAACTTGAGAAATACGCGACCACTATCATCAGTAAAGGCTTATTTTCCATAGACTGAAAACTTGAGTTTTTGTAAATATATATTTTTACAACAACACGTGTTCGGATTAGCCAAGTTTGGATTAGCAGTACTCCACTGTATCACTGAATAAATACATGAAAGAACCAATTTGTTTGTGTGATTTATTTCAGCCCTCAAAGTACCCGCCAATTTTCAGCAAGTGCTAAATGATAGTTGACTCTGATAACAGAATCAACTATCATGTTCATGTAACTGCAAATGAAAGTAAGTGATTGAGTGTGTGGTCAGTCTGAATAGTCCACATTGTGTTGTGTAAAAATTCAATAAATAATTTTGCCTCCAAAATTATCATCAAGGTGTGTAACTAGCAAATGGGTTACTGTTTAGAAAACTGCCAGTAATATAATAATAATAAGTACAGCAGCACAGGGGCAGAGGTCTCGGCCCGCAGCACCCCGAGGACACCCAGGAGTCATCATGCTACTTCACCACCATCATTGATGCCGCCCTTGAGCGACATCTGGCGCCCAGTCGGGTAAAATACACAATTTCAAAACCCTCACCTCACACCACCCCTGAAAACCAAAACCTAACCTCATTCGCTCCAGCCACGTGGCATCATTTGATTTTGCCAAGCATGTGGCAAATTCCTGCAACCTCACACAATAATTTACATTATGCCACACATCATCAAAATGTTGTTTATTTCCCATTTTTGGGTCTCCTTTTAGCATAGTCACTGATAATGCTACTTATTTTGTTTCTGCTAAGATGAAAAATTGGGCTTTTATGTTGGAAATTAAGTTGATACAGACATATCCCTATTACCCCAAAGCGAACTTGGTTGAGAGATATAACAGAAATTTAAAAGCAACTCTGTGAACCTTTCAGACTGGATCTCATTACGATGGGATGAGACAGTGTATCATGTGTCTTTAGCATTTAATAATGTTGTTAGTAGTGAAGCGACAAAACATGAGCCGTTTTATTTGTTTTTAGGGTGAACTATTTTCCATCATTTGATAAATGTGTGAAGTCTTCACTACTTTTGTTGGGATTCAGTAGATGTTGACAAATTGTCTGAGGTAAGCAAATAAGAACTTGCGGAAGTATCAGCAGAAGTTAGCTATACGTATAACCAGTATGTAAATCCTGTACAGTATAATTAGGTGATACAGTTTTGTGGAAGGTGCTTTTCTTAAGTAGTAAAGCAGATAATTTAGTGTCAAGTTGGCACCAAAATATATTGGGCTATTTATAACACGTGTTACTGAGTTGCTAGAACATCCTGACAATCCAAGATCCAAAGCACCAAAATGTCTTGCTCATTAATTTTTGTTCATTTCCATTTATTAAAAGGGTTTAATATTATGCAATTGATAAAGATTTTTGATAATGTTGCACTGAGATTTCAGCGCATTCACATAAAAATAAAATACACAGCCCTTCAAAGTTTTGCAATTTATTTGCAATAAACATCCTTCCTACAATATAGTGAGTATTGAGGTAATTGCAATTATGTTTTTATTTTATGTGAATACTTTAAATTTACGCAGTGATAAGTAAAGTGGAATAACAAGCTTAACAAATTTATAATACTGATAAGGTACAATACTTTTCATAAGAATAATCTTTCAGGGTTAAGTAATTACTATAAAATAATGGCCACACAAATTATGCCACATTTATATGACGGCACCCAGTGGCTATAAAACCTTAATGGTGGATAAAATAAAATGTACAACAGCACCTGCAAAGCAATTTATATGACAAGCCCATACGAATAGAATAAGAGCCCTTTCAAAAGAACAAAATTACGTTGGGCAATTTTCAAAATGTACCACAAATCTACAGGAACTTTCCGATCAGTAAAAGACTAATAATGTTTGCAATTTAAATTTAAATTGCCTGTTACAAATAATTAATAAGGCTACGATGACCACAAAGGGAAACGCACACTCTTGCGTGACTATACATTGCATTTGACTGATATATTCAACCCCCAGCAAAATGAGTGTTCACATTTATAGATCTCTAAAATTATTACAGGTATTCTCAACTGCTTGTTTTTAAAAAGTGCTGCACACCAAACTTTATTCACTAGCATGAATAATATTTAAAACTCACAAATAAGGGTGAACATGAATTTCTTTAAATCTTTCAATACTCATTCAATATTTATCTGCTCACTTTCATGTAAACTATTTTTCATGAACGTAATGTACGTTTTGGCGATGGAACATACATAAAATTACGAACTAACATTGCATTTCTCAAGCAACAACTTGAAGTTAAAAAAAAGCAAACGCAGCAGCCAAGCGGCCCATTGAAGGGCATTTGCCGTAAAACACAACACTTTAAAATTTATTCTTTAAAAGAAAGGAAACAAAGTTAACTTACATGGGGGGGGGGGGGGGGGCACCCATCTAGTTTTATGGGTCTTCAAAAGAACTGTGGAAACTTAGTTAAAAATACCAAAAGCGACCATAAAAAAGTTTCTACCATCAAGTGTAGCGGGGACAGTTTGTAGCATTGAAATGTGATAATTTATATATTCTGCAATAATTGAATTGGCTTTTATATTTCTGTGTGGAGGATAGTAGTTTATTTAATATTTAGATGATCGTGGTGATGCCGTCGGGTGAGACACGGTGATGATCATGATACACTTTGATGCAGTCGGGTGAGACACTGAGACAATCACAATACACTTTTACCTTTGGTTGATGAGCACCAGCAGTGGTTCCTACACACCGCACTCTGAGTCTCAGGGATCTCAGGGATGCTGTGGGTTCTGTGTGCTTGTCTTACCCGTGCGTACTTACAAAACAACTTACATTCAACTTTTACACTGAGATGGTATGTTTATTTAGCAAAGTACACCTAGTGCCAAAATATGGTTTATGATTTACATCTCGAGCATGTCTAGCCAGTTCCGGTGGGTGATCCCCCCCAAGCACTTTACTAAGCTTGCGCACTCTGACTGGATGATGCTTCGCTGTGTCTGAAAACACAGCCTCTTACCCGTGCGTACTTACAAAA
This sequence comes from Dryococelus australis, assembly GCA_029891345.1. NCBI lineage: Eukaryota > Metazoa > Arthropoda > Insecta > Phasmatodea > Phasmatidae > Dryococelus > Dryococelus australis. The sequence continues at coordinate 166,949,121 of CM057009.1, read as the reverse complement.
CAACTTACATTCAACTTTTACACTGAGATGGTATGTTTATTTAGCAAAGTACACCTAGTGCCAAAATATGGTTTATGATTTACATCTCGAGCATGTCTAGCCAGTTCCGGTGGGTGATCCCCCCCAAGCACTTTACTAAGCTTGCGCACTCTGACTGGATGATGCTTCGCTGTGTCTGAAAACACAGCCTCTTACCCGTGCGTACTTACAAAACAACTTACATTCAACTTTTACACTGAGATGGTATGTTTATTTAGCAAAGTACACCTAGTGCCAAAATATGGTTTATGATTTACATCTCGAGCATGTCTAGCCAGTTCCGGTGGGTGATCCCCCCCAAGCACATTACTAAGCTTGCGCACTCTGACTGGATGATGCTTCGCTGTGTCTGAAAACACAGCCTCTACAGAGCAAGGGGGTGTACAGCCGCTAAGATGGACTGCAGGTTTGCCCAGAGACAGGACACGGAATATGAAATTAAAATGTGCAACTACTTCTGCAGCTAACGCCTACTTGTCGGGACTTATCTCCAAACCACATGGTGTGTGGCGGTGGTCATATACATAGCGGGTTAGTGCAAAATAATACTGTCCTACAAAATACACAAATAACACAAGGGGAAGGTGTTATTTGTATGACATGAGCAAGGAAAATACACACAAATGTGTGAAATTAGTTTTAGATGGCGCAGATGCTTCTGGATAAGGCTCATAGCGGACCACGTGTGCATGTGGAAAACAGTGCATTTTTTCACTAGGTTAGTAAACCATACATGTAGCCGCCAGGTTACACCACATGATACAGTGAGTGTGCAGAGTTCGCAGTTGGTGGACATGACAGGCTGCGCGCATGGGGTCCTTTGATTTTGAAAGCCACGTCAGAGTTCACGGGCTATTTTTAGACATTAGCGCATTGAACAAAGTCACAATTGGACCACGTGTACTTGATGAAACATTTGGTCAATATAAATAGTGTAAACGCGAATTTCTCGTCATCACAAGTAATTTACATCATGTTTGTCTCAGTTTGTCAGTCAGTTTAGCGATATAGTGTTTGCGTAAGGCAGCGACTGACCACGCTGCGATTTTCTCTCTTGCTTTGTTTTAATATTTTTTTCTATGAGTGTCAATTGTTTTTTAAGAGAGAGTTATAAATTCCAATGATCATTTAATTTATGTTTAATAACCTATTTTCTGTTGGCACTCTTCTGTCCGGTGACTAGACGCATGAAAAAGGGGTTCACCTTACAAACATTTTGGTAGTTCTGAATTATTGATATGTTGTTTGGGATGGTTAGAAGGTATAAACCCCAAGTTTCCGTCATCCCCACCCCTGTGCTCCCATCCCGCAATCTTGAAAAAACCACATAAAATCTCCACTTTTTTCAGTTTTTGGCCTATAACTTCTTCTTTATACGTTTTTAGCTAAAAACATGATACATATAAACTTGCAGAGGACAAAATTTCCTACAAAATCGATTCTATACTTTTTTTGCACGATCAATAGCAATGGAGTTGTGAAGCATTGAATAAGGGGTAAAATCACGTCTTAAGCAAAATTTTCACATTCTTGCCACTTTGGATAGAAAAGAACTCAAAGAAGACTTGATTTTAGCATAAAAGTCCACATAGTCAAACTTGTAGAACATGTAATTACCTTTAAGATGCTTGTCTCAATAAAATTTTTATGACAAATGCCGAGGAGTGGGGGAACATTTTCGAAAAAATGATAATTGGCGTTTTTCGAGTTTACCCCAGAAATGCTGTTTGGTTCGTAATTTCCATTTTCAGGACACTCAGGTATTTGCTAACATATAATAGTGTATATAAATGTGATATATATATATATATATATATATATATATATATATATATATATATATATATATATATATATATATATATATATATATATATATATATGCAGACTTAGTTTTGTATAATTTTTGCTCTGAGGAAATGAGGATCTGTATAAAAATAGTCTCTAACATGGGACAACTCTAAGGGCAATGGTTTAGAATTGTGCTACCTGACAATGAGTAAACGGAGGCTCATCTTTCTTCTCAGGTGCCTTCATTTCGATGACATTTGAGATAGGTGTACTCTAAGAGAATTTGATAAGTTTGCTCGCATAAGAAATATATTTGAAATTGTAAACAACAATTTTGCAAAATATTTCAATCCTAGTGAATATCTCACTATCTATGAACAGCTGCTTACATTTCGTGGCAAATGCCCATTCCGACAATATTTACCAAAGAAACTGGCAAATATGGAATAAAGGTGTTTTCCCTAGTGGATGCGAAAATAGCATATGCAATGAATTTAGAATGTTACCTAGCCATTCAACCCGAAGGGCCTTTCAGGAAAAGAAACTCACCAACAGATTTTGTTATGAGGCTGAGCGAGCATATCAGTGTTTCACATCGTAATGTAACCACAGATAAATTGGTTTAGCAGTTATCCTTTGACTAGAAACCTTTTATCAAAAGGACTTACATTTGTTGGCACTTTCCAAAAAACAAGGCGGAAATCCCTAAATAATTTTTACCAAATAAACAGTGTGAACCTAATTCTTCAATTTTTCGGTTCCAAGAGATGTTTCATTGGTCTCGTATTGCTCTAAGAATAATCAAGCAGTTGTGGTGTATCAACTCTACATCATGACAATAAAATTGATGAGGAAACCAGAGACCTCCGAAACCAGAAATAATAACATTCTACAACAATACAAAAATTGGAGTTGACTTACTCAATTTACTTATTGAAAAATATGATGTGGCAAGAACTACACAAAGGTGGCAAATGGTTGTTTTGTTTTTCGACCTATTGAACATCTTTGCTCTCAATGCATTGATAATTTTGAGGCTTCATTTGTGTAATCCAATAACCTGAAGTGAATTCCTAGATCATCTGGCTTGAGAACTGATAAAGCCGCTGAGCCAGCATCGCTCAAAATTGCTGCAAATTCCGGTTGAATTGAGACAGCAGGTGCACATTCCACTGGGACAATCAGTAGGATCCAAATACCTCAAGAGGACGTGAAGGTGCCAAAGGGTTTTGTTTTCTCTGTGGACGCCACAGGGACAGGACGACACAAAAATTGTGTGCAAAATGCAGAAAATGGATGTGCAACGAACATTAGAAATATGTATGTGCAGAATGTTTATAAAACGTATAAAGAGAATGTGAAGATGCTAAACTGCATTGTTTTGTAAGTGGAAAGGATGACATTAAAATTGTGTGAAAAATACAGAAAATGTATGTGCAATGAGCATTTACATATGTAAATTCAAAATGTGTGTAAAATGTGTAAATATGTAATTGAGGCCATATAGGTACTATAGGGCGTTTTTTGTGGTGGATGCCATAGGGACAGGATGACACTAATGTATGTGCAGAATATATGTAAAATGTGTAAATATGTAACAGGATGTGAAGGTGCTAGATGGTGATGTTTATCTTATGGACACCATATTGACAGGAAAATATGAAAATGGCATGAAATATGCTGAAAATGTATGTGCAATAAACATTTAAAAAACATATGTGTAGTATGTTTGTAAATTTGTTACTTCAAGTATTTTTCTCAAAAATACTTTAAACAAAACACATTTAATCTGTGGTTTGTTCACTTTATGTACGCCCTAAAACTTAACGAAATGATTACTGATGATATGGTTATATAAGGGTATTAGATCAAATTTAAAATGTGTGACTATTTGTATCGACAACACACAGTGTATTGCAATACAGTAGAAGCTCTTTGTATTGAACTCAGTTGGACTGAAATCCAGCATCCATGGAACGTATTCTGTGGTCCCATGTTTGATTTATCTACATTTCAAGACCACATTCATTGAAAGTCCACGTGTATTGACATTTTTTGTCACCCCCCCCCCCCCCCGAGAAATGATGAATAGAGAATCCTCTGTACTCTCTTTAACACATTTTAAACTATTAATTGTAGTTTTATCATAACTGAATAATTCAGCAGAACTAAGGGGTAATTTCATGTAAACTGATTTGCTTGCATTTCTCTAGTATTGTTTCAATAGTAATGAATATGCTGTATTTTGGAAAATATGTGAACTTATTCATTAGGTTAGTTTGTTTAGGTACTGAAACCTCTGTTTTGATAGAAAATATAACTTGGGGACGTGTTGCTTAAGTGATGTAACACTTTATTGGCATGGTTAGTAGACCATAAGATTGATGTGAGTGTTTATGCTTGCATGTAGCAGTGGGCAGGGAACTGAAACTGAGCATTACATTCGCCCACGATTAGCTTTAGCTTTGCCTGTAATTGTTCTTAGTGGTCATTTTCGATGTCAGTTGTAGGTATGTGGTGAATGCCTTTCAGAGCTAGTACCAGACTCCAGACAATCACCAACATTAAGAAGGAGAATTCAGCAGTTATGGAGGTGAATGTTAAGATGGAATCTTTTGAGGAAAACTTCACCGACATAGTGGAAGATCAGGAAGATGATAAGCCAAGATGTTACAAGCAAAATTGGGGCACTGACAATCTGGTTGACTCTAGCAGTGAGGTCAAGACAGTCAGCATGCTGCCTAAGAAACGTAAGTATTCTTATCATCGTTGAAGTATATGCAAGTGTACATAGTATATGAATATGTAAAGGCTGTTCACGATAAAGTAAGCACTTTAGAAATGAACCTTAGAAAAATGTCACTGCCCCTGAATGCATTAATTGTAATAGGTGAGTGACATTTGCCCAGTCAAGTTTGTAATGATGGATTGAAAATATTTACATATCTTAATGTTGAATAACAAGTGTTAGGTAACCATTTGCGATAACTTAAATTATTACTTTCACTTTTTTTTTATTGCATTTAAGTGTAAAAATGAGTAGATTTGCATAATATTTACTTTCCTAATAATTTCAAGTTTTACTTGACCGACGCATGAATAAAGTTATGAGGAATACACAACGTTCATTCAAATAGATCTTTAGCAGGGCTTTCAAAAGTGCTCATTTTACAGTGAACAATGTATATTTGGATGTTTACAGTACTATATGGAATTTGTGAGAAATATACTTTTTTTTTTTCAATGGATCTAGGTGGACTTTTTGTCTTTATTTGATTTTTCAGTTTTGTGGGCATTGCTGTTTAGGCATTTTACTTTAGTGTAAACAATGTAAATCTTAATTACAGAGTGTTTTAAAAAAATTCAATTTTTGACCTAAAAATTTAATAATTTTTAGCTAATATAGATAAATGACCATCATATAATGAAAATGATGAATTTACCTAACTGTATTAGAAATTTGTGACAATTTTGGTGTTTTTTTAAACAAAACATACATTTAACTAAAGTCACGTGCCACATCTGGAAAAATTGCAATTTATTTTAAAGTTGCTTGATGAATGTAGAGTATGAGATAAACCATTGTCTCTTGTGTGATGATTATGATGGCAGTGCAATTATTTTGATGTTGACCAAAAATTAGTAAAAATTAGTGAATATTAAACCATCAGTACATCATTTAAGTACTGGGTTTGATAGCATTTTGTGAATTTTTTTATATTACTCATTAACCACACCTGACTTGTAATTGAAACTTATAGTATGTTTGACAGTTGGCTACAACTACATCATTTGGGGATACATTTTTGTAGTGAAACATCTGTTGTGAAGTCTACATGGAGGAGAGGACAGTGTGCCTAGCAGTGTTCATATACTGTTCCAGTGTGACCACCTCAGTCTACCACACTATATAACAGTTTAACCAACCTAAATTCTGTGAGGAGCGAACACAGGAACAGCTACTGAAGAATTTTGTTGAAATTGATTAATCCACAAATCAATTTAAAAAAATTCCTTTTGTAAGAACTTTATTGTCAACAATTATACAATAGATTTTAAAGCTTCGTGGTTTAAGTATCAACTCAGATTATATATCACACACACAAATGCAAAATTTACAATTACTACTACAATCAACAGAAAAATTATAAAGATTTCGGGACACAAAGTTCTCCTAAAATACCCCATTTTTTTTGTTTAACTCTACCCTTTTTTACTTTAAAATCCACTGAGTTAATTTTGACATGCATATCACTTTTTCAAAAAAACTTTTTAAAAGCTACTAATTCCGTATCATTTTACATAACTACAAGAGTAGCATTGCATTAGATTAAACCAAAACATTTCTATCTCTTACAAAACTATAGTAAATGTTTGGCACAAAATGTTCGCACATCCAATAAACAAATTTCAGCTTTTCCAAAAGGACTCAAAGAGACTACTAACCCCTGCAATACATGCTAAGTATGCAACAGAGATTTCTCAAGTTTTGCAAGCAACATATCAAATGTGTAATAACAACTGATAAATTAAATTTCATTTCAATATCTTTATTTCTCATATATTGAATCTTCAGCCCAGATTAAGTAGCATCTTTATAAAAAACTCTTACAGGTATTTTAATTAAATACACCCAACAACTGTTGACTTTCTATGGCAAAGTATTTTATACTAAATGATAAATCTCAAGACATTTCAAGTACATACAAAAATTAGAATTTTTTTGTAAATAAAAACATCTAAAATACTGTTGTTTGCTTTAGCTCCCATTATGTAATAACCTAATTATAATGTAGCATACAATTTTGCTGCTTTTTATCAGTCTTTTAATTTGGGGCAATATTTTGCTTATAACCTGGTCAACTAAAACACTCAAAGTACCTTATACCAGTGCAACCACAAAGGAGCACTGAAAGTACCTTATACCAGTGCAACCACAAAGGAGCACCAAATGGAGGGAGAGTAGACTGCGCAGGAACGAGTGAAAATGCTACCAATTTGGCAAAAACATTATGCCCAAGGCATTCCTATGCACTGCCTAAAGTGAACGTTATATACTACAATTTTGCATTCTTGCAAGCTCAGGTGAACACAAATTGCTGTTGCTTTCTTGTGCTTTAGCTAACTCACTTAAAAAGAGGTAGGTAGCATTTCTAAGCAGCCCAATATGCTGCTTGATTTCTTTACACTGCAGCAACCTGCCCATTGTGATATTGCATCTCTGTTGAGTCATTCTCTGGCCGTCCGAGGCAGGTCCCAGGTGTGACACAATCCAGACATCTCCTCAGCTCACCTCCATCTACTCTCAACTGCCAACACCCACCCAGTTGCCTCTCCACACTCTCAACACGCAGCACTAGCTTACGCTGCCTAGAGATGATGTTGCCAGTGGAGGGAGGAACTACATGGAGTGCTATTAAACTCGTACGGAGTTTCGAGAACATTACAAACACGTCAAAATCAATGTGCATATGAGGAACTAATACTGCAACACATTAAGCCAAACAATATAGGGTAATTGTGCTAGTAGTCGGCCATGCACCAGTTGTCGACCACTACGATACATTTCTTGTAGCAACATATAAATGGCGTCAAATGACAAATTTCGCTTTACATCATCATCTATGGCCAAACATTTTATAATATTTAGTGAAACCGAAATCAAAATATTAATATTTCTAGCCGTATGAAATTATTTTAACAGGCCAGTCCTTCTCAGTGTCCAATATGGCGGCTTTTTGTTTTCTATGACTGTGTGTGATGACATAAGATATAGTGTGTTTTCAATTTTATAACTAAATATTTATTAGCGCGTGATATGTTTTCAAAAAAATATAATTTTAAGCTTCTTGAAAATACTAAAAAATGCACATTATTGTGAATAAAACTAAAAAAATATCAGGTGGATGATTACCGGGTTTCTAATTTTGCAATTTTCTATTGGTCAACCATAGTGGCAAGAGTACTGGAATTTCATTGTTATGAGAGTTTGTGCAAAAATTACATAGAAAAAAATATTATTTGATTGAAATTTCCTGAAATGGATCCGTACTGTGCAGTGTTAAGAAAACCCAGTTGTTGGCCACAAATTCTTAGGTGGTCGACGACTTAGCTTCAGGAATCTAGCATTAAAAATGTTAATTTACAGTAGTCGAACATTTGAATCATTCCATATTTAAGAGTAATCATTAATGGATAAAAATTTTAAAAATTGGTTAAGTGTTGGCAAATTTATGACAGATAACGTGGTTGTTTTCTAGATTATTATGAGTCCAGGTGACACTGAGAAAAAGCTATGGCAACAAAAGGAAAACGACCACATTACCATAGCTACACTCAAGAAGCTATAGTAGATGCAGTAAATGCTGTTCAAAATAGCAACAAGGGTGTTCCTAAAACATCTCTTCAGAATAGACAAAATGGAAGAGTTGCACTTCCTAGTGATGTCAGGAGAATGGGACCAGAGCCTTACTTGTCAAATGAAGAAGAACACAAACCTGCACAGTGGTTAGAAGACTTGGCGAAGAGTGGGTTTCCTAGGAAAGCGGATGATTTGCTTAATTCTGTCCTACAAATTGTTAAGGCTTCAAACAAAACAACACCATTCAAGAATGGTTGTCCAGGTATAAAGTGGTGCAAGAATTTCATGCGACAACACCCTCAACTAATGTCAAGAATGCCCGAAAGCCTTACCAAAGTTTGTGCAATCATAACTGAAGAGTGAAGAGTTTATCAGAAAATAGTTCAGAGAACTCGAGGAATACATGAACGATATTGGTGCAGATGATGTTTTGCAGGACCCCAAAAGTATTTTTAATTGGGATGAAACCTCTTTCAACCATTGTCTTAAAACTGGGAAAGTTTTAGGACATATAATTCCTCCAGCACCTAAAGGCTGGAGGAATTATATGATGTTAAAATGAGTAATGAAAAGGAGACCATTGCAGTATTGTTAGTTTTTTTTTTTAGCTAGTTGCAAGACAGTAGTTCCAAGACACTAGTTCCAATGGTCGTTTTTCCATTCATCAAGCCACCACCTGCCATCATTGACAGCTTGCCAAGTGAGTGGTTTTTAGGAATAAGTGAAAGTGGGTATTTCGAGCATTTTTCTCCAACTGCTCGTTTCTGTTCTTCAGTCCATACTCTCTTGGGTCTTGGTTTCAGTCGGTCCTCCGGAAATCTTGGGTTGTGTCAATCAGTCGCCTGATGTTCTCTCTGTTGTTGAACAATAACTGTTCCATTAGCCCAACTTTTTCTGCCTCTTTCCTGGTCTCTACCATCCATCTTGTTGTGCATTTAAATTTGCAATGTAGTTGAATATTTTCTTGGGGAGTCTCATGTTCTCATTCATTCTTTTTAGGTGTCCATAAAATTTCAGTCTTCTTTTTCTCATTGTGTCTGTAATTTTTTTGGTATTTCTGTATAGGTCTTCATTTTTCCTCTTGATCCACGTGTTGTCTGTGATTTTTAGTGGTCCCAAAATTTTTCTCAGGATTTTTCTCTTTTTTCTAATTCTCGCAGTTCTCCTTTCTTGTTCATCATCAAGCATTCTGATCCATATGTTGCTTCTGGTTTTAAAGCATCTAATTTTGGCTTGGAAGGATATTGCTTTCTTACTGTAGTGGTTTTGTGTTATTCTGTATGCCAATTCCAATTTTATGACCCTTTGTTTGTTTGTTGTGTTGTCCAGTCCATTTGGTTGGATTCATCTTCCTAGATATTTAAATTTATTGACCCTCTTTATTCGTCCATTTTCTGTTTTCATGTATCTTTCCCTGTTGTGCCTGTATTCTATATATTCTGTCTTTTTGTAGGAGATTTCCAGCCCTGTTTTTTTTGGCTGTTTCGTATAATGTTTCCACCATGATATGTGCATCTGTTCTGTTTTGTGTTATTAATACTACGTCGTCGGCAAATGCTAGACATTTCACGTCAAATCTTCCTTTTCCTTGTCCTGTACTGACTCCTTTCACTCTTTTTTCTTCCAAGGCCATTTCCCATGTCTTTATGACTTTGTCTTCTACAAGGTTGAAGTGAATTGGTGAGAGTCCGTCCCCTTGTCGAACTCCTGTTTTGATTTTGAATGCTTCGGAGATTTCCCCTAAGAATTTTATTTTGGATGTAGTATCTGTGAGTGTCTGTTCTATTAGTCTTCTGGTATTTTGGTCTATCCCTAACTCGTTTAATGTTTTAAGAATACTGTTTATCTGTCTATTGAGTCATATTCTTTCTTAAAGGCAACAAAGGTGACTACAGTGTTCTTATTCTGGAGTGTTCTGGCCCTTATTATCATTTTCAAGTTGAAGATCTGTTCTGCACATGATCTTCGTTTCCGAAATCCTGCTTGATATTCTCCTACGTGGCATCCTGTTTGTTGTTATACTATGTTTAATAGTGCCTTAGATAGTATCTTGTATGTCACTGATAGTAAGAAAATACTCCTGTAGTTATTTACTTCGGTTTTATCTCTTTTTTATAGAGTGGGAGAATTAGTGCTTGTTTTCAATCATCTGGTATTTTTCCTGTTAACCAAATTCCTAGAATGACTTTGTGTATTTTCTCCACTGCCAGTTTGCCTCCAAATTTCCACATTTTTGCTGTTATCCGTCTTCTCCTGGTGCCTTATTGTTCTTTAATTTTGTGTTCTATTTCTCCTAGTGTTGGTGATTCTGATGGTGGATTTTCTTGTTATGTTTTTCGAAATTCTAACCTTTCTGTTGGTTCTTTGCTGTTTAGTAATTTCTCAAAGTATTCTACTAGTAGTTGGCAGTTTTCTCTGTTGCTCATTACCAATACTCCATCTTTGTTTTTGAAGTGTAGACTGGGTGGCCGGTATCCTGATAGTTCTTCTTTGAATGTCTTGTAAAATTCCCTGGTGTTATTTTTCTTGAAATCCGTGTTTATTTCATAAAGCTTGTTTCTTTCATATTTCCTTTTATCAGTTCTAATACTTTTGGACGTTCTCTTTCTTTCTTCTAAGAATTTCTCTCAATCCTTTCCTTTCTTACTGGTATTCCACGTTTGCCATGCTCTTAGTCTTTTGTATATCGCTACATCACAGATCTTATACCACCATCTATGTTTTCGTCTTCTTGGTGGTCGCCCTAGCTCTTTTGCTGTTTCCATCATTGTTTCTCGTATGTCTTCCCAATTGTCTGTTTTTTGTGTCCTTATTCTCTGCGTGAATTCTTCCTGATTTTGTGTTAAGAATTTTGTATCGATTTTCGGGGTTTCTTTTCAGTCTTGGTTTGTTTGGTTGGGATTTTGTCTTAATTTCTGTTAGTTAGTGCTCTGAGTCTATGTTTAGTCCTCTTCTCACTCTAACATCCATAATTTTCTTGTAATTTTGCATGGTTATTGCTACATGATCTATTTGGTATTCGCCTTGACTTGTATTTGGTGATTTATACGTTTTTTCCTTCTTCAGTAGTTTTCTAAAAAATGTTGACATTAGTTTTAGGTTAAATTGTTTGCACAAGTCAATTAATCTTTCTCCATTTCTATTTGTTCTGTTATGTGCTGGGTAATTCCTCACTATTGTTTTAAATTTCCTCTATTTCCAATTTGCACATTAAAATATCCTACTAAAATTTTAATGTGATGATGTGGTATTTTGGATATCTCAAATTCCAATAGTTCCCAGAAATCTTCTACTTTTCCTAGGTTCTTTAGGTTATCTTGGTTAATTGGTACATGTGCATTGATGATGGGGTAGCCTTTATTCCCTGATTTAAAGGAGAAGAATGATATCAGTTCTGATGGCGATGTGAAACTTGTTATGGATTCTGTTAGATTTTGCTTGACAATGAATGCTGTCCCTAACATCGTCATGTTAGAGTTTCTGACTGCCAGTTTTCTTTTTGTAATTTCTCTAACCTTCGGATTCAATTGCGTCTTCGTCTGAGTATGTTGTTTCTTGTAGTGCTAATATGAGTATGTTGCGTCCGTTGAGTGTGTCAGTTATGTGCTTCAGTTTACCAATTTTGTGTAGTGTGTGGACGTTATACTGGTTTTGGCAGCCGCCCGAACACCAAAGTCTGTGGCATCCTCTTGTTTTCGTAGGCATGATGTTATATTTCTTACTATAATGTTAACACCTTTAAAAATTCTTTAAAATAGTGGTCCCAACCTTTCTAAATACTGTTATTTCGCTATGAGATGGTTGTCTTGTAATCACTACATCATCTATGGTATTTCACTTACAAGTTTAAAATACATAAATGTTGGATTTGCATAAAATCCAACATTTCAGCATTGCAAAAACACTTCACATTAATAATACATCAAATTAAATTGAAACCAGCGCCAAAAATTCATGAAATGTTACCACCCGAAGGAATGTCAACATTACATTTCACTTCCCACTCACTAAAGTTTTTTTTAGCGATATTTTTGCTAAAACTTTACCTTCATCTCTGCATTCATTTCAGCTTGCTTCTTATACATGCAGGCAAAATTTAAATCATTTTAGAATCCCACAAATACTTTAAAACTAAACAAATTCGATAAAATATGGAGAGTTCCTGGAGTAGCCATTCCATATATATATATATATATATATATATATATATATATATATATATATATATATATATATATATATATTTCAAAACCAAACTTAACAAAAGATTATAGAGAGCAATGTAAAAAAACACCAAATGCACAGACCAAATACTCGTTCTGCGGCAAACCATCACAAGTGGGTTCCTGATTCACTGTTAAGTGACATTGTTGTGGAGTTCTGCAACACAAATTGTAGGGCAATATATTCGCAAATTCACAAAAAAATTTTATTTTTATCTTCTATAAGACTTTATTTGTTAATCCCAACATGTTTTTTACATATTTGTGTATATGTAGATATCATAGAGCAAGTATTTGTTATTACAGTGGAAACTTGTTGTGATCCCGTGTATTCAGTTTTCCAGTAAGTCTTGTTTGGACAGTCCCAATAAATATCCTATATAAACAATATTAAAACTAGACGTGGTTTCAAGCCCCATTTTGCAGATATTAATTATACCGATACGTAGTCGATCCCACAGATAGTGCCGATACAAATAATTTCATTTGTAATTTTTATATTGTGTCGGAGTAACTTTAAAACACCCCCAAACTTAACTTTTTGTGTTTCCTTAGATGTCAGATAAAAAATTAGTATACAAAGAAGTATGCAAACTACCGGCTCATTTTTTTGTATTTGGCCATGAGGTCCAACTCAACAATAAGTGGCAAATGTTCACCCAGTATTTTTACTGCAATTCATTATTTAAAATGCATTTATTATAAACATTCGTAACCATAATTATGAATGGCCATGTAAAAGGAATGATGTGTATGTACTTACATGCCCTAGAGAGTTATTAATACTTATAAATAAAATATCTTTTGTTCCAGTAACAGTTGGTAAATTAGACAAACTGGGATTTAAATCTCGTTAATTGTGTATTCATAAATTGGATCACTTCAAAACATCCTGCAGCAGTGCCACCTCACCACAAACAGAGTACAAAACTATGTAATTTTAGGGCTCAGACATAATCAAGATGGCATCATGACAATCGTGAGCATGTATTTCATTAATTCATTCATTCTTTAATTCATTCATACATCCATCCTTTCATTAATTCCAGAAGATGAGTAAACACAGCACTGTTTGTAAATTCAGCATGCATGTTCAGTACATAAATTACATTCATACTATATATACATACTATTTACTTCCATCATATCACAAACATTTTAGGTTAGAGTTGTTCGTTTATAAATAAAATACACATAGTTACGATTCTGCCCATGAACGAGCGCCACCGTCAAAGTGATTCAGCTCAATATATTGACGCCGGCTAACAGCCAGTGGTGCTAAGCCCATGACCACGCACGGGACACATGTACATGCACACGTGCAAAGAGGTTCCAATTTGAACTTTCCTGTAATGGAATATTATTTACAGTGTAAAACGTGTCTTGTTTATTTTTCAGGGTCTAAAATATCTTAGTTTGTCAATATTGAAAATGTTTGGTTATGAAATCAAAGTGCGCGCTGTGTGGAGATTAAGAACAATAATATTCCGGCATGAATGCCGGAATATTATACGTCATAAAGAGACACTAAAATGATACAGAAAATCAATAAGAAAAATCTGAAATGTAAAACAACATTTAAATTATTTTGTGCCACTTTATTTTCATATATAAAAAGTTTTACTTCATGTGCATAGCACTTCTACTTATGTGAAACCCATAGGCAGCCATGGTAGGTCCGTGCGATGCTAGCCTCGGTGCAGTCGTTGTAGGAGGTCTGGCGAGGTAAGACGCTGTCACGTACACACTTCAAACTTTTTGCACTGATGTAGATTACCATAGCTCTTTCTTAGTATACCGGTTAAACTTTGCTCGCATAAGTTTTTGCCAGATAATTTCCCCAGCATTATGCTTCCACTTAAATAAATAATTTGTGTCCTTGCAACTTTTTGAAACTTAAACCAGGAGAAAGGGAGAAATGTCAGAGAGGTCATGCGACCCTCACTACTTGAATCAGGCGCCGTCCGCATATGCTGAAGGCTTTTAATTGTAATTTCTGTATTATTGCTGCATGCAATTTTGAGGGTTTTGTTTTTATGTATGTATTCAAGGGTATTTTTCATGGTTAATTATTTTACAGCCACATCTTTTGCGACCATGTGGTACATAGCCGCCAAATCGATATCTGCGCCATCCATGCAGTTTGAGGGTTTATTTATGTAATATCATGTGCGTCACAATTTTATTCACTGTTCTATGTCAATTTTTTTCAGGGTTCAATTTATTTTCATGTAATTGATGATTCGTATGTCTGACCATGCAGTAATTTCTCATGTGTGATTTTCTTGCTATCCGGCATGCTAGAGGCTCAAAACTGATTCAATCTGCAATGGAATAAATTTTCCAACCATAATAATATTTTGTCTGACCAGAATCCACAGTCTTTGCAGAAAAATACACAATTTTTACCTGTACCATGTGCTCTGCTGCAACACTTATCCAGCGGCATCCGCACCATCTAATACTGCTTTCACGCGCTTGCGTGTTTATTGTGACCTCTCATGCCATGCCCATCATTTTCCAAGTGTATTTATGTAATTGTATCTAATTTTGCATGGTGACATTATTTCCGTCCTTGTCGGCTGTGTGTATAGGACGTCACCTCACTAACCATGTGCGGCAAGACGAACCCCGACGAGTCCGCATTAGTGATGCCAAATAATCACACGTGTTTATGTAACTTATTCATTTTTGTCTCATTTAATTATTCTCTGCGCCCCATCTTTAGGGAAAATCGTTAGTCCACCCTAGCGGCTTGCGACCCCCTTCCCTTGTGAAGATTGTACTTTCAAACACCACAGAGAAGTCATCCACTTAGGAAGTGTGCTAGAGTAATAGCGAGCTGAGGAGCACCCAACCGGAGTTGGCTTGACATGATCGAGTTGAGTGTAATTCACAAATATAATTCTGGCATGTTTTTCTTTGTACGAGTGGTAATAATAAAATTAAGTAGTACAGTGCAACAAGTGGTTTTTGTAATGACAGCTACCTCTTGCTTCTAAAAGTTTAGTAATGATTTTTATTAATGCAAATTGTATCGTCAGTACGCTTGGGTAAGGTGGACACACAAAACCCACAGCATCCTGGAGAACCGTGATTCTCATCAGTGCAATAACTGGGAAACACCGCTGGTGCCCTCATCAGTAAGAAGTTTATGTCTTCGTTCGTCTCGTGTTACACCCGATGGTGTCAATTGGTGTTCCCAAGTGGGGCCAGTATGTTAATCCGCATCGCGTCATCTGCATCAACCACGAGAAAATGGCGGACTCCCAACTGATCATCCGCGAGAAGGCCTCAAGACTTCCGCGTTGGCAACCGCGACACCCGTGATCGCAAACGCGAACTACTTGGACATGCCGGTCAAACGGCGCGTACATTGTGGCAGACTAAGCAAGATCAATTTGTTTGTAGAAAATTCATGGGACCAACCGTTATGCCAGTGTACGTCCGATACCGCATCTACGCCATCAGAGCAACGCCTGTGCATGCGCACCGAATGTGACGGGCGGGAGTGAAGGAGGCCCAGTGCCAACAGTGTAAAAATGACTCACATTTACGATTCTTAGGGCTTGTGGAATTTTCCACCTTCCACGATGGTGTTATATAATGGACAAGTGTCGTAAGGCGAACTGTGCTGAGATCCCGCTACTGCAAACACCAGAGGTGAAACCCATGCTGCCGCCAGTAGTCGTTACTTACACGCCACAGGGCTTTACTGGGCCGGACAGATATGTACTGTTACCAACTTATGCGGGCCATGACTCCGAGGACCCGGGTATGTATCTCGCTGTTTGCGAAGAAAAGTTGAACAGGCACCACGTACACAGGGAAGATTGGACCAAGGTTACTGCCAAACGATTAAGGGGAAATGCTGCCACATGGTGGAATTTAATCAGAGAATATTGTATGATGTGGGAGGAGTTTTGCGAACAATTGTTGGGCAGGTTTTATATGGATGGAGATGCCATCTAGGCTCAAGCACGGTTATACCATAAACAGTAACAGGAATGTGAAGGGATAGAGGAATTCATCCAACGTAAATTGGGTCTGTTCAAATGCCTGAACCCAGGACAGCCTACATGCAGAGTATTGGAGATAGTTGTCCGTTGTCAATACCGGACATTAGGCCGTATCTGTGGAGAGCGACAAGGGTGAGTGTAGAGCAGTTTACGCAAGGGGCGTTTGCCTGCGAACAGGATGTGCGAGCGGGGCAGACATATCAATCCCCGAGGTCGAATCCACACGTCAACACCCATCACAATGCCAGATCTTACGGGTCCACCACCAGTGTTTACACCCGCGAGACATATTTGTGGCCACTGGAACTTCCAACACAACAATCGGGAAAATCATCACCAAGGTTATAGGTTGGGAAACTAAGTCGGGAGGTTGGCGAACCAGCACCTGCATCAATCTCACCACCAGGTCGTAGCAATCTGCCTAATGAAGGTGCAAAAGTGTTACAAGTCAGTGACAGTAGCGTTAGAGCTTTAAGGGTCAATGTCGAACTTGAGGGAAAAAATGTGATCGCCGTAATTGACACTGCAGAAAGTCATAATTTTGTGCGGGAGGGCCTGATCCAGGCAATAACAATAACAGTACCGCTGCTTCACCTGCAGTTTGCCGCAACCAACCAACAGGGAGAGGCGAGAAGTGTCATGCACGTAACAGTGGGAGTACGCAAGCTCCATACTAAATGTGACGTGTACATTGTGCTAGAATTCTGTGAAGGGATGATTCTGGGACTGCCATGGCTAATTGACAATCACGCCATAATCGAACCACATCTCGACCGTCTGCACATGGGGACACGTGGAAGGTGGACGCTGTACACCGTGGGAGCAACGCCTCTGAAAACACCACCTACTGTGCCGCTTGCCAAGTTCGTGCACGAGGTGCCCGGACAGCATCAACCACGTCTGCAACACCTGCTGGATGAGTATGCCAGTGTGTTCCACACTGATGGAAAGCTTCAACGCACCGACGTCATCGAGCACCACATCATCACGATGCACGAGGACCCGGTGTACTCCAAGTCACGAAATCCAAGTATTTTCTTCCGGCGTGTCATCAATCAGCAGGTATGTGAAATGCTAAATGATAATGTGATTGAACCCACGCAGAGTCTCTACAACTCAGGCATTACACTTGCACCTAAGAAAGACAGTGAATGGAGGTTTTGTGTTGATTTCTACCCTTTGAACAAGATCACTGTAAACATGCCACCTCCAATAATTAATATAAAGGACACTTTGTCAACACTAGGGTCAGCTACTGTTTTCACCACCTTAGACTTGAAATCCGGATATTGGCAAGTGCCTACCGCCCCCAAGACCAAAAAAAAAAAACAGCCTTCAGCACGCCAGATGGGCATAAGTTTCAGTTCGTTGCAATGCCTTTGAGCTTAAAATGTGCCCCTGCAACCTTTCAGAATTTGATGGTTAACGTACTAGATGGATACATAGGAGACTCTGTGATGGCCTAACTTTATGATGTGCTTGTATGGTCAAACAGTTGGGAAGAGCATTTACACCACTTGAGCCTTGTGTTCGAAAGGCTCGAACGCAACAAGCTCACGTGCAAAGTTGACGAGTGTAAGTTGGATATGATTAAGATGGAGTTTTTGGGACACTATGTAACGGGGAACGGACACGAACCAGGAAAACAACGCGTGCAGGAAATTCAAAACAAACCCACACCCAGATCACGTAAACAGGTCCGCAAATTATCTGGTTTAATCAATTGGTTGATGGAATTTGTCCTAAATTTTTCTGTGATTACTGCACCATTAACTGCTTTGTTGTGTGAAAAATGTAAATTTGTATGGACACCTCAAGTCAACCAGGCATTCCGTGAAATCAAGCTTGCTTTCCAGAATTGTAAACCACTAGCCAGGTTTGTGCCAGAGTTACCTGTCGTACAGACATACGCTAGCCAGGAAGGGATCGGAGTAGACTATATCAGGTGGGAAAACTGAGAAAACATATAAACTAACACAGTGCAAAGTTTGGCTATA
The DNA here is from genome assembly GCA_029891345.1 of Dryococelus australis. Lineage (NCBI taxonomy): Eukaryota > Metazoa > Arthropoda > Insecta > Phasmatodea > Phasmatidae > Dryococelus > Dryococelus australis. Next base: position 166,930,691 of record CM057009.1, on the reverse strand, counting down.
CAGAACGCTCAAGTACCATGTAAATGAGCAGTAGTGTTTGTCGATAGTGCACATGCTGAGAAAGTACAGGCCATACCTGTTAGGGAAACAGTTTAGATTGAAAACCGACAACCGTTGTCTTGTGTGGTTAGAGGGCATGCATATTGGGAAAAGTAAACTTGCCCGCTGGGCGCTATTGCTCCAGGAGTTTGACTTCAAGGTAGAACATGTGGCGGGGAAAACCAACGAGCTCGCTGATGTGCTATCCAGGAATCCTTGTCTGAATCTAACAGCAAAAGATGACGAGGAGTGGGAAGAGGCACTACCACCTCGCTGTACTATACCAACTGCAGACACACAAGCTCTTGTTTTACAGAACATTGTTACCACACCACCCTGTTAACTTGTCTTGTTAAACATCCGTGATGTTTTAAAAGAGGTACACACTGTGCAAGAAAATTCCCCAGATGCTGCGCAACACTGTGCCAAGCAGTACACAGAACACTGGAGAGTAGAGGACCGGGAAATTCAAAACCAAACCACTTGGTAATTGCACGCTATGGAGAATGTACATGCCAAAGGAGAAACGGAAACTTGTACTTAAGTATGCTCATGACAGTTTAGAACATGGACACCAGGGATCCGAACTAACACGTAGAAATGTACAAAAGTTTTTTCACTGTCCAGGGGTTCAAGGAGATGTAAGAAAACGTGCAGTGTTGTATCACGTGCAATACCTGGAAGCCGCGGAGAACAGATGACGATGCTCCACAGCAACCAAGGCTGCCAACTGAGCCATATAAGATGGTAGCGATTGACATCATGGGCCCGTACCTGCGCACCAAGACTGGTAAGTGATTTCTTGTTGTCGCCACGGATTTGTTTACCCGATGGACCGAGGTATTTCCCGTCAGCAATGTTTGTGCACACATGGTCACACAAGTGATGCAGACAGAATTCTTTCCGAGATGGGGACATCCCGAGTACTTGCTAACTGATAATGGTACACAATTTGTATTCCAGAAATGGAGAGTATTGTACCAGGTGGGGAACAGAACATCATACCACCCCAGCCATGGTGAACCAGGGTGAACCCAACCAAACGTCATAACCAGGACGTAAAAATTCAGCTACGTGTCCGGTTAGGGGAGGATCATACCAGGTGGGTGGGTTTAATTCCGGAAGTAATGTTTTGTTTGAGGAACAGGGTAAGTACAGCAATCTGGAAAACACCCACAGAAATGGTACAAGGTAGCGAACTACGTGCATCCAGAGCACCCCGCGAAAACCAGCCTATACCACCTGAGAAAATTGTAGAACACCAGACACAAATCCACGAAGAAGCAAGGGCAAATCAAGAGAATTGATGTAATATGTGGGTACTGGAGAGCAGGAGGCCGCCACCTGAACTCGTGCCCGGAATGTATGTTTATGTCGTGGATAACTCGCTATCGGCGGGAGTGAGGAATCGTTGTGCCGAGCTGGCACCCAAGTGGATTGAGCCAGTGAGAGTAACAACAAAAATGAGTAAGTCCATGTTTCTTGTAAAGTTGGGACCAAGATGAGTCACGAAACGTCACCATGATGACCTGCGTATAGCCCACACCCCTGCAGGGAAGAGAGGCAAGGAGAAGCCGGAAACCAAGTATCTCAGAGAGTGCAACATTGCGTACCAGGTGACATATGGAATGACAACGACACACGGCACAACAACAACAAGTCCCGTGACAACACACGTGGGAGACATAAACCATAACACTGTGGACACTACGTCATTCAGAGGTTTCGCACCAACAGAACACTCCACACCAGGCATCATTTCTGGGTTTTCCTATTAATGCCATTAATAACATAACAAATCAAAGTAGCTTCAAGGGCTTGGAAAATGTGTGTGAATGAAGAAAGTGGTACCCAAAGGGCACACGTAAATCAAAACAGCCAGTGCCAGTGATATCAGTTTTAAGGGGTTTCCCCAAGGCACAGCTGAATGTGGTTGTAAAACCAGTGAAAATGTATGTCTTAACACCACAAGTGAAGGCAAGGTGCCTTTCCAAGGTTTTCTGGCTCCCACAGGGGCTATCCGGTCAGGAAATTTTTAAAAGGTTCGGGGAAAATAGTAGAAAGGTGTGTGTGAGGAAGAATTTAACCTTCAATGTCAGCACAACACAACATGTAACTCGCAAGATGCGAAGAGGGTCACCACTACGTTCTCACAACGTTGTTCGTGCCTACATCCCCACCCCCTGCAAACGCCGCAGAATAAGAGTACCTCCGAGGCCATGCTTTTTGTGTCCTCAACTTGTGGTTCCGGGTCACAGCCGGGCAGTGCCAGACAGAGCAGTGTTATGTTACTCGCGCCGTCTTGGCCTTAGAGGGAGGGGTCGTTTGACGCTGGCTAACAGCCAGCGGCGCTAAGCTCATGACGGCGCTCACCACGAACGTGACACATGTACATGCACGTGCGCAAGGAGGCTCCAATTTGAACTTTCCTATAATGGAATATTATTTACTGTTAAAATGTGTCTTCTTAATTTTTCAGTTTCTAAAATTTGAAGTGTATATTTATCAATATTAAAAATGTTTGTTTATGAATTCAAAGTACGCGCTGCGCGGAGATCAAGAACAGTAATATTCCGGCATGAATGCCGTCATAGACACTAAAATGATACAGAAAATCAATAAGAAAATCTAAAATGTAAAACAATATTTAAATTATTTTGTGCCACTTTATTTTCATATATAAAAAGCTTTACTCGGTGTGCATAGCACTTCTGCTTACGTGAACCAAGTAGGCAGCCATGGTAGGTCCGTGCAACGCTAGCCTCGGTGCAGTCGTCGTAGGAGGTCTGGCGAGGTAAGACGCTGTCACGTACACACTTCAAACTTTTTGCACTGATGTAGATTACCATAGCTCTTTCTTAGTATACTGGTTAAACTTTGCTCACGTAAGTTTTTGCCAGATAATTTCCCCAGCATTATGCTTCCACTATAATTTGTGCCCTTGCAGCTTTTTGAAACTTAAACCAGGAGAAAGGGAGAAAGATGTAAGAGAGGTCGTGCGACCCTCACAACTTGAATCAGGCACCATCCGCTTATGCTGAAGGCGTTTCATTGTAATTTCTGTATTATTGCTGCATGCAATTTTGAGGGTTTTGTTTTTATGTATGTATTCAAGGGTATTTTTCATGTTTAATTATTTTACAGCCATATCTTTTGTGACCATGTGATACTTAGCCGCCAAGAAGATGTCTGTGCCATCCATGCAGTTTGAGGCTTTATTTATGTAATATCATGTGCGCCACAATTTTATTCAGGGTTCTATGTAATTTTTTTTTCAGGGTTCAATTTATTTTTGTGTAATTGATGATTTGTATGTCTGATCACGCAGTAATTTCTCATGTGTGATTTTCTTGCCATCCGGTATGCTAGAGGCTCAAAACCGATTCAATCTGCATCTCACTAACCATGTGCGGCAAGACGAGCCCCAACGAGTCCGCGTTAGTGATGCCAAATAATCACATGTGTTTATGTAACTTGTTCTGACGCCAGTTAACAGCCAGCATACTAGAGGCCATGACGGAACTCACCACTCACGTGTCATGTGTCCCTCACGTGCGCAAAGAGGCCAATAATTTTCAACTCTCACATAAATATTATTTCTCAGTGTAAAATGTGTTACATTGTATTTGCAGGGTTTAGTATGTCTTAAAATGTCTTAAAGTGTTTGTTGCTGTTTTGAAATTATTTGGTTATAAAATTCAAAGTGCCCACGTCACCGAAATTAAGAACACTGATATTCAGGGATGAATGCAGTCATAAACAGGCACTAAATTATTATGAAAATAATAAGAATATTTAAAAAATGCAATACTATACTTAATTTAAGTTGTGCCAATTAATTTTCACTAATAAAATAATTTACTCTGCGTGCATAGCACTTCCGCTTATGTGAACCCCGTATGCGGCCATGGTAGGTCCATGTGACGCTTGTCTCTGGACAGTTTGTCGAGGAGAGCTGGCGGGGTAAGACACTGTCACGTATGCACTACAACTTTTGTTTACTGATGCAGGTTTCCATAGTCAGTATAGTTTACCGGTCAACTTTTGCTTGTGTACAGTTTTGCCAGACATTTCCCCAGCATTATGCTTCCACTTTACTCATTTATTTTGCCCTTGTGGCATTTTTAACTTAATCGAGGAGAAGGAGGAGAAATATGTCGGAGAGGTCACGCGACCCGCGCAACTTGAATCAGGCATCATCTGCCTATGTTTATGGCATTTCATTGTAAGTTCTGCATTATTGCTACATGCTGTTTCAAGGGCTTTTTTATATATATATGTATTTGAGGGTATTTTTCATGTTTGAATGTTTTACGGCAACATCACGTATAACCACGTGGCTGAGTGATGCCACGTATTTTTATACGCCATAATAGCGTTTTGAGATCTTATTTATGTAACATCATATGTGCAATATTTTATTAAGGGTTCTATGTTAAATTTTTGTCAGGGTGCCATGTAATTTCATGTAAATTGATGCTTTTTTTACTTGGCCACGTGGTATTGTTAATGTTTGATTTTACCGCCATCAGGCATGTTACAAGCCTGTAATCACGTAAATCGTAAAGAGAATAATTTTCTCGGTATGAATAATGTTTAGTTTGAATTTAATTTGCCATTTTCACAAAGAAATATTTTTCAATTCCACCTGTGCCACATGGTCTGCTACGAACTTCATCCAGCGGCATCCGCGCCTTCTAAACTTATTTTCATACATGTGTGTGTTTATTGTGAATACTCATCTCGTGTCCCATATTGTTTCATGTATCTTTGAGGGTTTACATAATTTTGTAATTAGTGTACAGTGCAATTATTCCCGTCCTAGCCGGCTCTGTGTATAGGCTGTCACCACACTACCCACGTGCTGGAGGGTGAGCCCCGATGAGTTTGCGTTAGTGATGCCAAGTAATCACACATGTTAATGTATCTTCAGGGTTTCATTTTGTAATTCACCGTGCCCTATCTTCAGAGAAAAATCGCCAGTCCACCGTAGTGGCAGTTGACTCTCTTCCTTTGTTAAGATTGTGTTTTCATACACCGCTGTGAGATCATCCATCTAGGTGTGCTCTAGATTAATTGCGGGCTGGGGAGCACCCAACGAGAGTTGGGTTGACACGACAAAGAGTAATTTGCTATTAAAATTCTGGCACTTTTTTGTTGTACGAGTGGTAATAATAAAAGGAAGTAGTACAGTGCAACAAGTGTTTCTCTTTTTGTAATGACAGCTACCTCTTGCCATTGTTTTCTAAAAGTTTAGTAATTATGTTTAGTATTGCAAAGTGTATCGTAAGTACGCTCGGGTGAGACGGACACACAGAACTGACAGCATTGCTGAGAACCCTCAGTCTCAACAATGCGGTGACTGGGAAACACTGCTGGTGCCGTCATCAGTAAGTAACTTGTGTCTTTGTTCGTCTTGTGTCACACCCGATGGTGTCAGTTTATTGTGTCAGATTTGTATATGAAACGATAAACATTCGACTTTGCTACTAATTGATTTATGAATTTTGTCATGCTATGAACGAAATCTCAATATACAATGTGAGAGTGATAGAGCAATATACAGTTGACGTTTATGTGATAGAAAATGTATGTCAATTAATATTATAGCGGTAAAACCTTTTTTTTTATAAATTAATCTTAACTATCTCAAAAGCAGGTGACAGTATTATAAGTTTAATTACATTTTATTTTACCAATTTCACTAGGTATGGCTTATATAGAGTTAAATATGTAGCAACACCAAAGCCAGCTATGTCAGTTTTGGTTTAATTTCAAATTACATGTTACTAAAAGATAAAAATAAAATCAAGAAAATAGTTTTTTGGTTGCAAAAATAAAGTTATTTGTTTGTGAAAATTGCAAGATAACCAAGTGTGGTAATTTCCATGGTGATTAAATTTTTTGGGTTGATGAAGTGATTTGGGTGAACCATGGCTTATTGTAACCGATACCAATTTTGGGTTTTATCAGCTGATGTATCAGTATCGGAATCAGTATCTTTCCAGCCCTATTTAAAACCTGCATTGTGTGACTCTTGAAAGCATTAATTTACCACACCCATCGATCAAATATTTGGTCCGAAAACCAAAATATATTTGGAACAATTATTTAGCTATGAAATACAGTGGATTTTCAATGATTGTTCTAGTTATTTACCTTAGGTTTTACTGTATTTCTCGTCGCTACATTCTCCAAAGATTGTGGGTATCGTTCATTTTTAAACACTATGTGAATACAAAATATGGATAATCAACAAATTATCGGAAACTATCAGCTGTGTGTATGGTTAGAATCGTAAAGGATTAAAAAAGACTCGGAAATTAATGATGATGCTGGCTAACAGCCAATGGCAGTCAGGCCATGATGGCCCTCACGGTTCACGTGACACATGGGTGAGCACGTGCGTGCAGATGCCACAACCACGGACTTTCGCAAAATGGGATAAGTGATTTTTCCAGTGCCATGTATGTTTATTTTCAAGTCAAAAGTGTTCTAAAAGTGTAATATATCTTTCCTTAAAATATTGTGGAATGTTACTTCCAAATTTAAAATGTGCGCTGCGCGAAGAACAAGGACATTAATATTCCGGCATAAATGTGTATAAAAGAACAGTCATCGAACACCAATATTTAAAGCTTTAAATTGTTCTTGTTATTATGTATTCCAATTTCTTTTGTGCCTTTTCATTTTAAAGATAATAATTTTGCTAGCGTGCATAGCACTTCCACTTGTGTGCACCCCGTAGGCAGCCATGGTAGGTTTGTGCGACCCCTGCCTCTGGGCAGTCGTCCAAGGAGAGCTAGCGCAGTAAGATGTCACGTACGCATATAATATTTTTGCACTGAGTTAGATTTTCATATTTTAATTTAGTTTACCGGTTAACCTTTGCTTTGCGTACATTTTGCCATACATCACCAGCATAATGCTTTGGCTGAAATAAATATTTTGCACCCCTTGCTGCTTTTTCAACATAAATTGAGGGAAGAAGGAAAGATGTTGTAGAGCCCATGCGGCTTGTGTAACTTTGAATCAGGTACCATCCGCCTATGTTAAAGGCTTTTGCATTATAATTTCTGCTTCATTGCCATGAGCAATATTAAGGGTAAATTAAATTTGTATGTATGTATTTTTAGGGTTTTGTCATATTAAATTGTTTTACTGCCACATCATTTGCGAACACATGGTTAACAGCAGCTGAGTCTGTATCTGTGTCATCCTTGCACTTTAAGTGTTCTTGTTTGTAATTTCATGTGCGCCATAATTTTCTCAGGGTTTATGTATTGTTTAATTTAAGGATTTGTGTAATTTTTCCATGATTGATGCTTTTTGTAAACGACCACGCAGTTTTTGCACATTTTTGATTTACTGCCATCAGATGCCCCAGGCACATTTGTACACTCAAAATGTAACCAGAATAATTTTCTGAATAGCACCATAATTTTGTCCGACAGGATTCCAATGGTTTTACAGAAAATATTGCAAAATTCACCTGCACCACATGACCCGCCAAGAATTTCATCCAGCGGCATCCGCATCATTTAAGAATGCTTTCACGCATCTGCGTGTTTATTGTGCCTATTGATATAGTGTCCCATGCTTTGTAATTTAGTATTTGTGTAATTTGTATGGTGACATTATCTTCGTCTTAGCCTGCTAAGTGTATAGACCATCGCCCCACATCACGTGGTTGGAGACGTGTCCCTGTGACGTGTTGGTGATGTAGGTAATCACTTGTGTTAGTGTTCATATTCATACTTTGTATCCGATCTCCGAGTGAAATCTGCAGTCCATCACAGTGATTGTAGACCACTTACCCTGTGGAGATTGTGCTCTCATGCACCACAGAGGAATTACCCATCGTGGAGTGCGTTAGTTGAATCAGGTGCTGGAGGAATCACCCACCAGAGTTAGCTAGTCACGCCTGAGGTTAAGCATAACTCAGTATTTTCTCATTATTTGTAATAAGTGGAAAAATAAAAGCATTTCTCAGTGTACAAAAAAATGTTTATCTGTAGCGTCAAAACCCAGCAAACTCCTACTGCATACAGTGTTTTCATAAATGTTAAGTAATGCCAGCAGGAAAATAAAACACCATTTGAAGCATAGGTTCTTTTATTTATTGCAATAACCCTTCTGGAAGGCATTTACACGATTCTCAACGGCTATAGTGCGTGGTCAACCAATGTGGTGTAAAAATGGTGTGCTGTCGGTAGACAGATTATATGTTGGTTACTGTCCCAACGCTTTTAAGCTGGCGGGACATGGGAGTGGTGTTGCCTCTGGGTAATAAGAATTAAAATATGGTTTCATATTAAAGAATTACTATTGAAGCTACGTGGTGATTAGTGCAAAAATTGTGAACGCCCAGAGTCACACGATGCATGACCACCCCCGGCTGCGGTAGAAGATCAACAGAAGAAAATGGCAGAGTCCTCCCATGAGCTCAGCCTAAAAGCACTTGATAGAGACAAAGAAATACAACACTCTAATAAGATAAGAGACAATTACACTAATATAACATGACCCTCAATTATAAAACATATAAGAACTTATTAATTGATTTACATAAACATATATTTAAAAAATAAAAAATATATTGGCACTACATTTACTGTGTAATGCAATTTAGAAATTATCAGAGCTGTCTTTCCCAGTCCATTGCTTTATTCATTCGGTTAGAAACACAATCAACATTGTAATAATGTATTTACAAAATATTTTTAGTGTAGTAAAGTTGCATCGGGTGGCTCGAGCTGGGCGAGTCCACTTTCACTCAAGGAGAGGTGTGGGTAGCCATGCCTAAATGACTATAAAACAATAAAAAAATGTTGCCAAAACACTTTAGGCTGAATTTGGAAGTGATGTTATTTGAAGAAAAATTGCTTTAATGTTAGGCCGCACTCACACTGCCTGCACATGCACACACGGGGACATGATACATGTAGAAGGGGTGCAGGAAGAGGGTTCCTGGAACTCTGGAGCGGTTGTGGCCCTCTCGCTGTATTAATTTCCCTAGTGGGAACTTTATTGGTGGCATTGTTTTGTGATAGTGGTCGGCCTGAATTATTATGCCCTTTAAATTTGCCTCTTGAAGACATTAACATGGGATGGTCTGACACCGGCAGTACCGCAGATGTCGTGCAGGTAGGTTGCACTTGTAGTACACCATGCCGAGGCAGTAGTCATGGACGTGTAACCGCCATGTTTGGGCCGGCTCCCCCCCCCCCCCCCCCCAGTAGAGGGTACTCACAGCTGCGCAGATGTAGTGGTACGAGGAGGGATGCAGCACCCATCATATTTACACAGTAGTTTCTTTCATACTTAAAAATACATATAACCTGTAAACAACACTTTAAATTTTTCAAACGTTCTCTGTAAATTCTTTTGCTGACAGATGTAGGTTATACTTCCCATAGAAAGCTTTTACATTTTATTTTAATCTCTTTCATCATCATATTACTGTATATTGAACTTATTCAGATTGTGTAATGGTCACTTTCTGTTTCGTAATATTCTTCTTTTCAGGACTCTCTGATACTTGCATTATTAATGTTGATTTCACTCAGGCACTATGATTCATACTTGATAGAGTTGGAAAATATCATTTATGTGTGCAGTTTATAGCATCTGTTAGCAGAATTTAAAAATTTTTTACAAATAAGTGATAATGAACTAATCTATTTATTAAGAAAAATTCACATTTTCTGTTGAAATTGAACCTCTGCACTTTACTAGCTGAATATATTCTAGAATATTAACAAAATAAATCCCAGCTTATGATATTTGATCCACATACCGGGAATGTGTTATATTTAATTCAGAAGGTAATTTTATGTTCTAGATTTAGTACACATAGCATAAGCACTGTTTCCAATATGAACCCAAAACTGTGGTATATTATTAACACAAGGAAGTCCCATGAACAATATCTTAAATTATCATGTAGTTACTGTATTAGCTTACAAGTAATATATGCAGACATTACCTCACAGTTAAACCACAGGACTAGTTATGTACATGTGCTGTAGCCGTTTGCTATTCGCTGCACTGCAGGGCAACACATGGTCAGCCACATTCTTCCAAATCAACAAATGTTTAGCAAAAATAATTATTTTGAAAGCAGAGTTAGATGTAACATTTTTTGCAGGAAAACAAGCAAGAGCTCTTTTATAATTCATATATATTGAACAATTTCCAACCAATACACTAGATATACTACAAAGATTCAAAAAATAATTACAATCGTACAACCAACTACACTAGATACTTTGTACCTCTACTGCATTCATTTCCCTATCCTAAAACATACTACTGCTGTTTTATTATTTTATTTGTAGTAAAATTAAGTCCTTTAAAACTTTCATATGAAATCATATAGAGTACAAAAGTTATCTGAACTTTGATCACAGTTAAAGTTCAAAAACAGTTTTCTGCACTTTGTAGCTACCACAATCTTTTAAAAATACTGGTTTCATAATTCCACTCTTTGAAGGGTGAGAAAATATTTCCATTTAAAATGTTGTCTTAAGAAGGATGAATTTTCAATGCAAATTTTATGTGTTACCATCATTTTCTAGCATAAAATAATTATTTGTCCATAAGGACATTGTCTGACATTATTTGATATTGATGTCTGAATGTGTGACTTTTCAGTTACACAAATATATATTTCACAATCTTTTGTTTTTTCTGTCTCTTTGGTTTTCATTATTTCATTTTCTTACCATTCGAGAACAAAGCTGACATTACACTCTCTCAGAACAGTCTTAAAGAAAATAAGTCCAGAATAAAATTATGTATGTAAAAATGTTTAAGTAAAACAAACACTTTTAACTTTAAGTTGTTTCACAAAATGCATTAATGCAATTATCTTGTGAACAATCCTTTATTCCAATATGTGGAATAAAAATTTCTACTACCAGCCAGGACCAACATGTTCTTTTTCCTACAGTTTCGGTCATAAGTACTATCACTTGGGTACTTACCTTGTAGTCCAGAACCCCAGCAGACATCTCGCCTTCAGACCATGGCTGCAGGGGTTTATATACCATAATTTTATAGTGGCATGCCCCCATCAACACCAGGATGAAATGTTACATTTTTAATTTAGACCACTAGAATTAAACACTCCTGGGGAGGTTCCAGAAAAACATGTGATTTCTACGAATCCCAATACCAGTCACGCTGTCTTCAGTATTCAAACCCATGCGTCAGCCACGTAGGCCGTGCAAAACCAGCACAACGTAATGGAATGGAGCAGAACTTGTGCTCAGCTGTTTAGTTTGTCGGTGAAGGTCACGGCGGCAGCCATGCATGCAGGGTCTTTCGCGTTTATTCATGGCACACATTAATGTCCGTGAATACGTCATGTAGCGCTAGGCAATATTCAGTCACGTGATCCAGACTGAAAACAGTCTTCAATATTAATCATAGTTTTTAGGTATGATATTTTGCATGAAATATTTTCATTTATCACTTTCTACGTTGTATAGCTGATGGGTAGCAGGCACATGGTGACGTAGACTGAGCGTAGTTGAACAAATCCTGTGGGGAGGTAGAAAATTTGCATGCAAAAATGAGACCACCTGTCTCATCCCCAACCCCTTAAGAATAATTTCTGCTGAATAAGTTTCCAGAAGAAACAGCAGCCAGGAATCAACTCAAGATGGCCAGTCTTTGGTAGACTCCGACCAATCTCCTCTCCAGGATCATCAGCAACTGAAACTATTCTTCTTTGGACTCCCAGGCTCAGAACAAACCAAAGCAAAAGAGCAGTAATTTGCAATACTCTTTGCAAAACCACAATTCAGACCATAATATAACCCTCCAACTCCTCATGAGGAGAAAACTTGACGAGAATCACTTCTGGGGCCAGGTGTCCTAACCTAGCCTGATGCTGTAACACACAAAACATCACGCACAACATCTTATCACTAAATGAGTATGAACTTACCCTTAGATGAAGAAAAAAATTACCATTATCACCAAGATGGTTACTTTACACGAAAAACATAAATTTACCAAAAATGAATGATGAAAAAATACAATTAACAAATGATACACCTGATAAAAAAAACAATATGACAACCCCTTACAAAATATCGCTACATAATATCACTAACCTGTCAGGATAACACCTGTCCAAAGCTCCATTTAACCTCACTGTAATTTCAATTGAGAAAGATGTTCTTTCATTACAATCCTGGAATTCTGTACATCCTCTAACAAAATTGTTACAGGTGTTAAAACCTTAGGATAACAAATGGCCCTACATATTTTGGGGCTAGTTTGGCGCTAAACTTCACAGCCTTATTGCTAAGATAATGGGTTTCTAACAACACTTTATCCCCTACTTTAAATGACTTTGTACCATTGTTTTGATCATACTGGGAATCAAGCTTGGCATGATACCTTTTCAGATTTTGTGTAGCTTCACACCACACCACTTTCAAATCCTGATTCCACTTAACAGAATCCAAGCAAAATTCATGTAATCACCATGCATACCCTTAGGCCAAAAAAAAAATCTCGTCTAGAACCTTCAACATTATTGAAGACCAAACTAAGCTGGTACAAAACTACATCCCATTCCTTATGGGTGCCCATCTGGAAAGCGCTTAAAGCAATCTTTAAATTTCTGTTATATCTTTCAACGAAATTAGCTTTGGGGAAGTAAGGTGTTGTTTGCACCATCTTAATATTCCAAGCAAACGCCAAGTTCTTCATTTCAACAGAGATAAAATAAGTGGCATTGTCTGTCTCCAGATGCATGGGCGACCCAAACACAAGAAAAGACGTTGACTTAAAATCTTACATATTTCCAACGATTTTGTAGAACTTGGCAGAAAAAAAAATGTACTGGAACTGCCTACTGCTTCTAGGATGGAAGTAAAACCTGAAACTGTTCTAGGTAAAGGCCCAAATACATTGAGATAAAACTTTCTCATGGGAACTTCACCACCAAGACACAATATTGCTATATATTTTAACATTCCAGGGTTTTGAACGCTGACAGGACTCACACTAACAAATGAGATTTTCCACCTCTTTTGCCAATTCTGGCCAATAAAACATCTCCTGGGTGCATGACGTTGGCTTTTCCTGTCCCAAATGACCACTGTAAAAGATATTATGGTAGTAAAGGAATATAGGTCCTCTCAAGACCTTTGGGACATAAAAATTTAAACGTTTTGTTTTGGGATCAATGTATACTACTAACCCATTCATTATGTAAAACTGACCAGCCTTCCCATTATTAAAATTAGTTCTTATAGTAATACAATGTAGGTCAATCTTCTGATGCTGTTGCAACGTGAAGTAAGCCTGGGGAAATTCCTATAATACTTCAGTCTGTTCTTTCTCCTCCTTGGGGAATTCAACCCCTTGGATGACATCACAACACAGAACTCTTCCTTGTCAAACATACGGGAAAAAACAATCTGCTACACCATTATCGACCCCCTTTATATGTTTAACAGTGAACTTGAATCTAGTAAGCCTAACTAACCATCTGGTGAACACAAAAACACAAAAAAAAAAATCGTGTGTACTCAGAACTTGGTGTTTCACATACACAATCAATTATTTAATGTCTACTGAAAGACTTCTGAAACAATTACCAAAACTTTTCATCAATTTATTTTAAGTAGTAATTTGCAGAAATTATGGATTTTAGAGCTACTTGACCTGATTCAGAACAAGTACAAAGGACATGACAAAATTTGCATACTGAAACAAAATGAGCCAAAAGTACAATATTGTAAAGTCTATTTGTCAATGATTATTTAACCAGGCAAACTTGTGGTGAATAAAACAATTTATTAAAGAATCTAATAATTATAGTCGTTTGACATCAATAAATAACACAATAAAGCAATTAACCGGAGCACATATTCGCCAGAAAAAAATTATTATTTAGGCAATAAAGGTAATTAATTAAGTAAGTATTACTAGAATATCAATATTGTAAGAAAAGTAATGAACTATGTCAATACATCTGGCACAGTTACATAGGGACAACCAAGCCCGTTGTTGGTTTTTGTCGACGGACAAACCAGCAGGTAGACTAACCCGATGGTTAGTTAGGCTTACTAGATTCAAGTTCACTGTTAAACATATAAAGGGGGTCGATAATGGTGTAGCAGATTGTTTTTTCCCGTATGTTTGACAAGGAAGAGTTCTGTGTTGTGATGTCATCCAAGGGGTTGAATTCCCCAAGGAGGAGAAAGAACAGACTGAAGTATTATAGGAATTTCCCCAGGCTTACTTCACGTTGCAACAGCATCAGAAGATTGACCTACATTGTATTACTATAAGAACTAATTTTAATAATGGGAAGGCTGGTCAGTTTTACATAATGAATGGGTTAGTAGTATACATTGATCCCAAAACAAAACGTTTAAATTTTTATGTCCCAAAGGTCTTGAGAGGACCTATATTCCTTTACTACCATAATATCTTTTACAGTGGTCATTTGGGACAGGAAAAGCCAACGTCATGCACCCAGGAGATGTTTTATTGGCCAGAATTGGCAAAAGAGGTGGAACATCTCATTTGTTAGTGTGAGTCCTGTCAGCGTTCAAAACCCTGGAATGTTAAAAGATATAGCAATATTGTGTCTTGGTGGTGAAGTTCCCATGAGAAAGTTTTATCTCAATGTATTTGGGCCTTTACCTAGAACAGTTTCAGGTTTTACTTCCATCCTAGAAGCAGTAGGCAGTTCCAGTACATTTTTTTTTTCTGCCAAGTTCTACAAAATCGTTGGAAATATGTAAGATTTTAAGTCAACGTCTTTTCTTGTGTTTGGGTCGCCCATGCATCTGGAGACAGACAATGCCACTTATTTTATCTCTGTTGAAATGAAGAACTTGGCGTTTGCTTGGAATATTAAGATGGTGCAAACAACACCTTACTTCCCCAAAGCTAATTTCGTTGAAAGATATAACAGAAATTTAAAGATTGCTTTAAGCGCTTTCCAGATGGGCACCCATAAGGAATGGGATGTAGTTTTGTACCAGCTTAGTTTGGTCTTCAATAATGTTGAAGGTTCTAGACGAGATTTTTTTTTTGGCCTAAGGGTATGCATGGTGATTACATGAATTTTGCTTGGATTCTGTTAAGTGGAATCAGGATTTGAAAGTGGTGTGGTGTGAAGCTACACAAAATCTGAAAAGGTATCATGCCAAGCTTGATTCCCAGTATGATCAAAACAATGGTACAAAGTCCTTTAAAGTAGGGGATAAAGTGTTGTTAGAAACCCATTATCTTAGCAATAAGGCTGTGAAGTTTAGCGCCAAACTAGCCCCAAAATATGTAGGGCCATTTGTTATCCTAAGGTTTTAACACCTGTAACAATTTTGTTAGAGGATGTACAGAATTCCAGGATTGTAATGAAAGAACATCTTTCTCAATTGAAATTACAGTGAGGTTAAATGGAGCTTTGGACAGGTGTTATCCTGACAGGTTAGTGATATTATGTAGCGATATTTTGTAAGGGGTTGTCATATTGTTTTTTTTATCAGGTGTATCATTTGTTAATTGTATTTTTTCATCATTCATTTTTGGTAAATTTATGTTTTTCGTGTAAAGTAACCATCTTGGTGATAATGGTAATTTTTTTCTTCATCTAAGGGTAAGTTCATACTCATTTAGTGATAAGATGTTGTGCGTGATGTTTTGTGTGTTACAGCATCAGGCTAGGTTAGGACACCTGGCCCCAGAAGTGATTCTCGTCAAGTTTTCTCCTCATGAGGAGTTGGAGGGTTATATTATGGTCTGAATTGTGGTTTTGCAAAGAGTATTGCAAATTACTGCTCTTTTGCTTTGGTTTGTTCTGAGCCTGGGAGTCCAAAGAAGAATAGTTTCAGTTGCTGATGATCCTGGAGAGGAGATTGGTCGGAGTCTACCAAAGACTGGCCATCTTGAGTTGATTCCTGGCTGCTGTTTCTTCTGGAAACTTATTCAGCAGAAATTATTCTTAAGGGGTTGGGGATGAGACAGGTGGTCTCATTTTTGCATGCAAATTTTCTACCTCCCCACAGGATTTGTTCAACTACGCTCAGTCTACGTCACCATGTGCCTGCTACCCATCAGCTATACAACGTAGAAAGTGATAAATGAAAATATTTCATGCAAAATATCATACCTAAAAACTATGATTAATATTGAAGACTGTTTTCAGTCTGGATCACGTGACTGAATATTGCCTAGCGCTACATGACGTATTCACGGACATTAATGTGTGCCATGAATAAACGCGAAAGACCCTGCATGCATGGCTGCCGCCGTGACCTTCACCGACAAACTAAACAGCTGAGCACAAGTTCTGCTCCATTCCATTACGTTGTGCTGGTTTTGCACGGCCTACGTGGCTGACGCATGGGTTTGAATACTGAAGACAGCGTGACTGGTATTGGGATTCGTAGAAATCACATGTTTTTCTGGAACCTCCCCAGGAGTGTTTAATTCTAGTGGTCTAAATTAAAAATGTAACATTTCATCCTGGTGTTGATGGGGGCATGCCACTATAAAATTATGGTATATAAACCCCTGCAGCCATGGTCTGAAGGCGAGATGTCTGCTGGGGTTCTGGACTACAAGGTAAGTACCCAAGTGATAGTACTTATGACCGAAACTGTAGGAAAAAGAACATGTTGGTCCTGGCTGGTAGTAGAAATTTTTATTCCACATATTGGAATAAAGGATTGTTCACAAGATAATTGCATTAATGCATTTTGTGAAACAACTTAAAGTTAAAAGTGTTTGTTTTACTTAAACATTTTTACATACATAATTTTATTCTGGACTTATTTTCTTTAAGACTGTTCTGAGAGAGTGTAATGTCAGCTTTGTTCTCGAATGGTAAGAAAATGAAATAATGAAAACCAAAGAGACAGAAAAAACAAAAGATTGTGAAATATATATTTGTGTAACTGAAAAGTCACACATTCAGACATCAATATCAAATAATGTCAGACAATGTCCTTATGGACAAATAATTATTTTATGCTAGAAAATGATGGTAACACATAAAATTTGCATTGAAAATTCATCCTTCTTAAGACAACATTTTAAATGGAAAATTTTTCTCACCCTTCAAAGAGTGGAATTATGAAACCAGTATTTTTAAAAGATTGTGGTAGCTACAAAGTGCAGAAAACTGTTTTTGAACTTTAACTGTGATCAAAGTTCAGATAACTTTTGTACTCTATATGATTTCATATGAAAGTTTTAAAGGACTTAATTTTACTACAAATAAAATAATAAAACAGCAGTAGTATGTTTTAGGATAGGGAAATGAATGCAGTAGAGGTACAAAGTATCTAGTGTAGTTGGTTGTACGATTGTAATTATTTTTTGAATCTTTGTAGTATATCTAGTGTATTGGTTGGAAATTGTTCAATATATATGAATTATAAAAGAGCTCTTGCTTGTTTTCCTGCAAAAAATGTTACATCTAACTCTGCTTTCAAAATAATTATTTTTGCTAAACATTTGTTGATTTGGAAGAATGTGGCTGACCATGTGTTGCCCTGCAGTGCAGCGAATAGCAAACGGCTACAGCACATGTACATAACTAGTCCTGTGGTTTAACTGTGAGGTAATGTCTGCATATATTACTTGTAAGCTAATACAGTAACTACATGATAATTTAAGATATTGTTCATGGGACTTCCTTGTGTTAATAATATACCACAGTTTTGGGTTCATATTGGAAACAGTGCTTATGCTATGTGTACTAAATCTAGAACATAAAATTACCTTCTGAATTAAATATAACACATTCCCTGTATGTGGATCAAATATACACATGCTGTGGAGGCCATGTGTTTCCTAAACAAAGGGCTCTTTGAGCAGCCCAATCACAGCTTGGTATTGCAAATTAGTATGACGTTGACGTAATCAAAACAAACTCCCTACTCGTGGATTGTCAGGAACCACCCCCTAAATGCTACTGCATACAAAATGGTTACTTGCAGAACTGTTGAGGTTCAGAACTACAATTACAAATTCACAGACACTTGCATCAAGGAAATGGCAGGTTTTAAGGGGCCTGTGCCATGAAATGCCTTGTGGCAATCGAATAAATGCAGTCACCAGTTCATGCAGTTTATTACAAACTTAAACATTCCCTCCAGGAGAATAGCTTATACACTTGCTTGCTTTGAACCTGAGGCAAAGGCTATACAGTACAAAAGAAAGCCCTAGGCTTGCACAAAGATTACGTGTGCTGATTACATTAGAAACTCTCCAAGCAATGCAATTCCAGGGGGGCGAGGGGGAGTGTCCCAGATGGCTAAAACGAAAAAAGGTTGTTGATAATTAACTATTTCTTACATAGATGATCGGTGATGAAAGTTTATGCCGTCCGGGCGGAAAAAACGTGAACGCAGTTTCACATGTGCCTCCTCCTCTGGGTGCGACGTGCTGACTTGACTTCCCGCTGTGGCGCAAGGGCTGGTGGTGGTGGGCCCACGTGCTACAAAGGGAACTGCTTGCACACGTGGATACACAATTATACCGTTACATGTTATATATGGAAATATTGCAGAAAACATAAATCAATAATTATTCTACAGCTTACCTTGTGGTTGAAATGACGTTGGGTTAATGTAACATTGGTGGTGATAAAAATAAACATATGTAACATAAAACAATAACACTGGGTGTAAAGGGTGTGTAAACATATTCCACTCATTTGCATGTCACGTGTGTCTATTACGTGACCAGAAAGGTATTTGTGGAAATGCTATGGCCCTTTTCACGTAACACATGTGGCTTGTGTATTTTTCCGCTCGCTCTGCCGGGCTGGTGTGCGCACGTGGTGCTACACTCCCTGCACTATACTGTTCTTGCCCACTCATGCACCCACACTACACTACACTGCTTGCCGGTGATCAGTCGTTGAGTGTGTGTGTGTGTGCTGCGCTTGGGAGCAGCTGGCATGACAAACGGCCTAGAGGTGAGGGCGACAAATGTTAAATGCCCCAACCCCTGTCCCTTTTCTGAGGCCGTTTGTGGGCCGACGCCGCTACTTGCAGCACTCGGGTGTAGACCCTTCCTTGCTGGGCCATACCTGCACCCGGTGCTCCAGCTTGTTTGCGGCAAACTGTACCATGGGTGGCCGAAGTGCATGCACACTGGTGGCACTGCTGCGGTGGGTGAGTCTGTTGTGACATCCTGCGGAGGCGGAACGAGGCAATGGACCCGCTGCTCTCACTGCCACCATCGCTGCTGTTGCTGTCTTGTCTGCTCTCGCCATTCCTCATCTTCTCACTGAATCCTCCTCCTGCTCTGGCATTTTTCTTCTCCTCTTACTTTTTCCCCTCCTCTTGCATTTTCTTCTCCTCTTGCTTCGTGCTGCAGTTCACGGGTGCGAGTCGGACTGTCTCCTTCCTCCTGTTCGCGTATGTTGTCCTCCCTCAAACTTGCTTGTGCATCTGCTGCGGGTGTCTCATCCAGAAGTGCTGCTACCAGAATGGGTCCTGTATCTTTACTGACCGCACTCGTAGGCGCATCGCCATCGGAGAGACCTGGGTAAGAACCTCGTTGTTCCCTGTCAGGCGTGGTATGCTGGGCAATGGCGGGTCCCCTTCCCCCTCTTCACCACTTCCTGTTGGAGGTACTGCTGTAGTTTACGCCCTCCTTGCGTGCTCAGGGAGCTTGTCTTTCATGAGGCCATCATGGGGCTCACCAGGTGGTTCCCCCAGGTGGCTCATTTCTTGTGGAGCCAGAGCTACTCCTTTGTCCAGAGGTGCCGTCACACCTCCCACTTCTCTCCCTGCTTCAGCTAGCTCGGCAGCATCGTCGCTGTTCTGGGGTTGAGGGACACCGGGACCAACCTCATCACGGACGACTGCCGGGGTGAGACGAATGTCGTCCCGGTGCACCCTCACCCGTCTCCTGCCGATACGAACCAAGTATGTAGCGGGTCCCAGGTGCTGCAACACTCGGTGTGGCCTGCTTCACATTGCCGCGAAGACCGCGCAAAAATCCCTGCGTGTGACGGACTGTGGGTGTGTCTTCACGTACGCTTCGTGCCCTGCTTGCGGTACCGGTGGTGGTCGTGTTGTTGTCTGCACCCATCTTGCTGCGTATCGCACGTGGTGTTCACGTACCTATTGCTCTCGTTCTCTACGTGCTTGCCGGTTGGTAGCACTGCTCGGCGCGTCACTGCTGTCCGGATTCCCTCATTTTCCCTTGCCTGGTAGGCGGAGATTTCTTCCTAGCAAAACTTGGCAGGTGTTTTGTCGGTGGCGGTGTTGACTCATCGACAGTGTGTATGCAATGCGGCTGCTAGAAGTTCCGGCCATTTTGTGTGCTGGTCACCCACATGGAGGCGAAGCTGAACTTTTAGATCCTAGTTCCGCCTTTCCGTTGGGTTGGCCCTGGGGTGGTAAACTGCCATTGTCATGTGCATCACTCCCCACTTCATGCATAACTCGCCCCACTGCCTTCCAATAAACTGGGTCCCGTTATCAGTTAATAGGTTTTTAGGAAAACCCCAGTGTGGGAAAAGTCTTCACTGAGCACTCTTGCGATGTTATTCGTATGGGCACTACTGACGGCGTACGCCTCAACCCACATTGAGAAATTGTCAGTGACTACCTCTAGGAATCGCTTCCCGTTAACTGACCTAGGTTATGGTCCCATTAAGTCAAGGCACACGGTCTCAAAAGGCTTTTGCGGCATGCGTGGCTGTAGTTGCCGGCCATCTTTTCTGCGACTTTTAAACAATTTGCACCTGTGACACTTGTGCAATAAATTGTGTGCGTGTTTCATGAATCGTGGCTAAAAGAAATGCTCCATTAAGTTGCAAACTGTCTGGGATACCCCGGGGTGTCCGGCTACACTGCCACTGTGCGCATGGGTGAACACCTGATCCCGCGCACATGTAGGGACCAGGTTACCCATTGAGCACATTTCCAACCTACAATTCATGACTCTCTAGTTCTCTACTATACCCTGCTCGCATTTTCGTGTCTTGTCTTGCGAAAATTGGTAACCATGCTGCTCTTGTTTTACTTGCTCGAACAATTCTGAAATTAAAATGTAATTTTCCACGGCACTTACTTGCTGGATACTGAGTTCGGAAATAGTCCCTTCATCTGGCGGAAGGATCTCTTCCCATTCCGCTTCATCTTGCAAAATTACTTGCGGGTTCGGTGCATGTGATAATGTGTCTGCTAACTGGTTATCTTTTCCTGCTACGTGTTCCATAGTGAAATCGAATGACTGCAGGTGCTGTGCCTATCTGGTTAACTTACTATGGGCCTCGTGCATGTTATGAAGCCAGAGCAGGCATCTGTTGTTGGTGCGTAACTTAAAGTGCTGGTACTTTTAAGTATGCCGTGTATTTTTTTATCACCCAGATTACAGCAAGACATACATGTTCAATGACATTGTAGCGGCGCTTGGTAGGGCCTAGCTTGGCGCTAGCGAAGTCAATTACGTTTATTTCCCCATTATTATCTAGTTGGTAAAGCACTGCTCCTACTCCATCCTGGCTCACGTCAGTTCATAAATACAAATGCTTGCCCGCATCGTATCTTGCCAGTGTTTGACATGTCTGAAACTTCTTCTTAATTTCTTGAAAAGACCATTCAGCTGATTCTGACCACTATAATCTGTTTTGAGGTGAAAATAAATTTGTTAGCGGTGCTGTTATGACAGAAATTTTCAATGTGCTCTCTTAACCTATTTATTAAACCGAAAAGTTTCCGTAATTGCTTCCTCGTTTTTGGCTGTGGATACTCCGCTATTAATTTCAACTGTTCTGGATTTGGCTTATTTCCCTCTGCATCTATGACATGTCTTAGAAAGTCAATTCTGGTTTTCCCTATGTGACATTTTTCCCATGCACATGTCAGCCCATTAATAGCTAGCCTTTTTAACACCACGGACAGATGTTGCAAGTGTTCCTCCCACGTGTTGGACCATACGATTGTGTCATCCAGGTAGGCCATGGTGTAGTCGCCTATTAAGCCGTCCAACACGTGCACCATCATGGATTGAAATGTGGCTAGGGCGCACTTAAGCCCTAAGGGCATAGCGCAGAACTGAAAGCGGCGCCCGTCTGGCGCGGTGAATGCTGTTTTCTTATGGTCTTCCCTCTTAACCGGTACTTGCTAGTAACCACTTTTCAAATCAAGGGATGTCATAATTTTCGCTTGTCCTAATGAGCTGAGACCATCTTTTACGCTTATGTACAGCAGTAAAGAGTTCTTGGCAGTTTTAATGGTCTAAAGTTGACACAAAAATGCCACGTGCCGTCTTTCTTAGGCTCAAATGTTATTGCTTTACATACTGTCTGTTGGCTCAATAACACCATCATTTAACATTTCCTGTAACTGCTGTTTAATGATTCTCGCCTGGTGCGGTAAATAACTGCGTGGCGTTGTCCGTACTGGTTCTGCTTCTAACGGTATCTCGTGCACTTTAATTCTGGTTCAGCGTAAAGCGCCTTGTGTTCCGAATGCATCTTTACGTTCGTTTAACAAATGTTAAAAAGCGGCCTGGTGTTCTGGCGGTATGTTGTGGTCAAGATTGCCTAACATGAGGTGCGATAAATTTACTGTCAATTTCCTGTCCAGATTATAAACTGTACGTCTTTCTTTCTCCCCAAAATGTTATCTGCCAGCAGCCGGTTCCACGATCGTGTTTTGCTCGGACAACCATGGGATTCCTAATATGTGACGTCCTCCCGGATATCCAACGTAACAATAGCTGTTGTTATCGTGCTAATGTCCCGTATGTTCACTTTAATTTTTGCTTGGCCTAATGCTGTACTCTACTCATTTTTGGTAGCTAACCGAAGGGCAAAATTAATAGGTTCTACATTTTGTGATTTTACAAATTCCGGCCTAATTAGGTTGTGTGAGGCTCCAATGTCAACTAGCACTTGGCACTGATGCCCGTTCACATTTACAAGAATCCTGATAAACTGCTGTTTGCCGTTACTGACCTTTTGTAACAAAGCTTGCTGTGGTGTCTTGCCCTGTTGTTTTGGATGCGGATCAAGCGTGGAAGATACGTCTGGCCTCCTCACCCTCGCATCCCATTTCCCTGCTTCTTACTTGCGGCTTCTTGAATGAGTGACAGATGGGGATTATTGGGGCATTTACTGTGCCAGTGGTATGCCGGTGTAGGGCAATACTGACACAGATATCGCGACAGCTGACTTTCATCCCACATGCGCAGCTGCACTCCCGCACTGTGCGTTGTACATTGCGTCTCCTGCCTCTTCTCACTCTGGTACGTCGGTCTGGTGACTGGTGGTGGTCAAAAAAAATTTGATTTAGGTTCGCCAAACTGTCTGTTTTGTTCCTGCTGTACCGGTGGTGGGGCGGCATTTCCCTGCGTGTCTCTCTGCTCGTTACGCCATTGAACTACAACCAGATCGTGGCACGGTTGTACGCGGTCATGTTCCAGTAGAATTGCTGCATGCGTGACGTCTTCAATGGTCCTGTTCAGTAGCGGTATCAGTGCTGCCCTGAATTATGGCCTGATAGTTTCCGCAATATTCTCCAGGACTTCTCGTTCCGGCAACTGCTGGTGAATCCGGTGGATTAGGTGCTCCTTGCAGGTGACAAATGCAGTTAACCGTCATTGGGGTGTTGTTATTCCAGCGTGAGCCTACTCTGTGCCTGAATTGAGCTGAGCACACCTCTGCAGTGGCTGTGGAATGCGCTGCGAAAATCTTGCCACTGTAACCTGTAATGGTTTAGTGATTTCCACCAAGACTGTGAATCTGCTTGGAGCTGCATGCCAACACAGCTAGCCCATTCCTTCTGACTGACACCGTACCTAATGAGCCTGCAGATGTAGTCCTCCAGGAAGGCCGTGGGGTCTTCCGATGATGTTCCCGCAAATGTGGGCAAAATCTGAAATCTGCTAGGCGTCTTCAAGTGTGTTTGTCCTGGCGGAGTTACGTTGAAGTGTGGCTCAGCGGTCCCTGTTTCTCTTGCCAGTTCCATTGCGGTCCTTGGTGTTGATTGTACTGCCTCTACTTGCGGTGTCATATACTGCAAGGTCGGGAATGGCGTGGTTAATGGTGGTAGGATTGACGGGTACAACTGTGTTGGGTACATGGTAGGCATTGGCAGTAAATAGGTACTGATGGGTAAATACGGTAATGGAGTTGCATTCGGAAGGGGTTGAGGTAACGCTGCTGACGTCGACTGTGTCCATACTTCGCTCACCATGTGCGTGCTGTTGACGTGTGAATGTTACTCCCCTGCTTGCATTCCTGCTGCGTATGCGTGACGTTCCTCCCCTCCTGCGACTTGTGCAACACTTCCTTACTTCTCCTCGCTCTTGCTCGTTGCATCCGCCTGCCAATTAAAATTTTGAATACTCCTCTCGCTGCCGTTCACTTGAATGTGATATGTTGACATGAGGCCCTGAACTTGTTGTATGCTACAATGTCCATCATTAATGTGGCAGGTGCCACATGTTTACACTAACCTACTTGCGGTACTCTGTTCTTTCTAGCTAAGGCATTCTTGGTGGTATTTGATTTCACAGTTCCGGCACTGTAAGATGATTGCCACTTGTCCGTCGCAAATGAGATATCGCAATAGTGCGGTGTGTGAGTGTCTGTTTCCGTTTTGATTAATGGTGTTTGCGAATTTTCCCATGTCACCACTGTTTCCACTTCACGTGGTTGCTCACGGATGGTTGCAATGCGGCTGTTTCTCGTCGGGTTCGGTCGGCGGTCGTAACGATAACATTACATACCTTGCTCGAATTTGTCGACAAAGTCCACTGGAAGTGCTTTGAGACACTGCAAACACAATGGTGTCGCTTTTGCGGTGGATGTGGTGTAGTTGGTCATGTTGACCGTTCAGTCATGTGCGTGGCGTGGATGGTCACAATGCAGCAGCCCTGCTTGAGCACGCATGCATAGGCGCGGGGTCAACGAACTGGTTCCCGCTCAGCTGACGGCCGGCATGTGGCACGAGTGATAAGCGGAGGGAAGGAGGGGAACTTCTCCTCCCTCTTGTCCTGCTGGGCGCAACTGCTGGCGGCGGAGGGGGAGGTGCGGTTGTGTGCTCCCTCCTCTTCCTTTGTCCTGCATCCTGCCTGGTGGCGGTAACCATGATGTCACATGCTGCACAAAGATGGGTGCCTTTCTCACCCTTTTTCACCACTTCCCCCACAATGGCGAGGAACCAGCGTTTGCGCACCCGTTTCCCACAGAGCACGTGGTCGCTTTTCTGGCATCTCCTAGGCATCTGGAAGGCGTCACAGCACTGTTGATGTTCTCCTCTGCTTCCCCTCTCTGCAGGTAGGTGGTTAAACAGGGTTAGAATGGCGTAGATGGACAACTTGAGGTGGGAAAAATTTTGAAGGTTGGTTGAAAGTTAATACGTGGATTTTGGCGGGAAATTTTGTCCACACGGAAGAGCAACAATTGACGTGGTTTGACTGGACGGTATGGGGTTGATTGGGATTTACAAAGGCGGTGAACATAATTTGGAATAGGTGTTAGGAATTGTATACCCGGTAGGCGCCAGACATCGCTGTGGCGGCATCACTGATACTGTTGCGGTAGAGCTGAGTCCTCGTAACCTAGAGGTGCTGCGGGCCGATCACCCGGACCACATTCCTGCGTAGATTTTGCAGTAGTACACATGCTGTGGAGGCCTCATGTTTCCTAAACAAAGGGCTCTTCAAGCAGCCCAATCACAGCTTGGTATTGCAAATTAGTATGACGTTGACGTAATCAAAAGAAACTCCCTACGCGTGGATTGTCAGGGCCAAACCACACGCCCATAAATGCTACTTGCGATATTTTGGTTAGGTTGCAGCACATGTACAAATCAATTTTACCATTACAAATTCACAGACACTTGCATCAGTAAATGGCAGGTTTTAAGGGGCCTGTGCCATGAAACGCATTGCGGCAATCGAATAAATGCAGTCACCAGTTCATGCAGTTTATTACAAACTTAAACATTCCCTCCAGGAGAATAGCTGATACACTTGCTTGCTTTGAACCTGAGGCAAAGGCTATACAGTACAAAAGAAAGCCTTAGGCTTACACAAAGATTACGTGTGCTGATTACATTAGAAACTCCCCAAGCAATGCAATTCCAGGGGGGCGAGGGGAGTGTCCCAGATGGCTAAAATGAAAAAAAGGTTTTTAATAATTAATTATTTCTTACATAGATGATTGGTGATGAAAGTTTATGCCGTCCGGGCGGGAAAAACGTGAACGCGGTTTCACATGTGCCTCCTCCTCTGGGTACGACGTGCTGACTTGACTTCCCGCTGTGGCGCAAGGGCTGGTGGTGGTGGGGCCCACGTGCCACAAAGGGAACTGCTTGCACACGTGGATACAGAAATATACAGTTACATGTTATCATATGTGGAAATATTGTAGAAAACACAAATCAATAATTACTCTACATCTTACCTTGTGGTTGAAATGACATGGGGTGAACGTAACATTGGTGGTGATAAAAATAAACATATGTAACATAAAACAATAACAATTTAAAAACAACTACATTGGGCGTAAAGGGTGTGTAAACATATTTCACTCATTTGTGTGTCACGTGTGTGTATTACGTGACCAGAAGTGTATTTGTGGAAATGCTATGGCTCTTTTTACATAAATCATCTGGCCTCTGTATTCTTCCACCCGCTCTGCCGGGCTGGTGGCCGCACATGGTGCTATACTCCCGGCACTACACTGTACTACATTGCCCGCCGGTGATCAGTCGTCGAGTGTGTGTGTGCTGCACTTGGGGGCAGCCGGCATGACAAACGCCTAGGGGTGAGGGCGACACACATCAAAATGTTATAATTCTTCCACCAATACTGTTGCTGAGAATACTTGTAAGAAAGAGCAGTCACAGAAACAGAATAATGACCCATCCCCTTCACCCTATGACTCTCCTACCACAGAAATCTCATGTAAGTATTGCGAAATGCCAGGCCACACTGTTGATCAGTGTCATAAACTAAAAAATCAAGTTATGCAAGGAAAACAAGTGAGCTGTTCTCCTTGTATTTCAAGCAAGTTTGCCAATTCTCAATTCAATGTTCACTTGTTCAATCATGCCAAACTGTGTCAAAACTTTCAAAACCTGTTTGGTCCTTATGACAAAATAAAAAAGAAAAAAAAACAGAAGTATTGCCTTGTAAATTTCCCAAATGTCGTGGGTATCTAAAAGGTTATAACACCTTATGTTGAAGTAAAACTAGGAACTTCGTCTGTTAGAGCTCTTGTGGATTCTGGATCTGCTCGTACAATCATTTCAGGTAGACTTTTAAAAAACTGGAAGAAATTGAATTTAATTAAAGCTGTTGAGCCTGTGGATGTTGAGTGTTATATTGCTTCCAGGCAGGCCTTGCCAATGTCTTGTACTACTCTTAAACTGGAAATTTATAATTTTACTTGGCTTTATCACAAATGCCTATTTTCCAAGCAACTGGGTTTAGACTCAATTTTAGGCTTTGAATTTATGGCCGCCACAGGCTTAATTTTAGACATTCAAGATGGAAATATATATATTTTTTAAGTTTGCTCCAAACACTAAAATCCCTTTGAAGGGAAGAAATTTCAAACAAAGTAATTCCAATAAGGATAAAGCAGAGTTGAATCAAGTTGTAGATTCCTTTGAGCACCTTAATCAGCAGCAGAGCATTGCGATTGAAAATCTGTGTAAAAGTTTCTCCAAAGTATTTACTACTGAGTTAGGCCTTACAAATTTGTTTGAGTACCAAATTAAGTTACTTAACAAAGATAATGTCAATTGTCATCCATATAAATTAGCACATCCCCAAATGGAAAATGTAAGAAAACAGGTTGAAGATTTATTGGACAGAGGAGTAATTGAGCAGTCAACTTCACAGTATGCAGGTCCCGCCTTTTTGCTACCAAAACCCAATGTGGGAAACATTGTATGGTTGTGGACTATCGTAAACTTGATAAAAATATTGAAATTGAATCTGTACCTCTTTCTGATCTCCATTTGGCCTTCAATTGGTTTGGAAAGGCAAAATTTTTTTACCACTATTAATTTGAACGTGGCGTACCACCAAATTCCCTTGTCTAAATATTCCAAACTAGTTACCAGTTTTTGTGTTCCTCAGGTGCCCAAGTATTTACAAGACTTTTGGATGTGATGTTTCATGATGTCAAATTCTAATTTGTGTATAATTATCTGGATGATCTTGTCATTTACTTAGACAGTTTTGAGCAACATTTAGAACATTTAAAGGATGCCTCTTCCCAATTTAGCGGAAAGAGCAGCATCTCTTAATCATCTTTGAAAGAAAGTGTCAAATTTGAATGGGGTGTGGAACAACAAAAGGCCTTTGACATTCATAAAAATGACATCATACATCCTCCTATCTTGCACATGCCAGATTTTAGTAAGGAGTTCATCCTACAAACAAATGCTTCTAGTCAAGCTATAGGAGCCATCCTTGCTCAGGAGTTTGATGGCTGTCATCAGCCCATTGCATTTGCCTCTCGTACACTCACTCCTCAAGAAAAGAAATCATCTACCATATGTGAGCTTGAATGCTTAGCTGTTGTTTTTGCTATAGACAAGTTTAGACAATATCTTGAACATGCTGAATTTCTTCTGGAAACAGATAACAAGGCTCTGTCGTGGCTTTTGGCACATCCACGCCAGCTAGGAAAAATTGGTAGATGGGTTGTAAAAATTTCTTCTTTGAAATTTAGTGTACAACATATTAAAGGTACTCAAAATTTTGTTCCTAATCCATTGTCTTGTATGTTTTGACGGTACTGTAGTTGAACCTGAAACCCTTCCAAATTGTAATGTTTTGTCTAGTTTTCCATTAGCTTTTACTGACTTTAATGAACGTCAAGAAAAGGATAGCAAGTTGAGTAAAATAATTACGGATTTAAAATCGGTTGTTGAACATAAACCTTACATTCTTTCAAAAGGGCTGCTTTGTTGTAGATCTCTTGACAAATGGAAACACATTATGTTGCCTGATCACCTAAAAAGCATGATTTTTTAATATTATCATTCATCCCCTCTTGGAGCTCATCTAGGAACTCTTAAAACTATCCAGGCCATTTGACAGCATTTCATTTATAAGGGAATGGATGCTGAAATATCTGAAAGAGCAAAGTGTTGTAAAATTTGTGTCCTCAGCAAGCCAGCACTGAATACACGTTTAGGTTTTCTCTCTTCTGAGGTAGCTGAAAAACCTATGGAGAAAATGTTCATTGATTATGTTGGTCCCTTTCCTAGAAGTAAATTAGGAAATAATACATTGTTAGTCTGTGTTAATGCTTTCACCAAATTCGTGTGGTTGATTCCACTTAGAAAAGCTCATGCTATCTACCATTCGTGTTCTTCAAACACTCATTTTTCAAAATTTTGGTACTCCACCATCTATTGTGTCAGATAACGACACTCAGTTTACCTCTCACCTGTTCAAAAATATTTGTTTCTCTCATGGTATACGCGACATTACTTTATCCCCATACAATAGTCCTTCTTCGCATGCGGACCGTTTCAATCGAAACCTTCGTTCTGCTCTCATTGCCTTTCATACGATGGATCAGACATCCGCGTCATCAGAATCAACCGTGAGAAGATGGCGGACACCTTATCAACCATGAGAAGCCCTCAAGACATCCGTGTCGGCACTCGCGACACCCACACACTGAGCGTGAACTATTTGGACATACTGATCGATTGATGCATGCATTGTGGAAGGGTTAGTGAAGTCAACTTGTACAGTGAAAATCTATGGGATCAGCTGTTATGACAATGCGCTTCCGACACTGTATCCATGCCGTCAGAACCACGCTTGTGTGCGCACACCGGATGTGACGGGTGGGAATGAAGTAGGCACAGTGCCACCAGTGCAAATGGGACTTACATTTGCGATGCATAGGGCCTGTTGAATATGTAACCTTCTGCGATTGGGTCATAAACTGTGTTGAGTGCCTTAAGACGAACTATGCTGAGATCATGCCACCGACAACATCAGAGGTAAAGCCCACGCCGCCAGTAGTCATTACGTACACACCACGGTGTTTGACGGGACCTGACAAACTTTCTTTTACCAACTTTTGCGGGACATGACTCAGAAGACCCGTTCCTTGCAGTGTGCGAAGAAAAATTACATAGGCATCGCATGCATAGAGATGATTGGACTGAGGTAACTGCTGCCACGTGGGGGAACTTGGTCAGGGACTATTGAGTCACGTGGGAAGAGTTCTGTGAGAGTGCTAGGTCGATTCAACACCGAAAGAGATGATATCCAGGCACAAGTGCAATTATATCACAAGCAGCAGAGAGACTGCGAGGGATTCGAGGAATTCATCCAACACAAGTTAGGCTTGTATAAGCATTTACACCTGGGACAAGCAACTCGTGGAGTGTTGGAAATAATACCGACATTGTCAAAACCGGACATTAGGCCGTGGTTGCGTGCCGCCAGCCGGGAGAGCATGGAACTTTTTACACGGGAGGTACGTGCCTATGAACAAGATAAGCAGGCACAACACAGAAAACAAGTGCCGGACCGACTTAGTGAACCCATGCCGCCTGTACCCCACACGCTGGTTTTGATGTCACGCGATCGCCACCGCCTGTCAGACATATCACACAGTTGCCGCAGTAGCATGAAAACCAGCCTGCTACGCGCCAAAGAGTTTTGCAAGTAACTGATAGTACTGTAAAAGCACTGTGAGTATGTGTAGAACTTGAAGGGAAAAATGTCAAAGCTGTTATTAACACTGCAGCTAGTCACAACTTTGTGCATAAGGGCTTGATACAAGCAATAACAACCAGGGTGCCACCAAGACGCTTGCAATTCGCTACCACATACCAACATGGAGAAGCGAAAAGTGTTCTACACATAATGGTACGAATCTGAGAGCTGCGTACCAAGTGCGATGTTTACTTTTTGCCAGATTTGTGCAAATAAGTGATTTTGGGACTGCCATGGCTTGTTGACAATCATGCCCTGATAGAACCACACCTGAATCATCCGCTCGTGGGGACACATGGCCGATGGACTGTTTACGTTGTGGGAGTAACACCACCAACAACATCTGCTGTGCCGCTTGCTGACTTCGAGCACGAGGTGCCCGCCACACATCAGCAACGTCTGCAACATCTGCTGGACCAGTATGCTAATGTGTTCCACACTGAGGGGAAGTTGCAGCTCACTGATGTCACGGAGCATGTGATTGTCATAACGCACGAGGACCCAGTGTACTCCAAGGCACGAGACCCAGGTGGTATTTTCTTTCGCAGTGTCATCAACCAGTAGGTATGTGATAATGATAATGAACCTACATAAAGTCTCTATAATTCAGTTATTACTCTTGCCCCAAAGAAAGATGGCGAATGGAGATTCTGTGTCGACTTCCGACCCCTGGATAAGATTACCGTAAACAAGCTGCCATCAGTAATAAACATGAAAGACACTTTGTCAACATTAGGACCAGCTTCCGTATTCACATCACTTGATTTAAAGTCTGGATATTGGCAAGTGCCTATCCGCCCACAGGATAGAAAGAAAACAGCCTTTACTACTCCAGATGGACGTAGATTGCAGTGTGTAGCCATGCCATTTGGTTTAAAGTGTGTGTCTGCAACGTTTCAGAACTTAATGGTTCATGTATTAGATGGATTTATTGGAGAATTTGCTATGGCATATTTGGATGGTGAACTTGTTTGGTCTGACAGCTAGGAAGAGCACTTACACCATTTGAGCCTTGTGTTTGAATTGCTCGAACGTAATAAACTTACGTGCAAAGTGGAAAAGTGTAAGTTGGGTATGAGTAGAATGGAGTTTCTAGGACATCATGTAACAGTAAACGGACATGAACCAGAACAACACACATGGGACATTCAAAACAAATCCACACCCAGATCACGTAAAGTCAGGAAGTTCATTGACTGAATTAATTGGTTAAGAGAATTTGTCCCGTACTTTTCACTGCACTGTTAATTGCTTTGTTGTGTGAGAAACGTAAATTTGTCTAGACGCCTCAAGCCGATAAAGCATTCAAAGACATTAAAATTACATTTCAGAACTGTAATCTGCTGTCTAGATTCAACCCAGAGCTACCCATAGTTGTACAAACAGATGCCAGTCAAGAAGGTATTGGGGCTGTATTGTATCAGGAGGGAACACACTGGGGAAAACATATCATCAGTTATAGTGCAAAATTCGGGGATGCAGAACGTAAATATCACGTCAATGAACAAGAATTTCTGGCCATTGTACATGCATTGCGGAAGTACTGGCCATACTTGCTAGGAAGTCAGTTTACACTCAAAACTGACAACCGATGCCTTGTATGGTTAGAGGGAATGCATTATGGAAACGCAAACTTGCCCGCTGGGCGCTGTTACTGCAAGAATACAATTTCAAGGTAGAACACGTGGCGGGGAAAACCAACGAGCTCGCGGATGCCTTGTCCAGGAATCCTTGTCTGAATCTAACGGTAACTAACGATGCGGAGTGGGAAGAGGTGCTACCACTTTGCTGTGCAATACCAACGGCAGAAACACAAACTTTCGTTGTACAAAACATTGTTGCCACACCACCTGGTGAACTAATTTCCTTGAATGTATGTGATGTGTTAAGAGAAGTATACACTGCACAAGAAAATTCCCCAGATGCCGCACGACACTGACAACACTGTGCCACAAGTTATACAGATTGCTGGAGGGTAGTGGACAGATAAAATACAACCTGAATCACCTGGTAATTGTGCGCGATGGCGGACGTATGTACCGAAAGAGAAGTGGGAACTTGTGTTAAAGTATGCACACTACAGTTTGAAGCATGGACACCCGGGATCCAAGCAAACACGAAGGAACGTGCAAAAATTTTTTCACTGGCCAGGGATTCAGGAAGACGTCAGGAAATATGTACAGAGCTGCATCACCTATAACACCCGTAAGCCAGGGAGAGCAAAGGGCGACACTCCACAACAGCCAATGCTGCCAACCGAGCCATTCAAAACAATAGCTATCGACATCATGGGCCCGTACCCGCATACGAAAACTGGGAAAAGATTTTGTGTTGCCACGGGTTTGTTGACCCGTTGGACTGAGACATTTCCGGTTAGCAATGTTTGTGGGCACACAGTTGCACAGGTAATGCAGAACGAGTTTTTGCTGAGGTGGGGACACCTTGAATATTTGTTGACAGACAATGAAACACAGTTTGTAGGGCAAAAATGGAGTGAGTACTGTACCAGGTGGGGAACAGAACACCCTACCACCCCAGCATACTGTCCCAGGGCAAATCCAACCAAGAGACGTAACCAAGACGTCAAAATCCAATTACGTGTCCAATTAGGTGAATATCCTACTAGGTGGGCCTAATTGATCCCGGAGGTAATGTTTTGCCTACGGAATAGAGCGAATGCAGCAACCAGGGAAACACCCGTCGAGATGGTACAGGGTCGCGAACCCTGTGCCCACGGAGCACCCCACGAAAACCAGCACAGACCACCTGAACAAATTGTCGAACACCAGGCGCAAATGCATGAAGAAGCCAGGATGAACCAGATCAGTTATTGCAATGTGTGGGTTCCGAATAGCAAGAGGCCGCCACCTGAACTTGTACCAGGGATGTACGTGTACATAAAAGAAAACCCACTATCGGCCGGGGCGAAGAAGTACTGTGCTGGACTGGCACCTAGGTGGACAGGGCCAGTGAGAGTGGTGGAAGAGATGGGAAATTCGACGTATCTAGTGAAGTTAGGACCCAGACATGTCATGTAACAGCACCGTGACGACCTGCGGATAGCCTGATCGCCTGTAGGGAAGAGAGGCAAGGAGACGGTGTTACGCCCAGTACCGCAGCAAGTTCAGAGAATTTCACCAGGGAGTACACAGGGAAATGTCAACAGGGACACTGAAGAGAGCAACAACTTTAACATGGAAACACCCAGCCAAAGTAATGCAGTCATTTAAGGGTTTACCACCGACTGAACACTCAACACCTAATAGTGAGGTAAGGGAAACAATTACTACCACAACACCATTTCTGTTTTTCCTGTTAATGCTTGTAACAGTACAACGAATCAGAGTGAATTTAAGGGGTTTCCAAGTGTACACGAAGAAAGTGGTAACACAAGTGCACATGTAAATATCAACACAACCAGTGCCAGTGAGTTGAGTTTTAAGGGGTTTCCCCAGGGCACAGCTGAATTTGGTTGTAATCAAAGTGTAAATGTAAATCTTGATACCACTTGTGAAGGCGAGACGCCTTTCAGAGGTGTTCCAGTTCCCGCAGAAGAGAGCCTAGTAGGGCAAGAGAGTTTGAAAGGATTTGGGGAAACTAGTAGGGAGTGAGTGTGACATCAAGTGTCAACAAATCACAACACAGCACTCGCAAGAGGCGAGTTGAGTCACCATCACGTACCCACATTGTTGTTCCTGCCTAAAACCCCACCCCCTGCAAACGCAGAAGAAACCGACGACCTCCGAGGCCATGTTCTCGTTGCCCTCAATCGGCAACCAGCCTGGCACACCTTGCCAGAGCAATGTTGCATTGTTTGCACCGTCTTGGCCTCCGAGGGAGGGGTCATTTGATACCGGCTAATAGCCAGCGGCGCTAGAGCCCATGACAGCGCTCACCACGCAAGTGTCATGTGTCCCGCACGTGCGCAAAGAGGCCAATAATTTTGAACTTTCACAATAATTTTGAACTTTAATATAAATGTTATTTTTCAGTGTAAAATGTGTTCTTTTGTATTTGCAGGTTTTAATATGTCTTAAAATGTGTTCTAGTGTTAGTTACTATTTTAACGTGTTTGGTTATAAAATTCAGAGTGCCCGCTGTGCCAAGATTAAGAACACTTAATATTCCGCCGTGAATGCCATCATAAAGAGTCACTAAAATAATATTGAAATTCATAAGAAAATTATAAAAATTTTAAAACGATGTTTAATTTAATGTGTGCATTTTTATTTTCTACAGTAAAATATTTTACTCTGCGTGCATAGCACTTCCACTTACGTGAACCCCGTAGGTGGCCATGGTAGATCCGTGCGACGCTTGTATCTGGACAGTCTGTCGAGGAGAGCTGGCTAGGTAAAACACTGTCACGTATGCAGTACAACTTTTGTTCACTGATTTAGTTTTTCATTATCAATTTAGTTTACCGGTTAACCTTGGCTTGCATACATTTTTACCAGACATTTTTCCCAGCATTATGCTTCCGCTTAATTTATTTATTGCACGCTTGTGGCATTTTTAACTTAATCAAAGAGGAAGAGGAGAAAGATGTCGGAGAGGTCACGCGACCAGCGCAACTTGAATCAGGCACTATCCGCCTATGTTTATGGCATTTCATTGTAACTTCTGCATTATTGCTACGTACAATGTTAAGAGCTTTATTTTTATATATCTATTTGTAGGTAATTTTTCATTTTTGAATACTATATCGCAATATCACGTATAACCACGTGGCCGACAGACGCCAAGACTTTGTATACACCATTGTTGCGTTTGGGAACTTATTTATGAAACATCATATGTGCAATATTTTACTAAGGGTTCTATGTCAATTTTATTCAGAGTTCAATGTATTTTTCACGTAAATTGATCCTTTTTATACTTGACCACGCTGTCACATTTATTTTTGATTTTGCTGCCATCAGTCATGTTACAAGCCTTTAACCACTGCAATTGTAGAGAGAATAATTTTCTCAGTAAGAACAATATCTTATCTGACTTTAATTTGCAGTTTCCACTCAGAAATATTGCAATTTCACCTGCACCATATGGTCCACTACGTACTTCATCCAGCGGCATCTGCACAATCTAAACTTGTTTTCACACGTGTGTGTTTATTGTGAATATTCATCTCATGTCCAATCTTGTTAGTGTATTATTCAAGGGTTTATGTAATTTTGTTATTAGTGTATGGTGCAATTATTCCCATCCTAGCCTGCTCTGTGTATAGGCCATCATCGCACTACCCACGTGCTGGAGGGCGAGCCCCGACGGGTTTGCGTTAGTGATGCCGAGTAATCACACGTGTTAATATATATTAAGGGTTTCATTTGTTATTCACTGTGTCCTGTTTTTAGGGAAAAACCGTCAGTCCACCCTAGCGGCTGTCGGCCCTCTTCCCTTGTGAAGGCTGTGCTTTCACGCACCTCAGTGAGATCATCCATCTAGGTGTGCGCTAGAGTAATTGCTGGTAGGGGAAGACCTAAGCAGAATTACCTAGTTATGACCGAGATTATCATAATTTTATTGGCACATTGATGTGTATGCATAATAACAATAAAAACAAGTCTACAGTGAACTTACTTCTTTTATTCAGTAGTGACAGTGTCATAGCCACATATATTTTATTAAGTGTGTATTTCCAGTGATGTTTAGTAAAAAGTTTAGTATTGCCTACATGTTTGTAAGTACATACGGGTGAGACGGACACACACAACCCACAGCATCCTTGAGAACCCTGAGTCTCAGTAGTGCGGTGATTGGAAAGCACTGCTGGCGCTCAAATTACCAGTAAGTATTTGTGTCGTTCGTCTTGTGTCTCATCCGACGGCATATATATATGTATGTATGAATAACTATATAAACAATTATTCAAAATACTCAGATTATTTATGTTGAAGTGACTTGTTGTCTGACTACATGTACCAGAATTTATTTAATATATGAAAAGAGTTGCCACAATTGTGTTTTTTCTTTATCATTTTCTCAAGTGCCCCTATGTATAAAGTATTAACACTTTTGTTATCAACAAAACAACTAATAAATATAAAAATTAATTCCAATGTGGCACATTTATGAAAACATAACAACTGAATATTTAAATTTATTCAATACAGCAAAATTCTAATTTTGCTTATGTGTGTTTAGTTTGAACTAAAAGCTTGACTACATTATTCACTTATGTAAATTTGGATCACACAAACCAAAGGTTTTGTTTTATCATCTTTTCTAATCCAACTACACACATAGAAGCTCCGATCCACCTTCCTTGCCATGTGTATTCCTGGTGATGGAATGAAAGTACATGTGGGTGCTGGATTTCACTTCACGAGGCTGACACATAACATAACTCAAATTCATTAAATTCCAGATAATCAGAAAACTTATCCATCCCAAAGATATCTATCTGCAAGCACTTCCTTTTCGTATGCAGAAAATTTATGCTTAGCTGAAGTCATTAACTTGCTGGCATAAGCAACTGGCACTAAATTTCCATCCTTGGTATGGCAGAATACGGACATTAAAGCTTTGGAACTAGCACCCACTTGTAAAGTAAATGATTTGCTAAACTGGGGTAGATGCAATACTGGTGGAGATACCAACTTTTCTTTTAACAGACTTACAGCAATTTGCTGCTCTACACCCCATATATATGTCACATCTTTTCTCTTTAAAGCATTCAATAGCTTGACAATTTTTGCAAAATTAAGTATAAGTTTTGCATAAAATCCAACCATACCCAGTTCTTCAGTACCTGTTTTAAGTAGAGGATTTTATTTACCCCATTTTTTGTTTTTTTGGTCTTGCATGATTATATTGGTTAATATTTTCTCTGTAATGTTATTTAGTCCTGCCATTATTTTATCTTATTCTTTAGTTATTAAAGGATATCAGTAAAGAAAAATTTAATTATTAACACAAATATGGTACGTTCTTCATTTCTCATTTCTTGAGCATTAAATATTTTAACATGTGTTAGTCTGTGCTGTAGCTTGTTATTAGTGATATAGGCTGTTCAGGATAAAGTGAGCACTTTTGAATGCCCTGCTTAAGATCTACTTGTATGCACTGTGTGAGTTCTGCCGCCTTATGTAAAATTAACATTTCCATGTGCCTCATCACTTTCTTTATGCACCGGTCAAGTGAAACTGTAAAATCATTATAAAAGTGAATATTTTTAAAATATGCTAATTTTTACACTGTGACACATTAAAAGAAAAGGAAGTGATATAAATAATTTTAGTTGTCACAAATAATTACCTAACTGTATTCTGTGTTAAGATATGGAAGTCATTCCCCCTCCATCATTACCAACTTTACTGGTCTCATGTCACTCAGTGTGTCCATTAAAATATAATGCACGTAGAAGCAGTGACTTTTTTCTAAGGTTGATTTCAAGAGTGCTCACTTTATCGTTAACAGCCTTTACAAGGTTTCATCTAATTGAAAGTTTTTAAGGGTGTGATTATAAGAATTTTACTAAATTTGTATCTTGGTTTTAAGTGATTTGTGCACTATAGTCCAATACTGAAACTTTCATTTAGGGTCATTTCACGTCAGATTACTTATGAGAGTTGTAATATGACAATGCTCATCAATCTAGATATTACTGAAACATTTTTTTGTTTGCTATAACCTCGATGTTATAAACCAGTGCCAGAATTTTCCCCTGTAAAACAAACATTCTGTGCAGGCAGTACATAGTTGGTGTTGCAACAGACCATTTTTGTAAGCAAACTCAGCCTTGCTGTGTGTTGGATGACACCTTGTGATCCTGCATTCTTCTTACCACCGCCAGCCAGCCACCTGTCACCTCTTATTGTGCGAGAAAGTGCATGTGTGTGTGCTTATGTTGTTTCAGTTTGCCTTTCATTTCTGAGACAACAATTGTTACTTTAAAGAAATTGAAGTCTGATCAAGTTTTTAGTAATTCCTTTTCATTACAAATATATATTCTAAAAATGTTTCGAACCAAAATAATTTGTTAATCCATGAAGTACAGTGAACTGAATTTGAACTGAACACCACAAGAACAACAATACACAACAGGTGAATTTCAACAACATTGGTTAATACTTTAGAAAAAGAACTTTTCTGTTATTACTCATAAGTGGGTGTGTTGTGAACTTCTAGGTGCATACTACCCAAAGATATGTTAAAGTTATCAGACAAATTATTTTATTCATTTAACTGTCACAAATTAGAAATAACAAAGGTGGTAAGGAATGGAACATTACTACTTTTAAAAAACAATCAATAACATTTTGGAACATTGTGAAAACAGTTTTCAAACAGAAAATAAGATAATGCATGTTACACAGAGCCTACCTTTTATTTTTAAAGTTTTTCTCCCTGTAAAGTTGGTGTTTAACGTGTCTGGCATAATCCCAACATAATTTTTAAACATCATTTTAATTTATTTCAGTACGTAGCATCTTCCAAATAACAATATATGCCCAGAAATGTATACTTGACCTCCCCTTGTCACCAAAAATTGTTTGAACGTTAAGCAACTTGTGTTACCTAGTGTAAAGTTCCTTTTCAGTAGCTTATTGCAAGTAAATCAGATCATTAATATTTATTTATTTCCATACACACATGTTTTCTGAATAAACAGATTCCTGGAGTTGCCTAAGGTGCCTATTTGACACCCTTTGTCAACAAATTATGCGTAAGCACTGAGGCTGCAGCTTAACTTGTAGTAAGTGTAGGACATGGTTTTGAATGATAAATTATTGAAGACTGCAAATAAATAAATTTTTATCACATTATTTATTCTTTTCTGTTTCTAAATATCACATGGCGGAATTAAACAATAACAGTCCGCTCGCTCACTCCACATTATGTCAGCTGGCCTTGTCAACAGTGCCTCTCATTCCGCCACTACCCAATGCCCCTACCTGTCACCAACTGACACATATTTTCACATGCCTCTCCTTCCAATGCTGCTTATTCCAATGCGCCAATCTTTCCACATCAAATTCTCCCAAACATTCCTGCCAAGTTTTTTCCATTTAAAACACCTGGTAATCCAGTTTTGTCCGTTCAAGTGGCCACAAAGCAAAGGAAGGCAACCTGCTGCTGTGGCCACCTCAATCCTTGCTCCAGGACCGACCAGTGTTGCCACACGTACAAAGTCTCAATCACTACCCACGTTCGCAGGCCTGCGCATTGAAGGCCCATTAGCATTTGTAGAGCACTGTACTTTACGCCTCCAGCACTATAGTGTTTTAGAAGAGTGGCCAAGCTGCATTGGAGTGCAACTCTACGGAGAAGCATGCTCTTGGTGGCAATCAATTAAACACTACGGCATGCAATGGTAGGAGATTTTGCACATATTCCAATGCCACTTTGGGGGTGTGTTTACGATGCTCCATGCGC
This sequence comes from Dryococelus australis, assembly GCA_029891345.1. Classification (NCBI taxonomy): domain Eukaryota; kingdom Metazoa; phylum Arthropoda; class Insecta; order Phasmatodea; family Phasmatidae; genus Dryococelus; species Dryococelus australis. The sequence continues at coordinate 166,890,554 of CM057009.1, read as the reverse complement.
AAAGCTGACTCACTCTATAGGAGCAACAGCCAATAGAAACTTTCCCCCCTTCAACATAAAGAGGTTTCACCCAGTTGCCAGAGCACAAAGTATTAGAAGTGGTAGCAGAAACAGTGCAACCTTATTACAGTTCCACGTTGATACCCTTACTTAACAGTAGGGTGGACAAACTCATGCCCGCTACACTCATTCTGGAACGGAACCCATGTCAACCATGCCGTGACCCTTACTCAAGCGCCACACGATGGTGCCACGAGCAAAACATATGTGTTGGTGAATCTCCAAAACTTCAATATAAACACAAAATATCATCTTTCAGCCAATCTAAGGTTAATATTTCAGTGACATCACCAGTGCAAAATTACAGCAAATCTGTACCCAAAACAAACAATAGTGAAAGTGCCAAAGTTAATAATGCAATGTTGGATAGGGACAAGCTGCTACCAACTGGCATATTGTGTGTCCCAACAAATCACACCTTCACAAAAACCAGTCAGCAAGCAGAATAAATAACGGTTTGGGAAATGGGAAGCCGGGGTAAGGGGGCAGGATGTTCCCAATACCCCAGTACCACACAGTGTTACCAACTTGATGCCACAACAAGCACTCATTAATCAAATCAGCAGTAGACAATCACTATTTATACGCATCCTAAATTTCATTAATAGCCGTCCTTATCACACACTCATTGACGTGGCAGAGTTACATAACTTTGTGTAACCACGTTTTGTACATACAGCAGACATCACAGCGACTTTGTGTGTCATCCGTGTAGCTACAAACGAACATACAGTAACTGCATCTGAACAAGCAACTATCACTGAACACATTTGTGACCTGGAAACCATAGCAGTCATAGTTACGTCAGATATCAGGGAAGATGATATTCTCTATGTACCCTGGTTATCCGTGCAAATTACCATTGTGAAACCTGCAGCCTTGTCACATCCACTTAGGTCTTAAGGAGAAATGCACAGTTTACAATGTGGACTGCCGTCCAGTGGACACAATACCTGAAGTTCAGCTAACGGAGTTTGACAGTTACATTCCTCCAGAACACAGTGGTGCTTTTCAGTAACTCCTTAATGAATGGCATGACGTGTTTGTGGCACACGACGGACTCTGGCAGACTACTGTGGCAGAGCATACATTCCCCTTGGGGCAAAAGTAGTCTATCTATACTCTATTTTACAGTTATCTACCACAGAAAGAAAAAATAACTAAACTGTGTCAATAGACATTACGGGACTCTATCCCCGCGTGTCAAGGGGTAAACAATTATTGTCGTGGTAACAGACAATTTCTCACGTTGCATTGAAGCATACCCAGTGACTAGTGTATGTGTTTCAAGCATAGCAAAAGTGCTACAGTCTGAATTTTTCCCATGTTGGAGTTATCCATCAAACTTATTAACTGATAATGGCCCACAGTTCACAGGATGTAAGTAGAGCAAATTTTTGAATGCAATAGGGAGTGTGCCATATTAAAACAGCTGTGTATCACCCAAGTGAAAACTCCACATAGCATCACAATCAAGACCTCAAGATGCAGCTACGTCTCTGTGTGAGTGAGGTACACATGAGTTGGGCCATATACCTACCTCTTCATCTTCCGCCTTTTTGTCAATGCTGCCACTGGCAAGTCATCAGCCAACGTATTACTGGGCCATAACCTTGTGCTTTCTGGTGAGTATAACTGCTTGCACGCAGTTGGCACCAGTGACCCAGCTGATAGTGACACGTAACAGGAGAGAAGAAAGCAGCATCCTATGCTCCCTCAGATCATCTGTCATGCATTGCACACAATCACCTTCACCATTATAATGCACTGCCGCATCAACTGCATTGGCCGAACCAGTACACCATAGCATCGGTACAGTGCAGTGTTCATGTGTGCCAGTATGAGGTAGGGCAGTGCTTATTATGCCTTGCACACCTCTCCCAGTGGTTTTGGAGCCACTGGTGAGTAACTCCACTGCTGTGTCATCTGCTGATCTGCTGCTGTGGCTGTGCTTGCTATTGTTGTGATGAGGTATCTCAATGTCAAGAGTGACACCAGAGATGTGATCGCCTGTTGAGATGAGATGCAAATTGCCTCAGTGAATGCACACCCGTCTTCTGTTAAGTTAGACTAAATTTGTTGATGGTTCAAAGCTTGTACATTTTAATGGTGTCCGCTCCATTTAGGTGCGAAACCAGCACAGAAATCTTTGTGCGCTGCAGACTGGGGATGAGAGCGCACATAAACCTGTTGTCTAAACCATAGATGTGGTGGTGAGAGTGTTGTCGTGGGAAGCCACTGTTCTATGTAGCAGTTTTTATGCGTGTGTACTCTCTCTTGCTTTCTCTCTCTCTCTCTCTAGAATGTTGGGTTAGCCTAGCTGCCTTCTACATAGGTGCCTGCACGTGCTGCTGCAAGTCACTCATTGTGCTGCCGCAAGTCACTCATCGTCCAGCCGTCAAAGGGGTTGGCACCCCCAGTTTCGCAGTCCGGATGCATTCATATATGTTTTGTACTATGCATTTAGCTTTCTATAATTTTATTAAATCACCCGGTACAAATAAAATAAAGAATGATATAATATTATATATATATATATATATATATATATATATATATATATAAGCATGTCTATAATATCATTCTTTCTTTTATTTGTACTGTGTGATTTAATAAAATTATAGAAAGAAAAAAAATATATATATGCCCAGAGGGAAACTACGTATAGTCCATTCCCGATTGGAAGCAACTTATGAAAATCCTCCTTTGAAAAAACACACTAGGCATAACATGTCAACCTGTTTTTTCAATAACCTGTATTCCACATATATATATAACACTGTGGTTAACTTGTATTATTGAATAAATGAAACTTTACCTTAATATCTTCTATAACTTGTAATATTTATTTCTTTTTAAATATGATTTAACAACAGCGAGAACAGCGACGTGTTGGCAACGACCAGTGAGAAATAGTTCAAAGTAAAAATATTATTTTAACCTATTTTTTTAGGATACTACTAGTAAATTAACCAGTGCCTATTGAAATATTTAAATATTTAGGTAGCCCTGATAACACATATCATTTTTACAGTTTAAAATAACAGCGGAAAATATTGTGAGTAGGCCGTAATGGTACGGTGTTGTTTTATCAAGCGAGAAAGCAAATGTCTGTTGAGCAAGACTTGTTGCTCTCTCTCTGTCTTTGTCTCTGTCACACTCGGGAAGTTTCACTTTGTTAGTAAGCAGTGAAATTATACATGTTTTTAATTTTACCATGTTTCATACTTATTACAGCAAAATAATGATTTTTGAATTTGTAATTTACAACTGAAAAGAGATTTTAATCTTTGAATACTTATTTTAATATTTTCAGATTTGATGGCGAGGCAGAAATAAAGTGAAGTTGCAGACATGGTGAGCCATGATATGGCGTGTTGCTTTGTTACCAAACGAAGCGTAAATTATACTCACTCAAAAAATACTTCAAATTATCACATCACGTTTGTAGACATTGTGTTTTTTAAACCTACCTAAGCAAGTTACGATGTTGTGATAAATCAGCGTTTCTGCAGTAGTAATAAATATACTGTTACGGTGCGTTTCATTAACCGCTGCGTGTGAAATAGCGTGGAGTGGATGCGTGGTGATCATTACGCTGGATCTCTGTGTGTGTGTGTGCGTGATTAAAAATATTTGATGTGAACTATTTATACATTTTAAATGTGAACTGTTTTTATGACAAAGTTTTTTATTTACATCCACGTCTGTTTATTTATCACAATGTTGTTTATTTATCACAATGTTGTTTATTTATCACAGTGTTGTACCTTTGCCCTGGGTGTTTGAAACACAGTCGTGTAATGTGATTTACCACCAATCCCAACAAAATAACCAAGTGCTGCCCCAATATATTTCAATAAACCTAATACACAGTAATTAGCAATACATATAAATATGAGCAGAATAAAAGTTACGGTAAGCTTATTTGTGTGCATGTTCACCGCTACATTTTTTAGTTTGTATGACAAAATATGAGTGACACAAGTTGCATACTTGATTTTAATGTCTTTTTCTTTGGACTGATTATTCCTTCGTTATTTGAACTGAGGCCATCCATTTAAAGGAATAACCCAACACATATATAACAAAAAGTTAATTACTATAGTTCGTTACCCCGCAGTTGTAACAGTGTTAAACACAGTCATAGCAAAATACTAACATGCATTAGATGTATTGTGCTATGTTGTAGAAAAGAAATATATTAATGTAAAATAACCGTAAGAACTGTCGACAAATCAGGCAATTTTTAAAATGTCATAAAGCTGACCTAAATAATGTTGGAGGTCTCAACTGTGAATAATCGTATGGAATGGTTTTTGGAATATGACAGAATTCTTTCAAAAGCTGTAAAGAGTAAACAACACATTTGACAGGTATAAAAGTAGAAATCACATTTCAATGTTTATGTTTAGGTGTAGTGAAAGTATACGAACACATGTACACACACAATTGCATGTAAACATTGATTTTGACAGATGCTACATGGCAGTCACATGACAATGTTTGTTTACATTTAGCGGAAGGATACAAAATTGCCCTGCAAGTAGATATTTAGCAGGGCTCCGAGAAAGTTGCTTCCAAGGGGGAATGGACTCTAGATATTTCACCGGAATCACTTCTGATGAAAGCAGCTAAGTATCCTATGACTACCGAAGTGGCAATTTCGTTTTTGATAGACTTTAGTGAACATAAAACTGCTTCTAATAATGGAAATTTTGGTTGTAGTTATTAATTACTATTACTCTATTATTATGTAGTAATTAATTACTCTGTGTAGTGATATTATAAACATCTTGAGAGTGGTTGGTGTGGTTATTTTCATCAAATGCTAGCGTGTGTATAATGTGGCAGCATTTTGTTGTTGAAAACACATGTGTGTTTTCAACAAACAATGTCAACATAAGCTATGAAGTCTTTTTTAGCAAATATTTTTTTTTTGCTACGCAGTAATACTGAGTAGAGTGTGAATCGATAATTAGTGTTGTTAAGGAAAATTTAACTTAATTTAGGATGGCAGTGAGCAATAAAACAGTTTATATTTCCTCTCTTAAGACAATTTCTTTATGTTCTACTGCAATAAACATTGTTCCGTTTTGCGTATCGTAATGGGAAAACCATAGCAACATTCAATGTGTACTATAAAGTATCCATCTCAATAGCTTACTTTGCAGTCTAGTGCCGTATCACGTCTCTGACAAAGTTCCGTTTAGCATATCCAAATTTGGCACCAATTGTTCCGTATTGCGTATCCAAGCATTTTTATTTCTCAAAATTTCTCTCACGAATTGCAAAGTGGTGTGCGCGGGATGTAAAATCAGAATGTTGAACGTCAGGTAAGTTATTCATTCCTCGCCAGATATAAACACGTTTCTCATCGAGCAAGACATTCTCAAATCGATGATACAATGTGAAAAATGTGGGGAAGGTGAAGCAAAACTTGTGGATAACAGGGGCTTGTTTTACTGGTGCCGATGGTGAATGGAGGATGGAACAAAATGCAATTTTAAAGTTTCGGCAAGGCAGGGCAGTTTTGTGTGTGATTCAAACTTGTCTCCGGGCAAGATAATCGAGTTGTGTTTACGCTGGTTCCTAATCAAATACCCTAGACAGCAGACTATAGTAAACCAATTTTTTTGTGCTCTGGAAATACGGTCGTCGCCTGGTTGAGTTTCTGTCGCCAAGTGTGCATAGACTGGATTTTGATGTACAGGAAATGCATCGGCAGGCCGGGCAAAGTGGTCAAGATTGAGCAGTCGTAATTGGGCAAAAGCAAGAACCGCAAAGGACGTAAAGTTCACGGCCAGTGGATTTTCGGGTAGTGCAGAGAGACGATCCGATGAAATTCTTCCTGGTGCCGGTGGAAAAGAGGTACGTGGCGACCCTGACCAAAATCATTCACAAGTGGATCGCTCCGGGCACAATGATACTTTGACTGCTGGTGCGGTTACAGCAATTTGGACATTCACGACTACCGTCATGTGCAGGTGAATCACAGGAGAAATTTGTGTGCAGCGAAAAGAGCGGAATGGTTAACACTTGAAACACGCTAAAGATGAAGAGGGGCGAGACGTAGAGGGTGCACACTCAAAACGTCTAGCTAAGTTGGTGTTCTGTGCGATACAGCATTCCCTGCTTTGGCCGACGGAAAACATCTTGGGTTGGCTACCCGGCAAAATACATCTGGAAAAAGAATCATGTGTATGGAGAACGACTGCACTCTTTGCTGATTGACGCCGCTGACATGCACAATCGGAATCGGCGCTGAGGAGATGGCGGCGCAGGGATCCTACTTTGGACAAGTATCTGTTTTTACTGTTGTTTTAATTTACAGGCACGAGCGAGATTGAATTGCTGTTGCAGTTTAAAAAAAGTTTAATTGAGTTGCTGTTTGATTTAATTTACAAGTGTGAGTGAGAGTATGTAGCTCTGTGTTTTAATTTTAAAAAAAGGTTAATTTACTTGCTGTTTGATTTAATTAAAAAATAATGTTTAATAGAGTTGCTGTTTGATTCAATTTAATACAGTTTGAATGTCTTGCAGTTTGTGAAACATTTATTCGCGATCTGGAAAAAAGACTAAAATAATCATGACCGGTTCAGCCAGCGGCGGATGCAATTGCATTCGTTGTTGCTTTTGCGGACTTTGGACCTGCCAGTTTCGAGTGTTGAGGTAATTTATAAAAAAAAAGTGATGGCGTACATACAAAACATTAAAATCTATATTGATACATTTATAAAAATTTGAATTTTTGACTGTACGCCATTTTACCATACCCTTTTAGTGATGGTGTACATGTGAAAAATTGTGTATTATATTGATACATTTATTTAATAAATTGATTTTTTAACGGTACACTGTTTTTTATACTATTTGGTGATGGCGTAGGTGTATAATAAATGGTTAAAATTATAAAATAATGTTAATAATTAATAAATATGCTCTTTTTAAAATAAATAAAAAATAATGCATCGTGAATTACGTGTATTAAAAAAAAGGAAGGAAAAAATGGTGAAAAAATAATTAATTTTTGGATACGCAATTGGAAATGTTTAGCAATAGTTACTTTTGGCACCCGGATATGCCACGGGTAACAAATGGGGTCTTTTACCCTATATTCCGTTTTCGGTTTGGATATGCTATAGGAAATAATAGGGTGTAGGTCAAAATTTTCCCTAGACTCTGATGGATACCCAATTCAAAACAAGTGGGGTGTGGCACCAATTTCCCCCCCTGCCTGCTTGGATACGAAATGTCGGCCTTTATGGTCCTATACGTTTTGTCACCTGGATACGCAAAGGGAAACTTTTGGTAAAAACTAGCTTTTTCAAGGTGCTCTGGATACGCAGGGGGAAACTTTGTATTTTATTTGGGCTTTTTCTGGGTCATGGTTGGATATGTAATTGAGGTTTTTTATCTCGACTTTTTATATCATTGGATACATAATACAGTGGTTTTTGAGCGATTTAGATACGCAATACGGAACCATCACCTTTTATACTTAGGGAAAAAAGAGTAATGTTATGGTTTCATCACTAAAGTGTGCATAAGAAGGTTGGGAGGTGTCTTTTATGGTATGTGACAAACTGTAACTCTGTAAGTATGCATAATGCTAAACAAATGAAGCAAACCTAACAACAACTTAAAAGTTTCATAAGTATTCACCTATGTTTGTGTTAATTTTTTTGTTGAATTTAGCACTATTTTTTGTTGGAGCAAATTAAAGTAAAATCCTTTCTAATTATAATAAGTTCACATTTAAAACATTTTTTAGCATAATAAACTTAATTATTTAGCACCTGACCAATAATAACATAAGTAAACATATAAGCATGTTTCTAAGTTTTCATGGTTAATAAACTTAAATTTGTCAGTACTTCTGAAACATATTATGACGGTTTCTCTATAATATTAATGTAGACATAGTTTTATCTTTTTGTAGCTAAATTTTAGTTATTTATTATGGTCAGTCATACATGCGCTGAATCTTATACATGAAATGCAGCAACCTGTTTGTGCACTGTTTTAATTCCTATTAAAATCTTATTGGTAGAAAGCTCCAGAGGTTGGCAGATATACCATATAACCATACTTCGTGAACATTTACTTAAGACTATCTGAAAAAATAAATTATGTGATTGGATAGCAGACTGAAGAAACAGACACAGAAATGAGTTTGTAGAGAATATAACACAACTTTTCGTGCCAACATTTGAAGTATGGTTTTATAATAAAAATTAAAAAGTTGATTCAAAGATGAAAAATTCAATTTTTAATGAACTGAACTTTCTGTTAGAACATGAACATTCATGGAATTTTACAATTTCAGCAACTAAATTTGTTGTCAAACTGAAACGTAAGTTTACATTTTCTGGTTGGTAATTGTTCAGAACTGTAAATATGTTACTGATTATATTTCCTTTTCATATTATTGACTACTAGATTAGTTATAAGTGTACACACTGCACAATTAGACTCTTCTTTGCTGCCAACAATTGTAGCACATTGTGCAGCTCACCATTGCAAGCTTTGGTGGCCGTGGATTTGCTGCAAGAAGTTAATTGTACAGGAAACATCCTGGCATTGAATTGTGCTATGGAACAGACTCACTGCCAGTTGGTGTTTTATTTACATATCATTGTTTAATTTTTGTTGCAGTCTACAATTCATTCCTGCAACATTTTCAGTGTTCTGGGCTGGATAGTTCCAGTATTTTCATGCCATGTTTTACACAATAATTGTTTTATGTTTCTCATGTGCTCTGCTTCTCATCTTAATTTTAATGGGTGTGTTAATAAACTGTGTATTCATGCATGGTGAACATAATTTGCATGTGTATAGTACATTATAAATTCTCAATTTGTGGCTGTAGTAATGATAAAATTTTACCACATTGTGGTTTTTGAGTAAGTTATCTCTGAACTAACCTGCTTGTGTGTGGTACATGTGGTTGGAGTTGTTGTTGCGGGTATTTTTACTGTACCTAGCAGTTAGGGCTACTGGGAGGTAAATTACTTGAGGTGGATGACGTGCATAGACCTGTGATAAAACTTTGCCCATTGCACTTCATATGTTGAATTTAGACATTTTAAGGTGGCAGAATGTGCAGACCTGTAAATATGTGAATACAGGAGAAGAGCACTATAATGATTATGGACAGTTATGACACATTGCCAGTTGCAATAATTTTTGAATGCACAGCAGTGTTCTATATAAAATTCACAGTTGATACAATAGTTTAAAATGAGGGCCTTTTTTAGTACTCTCTAACAATTGTATCGCTCTTTGAGTTGAAACACACATAAATGTTTTCATTTTTTGTCTGCAAATATGTCGGGTAAAGAGAATATAATTGACATTTCCTTCTTTCGTATACACCAAAGACCTCATACACACAAAAGGAAGGAATAAAAATTTGTTGCATCCCATTATTCCCCTTCTATCTTCTATCCACTCCACCTCTTGGAATTTGGTTGGCTATTGTCAAACAGAACTGCAGTCACAGAAATAAAGAGGGGAGGAAGAAAAGTATTAATCACATGAGCACCTAAAAGAGGGCAGGTAGTAAATGAGAAAGGTGGGTTCCAAGCAAAAGTGAGATGAAGAGATATGGCAATGGAAATAGAAAGTGGATATTCTGCTGAGAAGTTGGTTCATTTTCTGTAAGCTATTGCCTTATGTGAATGATGGTCATGTGGGGAAATGCCTTTTTTATATGTGCTACATTGTGTTCAGCAGCTAACTTATGAACATCCATGTGTCTAACGACATTCACAAAACACAGTGCCCATGAAATGTGTGTGTGATTAAACTGCATGAAAATATGCTGCACAGACGTTTTCAGGTATAATGATAATTCACTGTAGTGATATTTAATCTTGTCTGTGTCAGTTGTGGTATAGTACAGTTCCACTGTATTTTTCATTTTTATATTAGTTTCTAATGGATTAGTGTTTAGTGGACACATTGCACAATTTGAATCTCCCATGCTACAGATGTGGGTAATCATATTATTCAATACATTGTTTAGCCCAACATCATAGGAGTTGGTAGCCCTGGGCTTTTAGTAGAAATTTTCTTTGCGAAGCATCATGCTAGTGAGTTGTATAATGCTGTAGGCTACCAGTCGGTTTTTTTTTGCAATGTATTTTATTATTTCGTTACTTGTTACAGTTCATTCTTGCTACAACAGTAATGTAATACACAAATAATGCAGCTTGGTTGCTAAGGGGCGGGGCATGCTGGATTTGAGAGAAACCCTGATCCATGGTGAGCAATTCAGAATGAATGTGCCAGCTCATCTACGGCGTGGGTGAGCACGTGGAGACTGTATCTCAGGGCAGTAGCAGGTCGACAGCCATGTGGCGCTTCCCTAGCAGCACACGTTATTGAAAGAAGTTAACACAAAGTTCATTTAGCACACTTACGCAGTTCATAAGCTGAGCACATGGGGTTTCTGGAGTGAGCCAGATCCCGAAAATACGTTAAATACACACAATAAAAATAAGACAAGGTCCATCTGAAAATGTATATTGACTAAGCAAGATTACACTACGTGAAAATACACTGTGTCCCACGAATAAAGTGGGTATGGCATACCTGCCATAGGCTGACATGGCGTAAAGCACTGTTAAGCATGAGTGAAAATTAAAGGTAGTTAAATCTCCGGGGTCGTGAGTCTAACAGAGATGAGATTGCGAGCATGGGGTAGCAAAAATTACAAAAAGGTTCCGGAATCAAATAATCTTACTATTGTTGCTGAAATGTCCACACAAAGAAGTCAAAGGCCCCAGCGACGCTGCCTGCTGGTCTAGACTGAAGATGGTGGCTTAGAGATCCCGATGCCTAATGGAGATCTCCCACCAACACTGTGAGGGAAATACAAAAATACATACACTTGAACAAGTGTACATAGAAAAGCACTCAAAACCACAAAATAAAGTTTTAAGAAATTATGAAGGTAATCCTGACATAAGCTTTAAATTAATTAAAGTTCGGTGTTATTGTTGCTTTGCGACTTGGATAAAATGAAATTACATGGAAAAACCTGGACTGGCTAGCAAAGCATTTTAAAATCATTATAAATTAACACATTAATTGAACATTAAGTCGGAGCATTTGAATTGGTGCATGGGGCATGGCGGATGCCGAAACTGCCTAAATAATTTACGTCACACATTAAAAAAACTGAGAAATAGAAATATGCCCTTTTCAAACAAAATACGTATGACATGAACATTGCAAAATTATGTTATGATTTTAGAGCATCTCATGTCATTGGTTAGTAAACATATGTAACCCACATGACTTTGCACTCTTAAGCTTATTACATTCTATTTATGGGAAGCTCAATGGTGACAACACTTTCCCTTTTATTATTTAGACTCTGCTTTCAGGGGCACATACAAAAATAGCACAGTAAACACATATGGGTGAGTTTATTGTTTGTATGGTGTCAATCGGGTTTGATCTGGTTCACAGATTGTTTCATGCATGAATGATTTGGATGACCCGTACACTGCACGCACGGCCGTGCGTGGCTGATGCAGGAGCAGAGTACCAGTGGGCTGCATCCCGAACGGGACCCCGAGGGTGATGTCACAATATTTGCACAACACTAACAATTTTAGTGCTTGTTTCAATTTCTTGAATTAGGCCCATGCACATTTCTGGAGTGCTGTCATTTGACTGTTGTTTTGGAGTTTCAGTATTTGTCAAAGTCTAACTTTCCCATTGTAGTATTTAAAATGTCCCCATTATGTCTGCCTTTCAGTGTATCAGATTTCTTAAAATATTCTGTCATTTTATAGCAAATAAAAAAAAAATTATTGCTAGAGACTAATTTCCCATGTGTTTTGCTGTTATAGAGATTTCTATACATGTGATTTGCGCATTATCTGAATACAAAATTATTCGTAATAAAGGTTTTAATTTTCATTTCAGGAGGACGTCCACCAAAGGCTTTAGTTGGAGCAGCAAAGCGAAAAGCAAAAATCCCAAGAAATGTAAAGCCAAAACTTCATGGTGCCAATTCAACTTGCAATTCTAAACATACAGAAGAAATAGTTGATTCCAAGCCTGAGCCAGCAAGTTTGGAAAGCTTTGCAGAGGTTGAATGCAACAATAAAATTAATGAACATTTCAAGCATGGTTTCAAAATGAGATGTGATGTAGGTAATGGTAACACAGATCAAAACAAATGTGCAAGTGCAGAAGATAAGATGTGGGACTCAAAGAAGGGAAAGAAGGGAGAAATGAGCAAGGTGCCATCTATTTTCAGGTTAGTATTCACCAGGGCGGCCAACATTTAACTGAAGGTCAATTATAAAGTTGTGAACTGCTGGCACTCGTAGTGTGTGTTTTGTTTGTATGTTTGTCTTCATCATTATTCTAGGTTTTGTAGCTGTTAGGCTTGTTAGGGGTTCGCTGGGACTCGAATCCACAATCATCTTTTTGGCTGGTAATCAGCAGAGGTGCCAACCTGTACGATTTGTCCATACAATGTATGATTTTATGTCATATTATACTATTGTATGGCCGCATCATTTATTTATATGAATTACCACATATATCACTAATCAATTTTGCTGGTAGTGCAGGCGGCAAATTGGTTGCAATGGAATTTTCAGTGAAAGTCTTAGGGGATAGTGTAAATAGGAAAGTACATTTCGGATTTCTATAGCTTCTCAAGTGGTTGAAACTGTGGCTGAAGGTCGCTACATCAACTATCCATTATGGCTTCTCTCTACCATAAAAATGTTGCAAAAAATTATACTTAAAATTTAGCTTTATCTTAGGATATTCGTGAAGTAATAACATTTCGAGTGGTATCAATTTTTTTGAGCTCATGCCCTTTCCTGTGTCATCTGAGATATTACCGAGTGCTTCCAAATATGAACAAAGTGACAAAATAATTCCCGCATTTAAGTAGCAAACTTGCAAGTGTCGTAGAGTGCTGGAGTGTTGAGTTAGTGGATGTGTGATTATATTAGTTTATTTGAAGTTAAAATGTATTTAACATCGCTGTAAATTGGCTAATGGAACCATGAAAAAGAAATTGTATAACTAATGTTTTGATAGTTACAGAACAGAGTTTTCATGGGTTACTCATTCTACGAACGGAATCAATTTAGTTTTGTTTACATTGTACCGGTGATATTAATGTTCCTCATGGAGGCAAGAACAATTTGAAAGTTCGTGAAGCAGTTGTGGGGGGTCTTAAATTTGACGTTATGTTCTCATAACTAACACACCTGCAATTAGGCTACCACCTGGTAGTGAGCTCTCTTACTTCTCCCTTACCTGAGTAAATGCCTCATCCACTCCCTTCCTGAACTTTCCAACCCCTTTAAAGTTACCAATTCCTCCCGCATCACATTCCACTCCCTCAGGCCTCACAAGCATAGACTGTCTACTCTGCTCTGTTCTCCTCCACACCCCCTGAAGCTTCTCGCTGTTGTATTCTCTCCCTCCAAACACCCCCTTACTTATTTGGCAGTGTAACCTTCCCCGCCCTTCCTCTTCATTCACCAACCTGTACATCCTAACCAGCCTTTCAACTTTTCTCTGGTCCTTCAACGAGTTCCACCCCATTTATTTCATCATCACTGATGGCATATAGTTCCCTTAATGCTACCATCCTGCCCCTGTCTTCTCCACCTACCCTTCTTTGCACCTTCTTCATCTTTCGCACCTCCACCTCCATGTACGGGTCCCATACTGCGGCAGCATATTCTAACATCGGCCGTACCGTTGATGCCATATGCCTTCTCCTTACAGAAAACTCCCTTCGGCACCCTCCCCAACACATCCAGAGCCCTTCTTCCCTTTGCAACCATCCTCTCTACCTTTTTTTTCCATTGGAGGTCTCCCTGCAATACAATCTCTAGATACTTATATTCTGCTGCCTCTTCTATCTCTTGCTCCTCCCATCTGGACATTCTCTGCTTATCACCTTCTTCCTTGTAAACCTCACTACCTTAGTTTTTCTTACATTTATCTCTTCATTTCATTTTCCATGATCCACCACCATATCTTGTCGATGTCTGCTTGTAAGTACCGCCTTCCACCTTTTACACTTCTGCATACACAACACAATCATCTGCAAAGTGCAAAGAAACTTATTTTTCCCCTAATCCCGAAACCCATGTCATTTACCAGTATGGTAAACAACAGAGAACACAGTATGCTTCCCTGCGGTACCCCTGACGTAAACCCCCCTTCCTCCGATATTGCCTCCCCCACTTTCACCCTCTGCCTTCGCCTCCTGAGGAAGTCTCCAATCCATTCAACTAACTACTTGTCCGGTATCAGCTCTTCCACTTTCTTCATCAATGTTCCATGGGGCACTTTATCAAATGCTTTCTCAAAATCTATGAAGCAGGCATCCACCTGCTTTACCTCATCAACTATCTGCACCAGATCCTCTAACAGCCTAGCTAGCTGTGTCTCATATGAATAACCCTTCCTGAAAACATGTTGTGACTCCTCCAACCAATTCGTCTTGTTCATAATATTTACCACATACTGAACCACCAGCCTCTCCATTACACCACCATCACATCCTTCCAACCTTGTGGTAAATTACCCTTTACTAAGGATTTGTTCTCCAAATATTTCACCATCTCTCTCCCACCAAACTTTAGTGCTTCGTTTCCTATCCATTTATCATATCCATATAGAAATTACCATTTCTATCTTCCACTCCCACATCTTAAACTTACTAAACAACCCCTGATCACTATTAGCCCCCCCAATTCCAATCCTCCGTTGCCTCAAACACTGACAAGTACTGGCCTTGCAGCATCTCCGATTTTTCTTGTTCATTTGTCGCAGACCTACCATCCCTTCCTTTCAGCAGAGGGATACCTTCCTCTCCTCCCATTACCTTGCTTACATACCTAAACAATTTCCCCAATTCCTGTCTTTTTCTTCTTCAACCATGTTCTCTTGAAATACGTTCTTTGCCTGTGTGATCAGCCTTTCAAACTCCCATCCCATCTGTTTCATCATTTCCTTGGATTTTTCATCCCTTCATTTCTCCACTTTGCATGTTTTTTTCTACATTTCCTCTTAATTTTTAAAATATCGTGATAATAATATGGTGTATCTCATCCAGGCCATAATCATTTCTTTGGCACAAATTTCTCAAATATATCCTCTATTATTCTTCCTCACTTCCCTCCATAGACCACTTTTCAGTCCTATCCCTCAGAAAGATTTCTGCCCCTTTCTTGTCTCTTCTCCCAAACTGCCACACCAACCTTTCTGCCATTTGCTCTTCCCTCATCCTGCCAAGTCCAATTTCCACAACAGGAATATGATGGTCGCTTATGCCATCCAATACTACTGCATCTACTACAGCATTCCCAGGTCAGACCACCACCACATCCAGCACTGACCCTACACACTCTTCATTCTAACTCGTAGGTGTTTCTGCTACCTGGACCAAGCCTCTGTTGACTAACTTTGCTGCCATTCTCTGCATCATGCTACCCATTCCTTTTGCACCCTCTATCCATATCACACATTTCATATTCAAATCCCCTGCTACACTAACCCACTGCATGTCGTTCTGTCTATCGACCCTCTCCTTGATAATCTCAATTGCATGCCATCCCTGTCCTGGCAACTCAATTTAATTTCCATTACCTCGACAACCTCACTAACCCATTCTACCACCCCTTTAGCCCCTTCCTTACACACACCATTTACACCTCTTCTCCCATTCCTGTCTCTTCTGAAGATGGTGAACTTATGCTGCCTACATTCAATGCCCAGCACTTCCTCATTCAGCCAAATCTTCAAAGCTAACACTATATTCGCACCATATCCTTCAACCTTTCCTCAGAACCCCTCCAGCCTTTGTACACATTCCTACAGTTCACCACCATTATTCCTATGCTAACACTCTGCTTTACACTTCCTACTTTGGTTACCTTTTATTTCCACCCTGCTGCCACATCAGTGCTTTCATCTCCATTTCTGTATATATCTGTTTCCTAGCCCCTCTTTAATTGCTATTTAAACACTTGCTGCTCGGTCCTGACCCTCTCCCTACAGCCAGCTACTTCCCTACCTAGTAGATCTCCCAGCATCGTATTTTCCTGCTCTATCGGGTGAACCCTCTCATAGACATCCCTCACAGCCACTGCCCTCCAGCATGTTAAACCTTTTCTAACCAACACGCCACTGACTACTGCCGTAGCTCTTGGGAACTTCTCCCATACGTTCCTCAGCAACCTCCTGAGGTACTGCTCTACTTCCAGCCCCATCTCTTTCGAGCCGGGTCATTTCACCCCACGTAAATTAAAACAACCCTTGCCACCCTGCTACCTCTCATATTATTAACTCTTTCCTCCAAATACCTGATATTTGCACCACCAAATGCTGCTTTATACGTATTAACTTTCCCGATTTCTGTCAACTTCACCTCCTTTACAATAGAGCTGCCTAGAAAAACCACCTCTACAAAATTTTCCTGCTTTGTGTCCCTTCCATCTAACTGCCTCCCCTTGTCTACTTCACCTCTTCCTTGAATCCTGCCACCAGCCTCCTCCTGTACCACCCTTTTTTACTTCACTTTGACTGTACCTTCTCTTTCCTCTCACCATGAATTATACACTTTGTCCCAATTTATGCATTTTCCACCCACCTGCCTCCCACTGTCTACTTCACCTATTACTTGATCCTGCCACCAGCCTCCTCGTGCACCACACTTGTTTACTTCCCTTTGACTAGCCCTTCTCTTTCCTCTCTCACCACAATTTGTACATTTTGTCCCGCTTTATGCATTTTCCACCCACCTGCCTCCCCCTGTCTACTTCATCTCTTACTTGATCCTGCCACCAGCCTCCTCCTGCACCACCCTTGATTACTTCCATTTGACTAGCCCTTCCCTTTCCTCTCTCACCATGAACTGTAGACTTTGTCCATCTTTTTACCCCTTCCACCCACCTGCCTCTCCTTGTCTGCTTCGTCTCTTACTTGATTCCTGCCACCAGCCTCCTCCTGCCCCACCCTTGTTTACTTCCCTTTGACTGGTCCTTCGCTTTCCTCTCTCATCACGAATTGTACACTTTGTCCCGCTTTATGCATTTTCCACCCACCTGCCCCCCCCCCCCCCCCCCCCCCCCCTGTCTACTTCATCTCTTACTTGATTCCTGCCACCAGCCTTATATCACTCCCTTTGACTAGCTCTTCTCTCTCATCACGAATTGTACACTTTGTTACGCTTTATGCATTTTCCACCCACCTGCCTCCCCTTGTCTTCACCTGTTATATATGATTCCTCCGACCATGCTCCTCCTGCACCACCCTTGTATCCATCGCTTTGACCTTCCCTTCTCATTCCGCTCTCACCATGAACTATACACTTTGTCCCGCTTTGTGCACCATCCACCCACCTGCCTTCTCTTGTCTATTTCATCTCTTATTTGATCCTGCCACCAGCCTCCTGCTGCACCACCATTGTTTGTACACTTAGTCCTGCTTGCTGGTCTGTGCTAATCTCTCCCCCCTTCCCCCCGACAAACCCAGAGCCCAGCTTACTGCTTCCATTAAATCCTGTTCCCTACTTACTGTTTCCTGTTTATCTATTTATGTTTTCTTCCTGCTGTCTATTGTCACCTTTTTCCTTTTACTATTATCACTCCTCTAACATACTTTGCTCCCTAATATAATGTACTGCCTTATCCCTTTCTACTGCCTCCAGCTCCTATATCCTCCTCCTTAATCTTACCACTTCCATCTGTGCGTCTCTTCTCCTTTGATTTTCCTCATGCAGTTCCTTCTGTAGAAAGCTTGTATTTTGCGTAAGTCATCCTTTATGTCTTCCACCTCCTCTTCTAACTTGTCCAACCTTTTTGCTAGTCTACACTTACCAATTTCATTTCTGACATTTTCTTCCATCCTCTCAAACGTGTGCATCATTTCTCACTCTTTCCTTCTCATAGATTCTCCCATTTCCACCTCTCCCCATTAGCCACTTCCAGCCTTGTCACTGGCACACCCTCTACAACATTCCTCATCAGCATTTCCCATATCAAGTTTTCACCTTCCCTACCTATTTGTGTTTCTTTTTCTACTGTTCATTTTATTTATTACCACCACCGCTATTCCCTTTCCCTCATCACATTCCTCACATCTCCACTCATGCTCATGTACTGTGTTCAGTTCCCCTCTCTCTGATCTCTACACAGTAATTAGTAGTATTTAGTAATAATAGTAATACCCAACAGTAGTGCAGAATGTGAAAGGGTGTTCAGTTCTGTAAAAAAATAAAAAATAAAACTGCTTTTAGTTCTATGACAGTCAAAGTTCTTAACAGCGTACTGTTGGCTAAATCTGGTGGTCAAAAGTGCTATAAACAAGATTTTGATGTCAGTTTGCTGAAAGTTGCTAAATATGATATGAGTACTTCATTGCAGAAGTAACCCATATAAGAGGATAATCATTGTAAATATTTGTTTTTTGTGGGTTTTGTCTATTTCTAAGGAAAAATACTTTGATTAATAAGTTGAGTAATTATTGCTGGATTCTAAATTTTGACCAAAGTGTTGTGTTATTGATCTTTTGTATGTTTGGTACCCATTATGTGCGGAAATTATCGATGTTAGGAAATTTGTACAATTTTAAGTTTTCAAAACTTGGCTGTTATGAATCAGGATCTGTCTCCCATGTACTATTTTATTTATGACCAACTGAGATTGTGCAGGGTTGGACTTGCATTCAGAATGGCCAGAGTTTGATTTCCTGTTGAATAATCCTAGTTTCAGTTTTCAGTGGTTTTCTGAAATTGCTTTAGAGTATGCAAGGTTGCTCCCTTGATGTTCTATTCTCTCCAGTCATTTTTGGCCAAGTAACTGGTTTCATATCTACTGGCACTGCTGTGAGTAAGATGTTAAGCCTAACATAACATAATAATAAAAAATGTTAAATATATTGTAAAAAACATAAAAATGGGGTAAAATGCCAGATAGTAAAAGATATGTAAAATACATGTACATAGTTTATGAACATTTCTCTCTCTGTCTTGCACCAAATTATCTATTGTAAGTTTTATATTATCTCCCTTTTATCTGTGTTTATGTAACATTTGCATCATGTTTTTTATATGATACTGGTTCAAGCCAACTATCTCCATTCAGCTCATGAGGTCATGAACTGAACCTCTGAAACAAAATTATCCTTCCATGTTACTTCATGTAAATTTGGACAGCAGATTAGGAAAATTAGTTACATATTTTATTGTATTACTGAAAGTGTAATGTTTGTGGTAGTTGCATGTCAAAATAGATTTCCTTTAATGTTATACATACTAGAGTGAGAATTGATGTGGTAAAAATTTATATATGTTGGTAAAAGTGTCACTGGTTTTTTGACAGCCATACAGCACTTTAGTCATTGGATTTCAGTAGTGTAATATTATTGTTAGGCTGTGTAAGTATCCACAGTGGACTGGAAGAAGGAACTAAGCTAAGCTGTCATAAGCACCAGGGTGACAAATATGAGTGTGTGTCCATAGGTGGGATTGTCATGTGTGCGGGCAGATGTGCCCCAACTGGAACTCACTGTCGATACATTGTCGTCGTGTGCACCAGCAGGCAGCGCATGTCGTGTGTCTGTGTGCCAAGGTGCTTGCAAGTCGGGCATCCATCATCAAACACAGACTGAAGCATACCAATGGCTACAAGTACAAGTACGTGTCCTACTTTCACTCTCCAGCCCTCAGGGTGTATTTTAAGTTATTCGTAAATTTTTCGTTTTCCTAATTTTCGAAAGCTTTGGAAACAAATAAAATCTTCAAGAAAGGCAATTTGGTATTCTAAGTCATAATTCATTACTGCCCTCCTAGACTTCGGCAATGTTTGGGTTTTTGTTAGTGAAGGCAGGATGGCAACACTATGCACATTAATTATGAATAATTAAGATTGAAAACATTAATAAACCAAAGCAGTAAAGCACTTAAAATATTTAGTTTGCTTTTGGCGTGTTTTAAATATTAGTATTAAATACATAATGTGTTTTGGGAAAAAGGTATATTTCATTCGTCAAGAGTGTCAAATTAGCTGATGACATTGTTCTATTTTGTAACTCGGCTGGACGTGTGATGTATTACACATAAATATACTTTAATTTCGTCATCTCTGAGTTGAAATAGACATGCATGTACACCGATAAGAGAGAGCAGAGAGAACTATGGCTGTTACATGCCCGGAGATTTTTCTCAATGACCAGTTTGCTGTTTGGCTGCAAGCTATTTAATGTTATTAATAATACCAAGATTAAAAAATAAGCAATGGACAACAAACTAGATGCTGTTGTGTTTCTTGTGGATTTTATTAATATCATTGTATGAATTTTCACTCAATTATTTTTAAGAGAAACTATTTTGGTTGTAAACCACCAATAATTATTTACAGTTTAGCCCTACCTATCTTTTGATTTATGAACTACATTGTTCAAAGCAAATTTTTAAAATAAAATCAGTGTTTATGATCTCTTATTTTATTATAAACAACTGTAATATTCTAATAAATTCTCTCACAATAGCCATCCTACAATGCTGCTTGGATAGTTCACAAATTAAAACAGAAAGGTTAATTGGTGCTTTAAAAAGATTTTTTCTGAAATAATTTTTATGTTGCTGTAATGCATGAAAGCACATTACATCATGATTCTCTTCTTTCACAGTCCAAAAAACCTATCTGTTACACACATCAGCCAAGTTTTTATGATAAAACTCTGTAACAAAGGCACAAATGGCTTTGTTTTCATTTCGAGTTTCTTGACGAATATAGTGACATCAAACGAACACTAGAATGCATTTAGAATAGCTCCTTTCGTTAGTAAACTAAAATTTCTGTAAGCACAAATATTTTTGTTGAGAGGAAACAAAACAAATAACTTAGAATAAACCCCCTGATCTAGGTATTCTGAAGAGGTTGCGTATCAGGTATCTTACTTTGTGTAACTCTGCAAAGGAACTGCATTCTTCTTAGTACAGCCACAATTCAATTAGACTTTTTGTGCATTTATAATGCATGTAACTCAGTTGCCTGGTTTGTGTTACATCATCTTAAATATAATATTCTTTAGTCATATATTATTTCCTTGGTTTATTTTCATAGTTACAGTACTTGAGGAAATCCAGTTAAATGCTGAATAGAATTAAAACACACTGTTAGTGTTAAATTAAAAGAATTTATTCTCATGTTAGGTTCCAGCAGCCCTCAACAATGCTAACCTCGTTTGGAAGAAGTTATTATAGAAGTAGCTGTTTATTTCTCCCTCCCAATATGGGGACAAGAATCCCCTTAGTACAAGGTGGTAGCACTTGCAAATTCTGTCTCCACATTGTGTTATTATTTTGTGCTACCTCCAGCATTATGGAGGGGAATATTTGCTAAATCCTTCTGCTCATTGCTATCATAAATTCCTACATCTCAGGCCACGTTATAACATAACTTTACTCCACTGGGGCATAGTTCCATATTTTGCAAACAGGTTCTCCAAATGTATGTCAGTAAAGATAGTTCCAGCAGCATGATGCATTTAACTAATTGTCCATCTTGTAAAGCTGAGCTGAAAAAATGATTTCTTTTCTGTAGCTGTAGGCTGTTCACAGTTAATTGAGCAGTTTTGACAAATGTCGCTGCCATACCCACAGATTATTTAACGGGCACACTGAGTTGTATACACCCCGAGTAGAGTTGGTTACAATGGAAGGAAAGTAGTTCCAAATCTTAATGTTGAATTAAGAGTGTTATGTAAGTACAGTAAAAACCCGGTATAATGCGGCTGTTGGGGGACATAACTCAGACCCGCGTATAGCTTTCCGCGCTATTCTGGGAGTAACCAAGTACAGTAGCAAAAGAAACCAGTGTTCTAATATGGCGTGGCACCTATCTGTCAAACACGGAGTAAGTGTTGTTATTTACCGCCGTAACTCGTCAAACGTTTAGCTCCTTGCTATCAGAACTTTATTTTTTTATCTGCATCACTGGACATGACAGCACCCAAGGGAGAGAAACAGAAGAGAAACACGCTGTGATGAAGGGTCACATGCATTCAAGCAAGAATAACTAAAAAATACTGCATTTTCCAGGCAAAGGATGCACTTATTTCACCAAGGGTGATGTTCGCTGTGAGTTGTTTGTCACGCGGGTTATAGAAGGGAATTCACCCCTCCGCCTCCAGCTGGGCCGGTATGGGAGGAAGTGAAAATGAGAAAAGAATGTTTATGTCCAAAGGTCGAATGTACACTTTCTCTGCAGATGGGATCTATCAGTGCCTCACGTGTTGTGAAACATGTCGCTTACATCTCTGATTTACATTTTACAAAGGAAAACTAAAACAAAAAAAAGCTAATAATATGTGGCATGCAAAGAAAGACAGCTTTTCTGCAGTAAGTCTTGTCCATAATAGCTCGTCCGCTCTGAATTTTTTTTTTCGAAAATCAGAAGACATACCTTATAGCTGGTATATATACATTATATTCAAAGTGTCTACATCATAATTATAATGATTATGTAGAGCTATATGCCATAGGAGATTAATTATATGCCTGTAAATGACTTCGAAGCATGAATTTTGAGGCCTGCCTCAAATTTTGGATTTTTTTTTTTGAAAATGGTTATATAGAGCTATACGCTGTAGGAGATTAATTATAGGCCTGTAAATGACTTTGAAGCATGAATTTTGAAGCCCGCCTCAAATTTCAGATTTTTTGCTTTGAAAATAGAAACACTACCGCATAGCTGGTATATATACATTATAATCAAAGTATTCACATCATAATTATAATGATTACGTAGAGCTATACCCCGTAGGAGATTAATTATATACCTGTAAATGACTCTGAAGCATGAATTTCGAGGCCTGCCTCAAATTTCTGATTTTTTTCGTCGAAAATAGAAACACTACCGCATAGCCGGTATATATACATTATAATCAAAGTGTCTACATCGTAATAATAATGATTACATAGAGCAATAATCTGTAGGAGATTGACGCGGCGGCTTGCTATTGTCACTTGTGCCTGGATCGTCGGGTCTGGGCAGCTGTCTGTCGGTTGCTACAAGATTATTCTGGCGGGCAGCGGCCAGATAGCCACCGCCACTGCCATCGTTACATACCCGGTATTGAGAAAACATGCTGTTTTATGCAATTCGTGTCAATCTGTTAAATTTATATGAAATTTAGGCGGCATGTTGGCCTCTGCACTGGCCTGATGAGGCCCGGCAATGTTTACGGTAATATAAAAATTTTGTGTGGTATACTTGGAATATTAACCATCCCAAATTTTTCATCAAAAACTTCTGACATGGCCAATACACGCACACGGCCTTACTCGCCAATATGGTAATATAAGAACACATTTTATTTCCATATACAGAAAACCATACAATATTGGCTGTAATGAATCAGTAAAATCTATCTCAGCGCTGAAAGGAGGGAGAATGCATGCCCACATCCTCCGCTTCGTACATCAATGTCCCCAACTCACGACCACCCGACGACAGACCACAGGCTTACCTGACCACACACTTTCTACTTACTTATTTATTCAGGTCGGGTGACATAAATTGCCCCGCGGTTTAACCGAATCCGAGGTATACCGGGCCGCGGTATACTGGGCTTCCACTGTATTTGTGAATGTGAAATTATTTATTTTGCTAAGTTTTTTAAATCCTTATAAGTGAAAGAAAAATACTTTATTTTGTAATAATGTCCTAGATCACTTGACCAGTGCATGAATAAAGTCATCAGGTGCATGACAATGGTAATTGAACATATGGTGGAAGAATACAAAATGTGCTAGCGAGTACACAATTAAATCTCATTGTTATGACCACATGCTAGTATTCAGAGTAACCACCCTTCACATCACGGACAGCAGCTAGACGAACTAGCAGTGACTCAGTCAGGTGTTGATAGGTCTCCATGGGTATCTGGAACCATGCTGTCTGCAGTGCATCCCACAACTGTTGAAGGGTGTGTGGCAGAGGAGATGGACAGTGAACAACGGAGGTGGTCCAACAGATATTCTATTAGATTGAGATTGGGGCTGTTTGGGGGCTAGGGAAGAATTTTGAAGTCTTGATTGTGCTCTTCCAGCACATGCAGACACTTCTAGCCGTGTGGAAAGGCGCAATAACATGCTAGAAAATTCTATTGAGATGCCTTCAGCCCCTTGGTGGCATCAGGAGTTTCAACAATGCCTCACTCGCATTCTTAATTACAAAACACCTGAACAGTATCCCCGATGGGGTGGAAAGCAATCTCGTCTTAAAGTTTCTCATATACCGTGCCCCATATATACATACTATTCGACACTCCATTTAGTATTGTGCAATTACTGTTCCAAAGCATTCAGTTAACAGTTCTTTAAGGTGGTTCAGAAAGAATGTTCTCTTAGACTCGTTTTCAGTGATTTCTATACGTTTAATAATTAGTTGGTCATTACATTGTCTCCATCAACATTACTTTTCTTTTCACAGTTATTATAAAAAGCATATTAAAATTTCTGGGCCCTCTAAAAAAATGATATTTTATATCCCTTATGATTAAATTCATGAAAACACATGCCATTAAAAATGTGCTCCATTTGCTCGCACACATAACACCATCAACGTCAATAAGCATGAATTAATTTTATTTTCTGACAGCCTGAATACTAACATATTTTGGCCTATCATTTGACTACAGTTTATTTTAAAAGGAATTGTGCGGGTCTTCGCTCTAGTGGGATCATCATTCTTTACACAGTATGACGACTTTCAAAGGCAATATAAAAACTTGTTCCAGCAAACCCCGTCACCAAAAGGACGTCGTGGACATACCTTATGCAGAAGCACGTCAACACGTGCACACAGGAACACGACAGCGAGTAGACCAGCTGTAGCCTTACATACGGAAAACCAAAAGTGATGCCTCAGGAACAGCTGTGGTAAATTTTAGTTGCCATCTTATGTGGCCCGGAACTCACCAGGAATACTTCTGTGCATGGTCACCTTGTCCGGCATCAGATCTTCCACGCTGATGTTCGAATCACGCTCGTGCATAATTAGAGACTCGTAATGAAATATTCTTAGGCATTGGGTAAGCCCTGTGCAAATCTTCTAAATAGAAATGTTTTTCACATGACCTGCATATATATTCATGTAATTTAAGTAGTGGTGTTTAGTTCTCATTATATTTCTCAAAAAGCAACTTCACGTCTGTGGCACTGTCTGAATTTCACTTTTCACACACCGCACGGCTTCGCAGTATAACCATTGCCCGACTCATATTACACAAGTAACCCACTCGGCGTCCAGCCCGCAACTAGCCTGCTGCTCGACTCACAGCTGACTGCCATATCGCACACTGGCTGCCACTACACCCGCGCAGCCAGCCAGGTGGTGTCACGCACCCGCTAGGAGCAAAGCCTAACACCGATCCTTCACACTAATCGTACATTTAGAACAATAAACCGAAAGGTTATCTCACCATAATTATTATATCATACTTTCATATTAAAATATATTCATGATACACAAACATACAATCATAAATGCAGATATTTTAGGAATAAGGCCTTCCTTTTCTAATAAAATATGCATAGTAAAATGTAGAGACCAATGTGTAACAACTACGGTTACCAAAAGGTACCAACGGTAACCCAACACCACACAGATAAAAACTGGTTACTAAGTGATTGACCAGTATGGTTACTCAGAGTTACCAACAGAAATTAAAACCTTACCACTTCTGGTGACGATTTTCAGATTGTTGCACTATCCTCCCGAGGAAAGACAATCAATGTGTACTGGTGGACATGATTGCCAAGAATGGATTCATAACCATATGAATCAAGAGTGCCTTCCACATTAATGATGGGACCTGGAGAATATGATGAGAACATTCTTCAGACCATAACACTGTCCTCACCGCCTTGTGTTCATCCAGCAATGGATACAGGGTGCAGTTCTCTGTTATTTCTCGCCAGACACACTGTTGTTCATCTGTTCTATGCAGCTGAACATGTGACTTTGCAGAAGGCTACCTGTCGCCAATCACCAGCGGTCCAGTCGAAATATTGTTGAGCAAATTTTAGAAGTTTTCATTGATTCACCTCTGTTAGTGTGTGTGTAGTCACACTCTGTCTACTACAGAGCCCCATTCGCAGAAGGGTTCACTGAACTGTCGCAGTAAGCACATGTCTGGATGCCGCCTGGTTCATTTGGATGTTGAGCCGTTCCACTGTAGCCTCTCGGTTGGCCTTCATGCATCATCATAGTCGAAGTTGACCTCTGACATCAATGGTGCTTGGAGCACCGTAGTTACCACGACAGTTATTCCCAGTGGTGGTATTCGTCCACTCATGATACACCTGTACCACAGGGCACGTGAACAGTTCACAAAAATCACTGTTTCCAAAATGCTGCCTCTCTTTGCCTGAAAGCCGATAATCATCCGTTTTTGATTAAATGGTTTCCCTTACCAATGGCAGCAGGGCTTTCAAAAGTGCTCAGTTTTCCATCAACAGCCTATACACATTTTGATGCTGAATGTTCATTTTAATTCCATTTATGAGGAATGTAACTGAAGTTTATTAGTTAAGGGGCAGATTTTTTTTGATATTTTTTCTTGTTGCGGTTTATTTTAATTGTAATTGAGAAAAAGTTAGCCACCTCACATCATTTGCAGATAATGTTATATCAGCAATAATACTTTAGGACTTTAAAAATCAATTCAGCCATCGATAATACTTGTTTAGCCAGGCATAAGCTGTAAATGCTTGGAAAACCTCTTGTAGTGATTGGAACAAGTACTAACCATCTGTGATGGTGCCACCGTCACCTAGAGGCTTCTTTGGAATAGCTCAGAACTCTTTGCTAGCTCCTTGGCAGGCTTGATCCCCTCCTAAGTCTTCCTCTCTGTATCCTATCTCTTTACCCATCATTTACATTAGTATTACGCTTGATTCATGTCAAACAGCTGCTCGATGTGTGCAAACGGCGTAGCGAACTCTGCCGATCAGACAGATATAACCAACTTGTAAAAATTGTCATTTGTTAACTGCTTGAGCCGAAATGGGTTTTGGCTTTCTTTATGGCACTTTGGGGCAGAAGGAACACTCATTATTTGAATCATGGCGGTCTTCGACCATGGCTTTAGTGGTTTGTAATATGTAATTTTGTGGCCTATGTGACTTGGATTTTTGGGGTATTAGTATTCGTGGAATTTTCTATATGTAATCTCTTGCTTGGTTTAAAGTGTATTTTGGATATATGAAATGTTTGAGTTTAGTTTAGGCCATTATTGCAGTGCCAAAGCTTGCTTGCAGCCTGTTCTTAAACTTGTCAAATGTTGGTACAGAAGCCGCCAGGACTCTCCACTAACCGGCATGGCAGTTACATGTTTTCATTCAGTGTTGTTGATTTGGATTCCCCATGCTTTACGAGGCGTTATTTCACTTTGGGAAATATTTACAATATTTTAGTGATAGTTTTTAATCGTTTTAATATGTCGTGAATACTGGAGGCTTTATTGGGGCACATTTGAGGTATGTCGCACTCCCAGTCTCAACCGGTCGATGGTGTACCGGAAATATTAAAGGTTTTATTGAAATTATCTGAAAACCGTGCAAATCTATTGTCCTCATTATGTATGGATGGAAATTAAAGTTTTGGAATGGTGAATATAAGCTGAGTTTTTATGTGTTTAGGTAACACTAATAATTTAGTCTTTTATATTCAGCTATACATATCATTGGTTTATAATGTGTTTTAAATGGAATGTGTAAGCTTTTCAAAAGGGGTTTTTCCGATGCTTCCACATTGTTCTCTCAGTTCCTAGTAAAATGGATATTGCTATTAAGAGTTTATAACTCAATTGAATTGTTTTCATGCATAGTGTGTGGTAAATGAATTTCACAGTTTTCATGCATTTTGTTTGCACATAGGGTAATATTTCTAGTCATTCAAATGTGCAAATGCATATATCATTTTAGAGTGCGTGGGCAGTAGTGTTTAGCCTTGAAAACAATTAAAAACCTAACTGAAGTTGGCACCTCGTCTTTGAACTATAATATAGTGTCAAATGGAATTGTTTGTTGCACGTGTGAGCATTTGTAAGTGTTAAATGGATAGTCCTTTTAGTAAGAAGTGTTGTATTTTTATGACAATTGCAATTTTGCAAATTTTATGAAGCTTCACTAAAATATAAAGGCTCTCATTGTCTTCCTTACATGAATTCTTGTGTAATTTTTTAAAAGTGTTAATGTTAAATAATATTGAAAGGCTGGCCTTAGTTGTGCTATATTATTGTTACTAAACAGATTTTTTGAGTATTGGAAGTGAACTGAGATGTATACCTAATTGTCATTAAAGTTTCTTGCTTGAACACTGTTTTGAAAATATTTGTGCTCGGCACAAATATAACTGCTGTGCCATGCTATCACATACACTCTCTCGTAACTAATTTTTTTCTCTTGTAAATTGTTTTTCTAGCAACTTAATTTAATTTTGCAAAGCCCATTTATTCTTATTATTTTCTTTGCTTGTTTCCTGTCGGGACACCACCTTTTATCTTAAAAGGTATTTTTTAAAATTTAATTGCGTAAATGTGAATCAAAATTAAAGTGTGGTATATGTACTATTGTCATGCATAATTGCCGTTAACGGTGGTAAATGTTGTGTATTCTTTTGTTTTATTCTTGTTCACTATGCCATATACAAGTGTCCTTTAAGTGATACTCTATATTATGTACTTTGTGTATCTGCCTCCTTTCACTATATGTGGCAGCTCTAACATTAAATAACGACTGTTATGTTTATTTTTCCTTTGATATGTCTACTGCTGTATGTGTGTACACTGTATGTTATAATTTTGTTTTTAATTTTACTGCAATTTATTATGTCTAAAGTGGTTAAAATTTGATAATCTATGTTTGTAATTTTCCATTGTATTTTAACTCCATGTTATGGTCCTTCGATTTTTCTTGACTGGTCATGTCGTGAGTTTCGAAATATCGCAGAGCCATTTTTGTGCGTGCAGGAATGTGCAGATTCTGTCTTATTCGTTTGCTTCAACACCATGTCTTGAGCTAAATTATTTTCCTTCAAGAAGTTGTCTTCTTTAAAATGGCTTAACTGCCGTTTTTCACTGCTTCAGTAAGTGATTTATCTAGTATTTTTGTTCGGGCGTTTGGTTAAATGTTCGTTTTTGTTATCGACTCTCATTTACTGTGGTTTTTCATGCTACTTTTCCTTAGTGTGATTTATCGTTTACCCCACTTAGCCATTTTTACGTGACCTCTGGCTATACCTGCCTTGAGCAATGGGACCGCGGCCCATCCGCTGAATTAGGGGAGTGTGGTGTATCTCAGCCCGGACCACCGCTTTCTTATTTTTGGCATGTGATTTTTGGAACTTGGTTACTTCATGACTGCGGCAAACAAATCTGTTCGGAAAACGAGTCTCACCAACATGGTGAAAATAATAATTTAATACCAAGATAGCAAACCACTCAGCATTTCTATTGAGTTTTAGTTTTAGAGTTCACTTTAACAAGACTCTAATTTTTTATTAACTAATATGGAAACTTATTTTTTTTAAAAACACATCGTGGTGTTTTTTCACCGAATGTGTGATTAATGGAGTGCAATTTCTCTCACTAAATGCATGATTTATTTGGAATGTAAATTTTGCTCATTTATCAAAATGATAAAAACCAAATAATAATTTGTTATTAATTAACCAGTTAATTAGTTTAGTATGGTACTGGTTAAAAACAAACTTTTAATAAAAATAAAAAGGGTGAATAGAACAATATAAAAAATATATAATAATGGAAAAAATGTCAAAATTTAAATGTAAACACAAAAACTCCATTATGTAAAGCCTAAATTGTACAACAAAAATACTTACTGACTTGTTTTTTCTTTATTATTTTTCTCTCTTCATGGCAATTGAAGCGCACATACTTGTGCCCCTCTTGTGGGACTTTGTGTCTTTATGTGCACATCAGAAAAATAAACAAAGGGGAATTAAAGACCCATAAAATACAACTCGGTTATTAAATTTTGTTTACTATATACCCAAGTTTTTCCACAGGCTTGTAAAGCCTGCTCTAGTGTACCTGAAAGGGGAATGAGCTAAGAAAGTTTTATTTTTAATATCTAATGTTGGGCTGGGCATTCTGTTATGAAACTCTCATGTTGTGCTAAGAGATCACATGTGTAGCGGAGGATTTTCCTTTCACGTTCTCCCCTGGGGAACCTTGGAGCTTGGGTTGGGGGCCTTTGGCTGGGTCTTTCCTCTTTTTGGAGGTCACCTAGCTATTTGTTTTGGGCCCCTAATTTAGAGTACCGAGGGGTGGCTCACTTTTTATGGTAACAGCTTTCGTGTTTCACTTGTATTAAGGCCCTCCTTGATGTATTGAGTGATTTTCTGCTCATTTGATCTTTTAGGTATTTTTGTGTTTTTCAGCACCTCTCCCTTATTGTGCAGGTCACCATGGTGTTGTTAGGTTAGGTTTTATGTAATTTGTTGTTGTTTTTTTGTTGTGTGCCTCGATTTGCCCTCCATCATGCCAGCCACTATCGTGCCAATGTAGCTGCTGAAAGATGAGTTGGTGTTTGAGCCGAAAGTCCGTGGTATCCAACCTACGGATCTTACAGTGGCTGAGCTCAGGAAAATCTTGTGAGGGGCACTTAGTGAAAATTTGTCCATCTGTTCCCTGCAGTTTACTGAAAGTGAGGTTAAGGCCGAATATGAAGCATGTGCTTCTAAAATATTTCCACTCATTGAGCTTATTGAAAATCTTGAGGACGAGCAAAGTGCTCTGTCCTTTTCATGAATCAAACTGATGCTGGCTAACAGCCAATGGCGCTAGAGCCCATGGCGGTGCTCACCACGCACGTGTCACGTGTATATGCACGTGCGCAAAGAGGCCAATATTTTTTAACTTTCACGTAAATAATATTTTGCAGTGTAAAATGTCTTTTTTTTTTTTTTCCCCCAGGGTTTGATATGTCTTACAGTGTTTTAAAGTGTTTGTTGTTATTTTTTAAATGTTTGGTTATGAAATTCAAAGTGTGAGCTGCACGGATATTAATGACACTAATATTCAGGCGTGAACGCCATCATAAAGGGACACAGAAAAATCACAAGAAAATTATAAAATGTAAAACAATATTTAATTTATTTGTGCCACTTTTATTTTCAAAGTATATAAAAGTTTACTCTGCGTGCATAGCATTTCCACTTATGTGAACCCCGTAGGCGGCCATGGTAGGTCCGTGTGATGCTTGCCTCTGGGCAGTCTGTCTAGGAGAACTGGCGAGGCGAGACACTGTCACGTATGCACTAGAACTTTTGTTTGTTGATGTAGATTTCAATAGCACTTTTAGTATACCGGTTAACGTTTACTTGCATATGTTTTGCCAGACATTTCCCCATCATTATGCTTCCACTCAACTAATTAATTTTGCCATTGTGGCAATTTGAACTTAATCGAGGAGAAGGAAGAGAACTATGTCTTGAGAGGTCATGTGCCTCGCAAAACTTGAATCAGGTGCCATCCGCTTCTGCTAAAGGCGTTTCATTGTAATTTCTGTATTATTGCTGCGTGCAATTTTAAGGACTTTAATTCTATGTATGTATTTTAGGGTCTTTTCATGTTTGAATATTTTACGGCAACATCACGTACAACCACATGGCAAATTGCCGCCAAGTCCATGTCCGCCCCATCCTTGTGCTGTGAGAGTTTATTTGTGTAAAACCATATGTGCCATAATTTATTTCAGGGTTCTATGTAAATTTTATTCAGGGTTCAATGTATTTTTCATGTGATTGATGCTTTTTGTGTTTGACCATGCGGTCACGTTAATGTTTGCTTTTTCCGCCGTCAGGCATGCTACACGCCTGTAACCACTGTAATCACAAAGCGAATAATTTTTTCTACCAGAATAATATTTTGTTGGAATTGAATTTGCAATTTTCACAAAGAAATATTGCAATTTCACCTGCGCCACGTGGTCCGCTATAAACTTTATCCAGCAGAATCCACACCATATACACTTGTTTTCACACATGTGTGTGTTTATTGTGACTACTCATCTAGTGCCCCATCATCTTTTAAGGGTCTTTGTGCAATTTATATAATTTTGTATTTTGTGTACAGTGACATTACTTCCGTCCTAGCCAGCTATGTGTGTAGGCCGTCACCACACTACCCACGTGCTGGAGTGCGAACCCAGTCGAGTTTGCGTTAGTGATGCCAAG
This sequence comes from Dryococelus australis, assembly GCA_029891345.1. Taxonomy (NCBI): domain Eukaryota; kingdom Metazoa; phylum Arthropoda; class Insecta; order Phasmatodea; family Phasmatidae; genus Dryococelus; species Dryococelus australis. Next base: position 166,858,218 of record CM057009.1, on the reverse strand, counting down.
TAATCACATGTGTTAAGGTATCATAAAGTGTTCATTTTGTAATTCGCAGTGTCCTGTCTTCAGGGAAAAATCTTCAGTCCACCCTAGCGGCTGTCGACTCTCTTCCCTTGTGAAGATTGTGTTTTCATACACCACGGTGAGATCATTCTTCTAGGCGTGTGCTAGAGTAATTGCAGGCTGGGGCACACCCAAGCGGAGTTAGCTAGACACAACCGAGTATATCATTAATTTCATGGCATGTTGATTTGTATGAAATGTATAAATAAAACAGGTATCACAGTGAACCATCTTCTTTCATTTGTAGTGACAGTGTCCTAGTCACAAGTGTTTCTTTTTCAAAGTGTTAAAATGTTTAGTAAAAGTTTAGTATTGCCAACGTGTTTGTAAGTACGCTCGGGTGAGATGGACACACAGAACCCACAGCATCCCTGAGAATCCTGAGTCTCAACAGTCTGGTGATTGGGAAGCACTGCTTACGCACATATCATCAGTACATAATTTGTGTCATCGTTCGTCTCGTGTCCCACCCAACGGCGTCAAAACAAAGGCTTGCTCGCCTGGACAGATGAGACACAAATTTAATGAACTCTTCTTGTGATAGCCTGTCTGCTTTGCAGGTTGCGTCCCTGCAAAATGTGGTTGAACAAGTGGCATTACTTGCTGGTACTGTTAATCTAGCTGAGAGTAATTTGCGTGTGGTTCCTACCACATACCATGAGAGTACTGTGACACGTGTCTCTGAGCAAATTAGTGTTCTTACCCTTCAAGCCTCTTCCACCTCCCAAATTCAAAATGAAAATTTAGGCCTACCCTCCGCTGTGACATAACCTGTTTCCACTTCCACACCAACAACCATAAACCTTGGCGCTGGTTTTCAGACAACCAATCCTTCCCATGTGCAAACTTTTGGCTCCACTTCTATGTGAGTATTTGTACCCAGAGTGAACATGTCCCCCACAGTTGATCCAAGTATGTATAAAGGTCCTTCCCCTGTTTTTGGAAAAATTTCTCACCCACTTGAGCGCATACTGAAGGATTTGCCTATTAGCGATGGGCTAGATGTTACTAAATTTCTGGACTTTCTCACAATCATAATTCGGCTCCATCAGAGCAATTCAATTCCAGAACCTCAGTTGTTGGAAGTTAATTTCCCCTTTATCCAGGGACCACTTAGTGAGCGTACTGAACAAGCCATAGCACAGCACAGCACCTCACCTTTGATGAATTCCACAAAGACATTTTGCATTTTTTCATTCCTACCAGACTTTTGACTGAATTGCATTTAAAACATTTTAATTGTTTGCAAGGTCTTTTTGAAACATTGTGTGTTTACATTAGCAGTATTAAAGAGGTTGCTATTGTACTGAGGTTTTCACTTACTGAACAAGAAATTGTGGACAACATTTTGGAGGGACTTGCACCACAGGAACCCACCCATTTCATTTTCCTTCAGAAGCTAGCTAACTTTGCAGATTTAAATAGGATGTGCATCTACTCCCAAAATATCTGCTATGTGGATCAAAGGCATGAGAAGCCAGATGTTTCCTTTATGCGTAACAATGTTCAAAACTAACAGTAACACAGATCAGGTGCATTTTCAGTACAACACAAGTCAGGTGGATCCAAACCCAATGCATAAAAAACTTACAGTTCAGGGGAAAGACACTAAGGATGCGAGTAAATATGCTAAACAAGAATAGGCTGGTAAACAAGCTCCCACCACTTGCCTGTTGGTTTTTTTTTATAAGAAGGTTGGACATGTTGCAAACTGTCTACAGTTAAAAAACGTGCCCAGCGAGGAGGAAAGTGAGTGACCGTTCTGGTTTTTATTGCAAACCAGTGATGTCTCTTACAATGCTCACATTTCTTCCAGAGTGGACATTTGTACCCTTTTTCAATGGTTATTTGGGAAATCTGAGGCTCACAGTGAGTGTGAGCACCTAGTGTTCTGAACATGTGTTGTATACATTTTCCAAGTGTCGGTATTCGAAAACCCTGTTCTCGCGGGGTTCTGTGTTACTTATTCCTTGCAAGGCACTGGAGTGCGTCCAGTGTGGACTGGCCTGGTAGCTTTGTGGCAGGGCACAAAATTGGGTTCTGGAAATTAGATCTCAACACTTCAGACTGCGGACTACTGGTGGTATACCTGGGTGACACATCTCTATTGTGCTAGGTTAGGTCGTATGCCGTACAGTGGTGTGTGTGGGCACTGCAGGTAGGTGTGTGGTGTGACTGTGGACATTGTTACGATCTGCAAGGATCCCCTTTCCTCCTAACACTTGTCTAATTACTCACTACTCCTTCTCTTTCTGTCTCCACTGACTTCTCCTCGTAATACATAGATACTGCGGAAAGGAGATTGTTCTGGGAAATGTAGCTGTTCACTATTGAAATAATAAGAGGAGAAATCTCTAAACACAACACTTTTATTATGACATTAAGATTATAATAAGCGCAATACATTTAACATAGAACAGATTAAGAAGACTCATTAATTCCTCCAACAGATATTCTCAAAGTTTACAATATTCTAACGTTTATACTACCAGTTGTGAGTATATCCCCTAGCCTTACAAGTAATTATTACTTGATTAATTGACTGGATGAACAGGGGCTCGAGATATAGACTTGTGCCTAACTGCCACGCGGAAGTATGCTCACCATATAATAAAGTCTGCAGAATAGCCCAGAGCTCCTCCAAGCCTTGATCGGTGATGCCCTCTTCTTCATTGTCGGCTCTGTCAATTACGCGCCTTACTGCTTCAACATTCTGCCATGTCTTGGGGGGGGGGGGGGCGATATGCTCAATTTATATAGTCTTTGGTAATGGGTCACGAGGATTTGTTGATAAAATAACATTAGCGCCTCACTCTGTCGCTATATTCTGTTGTACCTTAGGTTAAAATGTGTGCGGCCCCAGTAGTGACTGCTACACTGCCCTCTTCGTCGAAAACAGCAGCTGTCTCAGCTGCTGCAGGAGTAGTAGGTGGCTGGAGTCTTTATCAGCAAGTTACTTTTAAATAAAAAATATGGCTGTAAATGCCCACAATTAAAACAACTACTCATCTGTAAGTGCCTGAAGGCTTTTACTTTAAACAAATATCACAATTAAATATTTATTTATTTTTATTTTACACAGACCTATTGGTCTTATCCAGAAACCTCTGAAGACTTGATTTCAAAAACTGTCGGTAGTAAGAACCAGGTATCGATTCTTCCCTACAGGACTGAAAATATTCTGCCTTTCTTAATTAAATGATGTTGACTACAGTGCAATGCACAGATCATGAATCTTCTTACATGCTCAATTGTAGACCATATACTTACAACTTGAAGTTCTTCATCGAACAGCATGGTAAGTGTAGTAAATCTTAAGGTACTATACGTGCAGAACCTTGTGCGAGTCATGATTCATGTTATTTTTACTCTTACGTCGTAGTGTCCAGACGAGACAGTAATAAAGAGAGCTTTATAAGCTTGATATATAGAACAGTGACAGTGAACAAAAGGAGGGTTATGATTCCCATAGTAATGTTGTTATATGTCACTGGTTACAACACTGAAAACAATTAGTTTTCCTTGAACTTACCATGTGAGTAAATTTTATCATCATCTGGGAGTTCTGCCAGTTAGTGTCAAGGGCAGTACTAATGTAAAAATGTATACCAGCTGTTAAGGATAACTGTAGTACGTGAAATGATTGCCGGTTTAGCCAGTGGACAGGTATCACAATTTGTTGTAATGGAACTATAGACGCACGTACATCACACAGATGCGTGGCATCAACATTAGGCAGCAGGGGCTGCACTGTATTATTCATGTGCCGTGGTATTCTCTGAGTACGCCGTTTTCTTCTATTTACGTGTATTAATTATTTATTCATTCGTGTAGCTATTAGAATTCTGGTCGTCGCTGGCGACACGTTCGTATACATTAATTGAAGCAGGCGTGGTAGAAAAGTGTAAGGGCCTGGCGTGGCTCGTGTAGGTGGCAGGACAGTAATTGTGGGTGGCAGTACAGCAATTGTGGCTGGTAGGACAGTGAACAGTGCCGCCACGACCTTGGCTGCTTAGCGAGCGAAGCGGGCTCCCCACTCCTCTCGAGCTCGTCAGGCGATTGGTGTCGCCATGGCGATGGTGGAGCGCATGCGTAGAGTATGCCTCGTGCTCAGGCAGTGCTGCCAACGTCGTCTGGCAGTGGTGACAGCACATCGTAGCTGCTGTAGTGGCACAGCACTAGGTGTGGTGTTGGCAGCCGTGGATCCCCCTCTCCATGCCTTGCTTATGTTGCAGTTGTCCCCTGGCATGGCGACAGTTAGGAAGGCTGGGCAGGCACCTCGCGCTGCCTGGTTCCTGCTGCAAAACACACGTGCTGAGTACAGGGCATTGTCAACATGGCCCCAATGTGGCATGAACAGGCTGCGGGGGCGGCATTTCGAACTGCTCCCACAGTAGCTCATGTCACTTTGTTTTCCTCAGTAAGATATAGACACATACTGTAACACATTATAAGACATATTTTAAACACTGATAAGTACAAACTTATAATATACAGTCATATGGACACTGAATTAGTGTACAAAGGCGGGTTTTGTATGGCAGGTACACACTGTGTCAAACTTAGGGGAACCCGTCTTGTTTATCTGTATGCGTATAGTCGAGTCACTTAAGACATTGGCTCCCCTTAAGGGGCCGTGGTAACGATGCGTTAGTACTTTTTGTCTGCCGCAATTGCGTACCCATATGTAATCATTAATTTGTAGAGTGTACAGTTTATGTGTTTTGTCGAATAATTGCTTTTTCTGATGTTGTACATCTAAGAGATTAACTTTTGCATTTTCGCGGTCTTGTAACAACTTAGCACACCAGTCATTTGCATGTTCTGAGTACTGTGTAGCAATTATTTGCACTGGTAATGCAGCTTGTACCCCGTAGAGCAGATAAAAAGGGGTGTACTTGGTTATCGTGTTTACACTAGTATTGTAGTTGAATATTATGAATTTCACATTAAGGTCCCAGTTTGACTGGTCTGTATTGGCGCATGCTGTCAATTATTCACAGACAATATGGTTTGTCACTTCTACAAGCCCGTTACAGCGAGGGTTGTAAGCTGTTATCGTAAATTTTTTGTACCAAATGACTTAAGTAATTGACTAATCAATTCTTTCTGGAAGCTGGTGCCACGGTCTGTAAGGATCTGTTCCGGGCCCCCAAATTGCAGAATGACTTGTTTGATAAAGTCGGTACACATAGCCGCATCTATAGATTTGACTGCCTTAGCAACTACATAACGACCGAGTTATTCTGTCATCACCAGTATATATTTGTTGCGACGTGTAGTGCTGGGAAGGGGACCTTCTGTGTCAAACGCCCACATCTTTAAATGGGGTTGAGGTGGGATAGATGTCATCTGATCTGCAGGTTTGCTTTTGGGTGATTTTGTTTTCTGGCATACTTGGCAAGTGTACACATAATTTTTTACCTGTGTTGTCATGGTGTCCCAATAGTAAGTTTGTTTTATTTTTTTTAAGTGTCTTAAACACGCCGAAGTGCCCCCCTCCCCCAAATGGCATCATGATGTGCTTGAAATTTCTTGTTCATGTATACTTGGGGAACTAAGGTTAATATATTAATGCCTTGTGGCATGTACAATTAAAGATAAATTTTGCCATTCGCCGCAATACCATAACTGCGACTAAGTCAGCTGTATTTTGTATCAGGTTGGTCTGGGGAAGCAATCTTTAATTGTTTTATATGGAGGTCACGCTCGTATTCCCCGGTGAAGTGTGAAGTGTTGATTGTTATGGAACATAAATGTAGGCTAGAATCATCGTCAATTTTGACATATTCTTGTTCATGGTTGTAGGTAGGTAAGAAATATGGGTTCCACTTTTGTTTAAGATTATAATCATACAACTTAAAATGGGATCAATGCAATGGGTTTCTATTTTATTGGGCGTTTTTTTTCCATTACCACTTGTACATTAACTTGATATAATGTGGTGACAATTTTGCAAATAGCATAAATGGGGAAAATTTTCTCATCAGCTATGGCTTTCACTACTTTTGTTTTGTCTTGGGACCGAAATTCGTTTTTGAAAAAAGGTTTTTGTCCACCCAGTTGTTGACAGTGTACTTAATGATACTGTCTTTAATCTCGTCGTGTTTGTTAGGGTTCTGTAAAATACTTTCCGCCATAGCTTCGTATAGCGATGTGCAGTTTATCATGTTTTGCTTAACTGTGTGGTTTGTGTTGCTGAATGTATTGGTCTGTGTTAGTGTGTCAGTGTTGGTGGTGATACGACTTAAGCCGTCTGGAAGTGTGTATAGTTTCCCTTTTCCGATGTGGAACTCAAAGTCGTATTTGCTCAAAGCGATTTCCATCTTCTGAATTCTTATGTTGTGCTCGGCCATGGTGCGCAGATATTGAAGACTGGCGTTGTCCATTTCAATTATGAAATGCCGTCCATATAAATATTGGCGAAAGTGATTACAAAGATAGCGTATCGCACCAAGTCTCTCTCCGTAGCATTCCATCTTGATTTGTTCAGTGATAACTTTTTGGAAGTAAAGGCGATGATACTACGTTGTTTGGTGTTCTGGTCTACCTGCATAAGCGCCCTGCCTACCGCGTCATTGCTCACGTCGCATGCCAATACAATACTCTTGCACTCATCAAATCTTTTCAACATGGGTGCCTCAAATATAGCTTTCTTAAGATTTACAAATGCTGTCTGATGGACGTCCTCCCATTTGTAAGTTATATTATGTTTTGTTCGGTCGATGAGAGGTTGTGCAATAGTCACATAATTCCTAATATACCTGCGCAGGTAAGAAGTCATACCTAGAAACGTGCGCAGTTGTTTTAGATTTGTTGGGGACACCATGTGTTCAATAGTGCGGACCTTCTCTGGATCTGTAGTAATGCCTTGTGGTGTAATTATATGTCCAAGCACCTTTACTGTTTGTTCAGTGAGCGTACATTTTTTGTATTATCTTTTACATTAAACATTCGTTATCTTTGAAAAACTTTCTGAATATTGTCTCCACGGGTTCCTCAAAGGAATTACCTAAAATGAATATATCATCGATATATGCTGTCACCGCAGTCCATCTTAAGAGCCCTAGTAAGGCGTTAATAAACATCTGAAAGTACTGTGGGGACATGCTTAACCCCATTGGCATTCTTTTATACTGGAATAATCCTACCCCATAGATTGTAAACACCAATTTATAACGATCCTGCTCTCTGACAGGGATGCTATAAAAGCCGGAAAATAGATCTAAGCTGGTTATGTACTGGGAGTTCTGTAGGGCATTCAAAATGTCTTCTGCCCTGGGCAAAGGGTACTGTACTCTTGTCAAATATTGATTTAACTTTCTAAAATCAGTTAAGAACCTTAACCTGCCATTTTTCTTTGAGATTACCAGACTCGGCGCAGAATACAGTGAGTCAGCTTCCTCGATAATTTCCGCCTGGATCATGTTGTTAATCTGAAATTAGAGCTCATCACAAATTTTGGGACAGTTCTAAAAGGCTTGGCTTTTCTGTAGTTAAATCTAACTTTATTTCAAAGGCATTCAAAGAATGTTCTATGGAAGTAGCATTATCGCACTGTAACGACTCCCTTCCTATCACTATGCTTCCTGTTAATATGCCTACTGTTCACTACTCTTTTTGCCTCATTCTTACCACAACTCCAGTTAGGTAGGGGCCTACTTGGGGAGCTAGCTAACTGCTAATACTAGCCAATGATAGAACAGGGTTTCTATAAAACACTTTATTACAATAACAAGAATATGATAGAGCAATATAAATATAATTATACAAAGGAAAATATAAACGTGATTACAGTTACGCCTCTCCACCTGTCTTTCGTTATACTACTAAACACATTACGTTACTTTACTCACAATCTTTTTTCAAACACAAGAAACTAAATGCCCTAAATGCCTAACCTTGCCACGGGTCTTTATGACGGGACTTCGAGATCGGGTATGCCGCCATACTGCCTGGCTGGAATTATGCTCACCAATAATAACAGCTGTGCAGGATGCAGATAGCTGGAGCTTCTCCGGACAGTGTGGCCTTCTCCTTCGTGCCGCTCCGACACTGACGTCAACACTGTTCAAACTCTTACGGTAGCCTAGGGTGGTGGGGGTGCGAGCTCTACTCTTAAATAGCCTTGCTTCAGTGGGTCAGCTAGGCTTGTTGAATAAACAGGGGGCTCGCTCAGGAGTCTATACTCTGTAGAACCTTAACTTGTCGTGTGCGGCCCCCTGGAGTGCGCTACACTACTCCCAGCTCAAACAAGCAGTCTGTCCCGGCTGCTCCATTGTTCAGATAATCATTCAACATCCTTCAGTAGGTGGTGGTTGAGTTGGTGGGTTCGGGGAGCTCAGGCACAATTCATCTTGTTGTAGGCCTAGTATATATCTTGAAGACATTTGGTGGCATTCGCGAGTTTAATTAATGGCAATATCGAGGGTGGAGTACTAGATTCGAGGCACTGTTTCACAAAATTAAATTTTGAATAGTAAGTCAAAATTTGAAAATTAGTGGCAAGGCAGGAAAGTGCAATATTAATTATGCATGTTGCGGAGTGAGACCATGGAAAAGGACCATGAAAATGTCCATCACCACATGTAATGTTTAAAAAGCCCCCACAATACTAGGCGGTGGACGTGGATAATAGGGAGTGAAAGTTTTTGTGCACGCAGGTGGTACTTCACTCACAACGTGCTAGGAAGTTAATATTTGATTTGCAATTTACATTGAGAAATTAAAGATATACATTCTTTTTACTTAAAGGGGAGACTTAGAATTTAAATTTTTTGCTTTCACTAAGAAATAAAATTTTAATGCCGATGTTGGCTAACCTGCACGGAGAAGACGTGCTTGGTTAGACGAGCGAAATTTCTAGTGGTCTGGCCATTCGCTGAAAGTAGACTTTTTTTATTTATTTAATGTTGGATTTAAATTACCCACCATAGTTTGACTATTAAAAGCTAAGTATTATACTATTTTATTAACAACACTTTGACAAAACGTTATACGTATTTACAATATGTGATGTTTTTGTTTTAATAAGTTCCATTTGGGAACTGTTGACCTCATTAAATTTTAAGTTGAAAGGAAATCTAAAGTTTACATACATAGGAACATACATACTTATGCTAGAACATATTCTGTTTTTATATTTTATGAACAATATAGTGACAATATACGTTACTTGTACATAAAATTATTTAGATATACAGTAGTAATTTTTATACCATGTGGGCGGCATCTCATGTTAGTGTGTTCTTGCACTTGTCTGTAATGCTGTTAATTAGAATGACGATTCACTTTTGCGTTTGCACTAAGTTTTTCGAAAGTGTTCATATTTGCACTTTTGATCACTGTCTCTTTTGTTTGGTGTGGACTTTATAGCTTTTTGTATGTTAGTAGGCACTGATCGCAGAGTAGTGTCCTTACTGCAAATTGCACACTGGTGAAATCACTTTTATTTTACAAAGGTATTAAATATAAATGTGATTTATTTTGCAAGGTTATACATATAACAGTTATTGAACTTAAAAATGAAACAACTAATACAATATATAGCCTATATCTAATACAGTACTTAAACTAGTGAGCTCACTTAATATTACGGTTTGGTAATTTATTTATTTTCCAGACACTATACATACATATATAAAACATTGAGGGGTTTCATTTCCTGTGAGTAATTTTTTACTATTTACTTCATTACCCTTGAAAATATTACTACACTAGGGGATAAGGGAATAACTTTACACACAGACAATAACTAGAAGGTTGTTTTACAAGACAGCCTATGATTGGCTTAGTAAATTGTGCTACCTCATAACACTGCTTAATACTAAAATGACTTGATGTTATAAAACTCATAAGTTTTGAAAATTCTGCAACACCTACCTCCTTTAACCCATTGGCTATAATGTGAATTGAATATACAGTAAGTAAAAGACTGAACCACTGAGAAGAAAATAAAAGAACCCTAACCCTTGGTCCTTATAGGCCTAGGCCTCACTTGGTATGGAAAATATTATTAATAAAATACACACTCTTTTCTAACTACACAAGTATGGCACTAAGATTTTATGATACTGCGATTGAGGAGTGCTTAATAGCAATAGCCTTTATCTGGCAAAACTTAATTGTTATATATTGTAACTACAACCTTTGGTTGGCTTGATATTGTAAAATTTATATTTATCAAGGCGTTGTGTCATACCCTTTGATTAAAGATATCTTTACCTGTCGTCACTTGTATTCATAATAATTTGTAGAAATTCCAGATGGAAATAAAGTGATTACTTTTGAAGTATTCATATGTTGTCGCCTTAATTTCACAAAGTATCTCAAGCTATTTATTATACCAAGTCCTATAGAAATGCACATAGTACTGAATTTACAAGCATACACTGTATTAAATGTTGATTAAAACAACCTGTGTAGTTCAATTACTAAGTACTTTATGAAATAATGGTGTATTATTTTCAAAGTTGATATTTTGGAAAATTCCTTTGCTATTAACTGTGGTGTCAGCTACATGCAGCAATTCTCTATTAAATATACTGTAATTAATCCGTTCTTAAAGACACCATTTTAAATTTTGTATGTTTGAATTCTGAAAATGGGTTGACTGTATAAGTAATTACTTGTAACCTTCATGATCAGAAATATATTCATGAAAAATATTTCTCCAAGATATGTAAGCAACCTGTTTGACCAACCTTAATTCTTTGTAGAAGGTGTGGAAAACCTTCTTACTCTTTATTTTTCACGATATGGCCATAATGAAAGCTTGAACCTAATTATGATTACTTAATTAACATTTTGCATACAATTGAGTATGATTGTGAGCTTGAGGAGCTTGATGTATAAGGTAATAGTGCAAAACATAAGTGGACCAATGGCTGCCATAGTGGCTTAGTCATAGTGAAGAGGATCTATGATGCTAAACAAACAATTGTTTTGGAATTTACCATATGTGTGGTGGGAGGGGATCTGACAAGTCTGGTAGTTGGGTGTGGTTTTGCTTCCAGTTCGTGCCAAGTGCAGTGGTGATATTGGAAAAGACGATGCCTGTGGCGAGATGAAGTTGCTGAAGGTGGAATGAATGTTGGTGGAGCCAATGAGCAGGGACCAAAGTTTGCTGTAGAGGGACTGTGGGTGCCCGTATATCACACAAATGAGTTGTGTCAATAATAGTTAGGTCGGTAGTAGAGAGATGTCTTCAGCCCCTCGGTAGCATCAGGAGTTTCAACAATGCCCCACTCACATTCTTAATTATAAAACACCTGAACAGTATCCCCGATGGGGTGGAAAGCGATCTCATCTTAAAGTTTCTCATATACCGTGCCCCATATATACATACTATTTCTGCACTCCATTTAGTACAGTTGTGCAATTTCTATTCCAAATCATTCAGTGAACAGTTCTTTAAGGTGGTTAGAAATATGTTCTCTGAGGCCCGTTTTCAGTGATTTTCATACGTTTAATAATTAGTTGGCCATTACATTGTCTCCATCAGCATTAAATTTCTTTTCACAGTTATTATAAAAAGCATATTAAAATTTCTGGACCCTCTAAAAAAAATGATATTTTATATCCCTTATGATTAAATTCATGAAAACACATGCCATTAAAAATGTGCTCCATTTGCTCACACACCTAACACCATCAAAATCACTAAGCATGAATTAATTTTCTTTTCTGACAACATGAATACTAACATATTGTGGCCTGTCATTTGACTACAGTTTATTTTAATAGGAATTGTGCGGGTCTTCGCTTGTAGCGGGATCATCACTCTTTACACAGTATAATGACTTTCGAAGGCAATATAAAAACTTGTTCCAGCAAACCCCATCACCAAAATGATGTCGTGGACATACCTTATGCAGAAGCACGTCAACATGTACACACAGTAACAAGACAGCGAGTAGGCCAGCTGTAGCCTTACATACGGAGAACCATATGCGACGCTTCAGGAACAGACTGTGATTTTCAGTTGCCGTCGAAGGTGGCCCAGTACCCGCCAGGAATACTACTGTGCATGGTTGCCTTGTCCAGCGACAGTTCTTCCGCGCTGTTGTTCGAATCACGCTCGTGCATAATTATGGATTCATAATTAAACATCCTTAGGCATTGGGTAAACCCCGTTTACATCTTCTAAATAGAAATGTTTTTACACGACCCGCGTGCATATTTGCGTAATTTAAGCAGTGGTGTTTAGTTCTCATTATATTTCTCAAAAAGCAACTTCACGTCAGTCAGCATTGTCTGCATTTTACTTTTCACACACCGCACGGCCTCGCAGCAGTAACCACTGCCCGACTCATACCACACAAGTATCTCTCTCTCTCTGCGTCCAGCCCGCAACATGCATGCTGCTCGACTTACAGCTGACTGCCCTATCACACACTGGCTGGCACTATACCTGCGCAGCTGGCCAAGTGACGTCAAGCACTCGCTAGGAGCAAAGCTTAACGGCAATCCTTCACACTAATCGTACATTTTATTTGCACACAATAAACCGAAAGGTTATCTCACCATAATTATTATATCATATTTTAATATTAAAAATATATATATGATACACAAACATACAATCATAAATACAGATATTATAGGAATAAGGCCGGCCTTTTCTAATAAAATATACATAGTAAAATATAGAGACCAATATGTAACAACTACAGTTACCAAAAGGTACCAATGGTAACCCAAAGCCACACAAATAAAAACTGGTTACTAAATGATTGACCACTATGGTTACTCAGAATTACCAATGGTAATTTAAACCTAACCACTTCTGGTGACGATATTCAGATTTTCACAGTAGCAACATAGCAGCCACATGGAACATTTATTTCAACAGTGCCTAAGTGGTAGTTGTGTATGTCTACATTTAGGGATCTGTTCAGGCATCTTAGCATGGTGTCTTCTGGAAGGTTGGTGAGAGCATATTGGTGGGGGAGAATGGCGTGGATGGAGAAGGAAGGTGGATGGAGAAGGAATTCTCAGGACCGAACATTGAAACTTGCACAAGGAAAACAGTTTGCTAGTATTTGACAAGAGGATGGCTTCTTTGACACATTTACCATTTTTTGCATGTTAGAGACTCTTTCGGAATGGCTAGAACATCCGGGGAAATGTCTGATGAATGCGATATAGCCTTGACAATGCCCTTGTCGGAGTCGATTGCCACAACGGTGGATGGAACATGAATTTTGCATGTATGATTCTGGAAGTGATAAGGGACAGGTATAACATTGTAGATTTGCCTGTTTGAATCGGTACGTCTGACAGGTATTTGTAACTTAATGATATTGAGAGCTTGATAGGTAACCTTCACATTATCAGTAAGCTCACTGATCTGGGCATCTAGGTGTGTGTCATTATTAAGGAGTGCCCGTGAGTTCTTGTAAGTGAGCACATTGCAGAACCAAGATGTCACGTCGCCCAGGAATTGTATCCTGCGCTTGCAGGATGCCACGTTCAATCTCCTGTAAATAAACACACAACACCTTTGCATTTGTGCATGACATGGATGTGCTGTTTTTGCACGTCACATGTAAATACTGGGCATTAGTTTGGGGAACTTGTGGTATATTTAACAGGATTGTGTACACTATGGGGACACTATCCTCATAAATAAAGTTTACAGACACAGGCTGCCAGTATATGCCGGCATGTACACAATAAGTGGCCAGCTGAAAAAATACAACTGGCACGAGGATCGCACAGATGGCCGCTACGACCTTGGCTGCCATCTGATTGGAGTGCGGTCCCCACTCCTTTTGCTGGGGGCAGTCCATAGTGGCAGTTGCCCTAGCAACCATCGTGCGCCTGCGCAAGGCGGGGCTTATAAGCGTGCAGTGCTGCCAACATCAGCAGGCAACTCCGGCAGTTGCACATTGCCTTTCCTGATTCCCCTGGTGCGTTGTGTGGTGGTAGTAGGGTTGCCCTTCTCCGATCGTATGCAGGCTGTATACGTGATGTGGCATGGCGGTGGAAAGGAAAGCTGGCTGTGCCTTGCATTGCCTGCCTTCCGCTGCACTGTTCCTGATAAATGTAAGTCGTCAGCGAATTCCTGCACTGCGTGACTGGACGGGTTGCTGATTGCACAACACAATGATACTCTGTAACACACTTTCAAATTCATTTTAGACACCTTAAACTTAATTACAAAACAAATACAATTTATCACGTAAATTCGGGTTTAGTATGCTGAGTGCATATGTAGTCGTCCTTAGGCACGCCGGTTTTATTGGTTCTGATCCAAATGGTGGATTCTCCCAGTACTTCTACCACTTTGTAGGGGCCATGGTAATGATATGTTAGTGCTTTCTGATGACCTCTGTTGTGTACCCAGACAAGGCCATTCACTTTAATATTGGTTTTTTTGTACAACTTGTTAAACTGTCGGGTTTGACGCTGTTGAGTGTGTAGGGGATTTACTTTTGCAGTTTCTCTGTTTTGTCTTAAGTGTTCACACCAGTCATGTGCTCGGAGTGAATATTGCTAAGTTACTACCTGTGCTGAGATGGTGGCCTCTACACCGTACTTTAAATAAAAGGGGGTGAATCTTGTTGTAGTATTGGTGTTTGTGCTGTAATTTAAAAAAATGTACTCTACATATGAGTCCCAATTTGTTTAATCCATGATCGTGCAGGCTGTAAGTTGATCCCAAATTAATAGTTTCGAGGCTTCTACGAGCCCGTTACATCATGGATTGTAGGCAGTGGTTGTCAATTTCTTAATACCTAGAGATTGTAAAAGGCGACTAACCAATTCATTTTGGAAACTTGTACCCCTATCAGTGAGAATGTGTTCAGGACAGCCAAATTGAAGATTCACCTGCTTATTAAAGTCTGCGCATGTAGCTGTGTTGATAGATTGAACGGGCTTGGCTACTACGTAGCGGGTAGCATACTCTGTCATTACTAAGATGTATTTATTCCTTCGTGTTGTGGTGGGGAGGGGACCTTTCGCATCCAAAGCCCAGGTTTGGAGGAGGAGTTGAGGTGGGATAGAAGTCATTTGGCCTGGTGGTTGTGTGTTAATAGCTTAAGATTTTTGACATGTGGGGTAAGATTTCACATAATTTTTGACGTCATTCAGTGTATCCCAGTAATAGGATTGTTTAATTTTCTCAAGCGTTTTAAGAGTACCGAAATAACTCCCGCCAAATATAATGTCGTGATGTGCGTGTATTATTTCGTTAACATAGATTTGGAGAATGAGAGTTAGTTTGGATGGGCCTTGAGGGGTTTTGATTTTCAAAAATATTTCACCGTTCGCTGTCAAGTTCGTATCTACGGCTCAACCTACGATATTTAGTGTCAGCTTGTTCTGGATTAATTAAGGCGTGTTTGAATTTTTGTGTATGTGGGTCACAGTCATACTCGCCTATGAACGGGGAGGTGTTAACTCTTATGGGGTATAGAAGAAAAATAGAATCATCAATTTTGGTATATTCCTGGGCGTGTGTGTACACGGGCAGATAGTGCAACTTGTCTGAACGAAGAAAGATAATGATGGTACAATTTAATACGGGATCAATGCATGTTGTATCAAGTGGGGCTTGATTATTTTGTTTGATTATTTGAATTTTTAACTTGTATAATGTAGTAATTATTGTGTTAATAGTGGCCATCGGGAAAATCTCTTCGTTTGCTATTGCTGTGGCGATTCCGTCTCTTTCTTTTGGCTTGGATCTACTGAAATTATATTTAATTTCATCCCAGTGACTTTTAATGTATTTGGCTACCACAGTTCAGATTTCGGTTGTTTTGTTAATATGTTGGAAGATGACTTCTGCAAACGCATTGAAAAGGAAAGTACAGGTCGACATGTTTTTTTTTTGATTTGATAGGCATTTCATTGACTATGACGTGGTGAATGGGGATGAGAGATGCAGTGGTTGGACGGCTTAGGGCATCGGGAAGAGTGATGAGTTTACCTTTTACGATTGGGTTTCAAAATCATACTCACTGAGTGAGATGGCCATTTTTTGTTTTCTAACATTGTGGTCAGCCATAGATCGTAGAAACTGTAAACTCACATGATCGGTTTCGATAGTTAAGTGCCTGCCATACAAGTATTGTTTGAAATTATTGCATAAATAGCTAATCGCCCCAAGCTCTCGTTCTGCTGTGTTCCAGTGTGCCTTTTGGGGTGAAAACTTTTTTGAAGCAAAAGCAATGATGTGCCTTTGATTAGTTTGCGGATCTATTTGCATAAGAGCCATGCCTACTGCTTCATTACTAGCATTGCATGCTAAAATTATTTCCCTGTCCTTGTGAAATTTGTGTGGTATGGGGGCTTGTGACATAGCGGTTTTCAGATTAACAAATGGGTTATGATGCTTGTCAGTCCAATTAAAGGGTACATTGTTTTTGGTAGGCTCAATAAGGGGTTGGGCAATGGTGGCATAGTTCCTGATATAGCAGCATAAGTAGGATGTTATGCCGAAGAAAGTTTTTAGCTGTTTCACAGTTCGAGGGGGTGACATTTTCTAAATTGTCGTTACCTTTTTGGGGTCTGTGTAAATGCCGTTAGGGGTTTTTTTTTGTATTTTTGTATTAACTTTAACATTAAATAGTCTGAGGCATTCGAAAACTTTCGTAATGTTGTCGACATGCTCTTCAAACTAACTTCAGAGGATAAAAATGTCATCAATGTATGCTATGGCCACAGTGCACTTGAGGGGTCCTAAAATTTTATTAATAAACGTCTGGAATATTGAGAGGAGGTGCTTAACCCCATTGGCATTCTTTGGTAATCAAAAAGTCCTACGCCATCAATTGTAAAAGCTAATTTATACCGGTCCTGTTCCCTGATAGGGATACTGTAAAATTCTGAAAGGTAACGGATACTGCACCCTGGTTAAAAATATTGGTTTAGTTTCCGAAATTCTGTTAAAAATCTTAGTCATCCGGATTTCTTAGTTATTACAAGACTCTGTGCAGAATAGGCGGAGTCAGCTTCTCGTATAATCCCTGCAACTACCATAGTTTTGATTTGTTTCAATATATCCTCCCTTACTTTAGGACTAATCCTATATGGAGGAGTCGTTATTGGTTTGTTGGTGGTAAGATCTAGCTTTATCTCAAAATTGTTTGCTTCCATGAGTTCCAAAATAAAATTGGCAAATCTAATCTTATATGTCTCTATAATATCTTTGATGGCTGCTGCCTGATTATTTGACAACTTCTTATTGTTTCAGTGTGTTTGTGTGTGCTCACATTCAAACAGTTCTAGTGCTTGCATGTTATATTCAAGGGAATTTCTTAATTCATTATAAAATGGAGTTAAGTATAACAGAACTTGCTTTGTTTTGTTCGGGTTATGCCAGTGAATTACCATTGCGTCATATTTAATATGGTGATTACATCAAAATGTTGATAAAATCGACACCAAGGATTAAATCTTGCTGCAAGTTATCAACTACAAGAAATGTTTGGGGGTATGTATGTTCTGCTATATTTTAATTGACAGTAGTTTCTAATTTGGGAAAAGTTGATACACTGTTAGCCCCTACTAATGTTGTGTGTTCTCTTATTGGGGAAAGGTGCTGATCAGATACTAGTGTGGTGGCAATGCTACTTTGTGAAAATCCCGTATCCAGTAATGCATAGTGTTCAACTCCCTTTATTTTGAGTAATACGCAGGGTGTCGGTGCTGTGTTGGCCGCATGTTGATATGCTAGTGTGGTATGTTTGGTGTAGTATGAGGCAGAAGCTCGCTCAGTATGTTTTTCAGCACTGGTGCAAACACAGATTCATCATTGCGAACTGGTCGCAGTGTTTTGTAAGCAGTGTATATTGGGTTCAGTGCAGTGTTGGCAGGTTGTTTGTATATAAACTGTTTGTGGTGTTAGGTGAAATGTGTGTTCAAAATGTTTGAAATGGGCTCCGATATCCATAGGGAATGCAAAATTATGTTGGGGAAAAAGGGGGCAGTATTTGGCATTGTGTCCGGCATAGAAACGCAGGGCACAGGTGCCATGGATGAGACTACGCGGCCCAATTATTTCCTGTTTGCGAGTGGAGTGCTGTGTTGATGTGGCAACACTGCCTTGAAGGTCGCGCTGCGGCGGTGGTTTTGGCAATGTCGGCGGGCTGCACACAAGGGAGGGGAATGCTGCGCTTCACGGTCGTGTGGACGGAGGTACGCAATGTTTGTTTTGCCGGGAAGTTACGTGACCTCGATGTGGATGCTGGTTCCGCCTGCAACGCAGAAGTGTGTCGCTGCATGGCCTTGTGTTGTCTGTTGTTTTGGGGGGTTTGTTTGTGAGTGGTTTGTGGCGGTGTGTGGATTTGTGGCGGAATGTCACTATAGGCATTAAACTTCGCGATTTCCGCATATGTTCTGTACGGTACAACCTTATTGAAAATGGTGTTACATGCCCCACGAATTTGAGTGTTCTTGTCAATAGGGCTTGTGTGGGTCACCCCCTTGTTCAGAAGTTTTTTGTCACGTTGTGGCATATCTGTCCCTGAGCGGTGAAATGATTGTCTCTAGTGTGATATGAATTTTGTTGGGTATAATTAGTTCTGTTGTGCAAAGTACCTCTGAAGTTGGACGTACCTTTCGGATTATAGTGGTTATTCTGGTAATGTGTGTTCTGGGGTGCGTAGTATGTTGTTCTGTGTTGGAATACGTAGTGAGGTGGGTACATCGCTCGGGGTGTGTAGTTTGTGACTAAAGCCCGGGGTGGTGTGCGGTGTCCGCGTTATGTTTGATAGTGGTTGGTTTTGTAGTGGTTCTGGCAGGTGCTTTGTGGGGGGTGTGTAGGTTTGTTCTGCTGTTGGTGAAGAGTGAGTTATGAAACTTCTTGTTTTAATGTGCTGATTTCTGCCTCAAGCTTTGCAGAATTGGGTTTTGGGTGTTCGTATGTAAGTGTTTGTGAATATTTAAACAGCCCTACATTGATATGTTTGAGTGCAGTAATAATGTCTGGTAGGGTATGAGTTTGATGGCCAATAAGTTTATCGGCTATGGAGGGGAGGAGGGAACGCCAGAAGACATTCCGAATTTCATGGTCTGACATGTTGGAGTGGTATTTATTTCTGTAATATTACATTGTTTGTACATGTGTCAGGGTGTCCTCACCTATAGCCTGTTTCTTATTGTATAGCAGATGTTTGACTCTCTCTGTATCCTCTGGTGTCATAAATGTGTCTATGAGGGCTTGTTTTAGTGCCTCCAATGCGATAGGTTGTTAGCAGTTGTGTTTGATATTTACTAACGCATATTTGGCAGGTCCGTGGAGGCAATATTTTATTCAGCGGCAATTCTCTGGTGTATCCCATTGATTATTATCGGTTACTGACTCGAATTCCTCCAAGAATTCAGAAATATCTTCTGTTTGCATGCCAGTGAATGTTGGTGGTTTCTTGGGTTGTGCAATGATGACTTGTAGGGGTTGGGGGTTGGCCATAATGGGTATAATAGTTAAGGGATTATTGGTGTGTGTGTGTTGTAATAGTAGTGGGTGGAGGGAGGGGGTGGGAGTGTGCAAGGGTTAAGGTAGCCTGTTGTGAGCTGGTTGTAATTAGGAAACCTAAAAATTCTGATGGTGGTGTTGGTTATAGTATCTCTTGTTTTGCTGGGGGTGTGTCTAGTGAAGGTGGTGGTGGAGTGGTTTGGGAAGAGGCTGCGATAATTTGATTGTGTATGTCAGTGTTAATAGAGGTTTCTGTACTTTCTGTTAGTTCGTTCTGTTGATCACGTATGTCTAGCCTGTTCTCGATTTCACTGGTGTCAAGTAAAACAAGTTTAATAAGGTTTGTAACAGCTGAATGCTTTTTGTGACTACGTGTTTCCATGTACCGTGTAATAGTGTTGTGTCGTGTATGTGGCATCGCTCACTTTGTGTTAACTTATATTTAATTTAAATTACAAGGAAAGGAAACATTGTGGGAATACTCCTAATTCACACCAAAACAAGTGGAATTATTCCTGCTATCAAAGGGAACAGATGTCTCAACAAGCAATTACAAGCAATTTACACATGCATTAATAATTCACACTAAAAAACATAAGCAGTAAAAGGGGATGGCAGGAGGTCAAAACGTTGCTGCGCTGTGGCAAGGTCTTCTGTGCGATTATGCTGTGTCACGTCCGTGGCGCACTAACCTACCTCAATTGATGCATGCAGCACGCTGGCCTTGGCCGCAGGGAAGGGATAACAACTGTTAGTGTGCTCGCGCACGTATGCTATGTTATACACCTTTCTAAGCACTTGGATTTTCTGGTGAGTTGTTATACAAAACTGAATGGAATAATAATTGTGACTTACTGATGTAACAGGGGATACATTATGCCTATACGCATTGTGGTTAGCATGAGGCGCTGCCATGTGTTTTTTGCTGCGAACGTCTATTTGAGCTAATTGAATTACTCATGTTGTGGAGTTTTCTGCTTGACAATGAGAGGGAAGGAAAGATGGCGCCTCCACCAGTGTAACAACTCCATTCCTAACACTATGCTTCCAGCTAATATTCCTGCTGATCACTACTCTTCCTGCCTGGTTCTTACTACAACTACAGTAAGGTAGGGGCCTACTTGGGGGGCGAGCTAACAGCTAATACTAGCCAATGATAGAACAGGGTTTCTATAAAACACTTTATTACAATAACAAGAATACGATAGAGCAATATAAATATATTTATACAAAGGACAATATAAACGTGATTACAGTTACGTCTCTCCTCCTGGCTTTTGTTATACTACTAAACACATTATGTTACTTTAATCACAATCTTTTCTCAAACACAAGAAACTAAATGCCCTAAATGCCTAACCTTGCCATGTATATGTCTTTATGATGGGACGTCGAGATCGGGAATGCCGCCATACTGCCTGGCCGGAATTATTCTCACCAATAATAACAGCTGTGTAGGATACAGATAGCTGCAGTTTCTCTGGAGACTGTGGCCTTGTCCTTCGTGCCGCTCTGACACTGATGTCAACACTGTTTAAACTCTTACGGTAGCTTAGGGGGGTGGGGGTGCGAGCTCTGCTCTTAAATAGCCTTGCTTCGCCCTCTGGACCGTCAGTTCTGCTTCAGTTCTCAATCATCTGACTCCTCTCCTGGGCTCTCATCGCACAAGCAATCGGTGCTGTGGCCCGAACCCCTCCGGTTTACTTCACAGCTACCTCACAGGGCCGAAGATCCTCTCCAGCCTTCGACTAAAGAAGAACCAACAGCATTGTCAACTCAGCACACTAAGACACGTTCGGTCCCTTATGGACAACCAGCGAGACTAGCTCGCCCAGAGGATTATACTGATTTCACACTCACCAATAACTGCCTACTCCCATAGTTTTGCACAGGGTGCCTTCCCTATTCTATGCTAGGGTTTTACCTTCCGTTAAGCCGAAGTGGATAGGAGCTAGTGCTTTCACCATCTTGTTTATTTTCCTCTACGGTAAAATAAACATTGATCTTACCTAACTTCTCGAGTATCACTCCGACTTCCTAACTCTTTTCACCGTCAGATCTGACGGAGACAGCAGGAGACAGAGTTTGCTCTTTCCAAGTTTACACTTACAACAGATCAAAACATCCTTAGAAGGCCACCCAATCTCTGCTCCTTGCAGTGAACGGTAGAGACACAAAACTAGGATACCGTCTCTTGGAAGGTGGCTTGCCAGCTTGAAGTCACCCCCACCTCACCGCACACTTAGTGCTGAGGAGGGGAACTTCTTCGGACTTGGAGAGACCAATGACCTTCGGACACTCACCTCACCAATATTAAGGCCACCCATTCCTTGCACCCAGGTGGGAGGAACGGTAGAGCCATGACACTAGGTATGCTCCTGGTGGGATTGACTTGCCAGCTGGGGTGAACTCCTCGCATCACACACTTTATAGTCTCAAGTGGGATTTACACTCTGGTGCAGGGGAGACCAACCCCTTTAGGACAACACAGTGCAGTTTTTGCAACCAACACTTTGCAGCTCGAGACTCCCACATCTCTGTTGGAGAAGTCAAGAGTGAGGTGCAGTGTTGGCTGTAGCAATTGGCACCTACACATGCACACTAACACGTCAACTGCCTAACTACTGCAGGCCCGATCTTAGGTTAGAACCAGATGTCTTACACCCGTAGGGGTGGTGTTTAGAAGAAAGTTTAAGAAGGCGAAGGCTATCTCTAAGGATCCACAAGGGCTTAGTATCCTTCCCAGTGGTTTTGGGCTACTGAGTCCACGTGAACAGGCTGTTTTGCTGCGATGACTCGCAATACCAGTACCAACCATCACTCCTACAGCATGAGCATTGTTCGAGCCACCCATCCATGTAGCAGAAGGATACCATCTAGTGGTACAGGAGATCCTGTTTGACGAGGGGTCCACTTACACTCCAACTGTACCTAGCGGCTCCACGTCTGTAGTAAACCCTAGCACCCCACATGCGCACCCGACGCTCCAGTCAAGTGCAACTAGGGTCGAGGGAACAACGTTAACGAAATCACCCACGGGCCAGACACGCCGTTACGCTAGCTTGAACTCCGTCCCACACCCTAAGCCTGCACCACGTAGAGTAATATTGCCAGAGCTGGTCTTTGTACCAAGCTGACGGCCTACTAGGCCTGTACTATACTTTGGCCGGACACCAGGCCAAGAGATGACTAGTCACCCAAAGATGCGGGCAATCTATCAGCTGGGTCTGTCACGCGTCAAGTATATTAAATAATGTGTAGAATAATGTTAATGTATTCATTAACTTTTAAACATGTTACAACAATGTTTACACTTTTTCATTTTTCTCCCTACTGGTAAGTTTTCTCTTTGGATATATAATATCACTCACAGTGCACATAAGTTGTTATACTACCTGTAAGGTACCTCTAAATTTTCACAATAATCAGGGCATTGTGCTTCCAAATACAATAGCTAACAGCTTATCTGAGTACCACTGCAGCTGTACTCTGTAGCGGTCAGAACACAAAACTTGCTTCTTGTGAGAACCAGTTTACCTAAGCACCCAATTATACAATGACTGCTAGCACAAAGTGGTGGTAAATGCCCAATTCCACACAGTAGCTGCACAGTCCCTCCAATTTTGCAATAATGCAGATATTCAGGTTCAAAATCAAGGAATGTACATCCAGCTTATTGCCACCAGTAAAGCTCTTACGCTCGCATCTTGGCGGTATATTCTCACACACGTGCAGAGGCGTAATTGTTGCTCAACTCATGCCTTAGACACCTCAGCACCTGCCAGTGAAGTCTCCTGTAAGTGCTCACGTCATGCATGCCAAAGCCCTGCTGTTCACCATTGGTTTGTTAATACTTATTTCAAAACGTAGAATACACTCCCTACTTGTACGCATGCAAACATGTAAACTCAAAATCGCAAACCGACCACTTCTCTGGTTCTGGTAGCAGCCACACCAGTACTCCTCTCCGCCTCCCCCCAGGCAAGAAATTCCGAACTCCTGGGTTCACCAGCTTATGGCACGCTGCCCAGCACAGTTATTACCAATTTAAATTACACAAAGCTCACTCGTAATAATTATCAACAAAACCTGAATTAAAATACCAACAAGCCATAGTAACATCATTTTAACAATTAATACATTATATATATATAAAATTTACATAGATGTATAAAAACATAAAAATCTAAAATACACACTTTTACGTGAGGCTATCACAGGTAACTTCTTTTGCTGAAGTGAATAGTGGCGTATCTTTGTAGCAAATCTATTTTGTTTTACAGGTGTGATAAATGTGAGAAGGCTTTCCACAGGCGAGCACTTTTCGAAATCCACCTCCTTTCTCATGTTCCAAAAGAGGAGCAACCATTTGTTTGCTGCAAGTGTGCTCGCAGGTTCCATTGTGAGGCCCTGTTGCGACAGCATGAGCGTGTGCACTTGCCCAAAGAGGAAAGGCTGATTAACCCATGTGATATCTGTGGCAAGAAGTAAGTAATATGTGCTACTGTTTTTTTAAAACTTTGAATGTATAATAAATGTAATATTGTGGAGTTCAGGCTAATGCCATATTATAGGTTATTACTGACCTTTTTTGAGACAGTGACTGAAAGCCTAAATACTATTGAACTACAAAAAAGTAAATAAGAGATGTAGCTCTTTCACCTACCAGCTGGCAACTGTTGTGGATGACAACAATGTTTATTTAAAACAAGACTCTTTTAAGTTATACAGTAAAACCCTTTTAAAAAAATTCAGAAAAATACTGAAAAATAATGCTTACTACCTAGTTAAATTAATTAAAATAGTAAAACTATGCATTAGTAATAATCCAAGTGCAATATTTTAAAAGTATATTAAGTAGGGAGATTCTTAAAAGGATTTTTCTGTATATCAATAACATCAGGGTAACATCTTTTATATAATATTCATATTACTGATAGTTAAATTGGGTAATGGGTTTATTTATGCTTTTAGCTTGATACCTTTTAGCTGGTAAAAAATCAGATTATATTCTGTATATGATGGAGCTTGTAGTTAATAAGGCATACATGGGTTGTGTTTTCCCTTTATTCAAACCTGTAACTTAACTGACTGTTAAATAGGTCACTGTTTTAATGCAGTAGTTGTAAAAGTACACAAAAAATGTAATCAAGGCCAAGTGCAAATACTTGGGGAAAGCAGGACCATGGTGGTGTAATGGTTTAGACTACTCGCCCCCCCCCCCCCCACCTTCGCAAACCAGGTTCGATTCCCGGCGGAGTCATGCTGGATGATGCTGCTGTTTGGCAGGCTTCACCCTCATCAGCTGTCAAGACCACAATGTGAGGAGCCACCCTAATCTCTTCACTTCACTTGGGGAAAGTAGAAACTTATTACAAGTAAAAGTTACTTCAGATAAAAGTAATCAGTAAAATTGCATATACAAGTACTTGTTATTTATTTCATTCATAAAATTTTTTTTTTTTTTTTAGTTTTCTGCATTTTGAACTTATTATACTCGAGTCACATTCTGAGTTACAACTTTGAGACAACTTCTATAAAACTACATGTTTCGTTGTCTCTCGCCCAACCCGTTCAATCTGACAATGTACAAAGTTACGTTTTGCACGGAAAAAATACTGAAAGTTCTTGATTGAAAAATATACCTGGGACTTGCTTAAAACACCTAAAACTTACTTGTTTTCAAACTTAGTTGCTGCACGCTGTATCTGGTGATGACCCGGCAGCGGTTTAAGAACAATTTGGCACTTTTATAATTTGGAGTCTCGCACATCTCCCACGCAACACGTATGGGACGAGGCTTGCCTGTTACTGTGGAGGTTAGTTCTGCTTGCCGCATACGAGTGCCTCGGAGCGCCACTGTTCCTTCACGGCTGGTTGGCGGCTATGACATCACGCTGCACCTTGATTGCCTTGCAGTTTGTTGCTATGCCATTTAACCGAAAATGTGCCCCTGCCACTTTTAAAAATCTCATGGTAGATGTGTTAGATGGTTACATAAGAGATTTTGCGATGCCTTACCTTGATGATGTACTTGTATGGTCGAACAGTTGGGAAGAGCACCTGAGCATTGTGTTCGAGAGGCTTGAACGCAACAAACTCACACGTAGGGTTGACAAGTGTAAGTTGGGGATAAGTAGAATGGAGCTTTTGGAACACTATGTAACAGGGAATGGACACGAACCGGTGAACAACATGTACAGGAAATAAAAAAAACAAACCCACACCCAGGTCACGTAAACAAGTTCGGAAATTTTTTGGTGTGATAAATTGGTTAAGGGAGTTCATTCCAAATTTTTCTGTGATAACTGCACCATTGATCGAATTGCTATGTGAAAAACTTAAATTTGTATGGACACCTCAAGCCGATCAAGTGTTTAAAGAAATCTAACACACTAACCGGCCAAAGAGGTGGTTAGAGTGGCTATATTTATAGGGGAAGTGATGTTATGACAGATCATTTAATCATGTGCCTACAGGATCGCTCCTAGCCTAGTGAGGATTACAGACACTTGATATGGAAGGAAGAGTTTGACGCTGTCAGGTGAGACACAAGACGAACAGAGACACTATTTACTTACTATAGATGGGTGCCAGTGGTGTTTCCCTTTCACCACACTTCGAGACGCAGGGATGCTGTGGGTTCTGTGTGTCCGTCTCACCCGTGCGTACTTACAAAACACTTTCCAATACTACACATTGCACTTTGAAATAAAATGGAGTAAAAGCTCTCGGTTCTGACGTTACAAAGACACATAGATTTACACTGGAGAGATTGGTTTTATTGTGCTTTAGTTACATACTATGCCAGAATGAAATTAGATGGTTAACCTCGGACGTGACTAGCCAGTTCCGGTGGGTGATTCCACCAGCACGTAACTCAACTTGCGCACTCCTAGATGAATTATCTTCTCGTGGTGCCAGAAGACACAGTCTCCACAAAGAAAGAGGTCTACAGCTGCTAGGGTGGACTGTAGAGTTTTCCTGGAGACAGGGCACAGGGAATGAAAAAGATGAATTTACCATTGGTAAATGGCACATAAATTATTTTAATACAAAATCATTAAAGCAATTTTAAATCAGAAACATTGTTATTAAATAAATTTCTTTTGAAGGCGTTCACGCCTAAATATCAGTGTCCAGCTCTTCAGCGCAGTGCGTACTTTAAATTTCAAATTTATAAAACTACATGTTTACACTTTACGACACATTTCACCCTGTAAAAGAAAATACATAGTACATTTGCAACAATTTTGGACCCTTGAAATAAAAATATATAACACTGAAATAATTTCCCATTGGGAAAGTCCGTGGTCGTGGTGCTACCCACGTGTCAGTGAGGGCGGCGAGTATTGTCATGGCCTAGCTGTTGCAGGCTCTTAGCCAGCGTCAAATTGTGCAATCTACTGAATCTGCCATGTGGTCGCCGTCAAGCAGAGATGCAAAAGAAAAATGGCATGTGATGTTGAAAACAAACTTATCTCTAAAACTGGCACAACCTCACTACGACTTCAAAACTCGAAAACGTGAACACATTACTGATAAACACTAGGATATGTCTTCAGACTTCAAACACTGATAAGGTATTCTTGCTCTACATGGGACCAAAGAAAAGAAAATATTACACTCACTCGCAAAAGAAAAAGGGAATGTAACCAAAAGTCAGATTTAAATGTATTATAAACACTATTAAAAAATACATAACCTGCAACGTTACAATGTTTTGTCCTTCTGTGTGTGTGCGTGCATGCATGTGTGTGTGCATGTATGTGTGTGTGCGCGAGTGTGCATGCTGCACATATGCATGCATGTGCGTGTGTGTGGGCATGCACGCACACACTTGTTGGTGAGTACTACACTGTGAGTACTTGAATTCCTGTCTTTTTATATATTTTTGGTTGCCTAGCGGCCTACTTGCAACATTACCTAACATGTTTATGTTTTGATCTCCCGCCATCTTGTGTCCGTCCTTTGTGTAAGTATCAAACTTTCCTGTGTGTTTCATGCTTTAATTTTTTGTCTTCGTTGCACATCCCACATTCTCAGCATTACTTCACAGTTTTTCAATTTAATTTTCACGTATTTGCACCTTTCCGCTCATCCCTCAGCAGTTTTACATGTTCACCTCTGCCTTATGTATATAATCACAAGTCCGGCAACATGTCTGAAATACACACATTCTGGCTCAGGAAAGTTTCGTACCATGCCAAAATAATGTCCGCTGCCTCAAATCATGCAACTTTTTTTTCTGTCCTGCCTTAAGTTAGGCCTATCCCCATGAGGCCTGACCTTAAAACAGCCACCTTTTGCCATGCCACCACAAGCCACGAATGAAGCATTGGCATTATCAAACCTGCATTCTTTAACCATGGCAGACCTCAGTCACAAACAGTATGCGTCAATTGCAAATCATCACCGCACCGTATTACTGTCCAACGTGATTCGTCTTATTCTTGCATAATCACCTCTTCTCGCCCAAGCCAATAAAATCTTACTTGCTACAACAAAAAGCCATACATGGACACCATAAAAAATTAATTAAGCTCAGCAAACTGTGCATGCAGGCCTTGAAAACAGACCTCTTGCCTACCACCTTGTGTCTCAAGAAATCACCCCCCCCCCCTTACACTATTTGGTAAGAAACTCTGTCTTGCTTCAACCTTCCACCTTCTCTCACCAGCACATACCACACCAACTCTGCCCTACCCATTTCCATGCATAACCACTACAGAGGAACAACCACCCCACAAAAACAAGTCATATATACTGAACCTGTCCAACCATAACCTCACTGCTGCAGAGTACAATATCCTACTAAAAGGTCTCTCCTTCCCCTCCAAATTGTTTGACAACTTTGCTACTGTTAAAGATGTCCTAAGCTTCATACAAAATCTCTGACTTATTTGACGACCTCCCCACGCAAAATCATAACAGTAGCTCCATTGATCCAGCCTTGACCAAGTTTGCTTCCCCATCCACTTAGGGCCCTCCCACATACTCTCCTTAAAGCCATCACATCCACTTGATCAGTTCATCACATAAATCCTGGTGGTCAACATTGCAGACCCCGGTTTTGCAATCTCATTACCTAACAATAGCAACTTAACCTCTTCAGAAAGAAAAGCCATCAAAAACTTTCAAAACAACCCAGACATAATGATACTGCTGGCAGACAGGGGCACAACCACTGTGATCCTCAACAAAAAAGACTACATTATAGAAGCAGAAAAACAACTCCAGGACATATCCACTTACAAACATCTAAGAGAAGACACAACCACCAGAATCTGCAACAATTATCATGCAATTCCTTGTGTCCCAGGGCCTCACATATCGAGGATTCAATTAAACTGCCCACCTCAAAGAATCCCACCACACCAGTTCTCTACCTGCTTCTGAAGATACACAAGAATCAACGCCTATCCCCTGGACGTCCCATTGTATCAGGAATTGGCAGCCCACTGAGAGAATCTCAACCCTTGTAGATGCCTACCTTCAATATTGGGTACAGCAGCTGTCATCCTATGTCAAGGACACTGATTTCCTGAGCTCTTGAGACACCTAGACTTCATTCCCCAAGATGCATACATGGATACCATAGATGTAACATCTCTTTATACCAACATCCCCCACTCATCTTTACTGTCGGCAATAGAATATTACCTCAAGCAAAGACACCCACACAACAAACCTTCTACAGCATTCCTTCTTGAACTTGCCAGGTTAACCTCAGCAACTACTACTTTTGATTTCAAGACTCGGACTACCTTCAGGTCAAAGGTACAGCAATGGGTACATGTATGGCCCCATCCTATGCCAGTGTGTTTATGGACAGGTTAGAAGAAACTTCCTTAATCACCAACCAACTCAATAACACTGCTAGATGTGTTTCATCGACATCATCTTCATGATATGGACTTCCACTGAAGACAGCCTAATTCACTTCTAAACAATTTAAATGCACACAGTTCACTCAAGTTCACCTGGTCATACTCCAAAACACACACCATATTCCTAGATGTTGAACTCTCTCTCCACTATGGCACAATTCAAACTGATGTACATACTAAACCCACCAACCTCCAGTATTTACATTTCGACAGCTACCACTCATATCATAGCAGAAAAGCCCTACCCTACAGTTTCACCACAAGAGTCCAGCGTATCTGCTCCACCAATAGTGATCTCAACAAACAGTGTCAACAAATAGCCAGAGCATTCCTCAACAGGGGCTACCCTAGGCACCTTGTAAACAACAGATTCAGAGAGCCATCTTAAATATCGGAACACAAACCTAGGTCAACAACTCTGATATACCCTTGTGGTCCCATATCATGAAGGCCTAAGCAAACTCGTAAATGTTCTCCACCCTGGATACATAATTCTGACTTCCTCACCACAAACACAACACCTGTTCTCCAAACCGCCCAGATTGGTCTTTAAAAGTCCACCTAAACTCCGCAACAAACTGGTTTGTATAAAGCTGCAGCCCACCACAAATGTCAACCACACTACCGCCCCCAGAGAATCCCACCTCTGCAATAGCTCACGCTGTGGTTTCTGTGCAATCCACCAACCCTCACTTTCTTTTAATAGCATACTCACTAGCCATACATACCCCATCCAAGGTAATTACAACTGTGCAACATAAAATCTGATTTATCAGCTAGTGCCAACACTGCAATGCAGAATACATCGGCCTCACCACCCACACAGTAAGGCAGAGAATGAATGGCCACAGAGCAGATATCAAACAAGCCATAGCTGGTCACATCAATAACCTACAAGACAAACCAGTTGCAGCACATGCAGCATCACACAACAAAGATTTTGTCTCCTGCTACAGTACCAGAATTGTGAGAGCCCTACCACCTTCAAGCAATAGCTCATAACTCTGACACTGGGATTTGGCTCACCAATTTATAACAAAATCCAGGCAGCCGCCAGGCCTCAACATAAGATAATTACAGCTTTTAACCACACTTATCAGCTATACTAATAATTTTTCTATTTTCCCACCCCATCCTAGTTCGCCTTCTGGCCGCTAGGTTTACTACTAACAGCGCCCCTCCACCATATTGCAGTGTCCTATGACTCACTCTCTGATGCTGGCTTAGCCAGCTAAATATTGCTATCACATAACCGCGTGGAAAATATGTTGTCCTTCTGTATGTGTGTGTGTGACTGTCGACAAGTACTACACTGTGAGTACTTGAATTCCTGTCCTTTAGTATATTTTTGTTAGCCTAGCAGCCTACTTGCAACCTTATATTGTATTTTCTCATATTTTATGGGGCATTACTATATGCCAGATCATTAAATCCAGGTTGTAAAACATAACATGGCAACTGTAGCGAATGTATCATCTAGTTTATATAGATTAGTATCAATATTATGACTGGTGTGTTGTTTGCTTATAGTGGTAAATCAATACGAATTAAATTTAAGTAAAATTAAAATAAAATTCTTCGATTAAGTGAAAAAAAGGTATAATTACTGGTACGTAATGCCTACATCTATCACCATAAGTAGATTAGAAGTAAAAATTAATTTTTTCTTCCATGTAACCTATTACAAGTAAACAATAATATAGACTGCTAGTTTACTGATTACCTTATATAATGTAGCAGAGTTCACAAGTACTCACAGGGTGGTACTAGAGGATAGACGCACAGACAAGCGTACACACACACATACATGCATACATACATACACACACACTCTCCCCCCCCCCCCCCCCCCCCCCGCCGCGTGGATGCTAGGTTGTACAACGTTTTGCTGGCTAGGCCATTTTTATTAGGTGGCGAGTGGTGGCACACTGCATTCTGGTGAGCAGTGGTTGGCAAACAGTGTATCTAGTGGCCAGGAGGTGAATTAGGGTGAGGCAGAGAGTTTATCTTGTTTTTAAGCCAGGTGTGTGTCTTGATTTGGTAATGGCAGTGTCACAGTTCTGCACTATTATTAGAAAGTGGTAGGCCCTCACCACTCTGGTTGTGTAACAGGAGTAAAAGTTTTGTTTGTGAGATGCTGCGCCAGCTATGGCTTGTTTGGTGTCTGTTCTATGGCCATTCATACTCTGTCTGAGTGTGTTGTTAGTGAGGCTAATGTAGTGTGCATTGCAGTGAATGCACTGTACCTGGTAGATAATGTTTTCTGTTGCGGAGTTGTAGCTGCTCTGGATTGGATAAGTCTAATTGGTGAGTATGTTGTTGGAGGAGGAAGAATATTGGTGTTTAGCACAAGAGCTACAACTTGAGCTATTGCAAGGATGAGACCGCCTGCGGTGGAGATATTACAAACTGTGGCATTGGGTGGCAATTTGGGGTGTGCCACTGTGTTTTGAAGGTTGGGGGGTGGTTTGTAGACCAATATAGGTGGTTTGGAGAGCAAATTTTGTGTGAGTGACAATGAGGACAGAATTTTGTGTTCAAAGTTGAGGATGGTTGTTAGTTTATGCATGCCCTTGTGGTAAGGACAACCAAACGGATATCAGAATTACTGATCTTTGTTTGAGGATCTGTGGTTGAAGTGGCATGCTGAATTGGTTTGTGAACCAAAGATCTGGGGTAGTCTCTATCGAGGAATGCTTAGATTATTGTAGCACATTGCTTGTTTCAGTCAGTTTGAGTGGAACAGATGCGTTTAGCTCTGGTGGCAAGATTGTGTGGCAGAGATTTCTTGGCATGAAATGTATGGTAGCTGTCAAAATGTAGACCATATTGAAAGTGGTTTGGTGGGTTTATTGTGACAGCTGCTTAAATTTGCCATTGTGAAGGCCTAGTTCCATATCCAGAAATATGGCATGTGATTTAGAGTAGGTCTAGGTTGAGAGAGTGGTTGAGATTGTCCTCACTTGAATCCAAGAACATGAAGATGTCTATAAAATGCATCAAGCAGAGTTGTTGAGTTGGCTGGTAGCGTAGCCACTCTGCTAGATGCATTTTATAGACAACATCTTCATGATCTGGGGTTTAACTGAGGACAATCTCGACCACTTCCTTAACAATCTTAACAAGCACAATTTGCTTCAGTTCACCTGGACATACTTTAAATCTTATTCCATTTTGCTGGGTGTGAAACTAGTCTTTCACAATTGCAAATTTTTAAACAGCTGTTCTCGTTAAACTTACCAGGCACCCTCAATACTTACACTTCGACAGCTACCATCCGTTTCATGTCAAGAAATTGCTGCAGTACGGTCTTGTCACCAGAGCTAAATGCATCTGCTCCACTCAAAATTTACTTAATCAAGCAATGTGCTGTACTAGCCAAAGCATTCCTCAATAGAGGCTACCCCACATCCCTGTTCACTAACAAATTCAGCATGTTACTTCAACCATAGATCATTAAACAAAGGTCAGTAACTCAGATATCCCACTGGTTGTACTTATTACAAGGGCATGCACAAACACAGAACCATCCTCAACTGTGGACACTAAATTCTTTCCTCATCACCACTCACTCAAAACCACCCAGATTGGTCTTAAAATAACTCCCCAGTCTTCGAAACAACCTGATGCACCCCAAATTGCCATTCAATGCCACAGTCTTGTACCATGGTGTGTGTAATGGTTGTTAAATTATGTTTCTGTTTTAGAAATGTACAATATAATTTGAACTCACAATACCCGACCATGCTCCAAGTGGCATTTATCTGAGTGTCTGGTAAATAAACCAACAAACCCAGTGTCTGTAAAATATGTAATAAAATCTATACTCATCTGAACAACAAAATACTATACTGTGGACTCTTACATATATTATAATACTTTTCTGCTATCGAAAGCCCAGACACTATTAAACTACTATTACTATTTAATTATATGGAAGGTGCTTGTGCTAGGCAAACCAGACACCACGTACATTTTACCTAGGAAATGATCCTAGTAACTTGGCTAATTATATTTTTAATTAGTTATTAATTATCCAGAGGTAGAAATAAATGAAAATACCTTAAAAAAATTTATCTTTTAATTCATCTCACTTAAAATTATGGACAATAACAATGATCAAGTTACAAATTAAACTCAGAATGAATCCTTACGGTTAAACAAATGTTTTCTCAAGAAATGCTTATGAGCTTTAAAAAAACCTGAAGTGTACTCTGTACAAACTATGCGGCACTAATTTAAAATACCCATACGTATTTTTTATTACCCAATTCGCATTAATCAAAACATTCATAAAAAACAGAAAAAGTTTTCTTTT
Source organism: Dryococelus australis (assembly GCA_029891345.1). NCBI lineage: Eukaryota > Metazoa > Arthropoda > Insecta > Phasmatodea > Phasmatidae > Dryococelus > Dryococelus australis. Next base: position 166,824,524 of record CM057009.1, on the reverse strand, counting down.
ATATTTAGCATCATAAACGTTACAAGAAATGAAAGTTTGTATTAAATGTGATCCAGAAGATAGTCAGAATAAATAAAATATTATTTGATGACCCTAGCTCTTATCTGTTACTTCTCCAGGTGAAGTGGTGTAGCCGGAGATAAAACCTTGCTCCGGATGGCAAATAAACAGAAGCAAGGCAAGTGGTTCTCAAACAAAATAAATACTTAAAAACTTGAATAGTCGAACACTTGGATTAAAACATCAAATAATACTTAATCAAAATCAAGATATAAAACTGAATCCAAAATGTGGTCTAAAACTGGGTCCCTTTGGAAAATCTAAAGAAAAATAATTGCGAAAATTAATAACTGGTTCCAGAGTCAAAAAAGAGTATGGCACTTACTACCGGAGAAAGACTGATTCTGTACTTACCCATCTTGGAGGGAAAAGAAGAAACTTAGTAAGATTGTGAAGATTATTCACAATTTAATTTTCCTGCATATCTAATAAACTATTTTCTCTGCACTATACTATATGACGCTAACTAAATAAACTATTTTCTCTCCACTGTACTACATGACGCTAACTAAATAAACTGCTGCAGAGGGCATGATCCTCCTGCTGCTACCTCCCTGAACACGGGCGTACACTGCGAATACGTCGTACTGTGACTGCTTCTGTGCAGAGAGTAAGGCAGAAAACAGTTAGCAATGGCGGAAGGATACCAAATGGCACGCTGCGCGGGATTACAGATGTTTCAAAATTTTGTTTGTCGGCCATTCCTAGATTTCATTGGGGTAACTGAAATCAGTCCACAACTATACATAACCGGACAACAGCAAGAAATTGCATGCATTGCACCTCCAGCAAGAGGCGCAGACAAGGTACAGCTCAAAGTGTCCCACGCCTCAGAAATGCAAGCATGCCAACAATCATCCTGTTTGCAAGCTGAGCTTTCTGCAGCAAGCAACAGCCTCCTGCAAGGTTTGGCAGTGAAGTTAACTCAGAACTAAACTGAACTGAACTTCCAATATGTGAATACCAGACTGAATTAAAACTTCTAAAATATACAAATATCCTAAAATGGGAATAAATGAATATTGCCCAAAACTTTATTAAAACAAAATATTAAAATATAATAAATTAGAAAATATACTGAAATAATGTGCCACAAACATTTTCAAAAAAGTTTACAATGGCACAGTCTGTAATATCACAACCCCCAGGGGTGTCATTCATGTAATAGCCCTAGTTGTTGCTCTTGTGCTATACACCAGTCTTCCATCTCCTTCAACAGCAGTCTCACCAACCAGACTTGTCCTATCCAAGGCAGCTACAACTGTGTTATAGAAAATCTTATCTACCAGCCATAGTGCATTAACTGCAGTGCAGAGTACATTGGCCTTACTACTAACACTCTCACACAGAGAATGAATGGCCATAGAGCAGACACCATACAAACCATAGCTGACACCAAACAAGCCATAGCTGACACAGCATCTCATAACCAGAACTTTGACCCCTGTTACACAAACATCTTCTAATAATAGTGCAAAACTGTGATGCTGGGAACAGGCCCACCAATACATCACCAAATCCAGGCAGACACCTGGCTTAAACACAAGATAACTCCTTTGCCACAGTTGAAATTTCCCACTTCACCCTAGTTTGCCTCCTGGCTGCTAGGTTCACTTTTTGCCAACCACTGCTCACCAGACTGCAATGTGCCACAACTGGTTGCCTGATGAACCTGGGCTATCTAGCGAATCATTGTGCGACCTTGCATCTGCATGGAAAATGTGTTTGTCCAACTTTTGTGTGTTGTGTGTGTACATCCACGAGTACCACCCTGTGAGTACTTGTGCACTCTGTCTCCTTTTATAATTTAATTACAAGCAAACATTTCTCAGACGGTAAGTATTAGCAGTAATACAGTTACTTGCAATTTTTATATATTCCATTACTGTTTAAGCATCCTAGCATCAATAGTCTAAGTTTGAAATTAATTCATGATAGGGGGGATTTAATTCTGTCGGGAAAATTCAGATTAGGCAAATAACTTTCTAATTAAACAGTGTTGCAACATGACTCAACCTTGTATTGAATAAAAAATATAATGTTGGTAGGTTCAGCAGCAAATCTGCAGTATCTGCACATTTGAAGGCTGTCCATTTTGGAGAAAGGCCATTTGTGTGTGACCAGTGTGGCCACAGCTTTACATCAAAGGGCATTCTTCAAGAACATTTAACTATCCACAGTGATGAGACACCATTCAAGTGTACCAGCTGTAAAAAGAGGTATTTAATTTCGTACCAGTTTTTAATGTTGCCTGTGTTTGTCTTCCAGTTATAATTTATTTAGTTAAATTAAAAAAACAAACATTTTTCTATGTGTAATTCAGATGAAAGATTTTGTAAAGCAAAAATGTATTGTTATTCAACAAACTGTATGTTTACTCAGGATAGGTTGGTGTGGTTCATCATTTCTGCAGTTCTTGACCTAGGAAACATAACCATTTCATTTCCAAGAAGTTGGGTACCTATTTTCATTTAATTCTGAGACGTTCTACATAAATTACATTTCTACTCCCTGCAGCAGGTTTTAGAACAATATACAGTGAAACCTTTTTATTAAAATAATGCTTAATCTGAAGTGCACATTTATACAAACACTTTTTACTCCCTGTTAGGTTAAGATGAGGAATTCACTGTTACCAGATATGGTTAATGTAGAATATTCGTTTTTATGTATTACAAAGTAACCTTCCGCCCATTCATGTAATGTACTATTGCTTTACTATGGGATAAACTTAATTAAATGGTTTGCATATGTGTATTATCAGGCAGTACATGTTCTGAAGTAGTTTAACATCGATAGCATACGATTATAATGTAGTCTGTTACCATATAACTCAAATACGGACCATTAATTTTTGCAGTTGTACATAATATTATTTTTCATTGTGTTCTATTTTTTGTTTTCCCCCAGTGCAACTGTTACATAGTCCTGATCGAGTGGAGTGTGATCAACATGGTGCCGTGTACGAACACGCTTGTGTGTAGTGTGACGAACACAATTATGAGCAGTGAAGTGTGTCAACAAAAACCAAGCAAAACATTTAGTTTATGCTGATTTTTTTAACTGTTTAGATGAAAATAAGGAAAACATTACGGAAATAGTATTTGTGATTAAATTTTTAATTACTTTTCTTGTGGGTTTGTTGGTCTTATTGACACCTCCATTGTTTTGGTTTGGTTTTTTTTTTTACCACTGTTTATACTAACAAAATATAGTTGCGTTTGTTATAAACTATGTGCGGAAGAAACACAAAGGAATAATTTGAATGCTGAAAACACTTCTGAAGTCGTCATAAACCTTTATCAAATAGACACCAACGTTGAAGTTCAAGATATTGATTGCGCTCACAGGATAGGTGATCAAAAATGCACTGCCACATAAGTTGTCGAAGATGGTAAAAGGCCAATCATTATCAAATTTGTGAGTAGTCAAATATGTTCCTAAGTGTTCCTTGCCAAAAGAGCTTTAAAATATACACGAATTATAATCACAGAACCACTCACACTTGAGAGGTACTGGATCTTCAAAGCAGCAAGGGAAAAATCAGGATTTTGAAACTGCTGGACCCAGGATGACAAAATCGTTGTAGTATGAGAAAATTGCATCAGAATATCTTCACTGCAAGAACTTGAAAACATCACATAAAATTACTATAATGAAGCTGCTGAGTTATGTGCTAATTAGCTTAGGGAATTAATCTTTACATGTTTTGTATTTTCTGCCTTGGTTTCTTTCTCTATACATACGTGTTTAAGTATGAATGTGTGTGTGTACTGTGAGAGTATGTGGATAAGTACCCTCAAAGTCAACAGCACCCTGCGTCGTTTTCATCCTAGCGCTCTGCATTCATCTAGACTGGTAAGTTGTTCATTTATATGTCAGACATTTTTGTGCATTCGATGAGTGTTGCAGAAAATCAGAAGTTGGCAACACTTAGTCCTGTGGTTAAATACTTCCAGAAGCTGTGTTCCCTCCCCCTCGGGGGAAATGACCTGTCCACAAACCTTTCTTACCCACTTACCAACTTCCCCCAACTCTATGAGGGGCACGAGTGTCCCATTACGAAGCCTCTCACCTGCCCGCTGCGGAGACACCAGCTATCTTCTCTCACAATAGCTCGCTCCTCATTCTCATTCATTTATTGCCGTACATGTTAACTCTCAATCTTTACTCCAACATATTGATGAATTCAGGAAAATTTTTGTCCTTTAAATTTGCATGCCGTTATTATCTCTAAAACATGACATAAACCATCTTTAGATTCAAAATTGATAGAAATGCCTGGGTACAGGTTATATAGAATAGATCGCATACAGAAGCAAGGCGGAGGAGTAGGTATGTATGTACGTAACAATACCAAAGTTGCAATTCCTCCAGTGTGTATTGTGTTAAGCCAGAATATCTTGTGCTTGAACTGAAGATCCTTGAGTAGGTTTTGTTACTTGTTGTGGTGAACAAACCACTGAAGATTAACTGACAATTTCGAAAGTGATCTGACTACGTCCCTCCTATTTTATGAAAATGTGTTAATCATTGCTAGCGAACCAGCGTTAACATTTTTTACTTCTTGCAACATTTATATTTGTGATCTTAAACCCATGCATCATTTACACGCTGCCAATACTCTACGTGATTTGTTTAGTCTAAACCAGAAAAGCTTGAAAAATTTGGTCAAATAAGTGCTTTAGATCTGTCGCACCACAATTTAATATATTGTTATGCGCTCGCTGCTTTGCCTCCTGCACAAGCGAGCAAAGAGGAAGACAGAGTCGTTATATGACAGCATGACCAGTGGAAGGAAAGTCTGCGACTGCGAGTATCAAGCAATGAAGGACGCGATTGGCAGGCTATATTATTTGACTAGATGCACGAGTGAAAGACATTATAAATGATGGCAACATATAGACTAGACATGTGTTAATAATGATTATGAGTTTTTTTACTGTAACCCGACAGAGACGATTGAGGACATTAGTTAGAGGTGAAATAGGAATTAAATATTGATCTCACTGTTAAATAAAAAGTGTGAAAGTGGAGACAGATAATTTAATGCTGTAAATAATAGCAGAGTGAATAAATTAGAAATTAAATTCAGTTCTTTTATTTTTATTAAGACCTCCATCCCTCACGAACTCTGATACACCCCTCAGGCTTCTGCATGTACTGGTGTAAGAAGGGGGATGGAGGCAATTATCAATTAATCAATTATAAATAAAATTAGAACATAAGCAAGTAATGTGTGATTTTATAACAATTTAATTAATTTTAATAGTTGTGGGTTGAAAATAATTAAGACTGTTTTATACAACTAACTAAGTGAATGTTAACCAGAAAAATGTATTTTGAACTGGTAGCACTGCAAGCATTAATTACGGGATAAGGTAACCAAGTGAGCGCAAGTGTTAATAGCCTAAATAACCAAATTAGTAGTGTGAACGAGAATGTAAATAGTGTAAATGAGAATATAACTAGCCAGATAAATAATGTAAGTGATTTAATAGATAAGAAAATAGACACTGTTAATGAGAATGATGACAGGAAAATTGACAGTGTAAATAAAAAAGTGGCCGGTGTAAATAAAAGACTGAACAGTGTCAATGAAATAGTAGACAGTGTAAATGAACTAGTGAATGCTGTAAACAACAGGATGGACAGTGTCAAGAATGAAGTGAAACAGGAAATAAGTGCAACAAAGAAGGAATGGCAGGAATTTCTGCAGTAGCGATATTCTACTGTCACAACATCGCCAGCAGAGAAAAGTTAGGACACAGTACAAGTCATCATCAACACAGTGACCTAGGAGTATGGCAAGCAGCTCAGCAGCATTGGTGTCATGCAGCCAGCAGTGGGGAAGGGGGTCTCAATTAAGCCCACCCCTTATGATGGCCAGACTTTATGGCGAGAATACCAACACCAGTTGAAATTAGTCGCTACCCTTAATGGCTGGACATCTGAACAGCAGGCTTACTACCTCGCCGCTGTACTAAGAGGCCCCACACTGAGCATATTACAATCTCTGCCAGAGCAACATCGACTTAGAGTACCCCACATTGAAGTTGGCCTTGGTGTTATGTTTTGGCAACCAGTACCTGCGACATGCCCACCATGTACCACTGTGAAGCTGCACCCAGCGACCAGGGGAGCCACTGCAGTAGCTATGACAAGACATTTTGCGGCTCCCCCACCTATCTGGTCCTGAGGAGGCGTGAGACATTATAGCAGTTGGCTTCTTCATTGATGCCATCACAGACACAGATGTAAGGCAAGCAATAGATATGGCTCCATTCCACAGCATGCAGGATGCCCTGGCCCAAGCACTGCAGGTGCAGTCAGTAAGACACGGGATCACACCCAGACGACTGGTATGGGCAGTGATGCTGAACGAAGATGACGACATCAAGGAGATAATGAAGGAGATGTAGACATTTATGAGAGACATCGCTTCCAGTGCTTTTGCCACCCCACTTCTAAAAGGCCTGAGTGTTGGTCACGTGAAAGCTGGGGCACCTGAGAGTCTACTGCTCACAGCAGCAGTAGCAACAGCGGGATAAGAGGCAGGTGAGATTACAACTCATTCAGAAAACTTATAAACACTGATGATATGGGGCAAAGGTCGCTTACTGTTGGAGGGAAGGCCCCAGTGTTCTTACATATGTGGTCGGTAAAATAAAATTGGGATGCAATACTTGCGGAGGGGAGCCTGAATAATGTTTCTTGCCAGATGGTCATTGACACTGGGGCGACCACAACAGTAGTAAGACCAGACATTCTCTGGTCTTCTTCCCAGTGATCGCCCAATGACAACATGGAACAATGCTATTTGCCTATAGTAAAAGGTCAGACCACACCAGTTAAAGGTAAGATGAAAGTGATCTTTATGCTTGGTATTTTATGGGTAGGTAGTACAGAGTTGTTGGTGTCAACACAACATGATTTGTCCTCCCCAGTTAGCTGCCCAGTAGTGCTCATGCCAACTTATAGTGAAATTGTCATTTTAGGCACATGTTAAGGAAAGTTTGTCAGACATTGGGGACTAATTGAACCAGCAGAAAAGATTGGTGTCCTGTCAGGTAAAGTTGTTGTAGCAAGAACTTTGGCCTCTTCTAATTCTGGCAGTTTTTAAGTTAGAATGACAAATTAGCCTTGAGGAGGGAGCCAAGATAGGCATTTGTAAGCAGGTTACACAGGTTCTTATAAATGTTGCAGAAGATTCTAGAGTAGAAAAATTGGAATGTTCTCTACCAGAATTATTGGTTGAACTGCTATCACAAGCAAAAGAAGATCTTAACTGGCGACAGGAGAAGACTGTCTCTGAATTACTGCAGAGAAATAGAAATGCCTTGGAAGAACTAATGTGACCTCCCACCACATTATACAGGAGATGCCAGGCCCTGGCTCTATGAGGTTTTGTATAGATTATCGCCAGCTTAATAATGTGACAAAGAACGACTCTTTTCTGCTTCCAAGGCTAGATGAAACATTAAACACCCTAGCAGGTTCACAGTGGCTTTCTGGACATGAAGAGTGGGTACTGGCAGTGCGAAGTGGTGCCAGATGACCAACAGAAGGCTGCATTTTGTGTCCAAGGGAAAGGAACCTGGCAGTTCATAGTTATGCCTTTGCCATCTTCAAATGCCTGATGGAAAAAGTTTTGCCTTTAGATACATGTAAAGTTTATGTAGATGACATTGTTGTGACAGAAAGGACACTTGAAGAGCACTTATCTCGTTTAGACTCTGTATTCCAGAAAGTGGCCACAGCCAACTTGAAACTGGTTCTTAAGAAGTGCTACCTGTTTCAAAATAAAATAAATTTTTTGGGACATAAAGTGTCGGCCCATGTAATTGAAACAGACTCTGAGAATACTGAAGCAATAAGAAATTAGCCAATGCCAACTGACAGAACTGAAGTGCGGAGTTTTCAGGGATTATGTATCTACACTACCATCGATATGTACCTGGGTTTATTACAATGTCATCCCACTACATGAACTGACTGAGGCAAAAAGGAGATTTCATTTGACCACTGAGTGTGAAGATGCTTTTAGTAAACTAAAGAAAATTTTGATATCTCCTCCAGTCTTGGGTTTCTCTGCAAGTGAGGGCTGTTGTTAGTGAAGTATGCATTGGAGTTATGCTATCTCAGTTTGCAAATGTCAGGAAGTAAAGAGTGGTGAATTGCTGAATGTACAGGTGACACAAATTGAAGGTTCTCTATCTTGTGGTGGATAACCTACTTGGAGAGATGAGGGTATTAGTAAATATCAGCTGAATGATCCCACTTTGCAGCCGTTATTAAAGTGGAAAGATGCTTGCTATTGCTTACCGCCCAGCAATTCAAAAGTCCACGTGGATAACACTATCAATGATGATGTTTGGAATAGAGTTATGCCTCTCCGGTGACCTGCTGTTTGGCAGACAGACAGAAGAGGAATCTGCAGCCCCTGATTATGCTAGCAAATTATGTAACAGCCTTGTTGGCATTCATTATTTTACTCGATAGCACCTCATAACAAATAGTGTTAGGGTGAAGATGCTCTATGATAAGAGAACGTTGGGAGAGAGATTTCAAAAATCACAAATGGCGTTGCTTTACAACCCACAGAAAAGAAAAGGGTACTGCCCGAAACTACAGAAATGTTTGGAAGCTCCCAACAGGATTCTGAAGAAGCTCAGTGATGTGGTCTTTCGGATTTGTCGCCAAGACCCTTGGGTGAAGCAGAAGGTTGTCCACATTGACTGTCTGGCACTTTACAATAGTCCAGATGTTTGAAGGAAGGGGCAGCGTTACACACTCGCTACTTTACCTCCCATGTGAGCTAGCCAAAAGGGAAATAGAATCGTTATTTGATAGCGGCGGCAGAGTGAGCAATGGTGCTCGCGTATCAGTTAGAAAAAGCAAGCCGACACAATAATCTCGTGCAGCGCAATGCTGCTGACCCTGATTGTATTGATTTCTGTGTTTATCTGAAGAATACTCTGGATTACTGACCTCGTTCTCTCAGTGCAACTTGGGGTGCGTTGAACCTTCAAGATGGTCAGTGCAATGCTATAAATTATGTGACAGGCCTCCAGGCCTGAAGTTGAGTTGGAGTTGATGAGTGGTTGAGTTCCGAGCGATAGAAGACGAGCAGCGGGAGAAGTGACCAGCGGAAGAGAAGTCTATGATTGCGAGTATTGAACAGTGAGATTGCATCTGGCAAACTGGACTTTTGGACTAGATGCATGAGTGAAAGGCATTATAAATGATGGCAACAGATTGACTGAACACGTGTTACTAATTGATGAGTATACGTTATTCATTTTAAAGTAAGTACTTTTGAAAGACCTCTCATTTGGAATAATAGTCAATAAATATATTTTATTTTAACCTCAGACATTAACTTCCGAGTGCGGTGGAATATACATACAGTGTTTATTACTAACATGGCGATATTCATTTTAAAATGTGGTTAAATAATAAAATATGGTAGAAAGGAGAATGTAACTATGGCCTCAAATGTGTTTCATTTTTATTAAGACCTCTATCTTTCATGAACTCACATACGTCCCTTAGGCATCTGCATGTAATAATACGCTGCTTATTCATTGCATACACCTAAATTTAAACCAAAATTTATTACTTACCATAATTTGAAAAAAATATTGATACCGATAAATTTAATTATGATGCATTTTTAATAAACTGGGGCATTATTAATGTTCTCTCCTCTGTTGAAGATAAGGTTTTTAAACGTAATAGCCTAATTACTAGTTTATTTGACAAATGTGCACTCTTATATAGTAAAAAAGTCACCTGACCAGCCACCCCGTGGTTAACTAAAGAGATTAAGCTATTAATGGGACAACGTAATGCTGCATTTCTTACATATAGAAAGTTATGCAATTCAAATTTCACAGCTGAACGTGAATTTGAAACATATCGTCTGTTAAGAAACCAGTGCACACTAAAATAGGACAGCCAAATACAAATATGCTCAAACTCAGATTGTAAGTAGTACTTTGACACGTGACGGTAGAGCTGACTGCGACATCACTGTCAGACATGGCTTTATTGTGCTGGTCAGAGGCACAGACTAACTAACTGTGGGGTTTTACTTATTGTCTGCTGATTGGTCCCCGGCCACTGTACAGTCTGGGGTGTGTGTCCATGCGACACGGTACAAAGTCAGGTGTGGGTTTAGCAGTTCTCCACACTGTTCGTGTAGACCCAGTCACACCTGTTTACCTACAGGGGACATGATCCGGGATCATGCGTGCTACGGCTGGCGGAGATGGTTGGTGCCGCGGAAGTCTGCTGGTCATCATAGTCCTGAAGCCGGTGTTGGCAATGCCCAGAGGCACTGGAAGCCCCAGGTGAATGTTCACGACGATCGGGTGTGGCTCGCCGGCTGTCTTGTGGCGTGGCTGAAAGAGGGAGCATGGGATGACAGGGAGGTGTGGCCTCTCCAGTTGTCGGGCGACTTGAGTTTGTTTCCATAGGGATAGACTGCAGAGGACAGTTGGCACTGGATTGCATTTTAATTGGCTAGGTTCAGAGGCAGTAGCTACCTTCTTAGCTCTCCACTTTGTACCACTTGTTTGGGTGAAGGGCATATGGGTAGGTACAATGGTCTACCACCTTAGGGAAGAGCGGGTGACGAATTCCCTAGCTATGTGTTAGCCGATTAAGGCCACACCCAGACTCAGTCCTATAGCTACAACTGGCAAAAATAACATGGTGGATGGAGTGAGTTGGCTGGCCTGGGTGACTAGGTAGCTATGATAATAGCTGACTCTATGCTGATGTGAAGGGACTCGGGTAGTGAGTGTAAAAGGAGGCTTGAAGACTTCTTCAAGGGTTGCTAGGCGAAGGTCTGGAAGTTTTATTGAAATTATTAGTGGTCCTTTGTGAGGAATGCGGTATAAGCAGAGAGTTCCAGTACACAAGTTGGTGGAGTGAATCAACTGGTGTTTCGGAGCTGTGTGCATTTGCCAATATGGATGACCGGCTGCAGGTCCTTTGGCTCCCTACGGCCGGTCCGGTATCTTAGAGCTGAAGCTCCTCCCATGCGGCAAAGGCCGCATTCTCTCAGGGGAGACTAGAGGTGTGATTTTTCTTGTATGCTTATTGCATCATTCCCACAGGTATGGGGCAACGTTTGGCTGCTTGGTCGACTTCTATCGCCTGTGGGGGTGATTAACAGACTTGTGACATCTGACATACTGGTGTAGACAGCCTTGACTGCCATTTCCTCAGGTGCCCCATGCCTAAGGGCATGCTGGTGGGCTCCGGAAGCAAGTCTTCCTGGGTTCAAACCCCGCTCAAGGTGATCTGGCATCACATTAAGATGTGGTCAAGTCATATTTAGTAATAATGTAAGTATGCATCTTCCATCAACTTTTTCAGAATGCCTGTGGGACACTATTAGAAATTTAGGAATGACAAACAAGAAAAATATAAATTCTGAGGAACGACCTCAATACTGGTTTCACTACACCAGAAACTTAAATAGACTCAACTAATAAAACACGGACAATATGTGAAATAATATCATGTGACACAATTGACTATTACCAATTGTTCATGATGAGTGTGACACCCCTAGATGTTCTATGCTCTGTGAAATGCATTAAAGTGAAAGCCCAATGGCATGGTAAAATATCTGTGAAGCTAATTCCCATGGTACTACCATTTATATTAGCACCTATATTAAATATATTTAATACATCTTTAATGATGTGATAATTTCCTAATACATCGAAACAGGCTATTGTTAAACCCATGCCTAAAACATCATCCCCCAAATTGGATATCGGGCTCAGTAGAATTTTTATTCCGTTATCGAAAACTATCAAAAACCTAGTTCATGTACAAATAACAAATTATGTGAACACAAGAGACTTGCTAGACTAGGGGTTTTCAACCAGTGCATTGCGGCACCCTGGGGTGCCATGAATTGCCATCTGGAGCACTGAGGGTTGTTGCTAGAATAAAACATCTTTTGTGTAACTTTACTATATTTTCACAAAACCAATAGGTTTAATATGGCACTGGTAATATATACATATTTTTTTGTTAGTGTCCCCTCTTCTCAACCATATCCATTTCGCATTTAAAAAAACAGTTAACTTTCACAATATTAATATACTCTAGGACTCCGAAGCAAAAACAATGCACAAACTCCACCACCATCCATCAGAGTATGCAAACGGGCACACGCTGAATCTGCAGGCTTGACAGAAATTGATAACTCTATGGCATGGCCAGCAGATTACTTAGGGCTGTTAGTTAACATTCTACAGCTTTCCACGTGCAGTGACCTTGCCAAAATCTGAGTTATACTATCCATTCATCCTACTCATTAACAGCCGTGTAAAGAGCATTCTTGTGGTTTTCATTGAGTGATTTGTGGTCAAGAAAGACATCTGTAATAAATTTCATTATTAGTGTTGGTCAACCTACGCTACCCCAGAGAAAAATTTTGTTATGTTGTAAGATTATTTTTAATATGTAGCGAGTTTAATATAAAGTTGATAAACAATGGCAATATTTGGTAATTTGGCAAGTGGTATTACAAAGTGAGAGCTTGCTGAGGGTATTAAAGAAAGTGATAATGAGGACAGGATCACAAGTATAGAAAATATGACAATAGTTACTTAGATTTTGGTTTCACATCCACTCTTGTGAACAATGAAGAGTGCCCATAGTGTGTTTTGTGTTTGAAAGTACTCAGTGTTGAATGTATGCTACCTAGCAAATTGGAACTTAATATGGAAAGTGTTCATGAAAATAACATTGACAAACCTAGAGAATATTTCTCTAGAAAACTGAGTCCAATGAACGAACAAAAATCAGCATTTTCTAAGAAGACAACTATCTCAAATAAAGCTCTTCTAGCATCCTACAAGGTAGTTATGGGTTAGCAAAATGTAAGAAACTCCATACGATTGCAGAAGAACTCATTTGACCTCGTGCTATTGATGTGGTATTGACGTGTGATGTCGGGTGGCAGTTGGCGATGTCACATTCTGGCAAGATTTTGGTCGTGTCAGTCAGGAAAGCAGGGTTAACTCTGGCTGACCTCTACTGGCTGTCCAAGCCTCGGCCGGTGTACAAAACTGTGCATGTGGCTTGTCGGCACGGCACAAATTCAAATATGGGCATCGCTGTCCTGTGTGTAGGGTGGCACACAGCCAGGGTTTACCTTGGTTGGAGGTGGCCCGGGGTGGCTGCTGAGGATGGTTAAACCTGGAGCTTTGACCTGGTGTGTTGGTGGTGCTGTGGTAAGCCCGGGGTGGGCTTCTGCTTCCAGAACCAGGGTTTGGCGATTGCAAAAGGCACGTGCTGGTCTCGGCGGAATGCTGTCACAATCGGGTGTGGACGTCCTGCAGTCTTGATTGTGGCTGCAAATAAGGAGGGAGCTGGGAGGTGCTGTCTTTCCAGCTGGCGGGTGGCTTGAGCTTGTTCCCGAGGGGTAGTGCTGCAGCATGCAGGTGGGGCTGGGGTGCAGCTCCTGTTGGCTTTGGAGGTGACAGCTGCCTTCCTTTCTTGCCACTTAGTACCACTCCTCTGGGTGTAAGGCATAAGGTAGGTACAAGTACTGGCCTCGAAAGAGGGAAGCAGTCGGCGATAGTCTGAGTGTCCGACGACAGTGGCGTGGATCGAAAGGTGGTCAGACGTCCAGGACCAAACTATTACTCCCTCCGGTGACAGTTCAGCATGGACGTCCAGGACCAAACTAGTACTCCCTCCGGCGACAGTTCAGCATGGACGTCCAGGACCAAACTAGTACTCCCTCCAGCGACAGTTCAGCATGGTGGACAGAGTACAGGCTGGGCTGGCTGACTAACCACCTTGTGGATTATCTTTCTAGTGGTTTTGGCTCTACCTTACTGTACACCAGGTGCACAGTACGGGTGGCCATTGACTGTGTGTTTCTGATGTTTGTGCACCCAGTTAAGGGAGCCTGCAGTCCTACACTAGATTCGGAAATGGTTTGGTAAAAGTACGCTGTCTCCTACTTCACTCTAATGGGCTGGTGTCTTCAGAGAAACAGTCACCCTTACAAATGAGTACGCAGAGGTTTGAGAGAAACATGTATTTATTCAGTGAGGAATAAACACAGTGGCCCATACTACCTCCTAACTAATTAAGACCTGACCAGAAGTAACCTACGTAAAACCAGGTGAAGGGTCCTGGGTCCAATCTAAACAAGGCAGATGCAGCTAGGAAGCTATTACAACTGTCTCTAACTATCTCAATGCCGGTTGTCCAGAAGGGATGCGAAGGGCCACTACCAGAAGGGCAGTGTAGTTGCAGTTACCAGAAGGGTAGACAATACAAGGTCATGTATAAGTCTTCACAGGTTTTTTGGGGAAGAACTGGTATATCTTCTGGAATGTCTAATAGACGTTGGTAGACAGCAGAGAGTCCCATTACACAAGGGGGTGGAGCAAGCTGCTGGAGCCCAAGGTCAACTACAAATGGCATTTAAGGGCTGTGCACTGGCATATATTCTGCCTGCCCGCCCTCATTTGGGCTGCAGGGGAACTATGTGGCTCTGGAATGCGGTCTCGGCCACTTGGCCGGTGGCTCATTCACACTTCAGGGGGTGGGGGTGTTGTGCGTGCCATCTGACTTACAGTCGAACAATACAAGCTGATGTTTCCATGGGTGCCCCCACAACAAGGGTCATATCTTGTAGGTACTCTTGCAGGCTGTTCTCGGTTCAAACCCTGCCTGGGGTTATGCGAAGGTGTGCTCAGATGAGGCGAAGTCGTGTTTAAGTAAAGTCAGTATAAACATCATGCGTGTGTCCATTATTTTTGCAGAGTCAGAAGGAAAAAAAAACTTCTACCCATTTCTTTGTCTGACGACACAATCAGCCATCGAATTCAAAATTTAGGAGACGATCTTCATGAAAATATTATAGCAAAAATGAAGGGGAGGGACTTTGCTGTGCAACTAAATGAAGCCATTTATTGTAATAGTGATGTTAATTTAATATGTTTTGTCCAAATTATTGAAATAGTAACGAAGTGGTAGATTATCTTTTTTGCAATGACATAAGTGGAGGTACAACATGAAAAGATTTGTTGCCATTGTGGACAACTTCATGGTAGAAAATAAAATATACTGGGCTCATTGTGTTGGTGTGTGCACCGACGGAGGTCCATCAATGTCAGGCTATAACAGTGGCCTACAATTACTCATCCGAGCCAAAGCTCCTCACACTTTAGGACTCACTGTATTATCCAAAGGGGAGCACTTGCATCACAGCATTTGAGTGTTGATTTAAATGAAGTCCTGCAAACTGTAATACATGTGGTGAACTTTATGAGGACTGACCTAGTAAAGCAAGATTTTTCAATAAAATGTGTCGTGACATAGGGGCTGAACATACATCTCTTATTATTTTATAGTAGCACTCAATGGCTGTCTAGAGGATGTATTATTGTGCACTTTTTAACTGAGGCTGGAATTATATTCTTATCTAGAAAAAGAAAACCATGGCAGTGCTAAGTGTTTTCTCGACATTGACTTTCTGTTAAAAGTAGCATACTAATATGATATATTTAGAAAGTTGAATTCACTGAATAAGTCTCAGCAAGGAAATGTTACTCATTTTATTCAGCTGATTGACAGTTTCAGTCTTCAAAAAGAATCTTTTTCTTTGGAAGAGAGAATTCAATAATGAGGAGAGATGGACGCCTTCTCATGTTTGTAGTATTTCATAACAGAAAATGAAATATACTTTACAACAGATATTGTTCATATAATTAAAGGACACTTATCTGAACTCAGTGTTCATTTTGAAAAACACTTTCCTGAAATTTTCGGACATGTTTTAGTGTGTTCAGAATCTATGCTCCTTCTAAATTCATCACAACAGAAGAAGAACTTGTAGAACTTTCATCAGATTCTTCATTAAAAGTGAGTTTTCCATCCATGACATTGTCAAAATTTTGATGTTAAGTATAAAAGGAGTTCCCAAACTTGAGCATGAGAGCACTGAAGATATTAATTTAATTTGCAACCTCATATCTCTGCGAGAGAGGATTTTCTTCCGTGGCTGTCAGAAAATCCAAGTATAGATCATGACTCTTTGTGGAGAAGGAAATTACAGTAGCTGTATTTCAATTGGTGCCAAGATATGACAAGCTGTGTAACAAGCAAGCAAGCAAGCTCAGGATTCACAACACTAACTCAAAATGTCTGATGTGAATTGAATCAAGTGCAGTATTTTGTTGAATCCTTTTTCAGACAAACCTTGTGACTTAATCACAAGAGTTATTAGATGAATTCTTTTCACAATTGCTTTTATTCCCTTAACATGACTCTCTCTCTAATGCAACCAGCCGGGCGTAGAAGTCAGGGGGTTTGCGGCACAGCAGCCTCCAACTCGGCGAAACTGCAGCTGCTGTTCAGGGGTGGCTTCCTCACACTCGACCACCGTGCCCGGGAGGAATAAACAAACAAACAGGGGAATTATGAGAAAGATAAAAGGAAGGGGTTCACAAGCGTGGTTACAAATCAGGAAAGTCAATACTTCTTGAGGTGACTCACATAAGCTTTACGAAACTCCCGCGATGTCCCCACAAGGGATAACATTACAGTGTTATTTCCCAAATATTTAGTTATCTGAAAGGGACCGGAGAACTTAGGGATGAATTTTGTACTAATGTCCTTCCTGCTGTTGTCCAGGAGAAAATTCTTGCCTTGTCACCTACTGAAAAGGAGGGAAGTATTCGACCTTGTTCAAGGCGCGCAGCAATCTCACGTTTCACGTTGACCAGGTGCCGCACTACCTCGTCAAGGAGATTATTCAGAGAGGGGGAATCAAGTGAAGATAGAAGGGGAAGGTTCCAAATGTTCAGCAAAGGGTGAGGCAATTGACGTCCCAGAAACATAAGAGAAGGAGGCGAGCCAGTGGAATCTTACACTGCCGAATTAAAACCAATATTAATTAATTCCAGTTCACTATCCCACTGTGTGTGATCCTGATTGTGGAATATGTTGAGGTAGGCTTTAATATTTTTATTTAAACCTTCAACCTGGTTGCCCTTGGGAAAGTACAGACTGGAGGTGTAAAAATTTACTATCCACTTAAAACACATGTCCTTAAAATATGTGGACTGAAAGTATCTGGCATTGTCCGTCACTATTTCAGTGGGGGCACCAAAAACTTTCCAAACCTGCTGTTCCAAAGTCTTGATGATGTTGGGAGTTTTCATGTTTTTTTTGTGATCCACAAACTTCGTGAAAGTATCCAGAAGTATCAATAAACACTCATTCCCTCTCTTGGATCTCATTAACGGTCCAAAGATATCAAGATGGATGATGTGCCAGGCTCCTCTGAGGCGTCTGCTTACATTGCTGTTATCCGTCACACATTCTAACATACCAGGAGTCAAATCTTGCTTTATCTGTGTACACCAGCAATCCGCACTCTGAACTTCATGGATCCGAATGAAGAATTCAGGAAACCCCTGAATTAACCCTAGGGAAGCTGCATGCTCTATGGAAATTTCCTCAAAATCGGCCATGTTAAACATGCGCAATAAAGCATCGGCAATGGGATTATCTGTGCCCTTTACATGGTGAACTTTGAACCTGAACCTTGACAAGCGCAATACTCATCTACTTATTTTCCCTAATTGGTGGGGATGATTCAGTACCCAGCTGAGGGCCTGATTATCGGTGAACAAATCGCACTCTTCGTGTTTACTATAGGGTGCAAATTTGTCTAGCCCAAACAGACACGCTAGGGTTTCCTTTTCGTAAATTCCCAATGCTCGTCCTGGCTCCGTCAAGAGTTCTGCTTGCAAAGAGACTACTGGCGCAATACGATCTTCATGCCACAGCCCCAATGCGGCACCTATAGCTACAGTGGAGGCATTCGCCTAGACCACAAAACGTTTATCGAAATCCGGTAAAATCAATACCGGCGAAGAACTAAACATTTTCTTTAACACATTAAAAGCCTGCTCCTGCTCAAGTTCCCAAATAAATTCTACTCCTTCCTTAGAGTTAGTTCAGGGGAGCTGCAATTTCTGAGTAATGCTCTATAAATCGTGAGCAGTACCTCATTAATCCCATAAATTATTGTTTGTCTTTTATGGTACGTGGGTGAGAAAAGTACTCAGTTGGGATCCAAAAACAATTTGCCTTCATTAATCACATAACCCAGAAACTTGACTCTATTGGCAGCTGAAGTTACTTTATTGGGATTAACCGTTAACCCAACTTCCCTGAACCATTGCAACACTTTATGTAAATTAGTCTGGTGCTCCTCCGAACTCTCTTTGTACACAATCACATCATCTACATAATTAAAAACAAATTTAAATTTAAAATCAGAGAGAATATGATCCAATACTCTAGAAAGGGCCTGACTACCAAAGTTAGCACTCATTGGAATCCATGTAAACTCATACTGATTCCAAGGAGTGATAAATACGGTGTATTTACGACAAGAGGGATCCAGGAGACACTGGTAAAAACTATGATTTAAATTTACGTAGGAGTAAATCTTAGCCCGCCCTAGATGCTGTAAGACACAGTCGACTGTGGGGAGGGGGAAAGGGTCCTTATGTAGCTTATGGTTTACTAATGTATGGTTAACTACAATTCTGTATTTTTCACTGTCTTTTTTCCGGACCGAAAATCCAGGGAACAATAATCTGATTTTGACGGTGTAATAACTCCAGTTTGCCACAATTTATAAGATCTCTAAAGGCCTTAAACTTAGGAGGCGGACACCTAAAATGTTAGTCCTAAACAGGTACATCATCCACCAGTGTGAATCTGTAAGGGAGAACGTCACATTTCCCAATCTTAGTTGTTATGATGTCTCCAAACTTCTGTTTAATCAATTTTAATTTCTCTTAAAATTTATTTGTATCGACTGCACTGTGAGAGCTCTCAGAATGCAAACTGTTAAACTATGTAGCCTCCCCAGGATACAAATGTATTTTAATGTTAGGCGCAAAGCCAATAGACAACGTAAAATCTGCTAAATTGATTAAGGCCCTTGTCTGACCTAAAAATTCCAAGCTTATGATTCAAAACAGGAAGTATTCTAAATTCATAATTCCATGAGAAACGACCAACTTTGATGTGTACCTTTACTACAGGAGGAGCTGTCAACACATCCCCATTAGCAATACACTATTTCAATTCAGGTGCGCAGAGCACACGCACCTTAGAAATAACTTTAGTGTCTATCGGGAGTTTTATGAACTGCCAGCTGACGACACAATGCATAGCGTTGGTATCGTTGAAAGCAGGAACAGGCTGCCACCACAAGCAACCTGCACCACGCACAAGATATGTGGATTTTTATTTTTAAACGAGCTGCGACAAGAACCCTGCACTTGTCGGCCATCACTCGTTCCCCGAGGGAGTATAGGAAGCACACACGTGTCTCATCATACCACAACAGAAACACTTCCTATCTTACCATGCTACACGTGGTTTCAAACAGTCACAACTCAAATGTCCTCGCTTTGTACAATTACTACAGCGGATATTTTCAGTGCTATCCAACTCTATTACAGTCTCTTTCGCTTCAATCGTGGACAATTGATTTTACGCTGTATTTCTTGCCTGTACAATGTTCAAACTTTGTGTAGATAAAAAACCGGCGCTGTTTCTAGTCACCTTAGACTTCATAAAGGTACGTTTATTTTCAAATGGAGAATAAAATTCTCGCTCAGCCACGAAACAACTCTCAATTTCTATTGCTCAGCTGCGTAATTCTTTCCATCACGAGGAATAGGAGTTAGTGAAAACACTGCTCTGACCTCAGGTGTTACATTCTCTAGAATAATTTCAACACATTCCATTTCAGTTAACCCAAAACCTGAAGCTCTTTGATGAGCAAAAACTGAGTCTATAAAATAATTATCTCTCCAGGATGCTGAAAATGGTAAAGTAAGTAACGTTTACACATGCACCTGACGCAAGAGGAAAAAACATTTGACAAAACCGTTTTATGAAAGCTGGCAAAACTGCAGCTCGCGGAATTGATTTTGTCTGTGATCAGCTGCAAGGCATGACCTTCACACTTCAGTGCCAAGGCCCACAGCAAGGTGACATCATCACTGATATGCAAGTCCACAACCTTCGCAGCAGCTATAAAAAATTTCAACACAGTGCTTGGCTCGGCAAGGGTCAAAGAGGGTACAGTCTGTATAGCCTGACAGAATACTTTGGCGGAACAGGATTGTAGGTTTAAGGCACTCACCGAAGACATCTCCTTGCCAATGCGATGCACCCCATGGCCACTCGATTCCCAAAACTCCACGGCGCGCTTGTGTAACTGCTCCATGCTGGCATTGAGTGGGAAGGAAACCTTTTTGCCCTCCAAAAAGGCTCCTAAAGCCTCTTCGTTGGAAGTGTAGAAAAATGTTTGCGGAGTGGTGCAGATTAAATTGTCTCATGTAATCACAAGATTTATTAGACCAATTTTTTCACAATTGCTTTTATTCACCTTAACACAACTCTCTCTAGTACTGCAGTCTTAAATTGCATTTTCATGAGCTTGAACAATGTTAAAACAACTCATTAAAATTGAAACTCGTGTGCTCAATATAGAGCCAATCAAAGCTGGGTGCATAATAAAAATTAAATGGATACATTTCTTGACCCATTAGACATATTCTTTCCAATAACTGAAGCTCTTAAAAACAATTATGAGCCTTAATGAGGCTAACACATTAATTTATTTCTTAAACTTTGAAAAGGCTTTGTTAAAAACAAGATAAATTTTGCTTGAATTAGAATACTTTAAAAATTTATACAAATTAAAACTTAACCCCAGATCGGAGCGCCAAATGGCCTATTACAGTCCGACCTGCGTGAAATGTTTCTTCACACAAATACATTTGAAATTCTGGTTAAAACTCAACATGATTATTTTTAAAATGCAAGAGTCTAACAATGTTTATGAAAATGATTATATTTAAACAAGGTAGGTTACCATACTGCAGTTCAAGAACACAAGTTGATACGAGCCCTTTTTACTGGCCATCACTTTTCCAGGCGACTCACATTCAAATAAAAACTAATTTTAAGCAGCTATACAAACATCCACAAAACCAACAGACTAGAATTGTGTTATAGGGCTCCACAGCTAGTAAGTTACGCCAGAAGGAATTTTGCCAATACAAGTACTACAATTAAAGCCAAACCAAAATTTAGAATACTCAATTATGAACACTCTACATGAACTCTACCAGCACTCATCACTAGTTAACATCATGTGAAAGGCAAACCCACCTAAAAATACATCCTCTCTGCTACGCTCGTAACTGTCAGCTCAACATGTTGCTGCAAATCGACAGAGTCCTGAGGTGACCTCGTGCAGATGATATACCAGAGGGGTATTCTTATCCAGGTGACCAGAGTAGAAGTGATAGATCCTCGCGCTGTTGCTAAGGCTGTTCAGTTCAATTTACATATTGACCAATAAGAAATCAGAAGGCCGCACATGTGCAGGCGGGTGGGGGAATTCTAAAGAGTTGTTTAGGAAAAGGAGAGAGAGATAAACCAAAGCACTCGGGAGGTGAGGTAGCAGTTCACAAACACTTTAAAGAAAGCAACGCTCTTTATACTGAAGCAGTTCATTCAAACTGTGCAACATCAAAGCTTTTACTATGGATATATTGTTTTCATGTAAGTAATACTTTTTCAAATGCATATTGCATATAGTTTTTTTTTTGTACGGATGTATAATATTTTCACAGTTGGTGCAAATGCATTAGAAATAAATTACAAACTTATAATTTTAAAACCTTTTCCAAAGATCTTATTCGACTTACTTTGATGCCACCCACCATATTGGTTAGGGTTATTCCAAGTATGCCTCATCCTCTATAATATACACAAACCTAATTCTTAATTGTAGGCTGTCTCATCACAAAGCACATGCAAATCAGAAATGTTATGTACAAAAAATGGCTGCCAGAAACAAAATGATCACCTAAGCCCTTGTTACCAGCTGATTTTGTTTACGTGTGTGCGCACCAACTGTTTACCACAAAGCAGAACTTTTGTGCGGTACTTGAACCTAAGTGAACTGGCCCACACAGAATTCTCAAGAAAGTAAGTCAGACGTCGTATATAATACAGATTGAGCCAAGAAAAATGTGCAAGGTCCATAGGGACGATATTCGTACCACATTCATTCCCGACGAGGTTGAAGAACCGTGCCCACCTACCGTCCAAGAAAATGTGGGAGAAAAGAAACCTACCAAAACTTAGGAAGTGCTGCTGAGACATAAGTGAATGACGTGCTGCTATCTAACCAAAGTTAAGGCCACAACCGAATAAGAAGTCTGCCGCTGTTAAGAGGGCAGTCACGCGTCGATTTTCGTGGCTTTCCAGTCACCATGCCACCTGCTGCCACGCTCACCACAGTTACAACACGGAGTTCGGCGGCGGAAGGTATAATTGACGTGAGGGGAGGGGAAACATCGCCCCTCGAATTCCGTGGCTTCCCATCTGCCGTACTGCCTGCTGTCGCATCCGCTACAACAAAAACACAGTGGTCGGCGGCAGAGGAAATTATTGACGTGTGGGGAGAACAGACGTCACCCTGCAACTTTCGCGCTTTCTGGCCGCCGAGCAACGACCTGCCCCAGCTAAGGTTCAGTTGGCAGCACCGGAGCACATCAATGCCATGTGGGGGGAGGTGCCCATCCCCCCATCCAGCAACGAGTAGCAACAGCCACAGCAAGGAGACAGGAGCCACTCTTTTGCCAGCTCCATATGTTAGTCGGTATATCACCACAGAGCCGTTTACGTCAACAACACCGTGGGCGACCGCCCCACTTCAGGCACCAGCAACGCGCCAGCCAGGCCTCAGGCATGCCAACCCATGCTACTGGCACACACCCTCCTGCAGGCCTTATGAAAAGTCTTATGTAGCAACTAAGAAAGCCCAGTGTTCTCGATGCCGTCAGTGACCACCTGAGATGTCTTACAAGATATGGAACTACTCATTCCCTACTCATCAGCTGAGTCAGCGCCCCTTGTACTGCCCCATGTAATGTTGCACTTCAGTGTGACCAGCGCTGCAGAATGTTGCAGCATCGCACCATTAGTCTGGGGAGAGAGGCATTTGATGTCATGTATTGACAGTTCTGCTCGGGAGGCAGACCATTGCTGCTCCGCTCGTGCACCAGCAATGCACAATGTGCGTTGATGCACTTGTCTCCAGAGTCGTTCATGCGCAAACAATTCAGTGAACACTTCCATGTCCCGCCTTGTCAAGAGTAAACTGTGTCCTATGTGTTTATTGTAATGAAGTATCGTGTCCCCCCAAAAGCAGAGTCTAAATTAAATATGGGAAAGTATTATCTCCCCTGTGCTTCCCATGAGTAATGTTTAATTCAATAAAGAGTGCCAGACCACTTGGTCTGCGTATATGTTTATGAACCATTGTAGCGCTGCCAGGGGAAAATCACTCAATAGGGTAGAGACCCTGCAGTGAACAACGCACCACAAACATGAATGCCCCCACAGATCTGGTTGTGGGGAGTGTGCAATACTAGCGATAGTGAAAGTAAAAAAATAAGCCGAACCCATGCTCAGTTCAACAATACAAATCAAGTTTCTTTATACCAGGTATTATTATAATTATAACAAAAAAAACACTTGGCGTTAAAATAATAGCAGTGACTGGCATTAGAAAACGTTGGATCTGGTAGGGACCAGTCCAGTGGAAAAATGCCAAGATGCCAAGAAGATGCCATCTTCTTGTCGACTGCCCTGCTGACAGGGTGAGATTTACGTAAAACTATATAACCACCACAAAATGGATTGAACCTTATTATGCTTAACATGACTATTGAAGTGAGCTCGTTTAAAATTCTTGAGGGCTGCTGCCCAAACGGGATGGATGTCCTTAGGATCATCCGGTAACAATTCATCTAAATGCCACAAATTAGACAGAGGGTTAATAGGCAAATAAGTGAACACAAGATTAAACGGACTAGTCATATATTACTCATGTGTAGCAAAATTAAAGGCCATCTGCAACCAAGGGAGATTCTTATTCCAACTCAAATGATCTGGTGCATGGAAGGCTATAAGGGCCGAATGGAGGTTTCGGTTGAAATGTTCCACATGTGAAGGAGGCGGATTGTACAGACACAGAGTAATATTGCAAATGTCATAAGAGAAACACATATCACGAAAAATCTTTGACGTGAACTGTGAGCCGTTATCAGGTACAATGGATATAGGCACAACAAAATTTTGGAACACCTGAACTTGAAAAGCACGAACAGTTGATGCAGCATCTGCTTTTCTCATAGGGATGAACCATAAAAATTTAGAAAAAGCATCAACACAAACTAACAACATGTTGTTACCAAACTTACTCCTGGGAAAAGGGCCAACAAAATCAATGAAATGTTTTTGCATAGACTTATCAGCAACATCTGATGAGAGGAGACATAGGTGTTGTGTTTTGCCAGGCTTACTTAAAGCACACAGTTTACAACATTTAACACGTTCAGCAATTTCGGCATCCATGCCTTTCCAAATGAAATTTTTTCTAATAGCCTGAATGATTTTGCGGGGGTTCCTAAATGGGCAACAAGGGGTGAGGAATGAAAGTACTCAAAAACCATGGGTTTGAGATAAGTAGGCAGCACAACTTGTTTTACATTAGCGCAGGATTTATAACAGAGAACTCCTTCAGACAAAATATACGGTATTTGTTCTATACCCTATTGCAATTTTATGATGATTTCGTTTAGATCATAGTCCTTCTCTTGATGCTCTTTGATATTTGTAAAAGCCAAAGAAAATTGTACTAGATCATTGCAATTTGGAATAACTGCTGTTTCATTACTGCATTTTGTGTTATCAAACATTCGAGAGAGAGCATCAGCTACTACGTTTTGGGAACCTTTAATTTGCTGCACCCTACATTTCAAAGATGAGATCCTAATCTCCCAACTGCCAATTTTGTCCAGTTTTTGTGGGTGAATCAAAAGCCACAACACTTGATTGTCAGTTTCCAGGAGGAACTTTGCAAATTCTATATACTGTGTAAAATTGTGAATGCCAAAAACAACCACTAAGCATTCTAGTTCATAAATTTGTGACTTTCTCTCCTGGGGTGTGAGTGTATGGGACACGAAAGAAATTGACTGCCGAACACCATCAATCTCCTGACATAGGGCAGCTCCCACAGCCAAACTGGATGTGTCTGTCTGCAAAATGAATTCCTTTGAAAAGTCTGGCATTTGAAGAACAGGAGGGTTCATTATAACATTTTTGATGGCATCAAAGTCATTTGTTGCTCCTCTTCCCATTCAAATGGTACTGTTTTTTTTTACATAACTGATTAAGTGGCGTAGCCTTCTCAGCCGAATTGGGGATAAACTTTCCAAAAAACTGCACTATGCCAATAAAACGGGCAATGCCCTTAACATTCCGAGGCAACGGAAAATTCCTGTTACATCTAGTCCACTCAGGATCAATGGAGATATCTTGAGAAGAAATTTTATTGCCCAAAAAAGGAAATCTCCTGAACAGCAAATTAAACCATGTTGGGGTTAACTGCTAAACCTGCCTTTTGCAGATGCGATAGAACTTCCTTCAAATGCCCTTGGTGTTGATCAAATGACTCAAATTACAGTGAAAGCCGTTATAACGATAGTTTATATTGGTACAAAAATTTGTCGCTATAATGAACTTTTGTTATAAAAAATATATAAATGCCCCATATTTACACATTTTTTATTTGTACTGTATATTAACTTTAATGGTACAACCCAAAAAAAAGTATAGAGACTGATAATATAACTCATTAAATAAAATTTATATGTCGTAAAATTCAATCACTAGCTGAGAACAGATGTTGACCCATGTAAGGTTTGGAGCGGGGAGAGGGGCAATGCTCAATACCAGCAGCTGTTTCCATGTGTAATGTCGTGGTTTCAGGGCTGTGGTTTCAAATGGATGTTTGGGCAACCTTGGCTGTTTTTGGATGTTCCCATCTGACCTACTACGTTTTGTAAATATTGCACACATGACATTTGCACATGTACTCCGTCACCTGTTTAGTGAGACCAGGCCACAATTATGATAATGCAATGTCTGTATTGTTTGTGCAGCTCCCGGGTATCTGGACAGATAGTTATGAGCGTTGTAGCAGCGAGTGCCCCTGGTGGTGTATATATGCATCACCAACCTCGTGACAAACAGTTGTTATGTTGCACCTCTCAAGGCGGTTGCAAATCACTCGTCACCCTTTGATTGCTTCCTGCTCGCGCTGGGCCTTGATCTACCCTTCATCTCCATGGACATTTGTTGATTTTTCAACACAAACACATAGTGATTATCTGCGCATGTTTCTGCTAGCAGGTTTTGTTGTTGAGTTACCGAGATTTGTTGAACCGCTACTGGAGTAGCTGTGTTGTTTTCCAGAGGTAGGGCGTCTCCCACTCTTCCTCAGAAACAGCTGTTTTGTATTCATTAGGGGCTTGTGACAAGACATCGGCTAACTGATTGTCTTTGCAGGGCATATATTCGACAACAAAGTCAAAATTTTAAAGCAACATTGACCAATGAGTAAGTTTGCTGAGGACCTCGCACATCTTGTGCAGCCACAATAAGCAGCCGTTATCTGTTTGTAACGTGAACCCTCTGTATTGCTGGTGAACACGGTACTGTTGTATTGCCCAGATGCTCGCCAAGCATTCACGTTCGTTAACATCATAACTTTTTCAGTGTTGCCAAGTTTGGCGCTGGAATAGTCAATGTGAAACAACGTTCCTGATTGTCACTATACTGAAACAACACCGCACCAATGCCTTCCTGACTGGCATCAGTCTGTAATTACAAATGACTTGTTGTGTCAATACGTAAGAGTGTGTGGCACTGTGAGAAATGGTACTTGACTTCCTCAAATACGTTCTGCATGTTTACAGCCCATTTGTATTTATTTGTGGGTGAGAGCATTTCAGTGAGCAGTGCTGTACTATTGCGAAATCGTGCACATACTTTCTGAACTAGTTTATTAGGCCAAATAATTTTCACAAGCGCTTTCGCATGGTGGGAACTGGGTATTCTTGAATGATGTTCAGTTGTTCTGGTGTTGGACAGTTCCCTTCCCCATCAACAAGGTGGCCAAGGTACTTGATACTGGTCTTCCATATACTGCAATTGTGATTGGCACAATCTTTCCAGCATGATTGCCAGGTGTCGTAAGTGATCTTCCCAGGTTTCAGACCACACGATCACGTTCCGTAAAGTAGATGGGGCACACTTAAGCCCAAAGGGCACAGTGCAGAACTGGTTTCAATGGCTGTCTGGCACCATGAAAGCTGTTTTGTGGCTGTCTTGAGGTTTCACTGGTATTTGCCAAAATCTACTTCTCAAGTCAAAAGATGACAGAATTTTTGCATTAGTAAGGATGTTAAGTGCAGTGTTTACACTGATAAATGGGAATGGGGTGCTCACTGTGAATTTATTTATTGGTCTGAAATCAATGCAAAATCGCCACCCTCTATCCTTTTTTGGTGCCAAAGTAATAGCGGAATTGTACCTACTTTTGGATGGCTTTATTACTCCATCACTTATCATTTCCGCAATCATGTGGTTTATGTAGTTCAGGTGATGTACATTGTAATCTGTTGGAGATGTCCAGAGTGGATTATTGTGTGTTGTTTTGATTTAGTGTTCTGCAACAGTTGTACATTTGAGTGGGTCAGTTGGTGCAAAAATATCTTTTCTCTCATCCAGAATACTCTCAAAAGCAGCGTGGTGTTCGGCCAGAATGCCGTGATCAAAGTCGTCTAGAGTTACAGGTTGTATGTTAACTTCTACACAAGAGTTACAGGTTGTATGTTAACTTCTACACAAGAGTTACAGGTTGTATGTTAACTTCTACACAAGAGTTACAGGTTGTATGTTAACTTCTACACAAGAGTTACAGGTTGTATGTTAACTTCTACACATCTGCCTGGATTATAAACAGTGTGTCTGACTTGCTTGCCAAAGTGGATTCTATCTTAGAAATTTCTACGATTACTTCCTGATTGATAAGCCAAAGTATGCCGAAAATAATATCTTCTATCTTCACAAATTTCACTTGATACTAAGGCAGGAACACACATTTCTACGTCCCTAATTGTTACCTTAAGTTGAGTGACACCAATGATATCACTTTGGCCATTTAGTGTGGCGAGCTTGACAGTTAGGTTAGTAGCCTGGATGTCCGAAAACCTTACGAGTTCCGCGCAAACAAAATTGTGGGATGCCGTGTTGTTAATTAAGGCAACAGTGGAAACACTTTCTGCACATACAGCTGCCCTTAAAAGTTTATCAATGGTAGTACTCACGTGTCTCAAGTAGGCAGCTGGCTGGTTGTTTACCTTTGTCGGGGCGCAGTTGTTGGGACACTGGCAGAGTAGGAAGGCCCCTGTGGTGGTCCTACCCCATTGGTGCATTTCCCATAGCCATAGTTACTCTGTTGAGGCACACTCTGTGCCAGTGATACTGTTTGTCGTAGTATATGTGACACTGTGGCGCCGAGTGCTGAACCTCAGCATTGGCAGTGCTTGGCGGCTGGGTGGATGAGGCACTTAGTTCACTGTTATCCGGCTCGGACACGGTCCGGTCTCCCTGTGCGGAATCAACTGATTGGGCGGGCTGGACGCCCGGGCCATGGAACCCTTGACGCAGCTCGCCCATGGCTTTCGAGGTGCTGTCACTGATTTTTTCATTATCATTCACGTTCTTCCCATCACAAGTGTTCAGAAGGTAGGTGCGCCAGGGTTCTGAGTTATGCACAATAGTCACGGCGGCCCTGTTAAAGCGCTGGTGTCCACTATACACCATGGAGCACAGAACAGGCCTGTGTTCTGGCAGCAATGTTTCCACTATTGACTCCAGCACATCTTTAAGAGATAGATGTTGATAGGGTTGGCTAGGCTGATTTTGTGGCAGACGAAAGCCTCCTGGTTTTCTTGTGGGCTCTGCTCCTCAGTTCGCAGGAAAAGTTGTTGCTTGAACATTGTGTATGTGCTCACTTAGCAGGTGGTGAATTTTATGGCAAACTGTGTCCACATTATATTGTACTCTGTGGCAGAGCGTCACCAGTTCCGTGCATCAGCTGTCCACCTATGACGTTCAGCCACTCTTCTACCCCGACACCATAGCGTTGCAAACGGCTGGTACATTCTGCCAGAAATGCCCTTGAATCTTCATCTCCCTGACCAAAGAACATAGGAAGTGTCTAAAAATGGGCTGGGATGCTGGCTGTTCTCGATGCGACTCTGGTAACTCTTCATGCGCATATGATGATATTGACCGTGGAGCGGGTGGTTTGAGCAGCTGTGTGCAACACCACACCCCCATATGCGGCAGCTGCACTACGTCATAGGTCTTGTTTACATCCGCATACATGTTGTTGTTGTGGATGTAGACTGGCGGAATGTTCCTTCACGAAAACTGTTCCAGTCACTGTCTGACACACACTTAGGATAGTGTTATTTGTTGTTGCACAAGTTGCACGTGACAACATGTCCGTTTCTGTGGCGCAGTCTGGCATTACACTTACTTGTTGAGCATCCTTCTGTTGGCAGGAACTCACTGGGTGCTTTCAGCTATGTTGCTGTAGGTTAGTTTGTCTGGTTGTAGGTTGCAGTCCTAGCATCAAAAAGAAAAAGTGTTGTGTTGCATAGATGGCCACACTCCCACTGACAAACAGGCGAAGTGCACTCCCAATTTGCACTGTTCGTTATTGTTGCTAGTATTGGTTCACAGAGGGCGTGAACAGCGTGTTACTCTGCTTCTTGTTGTTTATGTCGGAGCGAACAGCACACTTTTCCCTTGTATGCAGCAACAGATGGATGCTTGCACGTCATATTTCACAAAAGGGTGCAGTGATATAGTTTTGCCACATGCTTCACACATTTTCTTTGCATCCCACATGGTTGATGGAAACTCCATGTCACGGTTGTTTGCAATTACGGATGTTGGCGGGCCCACGTGCACGAGGGGCCCCCGAGACCGGACCCAGTCACCTGGCCTGGGGAGGTGGTGGTGATGGTAAGTGCGTGCCCAAACCGGACCACGCATGCTCCCACGCCAGACAGAAGGCAGGTGGTGATGTCATGGAAAACTCCAGCCCTTTGGACAAAGGAGGGTCGTTTTGCATACAAGGTGGCGGCTATGTCACTGTTCCCACATAATTTTCTTGTATAATGGCGGTTTTCTTGAATACTATTTTCTCCCCATGTGCAGTTATCGCACAGTGCACATTTTTAAGCCACACGAGTTGTGGCGCTGTATAACTAGTGGAAAATGCCCATTGCGCTGCACTTCAGATAAGTCCTGGCTCATGTTTAAAAAGTTTAGAAAATGATTTAAGAGTTCCAAAGGGTTCCAGGTCATTTATGCATGGGTGAGGACGTAGACTCTAATTCTCATGGCGGGAGCAGGTCGACAGCCACTTAGCAATCTCACAAGTACACGTATCATGAAAGAGTGAGAAAGTTCATTTTAACACAGTTAATGCATCCACGCACGGGGTTACCTAGAGTGGGCCAGGTCCCTAAGGCACTAACGTACGAAATGATTAACGAGATTAGAGCCATCAAATGAATACTATATTGGTAAAAGCAACAGTACACTCGTAACACAATATATCAACTCTAATCAGAAGCGGGCATGGTAATTGGGCATGCCATCGGCCGAAGAGGCAAAAGTACTCTTAGGCACGTGGTACAGAATTACATATTGAAAATCTCTGGGGCTGCAAGTCTGATGGAGATGAGTGTACGAGCACTGGAGGAGCAAACAAGAGAAAAAGGTTCCTGTACTTACATACAAACTATTGTAGCTATATGATCAAACTAAGGTTGAAGGTTTCCGCAACATGGCACACGTGTACTCCCTACGCCCACAGGAATCAGACTAAAGATGTTGGCCGAGATGCCTGGCTACCTCGCCAGAGATCTCCCGCCAACATAGAGAGAGAAATTTATAAAAAGTACATTTGACAAAGGGTACAGCAGAAATTACTGAAAAATATATAAGGGGCACTAGAACAAATTACAGAAGATTTCCAACAAGTCCTGTCTTTTAATTAGTCCAAGAGTCTTCGTATGTAATTTTGTTAGAAAAATATAATTAACAAAACAAGCCACAATGGGTCAGCAAGGCATGTGAAGGAGATACATTAAATAAACAAGACATTCAAGTATTACATGAACACTTAAAAATAGGAAAATTAAATAATGAAAATAATTCAATATACTTTTAGAATTATAGTTTGAAAGAATTTTTATTTGGGTAATTGGCATGGCGGAAGCCGGAAATGCGAAGGTATTTTATGTGTTATTATTTTAGTACAATTAAAAATAATGAAAGTGCCAATTTAAAACAAAATATGACATTAATGCTTGAAAATTATGCAAGTATTTATGAGTGTCTTTAGCTCGTGTTCTGTATCAAAATGAAACCCATGTGGCTTTACACTCACAGACGCCTCACTTCAGGAGAGCAAAAGGGAGATAAAACTTTCCTATGTGATTTTTAGACTGTGCTTATGAGGCACAGATCGGAATTGCACTGCACTCCCATAATACTGAGTTTACTCTTGGAAACTAGGGGTCAGGCAGGTCATGACCCAGTTCAGTGACCCGTTCCTGCATGAACAGCAGCAGTGATTTGTACACGAGGCGTATGACATGCGTGCCTGGTGTATAAGCGGAGCAGCAGTGGTCTGCCTCCTGAGCGGAATAGTGAGGGAAACGTCAAGTCTTTAGTCCCTTGTGCTCTTTAATACAATCATTTATTATTTTAAACACCCAAGATTTTGATGAATTATAAATATGAAAAGGCTTTAATAAACTGGTTTTTTCTATATTATATGTCTGTATTCTATTCCTTTGAGACCTTATTAGCTAATGTAAGTTATGTTAATTATTCTATTTCTAGGATTACCATATATGTTATTAGAGAATGGATGTATATAATCTGTTTTATATTGTTCACTAATACTAGCATTACAAAAGTTAAATAATGGAAATTTTGGTGACTGTATTTTTGTTTTGTTTTTCAAGAAAAGATTTACAAACACATTTGCCACATTCATTACAACACACTTTCTTTAACAGTTTCTACGTACTTGCTGATTGAAACATGTTTTAGGTGTATTTATATGTTGATGCCGTCGGGTGAGACACGGAGACAATTACTATATACTTTTACCTGTTTTGATGGGTGCCAGCGGTGGTTCCTACACACCAAAAATTTGAGACTCAGGGATATCAGGTATACTGTGGGTTCTGTGTGTTTGTCTCATCCATGCATACTTACAATACAACTTTTGTACCAAAACACTGCAAACAAAACACTTGGTAGAGCTAGGTAACTGACGCTACGAAGACTTACAACTTTTTCATTGTGAGGTATTTATTCTAACCAAGTTACACCATGCCAGAAAATGAATTAAGGTGTTTAAAACTCAGATGTGACTAGTCAGTTCCGGTGGGTGATTCCCCCAGCACGTTACTCGCGCACTCCGCATGAATGATGCTCCGTGGGGTTTGAAGACACAGCCTCTACAAAGCAAGGGGCCTACAGCCACTGTGATGGACAGCAGGTTTTGCTTAGAGACAGGACATGGAGTATGAGGTGAACACGTGCGATCATCTATGCCGCTAACGCCAACTTGTCCCCAAACCATGTAGATGTTGGGGACGGTCAATACGCATAGCGGGTTAAGGCAGAAAATAATAATGCCGTACAAAATTACACAAATAACACTTGATGAACATGGGGCATGACATTGACAGGCAAAATAAACACACAATCGTGTGAAAATAGTCTTAAATTGTGTGGATGCCACTGGATGAAGTTTGTAGTGGACCATGTGTGCAGGTGTGAAAGCACAATATTTCACTGTAACTTTGGTCAATTCTCATTGGCCCGATTTGTATCGGCATCAAAAAAAAATGATTGCTGTAGTAAACAAGTATACCAAACCCCTAGAGTGCCGGATGGCGGGAAATTACACGTACATGAAATGACTGCGTGGTCAAGAACAAAATGCATCAAACATGAAAAATACATTAACCCTCAATGAAATTAATACATAAACCCTAAGATAAAATTATGGCTCACACAATGGAACCACAATTAGCCCTAATAACGTGGTGATGGCACAGATACGGGCTTAGTGGTTGCTAACCACGTGGCCGTGGCAATGTGGCCGCAAAACTATTTAACATGACAAACCCCTAAAAATAATTATACGCACACACATTACCCTTAACATTGCTGATCGCAATTAAGCAGAAATTACAAAGAAAAGCCCTGGACATGGGCAGATGGCGCCTTATACACAAGTTGTGCAGGCTGCATGGCCTCTCCGACATCTCATCATCTCATTTCGTTTAAATTTTCCAGAAAGCAGCAATGGCTGCAAATAATAAGTTAAGCGGATAGCAGTTTGCTATTGATGTCTGGCAAAACGTACGCAAGGCAAAGGTTAACCAATAAACTAAAAGTGCTATTGAAACCTACATCAGTGCAAAAGTACGAATTGCGTACATGACAGCGTCTTACCTCACCAGCTCTTCTAGAATGACTGCCCTGAGGCAGGGGTCACCATGGCTGCCTAGGGGTTCACACAAGCGGAAATGCTGTGCACGCCGAGTAAAAATATTATATCGTAAATTGAAATGGCACCAAAAGTATCTTTAAACAGTTTTACAGATAGAACTCAAAAGTTATATTTTCTGGTAAATATTAAATTGTCTTTTGAAAACGTCTTCGCCTGAATGTTATTGTCTTTCTCTTCGGCGCCGTGCACACTTCGAATTTTAAATATCAACATTACACAAACCCTGAAATAAAACGTGTTACACTTTACAAACACAATTTAGCCCTGAAAAAGAAATACATAGTACACTAAAATCAATTGTCCCGTTTGGGAAATCCATGTAGCAGCACTGCACACGTGTTTACCACCATGTGTTAGGTTAGCGGCGAGTGCCGTCATGGGCTGACTGTGGCTGGTTCTTAGCCAGCGTCAATGTTTATCTTTTGTCTTTTTATGTGAGTGAAAACAAATATCTTTTTCTTCACCACAATTTTTACATAATTTAATTATAGTGCTTTCCATTTATAAAAATTTCTTTTTAATAGTTTTATAAAAAATGTAATTTTATTAATATAAATTTCTGTTTCTAAATGGATTCATTGCTCAGCATGTTGAACTACTCAGTTGAGTTTATAAAGCTACAAGAGTTTGAAGTAAATAAAAAATATAAAACATAAAGATATAAGAAGATTATAACAAGTTAATATGAATTAAATATTATGAATGATGAGAATTATTATCTCACTTATAAAAGATTAGTAAAAACTAAGAAAGATCAATCAGTGCATGATATTTAATTTTCTTTGGTCTGCAAACAGTTGTGTTTGTATATTTAAAGGGGTAGCTAAATTGGCTTCCCCTTGAAAATCTTGAAATCATTTGCATATATTTCATCATCTTTAAAGGGGCTATTAATAGCCCCTTAATGTTTTCATTAACACAGCAAACTCCTGATTTACCGGGGACAGCTTAATCAAGTTGCGGTTTAACCTTGGAGCCACCATTTCAAAGTCAGATATTGAACAGCTGCCGCCAGTCGTGTGCCACTGCTATTAACCCATGTACACACTGCTAATTACCATGCTGCAGTCGAGTAGTGCAATACTAGTTGATTTTACATATTAAAAGATTTTGGAAACCATATTTCCACACGTTTTTAACAGTGAATATATGTGAAACTTGGAACTATTAGGAATTTGGGGAATTTGTCAGACAGCACATTTTCATTCATAGTAATAAAATGGTTCACAATTAAAACTGGCATCTGCTCGTCAAAAAGGTGTGAAAGTGTAGTTTATAGTAGTTCTTATATGCAGAGACTATTTATAAATGAACCGTGGCACCAAGTGCGATTGGATGAAAAAATATTACATTAGCATAAATATTATTCGCTGCAAAAATTATTCTATTGCAAACAAAACGTGGTTTTAATAAATATATAAATAATTAAAATTAATTTTTGCTTTGTTGCTGAAGTGGAAGGGGAGTCAGGACAAAAAAAAATACAAAGTGGCAAGCCAGCCTCAGAAAGGCTTGGGGATAGTAGGCCAAATCCAAATTATTAGCAAGCAGTATCGCTTCACACAGAAATATGTTACATTAAAATAATTATTAAAATTTTAAACGCTTCAATTTGTTTGCATAATTAAATTTTACACATGAAAAAATAATAATTTCATGGGTACGTGGTTTGCAAAGCGAGCAGCGCGCACTGGTCAACAGATGGCAACACAATGGCCTATTTCGCTGCTGTGTTGCAAAAGTATAACTTTCATGTCCTTTAAAAGTACGTGTTTTTCATCTTGTGCGTGCTCAAAACCGCTTTGGTTGAAATATATTACGTCAGATTAATGTAGAAATATTTTAAAAATACTCTTCTCTAGATGGGTGGCCTCTTCAATTAATACAAAGCATGCACATGGCGACGTTAGCAGCAAGCACTAACATGGCCTATGAAGAAGAGATAAACGAATCTAAACTATCGCATAC
This sequence comes from Dryococelus australis, assembly GCA_029891345.1. NCBI lineage: Eukaryota > Metazoa > Arthropoda > Insecta > Phasmatodea > Phasmatidae > Dryococelus > Dryococelus australis. Next base: position 166,788,856 of record CM057009.1, on the reverse strand, counting down.
AGAATGCCATTTCGTTTAAATATCAACACATTATTCTAGAACAAAGTTTAATTTTTTACACTAATTAATAGCTTTTTTGTAATAAAATAAAATACATAGATATTTTGTCTACAATCTCCTTCCTGCGTGCATATTATTCCAATGTCTGTTGTGCAAATGTAGGCTGTTAAAATAGCCATCGTTAAATTTTCGTGCAATTGTTCACACATCAGCTGGTACAGGATTTTGTGAATGTGTTGATGTTAGTATAATTTACACTGGCTCACAAAAAAATATAATTCTTATATGACTATATTATTTGTTTACATAACCTACGTGTACAGTATGTAGGCCTAAAAGTAAACATTCTCTCCCCCCAGTTGCTTTAACCATGAATATTGGTTTTCCATGAACCTTTAGCCAGTCATTACACTAGAAAATCTCGAGTTTACTGTACTTTAGAACCCTGACAAAATGCTGGGTCTTACTTGTGAACACTTGAGTCCCTCTGAAATAGGGGGAGCAGGAAATATACAAAATATAATTTCATTTTAAATTAATTTTTTAAAGATTGTATAAATTTGTATTTGAGTAGATTAAACTTGGCAGTGTCTGGTGTCACGGGCACTGAAATTCCAGACCATGGTGTAATGCACACAGGAGGAAATAGGAAATATATACTTGGATCTTATAATTTTTGTCACCACTAACAGCATTATTGCTGACCTGGGGTATGAAGCTTGCCCGGCTTCACAAGACAGAAATGACTCTGCAGAAAATGTATGTCCAAACACCAGATAAATATTATTAAAGATTTTGGAACCTTACCAAAAATTAGTATGTCAGGAATAGCGCTGGGTCCAAACACCATTTTGCAGATATTACTGATACCTATATTTTGTAGCAGATACTGCCGATACAAATCATTTCATTTGTCATTTTTCATATTGTGTCTGAGGAACTTTAAAATAAACACAATGTCTCCCCGATGTGGAAAAACATGTCGATAAATACGAAAAAGGTACATACAATTCCTTATACAATGTATACACTATAAATCACTGTGCATACAACACAGCAGTATTTAAGCATTGCCTTTTCCTGCCCACTCAATGTTTACATGGCAGTTTAGCACTCACTTGATCAAACTCTGGAGCACAATGGTAACTATTTTTGGCATTCTTAACCGGTTTTGTGACATAAGCAGCTGGCGACATTTACCAACCTTGCCCAATAGTTGCAAATGCTGTATTTGTTAAGAACCTAACCACAAAACACAGAAGATAGTAAAGATGGCAGTGTTTATAGATACTGTGTGCATGTTCAGTGCGTAAATTACATTCATCTGATTTATATATACTGACGCTGTCTGGTGAGACACGAGACGAACAATGACACAAGTTACTTACTGCAGGTGGGCGCCAGCAGTGTTTCCCAGACACAGCACTGTGAGACTCAGGGTTCTCAAGGATGCTGTGGGTGCTGTATGTCCATCTCACCCGAGTGTACTTACAAAACACTGTTCAATACTAAACATTTAATAGTGAAAAAGGAGAGAGTTTGCTGGTCTGACGCTAAATAGAAACACATAGATTTTTACACTAAGAGAAATAGCATTTATTGATTCCCAAGTACATACCATGCCAGAAATATGAATTAATGATTACTCTGGTACGTGACTAGCTAACACCATTGGGTGATTCCCCTAGCTTGTAATTAATCTAGTGCACTCCTAGATGGATTATTTTCTCCGGGGTGTTTGAGAAAACAGCCCCCACAAGGAAAGGGGTCTACAGCCACTAAGATGGACTGTAGATTTTTCCTGGAGACGGGACACGGAGAATTACAAAATGATGACTAACACGTGTGATTACCTACGTCGCTAACGCATACTCGTTGGGACAAGTCTCTCAACCACATGGTGTGTGTGTGTGGTGACTGTCTTTACACTTAGCAGGCTAGGACGAAAATAATGTCACCATACAAATTACCCAAATATTCATGATAAACCATGGGACACGATACGAACAGACACAATAAACACATAAATGCGTGAAAGCATTCTTAAATGGCACTGATGCAGATTTATAAAGTATGTAGTGGATCACGTGGTGCTGGGTAAATCGCAATAGTTTTCTGTTAAAAAATGGCAAATAATTACCAGACAAAGTGGTAGTGGTATTGGAAAAAATGTTCCCGTTATGATTCAAGCATACAAAAGCTTGTAGCATGCCAGATGGCGGGAAAATCTAACATGTAAAAGACAGCATCAAACATGAAAACTACACGTAACCCTGAATGAAACAATACATATTACAGTGAGATTGATTAAGACGCACAAAATCTGACGAGAATATATCCTTAAAGCGCATGGATCGCGCAGATACGGACTTGGTGATATCTGACTGCGTGGTCATGGGCAATGTGGCCGTAACACCTTTAAACATGAAAAATACCCTGAAATATATACATAGAATTATTACCCTTAAGATTGCATTCAGCAATTGTGCAGAAATTACAATGAAAAGATTTTAAAATTGGCGGATGGCGTCTGATTTACAAGTTGTGCGAGCCGCGTGGCCTGTCTGACATTTTCTCCTCCTTTCCTCATTTAAGAAAGCCACAAGTGCTGCAAATTATTTATTTAAGCAGAAGCATAATGCTGTGAATGTCTGACAAAATGTGCACAAAGCAAAGGTAACCGGTAAACTAAAGTGAGCTATGGAAATCTAACTCAGTGCTAATTGTGTACTAGACAGCGTCTTACCTCGCCAGCTCTCCTCGGACGACTGCCCAGAGGAAAGCGTCTTACGGACCTACCGTGGCTGCCTACAGGGTTCGCACAAGCAGTAGTGCTATGCACGCCGAGTAAAACTTGTATCATTAAAATTAAATGGCGCATAAAATAATTTCATACCTATTCACACTAATGATTTTAATAAAGAAATACTGCTGTTCGATGACTGTTCATCTTAAGTGGTTACTCCGGGATAAGAATGTCCTTGTTCGTTGCGCAGCGCACATTTTGAATTTGTAAAGGAAATTGTGCAATATTTATGAAAATACATTTTTAACTCTTTATAACACTTTTAGTCCTGAAAAATAAAATGGAGAAACATACAGTACACTGCAAACAATAATAATCCCGTTACGGGTAAGTCTGTGTTATGGCCTCTTTACGCACATGCTTACCCACGTGTCACATGAGTGATGGGCGCCGTCATGATCTAATTTCCGCTGGCTGTAAGCTGGCATCAAGCGACCCCTCCCTCAAAGGCCAAGATGGTGCAAGCAACTCAAATTTGCTCTGGTGATCTCTGCCCTGCTGTGAACTGGCACCCCCAGTCGAGGATGAATGTAGCATGGCCTCTGAGGTCTTCTCGCTCTGCGGCGTGTAAGGGTGTGGGGGTGCAGGTGGGAACCATGTTGTTGGGACTGGGCAGTGACTCGTATCGCCTCTTGCCAGTGAAGTGATGCAGTTTGTTGACATCTGGCGTAACACTTACTAGCATTCACGTCTCTGCTATCTTACCCAAACCCTTTGAAACTTTCCTGCTTTACCAAGCTATCCGGCGCGGGTACAGAAAAACCTCTGAAAGGTGTCTCATTTGCACTTGTGCTGACATTTACATTTTCACTTTGTTACAACCATTTTCACTTGTGCCTTGGGGAAACCCCTTAAAACTGTGTTGTTCTTATCGGCTGACCGTTATGGGTGCAGAAAAACCTCAAAAAGGTGTATCACGGACACTGGTTGTGTTACAATTTACAAATACACTGTTGTTACAATTTCTTCCTCTCTCATTTACACTAGCAAACCCTTGAAAACTAATCTGGTTTCCCAACCTATTGCCTACACATACGGGGAAGCCCCAAAACTGTGATTTACTACTACTCGTTTCATTTTCCGCCGTGTTCACACGTTCGTTGCCCTCCTCCTCCCTGTTCGGTGTGGAGTGTTCGGATGGCGCGAAGCCCCTGAATGACATGGTGTTTACAAATCTGTTGTTTACATTTTCCCTGCGTGGGTTTCCAGGACTAGTGTCATTGATATTTATGCACGTGTTGTTGACATTACACTGTGTGATTCCTGGTATGCTACGCCGTGATCGCCGAGGTACTGGGCTTACCGTCGCCTCCTTGCCTCTCTTCCCTACAGGTGTGCGGGCTATACGCAGGTCATCACGGTGCCGTTTTGTCACACGTCTCGGTCCCAACTTCACTAAGAACATGGAAGTCCCCATTTTTGCTGTTACTCTTACTGGCCCAATCCACCTAGATGCCAGTCCTGCCCAATGGTTCTTAACTCCTGCAGACAACAGGTTCTCCCCCACATATACGTACATGCCTGGTACCAACTCTGATGGCTGTCTTCTACTCTCCGGTTCCCATGTGCTACAATATCTCTCCTGATTACTGCTCGCCTGTTCGTGTATTTGCTGGTGGGCGACAATTTCCTCTGGTGGTACTGGGGTGTTTTCGCGGGGTTCTCCTGGCGCACACAATTTGTGGCCTTGTACCATCTTCGCGGGTGTTTTCCCTGTTACAACATTAACTTGGTTCCTTATGCAAAACATAACCTCTGGAATTAGTTCTGCCTATCTCATGTGGTCTGCTACTAACCAGACTCATAACTGTATTTTTACGTCTTGATTACAACGTTCGGTTCCCCATGCAGTACAATACTCTCTCCACTTCTTTCCCACAAACTGTGTACCGTTATCTGTTAACAAGTATTCCGGGTAACCCCATCAGGGAAAAAACTCGCTCTGCATTATGTGTGCAACTGTGTGTGCACGGACATTACTGACGGGGAATGCTTCGGTCCAACCGGTGAAAAAATAGGTATCAACAACTAAGAAACAATTTCCCTCTTTCGTGCGTGGGTACGGTCCATGATGTCAAGCACGACAGTTTTAAATGGCTCTGTGGACAGGCGGGGTTGTTAGGGTGCATCACCATCTGTTCTCCGTGGCTTCCGGGTGTTGCACGTAACACAGCTCTGTACTTGCTTACATACGTCTCCCTGTACTCCTGGCCAATGGAAAAACTTCTATACATTGCTACGCATCTGTTCTGAACCCGTGTGGCCATGCTCTGAACTGTCGTGTCCGTATGTTAGTACTGGTTTACGTGTTTCTTTGGGTACATGGGTGCGACATTTTGCGCAATTGCCAGGTGGTTTCACTTGTGTTTCCCGGTCCACGACTCGCCAGTGTTAGGAATATCTGTCTGCGCAGTGTTGCCGGCATTGTGCAGCATCCAGGGTATTTTCTTGTGCCATGTGCACTTCTCTTAAAATACTGTGGACATTTAGCGAAACAAGTTCTGTGGGTGGTGTGGCAACAATACTTTGCAAAACAAAAGGTGTTATTTCAGTTACTTGTGTGGCACGGTAAGGTGGTAGCGCCTCTTCTCATGCGTCATCCGTTACCTTTATGTGTTGGCACGGATTCATAGACAGCGCATCTGCGAGCTCATTGGTTTCCCCCGCCTCATGTTCTACATGGAAGTCGAACTCTTGTAATTGCAGGGCCCAGTGGACAAGTTTACTCTTCATGTTATGCATTCCCTTGAGCTAGACTAAACATTGGTTGTCGGTTTTCAGTGTGAACTTCCTTCCTAACAAGTATGGCCAGTACTTCCTCAGTGCATGTACGATCACCAAATATTCCTGTTCATTGACGTGGTATTTCCTCTCAGCATTACCAATCTTCATGCTGTGGTAGTTAATGATGTGTTTTTTTCCCCTTGTTCTCCCAGTTGGTACAGTACTGCCCCAATGCCTTCTTGGCTTACATCTGTTTTAACTACAACTGGCAGTTCCACGCTAAACCTGGCTAGTGTTTGACATTTTAAGAATGCAACTTTTATGTCTTTGAATGCTCTGTCAGCTTGAGGTGTCTACACAAATTTACATTTTTCAGATAACAACTCAGTCAATGGTGCAGTGATTATAGAAAAATTCAGAACAAACTCTCTCAACCAATTTATTAAACCAAAATCTTTCCGACTTGTACGTGACCTGGGTGTGGTTTTTTCCTGTATCTGTTGTACATGTTGGCGCTCAGGTTTGTGTCCATCCCCTGACATAGTGCCCTAGAAATTCCATCTTACTCATCCCCAACTTACACTTGTCGACCTTATATGTCAGCCTGTTGCGTTCAATTCTCTCGAACACAAAGCTCGGGTGGTGCAGATGTTCTTCCCAACTGTTTGACCATACAAGTACATTGCCAAGGTGTGCCATCGCAAAGTCTCTCATATATCCGTCTAACACATTTACCATGATATTTTGGAATGTAGTGGGGGCACATTTTAATCCAAAAGGCATTGTAATAAATTGAAACCTTCGCCAATCAGGTGTTGTGAAAACAGTCTTTTGTCGGTCTTGGAGACATATAGGCACTTACCAATATCCTGACTTAAGGTCGAGTGAAGTAAACACAGCAGCGGGCCCTAGTGTTGACAACGTGTCCTTGATATTGATTACTGTAGGTGGCATGTTTACAGTTTTTATTGAGTGGATGAAAATCTACACAGAACCTCCATTCACTATCCTTTTTAGGAGCTAGTGTAATAGCCTGAATTGTAGAGACTTTGTGTAGGTTCAATTACATTGTCACTCAACATCTCACATACCTGATGGTTGATCACGCGCCGGGAGAAAATACCTCTGTCTCGTGGCTAGGAGTACACCGGGTCCTTGTGCATCGTGATGATGGCGTGCTCTGTGACATCCGTATGCTGCAGCTTCCGTCAGTGTGAAACACACCGGCATACTGGTCCAGCAGATGTTGTATCTTCTTCTGATGTTGTTTAGGCATCTCGTGCATGAATTCTGCAAGCAGCACGGCAGCTGCTGTTATCTGCGGCGTTGCTCCCATGGTGTACAGCGTCCACCTCCCATGTATCCCCACGTGAAGATGGTCGAGATGCAGTTCAATCACTGCTTGATAGTTGATCAACTACGGTAACTCCAAAATCATTTCTTCACACAAGTCAGGTACAATGTAAACATTTCATACGGAGTTCCCGAATCCCCACAGTCACGTGCATTACACTTGTAGCTTCACCCTGTTGGTTTTTTGGCAGCAAATTGTAAGTGACACAGAGGCATTCTGGTTGTAATTGCCTGTATCAGCCCCTTACGTACAAAGTTGTGGTTTGCAGCAGCGTCTATTACAGCGGTTACATTCCTACCCTCAAGTTCTGTGTTCACAAGTAAGGCTTGTACAGTGCCGTAACTAACCTGGAACATTCTTGTGCGTGTGGAGGGCGGGTTTTACCACTGCGATGGCAATTCCATTATCGGTACTACAGGAGGTGGCAGACGCATGACATCAATAACTAGCGCGGGCGGTGTAGGCGGTGGTGGCTCACAGTGTCGGTCTGGCACTTTGTCTCTCTGTTCCACCTGCTTATCTCGTTTGTAGGCACGTGCCTCCTGCATAAATAGTTCCACACTTTCCCGGCTGGCTCCACGCAACATCAGCCTAATGTCTGGTGTTGACAGGGCTACAATTATTTCTAGAACTTCGCAGGTAGGTTGCCCTGGGTGTAGCCGTTTATACAAGCCTAGCTTTCTCTGTATGAATTCTTCTACGCCTTCCTGTTTGTGTTGTTTTTCATAGTACAGCTGCGCTTGTGCCTGGATGGAGTCGCCATCTGTATCAAATCTTGTAATTGATGCTTTGTATGTATGACGGGGCTCGTTCACATTTGATTTTCCCGCCATCAGGTGTGCTACAAGCCTAGAAATTTCTCATTCTGCAGGAGAATATTTTTCCCATCATCAATAACCATTTGTCTGACCACAATTTGCGGTTTTTACGTAGAAATACTGAAATTTCACCTGCACCACGTGATCCGCTACGAATCTTATCCAGCGGCATCCGCACCATATAAGATTGCTTTCACGCATCTGGGTGTTTATTGTGACTATTCATGTCGTGTCCCATTTTGTTTCATATGTATTTGTTTCATTTGTGTATTTTTTTACAGTGATATTATTTCCGTCCTTGCCGGCTATATGTATAGACCATCACCACACTAACCACCTGCGGGGAGGAGCGCCCCGACGAGTCTGTGTTAGCTATACCAAATAATTACAAGTGTTCGCTGTTCATTTCATAATTCTCCGTGCCCTTTCTTCAGGAAAAATCAGCAGTCCACCCTAGCAGCGGTAGACCCCTTTCCTTATGAAGATCGTGTTTTCTAACACCACAGAGAAGTCATTCATCTAGGAGTGCGCTAGGTTAATTGCGGGCTGGGGAGCACCCGAACAGAGTTAGCTAGACACGTCCAAGTTCAATCCTAAAGTAAATCCTGGCACGATTTTGTATGAGTGACAAAATTAAAGCAAGTCTCACAGTGCATAAAGTATATCTTTGTAGTGACAGCATTCTCTCGCCTTTTTCAGTGATAAAAATGTTTACTAATGCAAAGTGTTGTATAAGTACGCTTGGGTGAGACGGACACACAGAAGCCACAGCATCCCTGAGAACCCTGAGTCTCAACAGTGCGGTGACTGGGAAACACTGCTGGCGCCCATCTGCCATAAGTTTATTCTGTCACCGTTCATCTCGTGTCTCCCCCGACTGCATCAATTGGTACCCAAAGTAGGGCCAGTGGGTTCATCCACGTTGCCTCAACCGCATCAAAATGGCAGACACCACATCTGATCATCCGCGAGAAGTCCTCCAGACATCTACGTCGGCAACCGCTGCATCCACATCTTCAACCGCGACACCTGCGAACGTGAATTACCTAGACATGCCGGTCGAACAATGTGTACATTGTGGCAGATTGAGCAAAGTAAACTTGTTTACTGAAAATTCATTGGATTTACTGTTATGCCAATGTACATCCGCTTCAGCATCAACGCCTTCAGAAACACGCCTGTGCACGCGCACCGGATATGACGGGGTGTGAAGAAAGTGGACGCAGTGCTAACATTGCAGACGGACTGACATTTGCGATGCATAAGGCCAGAAGAATATACCACCTTCCACGATGGTGTCATAAACTCTGACAAGTGCCGTAAGACGAACTGTGCAGAGATTGCGCCACCGACAACACCAGAGGTGAAGTCGACGCTGCCACCGGTAATGGTAACATTTATGCCACAGGGACTAGGTCCAGATCACAACATACTTTTGCCAAATATTGTGGGACTTAATGCAGAGGACCCACGCATGTTCATAGTCGTATATGACGAAAAGCTGCACTGACACTGTGTACACCGCGAGGACTGGATGGAGGTCACCAAGAACAGATTAAGGGGAACAACTGCCACGTGGTGGAATTTAGTCAGAGACTATTGTGTGACATGGGAAGAGTTTTACGACTGGCTACTGGGCAGGTTTGATACGGATGGAGACGCCATCCAGGCCCAAGCATGGTTATACCATGAGCAGCAATGCGAACACTAAGGGATTGAAGAAGAGTTCATCCAATGCAAACTAGGCCTGTACAAACGCCTGAACCCAGGTCAACCTACCCGCAGAGTGCTGGAAATAATTGTCACTTTGTCAGCACCGGACATTAGGCCGTATCTCCGAAGAGCAACAAGGGTGAGTGTAGAGCAGTTTATGTGGGAGGCGTGCCTCTATGAATAGGACGTGTGAGAGGGGCAGGCCTGACAATCCCCGAGGCAGAATTTCCACACGTCAACACCCACCATGATGCCAGATGTTACGCGTTCGCCGCCGTTTACGCCCACAAGATCCAACCGTAGTCAGAGGAACTTTCACCAAAACAACTGGGAAAATCAATAACAGGGTAATCGGTCAGGAAACTTAATTTTGAGGTTGGTGAAAGAGACCCTGCATCAATTTCACCACCAGGTCGTAGGAATCCTCTTAATGAAGGTGCCAAAGTGTTTCAGGTCAGTGACAGTACTGTACGTTCATTAAGGGTCTATGTTGAACATCAGGGGAAGAATGTGAGCGCTGTGATAGACACTGCCGCAAGCCATAATTTTGTACATGAGGGGTTAATACAGGCAATTACAACTAGAACCTCTGTCCGAACCTAACAGTAACAGATGACTCTGAGTGGGAAGAGGTGCTACCACCTTGCCGTGCCACACGGACAGCAGACACACCAGCTTTTGTTTTGCAGAACATTGTCACCATACTACCCGGTGGACTTATCTTGTTAAACATCTGTGCCGTCTTAAGGGAGGTCCACACAGCGCAGGAGAATTCCCCAGATGCTGTGCAACGCCGACAACACTGTGCCATGAGGTACTCAGAACATTGGAGAGTATTGGACCGGGAAATTCAAACAAAACCTTCCGGTAATGGCACGAGATGGCGAGCGTACATGCTGAAAGAAACATCGGAACTTGTACTCAAATATGCACACGATAGCTTAGAACGTGGACACCCGGGTTCCAAGCAGACACATAGGAATGTGCAAAAGTTTTTTCATTTGCCAGGAGTTCAAGGGTACGTACGTACACATGTGTAGAGTTGTGTCACATGCAACACCCGGAAGCCACGAAGAACAGACGGCAATGCTCCACAACAGTCGAGAGCCGATGCTGCCAACTGAGTAGTTCAAAACTGTAGCACTTGACATCATGGGCCCATACACGCGCACCAGATAAAAGATTTTTCATTTACGCCTCGGATTTGTTTTCCAGATGGACCGAGGCGTTCCAAGTCAGTGTTGTTCAGGCACACATGGTTGCACAGGTAATGCAAACTGAATTTTTTCCAAGATGGGGGCATCCTTTAGTATCTACTGACCGACAATGGTACACAGTTTGAGTTTGTAGGAAGGAATTGGAGAGATTATTGTACCAAATGGGGAATCGAACACCGTACCACCCCGGCCTACCACCTCAGGGAAAACCCAACTGAACGTCGTAACCAGGATGTAAAAATCCAGTTACGTGTCTGGTTGGGAGAAGATCATACCAGATGGGCAGAGTTAATCCCGGAGTTCATGTTTTGTTTATAATACAGAGTGAATGCGGCAACCGGGAAAATACCCGCGAAAATGGTACAGGGTTGCGACTTGCGTGCGCCCAGAGAACCCCCCCCAAAAATCTGGCAATACCACCTGAGGAAATTGTCGCACATCAAATGCAAATCCATGGAGAGGTGCGGGTAAACCAAGAAAACTATTGCAATGTGTGGGTCCCAGAAAGCAGAAGGCCGCCCCCAGAGTTAGTACCCATCATATATGTTTATGTAAGGGAAAACCCATTATTGGCGGGAGTAAAGAACTGTTGTGCAGGACTGGTAAACAAGTGTATTGGGCAGGTGAGAGCAACGGCCAAGATGGGGAATTCCATGTTTCTAGTGAAGTTGGGTTCACGACGTGTCACAAAATGTCACCATGGCGACCTGCATATAACGCGCACACCTGCAGGGAAGAGGGGCAAGAAGCTGGAAAGCCCAGTACCTCAGCGAGCGCAAGATTGCGTACCTTGTGGTACGAGGAATGACAGGAGTAGCACGTGTCAAAACAACACAAGTCTCGTGACCATGCACCCGGGAAATGTAAACAATAACACTTAAAACACTATTTCATTGAGGGGCTTCGTGCCATCAAAACACTCCACACAAAACAGGGAGGGAGAAGGCGACGAAAGTGTACGTACACACAAGTAAGAGAAGCAAGTAGTAGTGAAACACCATTTCAGGGCTTTCCTGTTGAGGCCAGTAGTAGTATAACAAATCAAAGTAACTTCAAAGGTGTCACGTATACGAATGAGGGAAGTGATAACAATAGTGTACACATAAATAACAACAGAACCAGTGCCAGTGATATAGGTTTTAAGGGGTTTCCCCAAGGCACCAATACCAATGGTTGTAACAAAAGTGAAAACGTAAACCAACATACCACAAGTGTAAGTGTAACACCTTTCAGAGGTTTTTCAATTCCTGCAGGGGACAACTTAGTAGGGCAAGAAAGTTTGAAAGGGTTTGGGGAAGTCAGTAGGAAAGTGAATGTGACATTACATGTCAACAAGCAACATCACAGCACTTGCAAGAGGCGAGGCGAGTCACCACTACATCCGCACAACGTGGTTCCAGCCTACACCCTCACTCCCTGCAAACGCCGCAGAATCAGGAGACTCCTGAGGCCATGCTTCTTATGTCCTCAACCGGTGTTCCCGTTTTCACAGCCGGGCTGAGGTTAGTTGCTCGCACCATCTTGGTCTGTGAGGGAGGGGTCGTTTGATTCCGGCTAACAGCCAGCTGCGTTAAGACCGTAACGGCGCTCACCACTCACGTGAAATGTGGGCATGCACGTGCGTAGAGAGGCCATAACCTGGACTGTCCAGTAACGGAATATTTATTTCAAGTGTGAATTATGTCTCTCATTTTATTTTCAGGTTTCCAAGTGTTTTAAGTGTTTAAAATGTATGTTTGAAATATTACACAATGTTTAGTTATGAATTCAAATGGCGCACTGCACGAAGACTTATTATTCCGGCGTGAACGCCATCATAAAAAATACTTAACGAATACAGAAAATTCTCCATTTAAATGTAAAATATAAATCCATATTTAAATCATTTATGTGCCGTTTATTTTTAAATATAAAAGTTTTACTCGGCGTTAATAGCACTTCCGCTTGTGTGAACCCCGTAGGCAGCCATGGTAGGACTGCGCGACCCCTGCTCACTTTTAGTATACCAATAAACCTTTGCCTTGCATACGTTTTGCCAGACATTCCCCTGCATTATGCTTCTGCTTAACATAATAATTTCCACCCTTGTGTCTTGTTCAATGAAATCGAGGAGAAAGGAGGAAAGATGTCGGAGGGGCCACGCAGCCCATGCAACATTGAATCAGGTGCTATCCACCTATGTTAAGGGTGTTTCAGTGTAATTTCTGTTTGATTGCTGCATGCAATATTAAGGGTTTTGTTTCTATGTGTGTATTTAAGGGTATTTTTCATGTTTAATTGTTTTACGGCCTCATAATTAGCGACCACGCGGTTAACAGCCGTCAAGTCAATATCTGCGCCATCCATGCGCTTTGAGGGGTCTATTTGTGTATCATGTGCATCATAATTTATTTTAGAGTTCTATGTACTGTTGCATTTAGGGTTCCCTGCATTTTCATGTAATTAATGCTTTGTATTTATGACCACACTGTCTCGTTCAAGTTGTATTTTCCCACCATCAGGCATGATAGAAGCTTAGAAATGTCTCAATCTGCAGGAGAATATTTTTCCCATCATGAATAACCATTTGTCTGATCACGTTTTGCCTTTTTAACGTAGAAATACTGAAATTTCACCCGCACCACATGATCCGCTACGAATCTTATCCAGTGGTACCCGAGCCATATAAGCTTGCTTTCCCGCATCTGGGTGTTTATTGTGACTATTCATGTCGTGTCCCATTTTGTTGCATATGTATTTGTGTCATTTGTGTATTTTTTACTGTGATATTTCCTTCCTAGACGGCTATGTGTAAAGGCCATCACCATACTAACCATGTGCTGGGAGGCGCGCCCCGACGAGTTCGCGTTAATGATGCCAAATAATCACACTTGTTCGCTGTTCATTTCGTACTTCTCTGTGCTCTGTCTTCAAGAGAAATGGGCAGTCCACCCTTGCGGCTGTCGACTCCTTTCCTTGTAAAGATTGCGTTTTCTAACACCACAGAGAACTCATTCATCTAGGAGTGTGCTAGATTAATTGGGGGCTGGGAGCACCCAAACGAAGTTAGCTAGACATGTCCTGGTATGATTTTGTATGACTGACAAAATAAAAGCAAGTCTCACAGATTATAAAGTATATCTTTGTAGTGACCGCAACCTCTCGCCTTTTTCAGTTATAAAAATGTTTAGTAATGCAAAGTGTTTTGTAAGTACGCTTGGGTGAGACAGACACATAGAACCCACAGCATCCCTGAGAACCCTGAGTCTCAACAGTGCGGTGACTGGGAAACACCGTTGGCATCCATTTACTGTAAGTTTATTGTGTCACCGTTCATCTCGTGTCTCGCCTGACGGTGTCAGTACTATTTGCTTTTGTCATATTGCCAACATTTTTGGTTACAGAATTTTGTTTATAAATAAAACACAAGTAGTTCTGATTCTGCCCATGAACGAACGCCATTTCGGCACGTACATAAAACGATAATTGATTTATAATTGATTTATAATTGATTTATTAATTGTGTCATGCTGTGAACGTAATGTTGATACACAATTTGGTAGCTATAGATCAATATATATTTGATGTTTACGTGATTGTTAATGTACAATGTATATTATAGGAGTGAAACTTTTTTTAACAAATTAATTTTAATTAGCTCAAAAGCAGATATCAGTAGAAAAGTTTAATAACATTTTATTTTACAAAATTCGCCAGGTATGGCTAATATACAGTTAAATATATTGCAGCAACAATGCCAGCCATATCAGTTTCTGTTTAATTTCAAATCACATGTTACTAAAAGATAAAAATGAAATTAAGAAATTTTTTTTTTCGGTTGCAAAAATAAAATAATTTGTTTGTGGAAACATGTCCCGCAAGATAACCAAGTGCGGTAATTTCCATGATTATTGAATCATTTGGGTTGATGAAATTATTTGGTGGGGCCATGGTTGATTGTAACCGATACCGATTTTGGGATAATCGGCTGATGTATCGGTACTGGTATCAGTTCAGCTCTAGTCGGGAACACTCGTAGCAGCCAGTCTCCGTAGACTACATAAACATACAAGTGACACTTGGAAGAAAATGCTATTCCCAACTACCACTAGCTACTGACAGATGATTACTTACAGACACTTGAGTGAAAGATTCAAATTAATTTAAAAGAAATATTTTGGTCTGAACATCATGAAATAAATTCATATCTGTGCAAATATTAAGTAGCAGCTGATTATTAGTTTCAACATAGCCAGGTGCTGAAATTCCATAGTTTAAGCGCAAACAGGAAGTTCATTCTGATAAACAGCACGGTCCTGCTCCAGACACGCCAGAGCGCCAACTAGTGAGAACTTAAGCGGACTGCCAGTTTTTTCATGGAATGATGATGGTAGCATTATGCATGTGCGTTATCAAGTCGACCCATAGAATGCGCAACTTGTACTAAATGAACCTCACATGAGTGGAATAAAGTGAAGTTGTTTGTTTGACACACATAGATTGCACCTTTAAAACATTTATTCTCTATAAGTGTGTAAATGAATAAAATATAAGTCAATTCAAGTTTTTTTTTCAAAGAAACAAGTATGTTAATGAATAAAACATATATATTATTATAAGTATTGTATATGTGCTGACGCCAGCTAACAGCCAACGACGCTAGAGCCCATGACGGCGTTCACCACGCACGTGTCACGTGTCCCACATGTGCGCAAAGAGGCCAATAATTTTGAACTTTCGTATAAATGTTATTTTCAGTGTCAAATGTGTTATAGTGTTATTGCAGTGTTTAATATGTCTTAAAATGTGTTCAATTGTTTTTGCTATTTTTTAATTGTTTGGTAGTGCCAGCTGCACCGAGATTAAGAACACTTAATATTCCAGCATGAACCCCGTCATAAAGAGACACTAGAATAATATTAAAATTCATAAGAAAATTATAGAAATATACAACAATATTTAATTTAATTTGTGCCATTTTATTTTCAATATAAAATATTTCACTCGGCGTGCATAGCACTTCAGCTTATGTGAACCCTGTAGGCGGCCATGGTAGGTCCGTGCGACACTTGTATCTGGACAGTCTGTCGAGGAGAGCTGGCAAGGTAAGACACAGTCACGATTCCATAGTTAATTTAGTTTATCAGTTAACCTTTGCCAGACATTTTCCCCCAGTATTATGCTTCTGCTTTATTAATTTCTTGCGCCCTTGCTGCATTTTTAACGTAATCGAGGAGAAGGAGGATGAAGATGTCAGAGAGGTCACACGACCTGTGCAATTTGAATAAGGCGCCATCTGCCTATGTTTATAGCGTTTCATTGTAACTTCTGCATTATTGCTACACCCAATTCTAAGGGTTTGGTTTTTATGTATGTATTTGAGGGGAATTTTTCATGTTTGAATATTTTACGGCAACATCATGTACAACCACGTCGGCCGACTGATGCCAAGTCTTTGTTTACGCCATCATTGCGTTTAAGAGCTTATTTATGTAACATTGTGTATGCAATAATTTATCCCAGGGTTCTATGTCAATTTTATTCAGGGTTCAATGTATTTTTCACGTGAATTGATGCGTTTTGTACTTGACCACACGGTCACATTGTTTGATTTTATCGCCATCAGGCATGTTACACACCTGTAACCACTACAATCATAAAGGTAATATTTTTCTCAGCAAGAATAACCTTTTGTCTGAATTTAGTTTGCCATTTGCACGCAGAAATATTGCAATTTCACCTGCACCACATGGTCCGCTACGAACCCTATCCAGCGGCATCCGCGCCGTCTAATCTTGTTTTCACACATGTATGTTTATTGTGAATATTCATCTCGTGTCCCATCTTGTTTCATGTCTCATTCAAGGGTCTATGTAATTGTGTTATTAGTGTATGGTGCAATTACTCCCATCCTAGCCGGCTCTGTGTATAGGCCGTCACCGCACTACCCATGTGCGGGAGGGCAAGCCCCGGCGAGTTTGCGTTAGTGATGCAGAGTAATCACACATGTAAATATGTATTGAGGGTTTCATTTGTAATGCACCCTGTACTGTCTTCAGGGAAAACCGTCAGTCCACCCTACCGGCTGTCGGCTCTCTCCCTTGTGAAGGCTCTGCTTTCACACACCTCTGTGAGATCATCCATCTAGGTGTGCGCTAGATTAATTGCGGGCTGGGTAGCACCCAAACGGAATTGACTAGTCATGACCAAGATAATCTTTTCATTGGCACGTTGATGTGTATGCATAATAACAATAAAAACGAGTTTACAGTGAACTTAATTCTTTTATTCAGTAGTGACAGTGTCCTAGCCACATATATTTTATTCAATGTATATTCCAGTGATGTTTAGTAAAAAGTTTAGTATTGCCTACATGTTTGTAAGTACATACGGGTGAGATGGACACACGGAACCCACAGTATCCCTGAGAACCCTGAGTCTCAATAGTGCGGTGATTGGGAAGCATCGCTGGTGCCCAAATTACCAGTAAGTATTTGTGTCATCGTTCATCTTGTCTCACACCCAACGACATCAGTGTGTGTGTGTATATTTTAAATGTTATTGTTCATTGTTTGCTATAACACACTAGTGACTCAACCTTGTGAAATTAACTATATAAACCATTTCATTTCATACTCTCTTTGTGAAAACCATTCAAGGCTTTTGAATCCTATTTGAATATGGGGTGAGTGGGCATAGCTCTCTCTTACAAGAATGAGATTTTATGCCTCGTGTGAGGGATGTCCAGTTTTTCACAAATATTCTAGCTTTTTCACTTCCTCAACCATAGTACATGTAGCCGAAAAAGAACCACTGCTATAAACGCAGGTGATTGTTCGTGATGGCACATCCACTTAAAAAAAAAGGATGGTACTATGGAGAAAATTGTGGAAGTATGTTGGAAATATGCATGATAAAGATGAGCTGGGGTATTAACACCCATAGCGCTATATGATAGCAGCTGTAAATTTTTATATTTTTACATTTTGATTAGTAATAAGATTTCATATTTTATTCAATTCATTTAGGTTTTAATTTTTTTTTCTGGCAAGTGGCATTCCACGTGCTGAAATTCCATAATTCAGTTGGGGATGATTATCCAACACTGGATTGCTTTTATTTATTAAATTATTGTTGTGCCACTTTTATGCTACTTCGTCTCATTCCTTTTATGCCATTTCTTCCCCACTTTTGTTTTTCTATTGTGTCACTATGGAAAAATGTTGTCACTAGTATTATTGTGTCAATTTGTCCCAAGTTTAATATTTGCTATCTATGTTACTAAATTTTATGTAATATTTATTTGTTCCAGTGTTTCACATTTTCTTATTAATTTTCTTTGCTTTACATGATTATATTTTCTTATTAATTTTATTAATTTTACTATACTGGAATTCTATGGGAAAATAAAATTTTGATGATATTGGATGAAATGAGCAGGATGTCAATGAAAAATTGCTTAAATTTGATGAAAATATATGATTTTGTGCTTAATTTTGATAAAAAAAAATAATGATTTTTTGCTTGATTTTGATAACAATTGAAGTTTTTTTAGTTGTGCTAGGATTTTTGTATCACTTTACTCTCTTTTTGTCAAATTTCCATAATGGGAAAATGATTTGGGATGAGGTGGCATAAGATTTAAATATAAAATTTAATAATTTTTCTTAATTTTTATTAGAATTTGTTAAATTGTTAAATTTTTATGAAAAAGTTGAAAATCTTTAAGTGCAACTAAATTTTGTGCTGGAGAGTCTACCCTCCTACTACTCAAGGAAACTATAAATGACTGGCAATATTGCCTAAATTCATGTCTACCTATAATCATAAAATTTACAGCATTACTGGCATGTGTCCTATGGAGGTAATAGACAATTCACTACTGCAAACCATATTTGATTCCGAGAAAATATTGGAAAAAGGGAGATAATGTAAATATCTTGTGAGTTAAAGGAAAGTTTGAGAAAGGATTTGTGCCAGGATGGAGCAATGAAATAGTTATCAAGTGATAAAAATACCTCATTATGAACCAAGGACATATTATCTCGAAGATATTAATTCACTCCTCATTTGTGCGGGATTATACGCACAAGAAATCCAAGTTACAGAATTTCGTAATTTATCTCTCATAGGAAAAGTGACTAAAAGGAAATAAAAACAAATTATTGGTTTGTTGGGTAGGATTTCCGAAATCCGCAGACAGTTGGGTGGACAAGATCGACGTTCTGGATAAATTAATGGGTTTTTTCACCAGGCCTTACAAAGATATATGCGTAATTTTTGAAGACAGATCTCAAATAATAAGTGGTGTTGGTTTAATCAGTATTTACTCTTAAATTATGTATTTATTTTAATAGTGATTTGTTTTAAAGTTATATTTGTTTTTTTTTATATTTACAATAATTTTAAATATTTTTTTTGTATGTACAAAATGTAACGTGCTGTGAAGAATGTGACTAAAAAATGTTTACTGTCTGGCATACAGTAAAAAAAAATTTCTTCCCTCTCTCTTTCTACTCTGTTAGCATATGCAGGAAGGCCAGGCCAGGTAGGAATTTTCACCTCATCCCCTAGTGGCTGTCGGTGTAGTAAACTGACAACCCACCAACCAAATATATACAAGTAAGAATATTATTTTCATCGTACTGATAAAATAATTTTGGAGTAAAACTAATAAAAATATTTTTTCTAATCAGTTCATCGAATCTATGAATATACTGTTGCTGCGAGAAGAGCTGCTGTAAGAAGAAGAATCGAATTCACATACTTAAATATATTACATTGACGCAGTCGGGTGAGACACGAGACAAACAATGACACAAATACTTGCTGGTAATATGGGCGCCAGTGGTGCTTCCCAATCACCGCACTATTGAGACTCAGGGTTCTCAGGGATGTTATGGGTTCTGTGTGTCCATCTCACCCGTGCATACTTACAAACATGTAGGCAATACTAAACTTTTACTAAAGATCACTTTGAAAATAAGCACTTAATAAAATACATGTGACTATGACACTGTCACTACTGTATAAAAGAGATAGGTTCACTATAGACTTGCTTTTACTATTATTGCTCGTAGATGATCAATGTGCCAATGAAATTATGACACTCCTTGTCATGACTAGCCAATTCCGCTTGGGTGCTCCCCAGCCTGCAATTAATCTAGCACACTCTAAGATGGATGATCTCACAGCGGTGTTCAAGAACGCAATCTTCACAAGGGAAGAGGGCCGACAGCGCTCGGGTAGACTGACAGTTTTTCCTGAAGACAGGACATGGTGAATTACAAATGAAACCCTTGATGAAAACATTAACACATGTGATTACTTGGCATCACTAACGCAAACTCGTCTGGGTTCGCCCACCAGCACGTGGGTAGTGTGGTGACGGCCTATACACAGAGACGGCTAGGACAGCAGTAATATCACCGTACACAAATTACAAAATTACATAAATACCCTTAGAAGATGATGGGGCACAAGATGTGTAGTCACAATAAACACATACGTGTGAAAACAAGTTTATGTGGTGTGGATGCAGGTGGTTGAAGTTCATAGCGGACCACGTGGTGTAGGTGAAATTGGAATATTTCTTTGTGAAAACTGCAAATTAAATTCCAATAAAATGTTATTCCGATAGAGAAAGCTATTCTCTTTAATGTTACAGTAATTACAGGCTTGTAGTATGCCTGATGGCCGAAAAAGCAAACATTAAAGTGACAGCATGGTCAAACAAAAAAGCATCAATTTACCTGAAAATTACATGGAACCCTAACAAAATTTAACATAGAACCCTGAATAAATATATTTCACACACAATATTACATAAATAAGCTCTCAAAACGCAATGATGGCATAGACGTAGACTTGGCATCAGTTAGCCATGTGGTTATACGTGATGTTGCTGTAAAATATTTAAACATGGAAAATACCCTCAAATACATATATAAAAACAAAGCCCTTCAAATTGCACCCAGCAATAATACAGAAATTACGATGAAACACCTTCAGCAGAAGCGGATGGTGCCTGATTCAAGTTTCGCGGGCCGCGTGACCTCTCTGACATATTTCTCCTCCTTCTCCTCGATTAAGTTGAAAATGCCACAAGGGCGAAATTAATTAGTTTAGCGGAAGCATAATGCTGGGGAAATGTCTGGCAAAACGTACGCAAGCAAAGGTTAACTGGTAAACTAAAAGTGCTATTGAAATCTACATCAGTGAACAAAAGGTTGTAGTGCGTACGTGACAGTGTCTTACCTCGCCAGCTCTCCTCAAAAGACTGTCCAGAGGCAAGCGTCGCACGGACCTACGATGGCCGCCTGTGGGGTTGACATAAGTGGAAGCGCTATGCACGCTGAGTAAAATATTTTATTATTGAAATAAAAGTGGCACAAATAAATTAAATATTGTTTTACATTTTATATTTTCTTGAGAATTTTTTGTATTATTTCAGTGTCTTTATGACGGTGTTCCCACCAGAATATGAGTGTTCTTAACCCTGGGGCTGTGGGCACTTTGAATTTCATAGCCAAACATTTTTATATAACAACAAACACTTTAAAACATTTTAAGATATTTCAAACCCTGAAAATAAAAATACGACACATTTTACACTGCAAAATAATATTTATGTGAAAGTTAAAAAATATTGGCCTCTTTGCACACGTGCAGGTACACGTGACACGTGCGTGTTGAGCACCGTCATGGGCTCTAGCGCTGCTGGCTGTTAGCCGGTGTCAACATTCAAGTTACTTTTTTTTTTTAAGGTAAAGTGACACTACATATACAGAAAGTGACTGCACACTCTTATATTAAAAATATTTAATTCTGTGTGTCTGTCTCACCCGTTCATACTTACAAACACGTTGGCAATACTAAACTTTTAATAAAATCACTGAAATAAACAATAGATAAAACATATGTGGCTAGGACACTGTCACTACTGAATAAAAAATTAAGTTCACTGTAGACTTATTTTTATTGATATTGTTTATACACATCAACGTGCCAATGAAATGGTTATCTCAGTCATGACTAGCCAATTCCACTTGGGTGCCCCCCAACCCGTAATTAATCTAGCGCACGCCTAAATGGATGATCTCACCGAGATGTATGAAAGCACAGCCTTCACAAGGGAAGAGGGGCAACAGCCGCTAGGGTGGACTGGCGGTTTTTCCCTGAAGACAGGACATGGTGAATTACAAATGAAAACCCTTAATACACATTAACACGAGTGATTACTCGGCATCACTAATGCAAACTCGTTGGGGCTGTGAAAATAAAATGGTACAAATTAAATTAGACATTGTTTTACATTTCTATAATTTTGTTATGAATTTCAATATTATTTATGTCTCTTTGTGATGGCGTTCATGCCAGAATATTACGTGTACTTAATCTCGGCGCCACAGGCAATTTGAATAATCATAACCAAACAATTAAAATTAGTACAAGTACTTTAAAACATTTTAAGACATATTAAACACTGTAAAGACAATATAACACATTTTACCCTGAAATTAACATTTATAGAAAAGTTCAAAATTGTCGGCCCCTTTGCTCACGTGCGGTACACGTGACATGTGAGCACTGTAATGGGCTCTAGCGCCGGTGGCTGTTAGTTGGCGTCAAAGTAAAATAAATTTTTATTGCATACCTAGGGTTATATAAAATAATATTTTAATAATGGTTTTTGCTTGAGGTAATTAGATACTACTTTAAAATTATCAGTCCCAGATATTCTCAAATAGTAATGAGGGCTGTGGGACTACATAAAATTTAAAAATTATCATTATTGCTTATTCTTTTAGAATAATCACACACATATGTATGTATATGTGTGTGTGTACATGTACATGTAAGTTCACATATAATTAATTTAATCTCCTTGCTCCAAGACGATCCAATAGCTCAGAGAGCTAGGACTTCTAGCTGGCAACCCAAGGTTTGGCAGTTGGATCCTGCCCTGCTCCAGACAACCAGACAATATTTTGAAACTTACCGTACACATATGTACATTTGGTGACCGAACTTACTAACAGATAATGAGATTACCTTGCAAACAAGGAAGCAGTATCACCTAGTAGTTGTAAACGTAGATGGCGGACACCAGTAGTGCACTCCAGCAGTCATAAACATTACAGACACTAGTGATGCACTCCAGTGGATGAGGAAACAACACGGGCAACAACTGTGGCACACACTAGCAGACAAGGAAGGAAACAACATGCCGGCTAACAGTGGTACACACTAGTGGTTGTAAACAACAACATGACTGATGGTAAACAAATGAAGCTCTCAACATAGCAGGTGGAAATAAGATGGCCAGCAAAGCTCAAAGTCAAGGACACAAGATTGCAACCATAAATAATATGGCAGACTGAGGTCAAGGGCAAGGACATCCAAGATGGCATCATCCAAAATGGTGGACATAGCTGCAGTCCCCAGCACTTGTCCTCAGACATACCAAATCCATCTACCAAGATCTTGTGGCATTTAGCTGAAACCATCATTACAAAAGGCCAGGAAACTTAAGATAATTGTTTGGTCCAATTGAACAAGTAGGAGCAAGAAGTCTGTAACACAAAGTAGACAGCTGAAAGTTGAACTTAAAAATTTGAAAACTGTGTACTTGAATATCTTAGACCCTCAAAAATGCTAATTACACAACTTAGAAAATTAGTAAACTGTATACAATTAAGAGAACAAACACAGTATCATGCAATTCTGTAGTGTTCTGTACTCACCAATTGGAGCGTAGAGAGGAAATATGAAATTAGAACTCTTAAAAATTACATTAATTACTGCTTTCACTTCATCTTGTTACTTATATACAACTACACGACATCAGAGTAAAACAAAACACTATGAAACTATGTTCCTGAGAATATTTCTAGTCATTACAAGAAATCCTCAAAAAAGAAGTTAAAACAGTATCTCTTGGGGGTTACAAAACCACACACGTTCTAACACAATTGTACTACAGCGTGAAAACCACTAAAAATACACAAATAGCTATTATGCAAAAAACCAACTTGCTTCAAGTACACTGAAAGTGGACAATGTCCCTGTGGAATGTAAATGAAAGGATGATACGATCTAAAGAAATGATGAAACAAATGGTTAGGGAGCTTGAAAGGAAGATCAACTGGGCAAAGAATGTATTTCTGGGGAACGTGGTGGAAGAAGGAAAGGGCAAGGAATGGGGGAAATTGTTTAGGTATGTTAGGAGGTTTATTGGTAGAGGAAGGGATCCCTCTGCTAACTGGAAGAGATGGTAGGCATGCAACAAATGACCAAGAAAAATCGGAGATGCTGCAAGGACAGCACTTGTCAGTGTTTGAGGCAAAGGAGGATTGGAATAGGGGGGCAAATATGGTTCGGGGGGTGGGGATTTAGTAAGTGTAAGATGAGGGAGTGAGAGATAGAAAAGGTAATTAGGGGTTTGAAGAGCAGTAAGGCAGTGGGTCCAGATGGGATAGGAAACACAGCACTAAAGTTTGGTGGCAGGGAGTTGGTGAAATATTTAGAGGTGCTTGTTTAAAAAGTCCTTAGGAGAGGGTAAGGTACCACAAGATTGGAAGGATGCTATGGTGGTACCTATACACAAGCAGGGAGAGGATAGGGGGAGGCCTGGCAGCTACAGACCGGTGAGTCTCACATCAAGTACAGGAAAAGTAATGGAGAGGCTGGTGGTGCAGTATGTGGTTAGGGTTATGAACAATAGGAATTGGTTGGAGTAGTCCCAGCATGGTTTCAGGAGGGGATACTCATGTGAAACTCAGCTGGCTGGGTTATTAGAGGATCTGGTGCAGTTAGTTGATGAGGGGAAGCAGGTGGATGCCTGCTTCATAGATTTTGAGAAGGCATTTGATAAGGTGCCCCATGGAACACTGATGAGGAAAGTGGAGGCGCTGATACTGGACAGGATGGTAGTGGAATGGATAGGGGACTTCCTCAGGGGGCAAAGGCAGAGGGTGAAAGTGGGGGATGCAATATGGGAGGAAGAGGAGGTTACGTCAAGGGTACCACAGGGAAGCGTGCTGGGTCCTTTGTTATTTACCATAATGGTAAATGACATGGATTTGGGGATTAGGGGAAAAATCAGATTGTTTGCAGACAATTGTGTATGCTAAGTGGGAGGGGGGTTGGGAATTGGCAGGCAGACATTGATAAGATATGCTTGTGGACCAGGAAAAATAAAATTAATATAAATGTAAGAAAAACTAATGTAGTGAGGTTCACAAGGAAGAAGATGATAAGCAGGGACATGTACAGATGGGAGGGACAAGAGATAGAAGAAGCAGCAGAATATAAGTATCTAGGGATTGTACTGCAGAGAGACCTCAGGTGGAAAAAACAGGTAGAGAGGGTGGTTGCAAAGGGAAGAAGGGCTCTGGGTATGCTGGGAAGGGTGCTGAATAGAGTCAGCTGTGAGCTGAAGGAGAAGGTGTATGGCACAATGGTACTGCCAATGTTAGAACATGCTGCAGCAGTATGGGACCCATATGTGGAGGTGGAGGTGCGAGAACTGGAAAAGGTGCAGAGAAAGGCAGTAAGATGGGTGAAGGGTAGGTGGAGAAGGCAGGGGCAGGATGATGAAGAAGGGAACTTTAGGCCATCAGTGATGATGAAAGAAGTGGGGTGGAGCTCATTGAAGGATTGGTATCTGTGTGAGGGGTTAGTAAGTTCAGGAAGGGAGTGGAAATTGAGCTGGTTGGTTGAAGGAGAGGTGAGAGAGCTCGCCACCAAATTCACAGATGAAATTAATTTTGACATTATGCTGTCACCCTAAAATGAAGTCAAAACACAATTACATACTTTACATTTCACTTCATCTTGTTACTTGCGTACAGCTACACGACATACATTACAAAACATAATAATTTATTAGGCAGAAACATTCAAAATATATGAATTAAAATTTTGAAACGGCACAGCAGAATACACTATATAATTATATAAATGTGCGATATTATTTTAGTTGGCAGTTAATTAATGATACATTAAAAAAATGTCATTATTTGAAGTAAAAATTTGTTTTTTATTGTTTTTTTTTTATGGTGCCACATCTCTCTAGCTCATCATTTCGGCACTAAGCCTTGCATGAAAAAGTTGTGGGTATTTTCAACTGGCCTAAACAACTGAAACCTATTTTGGAGAAACAGAGTTATTTGCTGTCAGCATCAAGTATATTTTACAAAATATATATAGTTGTGTCTGGTGATCAAAATGTAAACCCATTGTCATTTTTAGAGACAGGTTGTTCACTGGTGACTAAAGAAACCATATCTATGCATTTGCAGCATCCCTAAAGATAATTCCAATGAAGACAGTCATTTTGCGCATTAAGTATTTGTAGGATAATAATCCTCTTATGTAATTTTTTCCATAACAGAAATATCTACGTTTAGAAAAAGAGGTTTTGTTTTGATGACTAAATGTAAAGTTTCAGTTATGTTGTTTTTTAAATGTTTTGTCTTGTATGATTTGCATGTAATTTTCCAGTTTCAAGACTAAGTATCGGCTGAAAATTCATGCTGATACACACCGTGAAACGCCTTACCAGTGTCCCATTTGCTCGCTGCAACTGAACACTCGCCGTACACTTCGTATGCATTTGGTTGTGCATAGAGATACAAAAGCATATCAGTGTGCCACTTGTGGAAAGGCATTCAGACGAGCGAAGGATCTCAAGGTGTGCCTTTTGGTTAATACTGTATTGGCAGTTGGTTATGATGCATGGAATTCTGGTAGCTGGATTTTGCATGAAAGAAGTAAGGGTGCAGCAGCAGCAGTAACATTTTTCTGTGTATTTTGCAGCGCGGAATTATTACTATAGTTATGTTACCTGTAACCTTCAGAAATTATTTAATTTTTCTTACTGTAAATTTTTAGATTGGTATTGATTGTTAGTTCATCTAATTATTGATAGTACACAGGTTTAATATTTTATTAAAATTTAAATGTAATGCTAGGGTATGGTTATTACTTCAATAGTATGAAACAAATTCTATGTCTGTTTGTGTTTGTATAAATCATTGCATGTATTCAAAAAATACATTGTATATCATTCAGATAGAAAGGTGATATTTTTACTTAAGATTTTGTTGTGTCAGATATGTGTTTTGAAACTCATCGTCCCTTTACCTTTCTTTGTTTTTATTAACTTTCACATGCATGTTCAGAATTGTATGAGATAATGTTGGAATTGACTGTTAATAGTAGTAAGTTACCAATATGGAACATATACAAACTGGTTCATAATTCAATGAATGTTAACCAAGCAGTATTTTTTGTGTTTTATTACATTTAGTATAGTTGAATAGTGTTGCAGTGGCAGATATTGTGAGCATGGTAGTGGTTGGTTTTATTATTACTGTCGAGGTAGGTATGTGTGGTACTACACCTCATAGGGCCAATGTCTGTTTCCCACTCCCAATGGTCTTGCAGTGGTTCCTGCCAAGTGTCTAGTGACAGTGTTAGTGCTCTGTTATAGGTTGACAGACAGTAGAAACTGCACAGTGTGTTAGGAGATAGTCACCAAAGCTGTTGAGGGTCTGCATTCCTGTGTGATTGGGGACTTGTCAGCAGTTTACTCAAGTTACCACAGTCACTAGAAGACTGTGAAATTTCTGCCAGACCAGATACGGTTTCCTTGATCCTGAAGACTGCCAGAGCATATCTAGATCAAGTTATTGAGGGCACTCTTTTTTACTTGACTAGAACAGACACTACTTAAATTCCTTGCTTAATATGAACCACATTCGTGGTGGTAGTGGTATGAGAGTCTGAGCATGGAGTCAAAATTAGGATAAACCTGAGAGATGGAAGAATGGCTATGCCCAAAATTAAATTATTACAAGAATTGTTGATTTTCTTAATTTTGAAGTGCACTCTGGTGGCCACTGGGTTTTACTGTGGATCCTTCAGCCTTTGTTGATCGGCAATTGGTCACTTGCTACTATGCCAGAGCTCATTTTAACAAACTTACTCAAAGTGAGCACCCATTGACTGACAGTTAGTTCAAATGTGATCTGGCATAGTAGCAAGTGACTAACTTACCTGAAGGTGAGCACTATTCAGCAAGCACCCCATCTCTTTTCCAGGATCCTTCATCCTTCGTTGACTGGCAGTTGGTCACTTGCTACTATGCCAGAGCACATTTGAACAAACTTATCAAAGGTGAGCACCTTTTAGCAAGGCCCCATTTCTCTTCTCCGGTATCCTTCAGCCTTCGTTGACTGGCAGTTTGTCGCTTGCTACTATGGCAGAATACATTTCAACAAAGTTACCTGAAGGTGAGCACCTTTCAGCAAGCACCCCTTTATCTTCTTCAGGATACTTCAGCCTTCGTTGACTGGCAGTTGGTCACTTGCTACTATGCCAGAGCACATTTCAATAAACTTACTCAAGGTGAGCACCCATTGACAGACTGTTAGTCACTTGCTACTATGCCAGATCACATTTGAACAAACTTACCTGAAGGTGAGCCCTATTCAGCAAGCACCCCATTCTCTTTTGCAGGATCCTTCAGCCTAAGTTCACTGGCAATTGGTCACTTGCTGCTATGCCAGAGCACATTTTAACAAACTTGCCTGACGGTGAGCACCCATTGACTGCCAGATGGTCACTTGCCACTATGGCATTTGAACAAACTTACCTGAAGGTGAACCTTATTCAGCAAGCACCCTTTTCTCTTCTCTAGGATCCTTCAGCCTTTGTTGACTGGCAGTTGGTTACCTGCTACTATGCCAGAGCACATTTTAACAAACTTACCTGAAGGTGAGCACTATTGAGCAAGCACCCCATTCTCTTTTCCAGGATCCTTCAGCCTGCATTGATGGGCAGTTGGTCACTTGCTACTATGCCAGAGCACATTTTAACAAACTTACCTGAAGGCGAGTACCTTTCAGCAAGCACCTCTTTCTCTTCTCTAGGATCCTTTAGCCTTCGTTGACCGGCAGTTTGTCGCTTGTGACTATGCCAGATCACATTTTAACAAACTTACATGAAGGTGAGCACTTTTCAGCAAGCACACCTTTTTCTTTTCAAGGAATATAAGAGACCATGATTCAGGAATGGTACTAGCTATTGACTTATCAAGTTGCTCTAAACCAAGCTCAGATATGTGTTTCCCTTATTCTTCTGTGTCCATCTACCAGCAGCTTATTTGGGCCAAATTTGTACTCGTATGTTCTACACTGGCCCCTGCTTGCTCTTTATGTGATGCAGCTTCCTGATGATAAAGCAATAAAAAAATCTGGGGTTAGTGAGTGAAGAAGATAGGTGTAAGTAGTTATGTTCTGTTCTGTACATCATTTTACTCTAGGTGGACTTGAAAAACATAATCTTCCAGGACCGCGTGTGTAAATTCCTTCTCCCAACCTCCATATCATGTGCTGCCATTCACTGGGTTCCATAAGGCACTTCCGTCATCCACTTTCCAGTTGCAGTGAGCATGCAGTTAATATGATTGACCTAGCAGGAATCTCACAGTGACCCGCTTCTTGGTAGAATGTTGCATTCACCTACTAGATGGGGGTGGGTAGTTAGCTCATATTGTTCCAGAAACTCTCTTTCTCTTTGCCATGTCAGCCATCTGTGCTAGAATAAGGGGTGCCTGTCACCTAGGTCCATGTCTGTACCTCAACTATGTCCCAAGTCCTAGGTCCCTGCTGGATATTGTTACATGATGCCAGAAGAGTGTATTCAAGGTTGTGAGGGATGGAGATATTAAAAATGAAACAACTAAAGTGAATTTTTATCTTATTCACACATCTATTATTTACATTAAACTGTGTCTCCATTGTCACTCTTTTTAGACCTAGTGAGCATAATATTTAATGTCTATCCCAATTCTAATTAAAGTCCTTATCAAAATCTCTATATTGTTTACAGTCGCTTAATTCACACTCATCAATCACTGATGCTGTCGGGTGACACACGGAGACAATTACGATACACTTTTACCTGTTTTGATGGGCGCCAGTGGTGGTTCCTGCACACTGCACTTTGAGACTCGGGAATCTCAGGGATGCTGTTGGTTCTGTGTGTTCATCTCACCCATGCATACTTACAAATAAACATTTATACCAAAACACTGCAAACAAAACACTTCGTGGAGCTTGGTAACTGACGCTACAAAGACTTACAACTTTTACACTGTGAGGTATTTATTCTCCCTGCCAGAAAATTAATTGGTTACAACTCGGATGCGACTAACTAGTTCTGATGGGTGATTCCCCCAGTACGTTACTCAACTTGTGCACTCCACATGAATGATGCTCTGTGGGGTTTGAAGACACAGCCTCTACAAAGCTAGAGGCCTTCAGCTACTGTGATGGACAGCAGGTTTTGCTTAGAGACAGGACACTGAGTATGAGGTGAACACGTGCAATCATCTATGCCTATAACGCCAACTCGTTGGTACTCATCCCCAAACCACGTGGTGTGTGGAAACGGTCAATACAAATAGTGGATTAGGGCAGAAAATAATAACACAGTACAAAATTACACAAATAGCACTTGATAAACACGGTAACTTTGGTTAATACTCATCGAAAATTTGTATCAGCATTAGAAAAAATGATTGCTGTAATAAACAAGCACACAAAACTCTTAGGGTGCCGGATGGCGAGAAATTACACGTACATGAAATGACCACGTGGTCAAGAACAAAATGCATCAAACATGAAAAATACACAAACCCTCAATGAAATTAATACATAAACCCTGAGCCAAAATTATGGCACACAATGGAAAAACAATTAGCCCTCATAACGTGGTGATGGAGCAGATACGGACTTAGTGGTAGTGAACCACGTGGCCGTGGGTGATGTGGCCGCGAAACAATTTTACATGACAAAATCCTAAAAATAATTATACACTCATGCTACCCTTATTATTGCTGATCTCAATTAAGCATAAATTACAATGAAAGGCTCCTTACGTGGGCGGATGTCACCTGATACACTAGTTGTGTGGGCCGCACGGCATCTCCGACATCTCCTCCTCTCATCTCGTTTAAATTCCAAAAAGCCGCAAGGGCTGAAAATTAAGTTAAGCGGATAGCATTTCGCTGAGGATGTTTGGCAAAACATACGCCAGGCAAAGGTTAACCGGTAAACTAAAAGTGCTATTAAAACCTACATCAGTGCAAAAGTATGAAGTGCGTACATGACAGTGTCTTACCTCGCCAGTTCTCCTAGGACAACTGTCCAGAGGCAGGGGTCGCGTGGACCTACCATGGCTGCTTACAGGGTTCACATGTGGAAGTGCTATGCTGCAGAGTAAAAATATTATATCGTAAATTGAAATGGCACCAAAAGTACTTTTAAACAGTTTTACAGATGGAACTCAGAGCTATATTTTCTGGTAAATATTAAATTGTCTTTTGAAAGCGTCTTTGCCCGAATGTTATTGTCTTTCTCTTCGGCGCCGTGCGCACTTTGAATTTTAAATATCAACATTACACAAACCCTGAAATAAAACATGTTACATTTTACAAGCACTTTAACCCTGAAATAGAAATACATAGTACACTGAAATCAATTATCCCGTTTGGGAAATCCGTGTAGCAGCACTGCACAAGTGTTAGACTAGCGGTGAGTGCCGTCATGGGCTGACTGTGGCTGGCTCTTAGCCAGCGTGAAATGACCCCTCCCTCAAAGACCATGATGGTACAAGCAGCTCCATCTTGCTCCTTTTTCTCTGCCCGGGTCTGACCCAGGACCATCGCTCGGGGGAAGATGCGGCATGGTATCGGAGGTACTTGTACTCTGCGGCATTATGGGGCGGTGGGCTGTTGGCTGGAACAATGTGACTGGGGTTCACTTCTCCTTTTCCACCTGACCTGGCACGTTGTTTTTACATCACACTTTTGACTTGTCGTCGCACATGCCCCTTAGACTAGCCTGCTCCTCAATACTTTGCCCGCCTATAACAGGAAAACCTCTAAATCGTGCAGTACTTTAATTAATTTCACTGTTGTTTACATTCTCATTGCAATTACCTTCCCTGTTTGGTGTGGAGTGTTTTGGTGGTGTGAAACCCCTGAATGGTGTAATATTAAGCAGGCTACTTTTACATCATATTTGCACAGAGCTATGGAACTGGTGTAGTTGTTTATGTTTACTTGGCTTATCGGTGTCTCGTTGCCTCTCTTCCCTATCAGCGTGCAGGCATTACCCAGATTGTTGCAGTGTCATTTTGTCACACGTCTGTGACCCAGTTTTACTAGAAAAGTGGAGTTCCTTAGTTTCTCCAACACTCTCACTGGCCCAATCCATCTGGGTGCCAGCCCTGCACACTGATTTTTTGTTCCTGCGGACAACAGGTTTTCCCTGACATAAACTTACATCCCTGGAGTTAGTTCCGGCGGTTGTTTTCTGCATTCCGGTACCCACTTGATATAATACCTTTTTTTGATTTTCCCAGGCCTGTTCATGCACTTGCTGTTGGTTTGTTTCCTTTTCATCACAGGCGGTACTGGTAGGTTTTTGCGGGATTCTCTGGGCCTTGTACCATTTCCATGGGTGTTTTCCCTCTTGCGGCATTGATCATGTTGCGTAGGCAAACATGATTTCTGGAATGAGCTCCGCCCATTTTGTGTGATCTGCTCCCAACCAGACTCGTAGCTTTATTTTTACATCCTGGTTCCGGCACTCAGTTGGGTTTGCCCTCTGGTGTTAGGCTGGGGTGGTGCGGTGTTTGGTTCCCCATGTGGTACAGTACTCACAACCATTTTTTTCCTATAAATTGGGTGCCATTATTCGTTAGTAGGTATTCCGGATATCCTGACCTCGGGTAAAACTCACTTTGTATGACGTGTGCCACGGTATGCGCTCTGACATTACTGACGGAAATGCATCTGTCCATCTTGTAAAGAAATCAGTGACAACTACTAAGAAACGTTTCCCATGTCGGGGGGAGGAGGGGGGTACGGACCCATAATGTCTAGAGTAACTGTTTTGAACGGCACAGTGGGTAGGTGGGGTTTTGCTGATGGCTTCCTAGTGTTACACATTACTCAATCCTGGATGTATTAGCGCAAATCTCCCTGCACGCCTAGCCAATGAAAATGCTTTTGCATGTTCCTTCATGTCTTCTGTGAACCCGGGTGTCCGTGTTCCAAACTGTCATGACTGTATTTCAGGACTAATTCCAGAGTTTCTCTTGGCACATATGTCCACCATTTTCCACATTTCCCCAGTGGGCGAACCTGAATCTCTCGGTTCACAGACCTCCAGTGTTCCGAAAATATTTCTATGCAATGTTGATGGTGCTGAACGGCATCTGGGGAATTTTCTTGAGCAGCATGTACCTGGTGTAGAACATCACGGACATTTACAGATGTCAGCTCACTTTGACACTTGGCAACAATGTTTTTGAAGGATGAGCGAGGTTATTCCTGTTATCGGTGCAGTGTGGCATGGTGGTAGTGCCTCCTCCCATTCGGTGTCATCCGTTACCGTTATCTGCAGACAGGGATTCCTGGACAGCACATCTGCCAGCTTGTTTGCTTCTCCGGCCACATGCTCTACTTGGAAGTCAAATTCTTGCAACAAGGCCCAGCAGGTGAGTTTGCTCCTCCCGTTATGCCTTCCCTCCAGCCAAGTCAGACAATGGTTATCAGTTTTCAGTATGAATCTACGGCCTAGCAAGTACAGTCTATATTTGCGTAACGCATGCACAATTGCCAAACACTCCTGTTCGTTGACGTGGTACTTTCTTTCCGTGTTGCCAAACCTCGCACTGTGGTAGTTTATTATGTGTTTACGCCCTTGTTCATTGTGGCGGCAATTGGGGCCCACTCACTCACAGCCAATAAGAGCTGCAGTGATTCCAGAGTTAGTGTGCATTACTACAAAAGTTTAAATAACATGGCCGAATTGCTGCTCATCATCACATACACTACAATTGAAATTAGAAAGTTCAATATAATAGAAACTTATTTTGGTTCGACCTAGAAAAGGTAGGGTGATATGGTTCAATAGTAAATTAAATTGACTGGTCATTAATAACAAGGGATTACCCAATATTAAATTGTTTTAAAACATTTCATGTAAGCAACACACATTTATTGTTCTGGTGGTATAAACTCTGAATACACAAACTTTAACAGCACTCCACAAAAATTAATAGTTTTTTTTTGTTTTTAATCTCAAATAATATCAATATATTTAACTAATTAACTAAGTTAACTTAGGATCCCAATTTTCTATTTTTTTGACAGCGAAAACATTTTGCCGACAGTTAAGTTAAATTACAACATGAGAGAAATGTTGGCGAATGACCATAATATTTATCGTACTTTTTTTGTTCTTAATTTTGAATTTATAAAACCAAATGTATAATGAAGGTTATACTAGTGAAGTTTTCAGAGCTCAACTTTTTACAGTTCACTTTTTTGTTTTACGGAAGGGCGGTAACACTAAGTTGCAGCATACTACATCGTTAAAGTGAATCGGCCATATTGGCCACGATCTTCAGCATGCACATGCTAAATAAAAAAAAATTGATGGCCTGGAAGAAGTTAGTCTAGGCGAAAACCCATCTTGGGAAAATTCCCTCGGTTACATGAAGCAATCTGCCGAAATAGGGCAGGAATCAGCCAGGCAGCTTCATCCTTGGTGCTGTTAGGCCAGTAAAACAGTCAGCCATGCATGATAAGGCAGGTAACTACTTGATACTAGTTACTGGGACCACTGTCACACACAAAGGAAAAGTAAAATAACATTGGGCCAGCAATAAAAATTACATCAAAAGAAAACCCTAACAAAGATGCAAAGTTTTCACTTACCCGACGGCGGTAAAAGTAGGAGACTACATAAAATTCAAGAGTTAGAGCAATTAGTAGAAAATGTTGCTGCTACATGCATGAGAAAAAATGGTGAAGACAAAAGTGAGCACACTCCAAAATATTCACGAGTATGGGTGATTTTAAAAAGTCATTTTACAAAGATGTGATCACAATATATTATTTTCATCAATTAATACAAACATATACCATAATAAAAGAATACTTCGTGTTAGAAATAAAGTTTAAATCACCCATAATTACATTTCTTAAGATATTTATAACCTGACAAAATGACTTGTTGACTGGAAGAAAAAAGAATAACATTTTTTTTTGTAAAATAAATCCAGGTCTACCTAATTGGTTTTTTGTAAAAGGATATTTAGCGGTAAAAATCCAACAAAATATGTTGGATAATACAAATCAAGTAACAAATGTGAGCCAAACTGACACGAAGGTTGGCGTATTTTAAAAACCCAAACACCATAAGGTTTTGACAATACTAAATGTTCAAGAACAATTATATAACATTTTCAGATATTAATTACACAAAATGCGCAACATTAAAGGACTCGCATCATTATTCACTTAAAATTGAATATAAAACAAGTAACAAAAGGTAACAACAGGAGAATATTAACTAAATTCTGAGCTGACATTACAAAATACAAAAAATATATAAAGCACTAGATGATGGCAGGGAGTTTTGCCCTAACCTAAATGACACAAAATAATTCCCAGAAAGGGAACACAAATTACAAATGGTAGAACACAGAAGCAAGTGCCTCAAACTGCTCATTGTCCACCTGGTAGAGCACTGCTCCAATACCCTCCTGACTATCATATGTTTGTACGGTAACCGGAAGTTCCTGGTTGAATCTGGCTAACGGTTTACAGTTCTGAAATGCAAGTTTTATTTCTTGAAATGCTTTGTGGGCTTGTGGTGTCCATACAAATGCGTTTTTGTGACAGCAGTTCTGTGAGTGGTGCAGTAATGACAGAAAAATTAGGAATAAATTCCTGGAACCAATTAATTAGTCCAAAAAAATTTTCCACTTGTTTGCGTGTCCTGGGGCTGATTTCTCCTGTTTTTGTTGTGTGTGTGTGTGTTTCCGGTTTGTGTCCATTCCCTGAGACGTAATTCCATAAGAACTTCATCTTACTCATGCCCACTTTACACTTGTTAGCTCTATGCATCAGTTTGTTACGCTCTAATCTATTAAGCACAAGGCTCATATGGTGTAAATGTTCCTCTCAATTGCACGACTACACTAACACGTAATCAAGGTATGCCATCGCAAAGTCTCCAATGTACCCATCCAAAATATTTACCATGAGATTCTGAAAAGTGGCAGGTGCACATTTTAGCCGGAACGGCATTGAAACAAACTGAAACCTTCTCCAATCAGGTGTACAGAAAGCAGTCTTTTTTCGGTCTTGGGGGCGGATAGGCACTTGCCAATATCCTGACTTTAAATCTAGGGATGTCAACACTGTGGCAGGCCCTAATGTTGACAGAGTGTCTTTAATGTTTATTACAGGTGGTGGAAAATTTACCGTGATCTTATTAAATAGGTGAAAATCATCACAAAATCTCCACTCGCAGCCTATTTAGGGGCTAGGGTAATGCCTGAATTGTAAAGACTTTGCGTAGCTTCAATTACATGGTCACTCAACATTTCACATACCTGTTGGTTTATCACATTCCAGAATTAAATACCTGGGTCCCTTGGCTTTGTGTAGACCGGGTCTTTGTATGTAGTGATGATAGCATGTTCCGTGATGTCTGCATTGCAGCTTCCCCTCGGTGTGGAACACGCTGGCATACTGGTCCAGCAGCTGTTGCAGACTTCCCTTGTACTGCTCCAGTACCTCGTGCGCAAACTGCTCCAGCGGCACTGCAGTTGTTGTTGCTGGTGGCGTGGCTCCCATGGCATACAGCGTCCACCTCCCGAGTGTCCCCACGTGAAGGCAGTCAAGATGTGGCTTAATGACAGCTTGATTGTCGATTAACGATGGTAAATCGAGGATAATTTCTTTGCGTAAATCTGGAAAAATTTACACATCGCACTTAGTACGCAAATCTCATATCCCTACAGTCACGTGCATTACACTGGTAGCCTCACTCGGTTGATGTGTGGTGGCATATTGCAAGCGATGTGGTGGCATCCGGGTGGTGATGGCCTGAATTAATTCCTCGCACACAAAACTGTGACTCGTAGCAGTGTCTACAGCATCAATTACATTTTTCCTTTCCAACTCAATGTTTATGCACAATGCTCTAACAGTACTGTCACTTACGTGGTACACTTTTGCACCCACAGTTGGTGGACTTCTCCACTCTGGTGGCAAGATTCATGCAGGTGCTGTTTTGCCAACCTCTCTAATACTGTTTCCCAACCTATTCCCTTTGTAATAACTGTCGGGTGTGTTGTTTCTGTAGTTGGGCTGTTGTCCACCTGACATTTGCACTGGCGTGAATGGTGCCCGGTCATGTGACATCGACAAGGATCATGGGAGGTGCGGGTGTTGGCTGTCCGCGATTTTGTCCTGGCGATTGGTGCTCTTGTCCTGCGCGTACATCTCTCTCATACAGACACGCCTCTCATGTAAACTGCTCAACCCTTCTCGTAGTGGCACCACACAAATACGGTCTGATGTCCGGGGATGACAAGGCGACAACAATTTCTAGCACGCCGTTGGTTGGCTGCCTGAGTTAAACTGCTTGTACAGTCCCAATTTTCGTTGGATTAATTCCTCTATACCTTCATGTTGATCCTGCTGCTCGTGATACAGGCGAGCTTGGGCCTGTATGGTGTCACCGTCAGTATCGAACCGGCCTAGGAATCTCTCGCAAAACTTCTACCATGTTACCCGATAGTCAGGGACTAGATTCCACCACGCGGCGGCTGGGCCTCTAAGGCGGTTGGCAGTGACTTCAGTCCAGTCTTCGAGATGCACTCTGTGTTGGTGTAATTTCTCCTCACACACAGCTAGAAAGATACTTGGATCCTCAGAGTCGTGACACGCAAAAGTTGGTAATAGCACAGTTTTGTCCGGCCTGGTCAAACCTTGTGGCATACGACGGGTGGTGAGGCGGTGTGAATTTTCTTTGTTACCGGCAGTATGTTCCCTACATACTTAAATTATTCTGGCACTTGGTACAGTTTATGATCCTGTCGCGGAAGTTTGCGTATTCCTCTGTCCCTATAGATCTTAAGTGGAATCATTTCTACACTGTTGGCATGTGGACCACTGTTTTCCTGCCCTGTCACATCTGGTGTGCATGCACAGACGTTGTTCTGACGGCGGTGTTGTGGTGTCGAGCGTGCATTGTCATAACGCTTGTTCCCAAAGGTTGTAGTCAAATAAGTTTAGTTGTTTTAATTTTCCGCAATACACGCATCAATCAATTGGCATGTCCCAACTTCTCACGCTCACGTTCACAGGCGTCGTGGGTGTCAGCGCAGTTGGCTTGATGTCTTCTTGCAGTTGTTCTGATGTGGTCACCATTTTTTTCGCTGATGATGCGGTAGTCTTGATGCAAATGAACACACTGGCTCCACTTGGGAATGCCAATTGATGCCGACCAGTGAGACACGGAGACAATTACAATACAGTTTTACCTGTTTTAATGGGCACCAGCTGTGGTTCATAAACACCGCACTTTGAGACTCTGGGATCTCAGAGATGCTGTTGGTTCTGTGTGTTCATTTCACCCATGCATACATACAAAAAAACTTTTATACCAAAACACTGCAAACAATACACTTGGTGGAGCTAAGTAACTGACACTACAAACACTTACAACTTTTACACTGTGCTGTATTTATACTTTCCCAGTTACACCGTGCCAGAAAATAGATCAAGGTGTTTACACTCGGTCATGACTAGCCAGTTCCGGTGGGTGATTCCTTCAGTACGTTACTCAACTTGCGCACTCCGCATGAATGATGCTCCGTGGTGTTTGAAGACCCAGTCTCTACAAAGCAAGGTGCCTACAGCCACTGTGATGGACAGCAGGTTTTGCTTAGAGACAACACACTGAGTATGAGGTGAACACGTGCGATCATCTATGCCGCTAACGCCAACTCGTTGGGACTCTTCCCCGAACCACGTGGTTGTTGGGGATGGTCAATACATATAGCGGGCTAGGGCAGAAAATAATAACGTGATACAAAATTACACAAATAACAATTGATGAACATGGGGAACGATATGAACAGGCAAAATAAACACACACTAGTGTGAAAATAGTCTTAAATGGCGCAGATGCCGCTGGATGAAGTTCGTAATGGACCACGTGTGCAGGTGTAAAAGCACAGTATTTCACTGTAACTTTGGTCAGTATCGACCTGAATTTGTATCAGCATTAGAAAAAAATGATTGCTGTAATAAACAAGCATGCAAAACACGTACATGAAATGACCGTGTGGTCAAGAACAAAATTCATCAAACATGAGAAATACAAGAACCCTTAATGAAATTAATACATAAACCCTGAGAAAAATTATGGCGCACATGATTGAACATCAATTAGCTTGTATAACGTGGTAATGGAGTAGATACGGACTTAGTGGTAGCTAACCACGTGGCCATGGGCAATGTGGCCGCAAAACAATTTAACATGACAACCCTAAAAGTAATTATACACATACGTTACTCTTAATATTGCTGATCGCAATTAAGCAGAAATTATAATAAAAAACCCTGGACATGGGTGAATGGCGCCTGATACACAAGTTGGTGGGCCGTATGGCCTGTCTGACATCTCCTTCTCTCATCACGTTTAAGTTTCCAAAAAGCTGCAAGGGTTACAAATAATTAAGTTAGGCGGATAGCATTTCGCTGGGGATGTTTGGCAAAATGTACGCAAGGCAAAGGTTAACCAGTAAACTAAAATTGCTATAGAAACTTACATAAATGCAAAAGTATGAAGTGCTTACTGTAACAGCCAGAGGAGAGCCACACACGAAAGTACATGTTAAGGTATGATGCACTATGGATTTTGATTGCTTGCGAAACATAATGCTGACCTACTTAGGGCGCAGTATATATAAGACCAGGAACACTGCCCCCTCCCTCTCTTCCCCCAGAGGCACGCCATCACCAGAAGTAATACTACGTTAGTTGCCAGAGCTGGCAACAGGATCAAGACATCGAGGTTTAGATGAGCTTCCAGATCCTCTTCTGTGATATTGGAGAGCATACCTCATGCTAGCGGTTAGGGCACAAATCATCCTTCAAGACCCTGTCAATCCCCCCTTTAAGAATAATAATTAATATTGGCAAGACTAGGAACTTAAGATTATTTCTGTATTGCTACTTAATGGCAACCACTTGTGCGTAAATGTTGATTGAATATTGTGTATTTAGTAATTAGTGTAAGATATTGTACCATTCCTATTTGCATTTATATATATTCAGGTTAATAAAGTGTTGTTTTTATGAACCCCAGTTGGTTAATGATTTTATAAGCTACGCCCCATTCTCATATGTACATTCTCCCCTTGCGTTGTATTGGAAATACTTTAACTTGGTTCAGTGGTCAGAGTAGAGTTGGAAAGGGGAGACATTACACTGGTGGAGGCACGGTTTTATTCCCACCTCTTTGCAGCCAAACTCCACCTGTTCCTAGGTCATCTCATCATCGTTTCATTATATGTTTTCATAAGATTTTTCATAGTTTGAACGTAATCAAAGTACGCCACCTTCCCCCATCTGTAACAGACAGCACCACCCGCCCACGCTGCCAGCTGTTACTTTCCTGTGCCCAGGGCACACGCTGTAAGCGAGCCTGCTTACGGTAGGTCAGTTCGCCATGTGTGCGTGGCAGCTGCCTGCGTTGCCCACCTTGCCAGATCAGCCTTGTCACCTTCCCCACCCCGTCTAGCTCTCCTTTTGCATTTAATTAATTCATGTATTCGCTTTTTTTGCATTAAGTACTTTTAAGTATACAAAGTGTGCGGCATCAAGTACATTCTTACATTCACACCACAAACGCCCAACAGTACATGGA
Source organism: Dryococelus australis (assembly GCA_029891345.1). Lineage (NCBI taxonomy): Eukaryota > Metazoa > Arthropoda > Insecta > Phasmatodea > Phasmatidae > Dryococelus > Dryococelus australis. The sequence goes on along the minus strand of CM057009.1, from coordinate 166,748,426 downwards.
AACACGCAGCCAGCGCAAAAAATCGTACCTGCCTAACATCATCAAGCACGTTTGATAGACATCTCAGACATCGAACACACGCTTAATGAGAGGAACAAACAACGTACTGTTGCACAAACCACTGGCACCACCACAAATATTCAAATTCAAAATCAATCCTTAGTCTTCTCTTTCGACACCCCGAACAATCTTACACTACTGACTCTCCAACCCATGACTCACTATACATCATGGTGAATGTGCAACCCCTTAACATTGTTGTCATGCAGGCAGAGAAACCGCCCACCTTTTCCGGCAAAACAGTAGAAAATATCGCTGAGTTTCTGTCAGCATTCAATGACAGAGCTGACATTAATCAATGGACCGAGGCAGGCCTATCTCGTTGTATTAGATTCTCCCTTTCAGGCTCTGCCATCAGGTAATCTTGCATAGTTACATAATGAACGTTCAAGTCCTACTTGTTATTATCGTGTTCATGAATATCTGCTCTATGTACAGCAAATATATATTTCAAGATTTTACTCCTCTTAATGGAGTGTTATAATTATGTGTTTTTATACAATGGGTACCTTCCAGTATTTTTCTCTTAGGCCTACAGGCCGGTGTTTATCTTTACTTATGATATATTTTTTAATATGCCTCATGGCATTCTGTACTAACAAATTATTTATTATCACTCCTGCCTTGTGTGCAGAGATGTGTCTTGGTATATTGCATTTACCTTATACAGGACGTCATGTGTTCTCTCGTATAGTGATATTTTCTCCCTAGTTGTAAGGAGTACTCCACCCTTTCTACTATCCATTTCTCATATCTGCAGATTTTATTATGTTCTTTTGTATTGACGCCGGCTAACAGTCAGCGAATGTTAAGACCATGACGGCACTCATCACCACGTGACACGTGGGAAGCATATGCGCAAAGAGGTCTTAAACTGGCCTTTCCCATAATGGGAATATTGTATTTTCAAGTGTTATATATGTTTTCTTTTATTCCAGGTTCGTAGTGTTCTATGTTTAATATTTGTATGTTCATAAAGTGTTTCACCATACTTGGTTATAAATTCAAAATGTGCGCTGCACGAAGATTAAGAACAGTTCTACTCCGGCCAGAATGCCGTAAAAAAAATACATTAAAAGAAGACAAGAAATTACACATTAAAAATGTACAATTACAATTCATTTTTAAATTTCTAAAGTGCAGTTTACTTTTCAATATAAAATATTTTACTCAGCTTGCATAGCACTTCTGCTTATGTGAACCCCATAGGCGGTCATGGTAGGTCCACCCGAGGTAAGACGCTGTCACGTACGTACTACAACTTTTGAGCAATGATGTAGATTACCATAGTTTCAATTTAGTATACCAGTCAACCTTTGTTTTGCGTACATTAGCCAGCCATTTCCCCAGAATTATGCTTTCGCTTAACTAAATAATTTGTGCCCTTGCTGGTTTTTGAATTTTAATTGGGGAGAGGAGGAGAAAGATGTCGGAGAGGTCACGCAGCCCGCGCAACTTGAATCAGGCACCATCCGCCTATGCTAAAGGCATTTCATTGTAATTTCTGTATTATTGCTGCATGCAATTTTAAGGGCTTTAATTCTATGTGTGTATTTGAGGATATTTTTCATGTCTAATCATTTTACGGCCACGCGGTCAGATATAGTCAAGTCAATATTCGCGACATCCTTGTAGTTTGAGGGCTTTGTTTGTGTAAAATCATGTGTGCCATAATTTATTTCAGGATTCTATGTACTTTTATTTAGGGTAAATTGTCAGTCTATCCAAGCGGCTGTCGACCCCCTTCCCTTGTGAAAATTTTGTTTTCTAACACCATGGTGAAGTCATCCATCCAGCAGTGTGCTAGAGTAATTGTGGCCTGGGGAGCACCCAAACGGAGTTAGCTAGACACGTCCAAATTTAGCACTATAAAATCTCCAGGCATGTTATTTGTATGCCAGGTAATTAAAAAGTACGTCTCACAATGTTCCAATCTTTTATTTGTAGTGTCAGTGTCCTCGCCACACCATTTTTCAGTAATAAAATGTTTAGTATTGCAAAGTGTATCATAAGTACGCTCTGGTGAGACGGACACACAGAACCTACAGCATCCCTGAGAACCCAAGTCTCAACAGTGTGGTGATTGGGAAGCACCGCTGATGCCCATATCATCATTAAGGGTGTTCACGGTAAAGTGAGCACTTTATAAGGCCCTCCCGATATGCTTAAACCACTAATAAATATATCTTTTTGCAGCATCTGACATTTAATTTTGAGGGTGGTGAAATGTATACATTGTGTTTATTCGTCACAAAGCAATGTTTATATTAAAAAGCAGCAGGAAGATGGAAATAGGACGAAAGGAAAAATTTAGAATGGCCTTAAAAAGTGCTCACTTTACCGTGAATTGCCTATAATTTGTGTCATCGTTCGTCTCATGTCTCACCCGACGGCGTCAGCATGTATGGTGCCCAATAAAATTTTTATAACAATAATCTCCCGCTAGCATGTAAGTTATTTGTAAATATGTTCTAGTGTCTAGGTTAATTTGGTATTCTAAACTTGAAATGTTTTTACAAATTCTTTTACATAATAACTTATATTTTGTTTGTTTATTGTAAAATATCGCCTCCGGGCATGGTGTTATATTTCTTGCCAAAGTGCAAATTGTTGTTCCCCTTAACCATTTTTGTGGAGTTCCCTATATATCTCTATATCTCTCTCCTCAGTGTCAGACGCTTATGATAACTTTCAGTGCAGTGAACTGTCCTAAAAGACAGTGCCACGTACAGATAGTGATTTCATGATATTCCGTGTGTCTCCACAAACTTTACACTTCTGCGTGAGTGTTATATACATGTGAACACTATGACATAGAGAGATGTGCACTTTCAGCGTAAAACTCAGTGATACCACCTAGACAAACTTTCTTACCATGGCGCCCTGCGCCTTTCCATATTCAGTTATATATTTTTTTCAATTGTTTCCTGTTTAAACTCACAGTGTTTAGTTTCTTATAAAATATATATATATATATATAATACCTAAACCTAAGTTCCAATACCATTTAACATGTGTATTAATTCATGTTTTAATATGTGTTTATCTAAACTGTTGTGTCACCGTCGAATATCTATCCCCATAGTCATGTCTGTATTATACAAACCCTACTCTCTGAACACTGTTATCTCCACTAAAGTGTTTCATACTACCTTTACACCATGCCATGTGCGTTCAATTCAATGTTATTGTCTACCTCTTGCCACTATATTTCTATTAATGATTACTGTTCTATATTAATTTCTATTCATTGTCACCTTCTTATTGTCTATTTTGTACATTCAGTCCTTATTGCTATTGCTACTGGTCGTTCATTGTTCAATTTAAAATTTTACCGCATGGCTGCGCGGTGTACTGCATCACTGTCCTTACCGCCTATAATTTTCACCAAAGTTTTCTCATGTTGTGTTACTTTGTAAACTTTTTGTACTTATCTGTCTGTAGCCACATATCCTCGTACCAGTGTATGTATGTAAGTAATTTTTGTGCACAAACACAGCACGCACTTGAAACGGGCTATAAATTTATGTCTATAAACTAAGTCTTCTTGCTCCGTCAAGACAAACAAAATACGGCGCAGCCGTCCAACGCTATCAACCTCTGGAGTACCGCCTATCTTTCATATAGGTAGTCTTTCCCCGTTGCATTAATTTTCCCTTATGTACTTGACTTTTTAATTTTGCCTAATTATTTTTTACGTTCCCTTTTTTTCATTACTATTGTCCACTTATCATTACTTCAGCCAGAAGGCAATTTTATTTCTCCTACCAACTAGTAAAACTTTTTAGCATTATTACTCTGCCACGTTCAGCGCACCCGTACAGTGCGTGCGCCAATCTTTCAAACTTCCTCTACCCATGTCCATCGTCCAGCTTTAAGGGGTTACATTTTCTTGACATTACATGTGGCGGTGGACATACTTCCTTCCCTCCTATGTTTGCGTTACTTAACGTGGTCAGATAGATTAAAGGTCATTTTGGCCATAATAATCTTGTCAAACTTTTGTATGTTACTTTATTATCGTTTTACTGTATGATGGTTTTAACTCTCCCTACCTTGCCACTTGCTACCATTGCCCTTTAATCAAATCTCTGTTAATTAATGCATTACGTGTTTTTTTTGACAAGGTAACGAGTTTAGCCTTGCCGCTACGATACTGCTCTTAAATATTACCGCGAATGCCAACATTCGTCGTCTTCTGCCCCTGACCTGAGCTCCCCAGCCTGCATCGCCTCTACAACTGTTGGAAGGCTCCATCTTGTTTTTTGGTTTTTCTACACACTTGTCCACATCCGGATGGCTGTTTGTTTGACCTGGGCGGTAGTGTAGTGGCCAGAGTAGAGCCGCACACTAAAGTACATGTTAAGGTACGGTGCACTATGGATTTTGATTGCTAGCGAAACATCACGCTGACCTACTGAGGGTGCAACGTATATAAGACCATGAATGCTTCCCCCTTCCTCCCCCCTCTTCAGAGTCTTGCTGACACCATAGGTAATACTACATTAGTTGCCGGAGCTGGCAACAGGATCATCAAGACATCTAGGTTTGGAGGAGCTTCCAGATCCTCTTCTGTGATAGTGGTGAGCATACCTCGTGCTAGCGGTTAAGGCACAAGTCATCCTTCGAGACCCTGTCAATCCCCTTGTTAAGAATAATAATTAATATTGGCAAGGCTAGGGACGTGAGATTATTTCTGTATTGCTACTTAACGGCACTCAACCACTTGTGCGTAAGTGTTGATTGAATATTGTGTATTTAGTAATTAGTGTAACGTATTAATTATTCCTATTTGCATATATATATATGTTAAGAAAGTGTTGTTTTTATGAACCCCGGTTGGTTAATGAATGATTTTTAAGCTAAGCCCCATTCTCATATGTACGTTCTCCCCTTCCCTTGTGTTGGAAATACTTTAATTAATTAACTTGGTTCAGTGGTCAGAGTAGAGTTGGAAAGCGGAGACATTACAGTTGCAATATGTTGCTGGGGGAGGTAGGAGAGTGAGGACGTGATAGGTACAGTGGTGCTGGAGGATGTTGGATAGTGAGGACATGGTAGGTGTAGTATGGTGCTGTTGGAGGTAGTGGGGTGAGGTGGTAGGTGCAGTATGGCCTGATGGCGATAGTGTAGTAAGGACGTGGTATGTGCAGTATGGTCCTGGTGTTGGTAGAGTGAGGACATGGTATGTGCAATATGGTGCTGGGGGAGGTATGGTGTGAGGACATGGCAGGTGCAGTATGGTGCTGGGGGATGTAGGGCGTGAGGACGTGGTAGGTGCAGTATGGTACTTGGGGAGTTTGGAGTGTGAGGACTTGGTTGGTGCAGTATGTTGCTGGGGGAAGTAAGATAGTGAGGACGTGGTAGGTGCAGTATAGATCTGGGGGAGGTAGGGGAGTCAGGACGTTTTAGGTGCAGTATGGTGCTGGTGGAGGTAGTGGAGTGAGGACGTGGTAGGTGCAGTATGGTGCTAGGGAAGGGGGCCATATCCGTAAATCCATCCGATCCGCTGAATTCGGCTGAGAGCTTTAAAACAGATTTTACTGCGTTTTAAGTATCTCATTCTGTTGAGAGCCGCAAATCCTCTTGCTGCTCTGAGGACTTTTCACCTTTCACACATGGGAACGTCAAATCTGCATTGTTCGTTTGTAAACTCAATCTGAACATTTTTAATTTTTTAGAAAATATGTTTTGTAAAATAATTAATTTCTGAAGTTATTTGTTTTGTGAAACAGCCCATTTTATCTATAACCTGGTCGTCCTAGGGCACTGACCATGGCCTCCACTTGTGATGTCCTGAATCCTATGCCTAGAATCCTGTGCCCAATGCTACTTTCCCTTACTACTCAAAATAGTTGACATTTGTTAGATTTGTGATAGCTATTATTGTGGCTGTATGCTGTATATTCCTTTAAATGTCTTTTATAAATTATTTTTTGTGAAGGTTGTTGCAGTTAGATTTTTACCTTTGACTATATCTGAGTGTTTAAAACACATTGAAATAATTGACTCTGGCAAACCTGTGGAAAAAAACTGCTTGTTTCCAAAGTTGTAGAATATTCTGTAGTGCAGAAGGTGCACACGGCAGTCACTGGCATAGCAGGACTTACCGGTAGATATTAGCTTATAGTAATAGCAATAATTGTAATAATAATTATAAGTGTAATTATGAATTTTAGCAAAATAATTGCCTACCAACAATCATAGCCTTTAGGAGTACTGATGATTCACAAAAATATCTCTAACAGAGAGACTCAGTATCCAGAATGTTATTAAAATTCAAATTGGCACAAACGCTGACAGAATATGACACAAACTTGCAATTGTTTCATTGTCCAGTGTTTCTTGTAACGGTGACTCTGTTTCAGCAAGTTGCTCTTTAACTTACCTGTGGTCCTCGATACATTAATCTGCTTCTGCTCTATGTAGTTTTGAAATACTAAGTAATTCAGGAGTACTACAATATGAGAGAGCCACGTGGTGTTTCTGGATGGAACTTTGGTGCCAGTGATTTGTGTCTGCAGTTAAAAGATAAAAATATATAATTTTTGCGTATCGATGTGCGATTACATGACTATCTTATGTTTTCTTGGCTTGTAGATTGAGTACAACAAGCAAAATGGAGTGTGTCCTTACGTGTACTTTGCAACCTCCAAAAAATTGTCCATGAAAAGTATTTTAATCTTTGAACCCTTGGCATGATTTCTTAAAAGTTTTTTTCACTCTCTGATTATTTTATCTAAACATGAAAAGCCCCCCCCCCCCCCCCCCCCCCTGTGACCCCAACCAGCATGTGCCTTTATTGGCGCTGTCGGGTGAGACACGAGACGAATGATGACACAAAATACTTACTGGTAATATGGACGCCAGCGGTGCTTCCCAATCACCACACTATTGAGACTCAGGGTTCAGTACTTACAAACATGTAGGCAATACTAAACTTTTACTAAAGATCACTGGAATAAATACTGAATAAAACATATGTGGCTAGGACACTTTCACTACTGAATAAAAGAGGTAAGTTTACTGTAGACTTGTTTTTATTGTTACTATGCATACCCATCAATGTGCCAATGAAATTATGATTGTCTCGGTCATGACTAGTCAATTCCGCTTGGGTGTTCCCCAGCCTGTAATTAATCTAGCGCACACCTAAATGGATGATCTCACTGAGGTGCGTGAAAGCACAGCCTTCACAAGGGACGAGGGCGACAGCCGCTAGGGTGGTCTTACAGTTTTTTCCTGAAGACAGGACACTGTGAATTACAAATGAAACCCTTGATAATACATATTAACACATGTGATTACTCTGCATCACTAATGCAAACTTGTCGGGGCTCGCCCTCCAGCACATGGGTAGTGTGGTGACGGTCTATACACAGAGCCGACTAGGACGGGAATAATTGCACCATACACAAATTACAAAATGATAAAAACCCTCAAAAGATACATGAAGCAAGATGGGACAAGAAATGAATATTCACTATAAACACACACATGTGTGAAACTAAGTTTATATGGCGCAGATGCTCCTGGATGAAGTTAGTAGTGGACCACGTGGTGCAGATGGAATTGCAATATTTCTGCGTGGAAACTGAAAATTAAATTCAGACAAAATATTATTCTTGCTGAGAAAATTATTCTCTTTACGATTGGAGTGGTTACCGGCTTGTAACATGCCTGATGGCAGTAAAATCAAACATTAACTGACAGTGTGGTAAAGTATAAAAAGCATCAATTTATGTGAAATTACACGGAACCCTGACAGAAATTTATCATAGAACCCTTAATAAAATATTGCACATACGATGTTACATAAATAAGCTCTCAAAACGCAACGATGGCGTATACAAGTACTTGGTGTCGGTCGGCCACGTGGTTATGCATGATGTTGCTGTAAAATATTCAAACACGGAAAATACTCTCAAATACATACATAAAAACAAAGCCCTTAAAATTTCCCATTGCAATAATGCAGAAGTTACAGCAAAACACCATAAACATAGGTGGATGGCACCTGATTCAAATTGCGCTGGTCGCATGACCTCTCTGAAATCTTTCTATTCCTTCTCCTCGATTAAGTTAAAAATGTCACAAGTGCGCAATAAATTAATAAAGCGGAAATATAATGCTGGGGAAAATGTCTGGCAAAAATGTATGCAAGCAAAGGTTAACTGGTAAACTAAATTGACTATGGAAACCTAAATCAGTGAACAAAAGTTTTAGTGCATACGTGACAGTGTCTTATCTCGCCAGCTCTCCTCGACAGACTATCCAGAGACGAGCGTCGCATGGACCTACCATGGCCTCCTACGGGGTTCACATAAGCGGAAGTGCTATGCACGCTGAGTAAAATATTTTATTATACACATAAGCGGAAGTGCTATGCACGCTGAGTAAAATATTTTATTATAGGAAATAAAATGTCACTAATTTAAATTAAATTTTGTTTTACAATTTTTTAATTTTCTTATGAATTTTCCATATTAATTTAGTGTCTCTTTACGACAGTGTTCATGCCGGAATATGAGTGTTCTTAATCTTGGTGCGGTGGGAACTTTGAATTTTATAACCAAACCATTTCAAAATAGCAACAAACACTTTAAGACATATTAAACCCTGAAAATACAATATAACATATTTTACACTGAAAAATAATATTTATGTGAGAGTTCAAAATTATTGGCCTCTTTACGCACGTGCGAGACATGTTACACATATGTGGTGAGCACCGTCATGGGCTGTAGAGCAGCTGGCTGATAGCCGGCGTCATTATATTTCGAATATGTAATATTCAAAGGGATTTGGTTCTCATATGTAAACATTATCATCATCTTCAGATATTTCATCCACAAATTTTTTAAAAATTATTGCAGTCACTAATTCTGTTGTAAATACACACTATGAAAAGAGGTTATGTTTTCACAGCAAAGTGTGTACTATTATTAATTTTAGAATTAGCTTTTGTAATGTTTTATTTATTTTTAAACCTTTTCTAAGAAATATAATTTTGAATTAAAATATTAAGTAAATCTGGCACTATGAATTGAAAACAATACTTAAGCTCAAATAAAAGCCTAATAATTTTTTTTCATTTAAGTGGATTGATGTTTGTGAATTCTGAAATGTTTGTGTAATACACACAGTAGACTCCGGAATATCCGGCCTAATGTGATGGAAGGGCAGGCCAAATAACAAAAAAGCCGGATAGTCCGGAGTTCTATAACTACTTATTTCCTGCCCCACCCACACCATTAACAACACACTTTTCATACCAAAACCTACTCGTATTCATATTTTCTGACCTCTCTGTACAGGCCAGTACTTTATAAATGTTTGTTATATACTGTACTGTCCGTTTTAAAATTTATAACAGAAAAAGGAAGTCCAAAAATAAAAATATTTTACACATTGTAAGATAAATGTTATAATGTCTAACTTATTTGTTGGATACATAAAATATTGTACACGGTATAGTATGTTAATAATATACATACAATTTTAAAGTAAAAAAACCATTAACATAAAATGTAGGTCTGATACTTAAAAAAAAATTTTTTCAAAGTATTTTACTGTTCACTGATAAATGATTACACAAATGTGAACAGTAGGCCTTAGATAAAAGAGTCAAAACCTACAGTTTTTAGTTTTTGAAAAAGTCTTTGATAGATGACTGCTTCTCCCTGTTAGCCCGCTTCCGTGAAGCAATGTCCTTCCAATTATGCAAACAAATTATATCAGCTGGCATCACTTCCTCCTGCTGGCTAATGTATTGCAGCGCTGCCTTAATCGTCTTGAACCCTTCCCGAATGCCGGATGATTTTCCTGTCATCTAAGGATGCCTCCTCCTCCTCTTCTTGTATTTCTTCTCCCTGTGTCACTATTTCCACAATATTGTTGTCAGTTATTTCATCACATTCGTCGTTTGCCATCCATTCTCTAATGTCCTCTGCACTGACATCGTCGCAGCCTGGTACTTTTTCCATCAACGAAACAATTTTATCATTTTCATCTTTCACTTCGGTTTCACACACAGGTTGAAGGTTGAAATGTCCACCTTCGTGGTCCAAAATGTTTGGAATCTCTTCCCATGCTTTGGCCACATCACCTTATGACATTTAACATGTCAATCTTTTTAAGAGTGGTTAAGTAGTCTTCATTATTATCATTTGCTGATATCAACGAACTGAGAAGATGCCGGCGATACTTTTCCTTTAAAATTTCAATGATACCCTGGTTCATCAGCTGACAAACAGCCGTCACATTTTTTGTTAAAGTAAAGCTTTAATGTCTCCATCTGTGAGTTCGTCAGTGGCCGAATACGAAGGTGCGTTGTCAAGAATTAGCACAGCCATTCTCTGCAAATTGTTGTCTTTCAAATGTTTTTTTACAGCCGGTACAAATTCATTTTGAAACCACGTTTTAAAGATTTCTGAATTCATCCACGCTTTCTTTAGATGTGTGTAATATAGGGGTAGTGATTCCTGATTTCCCAGTTTTTTAAAAGCTTTAGGTTTCTTTGATTTTGCTATTAAAGTTACTCTCAGCTTGTGGTTGCCGGTTGCATTATTATGAGCCAACATAGTAACTCGTACCTTGCTTTTTTTGTATCCTGGTGCAGTGGCTTCTTTTTGATGCAAGAGTTGTAGGGAGCATCTTATAATTTTAACCGGTCTCATCGCAGTTGTACAAATGCTCCCCAGAATTTCCTTTCTTTTCAAGACATGTAAAAAGATAGTCTTTGAACAAAGGTACAGCCTCTTTATCAGCAGATAAAGCCTCCCCACCTGTGGTAATCTGGCGAATACCGAATCGGTTTTTCCAACTATCTAACCATCTATCACTGGCAGTAAATTCTGAATCCTCTCCTTCTAGTTGTCACTTAAATTGCAATGCTTTTTCCTGCAATATCGGCTCAGTAACAGGCAAGCTTTTTCCTCTTAAGTGTTCATGCCACAAAAATAAAACTTCCTCAATTCCTTTATGCTTACCTTTCAGCATGGTTTTTCTTATTTTCATTCCACTACCGCTAACTTGGCTGGCACACCACTTTTCAATTTCTGCACGACTTTTCTTCCAGTCACCAACTGTACTTTTCCCAACTCCTAACTCTGAAGCAATAGTTTTTGTCATTACCCCAGAGTCTAATCTCTTTATAGCGCATAGTTTCTCCTCCATAGTCACTACAACCTTTTTTCATTTATCACCCATTTCCTGATCTTCAGTAAAAAAAAAAAACAATGAAGTGCACAAAAAAAATTTACGAAGGTAACCAGGAACAGTGGCAAACTTATTCCACGCTTGTTGACACCCAATATACAACTGACAGAACAAAGAGCAGGTAGCAGGTCGTGGAGAAATCTGCACTTTTTATGTCGCAACATGTGTTTTGCACATGGCACACAGGAGGATCGTACCAGACGCCCACTTGCAATGTCTTGGCAAAATTACAATTTATGGAGGCATGAAAAGTCGAGTAGATCGTTAAAAAAAAATTATTCCTCATTTTACTACAGAGAATTTATTTTTTGGAACTGAGCCAGATAGTCGCGAGCCGGTTACTCGAGAGTCTACTAAATTTTTGTACATGTGTATGGGAGTTATACATGAATTTTGTCAAGCTATTGGGCTAGACATCCTGTTTAGGGCATATTATTTTATTTGGAAGATGCTGTCCAGTGATTTAAATTAATATTTCACTTAAAAATCATGTTGATTTCACGCCAGATATGATGGAGCACCAATTTGTGGAGGAAAAATTTTTAACACAAAAAAAAAATATATATGTACAAAAAATTATTCCTTGTTAAAATGTATTGCGTAACATTTTCAGGTGAAACAATTTTCTTTGAAACACTAGTGATGATAGGTGCACTTATTTTGAGCAACAGATAATCTTGATAAAATTTCTGTTTTTGGATTACTGTCATATATGCCAGGCTGCTGTGGCCATGTTAGAGGTCAGACCCGGTGCAGCACTCAGCCACTCTATGCATTTGTCAGGGTAACTGTGTTGTTAAAGTGAGATCACATCATTTGTTTAATTTAATGCTCTATATACAGTACTGATAGCCCTCTCACCAGGCTTGTAATGGGGGGAAGCAAGTGGGCATTGCTGAGAGAGCCCTTTCGCAGTGCCAAATAGCAGGAGAGGATTCATCTTTTTTTGGCCAAAATATCAGCTTCCCCTCTCACTAGCATGTAAGGGGAGGAAGAGAGAGAAGCAGAAAGAGGAGAGAAAGAGGAAGAGAGACAGAAGGATATCATGATTGTTGTCAGGTACCCGCTTCCTGTATTGTCAAGCATGTAAGTGGAGGGAGCATGTCAGACTCACCAAGTTGCCGTCACTGACACCATCAGCTGAACTGGAGAGCACCGTGCTTTAGTAATGATAAAAAGTGGCGTGTTTAACATACTGTATTTCACACCAGTTATTAGATGCTAGCAAAAATAATAACCTTAAAATCTTTGTTGCAGGAAATATTAAGTGACAGGTCTGAAAGATATTTTGATCAAAGTAACATGGCTTTAGTGCTAGCGAGGGGCGGTGTATGCCAGATTTGTGAGAAACCCTGATGCATGCCCATAAATTTAGTAATCATTTTAATGTTTTTCCAGGGCGCCAACTCGTCTAAAGAATGGACGAGCACATGGAGACTGTATCTCAGGGCAGTAGCAAGTCGACAGCCATGTGGCGATCCCCTTGCAGCACACGTTAGCGAAAGAAGTTAAGATAAGAGTTCACTTAGCCCACTTATGCAGTTCACAAGCTGAACATGCAGGTTTCTGGAGTGGGCCAAATACAGAGGTTACGTTAATTATTAAGAAATAAAATAAGATGAGGTACATTTTAACTAGATATATTGACTGGGCGAGATCACACATACAATCAATGATACCAAGTCCCTCTAATAAAGTGGACATGACAAGTCTGGCCTGCCAGAGGCCAACACAGAAAAAGCACTGTTTAGCATGGTGGAACTTATGGCGTAAAAATCTACGGGGCTGCGAGCCTGGTGGATATGAGAGTATGATCGAGGAGAAAAAACTATTAAAAAGGTTCCGCAACTAAAAACTTACTATTGTAGCTAAGATGGTTGTGCAAATAATTTGAAGCCTCCCGCGATGCATGACCATGTACTCCCTTCAGCCCGCTGGTCTATGGTTGCACAGAGATCCCTTTACCTAATTGCGATCTGCTGCCAACACCGCGAGGGTAAAACCATAATATATACACTTGGTCAAACATACATATAAAAGACAAACACAGTAAAGCACACTGAAGAATTTAGCAAACAATTCCGACACATAATATGTTTTCAATAAAGTCCAGTCTTTGTTGCTGTGTGTGTTAGGAAAAGTGAACTTACTTGGAAAAGCTGGAACAGACTTGCTAAGCAAATAATAAATCATAATAAAAACATACAAAACACATTAGACATACATGGCCCTTCAAATGAACACTATTATATTAAAACATTAATTTAATATGTGTTTTGAGAAATTAAGTATAGACGCTTGGCATGGTGGACATCGGAACTGCCAAGATCATTGACTTTATACTTTAACAAGAACTGAAAAATATAAATACGCCCTCTCAAAACAAAACAATTATGAGACAAGCACTGTAAAATTATATTATTCATTTGGAGGGTCTCAAGTTAATGGTTCATATCATTACGTCCACCACGTATTATGGCACTTTTATTAAATAGCAATTTACTCTTGCAGAGCAAACAGGAGATAATGCTTTCCTGTGTTAAATTAGCCTCTGCTTTCAGGGGAACAGAACATTTCACCACAATAAACACATATGCATGAGTTTACTCTTGGAGCGGTGAGTCATTCGTGTCACGTGGTGGTTCACTGACCCGTTTGTGCATGAACAACTTGAAAGACACGTAAACTAACACACAGTGGTGCGTGGCTGGTGCACGAGCAGAGCAGCATTGGTCACCTCCCGAGCAGGGCAGTGAGTGCAGCGTCAAAAGTAATATCCGATAAACAATTACAGTGTTTCATTTTATCATTATTTATATAGGAATTTTGCTGGTGGCCAATGAAAATTATTGGTGGATACCATTTTTCAGTATGCGAGTTTCTGGTTCATAGAGAGTCTACTGTATTCTGCTAGTATTCTGACGTTAATACACAAATCATTATACAAGTGCTTTATACAAATTGTATTTTTTGGTTAAATTATTGTTTAATGATTTCTTGTATTTTTTTCTTGAAATGTTTAAAATCACAAATGTGAATGTTAATATTGGTATGTAGTTAGATGTATGTTATTTGTTGATATGCAATCAAAACCTTTCAACTAAAACTGACTAGAAACTATATATATCGAGAGGCTGATGTGTGGTGTTTTAGAAATTACACCATATGTCATTAATTTAAGAAGTTCAGACAATTCTCTTACATAACAATGAAGAAAAGTGATTTTTGATTTAAATGATAGTTATGAGGTTTTCATTGCTGGCCAACAAAAACTTTCTTCAGCATTCATGTCTACACTATGGGTAAATACTAAAAGCCAGAAACAGTTGAAGCATTATTTAGGTGTTTTGTATTGTTGGTAAGGAATAGGTATAACATATTTTAAAAGTGATAAATAATTACATAAGTAAAACTGTATGGTTGTATATCACTGTGCTTGTGCATGTTATCTAGTGTTCTTAAATTAACATTCACGTAGAATCCTGCGAACCTGAAAGTAGATTGAAAACTTTTCTTAAGCATAATTATTAGATAATACAGTAACTTTTATAAAGTTGACTTGATGTGACAATGTTTTGCCTGAAGTACCATCGACTGTCTAAAACATGATACAACCTCTCAAAGTTTTTCGGAATAAGGTAATTTTTTAGGTTAGATTTAACAGATATTTTATAATTTTGGACAGATTTTGACCCACCCCTAACTACCATATGTTAAAATTTGCAACATTTTGCATGGTGTCAGTATTCAATTATCCCAAGCATGAAAATAACAAGTTTTTAAATTAAATATAAATTTTAATAAGCAGACATTCTGAAAAAATTATATCTTGGAATGACGTATTAGAATTCCCATTGTCGCCAAAAATGTTCAATACATCAAGTGGCACATTAAGTTTTACAGAGTCCATAGATTTTCAGTGGCTTCTTGCAGAAAAATTTACAATATTTTCTATGATATTAATTTACTTCAATAGATTCAAGTCTTGTGAATAAACTGATATCATGTAATAGCATTTGTGCACCATGAAGTTTTGCAACAACTTCTAGGAAAGAAATATTAATCCTCAATGAAATTGCTTCTAAAATTTGTGGTGACCTGTTGAATAAATCAATAAGAAAATTTTTCTTTATTTACATTTGTGTGTGGTGTTTGTGATCTGTTTTTAAAATACATCAATTAAAGTCAGAATATTGTGGCATCCAATTGTGTCACTGTAACAAAAACCATGAAAGAATATTTCCAGCAGCTCGAAAAGAGCAGCTTACTTTTTTATATAGTGGCATGTCGGAATGTGACATTTCTTCTCCCAAAAAAAGTGGTGTTGCACCTTCTCTCCTTTACCCTTTGTCCCGTCTCTGCCACATCTTCCCACTCCTTGGCCCTTGTTCCAGTCCATTGTTCCCCTCTTCTCATCCCTTGTTCCCCCTCTTCTAGACCCTTGTTCCCCCCTCTTCTATACCCTTGTTCCCCTCTTCTTGTCCCATGTCCCCCCTTTTCACAGCTTCTGTTCATCCTTCTCGGCTTTGCTTCCCATCTTCTCTGACCCCTTTTCCCCCTCTTGTCTCTGACCCCTTTGTTCCCCCCTCTCATCTCCGGCCCCTTTGTTCCCCCTCTCATCTCCGGCCCCCTTTGTTGCCCCCCTCTCATCTCCGGCCCCCTTTGTTGCCCCCTCTCATCTCCGGCCCCCTTTGTTGCCCCCTCTCATCTCCGCCGGCCCCCTTCTCCGCCCTTTGTCCCCCTCTCGTCTCCGGCCCCCTTTGTTGCCCCCTCTCGTCTCCGGCCCCCTTTGTTGCCCCCTCTTGTCTCCGGCCCCCTTTGTTGCCCCCTCTCGTCTCTGGCCCCCTTTGTTGCCCCCTCTCGTCTCTGGCCCCCTTTGTTGCCCCCTCTCGTCTCCGGTCCCCTTTGTTACCCCCGCTCATCTCCAGGCCCCTTTGTTCCCCCCTCTCATCTCCGGCCTCCTTTGTTCCCCCTCTCGTCTCTGGCCACTTTGTTCCCCTCTCTCGTCTCCTGCCCCCTTTGTTGCCCCCTCTCGTCTCCGGCCCCCTTTGTTGCCCCCTCTCGTCTCTGGCCCCCTTTGTTGCCCCCTTTCGTCTCCGGCCCCCTATGTTTCCCCCGCTCGTCTCCGGCCCCCTTTGTTCCCCCTGCTCCCTTTGTTCTCCTCTCTTCTCTGGCCCTCCGGTTCCCCCTCGTCTTGGCCTTGGTTGACTGCCTTCTTCTGTACACAAAAACAAAAAAACTTTCAAGAATATTGGTCAGCAACATCTGTCTGAGGGGAGGGGAAACGTAGCGTGTGAGAAAGTACTGCTTTGTTGCCGAAAGGGGAAGCCATCAATTGCCACGTATTGGGCATGAGGGAGAAGTGGAGTGATGATGAATAAGAGAAAAGCAAAAGGAGGGATAACAGTTCTGCTATGCTTTATCATTCTCTATCTCCCGACAGTTTATGACCTTTGTTGGAATTTTTTTCACTCATGTACAGCTTACACCCCAGAACTTTTTTATTCTAGTTTAGATAAAAAAAAAGGTGCACTATAAGCGACTATACATTGTAATTATTGAAAAGTGTCAAGAAACAAATTCAAATAATATTTATGTGTTGCTGTTCAAAAAATTACATTTTTTTAATTGAATATTATTAATCACTTTAAAAATTGCAGATGTTGATCAAACATGGCATGCTGAAATATGTGTAGGTGGTCAAAAATCATTCATAATATCAAACAAAAATTGTTAACAAAGTGGAGTCCAAAAACTAAGTATAATAAGTAATCAACAAACTGTAATTAAAACCAAGAGAAATCCAAAAACCACACACAAATTGAATTTGTAATTATAAGAAAAGAGAGATGGTAGCATATACACAAGTGAGATGACAGCAGCATGACAAGCATGTGACACAATACATAATAATAGCTGTGTCATGTGGAGAAAAACTTAGCTGGCTGAGGGGGAGGTTTTGGGCATCATAATTGGCTATTTGTTAGTGCTGACAGGCTAGAGGGTGGGATCTACTTTTATATATACATTCTTTCAATACAGCACTCGCCAAACAAAATGAAATGTGCAGCATTAAAAAAAAATTGTAACAAACTTTTTTTTATTTATTTTTTACAAAGATGAGTAGTAAAGTAATAAAATAAATTATCTTTTTAAATAATTTATGGCATATGTTTAACACTAAGTGTTTTCATTATTAATTTTTTAATAAATTTATGGTAGGGGAAGTATTGCAGCATGTGAACATAAATTCATGGTCCATGTTTCTGTTTGTACATGACAAAAGTTTGTGTGTTTTTATAGTTAATTTTGTATTTTTCTAGAACCATCATAACCTACACACAGGACGGCGGCCATACACGTGTACTTTTTGCCCTCGGACATTTGCAAATGGTTCAAACTGCCGTTCACACAAGCGCAGAATGCATCCGGAAGAGTTACGAGCTTATGAAGCTAACCTTGCTGCTGCAGAAAATGCTGATACTGCAACTCCCATTTCTTCTGCAAATGTTGGTAGCTCTGCCAGTGTACTGGCACATGTAGGGCAACCAGTGCAGTTGGACATCAATACAGGTGTGCCCCAGCAAACTTCATTAGACACGTTATCAAAAAACATTTCTAATAATTTAAACACTGAATTTAATCAACGTGCTCTGCAGGAAATTAATTTGTTCATAAATCCTCTGCCAATAAAAGTCAGTGTAGAAAATCCATCTATTTTACATTCTTCAATGAACCCCACAGGTACAGTTTCGAGCACACAATCTGAGTATCACAGGCCATCAGATAACTCTGGTTTGTCACGTACTTCATTAAATCATATTGCAAGCTCTCATACATTAGGTAGGGGGTCTGTGCCATCTCATATGACATTACTCTCATCATCATCTCTCTTGCGGGAATCTGAAAACCCACACTTACAAACCTCGCAGCCTCCATCTAGAAATGGTCATATGTCCCCTGATATCGCTTGCAGTGTGGCTTCTATTGCCCGCCACTCAGTGGCGGTAAACTTGAACTCTCGTCGGAACACAAACTCTGCCGTCACAGAGTCGCTGCTCCACTCGAGTCACCTACCAACCCTCACTCCACTCAATTTGAACATCTCGGAAATTCATTCGGGCAGGCAGCAAACTTCAGCTCTGGCCATAATGGAAGAATCGGAACTGTTGTCTCGCAGAAGAGTGCTGGAAAATTTCCAGACAGTCAATGGTGGTGTTCGCCACCACATTCCAAGTTTGAACAGCAACCTGGCTCAGGTGAGCAGACAGAGCCATCAGCACCACAATGGCCTACCTCTAAGCCGGTCAGAAGCGGAACAAGATCTGCTAGATATGAATCGTACTGGCTCGCAACGCGACATGATGGCGAGCAACAGTGTGAACCACATCCAGCATGCACAGCATGTCAGCAGTTCGGAACAAGTGAGTGTGCTACACGAGTTCTCCTCTTCTCTGAACCACTTGTACCAACATCAGTCACCTTCAATGACATCTGCTGTCGCTGCAGCAATCGCACATTCGACCACGGTTGGTGTGCCTGCGTTTCCGGGCAACCCATACATACATCATAACATGGGCTACAATAGAGGTAGCACAAACCTGTAGCTAAGTGTTTATAAGTGCTGATATCGTAATAAAATATATTTTGAAAGTACTGTGAGAGTATTTTTCAAGACACGTATATAGGGGGGAGAAATGCACGGAAGTTATGCATTTAAGTTCAAAGCAGCGGTAGTACATGAATGATGGAGTGGTTTAGAGTTGGAATTAGGTGTGGTGTACATTTCATTCAGCTGTAGAGACTGCACCATGTAACTTTTCCCAGCATAGTACTTCAGTGAAACACTCATTTTTGGCAAAGCATACCTAGTTTTATGTCTGGTTTATTACATTATTCATTTGTATAATTTTTTCTTGAACACCATGTTTATTTTAGGCATACGGTCAACTCCCATTTTACCAGGGGTGGCTTAATCAAGTTGTGGTTTAACAGTGAAGTCATTAGTTGAAAGCGAAATATTGAACAGCTGCTGCTAGTTGCATGTCGTTGCTATTAATAACTCATGCATGTGCTCTGTTTACGCTTGCTCAAAGAAACCTCATTTTCCATGCAGCAGCCTAGCAATGTGTTTCTGTTTTTATTTTTGAGTGCTCTGGTACTATATTTCACAGGTTTTTACGGTCAATATAGTGAATAATATATGCAAACAAATAGTACCTAATATTCAACAAAAATCAAAAATAATTGACCATTTGGATAGAGGAAGGAGTGCAAAATAGCTCTCGCAGGAATGCAGACAGCAAGGTTATGTTTTTAATCATATTGACCATGCCTGTTTTTGTTTCTTACATGTTACTTAATGTGACTGGATATTTTAATTATGCTTACTGTTGTGATTCAAGCCAGAAAAATGCTGCTAAAATGTACTCTGTAAGTGTATTATGTGCTACCTACCATTTTAATGCACCTATTTCTTTGTGATCTGTGCTTTTTAACCATAAATATTGGTTATACTTGAACCCTTAGCCAGTCATTATCCTGTTAAATTGGGAGTTTACTGTATTTTGTTAAATAGTGGTGTCTATAGGAGAAGCAAGGCATTGTAAAGGATGAGAGAAATGTGTACACTTACCTAAAAGTGTTTAATGTGTACTTAGTATGTGCTGTTGTGGATCATGAGATGCACACACGGTGGTGCAAAGTGCCTTTTGCACGCTAGAACTTGTAGTCTCGAGAGAAAATGTAGTACTACTCGGTTGTCATACAGTAGCATGAGGACCAATAGCCAGGTGCAGTTGGTCAGTGATAGCTTATGTTATTAAGCTTTGAACTTCCAAAGAAAATTTAGACAGATATGTTAACTTTAAATGAAATAGGGAGCAGTAACTTGAAATTGGTAAATATTGTGTTTTTTTATTTAACTATCAAAAAGTAAACCTAATTGTGATTGTCAGTATAGAGGTCTAGAAAATAACTTTAAATAGGTCTGAGATTAGTTATTAAATGCAAAGATAGATAATTCATTTTAAAATGTGATGGTAAAAGAAATACTCCCATGATAAACAGAGCCAGCAAGCTTTTGAGTTGCAACAGTCTCTCATCTCATCAAAACCTTAGGGTATAATTGAGCCATAAATTTTAAACACTTCAGAGGAAAACAAAACAGTAGGCTCATCATGCACACAATAATCTTTAATTCCATTTGCCTAATGTTATCATGCAACTAAATTGCAATTGGCAAGAAATGGAGCCATACGTGTACCCATCGCTGTGCCTTTGACCTGAAGGTAGTGTGTATCTTGGAATCTGAAGTTGTTGTTGCTGAGGGTTAACCGGGCAAGTTCAACAAGGAATGCTAAAAATTTGAGTTAAGGTTACAAGTAAACTGCTAGACTACCAAAAATATATAAAAGGACAAGAATTCAAGTTCTCACAGTCTTATTACTTGCCATCAGGCACACACAAAGGACAACACATTTTTCATGTGATTGTGCAATTGTGACATTATGCTGTCTAGGCTAGCTTCATTAAGCGGTGAATTGTAGGACACTGGGCACCATTCCCCAAGATGCGTACTTGGTCACCGTGAAGGTTAAATCTCCCAATACCAACATCCCCATTTATCTGGTCTGTCTGCCATAAAATATTACCTCAAACAAAGACCCTCACACAGCAAACCTTCTACATTATTCCTTGTTGAAATTACTAAGTTTTCCCTCTGCAATAACAACTTCAAATCTCAAGACACACACTACCTTCAGGTGAAATACACAGCGATGGGTACACGTATGGCCCAATCCTATGGCAGTCTGTTTATGGGCTGGTTAGAAGACATCTTCCTCAGTCATCAACCTCCCCAACCACATTGCTGGATGCATTTCGACGACGACATCTTCATAATATGGATTTCCACTGAAGACTACCTAATTCACTTTCTGAACAACTTAAACACATACAGTTCATTCAAATTCACCTGGTTATACTCCAAAACACACGCCATGTTCCTGTTTGTTGAACTGACTCTCCACAATGACACAATTCAAACTGCTGTACACATCAAAACCACTAATTACCTCCAGTACTTACATTTTAACAGCTACCACACATACCATGCTAAAAAATCCCTACCATACAGTCTTGTCGCCAGAGCCAAACGTATCTGCTTCACAAACTGTGATCTTAACAAACAGTGTGAACAAATAGCTAGAGCATTCCTTAACAGGGACTATCCCAGGCCGCTCATCCACGAACATATTCAGCAAGTCATCTTAAATACCGGAACACAAAGTCAACAACTCTGATGTACCCCTGGTGGTCCCATATCATGAAGGCCTAAGCAAACTCAGAAACATTCTCCTCTCTGGATACATAATTCTGACTTCCTCACCACAAATACAAGACCTGCTCTCCAAACCGCCCAGATTGGTCTTTAAAAGTCCACCTAAACTCCGCAACAAACTGGTTTGTATAAAGCTGCAGCCCACCACAAATGTCAACCACACTACCGCCCCCAGAGAATCCCACCTCTGCAATAGCTCACGCTGTGGCTTCTGTGCAATCCACCAACCCTCACTTTCTTTTAATAGCAAACTCACTAGCCATACATACCCCATCCAAGGTAATTACAACTGTGCAACATAAAATCTGATTTATCAGCTAGTGCCAACACTGCAATGCAGAATACATCGGCCTCACCACCCACACAGTAAGGCAGAGAATGAATGGCCACAGAGCAGATATCAAACAACCCATAGCTGGTCACATCAATAACCTACAAGACAAACCAGTTGCAGCACATGCAGCATCACACAACAAAAATTTTGTCTCCTACTACAGTACCAGAATTGTGAGAGCCCTACCACCTTCAAGCAATAGCTCAGAACTCGGAAGCTGAAAATTTACCCATCAATTTATAATAAAATTCATTCCTCGATATAAGATAATCACATCTCCAAAACGTACTTAGCTGCTATACCTGCAAATTTTAAATTTTCCTGCCACACCCTGGTTTGCCACCTGGCCACTAGGTTTACTACCAACATTTAAATAGAGTGTCCTACAACTCACCAAGTGATGAAAATGGCATATGAAGCGAAATGTCGCAATCACGCAACAACGTGAAGAAAGTGTAGTCCTTTTTTGTGTGTGTGCCTGTTGACAAGTACTAGACTGTAAGTACTTGAATTCCTCTCCTTTTATATATTTTTAATTATATCATAATTTACCTTGTCTTAGTTACTTCTTCTTTAAATCTTCTTTTCTCAATCTGTTGAATATTGGACAGCAACTTTAGTCTTGCCACCTTCTTTTTTATTTCTGTGTAGCTGCTGCAGCGTACATCTTTCACTAGCTAATCAATATCCTGCATATATTGTCTTTCCTCAAACTCTTGCAACATTGCTGTTATCTCACTATTGGACTGGGTCTTTAAAAGTCTGTTAGGTTTTGTTGTATTTGTATAACTTGGCCATCAGCATAAAGGTGCAGTTCTGAATGTGCAGTCACCTTCATAATATCATATATAAAAAAGAGAGTAATAGGGAACTTGTGATACAATTTTTTTTCATAATGACAGCCTAAACAATCATCACGTTTCCTCTGTATCTGTGCACAATAAATGTAATTAAAATGTGTTTTAACCTATCACACTTGAAGATTCCAAATACTCTGTGTGATTTTTTAAAGCTATTTTGTAACCATTTTTTTTTTCATAACCAATTTCTCTTTAATTTTATTATAAGTATTTTACAGATATTCTAGGTGAACATGATAATATTTATTCCATAAAAACATAGAGGCTAAGCACGTGCTTATGTTAATGGCTGAGGAAATGAGAAAGAATGCTTCAAAACTTGCACTGGCATTTTCCTGACGTAAACCCACCCCTAACCATGACTGCCCTAAGCCGCCACTGAATACTATGTACTGTACCATAATTTTTTCCATTCCATGTTATGTTATTACATTCATTCGCTTTGTTTTTCATGTGCTTTATACATAGCTAAGTGTATTCGACCTATGTGAGATCTCAGAAGATTGTGTATTAATTTTTTGTAATTCTTCCACAAAAATTCCAAAGCATTATTCAATATTAATTCAACAAATAGGCTTAGTTTAATGGTCTTTTATTTTATTTAGTGGATTGGTCTGGTGATATGTACCAAACTTGTGAACCCCCAAAAAAAAAGTGAAGTACTCAATGACTATGATCAATAAGGTATCGCGTTATGCTTGTGTGGCCAAGAAGCAATTAGGTTTGCCACCTACCACTCTCATTTGGAGTTAACAGTTTTTGAATGAAGGGTTAATACCTTTATTGTTTGGTGCCTGCTGTAATCAAGTTATATAAGCCGTTACACATGGTTTTAGGTCATTTATTCAGAAAGAGCACTGTTACATGCCACTAACTGGCATAGGCCATTTACAGCGATAGTTATCACCAAACATACCTAACGCACAAAGGTTAGGCACTTAATGCATTCTTAATTCCAGAACTTCCAACCTCTCCTAGTTTTCTGGATTTCTTCCAAAAAAGGCTGTCTTATGCAATTTTGCATAGAGATGGGCAAGCTTTAATTTTTGGTTCTCAAGCTGAATCAAGCTAAGCTTGAATGGGATGGAGTGGTTTTGAGAGCTGATGAGGATGAAACAAGGTGATATGGAGCAGTGCCAGAATGCAAGGGTGGATGAAATGTCAGATCCCCGAGAGTTCTCGCCAACCAGCGGCATCGTCCGCCACGATTCTCACGTGCAAAAATCCCCCCCCCCCCCCCCCCAGGAATTGAACACGGTTCGCCGAGGGGGGAGGCGAGTAGTCCAACAACTATACCAAGCAGAGCGGATTTGAGCCAAACATTTGAAAGCAAAATCAAGCCAAGCTTAAGATTTTTATAAAATGTTATTTCAGTAATAAAAAAATTGCATTACTTTGAAACATTAAGTAAATGTAAACAAAAATGTGTTCAAATAATAAATTTAAAAATTACACACACACACACACACACACACAGATATTAGAGTAGAATGTTGAGCATAAATAATTAGTAGTGCGGATGTAATGAATTTTAAATGTAATATTTGTTCTCAAGTTGTTTACCACTGCAGTGGAAGCCTGGAATACCACTGTCCGTTATACCACAGGTTCGGTTATACTGCGGGGAAATTTATGTCCCTCGGCCTGAATAAAAAATTAGTGGGAAGTGTGCGGTCCGGTAGGCGTGTGGTCTGTCGACGGGTGTTTATGAGTTGTGGACGTTGATTAATAAAGCGGAGGGAGCGGGCGCTCGTGTTCTCCCTCCTGTCAGCTCTGAGGTCTATTTTACTGATTCATTACAGCCAATATTGTATGTTTTTCCATATTCAGTTTCGTTGGCGTGGTGCGAAGATTTGACGGAAGAATTCCTGGTGGTCCTTTTTCATGTGACCCTATTATACCTGTTCTGCCATTTGGTTATAAATAGGTCATAAATATTATTCTGTGGCATCTTATCTAGACGTTGAATCAGTGTGAGGGGATGGCACGGCCATATTCCAAACCGTATATCATACGCGCAAGTGTCCTGCTGTCGCACATTTACTGGCATTAACAAGTTAACTTGAAATGTGCATGTGTTGTATAGCGTAACACATTTAAACAATTACAATTATTCTATGCCAATATGTTTAACTGAAGTAAGTTACAATACCCTGGAATACTGTTGTAAAAGTGATGCTGACTTCTGTGGCACATTCAGTATGAAAACTGGCTTGCAATGCATTGGGCTCTGGGTTCATTGGCAGGCCTATAATTAATCTACGGGGTATAGTGCTTGGTAATCATTATAATAATGCTGTAGACACTTTAATTTTAATGTGTATATAGCAGCTATAGCAGTAGGTCTTCCCATATTCTGAAAAAAAAAATTCCCAAATCTGATGCGGGCCTCAAAATTCGTGCTTCTAAGTAATTTACCGAACTATTGTTAATCTCATACAAGATATAGAACTACATAATCATTATAATTATGATGTCGATACTTTGATTGTAATGTATATATACCAACTATAAGGTATGTCTTCCTATTTTTGAAAAAAATTCAGAGCAGACGAGCTATTGTGGACAACGCTTAATGCAGAAAAGCAGCCTTTCTTTGCATGTCACAATAATTCACTTTTTTTGTTTTAGTTTTCCTTTTTAAAATGCAAATCAGATGAGCAAGTGACATGTTTCACAACACGTGAGGCACTGATAGATCCCATCTATAGTGAAAGCTTGCTTTGACCTCTTTAGTTTTATTTGGACGCAAGCTTCGTTTCTCCTCACTTCCTCCCAACCAGGCCCAGCATGGGTCAACCCCCTTTTCCAACCCACGTGATGAACAACATGCAGCAAACACCGCCCTTGGTGGAATAAGTACAGCCTTTGCCCTGAAAATGCAGTATTTTTTAGCTATTCTTGCAATGCATGTGACCCCCTTCATCTCAGCGTGTTTCTCTTCTTATGTTTCCCTCCCTTGGGTGCTGTCAAGTTCAGTAATGCAGATAAAAATAATGTTCCAATAGCAAGGGACTAAACGTTTTTACGAGTTAAGGGGGTAAATAACATTTTCCTAGCCCCATTAGAACACTGGCTTTATTTATGCTACTTTACTCGGTCACTCCTGGAATAGCATGGAAAGCTATAACGCGGGTCTGAGTTATGTCCTCCAACAGCCGTGTTATATTGGGCTTTTACTGTATTTGGAGAAGTAAACAAAAGAAAGTTCTAAGTTTCTTTCCTTCTTACATAGTAAAGTACAGTAGAAACTTGAAAATTTAGGAAGCCAAGTAAATTTGGCTTGTTGAGCACATGTCTAGCTAGTGACAACTTTAGAGGTTTACAGTGTTCTGTGATATACTTGACTTGGTTATGATCCTCAGTGCTTTTTTTTTTTTTGTTACAGAAGTACATCTTTTATATGCCTACTGTAGTGTTGATGTAAATATTGGCGAGCCTGTGAGACTGTAAACAGTGTATAACGAGGCGGTTGCAAATGAAAGATGTATGAGGCAATTGTGTAATAAAAGGGAGTGAGATTAAACAGTAAAACAATTAATAATACATGACTCAGTCGCTATAGGATAAGACTAAGAAGTATTGTACATGTATGCACACCAGCAGTGTTTTTTTTCCAAGGTTTCTTTTGATTCAAACTGAATAGTTTCGGCCGGTAGTGTTTCGTGATTCAACATGGCGATTGGGTTCAATATCCCTGAAAAGTTATCGCTTCACTGCAGTTTAAGCGAGAACTGGAAGAAGTTCAATCAAGCAGTTGCTATTTACCTGGAAGCGTCGGATTTTGTATCAAAGCCTAAGTTGCACAAAATTGCGATATTCCTCAATATTGTAGGTGAAGAGGCTTTAGAAGTGTACAACACCTTCACGTTCTCCAAGGATGAGGTTAAGAACAAAACTTTGACAGTTCTCAAGAAGTTTCAAACCCATTGTAAACCAAAGAAGAATATTACGGTCACTTTTCTTGTTTTACAACCAAATTCAAAAAAAGGGTGAACCATTCAACACATTTTTAACTGATTTGATGACACTTGTGCATGACTGTTGAGTTTGCAAATACCAATGATCTACTTCGAGACTGCATTGTGTTCGGCACTCAATATTGCCCGACCCAGGAGAAAGTACTCAAAATTGGCTATGTTTTATTGGAAGAAATAATACAACAGTTTCGAACTGCGGAAATTACATCAGCTCAGGCTAACCAGATAATGCAACTCAGCCACAAAAACCCCAATTGCATCAGTAGTGACGAAGCAAAATACAAACAGAGCAGTGCTCAGTGCTCTCCCAAAAAGCCTAGCGCATAATGTAATATTGAAGAGATTGTTTGTAAATAGTGTGGCTACCATCATGTAAAAGATCTTTTGAAATGTCCTTCTCGAGGTGATGTTCAGCTTTTGAGCTGCGAAATCATTTTGCTAAAGTGTGCTGTGCTCGTCCCGGTGAAACTAGGCCTACACATCAGTTGCAGAGGTAAAACAAGATGCAAATCCTGAGGATAATTTTGACTATGAACACTATTACTGTGATCTTGTTACCCATGAAGTGTTTCACTAGTGAGTTGGACGGAAACATTCCTTGTAGGAAATGCTGTCAGTGTACAGTTTAAACTGGATTCGAGTACATGTGTAAATATTCTTCCTCTAAAAATATTTTCCTTGGTACAGCAGGTGGGGACTGGTGCAAAGCTACTACAGGAATCCTATTTCGCTCACTGTGTACAACAGCTTTAAAATCATAGTCATAGATTGCTGTGACTTGAGTTTGTCTCATAGGAACATCAGTTCTCTCAAAAAGTTTGTAATTGTTGATGAGGACTGTGTACCCATCTTAGGCATTGGAACTTGTGACTGTCTGGGTTTGCTGCAGAAGGATTTGATTGGTGAATTGGGTGTACCTGCAAAGCAGAACACTGTCAGTGCCTACAAAGATGTGTTTTCTGGCATTTGCAAGTTTAAAAAAGAATACGCAATTAAGCTAAAGGATGACTGTATTCCAACTTCAAACTCCCTATATAGTCTTCCCAATAAAATCAGGGACAAACTGAAAAGTGAGTTAGACAGGCTATGTCAACTTGGTATTGTAGCAAAATGTACGCATCCAACAGAGTGTGTAAACAGATTAGCAGTTTTGGAAAAGCCAAATGGTTCCTTGACATTGTGTCTCAATCCTGCAGACCTAAATGTGGCTATTGTCAAAGAATATTTTGAAATTCTCACTCTAAGGAATGTAGTTGCAAAGCTGGGCAATGCTCAATATTGTTGTGTCTTAGACTTCAAGGACTCATTCAGGCACATTAGCAGTGATGACCAAAGGGCAAAATACTGTTCGTTTTCAAATGGGTTTGGTTGCTATAATTTCATGAGATTACCAGTTTGGCTGAACATCTCGCCAGAGGTGTTTCAAAAGTACAACACCGAGACATTTGGTGATATAGAGGGTGCCATGATTTACGTTGATGACCTACATATTTATGCTGAAGACGAACCCACTTCATGACAGAATACTGCTCAAGGTGTTGGACAGAGTGAGAAAATGTAATATCAGATTTAACTTGCAGAAGTTCCAGCACAAAGTAAGTAAGGTCAAATATGTAGGCCACCCACCCTTCCAGTGGTGGCAGGGTCTGTCAAGATGATGATCAAATTACAGCTATTCTCAAATATGATGCCTCAAAGTATAAGCTGGATCTTCAGCATTTTCTGGGGTTAGCGAACTATGTTAGGGATTTTATTCCACACTTTTCTGAGGTCACCAGTCCTTTGAGAAACCTGTTCCGGAAGGATAGTTAGTTTGTTTGGGAACCTAGTGTGCATGGTGTGTGTGTCAATAAGTTAAAAACTCTATTAGTCACGAAGCCACTCCTGCAAACATAGCTAAGAAGGCATAGGCTGTGTTCTCATCCAAAATAACAAATCAGTGCATTATGCGTCAGTGTCTCTCACCAACAGAAGTAAATTATGGACAAATCTACAAAGCTCTTCTAATTGCTTGTAAAAAGTTCCACCAATACATATATGGACACAAGGTTATTATTCAAACGGATCATCAGCCACTGTTGTCAATAATGAAGAAAGACATTCACAAAATTCCCTTCAAAAAGCTCCAGATCATTAAACTTAAGCTCGGAATATACAAGCTCAAGATAGTTTATGTCTCTGGCTCAAAATTGTTTGTGGCTGTTGCCCTGAGTAGAGCTTGTTCAAAGACTGCAGTGGACGATGTGGATGTGTCCCTGAATGAAGTAGTGCATATAGTTAATATGTCGGATGAAAGAAAAAGTATTTTCCAACATGAAACAAACAAGGATGTATTGTTAAGTGAGGTGAGCAAATTGTTTTTAAAGTGCTGGCCAAATTATAGAACTAAGGTACCAGATGTTGCTAAAATTTATTATTACAAGCTGAGAAATTACATTACAGTGGAAGATGGACGGGTGTTTCTGGGGATTAGATTATTGTTTCTCTTTCCTTAAGGGAATTTGTGTTTTAAAATCTTCACCAGTCACATTTTGGTGTGATCAAAACAAAGGCTAGAGGTCAAACTCTCTTCTACTGGCCAGGTATGGATGTGGATATTGAAAATTACATAGTAAAATATAGCTTGGTTGAACAATTCAGTGCTCGAGACCCAAAAGAACCACAGACTGCCGTTCCACAAGGTAGCGTGTGGCATGTTAGAATTTGACTCCTGTTCTTATATAGTCCTGTGCGATTACTACTCCAAGTGGATCGAGTTAGGGCCACTGCACTCAAAAGATGCACCTAACGTAATGAAGGCACTAAAAAATATCTTCGTTTTTCATTGCATACCTAGTGTTGTGGTATCTGACAATATGCCTTTTAATTCTCTGCACCTGAGGGAGTTTAGTGAAAAATATGATGTCAAGATACAAACATCCAGTCCATATTATCCACAAAGCAATGGCCTGGTTGAGCCGGCTGTAGACATATGCAAGAGCATGTTAAAGAAACGTAAAGAGCGCCTGCTTGATTTACACGTTATGATGTTGGACTACCGCAACACCCCAGTGTTGGGCTCAAGTTCTAGACGAGCTCAACTTCTGTTCAGCAGAAGAACTTGAACCCAACTACCAATACGTGACACGTTGCTGAAACCCAAAATCATGAACGACTTCTATGAAGTGCAGTTACAAAGACATTCAGAATAAAGCATGCTATGATAAAAGTGCTCAATCTAGAAGTTTGTGTTTTGAGAGAGGTGAAAATGTTGTTTATTGGGACAAAGGTATTTGTAAACCAGCTAAGGTGGTCACAAGAAGGAAGCCCACGCTCTGTGTTCATTCAAGACGAACAAGGAAGAATGAGGAGAAGAAACACATGCTACTTGAAATCCTCTGTAAGCAAGGAGCACCAGCCCAAACAACCACGCGACAATGCAAGTGTAAACAAGCAGTGCTATTAGTCAGGCAAACGTGGTGTTACAAGGGTGAACTCAGAGCAGTCTGTTCAAGGTAGTGTAATGGGTGACAAGGTGGAAGATGGGTTCAGTTATTTTGGGAGAGATCAGAATGAAGGGTTCAGTTGTTTTGAGCATGAACATAGTAAGATTGTGGGAGTAAGGGTATATCCACATGTTGAGCCGCCCCAGCGACCAAGAAGAAATACCAAGACACCTTGTTACCTTCAGGACTACGTACCAAGATGAACTTAATACTTTGAGCTGCTAAATATGTCAAATATTTTAAAAGAAAAATCTTAGTTTTGTAAAAAGGGAGCTATAGTGATGTAAAGTTTGGCGAGCCTGAGAGACTGTAAACACTGTATGATGAGGCGGTTTCCGATGTAAGATGTATTTGAGGCAAATGTGTAGTAAAAGGGAGTAAGATTAAACAATAAGACAATGAATAATACATGAATAATACAGCTACTTTGCCCCATAAAATCAATTCATAACTTAAAAATGGAATGAAAATAAGCATAATAAGCCCTCCTTATTTAATTGTGAGGAACTGTTATGATTAGATTTCTTAGAGTGGCTTTTACCACCTCTCTCTGAATCAGAAGGTTGGCCAGCTGGAAGCTGGGTTTCACTGCTGGCTAAATAGCAGCTAGTGTTTTACCACTATTGTGTAGCCTCCTGTTTGCAATCTGAAAGTTCGGGTCTGAGCTTGTAGAGGTTGGTAACAAAAGTTACTAAAACTTGTGACCTTTAGAGTTTGTTCTGTTTCAAGAACAATATTTTAACAAATTTAATTATTTAATTTTTATATTTTTTGTTTTGTAAACATTTTATTATGTAGGTTAAGTTTTATTAGTAGCAAATTTTTATTTAATAATTCCGAAAATGTGTGGTTAGTATTTTAAGCTTTCTATACTGGATAGCAAAAATCATACGTAACTTTTGTAACAAAAATGATATTTTGTTTCATATTTATTACTCCCAATTGATTAACAGATACTTTCAATATTTACGTCTCTGTTGCCATGTTGTCGTCATACCTGTAACAAACAGCAGCACATCCATGCACAAGGTGAAAAAATATAGTTACGAAAAAATGAAGTTTTCCCCTGCATTTCACAAAATACCACTCTTCGATGAAATATTATATGAAAAATATTTGAATTTGTCATTGGACACTACTTAATTTTAAGTTAACAATGTCATTTATTGTTTAAATATTTGCCAATGTGTGAACATCATTTCTTAATTTACAAAACAACACTCGTGATTCATTGAGCGCAGCCACCGTGCTACTGAACCACCCTCTAACCCAGCGGGTTTCAGGAATTTCAAGGCTACCTCACTGCACTGCACGTACCTTCAGCCCACCACAGTATACTCTGGTAGCTAGGAGGTTCATTTGATGTTATAAAGAAGTATAATTAATGCTACAAATAAACTTTAAGTTCAGATGGTAATATTCATAATAAATGTTGTTATTCATAAGCAGAGTAGCAAAGGTTTTATCAACTAGAAAAGATTTATGCTCCAGAGTTCTTTTTCAATGGCAACAATATTTATAGGTAATTTGTCGATTTGTTTTTACATTTGTAC
The DNA here is from genome assembly GCA_029891345.1 of Dryococelus australis. Classification (NCBI taxonomy): domain Eukaryota; kingdom Metazoa; phylum Arthropoda; class Insecta; order Phasmatodea; family Phasmatidae; genus Dryococelus; species Dryococelus australis. The sequence goes on along the minus strand of CM057009.1, from coordinate 166,716,592 downwards.
AAAGAAAGTCTGCCAACATACTCTGTATATCTTTGGCACATATCCAATATCAACACAGTGCTTTTCATGCGGCCCAAACTGATCGGTCATGCTGCACAAAGTAATACATAAATCAAAGTTAAAAGATTTTCACAACAAATACTCATAAAAATTTATGCATGAATAAACAGGTCCACTATAGTTATACAAAATGACAGCACACAGTAAAAATTGCAGAACTATTTAAAAAGTTGCCGCTATTTAGCGCGGCGCATGGCATAGGAGAATTAAACACTCCAATACAAACATGTCTATGCAGAAAACACCCTCAGACCATGTGCAAGTGAAACTGTTGCCTCGTATCTGCATTTGTGTCAGTCGGAAGATCATGACATCACTCCTGCATGATGGCGTACGAGCAAATACATTGCTCCAGCAACCATGCCAAACGCTCTTTGCTTCAAGGCTCTGGTAAAATAGCGGGCTCGGCTGGACATCCACAGCTAATCAGCTCCTGCCATTTACAAGACACGGAGCACAGCATTTTTCACCAGGCGATACAGAACACTTCTTATTAAAAGTGTTGCGGGAAACATGAAAGAGTTTACAACCCCATAACAGACTTACAAAAATCCACAAACTTATCCATACTGCAATTTTGCGTGAACTGTCCAAGTTAAACTTATTTCATTGCAAAACAATTGCATGTTTATTGCTGCCTCGAAACACCGGCACATGCCAAGCCACCACATTTTACCGGGCAAGCGCTTACTCGCACGATGCCGCTCACACGTCCAGTCTGACTGACCTCCGGTAACGAACTCTCACAGCAGACTCCTCAAAGACGCGTCTACAACATGATGTAACAACACACTAGCCCCGCTCGCAGCACAATCTAGCAGCAATTCCTTTAACAAGTGAACTTATATACCAAAGTTTCTCAAGCAAATAATCATAGTAAATAATTATATTAAAGCCAAGCTAAAATATACAATTTTATATATATATATATATATATATATATATATATATATATATATTGCATAACCGAATAAATGTTCATAAGTATACATAAAATGTAATAAATAGGCCGGCCAGTAAAAACAAAAATGTTGGTACTCTGAAAGTACAATACTCTATTACCAATAGTCACATATTGACACTGGACATAAAAATCCCTGCGATGACCAAATTCATCACACTAGCATAGGTATTCTGTGGTTCACAATTTCCTGCAAGATAGCAGCACAGTAACGTCCAAAACGAGTATTGATTATCGAAACGAAAATGCCATTGTCAAAAGTCACTTCAAAATGTTACTCAGTTGTAGTACCAATATGAACACACACAAAAAATAATCACATATTTGGGGAATACTTTAAATCACTCAACTGTACTTATTACTCGTTATCATATTTCTACAGTGTATTCCAAATATGTCACTATTGTCTTTCTCCCCAACATTCCGTTGGTACAGCTAGCCCCTGGTTCGTCCTCGTTAACCAGAAATTAGGAGCTAACATTTCTTATAGGTGTTGACTTGAAGTTGTGAAGTGAAATTCAGTGTTAGCCAGCAGCTAATTTTTAACAGAAAGATTAACAGGATGTGATAAAACCATCTCTTAATAGTTAAATACCTTTAGATAATTTAGTACAGATATATTCAATATAATAAGCCCAGGTTAAATTACTATCTAATATCATACCTAGGATTATAATTTTTTTGGAATCAAGTTGTAAATCAATGTTTTTAATTTTTTAAACTACAAAGTAAATACATATTGAGTTTTATCTTTATTAGCAACTAAACTATTTGTACTAAACCATTCTCATACTTCTTCAATTGTTTGTTGAGTCATTAGTCAAGTCTTGAGTGTGTATTTATAACAGTCATTTCATCTGCAAATATAATACATAGTACTTTAGTTATGTACATTTAAAAATAGGTCATTTTTAGTTATTAAAAAGGTTGATGTCATTTGTGCCTGGGCCCAAAGACTGCACAGCATGTTGTCAGTATGAAGTGTCAGGAAGAGAATTGTAAGACTCCTCAAAGGATGCTGTAAGTGGTTCGCGATAAATTGAGCGCTTTCGAAATCAACGTATGAAAAAAACCACTGCCCATAACTGCGTATATTTGAACATAAGCGATGACCATGATACTTGCAGGTAAGTTGGCAGTGCACTACGAGAAATAGTTCCATGTTTGAACGTCTTATTAGTCATAAAGTTAAAAATTGTAGTCACCTGCAGATGAGAATAAATGTGGCGTGATTGTAAGACATATGTTTCTAACTCTTTCATATAATCGCTTTGCTGATGCAACATTCAAGTTAGCTGATTTTTTTTTTATGGTCTGTACTCTTGTAAACAGAAGAGCGGTTTACCATCAATGTGATTTTAAGTTTTTGTTTCTATCTTTTGAAATAAATTATTTGTTAACATTGACGTGCACCCTCTCATCAGCTACTATGGTCAATGGTTCATTCGACCGATACCCTGTCCTGAGTCGCAGCTATGGGACAGTGGCTGACTAGGGGGTGCCTTGGGCACCTGGATTCTGTTGGTATTGAGAGCGCCGATTCACTTCTAGTAAATGTGGTGGCTCCTTCGGCGGTGATACTTTATGACTGTAATACCTCGTGGGTTGAGGTATGCCCACGTTGGGTTTCACAGTAGGGGACCGCTTATCGGAAGGGTGCGTGGGAGGTAGAGGGGAATTGAACCCAAGGGTGAGCTCCAAGATGCGTGTCTCTCTCTCTCTCTCTCTCAGAGAGCATGATATTGCTCATCGTAATGGTTGCCAAAAATCTGGATGCCAGTTGTCCAGGGGTGAGTTAATAAATAGGAAGAAAATGAGTGCAGTAATTTTGAATGACGTTGAGGTGAGAAAAAGATGGGGATATGTTGATCGTTACTAGCTTTACTCTGCATTAACTTGGCACTGGCCAGCAAATTGCTAAGCAGGAATCTAGCTCTGATTCATTTGAGACAAGTACTGTTGGTGAGATTGGGTGCGGTATAGGGGGAGTGGTCTCGGACGTGGTCGTCTGGAGAGTGCTCTCCTTAAGGTGGTCAGTCACCGGAGGCGTAGCCAGTCGTTCCGCTTCGCGTTGTAATGCATGCCGTACTTTGTGTTGTAATCTACTAGGAAAGCAATTGCCTTTTCTGTTCATCTGAATTTATTTAATTTAAATAATTACGATTGACACATAAGTAAGTATAATTAGGCTCATCTTATTAATTGTGACACTAGCCCACACCCTCTCCAGCCGTCACCCAGTATTCCTGTTTGAGTGTCTTTTCAGTCACTCTGAGGCGTTACCGGATGACCACAGCCAGAGGTGGCATGAGTGTGGAAGGCGTGGGAGATTTGGGCTGCCCAGTCGCTAGAGTATGTCTTTGCAGACTAGAGGTTCTGTGAGGGACCCTCTGACTCTGGGAAACTGTATGCTCACACCTGTGCGACAGTTTGAGCTGAATGATGCAACAAGTAAACCCTTAATTTTACGGAATGGGGAACAGTGAAATAATTAATTATGCAAGTAATTACAGTTTCAAATAAAACATTTTTATTTTACACACAAAAAGGAAATGTGGGAAAAACCGATTAGTACACACTAATTAAAGTTTTTAATCTTTCTCTCATCAGTTACGTTAAAACCAGGTGAAAGCAAACTTGGGAATTAACAAACCAAGCTAGCACTCTAATATTCAACTCCTAGATCACAATTCACAGTGATGGCTTCTGAGGGAGGACCTACCACGTCCGATGGCCTGCTACCGTGGAGTCAGGGATGACTGGGGTGCAGGGTGCGGTCGTAGAGGTTACCTCGGAAGAGCTGCAGGAGCCGCTGTTGGAGTAGAACCTGATGAAGGTTGCTGGTGTTTGGAGGTTGAGCCTTGGGCAGGCTGCTGGAGAGAGAGAGAGCATTCTTCAAGCTGTGGAGGAGAGGATGAAGAGTTCTTCCGGACCCAGGAGAGCTTGCTAACCAGTGCGGTCGGCGAGCCAATGAATTCTGCAAGGGTGGTTTGAATCTTCCTTATATAGTCCCCGCTTCTGCTTTGTGACTGTCCAAGGGGTGTGGGGGTTGCAAGCCTCTCGACACTGGGGTTGGTTATCTCGGGTAGCGGGCGGTGTAGCATATTTTCCTATCGCCTGCGATAGAGGTTTCCGGCAGTTTTATCTCCTCTTCATCTCTGACGTTACTGGGCGCAGGGGTACTGCAATCTTGTGTGAAGCTTTCCAACTTTTTTTATCTCAGTTGGCGGGTCCACAGCTCGGTGGGTAAAACAATCTTGGGTTGAGGGGGTAGCGACTGCATTTTGGAATTCGGGCGGGCAATTCAATTTTTATATTTATTCTTCTAATTATAAATTTGACAGTGGTTGTCCAGGCTTGTGGAATCAACTGTATTTCAGTACGTGAAGTTAGTACACCACTTTTCTGACCTGCCCCAAGCTCTTTGATTGGTCAAAGTTGCCCGTAGAGCGCGCAGGCATGCTGCGCAGCAGTGTGGCATACATCAACGTAATTAGTAAAATGTCTTTATAAATGTTCTAAGAGAATTGGTATTGTTTGTTATTGATTTGTGCTGTATTTCCACGTAGTTTATTGTCCCAGAAAGTCTTGAGATTTAAGATGTCGACCTGTATAAAGTGCTGCTTCTTGCAGTTGTAATCTGTATGTATTTTTAATCTCGAACATACGTGAAGAAAATTTTGCATGAGTGTGTTTAGTTATACTTGCAAAATGTGTTTCAATTAAGACACCTTAAATAAATGTATGTGTGTTATTTTGTATTGAGGCAATACTCAACTTACGATCGTAGACTTAATACCTCGGCAAGATGTCACTGGTTTTGAAAAAAATAACGACATGAAAATATTTTATACTACATGTGAAACATTCCTTGAGTGTTGGGAATATGTTAAAAGAATTTTATAATGTCTGTTTAATTTATATGACCCCGATACTTCAAACACTAAGTACAGCAAACTGCCAATTATTCAGTTTTCGGGTTATTCGTGCACTTTATTTATGAGTCAAAATAAAAACTTTAGCAGTCGTGATTTCACACAAAAAAAATTTGTACTTGCTGTTTTTTCGTTGAATTTTCTTCGCTTTTGTATGGTGTCTACTCTGAGAAATTTTTGCTTATATGTAGCACCTACTCTGAGACATTTCCACATCTCTCTAGTGCCTTATCTGAAACATTTTTCACTTTTACCGTATTTAAACTTGTGGTGCTTAAAGCCAAAACATTGTGTTTTTTTTTTTTTGCGTCGGTTATGCTGGTGGGCGGAAGGCGTCTTTTTTCATTTTTACTTCTTTCTTCTTTTACACCAGCTTGTCGTTTTCTTTTTTTACATAGTGACAAGATCTCTTTTTTTTTTTTGCAGTGCTGGAATGTGACACAATCCTAATCTAAAAAAAAAAGTGTCGCCTGTCGTTGCTTCCCTTCTCCTCCCCCTGGACGTAGTTGGCTATCCTCAGCCTTACAGAGAAACAAGAAAACATTCGTCATGCTAGTAAGAAATACAAACTTTTTGCTGCCATTTCCCGCTCTGTTCTTGTAGGTCCAAACACTCAACTGTTTGTTTCGGGATCTGTACATGAACGTGTTCAGGAAATTTAACTTGGTTTTGTTGTAATAAAATGTTGGAGAAACAAAAAAATTAAATTTTAAGAATCTTGAAGGAACTTATTATAGTAGTGATTAGAAAGGTTCTGTAAGGGAGAAAGTGCAAAAAAAGTGTTTACTTGAATGCGATATCGGTGTGAAAACTGTGTGGGATATTAACAAGAACAAAGAAAAATTAATGAACTATGGCAGTTGAGCATAAATTAATTTAGGCTATAGTAACATGTGTTAATGATTCTCTGACTGGATAAGTGATTTAACCTGGTAAATACCTAAACATTTGTTTGATAACATGTGCTTGTTTAGTTTATGTTAGCTTGCTAAAACTGCTCCTGTTCTTCATTTAAAATATATTTTTCCAACTAGTACAATGTAATTTTGATTATTTAACTGTCAGGCATCTGTTGAAAATTATCTTGAGATTAGGAAAAAGCAAGAAGTCATTATTTGGGGTATTTGGATTTTTGACCATAATTCAATAATTCGGGCATTTGGCAGTTCTAATTAACACAAATAATCTGGAGTTTGCTGTACTTAATTCCATGACTATCCTTAAATGTAAGTTGTGTGGGGTATAATTAGATTCTGCATTAAATGTGTTGATGCAGTTTCATGAAAAACATTGTCATCAGCTAGGTATTGTATTTTTAATATTGTGTTGAAGTCACATTCATATCTGTGTACAAATTTAAATTTTATAAGCAAAAAGGAATTTTTTTTTTAAAGCAAATCTGTAAGCCTTTGCAATCATTAGTGATATGTGCTTTAAAATTGCGTGGCTGGACGAATTTTCACAAAACTTGTATCGAGTGACATATATTACTGTGGAAGTATGCTGTAAAAATTTGGATCAATTATGTTCAGTCATTGAGTTTCATGACAATTGTTTTCATTATGGTTGGTACTTGTTATGTAATTAGCAATGCCCGCCATTTGCTTGTGCATTGTCTTGTATAAAAATATTGATTTGTGAGGTATTTATAGAATATAATTCTACTCATAAATGTTGTTAAACATAATTCTTGGTTCATTTAATTATTGTTAAGGGACGTTGTCTTCTGTATGAATGAGTATAAACACTGTATTATTTAAAAGTGTGACTTTCTTTAATGGGCGAACGTATCAGCTGCAACACGTTTTGAAGGTGATAGTTCAAAGTGTCTTGGCGTTGTTTTTAAAATGGGAAAAAGAATGTTGTGCTATTCTTTTGACAATGTAAATAAAATAATTTTTCTTATGTCCTCGGTAGTGTTGACCGATAGTTAAAAGCATTAATTTTTTGCACCAAAAAATAATCGTGAACATCAATCAATATTCACAAACCAATATTATTTACTGAAATTAATGTGTACATACAATTTTTCTGTTTATTTAATGAGTATGCAGTGGGCATATGAGACAGCTGATATAAACACCAGCTGAAAGTCACATAGCAGTACATATTTATTTTGATAGATATGCAGAAAGATATGCTGCCTATGGGCTGAAAGTAGAATTTTAACAGGGCTTTCAAAAGTGCTCACTTTACAGTGAACAACCTTTAACAATACTACTGGTACATATTTAAAATCTCTTTTGCTCCATCTCATGTTCCACAAAAACTAAAAATTTAGTAATACAGTATATTAACATTATTTTTAGAGTAGTTTTTTGTGTAGCCAATTAATTTTTTATTTACACATACACAATTTTTGTGTATAAAATGTTTTCTTAGTTCCGATTTCCTAAGGTTAGCAGGTATGTGCAGTGATATGGATTGTGTCCTCTGTGGTCATCCTCTGCAGCTGCTGAAATCCTTATATGCCTTTCCAGATAACTAACTTAGTGGTAGGACTTGGGGTAACATGTGCAGAAAATAAGCGTTACTTGTACTTTATCATAAGAAAATTCATCAAAACTTTTATATTTGAAGCTATTGTCAGGACTAAAAAAGTATTGTAGAAAAGGTGAGAAAAATCTTAAAATATAACAATAGAATTTTAATGTATTATACTTTAAATTAATAAAATAAGACATTTCTCCTCCAGAGTTTTGTAAAACCAATGCCCTCTAAAGATGCGATAACAGCAGTCAGTTATGATTGAATATAAGGCTAAGTAGGTAGGTTAGATTCTGTCAAAATTTTAGAACAAATTATACGAAAATATATACATTTTTTTTAATGTGGCATTGAACAGAGTATTTAATGTGGAGTTGATGTACATGTGTTATATAGTGGATGCAGTAAGTAAAGTGAAGACACTGGGCACAGTTCAGCATGCTGTGGCATTAAGAGGTGAGCATGTTATTGTTCAAGGTGATGGCTATGATAATTAGCATGGCATGCAGAAGGCATTGTTGAATGTTGCTGGCCAACAGTCTTTGAAGCTCAGTTTCAATTCCACTATCAAAGCATGAACATTGTTGAGTGCTGTGAATTGTGCGTGTACTATTGCAGTGTTTCAAACAAATTTAACACTATGTGGCTTCTAAATGGAAGACAGTGTCATTAGCAATATTGACACTACAAGTAAAGTGTGCTATAACTATAAATTTATTGCTGTATCGTTATCTGTTTGCACATGAATGGACTTTTGTCCAAAGGTTCCTTGTAGTTAAATTTTGTTTTTAGTTTAGTTTTCTTTTTTGCAGATTAGTAAGATTTAGTGTGATATGTTTTTTGATGTGCTGATGTCGTATAGCACTACCTTGTAAACAATTGCGGTAATTCTAGTAGTTATGTAAAACAAGTTAAGTTTAAGATTCTTTGTAATTTTGGATGCTTAAGGCCTGGTGCTGGAAAGTACAAAATTCATTGCTCAGTAAACATCAGTGTTGTGGTATTATTTAAGAAGTAAGTATGAAACTTTAGTATGTACTGACGCACTCTCGTTTCTACCTCTGGCTATAAGATGCTTATGTCCACGTTGGCACCAGTTGACGCACTCTCCTTACCCAGAGTCTTCTCTACCAACGTAAAGAAGCCTCGTTGCACTCTTTACTCCGTAGAGGGATAATTGGAGGGGGAAGAGGTATAGCTGAGTTGAGGTAATCAGTCGAGGTCAATTATATCAGGTGTGTTTGAGTGCTGATCCCCTCCTCTATACTGAGTTGCTTGAACTTCCTCCTGAAGTGTTGTCGTGTTCAGAATTTGTAATGCCTGACTGGGTCGCGGATCTGCCGACGTTGGGAGATCTTGGAGGACACTTTCTTGTCGGAAGATCTTTAATTGTAGTAGAGGAATCAGACCCCAGGGTGAGTCTGACCACATAAACCTCCCTCCCAGGAAGTTTGGTCCTGCTCGTCATGAAGGCTGCCAAAATGTGTGATGCCAACTGTCACTAAATAAATAAAACTAAAAGGGGGAAATAATGGGTATGCTGTAACCTACTAAATGAAATTACTTAAATACTTCCGGCAATCCTTACTCGCTCTCTCGTAGGTTTCCCGGGCGTTTATAAGGGGCAGGCCTATTTAGCTTTCTAGTAGGGACAAAGTCCGGGATAATATTCGCCACCTTACATGACCGGGCTGTTTGAGGTAGGACCTGGACAACTATAAGTTAACCCGGTTATGGTACGTATTGCACACATATGGGTTGGTTCACTCGGGATAGTACACTGCTGTGGTGGGGGTTTTAGATTCAGGATCAGCTTCTCAATTCTCTAGGTGGCTTAGGTAATCTAGGTCGGACCAAGGCCAACAACTACCCAGTAAATGATTAAGATATGAACTAAAGTCCGCTGTTAAGGGGTGGTTCCTTGTGAGATTCACTATGGAGTTTAGTAGGTTGAAGGTACAGTAATATGTTGGTGGACACGTGGGAAGTTACTTTTGTTACAGATGGGTCTAACGTTCTTTGTATTGCCCATAAGGCTTAATGGAAAATCTGGCTACTGCATCCTCCACTCTTTCATGGCATTGGAAACACTGATATTTAAGCAGAACCGACCAGAATACAAATGGCTCACAATTATTTATCTAAACCAAAATGGCACACTCTTGGTTTATCCAGTGTCGCTCAAGCCCTCCTGGGTTCAGTCTTCTTCAGATGATCCGAGGTAATGAGTGTTTCGAAAATCCAGACAGTCAAGAGCAGATCTCTTGGAAGGCACGGGCGTTCCGGACAATACTCAGGTGCTCCCACTTCTTATTCAGACTATAGCTTTCTTCAGGCACCAGGAATCCCAAGCAAGTTCGGTCCACTTGCGTCTAACCATGAGCGGTCGCCACTTTACTAAAAGAGCCACAGTAATAAATTACAGTATGTTAATATTTATTCTAAATTATTTATGAATGGGGGACAAATTATTTAAATTACGTGAGGTTCGATTTAAAACAAACTTATGTATTTAACTACTGTAGAAAAAGTGTGGATTTATAGCTCTGTACATCAGTAATACTTTTAATTTATTTTAAGTTACTGCAGGTGAAGGTAAACCTGCATGTGAGAATGAAATTAATTTAATTCAAATTTCCAGAAGGGACGAAGGTACAACATGCTACCGCGGTGTTAGAAGGAGTAACTCGGGGTAAGAGGAATAAGTGTGGATGTCTGTATACCTCTGGCTGCTGGAGTCGTGGTGAGTGTCTGATGGCATCCGCATCGTGAGAGATTGTTCAACTCTATGGTGGGTTTTCTCCGTAAGTTCCTTAGTCGGAGATAAGATCTTATGCGGTCTCTTCAGGGGCAGTGGTGGTTACTTCTTCAGGCGGAGACTCTTCCGTAGATTGGAGCCCTCCGACCTTACTTAGGTCGGCGGGCCGACGGAACTGCCGAGCTGCTGTTTTGCATCTCCTTATATACAGAAAATTTATGTTCGTAGGCTGCCCAAGGTGTGTGGGGGTTGCTAGCCTCGCTGTGCAGGGGTTGTTTAAATTAGGGTAGTGGACTACACCACCATTTGTTGCTGTTTCGAGGCTGAAATATTTACCGCCTCTCCATGAGGCTCAGGCGGCAGTGATATCATGTGAAGGGTGCTGCTCTCCCACAGCATCCCTGCAAACTAGCTTCTCTTGCTTCGGCATGTCTGTGGCTTGGTGGGTAAAACAATTTCTTCGGCGTGGGTAGACAACCGTAAGTAGTCTTTTTTAAGTGGGCAGTACAATTTTAATATTTTATCCACGTGTCTGTAGTTGTCCGTATTGCTTGGATCAACCCTGTAGGCATGAGATTTACTGCCTGCTGGCATGTGACTTGCCCCTATATTATGAAATGCATGTTGATGGGGTGATGTCGAAAAGTAGAGGTCGCATGTGCAATGCGCAGGAGTGTGGCATGCTTCAGTACGTATTAGAATTGGTGAAAACTTTTCATCCCAGGATGATATCCACCACAGTAGGATTATTACCAAGCAATGTTTTACACACATATTTTTATTGTGTTGAATTTTATGGACATACATTGTGGTTTATAATATTTAAGTATTTGACAGTATGATAATGCCAATAACTTAACACTGAAGAGACCTGAACTATAGATAACCTGGTAGTCTATGGACAAACTTGAGTGTAGTCAGCATTTGAAGAACTGGATTGATTGAAGCAGAAGTGTATGTGAAACATCTCTGTGGCTAGTCTCATATAAGAGTTGCAAACAACATTACATTCCAAACAATGTTGTACTTTTGTTATCACAGCCAAGCCTGTTAAGCTGGCACCATAATGAACAAGTTTAATTTCAACTTTGTTAGAACAGTGTACAAAAATTCTGTTTGCTATAACATTTTATTTTACAAAGTTATTTCCCTTGAAACGTTGTTAGGAATTGTAATCATGTTCTGTATACTGTTATCGGTTCTTATTTTATTATGTTCACATGACTGAACTGTGCCCATTGCTGACCATGAGAATAAATAAAATATAATTTCACTCTCACTCTGTTCCCTTGTGTCATGTTTTAATTTTTGTCACTGTGTTGTCTTTTCTTTTGATTTTCTTCTGTTGTCTGTCCTCTTATGTAATAAGTTGTTTGTTCATCGTTTTCTTGTTTTAATAATATATGTATATTTGTTTTCTATTGCTAAGGAAACAATTTTTCCTAATTACCTCTCTCTGGTGTTAAAAGGTTTTTTTGTTTTTTTGTCTTGCTGTGTTCTGCGAGTGTGCAAATTTTTATTTTTATTTGTCTCATGGGCGCCAATGGACACAGTCCAAATATACCATCATCATATGCTCAGTAAATTTTGGCAGTTCTCGAAAAGAAGTGCGGCCAAGATGTATCCCTCCGCCACAGCAGTTCTGTCGGTGAAGAAAACAATCTTTATAAACAAACTATGATACCAATTTCAGGCATTGCAAGACTGACAACTTCAATCCAGTACTTAAGCATCTATAGCTGGTTGCAATTCCCAGCTGTTTTATGTGTGATATGACCCCATAATATACTAGTTACGGTTCTGTTTACTTTATTGGTGGTGTGGAGAACTCTTATTTAACGTATTTATGAGACTTGATTGTTTTTGCGGTTATTCTTACAAGAGAGTGGCAACTGTAACTTACATAGTTTTGATGATGCAGTGGAAAAATTTGTTTGTATGGAAATAACATTACATTTACTATTATTCTAAAATTTTAACTTCATCAAAATTACTAAATGTGATAAATGGGTTGCTGTTTGAATTGATGCGAGAAATACTCAACAATTTTTATATAGTTAATAAACAACACTATAAGGGTGTTTATTTAGGCCAAGTACGTTAGAAAACCTCCGGCAAGAACAAAACACAATAAATACGTCACTGTTAATACAGATGTGCAAAATGCACAATGTAAACATTGTCAACAAGTTTAACTTCCCATGAAAAATTGAAGAGAGTTTCAATAAAATAAGTTAGGGTAAAAATAAGTTTTTAAAAGGCCAAACACATTAAAAATATTCTAACAATTTAAGAAAACATTGTTTACAAAACATGCAAACTTACTGTTTACTTCATAGTTACTAAACATGTGGTGAGCTTTGGATGATTACTTCACTAAATCACTTTTGTCGGTCACTGATACAAAATAATTTCTTTGCTGACTTATTCAGTTAACAAAACACTTGAGCTATTTCTTGAAACCAACAAATTTAAACTTCACAACGTAAATGCATATCGCTCACGCTTTGTGATGGTCACAGAAAATGGTGTACCACAGCACACAACAAACCCTTTTACAAAGCGGCAGCCATGTGTCGATAATTCATTACATTGAGGAGACTGTTCTAAAAAGGCACGTATGATGAACAACATTTAATAAAATAGGCAAATACAAAAATTATTAAGTGCATTTATGATAGTCCAACACCACCAGCAAGGAATTCTTACATATAGATAAATGATGATGAAAGAGATGGCAATGGCATTTTACCGGGTGGGTGAGGACCATAGACAAGGGATATTGGTGGAGAACTTTCACATATCTGTAATGTTTGCGTGCTCTACCATAATATTTCTAAATGCTTTAAAGCCCTTGCTCTATAACTCAGAATAATTTTATGTTAGTCTATGTGCATAATTTTATCCATAACTATTTTAATTATCATTAAATTTCTACAGTGTAATTTGTAATGCAGAGTACTATTTTCTTCTACAATCATTGTAAAGACTGCCAACATAATAATGTGCATCCTGCAACAACCATCAGCTGACACAGTACTTTGCAAATAGGGGCATATACTGTTTACATGCTGTGTAGGTTGGTCACAATGTATGTCAAATTTTACTGAAAGTTATATGAAACAGAGTATAACATGAACTCACCATTGCCTTTAAAATTCAAAATTAAATTCTCATTTGTGGCAGCAGACATACATTCAAGCCAGACAGAACAATTATTTGCACTGAGCTGAGCGGTTACAAGATTGTCTGTTCTTTTCTATGTATTTAGTACCAGTTTTTTTTTATTTGATTGTGTAGGTCATTATACAGTACTGAACTTGTGTGCAATATTACTTGCATCTTGCATGTGTAAATTGTGAAAAAATATTGCTGTGTAATTAATTTTTGAAAGCTGTAATTATTGTAACTGTCAAATTTTTTTTTAGGTTTGATTATATTTTATTCTTTATATCAATTTCTACATAAAAATTGTGGAACATAGTACTGTATTATCTCAGATTATTTTATGCACTCTATAGTACCAGAATATTTTATAAGTTGGTTTAAAAGAGCATTGTTTTACACACATGCGCACACACACACACACACACACACACACACACACACACACACACACACACACACACACACACCCACACACACCACACACACCCACACACACACACACACACACACACACACACACACACACACACACACACTTATTTTTGTATACAAGGTATTTTTATGCATACAATATTTTTAAAAACATTGAAGCTGAGTTTTTTATTAATTTAATGTATTGTGTATCATTATGTGTGTAGTACATATGAGGTAGATGGAACACACAATGTAGGCTGGTTTACCGTAGAACAGTATGTTGTAGTGAATTACCACAAGTTAGTAGTGTGTGTGTGCATGTATGGTGTACTCCAACATACAGCCATTAGTTCAAGACTTACATGTAGAGTTTGTGTAGCAGTTTAGCCTTAGTATCCCCGGCCGGGTCACCAGATTTTCGCAAGTGGGAATCGTGTCGGACGATGCCGTTGGTCAGCTGGTTTTCTCAGGGATCTCCCTTTTCCTTCGCTCCTTCATTCTGGCGCTGCTCCATATTCACTTCAATCACCCTCATCAGCTCTCAAGACCTCGGATTTAAGAGCCGCCCAAATCTCTTTACTCTCTGTATCCTTAGTGATGAATGTGCAACAATTTTGTTAGTAATTTTTAAGATAAGGGAAAAATTATTGCAATGTGGTCATTGTTAGCAGTAGTTAAAATTTTTTACGCATGTAGTTGACAACACAAATGTTTCATAGCAGTTGGTATGGATGATCAAGTGCCTATCAAACATGCCAAATGAAAAATGTGAAACACCTCTAGGAACACACTGTCTCTTGCTGTATTTCATTATATTTTTAAAAGTTAATAAGGTTGTGAATGCTGTATGATAGAGAATGAAATTTTTTTTTATTTTGAAGGCTCTTGGCTCCTCAATATCTAGGAATGATGAGATACTGTTTTTTTTCTAAGTTATCTATTATCCATACAAACTGTTTATTCATGCTGGCATTTTGAAATTTTTATTTCTCTTACTCTACATTTTTGTATGATTTGGTTTTGTTTGGGGGGGGGGGGGGGAGGGGGGCATTCGTAACACATATTGATATTTTTACAGTTTTAGGAATTATGAACATAAAAATGCACAATGAACCTGTTCTTTAAGCTTTTTAATAACCCGTACCTTAAGTACTCTGTCAATTAACATAAATGTACCTTTGTGTTAAAACTAGGAGTTTTTTTGGCACACACAGTTTACATAAATCTTATGAGTTTTTAAAATTTTTGGGGTTCAAAAGAGTTGTACATACCACCCACTAGTCAAAGTTGGTGCAGAAAAATTATTTTTGTGGTTGTATTGAATATGATCCAAAAGCAAGTTACTGTGCCACTTGTGGAATAAACATAAAAACTGGATGGTTCTCGGCCAATGAAGGATCAACATGAAGTACTAGTTGTTCTATCTGTACTTTTTGAACAAAGTTTCAAAATTAAGTAAGGTAAAAATGGAGGGAGGAATGGAATGAAGATGGGAGCAAACAGAGAAAACCAACAACAATTCTAGTCTGCTGTACTTCCCGTATGTGAGGCATTCAGTCTTAAATATTTTAGCCACACTGGCGCCTTGGATTGAATTGTCACTAGCACATGTACCTATCTGTGATACAAGTATAAACAGTAACTATTGTTGAAGATTGCAGGCTTCCATGGCCATTGTCAAGGTGGTGGTTTTGGTTTCCAGGCAGGAGTTGCATCTTGTTGGTTTCTCCAACTGATATTCACAATACTTTGAAGGAGATGACTTGAGTGTCCTTCAAACTAGACTGTAGACCATCAGTACGTGGCTCCAGCCCATAACTATAATTGTGAACCAACTATTTATTTGGAAATGTGATGATTTTGCATTATGATTGCACTGGCATAGATCGGCAGGGGTATTAGAGCAATTATGATTTGCAATGATTTATACATTCCCAGAGATGTAAACCTTCAGGTCTCCTGGGGAATTGCAATGGATGATTGTTGAAACATAAGGTTTTCATTACTTATGTTTGTTCTCTCACAAGAAACCGAATCCCCCTTGGTTGCACTGCAATCTGCACCCACACGGCCTGTACAACTTCAGGGCTATCACAAATACTGTGCTCTTTTCAACCACCTTATTTTTCAATTAGAGCATCCATGATAAGCTGAAAGATTATATCAGTTTCCTACATATTTTTTTGGCGCAATGCAAATTGTGAAGTTATTCTGTGTCATCCAGCAGAAACACCTTAATGCATTTAGCAATAGAAGGTTGAGAAAATGTGTTTACGAGAGCTCATTGTGTCTTAATTTAATTTTGTAAATGAAGACTGTTCAGAGAGAAATAAAGTTGTACTTTCAAAGTGTGTTGTTTTCCCCTGTGTACTATACAACAAGGAATTTGTAATTTTCTTATAGATCTTAATGGCAGTATACTAGACATGAGATACTAAGATATTACTGAAGTGTTAACAGTAGTTTTGAAGAAATTACAGTATGAATGTTTTTATATATTTAACACTTATAGTGGTTTGTTTTCATGATCCTGACTTGACTTCATGACTTAGCAGGATTTGCGTGCCTACCAAATTCTCTGACTACATTCTACCAGGCTTATTAAAATTACTAAAGGTAAATAAACAAAAGCCTAATGAAGTAATTTTCCTTTTGTAGACAGCTAACCATTCGAAGCCATGGGTGCATGGCATACTTCATTAAGTAAAATATTTGGGAAAGTTTGAAAGTTCCAGTATGAGAATTTGGAAAATACTTTTTTCTCACTTGGACACACACAAAACTACTCTGTTCTAAAATATTTGTATGGATATTATATTATCTTCTTTGTTAGTTGCTTAACATCTTAACCCATTTAAACCCATTATTATTATTTTTTTTTTTTGCAAAATTTGGTTTATTTCTAGTATGAAAAAATTAAAACTATTATTTTAATTATTTTAAAGCTAATTGTAAACATTTGTGATGATTAGGACATAAGATATTACGTGTCCTATACATAGGACATTGGGTCATCATTGTTTGTAATTTGTAATGCAGTTTGCTTCAGAATTTTGCAGATAAATTGTAAACTGGAATAATACAATGACAAAGCTGAACAGAGTAAATAAAATTTTTGTATCTGTACTAATTTGATCTCTTTTTGAACATGACTGTTTTTAGTTTTTCTCTAAAGACTGTGATATGGTATGAAACATTTTGTATACAGCCTTCTCTTGCACTTCACACAAATTGTTATTGGTTTTCCTCTTGGACAGTGTGCTCATCACAGTTGTTTTCCAATTGGATTTTTTGCAATTATGTGTCCAATGTTGTCTTATCTCACATCAGTCAAGCATTTTCACTTTGCCTGTGGTCCAGTTCTTGGTTTTGGGGTTGTGTTACTCATTAGAAGTGTTGTTACAAGCCTGAAAAAATAATAGCAATTTGTAAAATAATAAGTATAAAATAAGTAAATAATTATAAATAAATAATCAATAAATACTCTATACTTACTCTCTGCGAAATAGAAGCAAGTCGTTTGTACCAATCTCAGCAATGGTGTAGAGCTTCCAGCATGCGACAACCATAGTGTCCATACAATTTGTAAATAGTGGGAAGTACCACTTCTTTCCTCTTATTCAAATTTGATACACTGCTATAGAGCACCAAAAGGATCAACTCGATTCTTGTATTTATTGTACGATTTCATACACAATGGAATTGGTATATTCATTATGGTATCCTTAGACCATCTCTGCACTGTACTCTCAGTGTCAAGAGACTCAAAATTTGTTATTACTGTCACCACTTTGTTGTCTTTCCAGCGAACAATGCCAATCTCTTTTTTACTGTCCCAACAAGTCTCTCTCCTTTTTTGCCAGATATGTAGTTGTCACCACTGGGCTCTTTGCAATGCGGTTTTCGAGGATAGTACCAGTCATAAAATAACCTTTTGTCTTCATATTTACAGCCAAGTTGTAGGAGCTGAAAAAATTGTCCATATAGATTGTATGGTATTCTGGATGGTCAGTTACCGAGCACAAAGATTCGACCACTCTTGTAGACAATAGTACATCATTCTTTTCTGTTTGCCCTTGATACACAATTATCCAAAATTTGTAACCATCATTTCTACACGTCATCCACAGCTTGTAGCCAAACTTCACAGGTTTACCTTTCATGTACATCTTCAGTGTTTTCCTGCCGTAATGTTTTACCATTCTCTCATCTATGGACAAATGCTTACTGAAAACTTAATATTTCATCAGTGTCTCATTAGCTAAATCGTACAATGGCCTCACTTTATAGCATCTGTCACTTTTATCAATATTCACATTGTTGTTGAAATGGATATACTTTTCTATTGCCTGGAATCAATTAAGAGACATGCAGTTTGACACAATGCTTACAACACAGTCTGGAGCATGGTCCCAGTACATTCTTTCACATTGTAGTTGATTATAACTGCTGAAAATTACGATACCAATAAACATGAGGAGATCACATTTAGACAAAGAAAATGTGTGATAGTTTTGTTTTCTGTAGGCGTTAGTTTCTTCCAGAATTTTATCTAGTATAGTGTCAGTCATTCAACACGTGTTTTATCTCTTCTAGACCAGATGTCTCAAACACTCTGTGTAATGCGGCCCCCGAACCACTTTAAATTTTTTGTTGCAAGGACAGTTTGTTCAAGTGAATTGTGAAATTCTAAACCAACACTTGTTTTCTGTTTTGTTTTTCTTTTAATGGTAAAACAGAGACAGTAATGCAATGCTGGTGTACGAAAACAACTCCCCTTATCTACTACTTGGCAGTTTTTTCTCTAGCTTTCTTTTCACATTCAAAGAATCAGACATGTGGCGAGTAATCGAATTGTCTTCATTACTTACTCTTTCAATCCGAATCAATACCCGCTGATGCCGTTGGGTGAGACACGAGACAAACGATGACACTAATATTTACTGGTAATATGGGTGTCCACTGTGCTTCCCAATTACAGCACTATTGAGACTCAGGGTTCTCAGGGATGCTGTGGGTTCTGTGTGTCCGTCTCACCTGTGCTTATATTGATATTATTCATACACATCAATGTGCCAATGAAATTATTATCTTGGTCATGACTAGCCAATTCCGCTTGGGTGTTCCCCAGCCCATAATTAATCTAGCACACGCCTAAATGGATGATCTCACCGAAGTGCGTGAAAGCCCAGCCTTCACAAGGGAAGAGGGCCGTCAGCCGCCAGGGTGGACTGACTGTTTTTCGTTGAAGACAGGACTCTGTGAATTACAAATGAAAACCCTTAATACATTTGACACGTGTGATTACTCGACATCACTAACGCAAACTCGTCAGGGCTCGCCCTCCAGCACGTGGGTAATGTGGTGACGGCCTATACACAGAGCCGGCTAGGAGGGAAATAATTGCACCGTACACTAATTACAAAATTACGTAGACCCTTAAATGATACATGAAATAAGATGGGACATGAGATGAATATTCACAATAAACAAATTTAGATGGCGTGGATGCCACTGGATGAAGTTCGTAGCGGACCACGTGGTGCAGGTGAAATTGCAATATTTCTGCATGGAAACTGCAAACTAAATTCGGATAAAATATTATTCTTGTTGAGAAAGTGATTCTCTTTACGATTATAATGGTTACAGGCTTGTAACATGTCTGATGGCAGTAAAATCAAAATTAACATGACAGCGTGGTCAAGTGCAAAATACATTGAACCCTGAATAAAATTGACTTAGAACCCTGAAATAAATTATTGCAGATATGATGTTACATAAATAAGATCTTAAAATGCAATGATGGCGTATACAAAGACTTGGCATCGGTCGGCCACGTGGTTGTACGTGATGTTGCCATAAAATATTCAAACACGAAAAATACCCTTAAATATATTCATAAAAACAAAGCTTTTAAAATTGTGTATAGCAATAATGCAGAAGCTACAATGAAACACGATAAACATAGGCTGATGGCGTCTGATTCAAGTTGTGCAGGTCACGTGACCTCTCTGGCATCTTTCTCCTCCTCCTCTATTAAGTTAAAAATGCCACAAGGGTGCAATAAATTAATAAAGCAGAAGCATAATGCTGGGGAAAATGTGTGGCAAAAACGTACTCAAGCAAAGGTTAACCGGTAAACTAAATAACTATGGAAACCTAAATCAGTGAACAAAAGTTGTAGAGCATTACCTCACCAGCTCTCCTCTACAGACTGTCCAGAGATAAGCGTCGCACGGACCTACAATGGCCGTCTACTGGGTTCACACAAGCGGAAGTGCTATGCACGCAGAGTAAAATATTTAATGATTGAAAATAAAATGGCACAAATTAAAAATTTTGTTTTACATTTCTATAATTTTCTTATGAAGTTCAGTATTATTTTAATGTCGCTTTATGATGGCGTTCATGCAAGATTAAGTGTTCTTACTCTTGGTGCTGTGGGCACTTTGAATTTGATAACCAAACAATTACAATTAGTACAAACACTTTAAAACATTTAAAGATATATTAAACACTGCAAATACAAGAGAACATATTTTACACTGGGAAATAACATTTATATGAAAGTTTAAAATTATCGGCCTCTTTGTTCACATGCGGGACACGTGACACGTGAGCGCTGTCATGGGCTCTAGCGCCGCTGGCTGTTAGCCGGTGTCACTACATATCAACAAAGCATTCACAGTTGCCAGTCATTTGTACATGTTAGTTTGCCATTTGCAGTTACAGTTGTTGGAGGTGTGTGTTTTAGTGTGAGTGCTTTCAAAAGGAAATTGTCACTCTCAAAATACTCGAATTGTAAGAAGCAAACAATTGAAGGCGAACATCTGGTATTCCATGAAAGATGGGAACTTGCGTACTTCTGCTGTGAAAGCTGAGATAAAATTACGTGCTTGATCTGCAACCAAAGTATAAGTGTCATGAAGAAGTATAATTTAAGATGCCATTGTGAAACACTGCCACAAATATGATTAGTACCAAGACATATCAAGAGAAGATAAAGTATGAGACTGAAAGACTGCACTTGGTAAGCAACAGTCTGTGTTCAAGAATTCAAAAGGAGACTGTGAAGCCTCTGTTAGAGTGAGCTATGTGATAGCAAGGAACTGTAAATGTTATAGTGACAGTGAATTTGTAAAGTAGTGTCTCGTGAAAACTGCTGAAATCGTGTGTCCAGAAAAAGTTCAAAATTTCAGAAACATTTCCTTTTCACAAAATACAATTGCCGAGAGAGTTGATGACATCACACGTAATTTGAACGAACAGTTGCTGGTAAAAGCTGAAAGTTCCGTAGCTTTTTCTGTTGCAGTTGATCAAAGTACAGATTTCAGTGGTGAGGCACAAGTATATGTTTTCATCCGCATCTGTGATAAAGACTTAAATATAATTGAACAGTTACTGGGAATTGTTTCACTTTAAAAGACTACAACTGTTAAGGATATCTTTGAAGAAGTATATCGTCTCCTGGAAAGGTTTAATCTTCTTTTATCAAAACTAGTGTGTGTAACAACAGATGGAGCTCCTTCCATGATGGGGAAGCGCAACAGATTCATTGCTAGATTGCTGGCCAAGCAGAAAGAAGTCTCTCCTGATATTAAGTTACATCACATTCACTGTATTATTCATAAGGAAGTATTTTGCTCAAAAACAGTACAAATGGAGAATGCTTTAAAATATATAAAGAAAGTGTTAAATTTAATTTTTTCCCGGGGCCGGAATCGTCAGTTTTCTGATTTGCTTAAGAATGTAGGAAGTGAATTGGAGGGCTTGCCATACCATGCAGAAGTTGGCTTTCTTGTTTTAATGTTCTGAAACGATTTTGGCTTTTTCCTGAGGAGATCAGGCTGTTTTTGGAAATGAAAGGTGAATCTGTTGATTAACTATGTGACGATAACTGTCTTCAAGTTTTAGCATTTATGTTAGACATGACAGGGCATTAAATGATTTAAATTTAAAGCTGCAAGGAAAAGATCAGCTAATAATTTCAATGTATAATCACATCAAGGCTTTTAAATTAAAGCTGAATCTTTGGGAAGGGCAACTGAATGGTGGAAATTTAATTCATTTTCCTAGGTTTGAAGATTTCAAAATGTCTGAAAATGATTTCTCTTTGTTTAGTGATCCATTTTCCTTTGATGTTCAAAAGGAGATAGCAATGTCCAAATGGAACGGATTGACATCCATTGCAACACTGTGTTAAAAAACAAGTTTAATGAAGTATGGGATCCCTAAGTTTTATTCTTATTTGCCAAGCCAGTGCTCTGAAATGCGCCAGTTCGCAGCCAGATGACTAGCAATGTGTGGATCTACTTATTTCTGTGAACAGTTATTTTCACTTATGAAGGCAAACAAAACTTCTCATCGATCAAGACAGACAACACAACATTTACCCTCCAACCTGAAAATAGCATTGTCAGAAAATCTGGCTGCAGATATTGAAACATTGGTCTCTAAAAAAGGTGTCATCTCAAGTGAACAGTAAGTGTCTACTTTGCCCTCCACCTGACAATTCCATAGCCACTGAAACAATAATAGTGTAACTGTAATGGTTTTTGTATCATCTTGTGTGCAATTTCAATTTTTTTTCCAAACAACATTAGAAGACTGTAAGTATTACATATGATGCCGGCTAACAGCCAGCTGCGTTAAGACCATGATGGTGCTTTGAACTTTCCTATAACGGAATATTATTTACAGTGTAAAAATGTGTCATCTTTATTTTTCAGTGTCTAAAATGTCTTAAAGTGTTTGAAAATGTATGTTTGTCAATATTGTAAAATGTTTGGTCATGAATTCAAAGTGTGCGCTGTGCATAGATTAAGAACAGTAATATTCCGGCTTGAATGCCATGATATAGAGACACTAAAATTACACAGAAAATTCATCTTAAAAAGTTTAAAATGCAAAACAATATTTAAATTATTTTGTGCTACTTTATTTTCATATATAAAAAGTTTTACTCGGTGTACATAGTACTTCCGCTTACGTGAACCCCGTAGGCAGCCATGGTAGGTCTGTGTGTTTCTAGCCTCAGTGCAGTAGTTGTAGGAGGTCTGGCGAGGTAAGACGCAGTCACGTACGCACTACAAACTTTTTGCACTGATGTAGTTTACCATAGCTCTTTATTATTATACCGGTTAACCTTTTCTCCGGTTTAATTTTTTGCTAGATAATTTCCCCAGCATTATGCTTTTGCTTAAATAAATCATTTGTGCCCTGGCAACTTTTCGAAACTTAACGAGGAGAAAGGGAGAAAGATGTTGGAGAGATTGTGAGACCCGCACAACTTGAATCAGGCGCCATCCGCCTATGCTGAAGGTGTACCATTGTAATTTCTGTATTATTGCTGTGTGCAATTTTAAGGGCTTTGTTTTTATGTATGTATTCAAGGGTATTTTTCATGTTTAATTATTTGATGGCCACATCTTTTGCGATCACGTGGTTCATAGCTGCCAAGTCGATATCTCTGCGATCCATGCAGTGTGAGGGTTTATTTGTGTAATGTCATATGATATAAAAGAGATGCCTCAACTTTACACTTAATGTTTTTAAAGGGCTTAACGGCAATGCAAGTGATGCACCAAGACATGTGTACACATAAACACACCAGTTGAATGCCTTAACGCCCTAGTGTATTCTTTTGCAGTGATTTTTCATTCTCGTGTGTAACCATCCTCACCTCCTATCATGGTGTTATTATGTATGTATGTACTTTCGTTGAACAGGACTTAATTTTAGAAACATGTGGGAATCTCCAAGGCTAGTGTAAAGAATTTTTCATGCAAGGGTGATGTCTAGAAAGCAGTTCCTCGTGGGGTGCTAGCCCACTAAGCCGGCTAGCACTCCATGTTTTTCCAGTCAGTCATAGTTCGTCTTGTGAGGGATTTAGCGCGTTATATCGCGACTCGTGTTAACTTTACTCTATGGCCATCAACGTTTTGCACAATAATTTCTTCACCAATAGACTTTATTTATTAATCCGTAACCGTTATTCATCTTCCGCCGAGACACCACCACTCGTACCACCCAGTGCTTACATCGCCTGGGTGTATTTTATTGTACAACCTAATGCATTGTGGCCTCGTGTCTGTTTATTCTTTTTAACCCACCCTGGCAGTTGTAACTCAGCAGAAAATGTAAGTTACCTCACACGAGGTGTGTAGATCTATACCTCATAAATTATGCAGTAACGCAAAATACTGCTGGTATTTATCTCAGATGCCACAAGTCCTTCTCCCGCCAATTTTGCCGTAAGCATAGACAGTGCAATGAGTGTTTTAAGTGGTCACGTGTAACAGCAACGTCGTAAGTAAAGCATCGTATGGGCGTGTGGGGAGCCTTGATATCCCACAGTGCCGCAACTTTTCCGAGGAGTGTTTCCAATCCCTGGAGGGATTATGCCGTGGTCGTCGGCCGAATGCCCTGAGGACAATGAGTCAGCTCCACCGACATCATTGAAATTATTCTGGATAATAATGTCTGGTGCCCCAGTTAACCAAAGACCCTAAACTTCCATTTTGAACATTTTCTATTTACTGCTCCTCTAACCTAACCTCAATCCTCATTTCACCACATGATACCATGTCACTACATGATTGGTATCGATGTGGTGAAGTGCCCCGGGATGGCACATGGCACGAACATCCCATGCGTAATCAAGAGGCGAATCACTGACGTGGTGGGCTGCCAATTTCCCAGCACAACTTTCCACCACCATGACATTATCAAAAATTACATGAAAAAACACAAACAGTTAAGATAGAGTGGATGAACGTCCTGAATGAAAACGAAGCATTTAAAACATTACATAAAATCACACTTGAATAATTGACGACAACCAAGTGCTCCAGTGTTATCTTATGACCATTTGTGCCACTGCAGTCAGCTATCACATTAGTGCACACAAGGGGCGAGTCGATCAGTCCGGAGTACATTGGTACTGGTCGCCGGGAACAAGTAACTTTACTGGTGACCCAAATCGGCAGTTTAACATGTTTTCCGCAAGAGGTAACTCTTGCGGGCAGCAGGTTAGCGGTCTGGCATTGCGTCAATGTGAAGCCACGTCCGTCAGGCTATATGGTACATTGGAGGGAATGTGGGGGCTGCCTGTACAACAGCGTAACACGTATCTCCAGTTTGTCGTGTGTCGGTGGGCCTGTAGGCCGAAGTATAAGGGCAGCGATAATGTGGAGTGTGTCAAAAGGCTAGCTTAGATATCTCATTTATTGTGTCTAAGACGCCACTCGTGTGGTCAGACGTTTTAGAATAAATTCCTTTGTAGGAATGCAGAATGAAGCTGGACATAGCTCGCTTTAGCATTCAGCTGCATCGCATAGATGCATACCTTAGTTGCGACGTCATAGAAAATGTGTGTTGAGAGGACGTTCCTTTATGCAACCGACTTCCTGTGTACGGCACATTTCAGTACTCTCGTCAGTACCAGATTTGGGGTGGAGTTTTTAAGGTAATTTATGTACAGTTATGCTTCATTTTTCATACAATGTTCATCCCCCATATTCATGTTTGTATAAATCATTCGTAAGGGCTGCGGCATTCCAGTGACATCATTACAAAACCTGTAAATTTAGCATTTTGAGCCACGGGAATGTCGCCAATCTGTTAATGTAGTAAACGAATTAAGAGGGTATGTAGGAATGTTATTTAACCTTTGTGTTTATTTATTAAGTGCCACAGCATAATGAGCTTACACAAATCTGAACGCACCCGCAACTTTCGCCCGCGCGAAACTGAGCATCGTTCAGAAACTGACCTTCGCCAACTGCCAGCATGCTGCTTGGGATCACGCCCTTCAGTGCGTCCCCTCGGTATCGCAACTTTTGGGTGCAAATCATCATAATAACCATAGTATAAATTCTAGAACCTGTTATTAATATTATTCTAATACCGAGGGGCCGACCGACAGTAATGTTACCGTAGGACTTAAGTGCACATCATGCACATTGTGGGAAGCAGCATCGGCAGGCCACAGTGCCGAGCCTGCATAATCTAACACAATGTTGGATTCAGATAGATATGATAAAAGTGAGTGCGATTGATTCCTGTTTTTCATTGTTCTTACCCGAGGTAATTAAGGGCATGGCATCTTTAAGGTAGAAGTTTAATCTCAGTGCGTGTGTTTAGTACTATGGGTCCTGCCCTCAATAGGCAGAGTAGATTCAGTGTTTATCAATGGCTGTGTGAGTGGACCTTTACCCTTACTCTTGTATAGTGGTGGAAACCACTATTTTAACATAAGTGCCGGGAAGTGCATGACGAACACCGCAACTTGCACGATGGCAACCTCCAGGAATCCCCGTGGCCGTTGGCCCATGACTCCAAACATTGCTCAACCGAGCTGGCACCAGGCAACACTACATCTCGCCCCTGTCTTCGGTAAGAGGCAGGGTGACCCACATCGTTCCCGAGAGGGGGCACCATCATAATAAAAGGAAATAAGAATATATGAAACAAACTTAACCACACTGTGTAAGGCACCCTAACCTCAACTTGGTGCCTTATGTTTTTCCGGTGCACAGCCTTGCACGTGGTGGGATTTGTCTACATTCATTTGCATCTGAATATTTTAATACCCAAAAGTTTTAACATAACACTTAAAAGGGAATTTAATATAAAAAGGATACTTATTTTTATTTGGCCATAATTTGGCATGTGGATATTACATTACATTACAGTAGCCATGGCCTGCAGCCGATGTAACACGAAAAACAGACTATGTCTAGTATGGGTACTGGTTAGTACTGTTCTATTTTAGAAAATATTTTATAACAAGAAAATAAAACAAATACATGCAATAAAAGGACACTGATAATACATATAAAATTATTCCACGTGCATGTAGTCTTACCATGTGCTTGTGTGGTTTAGTTTATGTTCTGTGTATTGTGCACAAAAATATGTTTATTCAAAATAAACACAAGATACCATAAAAGCACTACTAAAACCCTTCAAAATAAATATTCACACACAAGCACTGTATCGCACAGGCGATTAACACACTACGAAATATTCAATATGTGGTCGCACAGACGTCACTCTGGTTGCACACAGTAGAGCGTATTTAGGACCAGGTTGTCACATGAAATCAAATAATATATATGAAAATGGCCTGGAAAATTGCATTAATGCATTTACAACATTCATTAGCACTGTAAAGAACAAAATAATGGGAAACAAACACTGTGGGACCACGGGAACGAATGTAAACATCCTAAGCACACATTTATACAGCATGGTTATTTGAATCAAACTGAGCCATGCACACATCACACTGACTGTGCATGGTGTGGACAGTGTCGGTCAGCTGGCCGTGCAGGTTTCTCCTCCAGATGTGGTGAACAGTCTAGGGGTCAGAACGTTACACACGTCAGACAACATAGTCTGACTAACACTAGGTATGGCTACAAATTTTAAGTGTAATGTAAAATAAAATATATTTATGCTGTTGTTACATACAACTTATTTTTATTTTAGCTTACAAATAATTTAAATTATCCGATACTTTTGCCATATCAGTTAATTGCCAAATATTCGTGACCAATATAAATATGTGACGTCTGGTGATTCTAGACCAAGAGTGGTTTGAATGACGAGGATGGGAAGAGTGATTTTGATTAACTTGCCAGGGTTAGGGTGTCAGCTCGCGGTGGGAGCACGCTGGTGGTGATATTAGAGACTCGTGGGTCGTGATGGCCGACAACCATTGGCCTTCACTCATCTCGTATGTCCGATGTCTTGATGAATATTACCGATTGCGATGAAACTGCCGCCAGTCACTTACTACATCCCATACTGCTTCATCTAGTAAGGGCTGTTGGCTTCCCTTATATGCCAGCTCACCCCTGGTGGGTTACTGTGGCTACCCAACACCATTATTCCAGACATGTGGTAAAATAAAATACTATGAAAGAGGTTAAGTAAACAGGAGTGGTTATTACAATAAAATCGCTGGTTTCATACTGTCCTGTAATTGAGTGTATTTTACTTTCCCCAGTGGGGCACTTACATTTGTTATTCCACTGTTATAGCCTGGCGGGTTGTTACACTGTGAAAATGGCCATAGGGCCCAAGTGGTTAAGAAATGCATTACGCCTCACCCATATAAAAGATGGACCGAGCTGTGAGTCCATGTACTCCGGGTGACGTAAATGAAGAGGGTATGGGTAAACTAATATGAACAACAGAGAATTATATTATGATCATTTACAAAGTTGATGTGCCCAGAGCACCATGACACGGTGGTCATTTCGCAAGGTTCAGTATGCTACTAAATGGCTACTTGGCGTGGAGCTCGCGTGTTCACAGAGACTCCAGCTGATGATTTCACGTGACATGATAAACACAAAATAAATTAAATTATGTGAGCCCTGCAATGCCGATGGGACGAACACTTAAAAACCATAACGAACAAAGCAAAAGTACACACATTAAAAATATAAAAGTAATTACTCTCGTTCAACCATGCTGCGTTGCTTTGGCAACATTACCTTACTTCATGCCCATGTAAAAAATAGCAGTGTCTTTTTAGGGCCTTTCCCCAACAAAATTTATTATGTCCTTATGTGTTTTACCTTTGGCTAAATGTGCGAGTACATAGAGTAGTGATAAACACTTCTTAAATACATTTGTAATTAGACGTGATTTCGCTATGTGGCTGTGTACACCGGTTCACTTTGGTGTGTCATTGAGGAACGCAAGCCAAAAGATAAGTATTTGAATACGGTCTGTACTGTTTTTACTGGATTCAAAATATTTTTTGTATAATGAAAATATTTAAACATCTCTTAAAGAGCTTCAATACTACATAAATAATTATCAGAAGTATTACTATACATTATACGTGCGACAGTTCCTTTGTATGTGGCTATTTACAATTCACACAAGATGGTTCCTCGAATACCCAAACTTTCAAACTCTTTAAATAAATAACGTGCACTACATGGCACTCAAATTAACTAAGAAATATACAGAACTCAAAAAAAGTCTATACGTCTCGTACTTATGTGAGGTGCAAGGGAACAAAGGAGAATGTTAAACTGTTGACGTTACGCTTGGCGAAAAAAAAAATACAACACAAAAATGATAACAATATAGTGTAAACATTGGCTCTTGGTATGTGTATCTGATTTCTTGACGTATGTGAAAGTTAAATTATAATGGCGTGTCAAAATAAATATGCAAGTGGTATTTCAACTGTATGCACTAAATTAAAACCTTAATCTAACAGAATACTGACTTGTGGCAGTGCAGCAATTCATAAGAAAATAAACAACAGGATGACTACACATTACACTCACCCACAGTCTCCTATGCATGATTAAAGAGACCATGAAAAATACACTTTCTACATTCTCTTGCATAATGCTGCACAACAAAGCACACATGTGGCACTGGCTCAAGGACACAGGTGCTGCTCCGTGACGTTCCAGCTGTCACAACATGGAGAATGGCCTGAGGCCAAGACTCTGTCGACATCAAACACCCTCTCCTTTGGAGGCCATTCACTTGTGTACTCTTCAGTATTCTTTGATGCATCTCGCCGGTGGCTTAAGTGTCTCCTGTGGTTGCAGTCCATAGACACGTGGCTCTCATTGATGTGAAGGCATGAGCCTACGTAGTTTCGAACTGTCAACACATGCTCCTTTGTGTTGTTGTTTTTCCCCGAATGCATGTGTCTGTAGATTGTATACATTCGGTTCTCCATATTGTTGTTTTGATCCTGTCTGCCCATGTGGTCGTGAAACGTAAACACGCTCTTCCTATTGCTGTTTTTGTGCTACGAAATCACATGGCTGTGAACTGTCAACACACGGTGCTTGCTGCTGTTCTGTCACGAACGCACGTGGTCGCAGGAAGTAAACATTCGGTTCTCCATGTTGTTTTGATTCTGCCGACCCACATGGTCGTACTGCTCACGTTGGCGGTGATGTCTTGCAGGCTGCGGCTGTACCAGGGGCGTGTCTGCAAGCTACACAACTGGTGTGGACATTTTGTGTCGCTGCTACTGTCCTCTTGTACATGCGGGGGGCATCTTCTTGGAAAGCAGAAATCTGCAAAATGTGTTCCTGACGAGTCTCCTTTCGTTGTCTCACTTCCTGGTGTCGTTTGTGCTCCCGCCAGTGTGGCAGGCTGCTGACTTCTGAGGGGCGTCGTATTTTCTTCACGCGCGTCCTGTTTGCTGTTTGACTTTGTTGTGTTTCCCTCTGCAGCACAGTGGCGATGGGAACTGTAATTTCCCTTGTAGACATGTTAACATCGGGCGTGACAGCTTGTCATGTTCCTGATGTCCACGTATTCCTTGTGCCCATTTGTTCCATCGCAAATGCATTAACCACACAGAAACACTCGACTGATTGACACTGGATCGCGGTCACGATCATTGCAGGTCGACAAGAATGGCATTTACACTTTTCTTGCTGCCCTGTAACTCGTGGCTGCGGGTCATAATATTTAACATTCATCCCAAGAGGTGACACTCATGATGAATGAATATGTGGCCTAAACGAGTGTGTCCCATGAAGTCACGATTAGACGCAACAGCCATTGGAGGGAACACTGGGATAATCAGCACAGCATATTCCCACAGCTTTCTGATGTGCGCAATGTCGATGGGCCCCATGTCCGAATCCGGAGTGCGACGTAGCTCCAAGTAGTGTCAAAATACGGGGAATCACATTCCCACAGGAAGTGTAAAGTGGCGAGTGGCTCCCTAGCTGCATTAATTAATAGGAATAATATACCATTGAAAACGTACGTAGCTTCCCCTTTTTGATGAAATCTGTGTGTCGCTCACCCATACGCATTTATGTAATTATTAACATTACGACACATGCCGATATAAATATGTTAATTAGAAGAGTGTACATGTAATCATTTATCGAGAATCAGCGACCTGAGGCATCATTTCATTTAATATCAGCCCTGAAGTGCGGTGACATACTCGTGACGTCACATGCTTAGCCTTATTGTGGCTGCGACCTTCAAGGGTATGTCACCAATGCATATTTGTTTAGTTATTAAGTTCGGTTTTTTTCATGTTTTCGTATTTGGCGCTGGATTCGCCAAACATGCGGCGATGCCGACACAGTGTCGTTAGTCAGACTTCAGCACTCAGACAACCGGTAGGGCAGACGGTAAGCTCAGCGTACCCCCCTCGGGAATTCAATCTATGCTGCAATTTCTTTCATCGCTATAGTCAACGTATTTCAAGAACATTCAAGTTCTTTTATTTATCCAAGGGGATGTATTCCTGCATCCTTAAGTAACATACCAGAGCTTCACATGTGATATGTGTTTTTACGTATTGCTAATTTAAGACTTACACCTTACTTTCCACAGTAGTGACAACCGGCAGGTCCAGAGTGCCAGGTCCGCTTAACCAAGGGTAAGCATTTTCATGTACAGTTACATTTCATTGTACCTTTGCTGTTATAAAACTCTCGTACCATACGTAGACGTGCTTTATTGTATTAACTCTCCAGAGTTTAATCGGGTACTGCGCCCTCATAGCAGCATCAACTTTAAAGAGTGTTTTATTGTATGTTTTGTATTTATGGGGCCTCCCTCCCTCAAGCAGAGTAAATTC
Organism: Dryococelus australis; assembly: GCA_029891345.1. NCBI lineage: Eukaryota > Metazoa > Arthropoda > Insecta > Phasmatodea > Phasmatidae > Dryococelus > Dryococelus australis. The sequence goes on along the minus strand of CM057009.1, from coordinate 166,685,204 downwards.
AGTGATAAGATAGGCGTGCGAAGTGGCCGACAGCTTCGCCCCGAAGGAAATATTTTACATTCAACATTATTTAACTGACGATTAAATTATCTCTCCTTCATATTGACTGCGTATCCAGAGTTACCATAGGCCGTCTACCGTACAATCCCATTCAACGTCATTCTCTCTACCGAATTTGGCGCAAGGCACATCACCAGTTCCTGTTCTACACCTCCTCCCAAGCGGGACACAAACACATCATAGCACCTCTGGAGGCGCAACACTTCAAGCTGTCCATGGGCTTAGGGGCAAGGCGAATAAACTTCCATTATTCGCAACGTCGGCTAGCAGTGTAATGGCTCCTTCACTTTCCTCATGGCCACTTTGTTGTGGCACGTTGTTGACATGGGTGTTAGTCAGCCTAAGGGCATCGTGGTGAAAAACTGCTTTCCTGCGCACCCTCAATCGTACTTTGTTACATGTATCCCCCATCTTTCTTGTAATTACGTGGGGGCTGCTCCATTTTTCTTTAAGTCCTGCTCAGAATACATTTTGTTCTGTAGACTGGTGATGTGCTTTGATGTTTACTGATTGGCCAGGGCTGATCGATGTTGGGAGTCGAGATGACACTGGTTTACAGTGTGCTATGTAGAGCCTTTGATTTCTCTTATTGTGCATGCATGCTGCTCTTCCTAAATCTGCTCTCCTTCGGTGCTAGTGCGATCTCTTGCTCTGCCTGGGAGGGGGAGGTCACGATCTTGTAGCAGCTGGACAGGCGTCATTCCTGTGGTCTGATTCACTCATGTTCTGACGGTGAAGAGGGCAGTGGGGAGTCGTTCGGCCCATAAGGCGTGGTTTTCACCCACATGCAGATGCAACTGAGTTTTAAACTCTTGGTTGCGTCGTTTGTTTGGTTTCCACATGGATGGTAAATCGTCGTCGTATTGTGTGGCACACATACTTCGCCATGCATGGCTAGTAAATTGGGTTGCGTTATCGCTCAGTACTGTGTGTGGGTATCCCCAGTGTGCAAAGAATTCACTTTATACCATTTTCCCATGGTTCAGGTGCACGAATTTGACACAGGATATGCTTCAACCCACCTGAAGATTATGTCAGTGACGAATGTAATGAAATTTTTGCATGCCAAGGTGCATGGATAAGGACCCATCAAAGCCAGCACCACATTGTCCAATGGTTCTTGTGGGGTGAAGAGATGTTGTTTGCACCATCTGTATGTCGGCTCTTGTACCGGTTGCAGGCCATACCCGTACAAAATAGCAGACTTCGACTGACACTCCTGGCCAGTGAAAATTCTTCAGAGTGTTCCGACGTGTCTGCTCGGCAATGGTATGCCCCGAAGATTGTTGGAATGTGCATATTGCAGTACAACACTGTGGGCAGCTGCTGGCACATACATATTCCAGATGTCAGTGTTTGTGTTCGCACAGTATTCTAATGCACCATTTAACACATGCTGCTGATCGTTGATACGTTCCCATTCCGAAATCCACTATTGGGTTCCTTTGATTGGATTGGGTGGGGGGGTGGGGGGTAGGACATCCTTTGTGATACATATGTTTGCAGGTGGTACACGCTAGTGTGGCAGTCTCGTTTCTGTCGCACCAATTTTAGTGTACGCATTTCCGAAGAGTTCTCCATAGTTGTGATCGCGCTGGTTCTGTGTCGATGGGTACTAGCGAGCACGTACACAATTATGGCGGGCTTACCGGGTTGATGAAGACAGTGAATTGCTGTGGAATAAGGCAACAGGTGCACATATGTTCTGTTTTCCCATACTGATGCGAGCGAAAACGCTGTTACAAAGTTCCTGCTTTGCCTTTTCAATATCTTACCACAGCAATTGTATGGGGGTTGGGACCTGACAAATGCATGCGTTGTCACTATCCCAACCGAGAGAAAATGGATCTGGTGGCGTTGTGGCTCATAGGCATCAAACTGACTTCAGGAGAGGGTTATACGAGACCAAACGTCTAGTTGGTCATAGTCTTTTGATGTCTGGCTGGTAGACCATCGAGGAGATAGGTTATGTGTACTAGGATGAATACATATTACCATGATGATTTCGGGTGGGCGCCAGAACTCTCAGCAGAGAGCACAGTGATTGATGGGGCCATGTGGCCGACAGCCTTAAGTGGCCCCCTCGATGTACAACGTCTTAACTGAAGAATATTGTAGAATTGTAGAGAGCATGTAATCCATTCTTACAATTCCAGAAGACCCTGGGCTAGTGGAGGTAATCGGAGCTACCTCCATACACTCATTCTCATTCCTGGGACTGTTATAAGCCGCCTTACACCTTAAAAGGTTATGTCGGTACTCTTACATCGATTGAGCGACCGAGAGGTGGTCAAGCAAATAAAAGGCCGAATACTTTTGAACACCATTAATTCACTTATTTTCCCGTATTGTGCACATACATTTAAGGTCACCGTTCAAGTAGGTGAACATTAGCACTGTAAAAAGGCGGCACGAGTCCTCTATGTATTATGGTAGATTTATGCCCCAGTCATGTACAAAATGACTGTATAGAGAGTGGTTCACTCCCCAGACAACGAAGACCATAAGGTTGCAGTTATATTTACTTTAATCTATTGTCATACCACATGATTATTATAAAGAAAGTTGAAGGTCCGGGAAGACATTACAAGGTCGTCGACTTCGTGTGTTTATGGTGACTCTACTGAAGCTTCTTTGGCGCAGAGCCCGTCAATTGGCCGGGTCTCCACAACAAATCACATGACTTTCCTAACCTCATTTTTAGTCGTGCTGGTTTTTTTCGGAGCTAGAGCCCCACGAGAACCTTCCCACATCAAATAATTGTACTCATATTGATTAAAAACCCTAACAAAACATAACATACTGGTATTACAAAGCAGACAATCTGATATAAATACCTACATTTGCAGGTTAGCCAGCCACGTGCTAGCCACGTTGTCAGGTGCGGTGGCTGGTCGCTCATGAATCAGATACCAATACTGGTGAAGCCAGTATTCATTGCCATGAATATTTATTTTCCCATTTACTTTTTAAAGCTGATTATATATGTCATGTGCCACTAAATGGAGAATACTTATTATTGTACTAAACTCCTCTCATGTGTCCACATGCTGTTCTGGTTACACTAAATAGTGAATGACACAATATATAGTATTTATTTCTCACATCAAATAATTTGGCAGACTTTAGCATGCCTATGCTAAAGGCTGAGAAAATATTAGTAATGAAGAATTTGTGGCAGTTGCCCCTAAAACTAACCAACACAAAATCACTGAAAATATTCTTTGACAATCATCAACGTAAAAGGTAAAGAAAAGAATGTGGTCCTCTCTCGACCAAGTGACAATAACAACAACACTATCTGTGGAATGTCACCACGTGACATTCTGGCTGACAATCGCACACAAGTATACTACACAGCACAAAAATATTATTGTGTCTTAAAACTATACAAACCTGCACTGCTCTAGCACTTTATTGCTCGGTGAGAACACAAGCATCTTTCTTATATGACACTTCAATATTACACATTATAACCCTCAAAGGAAAATATACGTAGACATAAACAAATGCACATGGCCCGATCTACTGGGTGCCCGGGTGCACAAAGTGTACTACTTAGAACATAGCACGAACTTATCTTAACACTTGACAAATTACATAAATAAACACTGCACTGAAGAAAATTAAGACTGACCATGAAAAACTGAATATAATTACACTTTATATACTTGACCACTGATCCTAATACTTGTAGCACGTCGCACTTTCTGTCGCTACTGGTCGACGATGCTGCTGTGTATGTTGACGTGCTGCTAAACAGGTGTGGTGAACGTGCTGGCATACACTGCACACGTCAAACCCACCCCCCGTTCCCTCTGGAGGCTGTTCACTCGCCTACGCCGTCTCTTCTTCTTCACATACAGCAGCGAGCCGGTTGTCGAAGATCCTTCCAAGGCTACAAACTGTAGACACCACGCTGATGCGGTGTTGGTGTGCAGGGCGGCTGTTGCTCCCTTGCTGGCAGCGACGATGCCCTGACAGCTGCGCTTGGCACAAGAGTGTGACCACAGGTTGTGCACATGACATGCCAAATTGGAATTATTTTGAGCAGCGAGGGGAGGAAGAGAGCTCTGTTTCCTTTGTCTCGTCCCCGCAACTTTTGCTCCTCTCCGCCTGATGAGGCTGTCATGGGGGGGGGGGAGGAAGTGGGCATTCCCGGCACACTGGCTTGCTGTGCCCCTCAACCTGACTGACGTTCCTTCTGACGAACTATTTGCAGGAGATGACCATTGTCTCGATGGCGTCGCAATGCCCTTAGGTGGGGTCTGCACCTGGCGATCCTGGCTGTCCTCAGGTGGCCCCCTGGCTTGTCTGCTTTGATGGCCTAGGACGTCTGTGATTCACTTTTTGATGATCTTGCAGCACAGAGATATTGTCCCCATCTGGAGCCGTTGTAGTTGTCGAGGCGTCTGGCGTCACAGCTGTACGTATCTGCGGTGACCTACTGACAGGTAATGTTGTCAGACTTGTATCATGGTATTCGCTGGAGCCGCTGACGGCGCTGTTGCATTCGGCGTCAAAGCCGTATGCACATGTTGTGGCTCTGATAGGTGTAGCTTGTTGGGTGCTGTTATTAAGTGATGGAACTGGATGCACTGTGTTTTGGGTGCTGCAGTGAACCTTACACACGGTGTTGTTATATTCGGCGTAATGAAAATAGTGGTGTAGGGAGGGGTGTGGAATTCTCCCGCCCATCGCACCATGATGAGAAATGCTTTGTTGATGTGGCGGCATGGAAGGAGGGGAAAGGAGGGATTACTCGCCGCCCCTCTCCTGCTGCATGACCAATCGATGACTGGGCCGAATGTAAACAAATGTATGTGGCGATAAATGCACATATTGTCAACGCTAAAAATAGGCATGATTGATAATTAAATGTTGTCTTGCCAAGAATGTTAATTGCTTTTAACTGTCACCTTGTTTAAGTGCTGATTTGAGGCCCTTGTGGCCTGAATACTAATTTAATTTTGATGCATAGGTGTGTGCGTTGTGGCCGCGCGAGATGCGAACGCTGTTTACATACTATGCATGGTCCACTCAACTCACACTGTTCAGTTGCACTGCGGCGCACAATTTTACATAACTCTCTACTCGATCATTGCCTGTCTTTTCGCGATGGGCGGTTCACTCCATGGACAACGAAGACCAAAAGGTTCCAGTTACATTAACTTTAAACTATTGATATACTACATGATTATTACAAAGAAAATTGAAGGTCTGGGGAGGACACTACACACACATCTTCTGTGCTAGAGCATGGCAAATCTACTAAAGATTCCTTGGTGTGGAGCCCGCTATTGAACAGGTCTCCGCAACAAGTCGCATGACTTGTTGTAGACATGTAAACATTTATGTTATAAAAATGAAAGGAATGATGATGGCGTCAATGAACAGGTGAGACAGAAAAACCTTTACACTAATTTCTTGTTAACAGTTAAACATAAAAAATATATATAAATAAATATTTGTCGGTGACAGTGTTGACAAAACTTTCCTAACCTCTCTTTTAGTGATGCTGGTTTTCGGGTCTGGAGCCCTGCGAGTACCTTCCCCCTTCAAAATGATTGTACACATATTAATTATAAACCCTAACAAAACATAACATACTGGTATTACACAACAGACACTCTTATATTAAAATACGCACATTTACCGGTTAACCAGTCACATGATAGCCACACTGCCGGGTGCGGTGGCTGATCGCCGATAAACAAGTTCACAATACCGGCGAAGCCAGTATACACTGCCATAAATATTTATTTTCACATTTACTTATTAAAACTGATTTAGTATGGCATGTGCCACTAAAAAGAGAATAATTATAATTGTACTAATCTCCTCTGTTGTGTCCACATGTTGTTCTGGTTATGCTAAGCGGTGCCCCTAGCAGGAGACATGACACTATATATTATTATTAATTTTGACACCAGGTGGGGTGCCTCCATGGCGTGGAGAAATGAAAAGGGGATTTTTAGTTGAAAATATGGAAAATAGGTTAGGTATTGCCAGGAGCAAGGCATCATCAAAGGCGGTGCCGAAGTTGGAGAGCTGACTCTTGTTGAAGCTCCGGGTCATGCGACCAACAACCAATGCCAGCCTTTCCTGCTCCTTGTAGAATTATTAATAAAATTACTTATGGAAATTTTCGTGGACTTTTAGGGCGGCCCACACACCGCTTCGATTAAATACATTGACTTGGAAACATTGCATACAGAACACTCTTGGAATTTGAAATGTAAAATAAACACTTCAGAAATGGTGGGAAATGAAGGTCCTGTGGCCTTATGCACCAAAAGGTGTAGATGGAATTAAACACGCACAGTTCCAGTGACATTATTTATTCGTTATGAGACTACACACATTTCAATGATAGTAACTTTACTTTTGGCACCGAACTTCACCGGTCGATAGCGGCATTACAGATAAAAGCTACGTGGGCTACACAATAATTATTTAAGAACTAAGCTCCCGGTGACATTGCTAAACCAACTGGGAGAGGAGGCCTGAAGTTCCGGGTGGTTGAAATGTAAAAGGTTCCACAATATTACAATCTATTGCAGTTAGATTGATAGGTAACAAATATTGCATTCTACCTGGCATGCGCAGTGCGAGACATGAATGATGATTCGACTCACCCCTCCAGTTACTGAGCGCTGACTGACTTTGCATGAGGGTGCGAGAGCCGGCGTTGGCAAGCCCGCACACCACGTGGCACTACTTTCTGATACACAGTACCATAAAACTTACTTTTGTCAAACCTAGCAGCAGGAGGCACACAATTAATTCAAATAGACTGTAGGAACACAATAAACCCTTAATACACGTTAATGAATTAGGTGAAAGCATCCACCGGGTGAGTTTGCTGCGGCCTTCACACTTGTTTGAAGCCACACCAGGCACATGTTGTCAGTGCGCAGGGTGAAGCACAGGTATTCTAGATACACCTGGTATCTCTTAATCGCCCAGACCACAGCTAAACACTCACGCTCATTTACATCATAGCGCCATGCGGTTGCTCATATCTTGGGACTGGAAATGTCTATGATTTGTTTCTCTTCCGCCTCCATGCACTGGTACAATAATGCGTCAATGCCTTGCTGGCTCGCATCTGTTTTAAAGGTACATGTGGTGCATGAGGTCGTGTCGAGCTAAAGTGGGATATGCTTTTAAGCTTGCTTTGATTGCTTGGAACGCTTCGTTGCTTCCTTCCCCCACATGAACCTCTTCTGCAGTGAGAGCAAGTACATTAACGGCACAGCTATTGTGGCAAAGTCTTTGATATGTTTGGGCAGCCAGTTCAATATGCCAAAGAATGTTCCCAGCTATTTGTGCGTACGTGGAGGAGCGTGCACATCGATAACACTTAACTGCTCTGGCGTGAGCATATTTCCAGATTTTTTCGACAATATAGCCTAGGAATTCTATACTCATCTGACCGAGGTAGCATTTGTAGGCACAATAGGTTAGTCCATTTATAGTGATGCGTTCTAAGACGATTGACAGATGGTGTAAGTGTTTTTCCCACGTCTCTTACCACACGACCATGTCGTCGAGATACGCGAGCATGAAGTCTCCGATTTTGTCGTCTAGTACTCTCACCATCATAGACTGGAAAGTGGTAGGTGTGCACTTGAAACCAAAGTTCATTTGCGCAAAACTGGAAACACCGGCCATCCAGTATCATGAATAATGTTTTCTCACAATCCTATTGCTAGACGGGAATCTGCCAATAGCCGCTGTGTAAATCCAGGGATGACAAGATTTTTGCATTTCCTAGGGTGCTCAAGACATGCTTAAAACTGATGTATGGTGGAAGAGGTGCGACGTGTCACTTTGTTAATTGCCCAAAATGACCCATCTTTCTTGGACGCCAGCATTACTGCGGAATTATACCTGCTGCGTGTGAGCTCAATCACACCATCTCTTAACATTTCCTGTACTTGTTCCTGTATTACCTTAGTTTGGTGAGGAAGGTAACTGCGTGGGCCACAGTAGATAGGCTCGTCCTGTGTTAAAGGGATTTCGTGTTCTGCAACTGTTGTTCTGCACAGTATGTTATGCTTGCCTATAACTCCTATGCTTTCCGTCAGTAAGTGCTGAAAACCTGCCTGGCATTATGGCAGAATATTATGCTGGAAATCATTCAACTGCACATCTGGTGTGCTATCTGTTGGCCTACGGTCGATGTTGTGTGCAGTCCGCCTCTTCTTAGTGCCAAAATGAATATGCCTAGCTGCTGTCTCTACTATTGTGTTCTGTTCATTCAACCAGGGGATTTCCAGAATAGCATCTTCGGCAATATCGGCGGTTATTATTGCCTGTGTCCTTGTCTCAATATCGCGTATTCTGACAGTAATGTCCACACGTCCCATGACTGCAGCACTCTCTGCCCTGTAGCTAAACAGATCAATGTTCCCGTTGGGGTTACGTCATGTTTGTTTACAAACTGCAGCTGGACAAAATTGTGAGACACAGCGGTGTCTATCAATGCATGGCATTGTTTACCGTTTACACTAACAACGATCCTGATGAACTGGACATTGCCCTCACTCACCTGGTTGATAAATGCCTGTTATGGGGTTATATCCGGGTGACTGGGATACATAGTGCATCAGGTGACCTTACACATGCTTTCTGTTTCCCTGCTGTTGTGGGTTCCCGCCTTGCTATTTACACCCATTTGGGTTATTCCGACACTCGCTCTGCCAGTGGTACTGTTCACCTTCGCAAAAGCAATACGGAACTCGCGACGGTTGGCTTTTGTCCCATTTCACGAACTGTTTTACACCTGATTTTCCCACGTGATTTACACTGTGATGTATCTGTCCGTCCCGATTGTCAGTGGTGGATTTTCCCCCAGTGGCACCAAACTGTCCCAATTTAAGATTTTCCGTACTCTCTTCCCATGTGTTTTCACCACTGCCACTTTTCCCGTGGCACCATCATGCAGTGCTGGTCTCGTGATGTGGTTGTGGTGCGCTATGTTCTAGGATCAGTGCAGCTCTCATCAGCTCCTCTACTTCATTGTTGAGTAGCAGTACTAATGCTGTGCGGAACTCCGGCCGTGCTGTTACTGCTACAACTTCCAGCTGGTCTCGTTCTGGGTGGAACCAGTGGATGAGATGCAGTTTTCAGGTTATGAAGGCTGACAGTGGCTCGTTTTTTTGTTGTTCCTGCAATGTGAGCTTACTCTGAGCTTATATAGAGCCGAACGGCCCTCTGAAGCGATACTGGTTTGCTTGCAGAAATTCCAACCATGTAGTGGATAACAGACTTCCACCATTTTCATGCTCCATTTGGCAGTTGACGTCCAATACAAGTAGGCCACTCATCTTCATGTACTCTGTACCGCTGCAGGCATGACTGGCAGTCTTGCAAGAAGGCTGTAGACTCCTCGCTTGGTTCTCTGGAGAAAGTTGGTAAATTTTGAAATTTGCTGGGAGTAGACCTGGGTAGTATACCACTGGACTGTTGTGTTACACTTGCTGTAACCTCTGGTGGCAGAGCACTGTAGTAGGGCCAGCTGTAGGCCGCATTCTGTCCATATTGCTGTGGTTGTTGTGTAATTATTGTTGTTGATTGCATGATAATGGGAAAGGAGATAATGGGATGGATAGTTGCAGGTTGTTGGAATTATGGTGGTTGGAGGTAGTTGTTGATAGGCCGGACTGGGAAAGCTGGTTTTGTCAGGTTGGGCAGGAATGGTGTTGAATGGCTGATCGGCGCTGTCGCTTGGAGAGGAAATGCTTGCATGGTCCCTTGGCCGCACAGTCTCTGCATGTGAACTGCCTCCGCTCTGGTTGTTGATACATTCTCGTGCAGTACTCCACTGTTTATGAATTTTTTCCCCGCAGCTATAGCACTGACATATCGCTCCTCCCGCTACTCCAACACATCCTTCTCACCCGCATGTAACCACGATTTGTTGTAATTCCATAACAATACTGTTCCAGTAATTCACTGTTCCGTTTGGTCGGCCTGCATCTCTGCATATATGTTTCATTAGTACATTAGTCCTGAAAGAGTTGCGGTTTCTGTACTCGGCACTGCGTTCACGTGAGAATTGAAGTGCCATGTCCCGTACATGTGATGCTGGCACACCAACTGTGTCAGTTGTGAATTGTGAGATTTTGCATTTGTATGCCGAAATGTTCGTTTGGTTCCTTAATTTCGAATTTCAATATCTGCAGTTCAATGTTCATCATGTGGTTGTTTGGGGCGTGGATGGTCATTGGGCTGGACTCACGTGAACAATCACACAGCTGATAATTTCATTCCAGTTTCGCACCTGTACCAAGTTGCATGACTCGTAAGCATATTGCACACCATAGTGCCGTTGCACTAGCAGGTGACCGGCCAGCCATGGTAGGTTTTGTTTGCAACCTCATGAGAATGGAAGCACAGAGTGCAGATGCACGGCTGTCCTGCATGGCACAGGTAGGGATCAATGGTCATCGGACGCTCAGATGACCATTGGTGGGTGCAGAGCAGTTCGTGCAGGAGGGAGGAGAGGTTGGCATTTCTCCTTCATACCTTTCTTTCCTCCTTCCCTCCGCAGTGTATAGAAGGTGGAGGGGGTGGATGGTGTGTGCGCAGCCCCCTTTGTCCTCCTGGCATGCCAAGGTGGCGCGGCTGACGTCATGCCAGGCACAAGATGGTTCTCTTCCTCCACTTCTTCTTCCTTGTGCTGTCCCTTGTCCATAACAGCTGCTACATCCTTGATTTTGTGCGTTTTCTGACTGGCACCACGCGGTTGTTGTTGCACCTTCTGTGTTGTTGTCCTGAAGTCCCCACATTGTTGGTATCAGTATAGGAGTTAGGATATCTTGTGTAATTTAATAGATTTGGAATATTGAGGTTTAGGAGAGTTTAGCAGCAAAAATTCAATATTTGCCGAAAGTTGGCAGAAAGGTATGGCATCTAAGTTGGGTGCAATTCTGACACTAGGTGTGGTGCCTCCATGGTCTGGAGAAATTAAAAGGAGATTTTTAGTGGAAAATATGGTAATTAGGTTAGGTATTGCCTGGTGCCAGGCATCGTCAGATGCGGTGCCCAAGTTGGAGAGCTGACTCTGTTTGAATTTCGGGGTTGTTCCGCCGAGGACAAATGCTAGGCTTTCCTGCTCCTTGTAGAATGATTAATAAAAACACCTATGGAAATCCTCGTGGACTACACACCTGCTGGATAAAATACTTTGACTTGAAAACATTGCATACAGAATACTCGTGGAATTTAACACGTAAATAAACACTTCACAAATAGCAGAAAATAAGGGTCCCGCGCCTTTATGCACCCTAAGGCATAGATGAAAATTAAGCACACACAGTTTCAGTGACATTATTTATTTGTCATAACTCTACACACTTTTCAATGAAAGTAACTTTACATTTGGCACCGAACTTCACCGGTTGGCAGCGTTAATACAGATAAAAGCCACATGGCAACACAATAATTATGTGAGAATTGAGCCCCTGGTGGCAATGCTAAACCAACCGGGAGAGGAGATGTGAAGTTCAGGGTGGTTAAAACGTAAAAGGTTCCAGAATATTACATTCTATTGCAGATAATATGATTGGTAACAAATATTTAATTCCACCTGAGCACGCGCAGTGTGAGACACGACGACGCGACTCACCCCTCTAGTTGCTGAGCGCTGACTGACTTGGTGCGAGGGCGCGAGAGTCGGCTTTGGGGGCCCGCACCCCACACGACACTACTTTCTGATTCACAATACCATAAAACTTACTTTAGGTCAAACCCGGGGGCAGGAGGCACACAATTATTAACATAGACTGTAGAAAAACAATAAACGCTTAATACACGTTAATGGACTAGGTGAAAGTGATACACATGAAATTTAAACAAACAACAAACAGAGAGAACACTAATGAAAATGGGTATGCATCAAGACTGGCTTTGATCTGCATGTATTTCTCAGTCTCGCAATATGCTTGCATTTTGCATGAACACTTAAATAATTATATTACGTTCACACAATAGGCACTACTTACATATCACTCTGCTACGAGGAGTCATTCCCTGACTGAACACACCAACACACAAGTTACACAGAACTGCCCCTCTACTACCCTGGTAAGCCCTATTCTACTCTGCACTGTCCTACACTACTTGGAACTAATCACCAACACTGCACATTAAGGCACTATGGGTAGAGAGTGCATCTTGTCGGCTCAGGTCCCTCGCCACGGTAGGCAAACGGCCTAGGGAGGAGGCTGTGGACTGCATCAATTTCTTACGTTAAATGATGTAGCAGACTTCGGCATGCCTATGTCAAAGCCTGCAAAAATATTAGTTACAAAACATATGTGGCAGTCGCCCCTAAAACTAACAAACACAAACACTGAAAATATTCCCTGACAAACATCAACTTAAGAATCAAATAAGAGCACGTTGTATCCCCTCGACCACGTGACAATAACAACAACACTGCCTATGAAATGTCACCACGTGGCAATCTGGCTGATAATCGCACACAACTATACTACACAACACAAAACAATTACCCTGACTTAAAACTGTACAAACCTGCACTGATGTAGCACTTAAGTGCACAGTGGGAACACAATCATCTTTATTACATGACACTTCAATAACAAATATTGTAACCCTCAAAGAAAAACATATCTATACATAAACAATTCATGTGGCACTTCTACTGGGTGTACAAGTGCACAATGTGCAGTACGTAGAATGCAGCATGAACTTACCTTGACACTTAACAAATTACATAAACAAACACTGCACTGAAGAAAATCCAGAATGACCATGAAAACAAATCACAGTTACTCTTTATACACTTGAGCATTAATACTAACATTTGTAGCACGTGGCACTGTGTGGCGCTACAGCTCGACGATGCTGCTGTGTAGGTTGACATGCTGCTAAACAGGCACGGTGAATGGGCTGACGTGCACTGCACATGTCAGGACGCACAATGAAGCCAGTCTCCCGTTTGTGCTCCGTAAATCGAAACATCCTTTGTCGAGCACACTATGCAGTTGATGCAGTAAGAATGTTGTGATTTATTCTGCCGGACAACATGTCCATGGCTCGTGGCTGACACCTATATGCACGGGGTGGTAGGGGTGGTCCTACCGGCATGATGTTGATGGAGGAGGTGGAAGGTGGTAACTTCCCCTCAGCACTGACTGTCCAAGATGGCTGCCCTACATGACCAAGCTCAGCACGTGATGACGAGACGAACTGCTCTAAATGGCGGCTGACAATGGCATTTTTTGCACTATTTTCCCTGTTTGCATTTTCCTGGACTTTCCTGTAGCTTTTCCACGTTGTGTTGATCCACGTTTCTTGCTGAGTGGTAAGAAACTCCACCAGTAGCGGGAATAGTGAGCAAGGCTCAAAGGAAAAAGGTTATGGATACCAATGGGGTCGCATGTGGTATACAGGATGATGATAGTGTGTCAGGCTCGAGGAGGCCACACACAACGAGTTAAGATTGAACAGACTAAAGATTTATTGCGAGCCCACTATTTGGAAACCAATCCCCCCCCCCCAGATGGCAGAGGGTGTTGAACAGCTACGATGTATAGTCCTGGAGCGGCACTAAGCAGAAGGCTACAAGAACCAGTGTCTGGAGTAGCTCCAGGCAGAACTGCAACCTACACTTCTTCAGATATTTGGTGAGCATAATTCTGGCAAGGCATTATGGGGACATCCCAGTCCTCGAGGTACCATTAGTAATATACTTCAATAATATGCTGGCATGGTTAGGGATTAACTGCATGTCGTGTTCTTGTAATTGTCGACAGTAAACTAAAGTAGTTGTATCTTGTTATATAATTGTTACTAAAGTAATGTACAGTGCGAGAAGAAAGTTAATGTATTAATTGTATAACTAGAATCTACCTTACTTATTGAACAGCCAACTGTAGTTACCAACCCCCCTGTAGGCCCTGATCCTAAGTGTTGTGATGTATGGTAAAGTGTAAGAGATACAAGATATTAAGAGTTGAGGAAAGGGGATTACTACACTGGTGGAGGCGCCTCGTGTTTCCACCTCGCGTTTATGCGAGTAAGCTCACATTAATTAGCATTTCAATTGCATTTTGTGGATCCCGATTTTGTTATTCCTTGTGCTTTCATTTTTATTATTAAATCCTTATTACAGTATTTCTTATTGTCAGCAGTGTTCATCAGTCAAGTATAGAACAAAACAAACCAGCATGAGTGCGAAACAGCTATCAACTTCCCGTGGTCAAGGCAAGCACGCTGTAAATTTCATTGAGGCAGGTCAGTATGCACCAGCACAAAGCAGCATAATGCACGCGTAGGCGACCTTCCCAACCATGATGTACGACATCATGGCGCCTGTCCCACTCCTGCTCGAAATACTTCTCTGCTTCTTCATATTTAATGTATGTTCTCTGCTTGTAATTGCATGTGGGACAACCTGTTTCCATTGTAAGCGAGAAACACTCCACTTGTTTATGTGTGTTTTAGGAGTCCTTTACGAACTCTTGTTTTATTTGTAGTTTGCATTAATTATAAGTTACACTAAGTGCATGGAGATTACACATATAGCACACACTACACCCACCGCTGAAGTATAATTTTTACATGTTAATATATAGAGAAGTGTGTCATTAGTAGTAAACGTGAGAAGGAGTGTCAGAAAACCAACCCCCCCCCCCAGCTAGAGTAGACAAACCCCTCCTGCCCATGCAAAATTATTTTAGAAAATATAGTGGCAGTACATGTATAAATTCCTTCTACAGTGTAAAGTATAAGTATTACTTTAAAGGCATTAGGGTGCATTACTGTTAAAAATTTGAAGCCACTACGTGCGATGGCTATAATATCATATCTATTACAAAAAATGGTACGCAATAGGGCACAGAATACAGTTTCGTGAACGTACACAGGCAAAACCAAATTAAAATATTAAACAACCCAGTTTCTACGAACGCCATATGTTAGGTTCACAGGTGGCCACGTGAAGCAAATAGATCACACAGCAAAGTCAAGGTCGTGCATGCATTTGCCAGCTGCCATATTGCACTCCATCTATTATCAGAGTATCCACTAATTTCGCTCACATTACTGTTATATCGGGAATTAACCGACATTAATCGTTTCTCACCTGAGTGTAGAAACAAGAACATGCATGTCACAGGAACTGAAAGCGACATTGCGGACACAAATTATGCCAGTATGGAGACTTCCGGTCAGTATAAGGGTCGTACACTTGCCTGAACGAGGAGCCACAGGAACTGTGAAATTAGGCCCCATAGTAAAATGGAGAAATTGAATTAGAAAGTGCAATAGGGGAAGACAAAGATTATTACTAGGTTAAGGAATAATATGTTGCCACTATAGATTATCAGAATTCGACCCCATCCGCTTCCCCCTAGCCTGTTTGCCCACCGTCGCTGACAGCCGTTGCAACTACCAGCACTCTATGTGGTGTTCGTGGGCACTGGTGGTATAGTGTCCCGCAGCAGTCGAATCGCGAAGACCTCAGTTACGAGTGCGGCAAGGGATCAAAGAGAGCGCACGTGATGTGAACAGGTAGAAAAGTGCAAGTGCCGAACAAGCTACATGCACCCCCAAGCACAAGTGTTAAAGGAAGATCCTGCAAAATTGGTCGTATGTGAAATAAGGTTTAATTAAGAAACACTTAAGGTCTCCCGTTCACGAAACGGCAAGGTAAGGAGCCCTATAATATTTCGATGCGCCGCGGGCTTTAATTCCATAAATTCAAGGAACGTGGATGTGTTTTATGAAAGTTTGGGTGTGTAAGAAAATAGTCAGCGTGGCTGGCCTGCCTGCCAAACCTCGGCCAGCACGCCACGCGGAACAGTTAGTCATACCATGGCATCTCGAGGAGTGGGACATGCTGACCGATGGAGTCGCGTTTCACGCGCTGGGGTGGTGTTTCATTTTTGTTCACTAATCACTTCACAGCAATAGACATTAATTTACTGGAACCTTTGTGTACCTCGTACCTGCCCAAGATTCTCCACTCCTCCCTTCCCATTGAATAGTATTGCCTGGGAAGGCTTACGTTTTCATGTAAATTCTTTGTCGCGTTCGGGCCATTGTACAGTGTCACCCTGTGGGTGGGTTAAGCACGGCACGATATATAAGTTGCTTGCTGGAGGAGGTATTAAAAAATTTAAAATGGTGTGCATTCTCATTCGGGTTGCCTATGGGCCATTGGGGCGTGGGCCCCCACCTTTCCAGCCAATCATTAAAGGTCTTGTACCAGTGTTGTGTATTATCCTTCAGTGTTTTTATAGACGTATAACTAATTATAGATGTGTGAGTCTCCCCAAGATCTCACTGTGCATGGTTTTAGTAACATAACTGTTTTTGGTTTTAATCGCGATGGTAGGATCACCAGGATGACACAACGTGTAGGTCGTCGGCACATGACCCGCAGAGGAGAAGAGTATGCTCTTTACTAGCTAGTTGGTATTTCGCTTAAAATACCTGGTGCCTGTCATCTACAAATTGAAGAGTTGGTGATAATCTACGGAACATTTAACTGTCCCACTCATAACCTTAATGAACACCACTTTGCTCCACTACCTTGCCATCAAATGGCTTTCCCAACTTAGGGGTATATCCTAACACCAAAATTCCTTTTCAAAATCCAAGTTGAATTTTTCTCTAACTTGTCTGCAATTTTCTACAACCAGAAACTGCCCGTTTCTGCTTTCCCTGACCTACACCAATGCCAAGGAAGCATGAACATCCACTGTGCACATATGGAGCAATGGGATGCCATTGCGACGCCCCAGGATGCCAGATAGCCGATGCACATGGCATAAGGGAAAAGCATACGCAATCTGCAAGGACACTGCTTTTACCACCACCACAAAGGAGAAAGCAGAAGACCAGGGATAGCTGTCATCTTGGTGCACCATGAGGTCAGCCAGCTTGTGCCACCCAAGTGCGGAACAGACAATTCCTCCCCCTCCTCCCGCCTTGTGAATGCTTGAGGAGGACGAAGGAGGAAAAGAAATGAAAGAAGGCAGAAAAAAATGTCACCTCCCTCTCACACTACCCGCTCCTGTGCCGAACAGCTGTGTGCGCCCAACGTGCATTGGCCTTTCCCTTGTGCCATACCGAGGAGGACAGTCATGCCTAGACATCACCCGTGCTGCGCCGAGCATAGGCTGCTACCGACTATGCTTCCACGTTTCGCGCATCGCCACCAACTCTCTTGCGACCACATGGACTTGTATACAAACACGATGGCTGGCCGGACCAGTAGTGACTCCATCGAGTTTCTTTATATGCAGTGCTTGCGACCACAACCACAGGAATTTATTGCAAAATATGGGCGTGGCACTACATACTGTAAGTGTGCAAGGCAATCCAGCGCAATCATCCACATCGGGAACAACCGCGAAAGAGAAGAACGAGTGAAGAGTGAACTAGAAACTTTGGAAACAGAATTCAACATTGAAATTTCGGACAACCAAACAACAAATTGGTGCCATCACATGCTCTGCCCAGATCGGTACACGTTCTTATTAAATTGCCAACTGTGTAGTAACCGTTATCATACAGAGTGTTGTAATGGAAACGAGTTGCAAACAATTAAAGGGCTAATGTTTTCTTGTAAGCAGTGCAGTACACAACCTTACCCCACAAGCAGGTCACGTATAATTGGGCCACGTTCTTTGGCGAGTCACAAAGAATAAACACATGCGACCATAATGGATGTACTGGGAATTCTGATGGAAAAATAAGCAGTTATGACAAATACAACATTAGGGTCCATCTACAGGTCAAACGGAGACCGAATGGCAAACAAACAGTGAGGGAAAGTTCAAGTGTGGAAACTGCACTGTCAAAGAGAAAGCCACACCTTCTGAAGTACCCGATGTTCAGAACATGTCTTTGGTACCGCCCAGGACGATTGTACCCGAGTCACAACCACTGCTTGTAACTACACTTCTGTACCAATCTTTACCGCCAATACCTAATACACCCTATGTTCCACACCTGCAACCATATTATTCCCCACCAATGTACAATCCCCATTTTCCAGCTGTATTGCCAACCAAACAGAACCAATTCCTTCCTCAATGCCTCTTCCAAATTTACCAACAGATGTAAACAGAACCACGAAGGCTATGCCCAGTTTTACCAATCGCACTGACGTACAATGTCGACCAATGCATACGAGGTTCCAGACACTGCCAACCTTTTCCGGCCAACTGAATGTGGATCCATCTGCCTTTGTAGAAGATTGCACGATGTGCCTGCAGAGGTACGGGATGTCGGAAGATGAATGGCCCAGATGCGCTGGGAAGCAGTTAGAAGGAGACACACTGCAATGGTGGCGATCGATTAACCATTACGGACTCAGTTGGGAAGAGATCATTCACATGTTTCAGTGCTGCTTCGGAGGTACGTTCTCCTAGATACAAGCTCAAAGCAAACTCACGCTCCAGGAACTACAGCAGGGCAAAACATCAACAGCATTCGTCAACAAGAAAACACACCTGGTACGAAGATTCCATCCTGGATTAAGTAAACGGGAAGTTCTCGAAGTGATAGCAGAGACAGTGCTACCAGGGTACAGACCAGCCTTAGTTCCAATACTAAACAGCGGCTTCACAGAGTTCATGCGTGCCGCCATCATGCTCGAACGAAACACTAGTATTCCGTGATGCGAATAGAGAGATACCTGGGCGCGCCAAGGACTTCACGAGTTCGGGAACTTCCACGGCGATAACAACAGGACAAACAGACAGAACTTTGAACCACAATGGCCGGAACAGCAGCGAGTTAATCAAGTGAGCAATTTCCAACCCCGTGCATGAGGTGGCGGGAACAGGCCGAATGTGAATTAGTACAGTAATGCGAACCGGTCTGTTAAGTGGGACTGTACGAGACCACCTCTGATGACATGCCAGTATTGCCCAGGATGGCAGCTCCATTGGCATGCCGATTGCCCGGGAAACCAGAATCGGAAACAGCAGAACAACTGCAGTGGAAACGCCCACCAACAACTGTACAGAAGTGAAGACCTGCAGGGAAACGGGTTGTAGGGGTAGAGCCAACAACCGCGAACTTTACCCCTCCTTGCAGCACCAGCACAGTGGTTTATGCCACAATAAGCCCTAATTTCCAAGGTCAGTAGCCAGGGTGCAAAATTGATTCATGTAATTGTCTATGTAAATGGTATTTTGTGTCATGCCCTTGTCGACACGGCTGCATCGCACAACATTTGTTACCCTCATTTTGTCAACAAGCGTTACATGGAAACCATAACTACAGCAGTAATTACGAGTGAAATTAATGAAGATGTTATTTTAAGAGTACCATGGCTCTCAGAGCAAAGCACAATAGTTGAACCAGCCGAACGATGCATCCACTTAGGAGTGAAGGAAAGACAAACAGTTAAATGTAGACAGCTATAGCCATGAACGTGTGCCTATAGTAAAATTAACAGAATTTGAACATGACCTACTCACAGTGCACGAAGCTGCATTTCAGCGCTTGCTAGATGAACATAAACTTGTTTTCGCAAACCATGATGCATTACACAGGACAACTGTGGTAGACCACACTATACCGTTGACTCAGGAAGAACCGATCTTCAGTAGCCCTCACAGCTATTTGCCTCACCAAGCTAAAATAATAAGACAGCATATATCCGAGATGCTTGCAGACGGGGTAATCGAACCATTTGGGAGCCGGTATAATTCGGCCATAACTCTCGCTCCGAAAAAGGATGGGACCTGGAGGTTCTGCGTGGACTTCACACCCATCAACCAGGTGACGTGCAGTAATATCTCGTCCTATATAAGTGTCAAAGACGCCCTTAGCTCACTCGGAAGGGCCAGAATCATGTCGTCGCTCGATTTGTGAAGTGGCTACTGGCAAATACCAGTACGTCAGGAGGAATGGGAAAAGGCTGCCTTTACCACCCCGAACGACCGACGATATTAGTTCTTTGTCATGCCTTTTGTTCTAAAGTGCATCCCCACAACATTCCAGAGGATGATGGTACGGGTCTTCGATGGTATGATAGGCGAATCTACATTCGCCTACCTCGACGACGTAGTCATATGGTCGTAGATGTGAGAGGAACATCTAAAACACCTGTTACTTGTACTCAAGAGATTAGAGAGAAATGGATTAACGTGTGCTATTAAGACATGCCGGCTTGGTAAGAGTGATCAAGTGTTACTAGGCCACATGGCGAACGAGCAAGGAAATCGACCAAACCCCGAAAGCTGGTTCTGATTGAGATTCAGGCACCTCTACCATGTACATGTAAACATCTATGTAAATTCTTTGGCCTAATCAATTGGTTATGTGAACACATACAGGACTTTGCAGTCATCACCACACCCCTCACAGACCTGCTATCTCCAAAAGTTGTACGTGTGGCGCAGCGAACAGGAAACTACCCTTTTTCAGATCAAAGAAAAGTTCCGAGAATATCCTGCTCTAGCATGGTACGATTCAGCAAGACACATTTACCTACAGACCAATGCCAGCTGGGTTTGGGCGCCATGCTCTACCAGTATGGCGGCACAAGTGGGAGAAGGGTAATAGACTTTGCGAGTGCGAAATTGGGAATTGCCGAATGTAGATATGATGTCAATGAAAGAGAATGTCTTGCCTTGATATGGACGATATGAAAGTATAGGCCATATGTTGAATACCGTAGGTTCACTTTTCGAACCGATAATCACTGCCAAGTATGGCTCAACAACATACAGGAAGCTAGGAGCAAACTTACGAGATGGGCGCGTTTGCTGCAAGCTTACGATTCGGCTATTGAACAAATACCAGGAAAGGAGAACGAGCTAGTGGACATGTTGTCACAGACGCCATAAGCAAGAGTAGCAGTCACTGACGATGTTGAATGGGAGGAGGTGTTACTTCCCATTACTACAGAACCGGTTACAGAGGCAAACGTAAACAGGATAACAGTAAGTGAGAACGACCAACTGATAGCAGATTTGTACCACGATGTAGTGATAGCACAGGAAACTTGTGAGTTTGTGAGAGAGAAGAAATAGCGATGTGAAAAAGAACACGTGGATGGATGAAGATGTGTATAAGGGCATACTGAGACGTGCTCACCGCGAGACAATACAAAATGGAGACTGTATTTACCACCTAGTCACAGGGAAAAAGTGTTTGAACACGCTCATGGGAGCATAATGGCAGGCACCCAGGAGCCGAGCAGATGGTTAAGAAAATTTTCTAACAGTTTTTTTTGGCCTGGTGCCACTCATTATGTCAGAAATCGGGTACGCAGATGCCACAAATGTAATTTGTTCAAAATCCGGTGGTCAGACGGCAACCAATAGCAGCCAAGGCAGCCTAAAACACCATTTGAAACGGTCTGTTTAGATCTCACGGGGCCTTATCCGAAGTCAGCCGGTAGAAGACGATTCATATTAGTAGTAACAGACAGCTTTTCGAGATGGATCGAAGCTTAGCCGGTAAACGGTGCAAGGACCAGCCAAATAGCGAAATGCATGGAAACTGAATTTATCACATGCTTGGGATATCAGAGAGAGTTACTTATGGACAACGGATCCCAATTTACTGGAAAAGGATGGCGTGAACTTTGTACGAACTGGGGAGTGCGGCACATAAAAACTGCTATTTACCATCCCCGCGCGAACCCCACAGAGAATCGCAACCAGGAGTTGAAGTCACAACTCCGGCTTCATGTGGTTGAGTACCATAACAGTTGGGCCGAATACCGGGCTGCCACACTCTTTACGCTCAGGCGAAGGGTAAATGCCGCGACTGGACAAACTCCGGCACAAGTCCTGCTAGGAAGAAATATCACACTGCCGAGCGAGATAAATTGTCTGTGTGTGTGAGATAGAGAGAGAGAGAGAGAGAGAAGTGAGACAGAAACAGGTGGCACTTAAGACGAGAGGCGCAGGAACCATTATCGCGAACAACATGATCGGCAGGTGAGATATCCGAATCGCTGATTGCCAGAAACCAAACGACATCCGGGCTCATCCGCAGTCCGCGGCCGGCAAGAATTTTTGCGCAGGACTGGCACAACGCTGGACAGGGCCTTACCAAGTTGTAAAGACCTTGGGCCCGACCACATGCCTAGTCAGGATGGGCCGCAAGATGCTAAGTATCCACCATGACGACATGCGGAAACCAGTTAAGAGAGCTCCTGATACCAATGGGGACGAGCCCCAAATCGGCCAGGACGACCATGCTCAGGATGAGCACGTCAGGAGAGATAGTGAGGCGTAAAGTGGTCCAGGGCCAGACGGAGGGGTCAGAGCGACTACTGCTGGTGGGGCATCGATGCTGAACGACACCTAGTTTACTAGGGGTCTACATCATGCCAGTGACACAAATGAGCAGGTCGCCACGTCTTAGAGGGGCGGCTACGACGCAAGGATGAGGGAAGAAGGAACTCCCAAAGTGTATATAGAGCGAGAGGAGGCGGAACCATCTGAGAGAAGCAAAGACCACCAGGAGCCCCATTACAGCAATGGCGCTGATGAGCCCCCTTGTGACCATCCATCGATGGGATGGGATGTAGTACCTCAGGAAAGTATACCGGCAGAGGACGCAGGAGGTCCGGAGTCACCCGACACAGACATGCCGACAGGGGTAAACCCGGTAGCTGACGTCGACAGGTCCGATGGGATGGGCCATCGAGCAATACTGTTGAACAAGAAGAGTTGGAAACAGCACCGGTACTACCAGAAGAGGACAGGGAAGGGGAAGAACCAGATCCCACACCAGCGACACCACCCGTAAGCCTGCAGGAAGACAACTTACCAGAGCTTCGGGGAAGGACCCAACCAACTGGAATGCTACTACCGGGTCGCAACCGGACACGACTCCACTGCAGCAGTAAAGTGAGTAGAGGGGTAAGCAATGAGGACAGCAAGAGTGGCAGATTGGCCAGTTCACTACCTCTCCAACAACCCAAGAGGCGAAGAGCGCCGGCACGGGAACGTACCACCTGCGGTAGCGTCACATCACTCCGGAGAGTGGAGATTCGCATATAGCAGCCAAGGAATACGAGACTGCCAGCACGGAGGGAGGCCTACATGCTGCGCCCTCGCCGCAGGGAGCAGAGGAGATGCTCCTGTTGAGAGTGAGTCACCGGCTGAAAAAAGTCATGTGGGGGGGGGGGGACATTTGACGCCATTTGCTTCCCCTATCCCGTTTGCCCACCATCGCCGGCAGCCCGTGCACACAGGTGGAAGTGTGCACCACAGCAGTCAAATCGCGAAGATCTCAGTTACGAGTGCGGTCGCAGGGGCCGAAGAGATCGCTCGTGATGTGAGCAAGTAGGAAAGTGTAAGTGCCGAGCAAGCCACGTGCGCCCATGCACATGTGTCTTAAAAGAAGACCATGTAAAATTGGGCGCATGTGAAACAGGTTAAATAAGAAACACTCAAGGATGCCCGTTCACAAAATGGCAAATTAAAGATCCCTACTATATTTTGATACCCCATGGGTTTTAATTACAGTGTTTTCCATTTTGTATCATTTGTAATTTTCACACGTTTCACCCTCATTTCGTTTTAAAGAAGATAATATGTTTATTAAAGTGTTCCTATGGCAAGGGTAATGGTTTTTGTGAGAAATGTAGTTTTTCAAATAACTTGGATATGTTTTATGAAAGTTTGTGTGTGTAAGAAAATAGTCTGCACAGCTGGCCTGCCCACCAAACCTCGGCCGGCACACCACACGGAACAGTTAGTCATACCATGGTATCTCGAGGAGTGAGACGTGCTGACTGACAGGGTCGTGTTTCGCGCACTTGGGCGGCAGGTCATCTTTGTTCACTTATCGCTTCATAGCAATAGACACTAATTTACCAGAACCTTTGTGTACTTCGTAGCTGCCCAAGATTCTCCACTCTTCCCTTCCAGTGGAATAGCATCGCCCAGGAAGGCTTAACTTTTCATGTAAAATTTTTGTCGCCTTCGGGCCATTGTAGAGTGTCACCCGGCCGGTGGGTTAAGCCGGGCACCATGTATTGGTTGCTTCTTGGAGGAGCTATTAATAAAACCCAATGATTCAACGTAAAATGGTGTGTGTTCTCATTCGGGTTGCCTACAGGCCAAAGGGGCACGGGTCCCCACCTTTCCCATTAATCATTAAGGTTCCTGTATCAGTGTTGTGAAATATCTTTCAGTGTTTAAATCTATGTACAACTGATGTGTTCCTGACGTCCACGTATACCTTGTGCCCGTTTGTTCCATCACAGATGCATTTACCACACAGCAACACTCGACCTATCGATATTAGGTCGTAGTCTCGATCATTGAAGGACGACAAGAATGGCGTTTACACTTTTCTTGCCTCCCTGTAACTTGTGGCCGCAGGTCATAATATTTAACATTCATCACAAGAGGTAACTCGTGATGAATGGATATGTGGCTTAAATGAGTGTGTCCCGTGAAGTCACGACCATTAGACACAACAGCTTTCCGATGTGTGAGATGTCAACGGGTCCCGTGGCTGAATCCAGAGTGCGATGTGGCTCCAAGTAGTGTCAAGAGACGGGGAATCACATTTCAGCTGGAAGTGTGAAGTGGCGAATGGTTCCCTAGCCGCATTAATTAATAGGGCATAATATGTTAATTATAAGAATATACATGTAATCATCTATCGAGAATAAGACTCCTGAGGCATCATTTCATTTAATATTACCCTTCAAGTGTGGTGACATACTCGTGATGTCACATTCTTAGCCATATCTGGGGCTCTGGCGTTCATGAGTGTGTCACCAATGTGTTTTATATTAGTAATAAAAATTATCTACAATGTCAGGTTCATTTATCATGTTAGTTATTAAGTTACACTTTTTCAAGTTTTTATTTTTGGCACCGGATTTGCCGGATGTGTAGTGAAGTCGATGCATTGTCGTTAGTCAGACTTCAGCACTTCAGATAACCGGCATGGCAGACGTTGAGATCCGTGTACCCCACTCGGCAATTCAATCTACGCTGCATTTTCTTTCATCGCAATAGTTAACGTAATTCAAGAACATTTAAGTACTTTTGGTTAGACGATGGGAGGTCTCCCTGCATCCTGAAGTAGCATACCAGAACTTCATATGTAAGATGCATTTTGTTACGTCACTCTAACTTAAGGCCTACGCCTTACTTTCCACAGTAGTGACTACCGGCAGGTCCAGAGTGCCGGGTCTGCTTAACCAAGGGTATGCACTTTCATGTGCAGCAAAATTTCATTGTACCTTTGCGGTAATAAAGCACTCATACCATAATTAGACGTGCTTTATTGTATTAACTCTCCAGAGTTCATCGAGTACTGTGCCCTCTTAGCAGCATCAATTTTAAAGTGTCTTTCAGTGTACGTTTTGTATTTATGGGGCTTGCCTCCCTCAAGCAGAGTACATTCAGTAATAATATAGGTGTGCGAAGTGGCCGACAGCTTCGCCCCAAAGGAAATATTTTACATTTAATATAATTTAATTGACAAAGAATGTAGTTCTCCTTCATATTGACCGCATATCAAGAGTCGCCATAGGCAGTCTGCTGTACGACCCCATTATACATTGTTGACTCTACCGAATGGGCATGCTGGGCACATCAGCAATTCCTGTTCTCCACCTGCTCCCAAGCTGGACATGAACACATCCCAGCACCTCTGGAGGAGCAATGTGTCACAACTAATTATGGGTGTGTGAGCCGCCCCAAGATCTCACTACGCAGGGTTTCAGTAACATATCTGTTTTTGGTATTAATCACGACTGTAGGAACACCGGGAGGACACTGCCTGTAGGTCGTCGGCACACGACCCAGAGAGGAGAAATGTCTGCTCTACTCTAGCTAGTTGGTATTTCACTTAAATTACCTGGCGCCTGTCATCTACAAGTAGAAGTGTTGGTGAGAATCTATGGAACATTTACCTGTCCTGCTGCCAACCTTAATGAACACCACTTTACCCCACTATCTTGCCAACAAATCAAGTAAAATGTTTAGTCTAGTATAAGAATTGTTAGAATTGAGGGTCAGTGTTGGACTGAAAACTTTAATATGTTAGTGCAGGGTGAAAATATAAGTCAGTAGAAGAACATAATAAGATTATAAAGTGTATTGTGAACTTACAATATAAGGAAAAACCCAGGGCCCCATAGCCAATTGCAAAATTTATATATATATATATATATATATATACATACACACACACAGTAGAACCTCTCTATTATGGCCCCTCACAGTTCCCAAGAATAGGGTCGTAAAGAGGGGGTTCGTAATATAATATTTGGAAAAATTTTAGGCTGATTTTGACATTTTGACCCACCCCAAACCCCTATGCCCCAAACTTGCAATTTTTTTGCATGATGTTCATGTTCAATCGTTTCTAGTGCTTAAAAAACTATTTTTTAAATTAAATATAAATAAGTAAATATATTTTAATATCTGGACATCTCCTAATTAATTTGATACCCAAGAATGGCATATTGGACGCCTTGTAGTAAAAAAGGCCCAAACACAGTATGATACGGCCATTGAAAGTGTGTGAAAAGATTAGACTATGTTTGATTAAAATATAACTAAAAACTGTTTTAGATGCCTTATGTTTAAGGCAAAAAACAGAATTTTAATTATTGATTATATATATATATATGAAGATACATTGGATCACTCGTGTGCTGGGGTTAGCAGCGAATACATTGTCGTGCACACATAGCTGGGCGAGTGTCTAGATCCTCTGCATCGTGGCCGGGCACGGTGACCCGCATCTGTCGATTGGTCTTAGATCCTCGGTGATGGGCAGCTGTCGGTCGGTAGCTACAAGATTATTCTGGCGGACGGGGGACAGCCGGCTGCCGCCAGTGATGCATTTTGTTACGTCACTCTAACTTAAGGCCTACGCCTTACTTTCCACAGTAGTGACCATCGGCATGTCCAGAGTGCCAGGTCCGCTTAACCAAGGGTACACATTTTCATGTGCAGCAACATTTCATTGTACCTTTGCGGTAATAACACACTCATACCATAATCATACGTGCTTTATTGTATTAACTCTCCAGAGTTCATCGAGTACTGTGCCCTCTTAGCAGCATTAACTTTAAAGTGTTTTTCAGTGTATGTTTGGTATTTATGGGGCTTGCCTCCCTCAAGCAGAGTAAATTCAGTGATAATATAGCCGTGCGAAGTGGCCGACAGCTTCCTCCCAAAGGAAATATTTTACATTCAACATAATTTACCTGACAATTAAATTAGCTCTCCTTCATATTGACTGCATATCCAGAGTTGCTGTAGGCCGTCGACCGTACGACCCCATTCAACATCGTTCTCTTTACCGAATGTGGCGCCAGGCACATCACCAGTTCCTGTTCGCCACCTACTTCCAGATGGGATACGAAAACATCCCAGCATCTCTGGAGGCGCAGCGCATCATGTGAAAGTCTATGACATCAGCTTGAGAAATGCGCTACCACTAACATCAGTAAAGGCTAGTTTCCCATGGACTGAAACTGTGTATAATAGAAACTTGTACCATAGTTTGTGAAAGGTCTACAATAACAAATCTGCTCATAACTGAAACTACCGTTCAAGATACGACATTTGGCGAGGAATTACTGTATCTATATTTAGACATGCCTCAAATTCTCGTCTTTTTCGACGCAAACTTTTCACGGTTCCTCGGGATTGGGTCGTAATAGAGAGGTGGTCGTAATAAATGGGGTCCTAATAGAGGGGTTTTGCTGTATGTATCATTAATTTTATCACCTTATAAAGGAGATGGAACTGTCTAAATATCTTAACATGCTATTGAGATATTTAATTATAAATGCTATTGAGAAATAATACTATAATTTTAAGTGACCAAAAAGTCACGAATTATGAGTGACATGTTCCCACATTGACCCCTTATCCTTAGCTCGTTTGCCCGACGCACCAGGTTCCATAACACAGTGTGTGTGCCCACTCTACGAGCGCAAGTGCAGTGCAGTGTGGCAAGGAACAATGCAGGAGCAGAGCACAGTGAGCGCGACCATGTGCGCGTAGCGCAGGAATCCGAAAATAGACACTGTGAAATTTCTGTTTATTTGATTTGTGCAATTAAAGGGCAAGGTAAGTTCATGCAAAGGGATGCAACTAATAAAGATGCCTGCCTTCGCAGCCCTAAAGCCCTCACTGTTTTCAAAGTGTCTTTTTGTAATTTTCTGTAATGTTCATTCACGTGTCTTTCATCTCCACATAATCCACGCAGTGCAATGTTTTGGTATAGTAAATAATATTTACAGGGTTAATTTGAGAAGCAATATGTAACAACAGGCACTTAGGGTACGTGTCCGGTTTGCAAATGTTGTGTGCAAGTAAGTATTGCAGCACGGGGTGCCAACCCACCAAGCAATGGCCCAAACTGAAAAGAGGGGAAGGGAGGGGAAGTGAAATACTGCACTGAGATTGATTGCTGGAAGTAGAAGAGGGGTGGGAGGATGTCGATCGTGGCGCCCTCTTGCGTAATTTTGCAGGAAATCATATTTTAAAGGGAGCATTTGCGGTGCTTAAACCCTCACTGTCCATTTATAGTAACCCTATTATGATGTTGGTTTGAAATGAAGGTGTTAGTTGGTGGTTGCGGTCAGATAAACTTTTTATTAATAACTAATATAAAAAAGAGAATTTTGGCATTATATCAATTTTAGTGACCCCAAATAGAATTTTTAAAGGCAACAATTCCGGCCACTCCCTTCAAAATTCAACCCCATTCTCATTCGTTTAGTTTTTACATGGTCTAAAATTACTTTACGTGAGTTTTTATATCCAATAAATTATACTATAACTTTCCCCTTGAATCAAAATTGTTCGATTCCATTATGGTCGATCAGCACGAAAATCCAACATTAGAAACTTTGGAAGTTTGACAATGGAAAAGACTGCTTGACCAACGACATTGTGAGTGAAATGATGTTCAGATGTTAAATTTTATGTTGAAAATATAAGAAATCGAATTTAAAAAGGGGGACTTTTCGTGCACATCAAAATTTAATTTTGTCATTATACCAATTTTCTGGACCAAAAATTTAATTAAAAATGGAGGTCGGTTTTGTATAAGGTCCCTCGAACACAAAGGGTCTATTAGTTAAAAAATCCAACAGTCAATGTTTTCGAAATTCGAAAGATAAAATGATCTCCTATCCAATGACATTTTAGGTGCAATTATTGTTGCTTATATATAGACAAATTGTTTACAAAAAATATTTTTAATACAATAATGTAATGAAATAATGTTTATTTTTTAATGATTAATTTTTTGGTTCAATCATTAAAATGATACTGTTGATAACATTGTATAATATATATTCCTTTGTTCTATCAATTGAACGATAGTGTTTATAACATCATGAACATTGAAATTCTCAGCATCTGGATCGCATCTGATAAATGTGAAAATTTAGCTTTTTCTCGGTGGGTTTTTGTCGTTCGATTTCATATGCAATGTTTCTGTATTTGTGATTATATTCGTCGCATTCGACTGCAATTTTGTAATCCAAAAAGTACAAATCTATTCGGTAATTATTTATTGTATATTGTAACTTGTTTTCAGACGTTTGAAACAATTCACAATTATGCTGATGTAATCTTGTTCCTTAGTTCTCGAAATGAGATTCAGTTCCAAGTCGAAATCTGGATCAGTTTTCGTAGTAGGTATTTCGATGTGGGTATTCTCGAATTTTGAATCAATAAATTCAACCCTTTTTTATTGATGAACATCATATGTTGTTGCCAATTAAAGGGGGTTCCCCGGTAAGTGCCAATCCCTTCAAATCTGACCATGTTCTTTTCCATTTTGGTTTGACCAAATTTAAAATTGCATTACGTTTTTTTATATCCGAGAAATTAAGCCATATCTTTCCCTTTGAACCATAATTTCTCATTACCGTTATTATCGATACCACGAAAATCCAAAAGTCAAAATTCTTATTTCTCGACATCTAAGGTCCTTCTAATCAACAACATTTCTCTTGAAATGGTTTTATGAAATTATGATTAATTCCTTTTTAAAAAACAGGGTTTTTTATATCAGTTGGTATTTGACAACGATTTAGAATACATATATTTTCAAAATTATTTGTATTAAAGTAAAATTATTGAATTTTCTTCCATTTATCCCTTTCATTTAGAATGAGTCATATCAAATTATTTTTTTGGTGCTTTTAATTTTATTCATGTTTGCATAACCTTTAATTCTGAATCCTTGGAAATTTGCTTCAATTCTGAAACTTTCAAGTCTTCTAAGTTCTTTGGAATTGTTTTTTGTCCTGAAATAAATTTATAATTAAATATGTGTTCCATCAAAGTATCTCTGTTTAGATTATAATTTTTTTTTTGATTTATAGTACTATTCCAATAGTTTTAATTTTTTTTTTAATTTAATGATTCAATTTCAGCTTTTTTTTGATAAGTTATTGGTTTTACAACTGGATGGCTAGTTTCAAATTTGTCAATCCTCTCAATAAGGTCTCGTTTTCTTTTACAGGAATATCATCTGATATTTAATTGTTTTGTCATTTCCTCAATCCAATACATTATTTGATATAAAGTTCTGTATTCTGGACGTTATATTCCGTGAGTTCATATTCGTTAGAATATCGAATCCAGCTCTTTTCCAAACTGCTTGTATTATTTTCCATGATTTATTATTTTTATGTTGAATTTTTTGAGCCGTTTTCACAATACCTGTTAAACCCTACAATCAAATTTATTTGGTAATTCGACAACCGAAGAGATCTCCTGTCCAACGATGTTGCAGTTTTGTGAAAAGCCCAATGGCTATATATTTAAAAAAGAAACAAATAAATAAAAATAATTGACTTTTGACTGTTAACCTGTATTTGGTACCCTTTCAAAATTATATTTTTTTACATTAAAAATCGTAGTTAAATTCTAACTAGTTTACCATTACCATAATACGACCATTATGCCGTAACGGGATAACAGAATGCAAACAAAAAAGCTTATTTGATAGGACTAGGTGTTTTTTTTTTTACAGTTTTGGGTTTAATGTTGGCCTACGCTGATAATTTGACAAACATAAAAGAGTAATATCTGGTTTTGTTTTGATAGTTGTGGAACATTTATGTCACCAATTACTACATCTCAAATAAATGAAAAAATATTTTTTATTAAAAAAAATATATTAAAAAATTTATTTACAAAAAAATTCATTTGTGAAATATATAATATAGTTATAGGAAATGTGAATTTTTTTGTCAGTCATCTTCAATTTTATTGCAGGGAATTTCTCCATCTTGTCACTCCAATCCATGGAAACTTTTCTTCAGCTCACCCACGGATGTGGAGATTTGACCTGCCGCAATTCAGTCGAACTATCTCTTCGGTTGTGAACCCTCACCAAAAACTTTAAATTTAAAGTCTTTGCTACATGTTTTTTCCAATTTTGTGGTTTTTGGAAATCTTCCCATTTTGCCACTACATTATTGCGGAACCACAAACGCAATAAATTCGAATTTCTATCTGCGCACATAAATCCACGAATGTGTCTCCAACAATCTTAATGGCCTGCATTTCCATATATAGCTACCAGAATCTTAAATTATGGGCATTTGTAAGTTTTTTGCAAATCCACAATTTCGAGATAGTGATAGAATTTATACAACTTCTTTAGCCATTGTATTCGATGCGAACCCGCAACAAATATTATATATTTGTTGTAATGGCGCCTTATCAATTGAAATACTTCTGTTTCAGTTTTGTCATAGGGAATTTCGCCATCTTGCCATGCCAATTGGTGAATATTTTCCTTCAGCCTATAGTTTGTCTTTTTACTTACATCATCCAATGCTTTTCACGGATACATAGATTTGAAGATCCGCCTTTCGGTGAAACCATCAATGTTGGTGACTGCAAGTTCCTTCAGCACATATTCGCCGTTATCACCGAAGCCTTGCAGATTGCAAAACATGTTGTATGTTGATACTTGCGAGTGTATCAAGTGCTGGCTCGAAAGTGCGTGATTTGTCTTGGCCGATGCCATCACTGTGGTCGTGATTTTTTAAAATGCCTTGGTGGATGTATTGCATAAATTATTGAAAAAAAAGTTTCATTGAAAAAAAAAAACGTCATATGATCATTCATCGTTGTTTTTTCCATATATATATATATATATATATATATATATATATATATATATATATATATGAAAAATATTCCGATGTTGCTGTTAGTTATGCTTTGGACGACTGGGAATCATTTTGCAAGACTGAGCCAAAAGTTGATTCCATCTAATCAGGACTTTACGATAGCGACTAACAGAATACCGAATTTCTGTTGGTGAAACACCCCCCGGTAAATTTTCTAAACATGAACTTTCTACGACATTGGTTCATCAGCGTAACTAACCGCGAATGGCATCCCGGTACTCATGAAGTTGCAGAAATGTTTGTCGATTCTTCCGACGTGTTTTGTGTTGTAGCGAAAATTAAGGAATTTTGCAAGTTTTGCACATATCATAACATAAAAAATTTGTTTGAACAAGATAACGTTTAAAATATTTTTACCAGAAACTGCGAATTAATAGTCAGTTATTACTGGGAAACTATGTGGTTATTTTTGG
Organism: Dryococelus australis; assembly: GCA_029891345.1. Taxonomy (NCBI): domain Eukaryota; kingdom Metazoa; phylum Arthropoda; class Insecta; order Phasmatodea; family Phasmatidae; genus Dryococelus; species Dryococelus australis. The sequence goes on along the minus strand of CM057009.1, from coordinate 166,652,555 downwards.
CCAAATGCTGTCTCTTTTTATTTTTCTCTAAACATTCGTCTTTATTTATCTTTGTGTGTTGTAGTCTGTTATTTTCATTGGTGTTTCTATTGATACGAAAAAAAATGTTACAAATACCAAATGCAAACACATAAAATAAAAAAATATATTGGGTGTGAAACCATGTATATATAAGGTCTATTCCCTCCCATTGAGCATAACAGAATGGACACTCTCGAATTCAAAAAATTTGTTTGTTCTCACTACAAGAAGAACTGGATGTGTAGAAGGAACTCGAATAGAAACATTGACGAATACATGGAGTTGATTATAAACTTATTGCATACTTGGACACTGCCTATGCATCTGACGGCTCATCAAGATGCATTTTTTATTTATCTGTTGCACGATTATGAAAAAAATGCAACATGGGCGAGTAAGTTAACTGATAGATTCGTGCCAAGCATCTACCAGATCGTATGAATCATTCAGTAATGAGTTGTAATTGATACATTTTTTTAAATTTGTTGCGTTTGGTATCTAATAGTATTTTTTAACGTCGACCAGTATGTCGTAACCACCAGTATTCAAATTATGCACCAAATCGTCTATTAAAATATACGGGCCCGTCGTTATCGGAAGTTGTTGGAAAACTATAGATACCGATTTAGTTTTGCTGTGCAACCCGTACAAAACATTTGCAAATTTTTTGGCTTGTGGAAGCTGTTAGATAAACATTTTCGCGTACACCTCGTTGCCCGCCGTCCACAGCAGTACTTTAAAGTCTTTTGCAAAAATCGCTATGAAATGATTCGCTCTGTGAAATTCGTTTTTACGTTCGTCTATTAAAGTGCCATCTAAATCGATGACTGCGATGCCTTGCGCTCGCCTTTTCTTTGTGAATTTACTTTTTTTTTTTTGCTCTTTTATCGACCATTTCGCGATCGTCTTCGTCTCTGCTGACGTTTCTTTAATTGCGAAATCCTTTTCTCATACCGCCGTATTTGGAATCGCCAACCACATCGAAATATTCACCATCACTCTGATTGGTAAAGCAGAGATAAACATTTCTCTTGCATTTAATGGGAAAAAACAAATAAGGAAATATGAGGATTATTCGCACCAAAAATAATGTACTAAGTAATATCGATTGAACGGCAACTATGAAAACTATTTTCATCGGAAAATACCGACAAAATTTTTGCGCACATTTTGGTTTGATTGTTGAACAATGACAAAACCATGAGAAATTCTCATTCGTAAGTATCGGGACCCTTGTGTTACCTGATGTTTGCCAAGGCGGTAGTGAATTTCGGCAAAACGAGCATTTTTATCAACGACGATTGTGTTTTTCCCCCTACATTTCTAGAAATGAATTTCATGCATGCGGAAATTGTTCGGTTGTTGTAATGCAAGTACATGCAGTTGGATTTCAACCGTCGCGAGACACTTTACTTCGATCAACTTCAACATATCGCCAAAAATATTTTTGGCAGCAGCATACCATACATCAAATGTGATTTCCACATCCCCCATGATCGTCAACAGGTGATCGTCAAACGTTTCACGGAACTCTTGGTGCAAGTGGAGTCGGTTTACCCGAAAATACCTGGTTTTATGGAGATTATGCACCTTCTTCTACAGTAGATGTGGTTTATTTCTTTGATGACTTTGACCCATAATTAGAAAATAATATAAGTTGCTTGATAAAAAAAATCTTCGCTGAATATCGAGCATTTGAATTATGTGTTAAACGGTACAACACAATTGATTCAGACATCCACATCCGATGGCCGAGTTTTATACACGCTGGATAAAAGCATGAATGAAATCGTGTGGAAACTGATTATTTTGAACAGGTTTGATATATAACTCAAATATAATTTTAATTTATCTAGGCTAGCCGATCTAATCCTCTCCATCGATTCGTCGTGGTTCATTTATGTGGCTGAATTTGGCAAAATGGTACATTTACCATCGGAACTGGAAGCCATCGAGTCTGAACTGCTGAATCGAATTTTGGTAAGTACTTTTAAAAATACCTTTGATTATTTCTACCTTATTGCATGGATGGTTATTGCATGGGTGGTTATTTTGACAAATTTATTTGTGTTGAAGCAGCCGAGATTGGCAGGTATATTTCAAATACATTGGCTTAGAAAGTAATCCTTTGATTATAATTTTTTTCTTAAGAGAGAGAGTGTGTGTGAGATAGCAAGAAATGCATTCATGGATTCCTACACAATTAGCATCATTGACATCGAAGGTGATGAGATCTTCGGCGTTAAATATGACCTCTTCGGTGTCAAAGAGCATGACATCGGTGTTGAAGGGGAATGCTTCTTCAGCGTCAAAGGGGACGACCGCTTCGGCATCAAAGGGGATGAACTCTACGGCGTCGAAGGGGATGACCTCCGCGGCGTCGAAGGGGATGACCTCTTCGGCGACGAAGATCATGACATCCTCGCCATTGAAGAAAATGGCCGCTTTGGCATCAAGGGCGACGAGGTCTTCGAAGTTGAAGATGCCAAATTTTCAAAGTCGAAGGCGTTTGTCTCTTCAATGTCGAAGGTGTTCGCGCCCTCGATGGCCTCTTCGTCACCGACATTGAGAGCCTCCTCGATGTAGACAGCGGCATCATTGGCGTCAAAGATTGGCATCTCAGTTACTGGCAACCATTACACACAATGCACTGTCGGTTCATCGGCTGATGGTTGATGTTGTTTGTCGCAATGTTCACTGCTTATATACTCTGGCATCGACTGGAACAATTATGGGAAAAAAATACTCTGGCTCTTACCAGGACACTAGGAGAAAAACATACCCTGGCACCTACACAGGACACTAGGAGAAAAATAAAAGTTAGAAGATAGTGATTAGCAGGGGGGATGAGGGGAACCTCCTTTTTGCATCGTAAATAATTAATTCAGATCCGAGATAATTCTCGCATAATAATGAGGCCAAGTTGAGAAATTTATGGCAGTCACCTCACCTGCCCATGTACGAACACTAGTCATTACTTTGAGCAAGCGAGTACATATCAGATACACCCTATGAGAAAAAAAGAAAAAACTCACTTATAGAATGATCTCTCCCCACTACCCTGAAATATGAAATAAAAAATTTACTCTGTGCGTATATAAACACCATGCACTTTGGTCTAGATTAAGTGTGCTAGGGATATCAAGTATAGGCCTGTAAAGATAGCTGTCACTAATTTTTTATATTTGCAAGAATGGATAAGGTAGCTGGAGCGAATAAGGTAGAGTTAGACGGGTTATTTGAAGGAATACGGGATGAATTAAGAAAAATTTATGATAGGTTTTTGATCCACCGTAGTACAAAAAAGGGAAATACAATTACTATTAGAAAAATATACAGAAGCAAAGGAAGAATTGGAAAATAATTCTAGAGGTACAAAATAAAATAGGGAAGGAGTTGGTTAAGGAGTATAAAGAGAATCGGGAAGAATGGCACAAATATAAAACTTCACAAAAAATAAATAGTAAAAAATCACAGAAACATAGCCAGTGTATTATTACACAAAAGCGTACATTTTGTAAAAATGTAAAAAGTCTGCTTTCCTTAGAAGCAAAAGAAAGTATGGCTTAAGGGTAAAATTATTTTTTTTCAGAGTGTTTTTGTTTGATTTTAGGGTAAAACAGATTGTAACATGTTTTTTTTTGTTTACAGCATGTCCACCAACCAATGCTGGGAGAGAAGGTGAGGGGATTGAAATGCCAACCCCTACAGAGGCAGTTTGTCTGGCAGCAGCCATTAGAGTATAGACTTCGGTTCCTCCAACAGCCTCTCCATCTCCAGCAGGAGCTCCATCTCCAGCAGGAGTTCCAACCCCAGCAAGAATTCCAACCCCATCAGGAGTTCCAACCCTAGCAGGAGTTCCAGACCTAGCAGGGGTTCCAGACCCAGCAACTTCAACCACCACAGCCCCAACAGCCTGAAGTCCCAAAATGCATCATATGCAATATAAGAGCGATCACATGGCAGACAAATGTTTTGCATGTATCCAGACTTCTCTAATTTCCATTCAACAGCATCAGTTTTCACCACACTCCCCACACCCCCAGTCCCTACCACAACCCCATTCACGGCTCTTAACCAAATTTGAGCAGTGTAGGAGTTGTGCAGGGGGCAAGCGGTGTTTGGAAACAAGTGTTTGGATTGTTTGGATTCAGAGAGTATGGTTGATTTTTTTATATCAGTCCATACACCAGAATTAGGTGTCACAGGCAGGTGGTATGGGTTCTGATGAGTGCAAATTTGAAAAGTCTGGAGTTTATTAATTTTTATATATATTTAATGTCTTTTTATATTTATAATCTTTTATATCATTGTATGTATTTATTTATATATATTGTATAATAAATTTGGTTTATTTAAAAAAAAATGTATTTTTTTCTATTCCTTACATTACCTTCAGGAATCATCTGTCTCTTTGAAACTGAATAAAGTGTTTAAACTCATTCAACCAAACTGAATTTATGAAAATGTCTGGCGAGTAAAATAAAGTGTGCATTTTGTTGGAATGGCCAAACACATTGAAAAAAGCTCGAATCTAATGAGGTTCAAAGTAGCAAGATTTTTCGTATAATTTGGCAGTATCGTTTCCTCCTATATTTTCTATCTGAGCTTGTAAAACGCGATTGCAAATCGCAATCACGATTAGTGAATTTGGAGACGTGATTATTTATCGCATTGTAAATGGATTTATGCTAATGTGAACACATTGAAAGTCACTTGTATTTGGTAAAGCGTTTGCACAGTTACTCTTGATAGAACATGAAAAATTATAAGCTGGTCGTTTGAAAAAAATGTCTTATTCCGCATGACATAGAAGTTATTGTTTTTACAGAAGTTGTAAACTCAGTTTTCATATTTCCCGCGTAAATATTGAGCCAGTGAAAGAATACACTTCTCCAGGTAGCACCATATTCTTCTACAGCGAGAGTGAAATAAGTCGGTCTGAAAAACAGAGTATCAAAGTTTTCCAATTTAGGTACAATGTATATATCGGCTAAATTGTTTGCATTAATGTACTCTTCAAACTGGTTATGTATGTAGTCTCCCAATTGGAGTAGGCTATCGACTAAATGGACAAATCTCATTTTCATATCAAGTATTCGTTTAAAGATATGGCATTAGGTGGTACTGAGACTTTGGCCGATCCTCGAATAGAGTTGCGATTACATTCGTATACAAGCACATTGTGTAATTTCAATTTCGTGAATAGAATAGTGCTGTCCTTATTCCTTGTCATTCCTGTCGAATGATATGTTTGTTCCATTGCAGTTTGATTGGAATTATAAATCAGGGAGCAGTTGTGCGATGACTCATGAATAGTATTTTTGTACTTGCACGTGAGCGAAAGCCGATGTTGGTCGTCAGTTTAGTTTTATTTCTGCAAAGGAAACACAATTCATTATTTCTTTTTTTTTAAGTTGACAACTAGGTATATACATAGTTGTTGTACCCTCGATGGTCTGATTGTGAAAGTAGCAGTTGTTGTAGTAAGATTAGTTGATCTTTCGAGTTGATTTCAAAAGTGCGAGAGGACGACAGTTGTATGACCTATAGATAGTCTTCGAGTGCAGTGCTTGGGAACTTGGCTCGAAAATCTGAATGTTACCGTAATGTAAGTATTGTTATTAAGATCGGTATCAAATTCTTCTTCGAAATCTTTGTCAGAGTCTTTGTCATCGTCATTTTCGCTAGCGTAAATGCATTCGAAGATACCAAAGATGCCAAAATACTTGTAAAACTGTTTAAATTCGTCCAAAGTATCAGTTCTGGTCGTTGTAGAAATTTTCAAATATTTCACTCTGGTCATTGCAAAACTTAGTTTGTTAGCCATGACTTAAGTTTCTAAAATATAACAAAAAAATTTATCCCTCCACAATCTTTAAACCTACAAAATAAAATATTTATATTCAGGTCTTTCATCTACAACTATCAGATAAATGTGGGGCATCGGTGTCAAAACGATGAAGAGGCATCAAGAAATTTTCACTTAGCCCCTCTTGATATATTTCTAGTTGCTGAAAACATGAAATTCAAAATATGTTACTGTTGATTGAGTTAAATGAACCGTATATCGATTCAATCGTCGACACGACGATGGAATCTCTGGAACCTAATTCAAACTCATTGCTGGAAATTTTGACTCAAAATACAGCAAGCACATTATACGTTTCATTCCATTTGGTAAAAATTGAATTTCTCACCACAAGTAACTTGAACACAGTCTACAAATTTCTCGTGGAAAATAATTGTAAAAAAAAGACTACCATCCAGTCGACTGATGTGCATTTCATGTTTGCAAATGGAGTTGTGCATTGATACTGTAACTTCAGAGGGGATATTGCAAAATTTATCCGTCAAACTGAATCAACTTGCAAAACTAAAGTATCGCAGACCGAAACATGAAGTCGGTAATCTCATGGTGGAAAATACATATTTCCTGTATATGTTGTGTACTCTGTCATCGGGTCTAAGCATCTGATCCTGGACACATCTTACGACTACACTCATCTGTACAAGAACATGCCTGTCGTGAGCTTCGACATCGAGACTGGTGTGGATAATTTGGAAGACTTGCCCCTGGGGGTCTCGCTCCAGAAAAACCGCTCATGTTTGTGCTCTATTGTATCAGGATGTCGAAGTGAGGATAATATTGTACTTAAAATGTCATGGCTTGCCCGATGATTTCGACGTGGAATTGCAGAAGAAATATGAAAGATTGCCCGTGAAATGCATTTGGATCCGAGGTTTCTCACACGAAGAGGATCTCATTACTAATTTCCTCTTTTGGTATAGTCAGGGATATTTGCTGAAAATGCTAACAGTATAACAAAATTACCCACATTATTTCGTCTGCCACAACTTTACCGTATGCGATTCGAAATTCCTATTGACTTGCTTGCGGGTTATCAATATGCAATGCGAAAAATAGAGGCATTTATAACCCTGGGAAAATTAGCCACAGCTCCACTCATTCGTTTTCACTGCGACGGTATCATATTCGATACGTTGACAATCTTGAAAAAAAAAATGCAATGGCAAGTGAGAATTTGTCCTTGGGGAATCTGTCTAAAAACTATCTGAGCCAAAAGTTTAGGAAAATCGATTTGAACTCAGTGCTTAAGCAAATCTATTATATTATAGATGACACCATCGCAAACGATGAATTTCATCACGAGTGTATGAGAAATATTATGCACATCGAGCCCTACAACAAAGAAAAGTTTGATAATAAGTACTCAATACACAAACATGCAAGTGTGCCACACCGAGTACATTGGTGGTTGCCTTTGGCGTAAACTTAAAGGTGAACAAACACAGACTCTATCGTTTTCTAGCACATGGAGCAATCTTTAATGAACAACTTTAGGGATTGCGTGGCCGAGGTAGTACTTTACAACAAATTAAATTTGGCAATTTTCACCAACCGATTGGCCAATCTTTTTAACTTCGGTCTCGCAGACAGTTCGATGAGCGCCATTTCTCGCCAGATAGCGAAAGTGTGCCTGTATCATGCTCTATCGTTTGGTATCTTATCGGGATACCAGAGCAATGATTCCTTTTTACAGGTCGTACCCGATCTGAAATGTTTCCCGCTCGCTGAAAGAACGTCTGCAATGGACGTTAGACCAATTAATACCAAACCAACGTTCAAGTACACAAAAAAAGTATATCCTGGATCCATGGTATATGCAAACCACTGTCTGTTTTGGAATGTTATTTAATACGACGTCAATAGTTTCTACACAAACATCATAATCAAAAAACGCCTTTCCAGATGTAATTGCTCTGTATGTGACGGAAGACAAAAACCAAAATTATTCGGAATACATGAACCTGATGTATCCCTGTCAGCCAATCGGGAAGATGATAGTTTCCATCACGGAACTAAAGTTGTTGACTGGTGATACTTCCATTCTGATTAGTTTACTCTGACATGCCAAAACTCCATTCATTATAAAATTGATAGATTCTTTACTCGACCATAGGAACACTGTAAAGACGAAAATGAAATCTCTTAAGTCTCAAATGGAAAAATAAAAGTCTCTGAAGAGAGGATTCAAGACATGGAGTACTCTGTGTTGTATGCGAAACAACTTTCGCTTAAAATTACGGTCAACTCGACCTACAGGCTTTTTGGAACTCCAACTTTCAAGTTGGTCAGCATTCCCATAGCCAAAGGCACGACGTTGTTTGCATGCAAACTTCTCATATATTTATGTCGAATTACACCCATGCTGTATCTACTGCTTGCAATTGGCAATTACAAAGAAACAACTAACAGCCGGATGGAAGTGGAGCTCATTATGTTGGTATATTTCATTCGCCAAGATGCCTACTATATCTACTCTTATCTTGAAGCAAATAAAAATCTGATTGTGTACGACAAGACGAAACTCTGTGCAGTTGCCTGCAAAATTCCGCGAGAGTGTTACGACATTGTCTTTGGCGCAATTACTGATAGCTATCAACATTGGCCGTAAGAAAATGGTGCTCTTGTACGATCCCGAAGACTGTCAGGCAGATCGATACTTTACTGTGGAAAAGTATTCCAAATTACCTTCGAGATAAAAAAATAAACACTGTGGCACAACCCGACATCTATCAGATTCATTATGGTAAATATCTATGCAATTACATAAAAGTCATACATGCAATTTTGAATGCAGCCATGCATCAGACTTCCATAAAAACATACACAAAAACAGTCACTGAATTGTTTGAAAAATGGTTTGAAAGTTATGAATTTTATCTAACAGAACACAAAGTGAATTTGGATATTGCAAATGGGATATCTCCAAAAGAATGTAGTGAATTTGTAGTTTACGACAAGTGATTCATAGATGATGAGAAAATAAATTGTAAAAAAATGCAAATAGAAACTTTGTTTTAAATTGTTTCTTTAATTTTATAAAGATAATATTCATATAAGGTTTTTTTTAAAGTACAGTACTACATCTGGCTCGACTTGACCACCCTTTAGACAAACCCACATCTACTACATTGTTGATAATTGATTTTGCGTAACTCATCTGTGAAGGTTCCATTCGTGCGAGTTTTTTCCTTCAATTCAATAACAAAAAACAGATATGTCAAAAACCTCACCATTGATGGGTATATTGATTGTATCATTAATAGATGTGTCAGATGCATATTTGACAGGTGTGTTGGTTGTGTCGACTGCATTATTCCCAACCTCACTGTTGAAGGCATTGCCTACATGGTCCATAGCCTCATCATTGATTAATGTATCGACTGCAGTATTACCAACCTCATCATTGATTGATGTATCAACTGCAGTGTCACCAACCTTGTGGTTGATTGTTGCATCGATTGCAGTGTCACCAACCTCACCATTGATTGATGTATTGACAGTAGTGTTACCAACCCTGCTGTTGACAGATGTGTTGGCGGCGTTTTCCACTACATCTTCATTGTCAGACATGGGAAAATATATGGCATTATAATTCATCATTCCATATTTGATGGATGTGTTGTTCCCAACCTCATACCCTACATGTACCACCACCATTGTGGTTGAATGTAACTCTCTCCATTCTTTAGATTGAATGAAATTCGTCAGATTAAAGTACCACACCATTGGTTCATGAACACAACCATTCTTCTTTGCATATTTTACCTTCTTCCAATCCCTTATGCAGGAATCCCATAAAGACTATCCATCTACTAATGGTGTAAGTGTCTTCATCATACTCTCCATACTCGATGGTAAATGCAAGTAATTCTCGAAATCCCTTATGCCTTGCATTTGCGCATTTATACACCTGTTTATCATTGTTCCAAAGAGCTTTGGGTTTTTCATATATGTGTATAAACTCTTTTACACAGTCTTTACTAGCATACCATTTTGAATCCATACTTCCAGACATAGTAGACTGTGTTGACTCTTTGAAGTTCGAGATACGAGTGCCTCGGACACTGTGGTAGTGTTAGTAACAATACGTAGTCTTTTATACCTGGCATCATAGGAGATTTCTTTATTTTTACTTTACCCACCCCCTCTCTCTTTATTTCTTCTATTTATTGTTTTATTTTACGTTTTTATCTGTGGATACCTATGTAGCTTCTTGTAAGAAAAATAAATAAATTTTCAAGCCATGGACTACAACTGGGTGGGTGTAGAGACCCTGTGGGTGGAATGGAAATTTTATTACACCCAGATCGATAAATGTAGGAAATCGGCATGTAGACATAGGGGTCATACTCATATTAACCAACTATATCCACCACAATTGGCTAAATGACATTAAAAAAGAAACATTTTAGCTTATAACATTCTAATTGCCAATCACATTAAACAATTGCCATCGTCATTCACAATGCAATACATATGTGACAATAACATTTTCATTTTCATTTTAAGTTTTTCATAGTATTTCGTTGTATGGTGAGAAAACAATGTAAAAATCGAATTTGGGGGATGCAAATTATGATTCAGATGATCAAATCTGGCAAACGACAACAGATTTGTTTGTGCTGAAAGACTCAACCATTGAGGCGCTATGGCATGATTGTGAACCTATTTACACAATAAAATTTTTTTTGGCCACTTATTCCAATAAATTTAACATTTTGAATTTGTTCAAACATGATGAAAACCAAGCATATGAGTTAAAAAAATTGCCGCCGAGTTCAAGAGTATATTAAAATTAATTTTAAATAAGACACTGATTGTTGGGATTTTTTATTTGTAAGATACTCCCAGCTCTAATTACGTGGACTGTTTCAGTAGCTGGCATAACAACGCATGCAGTGGAGAGAGAATGATGGTACCAGCAAGATCAATGATGTTATTTGCAGCAGAAATTGCCATTTTGTTTGCCAAAATCAACTACAACAGAAGATTCAATTACGGCGAAGGCAATTAATGATCTTTCATATTTGGTGCAGAAGAAGCATGTCTTCAAAGAAGACTTGGTTTGTGCAAAGAGCAGAGACGATATTTCTCATTCTGGTAAATTCCGATAGCAAGGGTAAAAAGTTATTTCGATGGACAATGAAAGTGTATTTCCTTTGCCATAATTTTCTGCCTCTTAACTAAAAGTTTTTTGACCACAGGCACCATATAAATCTTATTACCAATAGCCACTATTCTGTGGAAAAGTCTCAAACACAAGACAATAAGTTAATGTATACCGATTCCACAGAAGGAAAAAACATTCTCATTAACATGTACAGTGGAGGAATACTAATGTAAAAAACACTATATATATTATTGTGAAAAGGAATGTTATTGTAAATGTAGTGTATTGTATAGTTAAATGTAACAAAAATTTGTAACATTTAATATATATCTTTCTTTGTTTTGGTTTATATAAAATCCTAAATTAAAATATGAAATTATACCATCATCAAATGTATCAAAATTGCTGACGACATTATATTATTTTATAACTCGGTTTCAACATATGCTGTATATCACATACATATGTGTCAATTTCATTGGCACTGAGTTGAAATAAATTTGCATGCATGCCGGTAAGATAGAGCACATATAACTCTTGTTGTTACTCACCTGAAGATTTTATCAATGAACATTTCGCTATTTTTTTCAGCAAGTTATTTACAAACAAACATTCCCCTCTGTTTTTTATAATAAACAGATTATAATATAAGCAGTGAACAACAAACTAGACATTGGTGTGTATCTTGTGGATTGTAATTATATTAAAATATTAATTTTCACTCAATTATTTTCAAGAGAAAGGAATTTGGTTGTAAACCACCAAGAATTATTTACAGTTTAGCACTATCTATTAGATTTTACAAAATACATTGCTGAAAGCATTAAAAAAAAAAAAAATTACTGTTTATGATATTTTATTTCATTATAATTAACTGCAATAATCTAATAAATTCCTCACATTAGCCAGCTTACACTGCTGCTTAGATAGTTTACAAATTAAAACAAAAAGTTTAATTGGTACTTTTAAAATAGTTTTCTGAAATAAATTTTTATGTTTGTATAATACCTAAAGTCATATAGTCTCAAAAAAACAATCGGTTTCACACGGTAGCCAAGTTTTCATAACAAAGCTGAGCAACAAAGGCCTAAAAGGGTTTCATTTCATTTCGAGTTTCTTAGCGAATATAGTGATGTCAAACAAACACTAGAATGTGCTTAGATTATCTTCTTTCATTAGTAAACGAAAATTCGCGTAATAATGGATAATTTTGTCAAGTAGAAACAAAACAAATACCTTAGAATATATTCCCACCCCCTGGTGTGTACTGAAAACTGAGGAAGTGCATGTCTAGTGATTGCCAGAAATGAGTGTAAATTCGTCAACTCATTGGTAAATGTAGGACATATCCAAATAATGTTAACAAGTGGGCACAACTTGACATTTTGCATAAATATTATTATTTAATTTACAAATGCTTGTATAAATTATTGAGATTTGTCACCTATGTTATTGTGAGATTATTGAAAAATCTTTAAAAAATATTACCGATTTATAAATCATATGACGTTATGAAGAGTAAATTAGTTCGTTCAACTCAAGTTAAAACAAGTTTGCTTATTGGAAAATGTTTGTTAAAGTAGAAAATAGAAACATAAGTTTTAATTTTACGACTAATTGTTTGCCAAGAAATAGTGCTAGGTGTTTAAGCACAAAGAATTAAAAAAATTGAATTATATATTTTTTTACTTTTAAACAGAGTTAATAACTTTTTAATAATTCCTTTAGTATATTTGTTGTTGTTTACGTAAAACATCTTATAATATACAAAACAAATTAATAATTACAAGAGACTATTTCATTTAGTTACATATAAATAAATATATATATAATCTGCTCAATAAAATTATTATAATACAAAGGGTAATATACCCATGTTATTAAGCCAATGAAGAGACTTATTTACCTGATACTATATGGCCATTATTAATATTCAGGGCAGAATGAAGATTTCTTTCTTAAGTGTAAATACATTTTCAATTAGTTATGTATCAATATTTGTTCGAATTATGTGACCTCTAAGTTTACTATATTATTCAAAAGAGTTTGGATTTTTAATCCTTAACATCGCGATTTCGACATTAATATGCATGTGTGTTGTTTCACTTGTATGTTTCTGGAGTGTAGAATCTTTGTTATTTTAAAAAGTATGTATCTATATTTATTCACCTTTTTCTTTGTTTTTTTCGAGATCAATTATATTTTTGGTTTTACAAACATTGTTATTCAGGCCAGGCACATTTTTTCACAAAATATAATAATAAAGTAAAAAAATGTTGTGTAGGGAGAAATTTTATTACAACTGCAGTGAAATCACTTCTTTCTATGTTGGCAACATTGACGAGTAGTAAAATGTTACTTTGTTACAATATGAATATAATTAGCATCATTTATTCACCAAGAGATAACACCAAAGATGTTTTAAATAAATTATAAAAAATATAAATTCAACTTTCTTTTTTAAATAATAAAAAATATATATTTACATGAATTTTATTAGTTAAGTAGTCTTTTGTTTATTCCAACCAATTGTATTGTTAATAGTTTGTTTATAAAACATTATATATAATAATAAATATCAAGTTATTCTAATTCCCTCTAAATATAAGTTAACTTATTTAATGAAATGGTATATCGTCACACCAGGCTCTGGTGCTAGGAGGAAAGCCTCCCAAAGGCATAGTCTGTATCTCTCCTCAAGATAGCAAGTCGGCCATCAGAACATTTGGGTTATAGGCACCACATCGTGTTGTTGGTAAGTAGCAGCTAGTAAAATATTGTTTTTAAGTTTAATTTAAAAAATATATTATAAAAGTAAATTAATTTAATATTTAAACTCCCAGTTGGACAACATTAATTAAAGTTGTCCACATAAGACCTAAAATATTTATACACAGTAAAATTACCCACATGTTGGGACATCAGTAAGTTTGAACTTTTATAATTAATGAGGTCCACATGGGAACTTGCAAAAATGAATATTTGTATTCTTACAGTTTTTTTTTTACACTTTAAAATTACCCATGTGTCTGGACATCAGTATGTTTGGACATCAATAATACAAATATTCCATGTTTGAAGGGTCCCATGTGGTCAATATTGATTATAAATATCCAGATATACTGTGGTGTAAATATGTGGATAACTTTAATGTGTAAAAACACTTTAATAATACAAATATTTTATGTTTACAGGGTTCCACATGCTCAATATTGATAGTAAATATCCAGACATATTGTGGTGCAAATATGTGATTAACTTTAATGAGTAAAAATGTTTAAATAATTCATATATGTTATGTTTGTAAGGCCCTGTATTGTCAAAATGGATTATAAATTTCCAGAAATGCTGTGGTGGAAAATATGTGCAGAACTTTAATATGTCAGAATGCTTTAATAATATTAATACTTAATGTTTGCAAGGTCCCACTTACTCTTGTATAAAATTTGGTTGTAACACTCCATTATAGGAAGTAACATCATAATGCATCACCAACTAACACCAAGGGCAATTGCACAAACATATGCCAGTAGTATGGCTTACAAAGGTTTCCCCACACAATACAAGTAAAACGACCATGTAAATAAGACATGAAGGAGACCTGCACCTACACCGGACATTTCCGGACAAATATAGTCTTCAATGCAGTGGGCGAGGGAATTTTTTTAGGCCAGTATTTTAGTGCACAGTAACTAACACCAGTGAAACTGCGGTGTTCTCTAATTGGTTGATCAATAAAGTGAAAAAAGAGGAAGAACTGTCGATTGTGGAGTACTTTTGCAAAATATCATGAAACTAAAAACACGTATCCATTGGGCCTTATAGAGATAATTACTATTCGAAGTTGATCTTGTAAGACAAAGTTTGAATTTTAATATGGTATATAGGGACCACAGTTAAATTTGTTTAGTTTCATGCACTTGTAAAAGATTACTCCACCATCGATAATTCCCCCCCCCCCAAAACAACTCAAACTTTCCACAACCAATCAGAGTGCACTATTTCATTTCCCTTCCCTGCCCCTCGTCAAAGTTTGTTTATATTTCAGAGAAATCTGGAAAAAAATACTTCAGTCGATGGCAACATATATATAATACTAATAGTTTATAAGGTATATTTATATATATAAGGCCTTTATTATTATGCTTGCCTTATTCCTTTAGCCCTGGAGTGGAGGAATGTCAATGTTTCTCTGTCCAGCTCTCAGCTCTTGACTTAAGTTTTTTTTCCAGATTTCTCTGCCATATAGTCAAACTTTGAAGAGGGGAAAGGGAGGGGCAATTAAATACTGCAACATGATTGGTTGTTCAAATTAGGAGTTGGAGGAATTTAACTTCATTTATCTTGCAAGGAGTGGAGGACATTGTAAAGTCTATACAAGTCTGTTTAATTCGGAGGAAACTTGTGTGTTTCTGGTTCTTATATGAGTAATTAGTATTCGAAATTTGTCTTGCAAGTGTGTAAAGGAAATAATAACCTATCTCTGGACGAGTTGTGTTACACTTGTTTAGTTCTGCGAGACTTTACCAGAGTGCTATGTCAAAGACGTTCCTTCCCCCACTCCAACAACACCCAATCAGAGTGCTCTATTTCATTTCACCTCCCTTCCTCTCTTCAAAGTTTGCCTATATGGCAGAGAAATCTGAAAAAATGACTTCAGTCGATGGCGAGAGCTGGACAGAGAAATATTAAACTTCCTCCACTCCAGAGCAAAAGGTATAAGGTTAGTATAATAATAATAGTAATTATACTATATATTATATATAATGAAATACTAATATCTTATAAGGTATAGTTGCTATTTTTATAATATACCTGCCTTATTCCTTTTGCTCTAGAGTGTAGGAAGGTTAATGTTTCTCTGTCCAGCTCTTGGTATAGACTGAAATATTTTTTCCAGATTTCTCTGCCATATAGGCAAATTTGAAATGGGCAAGGGGGGGGGGGATAAAATGCTGCAACATGATTGGTTGTTAAAATTAGGAGTGAGGGAATTCAAATTTGCTCATTACTTTTCCCATACTTAAATTATAATAACTTTTCTTGGAATTGAACAATGGTGATTACTCCACATACACTTGTACTTTTAATTGAAAGTAAACAACTGTTTTTACAACATACAAAATTGTAATATTTCTCGAAAGTAAAAAACTGGTTACAACACACATTTTCGTGTGACGTCATAATGCAAGCTTATGATTGGATATGTTTCACCCCCCCCCCCCAAATTCACCTACCCTCAACAACCAAAGTACAGTATTTCATTTCCTCTCACTTCGCCTCCAATCAGTTTAGCTTATATGGCAGCATGATCTGAAAAAAGGACCTCAGTGAACGACGAGATCTTAACTTGGAAACATCACTCTTTCTCCAAGGGCAGAAGGAAAGGGGGTAAGTATAATAATAAATGTTGCTTTATATTAACTCATGCTCCAAGTAATGTAAACATTTATATTATTTTTTTTATCACCCAAAAATTTATAACATAAACAACTCTTTATTTATATATAACAAAGATATTCGCTGGAGAACATCTTGCTTTGTACACCTGTTTACCATCATGATGGTAATTGTACAAGACTTGGCATGTTATCCGACACTGCAAAGGTCGTTGTGTCCAAAAAAGTCTAGGTTTATCATTATGTTAAGGTTGCTGAAGAAGCTCTCGCTTCATACTCCCGTTTACCATTGCAATGGCACTTTTACCAGACTTGACACATTATCCAACTCTGCAAAGGTCATTGTGTCCAAAAAATCTAGGTATATCAGTAAGTTAAGCTTGAATTAATCACTTTGTATGCTTGCCATCATTTCGATGATGGTATTTGTACCAGATGTTGGTGTTGGTAATCCACTTCTACAAAGGATGTTGGTATTAAAAATCTAGGTGTATTAGTACATTAAGCTTGAAACAATATTTGGCTATCTTCGGCTTAAGTTTGGAAATATATGAAAAAAAAGTTTTCTTTATGAAAACTTGATTAACGTAATAAAAATCATTTACATTGCTTGGTGTCAGGCTGACAAATAAATGTATGTGTGCATATGTGTGCGAACAGAGTTCTGCCAATAACTAGACACTCATCGGCAAGAATATACATGGAATTGGAATATTATGAAATCAAATATTTATTTTTTTATTTTGTTGTTTACAAAAGCATTACATTATTGGATGGCAATAAATATTCAAGGTTCTGTCACATTTATGAAAATGTTTGTCGCAATCTTTTTGGTAAAAATAATTAAGTTTGGTTTTGGGAAACAAACTTTCATTATTTTCATACCACATTGGCGTAAATTCCTTTAGTCGCATTTCTGACAACTTTTTGTTGGCCAAGTGTACCTTTACCATCGAAAAGAATTTCGAAGTGGTGTGTGGATTCAACATGCATTCTTGATATTCTGCATCGACGTGCGAGGGCTTGGTCATGGAAACTGGCCTGTTTGTTTTGTAAAAAAAAAAAAAACAAGTTGATGAGTAACATCATATTGAGAAAGTGAATTCCCAAAATATCTTGTCCTGGTGTAAATTCAAGTACACACCGAGTCAATAATATGCAACCCAATTGAGGGATGCTTTGCTGTGATTACCAAGTTCCACATTGTCGAGCAAGCGATCGACTAGCAGGTTATTGGGATTGAAATGAACGTTTTGGAAACTATTCATAATGGGAAGTAATTGACCCATCATGACCATATGGATGACCGAAAGCATTTTATGTCTGGTAATTATATGTTTAGCAATTATCGCTAATTTAACCATCTTGTTTGTGTACATGAACCTTGTGGGCATACATCCGGTGTTATAAAATATTTTGCAGAAACTGGCATTGAATGAGTCCAACTAGTCGATGCATACACATGTGTTGTGACTCAAGGCTACTGATAGGGGATCGTGATCATTGTGTGGGATCTTGGCCGAATTCAATGCGGGATGGTTCGGGATACCTGTCTTGTGTACCTTCAAAAGAATGTCAGATAGTATGTTTTCCCGCACCCGTATTGCCATAAAGTACCAGGGAATTCCGCAACTGATTACCTCGGAAATTTACAGATGCCATAAACTTCATTAGAGTGACTATCAAATCCATGTTGAATTTGCCATACAAAATCATGGATGCAAATCCAATATACACATGAACCAAGTACTTGGTGAGTAACAAGTTCTCTTCAGAAGTGGTTTGATACTCTCTTGGGTAGATGTTCAAGTGTTTGTGCCAATCGTAAAGTTCTTTAAGATAGCGCCACTCAATCTTTGGGTTATTGTGAACAGGAAGGGGAACTTGCGAATTTTTACAAAATGATCATAGTAAATTAGCAAGGTCCTTTACGTGATTCAAGTACACAGGTTGGCCAATGTTTTCGATAACAAGTTGTTTCATATCATCGTAAATTTCGAAGCAATTTACATAAATATCGAAAAAAGGTCCATCTTCATAGGAATTGTGAAACCCCATTCGCAACAACCACGAAAAGATAACGAACACATTACATACAAAACCATCCTCGAACTTATTCAGCTTGTAGGGCGATTCGACTTGCCCTTCATCTCCAAACTTCAAGTTTTGCACAACAAATCCGAAATTATCCTCATTGTGCAGCTCGTTTCCATCACCCATTGCGAACATTGAACTTGACAATGGCCATATTCGAAAACTGGACTCGGGACAATCTGGCTGTGACAACACAGCATCTATCTGCAAGGAAAATGTAGCTGCAATTTTTTCGGTTTGTTTGGCATTATCCTTGGCAATGAGTTGTATTTCCTTTATGCACAAAAATTTCTCGATTGTTGCATAAAAAGAATTCATAGATTGTGAAGTGTAGAACGGTGTGGTCGTTCTTTCATCATCATCGTCTATTTCAATACCATGATAATGTTTATCGTCCAAGTCTCCTTCTCTACTGCCAACCCCACTTTTGTTTCTTATGCCATTCTTTAACAAACCACAAAACTAAAGAATGTTTTTCGAGTCGAAATTAAAGTTGGCCAAACCGAGTAGTTTCGGCAGGTGTTGTGTCTGAAAATGGAATGTATAAATGGAGTAACTTGTTTCAGGTTCTCCACGTATTTCTGAGTTAAAATGCACAGCAAGTACACAAACATTTGAAGGGAATCACCAATTTGGTGCTGGTAATAAGCTTGAAGTTTTCCATGAGTGTTGGAGGCCATTTGAAGATTAGAGTCAAATCAATTAACATATCAAAAACATTTTGATCGATGTAGTCGAGGGGTTTGAAATCAGGTTCGATTAATGCATATTGCTTTGCCAATATCTCTGAAATTATCGGGCAGAGTAAAATCACCATCAACTTGTTGTATTGCAACCACAATAAGAAATGGCGTAATTTAAGGTTGATGTCGAAACACAGGTCTTGTACGTGAGGGAAATGGACCAGGGTGATTATCGGTTTTGGAATGTCGTAACGGTGTTTGATAGCCACCAGACATGTCAGGGAAGGTGAAGCTATTTCAAATACATTTAGTAATGGGTTAAACACATACCCATCGCGAAAGAATTGGTCGAGAACCACCTCATACCCTTTAATTTCGAGACTAAATGACAACTCGCTTTCGCGAACGATCGAAAGCTTTCCATTGCCAAACACCAAGTTGCCATATCTCCTCGTCAATAAAATGTCCGAAAAGAAGATATTAGTTGCCTTACAAGCTGTTGCAGATGACAATTTCCTTTTTTATTTGAGGACGAATCCCCATTATCACCACCACCGTCTCGACCATTGAATTCACCAAATACGACATATTTGTACACGTTGAACAGGTTTGTCCAGTCGAGAGGTCCTTCACATAAAGATGGAAGCAAAAAGTAAAGGAAGTCGGTCTTGTAGAATACTGCATACAAGTGATTGATTACATTTTTGTGGGTGCTCCAACCACTCAAGATGAACTTTGCGTACCAGTTCGGGTTGAAAAGCATGAACACACATCCGATCAACTTTATTAAATTTTTACAGTCGACATAGAGAATGAACAATGACAACATGCTTGTCACATAATCGCGAGTCACTATCTCCGATAAAACAAAGATGAACCAGCCATAATTTCTTTAAACATGTCCGATGATGCAGGTCCACATAACTGTTTTCATGGAGGATAGTCTTCATCTCCATCGTATTTACATTCATCACCATATTCTTCGCCTCTACTTCATTTGGAACCATTTTTGGAATATTTATGTTTATGTTGATCTTGCCAACATCGTTGTTGCTTACCCAAAATACACTTTTTCCGCCATTCATTTGCTTCAACAATGATGTTAATGTTTTTAATTTTGATATCATTTGCTTTGCAATAACACATGTAGAAAGTGTAGGCCATGTAAAAAAAAAAAAAAATTTAATCTTCAGCCAATAAACCATCTATGAATGCATGTATGAAATGTTCCTTCTAATGATCAAAGTCAGTGTCAGGTTGTCGAATAGCCTCCTCGAAACAATGAATCACATAAAATAGATTTTTACTAAAGGGGTAGAATTCACGATCAGAAAAAATACCCTATGTTCGGGACTTCCCAATGCATACTCGGAAAAGATGACGGATGAAATGTCCAGTTTTACCACGTTAAACAAAATGTTCTCCAAATGGTTGTTCTCAAACTGAAAATTTGTCTCGATCGTGCTGACTCTATACAACTCGTACATTTCAGTAATTACACTCTCTTTGTCACTTCCACTTAAACTTTCAATTTTGTGAGTAATTTCTCCATCAACACACACGACGAAATATGCAGCGACATATTCAAATCCAAACTGGTACTCGGTCGATCCGATGGATGACTTTTCCCAACCTTTCCCGCAATAATCACCAATGTCATTTCCCGTTTGCACCTGAGGATCATTTACCACAATCGATTCCTCGTCATTTCGCATTTTCCTGGTTGCCTGATCGATGAACGTGTATTGTCTGACATATTCGTGGGATCGATAGACTTTTAAAGAATAAACTTCTCGCAATGAACTGCAAGTTATGGAATGTACGATGGCTTCTACCTTCCTTGAAGGTATAGTAGAAGGGAATAAAAGACACGACCTCATCTTTTTGAGTCCATATATTGATGGGACTGTTTTTTGGAATGATCATACATGCTCAACCATTCGGGAATGTGATATCGGATGGGGGCAAGTAACACTCTGCTGGATTGTCCAACACAAACTTGAATGCGAATCCCTTGTTCGATTGCGGGTAGATGTGAGAATTATGGAAAAATAATACATGTGCAGTAACAATATTCATCACTATGGGTAGAATTAGGTGAAAGTTTGTCTTTTCGGGCCGATGTGTCGCCAGACAAGACACCTTGACCTAAAATGGGAACGTGGCTTCAGCAACGTTCTTGACAAACTCAATGACATGATCGCGCCAAATGATGTTCTCTTTGTACAAGTCGAAATTGTGTTTCTTATCGACGTCAAAGTCCAAGATTATGTGTTGGTAAGACAAACATTTTTTTGCACAACCAGCCCACAATCGTACTCTTCTCCGCTTTTTTTTTGCCAACCAATGAGCAAACATACATTTTAACAAAATATATTACCAAAGGGCGAAATTTCCAGTAGGGTGATTTTACTGAGTTCACTGGATCCCACAATGGAGATGATTTTGTTTCGATCGTATTTGGGGTCATATCGGCCGATGTGTTGAATTATTATGCGATCCAGATTCGCATCGATGGTTACTCGGCCAATTTCTTCAATGTGTTTTATCATTCTTCTGACATGTTCCCGCTCCTCGTCCATTTTACTCGAGTCAATAATCTTTTTCGCGAAATGAGACGTATATCAGAATACTTACAAACAAAAATGAGACAAAAATGTTGACCGAAGCGGTATACAGGAAAAATTTGGGCCGTATTCTCTCGCCAGAAATGCAGAATACAAACGGTTGAGGTTATTCCGCAAGTATTCGTTGGTCTCGTCCGACAACATTGACTTGTTGTGTTTGACTGGAAGAAAAACAATCAATTTTTCATCTTATATACAATGTTACACTGGTAAAAAAATACTTTTTTAAAATTGTTCTTTTTTACAAAAGGAGGGGTGGAGGAAATGAAACAACTATGTATTATGAAAAGAAGGAGCTTTTTTATTTTATTTATTGAAAATACATTCGTGGTTACAATTTTCATCATATATGCATATTACATTGCCACATTTAAAGCAGCTGAGAAACGAACCTGTTCCAAAATAATACAATCCAAGCGATGATAAACGTTCTCTATTATCCTGGGTCATTTGTCGCCAATTCTCATCGTTTCGTTTGCGTATTTTAAGTATTAATCTCATCAGCTATTCATCTCGGTGTCCTTTTTCGAAAACAGTCGTTTCGCATTATGCTGCCAAAAATAAAATAACCCAAGTCTTTTTTCGTACATTAATCCTTGTAAGCGTAACTGATTGCCTCTGTTTAAAATTTGTAAATAACTTTTTACATATTTATACAAGGTTGGTTTTGTCCATCGTTGCAAGAAATCCAGGCATGTTTCCTTAAACGAAATTTTCGCGAATAAAATGTACATATACATGATTAACTGTTTGAAAAAACACTTTTGTAGATTTTGATAAACTCACCCAGTTTCTCATGTCTCGAATGTTGCTTACATTCACCAAATTCATCACTGCTATCACCCCTCTCGCCACCCTCGTCGTCGTTGTTTCTTTCAATTACCCACCGCTAAGTGGTTTCTTTTACCGAAATAAGTGTTTTTTGTTTTTACTCTCGGCCCAATATGCGTAATTTCAACTGCCGATACTCGAGCATTAGCAAAACTATCACCGCGGGGATATTATATAACTGTGAAATATTTTTCTCATCTTCGATGCTCGAATGAATCAATACCATCATATAATCTAGTGGGAAGTTATTTTCCGCAAGTATTTTAAGCATTGATTTTTTTGTTTATGTATCCATCGAAACACATGGAACACATGATAAAAAAATCAAATTTTTCGAGTAAATTCTGATAAAAATTGTAGTAATTATCATTTGTATTGTGATTATTTTCGCTGGCCAACATTAAAAGCAACAATATCCACATCAAAGCCGATTTCGAACCTCTCCACCCCCTATGCATTTCGGGAGTCATTAAAGTTTCGCCATATTCGAGTACGGTAACATCGAAGAACGTTGTTGAGAACGTCCATCACCATACAGATATTTTTTTGCATGTCGTTTGGATGGCGAACGTATTCATCTTTAATTATGTTTAAAATTTCCATCGTTGTTACTTTTTTTTCGTTTATTACGCAACAAGTGTAATAAACATTCAATTCCCAATAAAAAACATTCCATCGGAATATTCAATGTGTAGCAATAAGAACGCAGTGTTACATAATGTGTGTAATGCAGAAAAACTAAAAATGGTTTTTGGCGATGTCATGAGCTCTTTGGCAAACTCGTGTCATAGAAATGGCGAAAAAAATTAACGAGTAATTATATACATGATAAGGTTGGTGTTTTTGTCTTATAAAAAATTGTTTTTTTTTTCTCTCACACTCTCATATATATATATATATATATATATATATATATATATATATATATATATATATATATATATATATATATATATATATATATATGTGTGTGTGTGTGTGTGTGTGTGTGTGTGTGTGTGTGTGTGTGTGTGTGTCGGAAATCACAGAGCAGTCATTCGTGCAGTTTCAGTGAATGCGAGAAGTTTCCAAGTAATAACTACCTTGACTATTTCCAACGACGAGATAGTATTTCAACAAGATGTTTAATGAAAGTGGAGCTGAACGTAAAGTGTATCAACTACAGCCTTTGAATGGTAAGATTGAAGCAGAACCCATGCAAAGCTCTTCGACAGACGACTGGAGACATTATCAACAACAGGTATGGTGTTCAACATGGAATACTGATGGTGACACTGGTGATGAAGAAGGAGAGGTTCATTCGACTAATGAAGATGTAAAGGAAGAAGAAAAGTCTTATATAAAAGAAGAGAAAAGGTTTGATATAAAAAAAGAACAAGACTTTGATATAAAGGAAGCACAAAAATTTCGTTTAAAAAGGAAAAGACAAAGTAGTACCAACAGTAGTGATGGGTGTTCAGGGTCTTCAAGTGACTCTAGCGAAGAGGACAAAAAAACCTACTCTGAGTAAAAAAAGGCCAGACTAAAAACGTAAGCTGTTGGAAAATACTTTTTAGCTTCTGTTTTAGTTGTTGATTTTAAATTTGGCAGATATTATGGTAAAAATATCTGTTGGAGTTTGGACATGCTACTCAAGGGTCAAACATTTTGTATATATGTAGACCCGTTCCATACATACATTGGGAAGGAGTATGTCTAACAATCTCGAACAAAATCGCAATTTGTACATGAAAGAGCATAAAATACCCTGGGAAATTAACGAAAAAAAAATCAAACTCAAAACCGTTCGTTCGATTTTGAAGGAAGCTTGAATTAAATTTATAATTGTAGCAAATGAAGAGCAGGCTAGATATCTACGAAAAAAAATGATAGTGCCCAGGAAGAAAAAAATAATTTGCCATATGAGCGGTTAAAATGGACTTGGAAAAATTTGCCAAAGCTATTCTAAAAAAAAAAAAAGTATTGGGCCTGTGCCCTACGCATAGTTCGGTTGATTTGGGATATAACTACTAAAGATGTGAAAAGGGCAATGGAATATTTCAATAAATAATTTTTTTCTATGCATAAGCAAGCATGTACATGATTACAAGCATACATGTACAAGCAAACATGTATATATATATATATATATATATATATATATATATAATATATATATATATATATATATATATATATAAGGAAAACATAAAAACTCATTTCGTATCGAAATGAACATTGAACAAACAAAATCACCCCAAGAGTGAGCCGAGGACTATGACGAGATGAGCTTCTGGAAAGAAGCTAAAATAGAAGATTTGTCATCACCAGAATTTCTCGAAAAATTCAACCAAGCAACAACTTAGAAAATTCTGCAATTTAACAACATCAAAATATCATGTACGGATGAAGTGGATTTGGAACGGGATAGAACGATGGTCATCGACATTCAATTTGGCATTTATGCTGATGAAAACATTCCCCTAGAATTTGGATGTGCTACGAAAAAGGTTATTTACATGGCTCATGTTCAAAGACCAGTTCCATTATCACACCTACGTACAACCAACCTAAAAAAAAATAATGATTATTCATCTCAGTTATACATTACAAATTTTTGCCACGAGAAAAAAATTTCAGACAACAATTATTTTTAAATTGGACAGTTTTCGTACGAATCCAATAATTGTAATTTAAAAATTCGTTACGAGCCACATAAATTACCTCCACAAATATTTATGGATTTACCCACCTTTGCTACCATTATATTCAATATGGTAATTCGCAAAGTGGTCGATTTGTTTTATGTCGAAATGAGCTTATGCTTTCGTTTAAAACTTGAAAACGATGACGAGGGGCTTGTGTTGGTGTTTAATCCTACGAAAAAAAAAAACAAAATTGATCAAAATTATGTTAAAATACTTTTTGCATATGTCGCTTTTTCGCATATATTTATGAAAAATGTTCTATTTGCATCACAATGTCATCCCAGACCTCCAACTCCACCCCAATCATCACCCAGATGCCCACAATCACAAGATTTCCATCAAACACATATGCTAGGACCTAATATCACCTTTCCCGATACTCCTGCGCCTCGCCCGCAATCCCCTCGTCACATCGTGTTTTGACAACAAACGTATTCGAGTCTGTTCCACAAACTCGCATTGATGAAGTGTCGAATCACGGTGATGACGATGATGGCTGCCTGGATGATGACGAAACCAGAAGGGGCGATGGTTTCAATAAAGAAGAGAGGACGAGATTTCCTTTAATCGATCGTCAAATACCACCCCATTCCAAAACCATCTATTACAACTCTGAAAATAATTTACTCCAACCATTCAAACACAATCGCATGATTAAATCAATCAAACAAAAACCCAGAGAGGAATACTAAGAACATAGACGATTACGTTGTCGAAATTCACTTAGCGACGTTGACAGTTTCCACAGCGATGAGATGTCTACATCTCCCGAAATAACATTACCTAAAATTAATAGTGATGATGATCAGGTGATGGTGGCACCAGACAACCAAAACGTTCGCAAAATCGGCGACGAACATGAGGAAAATCGCATTCTCAACGATAATTTTGTGGATAAGCTGTCGACTTCGTCTTCTTCCGCCGCCGGGCCCATATCTACTCTAGGCTCGAGTATTTATCGGGGTTTGCAGGATTTGTCAATTATGCCAAACGGTAAGATGGATACGATGGCATTTAATCACGACTTATATCCCGATACTTTAATCACCCAACTCGGTTATCCGGAAAAAAAAAGAAGTTTAGGGTTTTCGCTGATAATTTATTTCTCGAAACTCAAAATAGGAGACCGGGTGTATGAGGTAAATATTAAAAATTGTTGAAACTCAACCTATATCCCAAGCAAAAGACAGAGTTTTTGAAGAGATTTAAGAAAACATTTTGAATTCTCTAAGCTCCAAATGTTATTTCAAGAACTAAATATATTGTGTAATGTGTACACAATACAAGGTAAATTATTATCAAACGGCCATGAATAATACACGTATGTGCTCGTAGTTTGCATTTTGGGTAATATTATAGAACACTTACTAAATAAATAATTTCAAAAACACATACATATAAACTTGATCATCCCAAAACAAAGGAGACGAAGATAACATAGCCTAAGCAGGAGTAGATCTCCGAGTCGTTTGAGTAAAATGTTAAACAATTTAAAAAAACATAGAATGGGCCTAGTAGTTGGAAATGTTTTCTATTGAATATTTCTCCATCTTACGTATGACGGAAAAGTTTATTATATATTTCAGTGGAGTAGGAAACATCGTGTAAGGTAGGATTTTTTTTTGAGAATCCAAAATACTATCAATGTATTTGTTAATTTTATATTTATTTAGGGTCATGATTAGACCTTATATACAAAAAAAAAACATATACAATTACATACAAAAACACACATTGCAAATGAAAATTCTTTTTAAATAAATCATTTTCAAAAATACACATATTTTCCATTACACAAATTCCGCTGTGGTTGATACTTTGTGAGAAAAATACCGAGTAAACTGCATCCTTCACCTCCTCTAGAAAATTTGGTGTACGGTTTTCGAGTTGGTGAATAGGTATGGCGGCACAAGTTAACTAAGCAAATTCTTGTATTTTTCCACACTTGAAACACAGATGTGTTTGTAATTCCTCAGAATTTTTTGCACTATACTCAATGCACACTTGTAAGGTACCCACCCTTCATACCAGCATATTCCATGCACATGTAAAATCGAATTTCCGATAACTGATTTGGTCTCGTCACTGAAACAAGTTATCTTTCACGGAAGTCCATAAACGTAGTGTTGTATGCGATTCATCTAAAACAGGAACAGGAACATTGATGGCAAAGGCTGCATCATCACCATCTTCACCCTCCCGCCATCCGCTGATTTCCGTCGCATCACCTTTTTCACCACTCGCCGATCTCCTTCATATATGTCGAGATACAAATACAACATTGACAGAAGGCAGGTTGGTGGGCACATGATCTATGTTTATCACACCTTCCTGCAGTAATATGCCATCGAGTTGCCAATAAGAAAATTGATTTTTTAATTATACTTGAGTAGGTTGTGTAAAATTTGCTGAATGTTGGTATCATTCAATGTGGCATGAAATAACACTCTCCGATCGGGCCATACTCCTGTTATTTTTATACAATGTAATGTAAATCAAATAGAGTTATTCGAATCGGGGGACAAAGAGTCTATTCAAGTTTTTGTAAAAAGATTGTGATGGATGATTCACAAAAGCATTCGAAATATGCGTAAACTGAGAAGGAATACACATTATTGTTGTTTCCGTTTTAATTTCAGTTCTTTCACTTTCAACCAGTTCGTTAACTTGACTCATCAGGGACAAAATTTCATCCACCCGATGAGTCATTTAGAACTCGGCAAGCCCATAGTTGTGTTTTTTTTTTTGCGTTATACCAAAGCAAAACTTTAGTCAATTTGTAGATTGTTATTCTTTTTTCAGTCGCTTAAATACAAGATCTGCGCATCATAGCGGTCCAGTTTAGCCGAAGTAATCATGGACATTTTAAAGGGATTTGGTAGGAGGGACCTAGATGTTTCAGTTCGCTCACCAACGTGTTGCAAACAGCGGTGCAGTATGCTCGAGTTTTTGATAAATCCCCGAAAATAGAATATGAAACTAAATCTTGGAAATCTGCCAAAGTACCACCATTTTTCATTAAATTCATGTAATTTAAATGGGATCTGATGCATCATTCGCGTCTACTTTCGCGAGTCTTAAAAAAAATCAATGGATTCGAATTGAACAACATTCTTATCATACAATGATTATAAAGGCATACATTTTTTTTTCAGTTGATGAGCAATGTTTTCGGGTAGGCTATTATAGTATCATTTAAAGAGTGGGTGAATTATTTTCATCAACACGAAATGTTTCTCTGACCAAATGTAGCCTTATATCGTTAGAGATGTAATGTACGGCTGTGAAACATGTTGAAATTATTCATCAGTTGTATAGTTTCTTCGTAAGTGGGTTTCTCCACAGACAGGGATGAAATGTAGTCATTACCATTATCGTCATCATACGAATCGGCCCTTGCAGATATCAGGTTCGTTTAAAAATTAAACAACCCTTTATACCGGCAGTCGGTTTCCATTTGGAGCAGCATTTCCTTATTTGCCATATTTTTCTTTGCATTTCCACTCATTGCAAAACTACAAGCCTTTTTATCGCAGAAGATGTGACAAGAGAGGATGAGGTTTTTCCCAATTTCAAGACTTTGGGTGTGATGTTCATATTTTCACATATATTCCGATATTGGGCCGGTTATTTATCCTTGCATCGACCGCATTGTATTTCACAAAGAGTTCCGGTACGCACATGTCTTGCGAGTCAGCTGAAAAGTCCACATAGAGGAGATTGAATCCAGTATTTAAAATTGAATACGTTAGATTTAGCAGAAACAGGTGTATGTGGTTGGTCTTATTCGTCCAAATGTCGCCAATGTTATTTTCAATATTGTTGAGCGATTCGTCCATGACGGCATTTCGTTGAAAATACTGTTGCTGCAACATGGACGATCCAAATTCTAATGGATTAAATAGATTGTAGGAATGATATTTTACTGTATTTCGTCGTGGATGTCATTTGGCCGTTTGGATTTTACAATTCGTTTCGATAAGATAGTCTCGGGAAAAAAACGTGTCCAGCGAATGGTTAATGGAGATTTTCGGTTGGATGAGAGCGATGCAAGTGAGAGAACTATGCAATAACTGCACAAACCCATCCACATCAATGTTCAACACTAAATTCTGGGTATTCAAATAAGGCACAATTACAAATCAGCTCGTTATATACTCTTCAACGATTACATAAGATTTATAACATGCTTTTATTTTACTCGCAACATATTTTTTTGTAATTGTCGGAAAATTGTTACAAATGCTGTTTAGAATGTTTTTCGGATTGGTGCATAAGAAACCGTCCCACAAATTAGTCGCCGATGCATTTGGTGAATTGTATGTGATTGAAATTATCCTAGTCAAATCATTGTAAGTTTCCACAGCATCATTTTCGCATTTCATATTCAAACACTCTTCGGGAGAATCTTGCAGAAAACAAAATGGAGTGTTCAAACTCTTCGAATCGTTGGACGCGAATGTAGCTGCATTGACAAAGGTTGCCATTTTTTTTATTACTAATGTATAGAATTTGTATGCAATTCGGGATAATCTATACAATTTTATGTACGTTAGTCATTCACTTATAATTATATTGGTCAATATTTTCAAAATGCTAATTTATTCAAATACTAATAAGACTTAAAAAAAAAAGTTTCCTTTCCATTTAACAACATCTTATTTGTAAAATGCATCATCATATTCATCTGTCGGTACAAACGATACTATCATGTGTGGCATAATGAGTAGTTGAGCTATACGAGACCCTTTCTCTGCTTTGAACGTCGAGTTTCCTCTATTTTCCAGCTGCACAAAGATATCTCTTCTGTAGTCTGAATCTATAATTCCATTATAGGCGTTTATTCGATGGTTGAATGCCAGTCCCGAACGACTCGTAACAAAACCGAAATAGAGTTTGGGTATTTTACTACCAGGCCGACATCGACATTGGCCACTTGGTCTGGTTGAATTTCAATGTCGTGAGTCGCCTTCAAGTCGTACCCAGCCGCTTCTTCACTACCGTGGACCAACTGATGTTTGAACTGTGCAGGAACGATGAGCACCATGGTGTGAGACATATTGTTTCTACACCAACAATTTATACGTACTCGCCAAAGAAATTTTTTTTATAATTTTTTATATTACTTTTTTCCATAGTGCGAAAAAGGGGGGTTGGGGGGTAATTGAAAATCCCCCCCCCTTTTTTTTTTTAAAATATAAATATACTTTAATTCTACTCTGCATCAAGGCTATGTTTGGGATAGATTTTTAAATCTCTTGTTGGATGATAGAGTTGTTGAAAATTTACGTAAATTTAGTTTAGCGAGTGATTGCCCATATCAGGTGATTTCTTTTTCTTTTTTAAAAATGCTTATTTATATACTCTATTCGAGTTGAGACTCACCAGCATCATCATTACCATTCATCTTCAATTTCTATTTTGCAATAGACACAAGCATACATTTAACATCATTGCAAAAAAGTGTTTTGATTACTTCCTGAACATTGGGATTGTCGAAAATCTCAAGGAATTTCGTAAAAGGGGTGTATCGTAAATTAGACATTTGTGAAATATATTCATTACATGTTTCATGAAGGGAAGCAAGTTTGGGTTCATTGTTAAATCTATCTATAAATTTTCCTATTCTGTCCTCTTCGATATTGGAAATCATAATTTTCATCAACTGGAAAAGTGCGGCCTCGCAAAGCTTTTCGAAAAGCTCCTCTTGCACACGATTCCAGATGGAAATATAATTCTTGTACAAGTATGCAAATATAAAATGAAATGCTCGAGATACAACATTTATAACCCCGGGCATCTGTGGTTTTGGTTTTACTTCTTTATATATATGTCAAGATATTTACAAACACACTTAACCCTTTGTTATAAGTAATAAAAAGTTACTAAAATATATGAGTTAAAAGAATAAATTAAAAATCCTTTTTTGTGTATAATTTTTTTATTCAGTATTTATAGATTTTTTCTTTTTACATCTCATTTTTTTCTTGACAATGTTAATTGGATTTTCATCTATAAAGTATTTTTAGTGCAAGTTTACAAAAATCTTTGACAAATTACAATGACTGTTTTCAACCATTTTTGTACATAATCAAAGAAATGAAAGTAATTGTTATTTTCATTGTATCTGTGCAATTGAAAAGCCAACATCTACTTTACGTACTCTTTCACAGATAGTCTCAACACTCTGTTACACGCGAAATTATTTCGTAAAAACATTTGCGGGATGCTGTAGATGCTCAATACCTTGGCTTGACACATTGGTAAATAAAACCTGGTTTTTTTTTCAGCATTGTTAATGATGTCAATGAGATTGCAGCCGTAATTATTTCCTTTCTCGTTGCCATTGTTTTAAGGATTTTTATTGTCATTTTCATTAGGATGTTTATTAAAGGAATTTGGAACTGATTTTTCCACCCGACCGCAGGCATTTGCCGTCAAACAAAAACTGTTATTCATGGGTCTCACCTTGTTGGTAAACATGACGAAAATGTGATATTTCCAATAAGTACCGTTATCGTACCAGTGCAGATCGAATCCGTTCAAGTCGAACAAGCATTCGCCACACGGAACACTGTGATTCCTCGACTAATTCACAACAGGTGGGGAAATAAAACTTTCCTTTTTTTCAACACATCCTCGTGGAATCAGTCCAGATTCGCTATTTTTATATGGATATTTACAAGAAATTAAATATGTGTGTTTTAGTGATTCGATGACGAATGGACCACTTCGTTCGAGTATCTTCACTTTTGATAATTTCATGGCTTGGTTTTTATTTTTGGTGATTGCATAGTTTACATACGAGTGTGTTGGTTTCAATCTCATCTTCCCTCTTAGTTTGAGCGGTGAGATTTATGTACTGATGATTACACTTAATGGCTTTGCTTTTACTCGAGCGCTCTGATGCGTTCAACACGATCGATCTGTGAGAATGTGTTGAACGCATCAGAGTGCTCGAGTAAAAGCAAAGCTATCAAATCATCAGTACGATCGATCTGTGAGAATGGTCGAATGATCATCATGGTTTTTATATTTTTTCAATGGAACTGCATCTTTCAAAGTTTTTTCTTTTTTGTTTGCAGGAACTATTTTCTTCACCGCTAAGATGGGCCTGGATGGAATATTCTGGTGATTATGGATGGGTTGTTGATGGCGACGACCCCTCAAATTTTTTACAGGATGTTTTTGTTTCTAACTAGTTTTTGATCTTTTTACAGGTTCGCCAAATACGGCGGTTGGGACTTGAAACTCTTTAGCCATTTTCTCTGTAGCAGCCTCCATAGTCAATGTTGGCTCAGGGGTCTCTGATGCGAATGCCGTAGTCTCTTTCGACATGGAAATCTTTACAATTTCCAGAAACCGGTTTCGTAGTTTACTCACACATCGGTCCACATTTAACGACTTTCTGTTCTAGGTTATCGAGACAGATAACTAATATTTGGAGTTTTTGTTGAATGTTTTCTCATAAACAAGAATGAATTGTAAAAAAATATATTTTTTTACTTTTTTTGCCCCTTCAAAGAACAGAAGAAATTTTATCATTGTGTTTTAGGTACAACTTGTCGTAGGTGCTGGCGGTGGGAATCCCATATTGATTGGTCATCAACATGGCCAATTTTCAATGGGGCATGGAATCGGCAGGTGTCCTTTCGATGAGATGGATATTTGGGTACAGAAATTGAGGTTTTGTCATAAAGATGAGTGAATAAATTGCATTTTCGATTTGTTGATTTTCAAATAGGGTGTTGACCAAGTCCTCTTCGCGACAGAGTAGATTTAGGGAGTGCTCAAATTCCTTGTTTGAGCACGAGAATGAAATCTGGGGCAGAACAGAATAATCATCACTCAACCCAAAAGAGGCCATTTTATTGATGCATTGGTAAAAAAGTTTCAAAATTTCGAGGTTAATTTATTCTGCTTCATGCACAATGTCGTCTAGGGAAAAAATGTGATTGTGAATTTTAGTATTTTGGAAATTAACTCTATCGAATCGAAATGGCAGTGAGTGACATAGGTGTGAAGCACATGAACAAAACACCAGAATTGTAAAACGAACTCTTGTTTAGTATCAGGGTTCGAGATGTGTGCAGAGAGAGTAGAATGTCCAAGTTTGATTCGTCAATGTAATTACACAAGTAATAGCATGCTCTGTACGAATGTCGCTCGAGTTCTGCAAAATTGCAGTTTACGAACACAATGTCCAAGTAATCGTCGGAAATGTTTTCAAGGGAAAGGATATCGATGTATTTTGAAAATTTATATTTCGCCGGAAAAAAGAGGAATTATATTTGTACAATTTCCGACAAGTGAGCCAACAACAGCATGCTTTTATCTTCGTTGCTTTGATCGATGAATAAATTTGTATATTTAGAAAGCATGGTCTTATTTTAAGAAGTATATATTAGGTATTACAAAAAAAGTACACACCTATGAAAAAAGAACTAGTGATACAGAAATATTGAACATAAATGAATTATTGTATAATTATATCACCATTAAACTTGCAGAGAATAAATTTCACTAGTTGGTTGTATGTTTCAGACCTTGGTACTAAATAGGAGTGGACGATTTCGAAGAGTGTTTAAAAATTTTGGCTGCAAAACACATTTTAAACGACTGGTATTATGATAATCAAGTGACAGAGTCCAAGATAGAATCGGAGCACTCCAATAAACCGGTAAAAGGACTCGATGTTCTCCAAAAAACCAAAGGCATAAAAGTCGGCTACAATACTAAATTCATCAATTACTTTGAACTACACAGCTTGTTTTGTCCATGGAAAAACACGAGATCACCACTACAAAACTTGTACTTACAGTTGTAATTAAACTTTTATTATCACTATTACCTTTCAAAAAATGTTTTACCGAAATATGTTTCCGAGAAGATTGTGCAAAAAATCGGAACCTACCTCATTTGCAGTTGGGATCCGGGACAAAAAGAGAAGCTTGTGAAAAATGTAAATGATGTTTTTGCTTCCAATCATGAGAGATCCATTCCTCACATGCCATCGAATATTGCCATGATGGCTGTTGCAAGCAAACAAAATTACTCTCCTTTCGTGTGCGATTGTACAAATATTTTATGCTTTGATGATGCCAATCAGTAATGAGGTAATGATTTATTTTAAAAATAACTTTTATAAAAATGGATTAGTTTCGAGATAACGAACTTGTGTGTGTGTTATAATCGACATTACCCTCTCCTCCACTCCTACTTTCAACAACCAATCATGTTGCAGTATTTCACCTCCCCTCTCTAACCCCTCCTTTCAGTTTGGCCTATAAGGCTGCCAAATCTGAAAAAAGAGGCCAGTTGAAGGCAAGAGCTAAACATGGAAACATCACTCCTCACAGAGCAGAAGGGGATTAAGGAGTAAGTATAATAACATAATATAATAAATATACTTTATAAAAATATATATTTTATAAAGTGTATATATTATTGATACTATTATTATGTTTACTTCTTATTCCTTTTCTGCTCTTGGAGGAGGAGTGATGTTTCCACATTCAGCTCTCAGCTTCGACTAACGTATTTTTTCCTGATTTCGTCACCATATATGCCAAAATGAAAGAAGTGGAAGGGAGGGGAAGTGAAATAATACAATGTGATTGGTTGCTGGAAGTAGTAGTGGTGAGGGGATTTCGATCCTGGAGCCCTTTGGCGAAATCTTTTGGGAAATTGAATTTTAAAGGGAGCATTTGCAGGGTTTAAACCCTCAACAGCCATTTAAAGTAACCTTATTATGATGTTGGTTTGTAATGAAGGTGTAATTTGTGAAGGGAAGGGGGGGTGTAAGGGGAGTCAGATACATTTATATTAATAATTAATATAAAAAATCGAACATTGGCACTATATCAATTCTTGGGATGCAAAATTGAATTTTGGAAAGGGAACAATCCAGCCACTCCCTTCAAAATTCGACCATATTCCCATCCGTTAATTTTTTGCTTAGCCCAAAACTACTTTACCTGAGAATTTATATAAAATAAATTATTCTACAACTTTCCCCTTGAATCAAAATTGTTCGATTCCATTATGGTCGACCGGTATGAAAATCCAATAGTTGATGCTGTGGAAGTTTGACAATGGAGAAGACAGTTTGGCCAACGACATTGTGAGTGGAAAGAAAAAATGTGTAAACTTTTTTATATAATAATAATAATTTTTTTATTTTGCATCAATTACGTTTTATTCAAGACTTTAGTGATGTGATTATATTATGTACAAATGAGATACAATGCTCCTAGTCCATGGCATCCAAAATGTGCACAATGTTACTACGGGTAGAATACGGTATTTTTGATTCCTTCAGTCAATCTTTCACACAATTCAAAATGTTCATGCCGTTCGGGACTTACCTGTTCCTGTACATTTCCCTGGCACTTGGATTTTGGTCTTTGAGCTGTCTCAGAGATTTGGCGAGCGATCGACATTGGCATCGGGTGAATGATATTTCTTGGTTCGTTTAATCCTGTACCTGCATGGACAATGTGTGTAACAAACTATCGGATTTGGGTTTGACGATCACATCTTGGGGCAATTTCGGCGATACAATGAAAAAGTACCACATCATCATGTCTAGCTTTTTTGGCATCTCATCTAGCTTTTTCAGAATCTTGTCTGGCAAGTATCAATTCTTCATTGGTTAATATAAATAATTTAATCGCCTCTAGTAATCTGTGGTTTACATCTTTTAACGCTTTATCTTTTTTAGTCATATCAATTTTGTATTGACCATTCTTTCTCAAGGAAGGTAGCACATCTTCATAGACCCAATCAGTGAACCTTTCAGCCTCTGGTAATTTTTTACATGTTACCAGTGCATATAGGCCAGGCTCAGAGATGAAGATGCTACATGATTGCCAGTTGGATGGGATGTCAATGGTATATTGAGATGTATCCTTTAATTTTTATCATGTTTTTGTTCCATTTTGGTTTGATAAATTTTAAAATTGCTTTGCATGGGTTATCATACTTAAGAAACAATGCTATATCTTTCCCTTTGAACCAAAATTATTCGATTCCATTGTGGTTGGTCATCACGAAAATCCAACAGTCGAAGTTCTCGAAATTTGATAGTGAAAAAGAGAGCTCGATCAATGACATTGTGAAAGAAATGATGCCAGTTGCTTATATATAAATAGAAAAACAATAATATACATTTTTTTTGTGTTTCTATCTGTCATATAATACATTTTAATTTTATTAATAAAAAAATTAAAAATTGAATTATAAGGGGGGTGGGGGGACTTTTCGTGCACACCCAAATTGAATTTTGGAAAGAGCCCTTTTTTAGAGTAAAGGTGTTAGTTGGAGCAGATGTCAACAATACTTAATTCAAAGTAACATGTGATGTTGGTTCATAGTGAAGGTGTTAATTGGGGGGTCAAAGGGTGTCATATAAACTTTATATTGAAAATATGAAAAATCGAATTTTGAAAGGAGGGACTTTTTGTGTACACCAAAGTAGAATTTTGGTACTGTACCAATTTTCCTGACCAAAAATTGAATTTAAAAAGGAGGTCTGTTTTGTATAAGGACCCTTGCACACAGAGAGTCTATTAGTGTCACAATCCAAAAGTCAAAGTTTTCGAAATTCGAAAGCAAATACCATCTTCTATCCAATGACATTGTAGGTGCAATGGTTGTTGCTTATATATTTACAAATAATTTACAAAAAATATTTTTTTATACAATTATATCATGAACTAAGGTTTACTTTTTTATGATTTTTTCAATCATTCTAATGAAACTATTGATAACATTGTATAAATTTAAATTCCCTTGTTCTATCAAGTGAACGATAGTGTTTATAAAATCATGCACATTAAAATTCTCAACATCTGGATCGAATCTGATAAATGTGCAATTGAAATTTTTCTCGATGTGTTTTTGTCATTCAATTTCATATGCAATGTTTCTGTATTTGTGATTATATTCGTCGCATTCGACTGCAATTTTGTTATCCAAAAAGTACAAATCTATTCTGTAGTTATTGATTGTATATTGTAACTTGTAGTTCAGATGTTTGAAACAATTCACAATTATGCTGATGTTATCTTGTTCCTTTGATCTCATAACGAGATTCAGTTTCAAGTCGAATTCTTTGAACAGTTTTCGTAGCAGGTATTTCGATATGGGTATTCTCGAATTTTGTATCAATAAATTAAATCCTTTTTTATTGCGAACCATGATTTTGTGGCCAATTACAGCGGGTTTTACGGGTGAGTGCCAATCCCTTCAAATGTGCCCATGTTATTTTCCATTTTGGTTTGACCAAATTTAAAATTGCATTACATGGTTTTTTTATATCCGAGAAATGAAGCTACATATTTCCCTTTGTACCATAATGACTCATTACTATTATTATCGATGACCACGAAAATCCAAAAGTCAAACTTATTATTATTTCTCAACAACTGAAGAGCCCTTCTAGTCAACGACATTTCTCTTGAAATGGTTTTATGAAATTATGTTAAATCCTCATAAAACAGGATCTTTCATATCAGTTGGCATTTGACAACAATTTTAGAATGCAGATATTTTCAAAATTATTCTTATTAAAGTAAAATTTTTAAATTTCTTCAATTTCTCCCTTTCATGTATTATGAGTCGTATCAAGTTATTTTTGATGCTTTTGTTTTTATTCTTCTATGAATAAACTTTAATTCTGAATTATTTAGCAATTTGCTTCAATTCTGAAACTTTCTAGTCTTCTAAATTATTTGGAATTGTTTTTCTGAAATAAATTTATAATTAACTATTTGTTCCACCTAAATATCTCTATTTAGAATATATTTTTTGATTTTTAGTACTTTTCCAATAGCACTTAATTTTTTTTATTTTAGTGCTTCAATCTCAGTTTTTTGATAAGTTATTGTTGTTACATCCGGTATGTTAATTTCAAATTTGTCAATCCTCTCTACAAGTTCTCATTTTCTTTTACAGGAATATCCTCTGATATTCAATTGTTTTACCATTACCCTCAATTCAATACATTTTTTAAAGTTCTGTATTCTGGATGTTATATGTTGTAAGTTCATATTCGTTAGAATATCGGAACCAGCTCTTTTCCAAACTGCTTGTATTATTACCCATGATTTATTATTTAAAGTTGAATTTTTTGAACCGTTTTTTAATACCCGATAAATCCTACAATCAAATTTTTTTGGTAATTCGACAACCAAAGAGATCTCCTTTCCAACAATGTTGCAGTTGTAATGATTTTATGATAATCCCGAGTGCTTATATATACACATGGTATCCAGTAATTGCTATCCATTCGAAATCAACTTAAAATTTTTTTTAAATAAAAAACCGTAGTTAAATTCAAACTAGTATACCATTACCATAATACGACAATTATGCCATAAAGGGATACGAGAATGCAAACAAAAACAGCTTATTTGATAGGCCTAAGTGTTATTTTTTCAGTTTTGAGATTTATGTTGGCCTACTTTGATAATTTGACAAACATAAGAGTAATATCTGGTTTTTTTTTATAGGCATGGGAAATTTATGTAACCAATTTCTACATCTCGAGTAAATGAAAAAAAAAATTCAAACAATATATAAAAATATTTTATTTACAAAAAATTCACTTGTGAAATATATAATACAGTTAGAGAATGCGACTTTTGTCAGTAATCTTCAATTTTATTTCAGGGAATTTCCCCATATTGTTACTCCAATCCATGGAAACTTTTATTCAGTTGGCCCACAGATGTGGAGATTTGACGTGCAGCAATTCTGTCGACCTATCTCTTTTGTTGTGAACCCACAACCAAACATTGAATGTAAAATCTTTGATACACTTTATTTCAACTTTGTTGTTGTTTTTGGAAATCTTCCCATTTTGCCACTACATTATTGAGAACCATAAACGCAATAATTTCGAATTCCTATCTGCACACATAAATACATGAATGTGTCTCCAACTATCATAATGGCCTGTATTCCAATATATAGCTACCATAGTATTAAATTATAGCCATTTGTAAGTTTTTTGCGAACCCACAATTTCGAGATAGTGATCGACTTTGCACAACTTCTTCAGCCATTGAAAAAAACCTATAACATAAAATCATTCATCATTGTTTTCTCCGACATGAAAGATATATATAGAAATTATTCCGATGTTACTGTTAGTAATGCTTTGTACGACTGGGAATCATTTTGCAAGACCGAGCCAAAGGTTAACTCCATCGAATCTAGATTTTAATATAGCGACCAACAGAATACCGAATTTCTGTTGGTTTAACACAGCCCAGTAAATTTTCTAAACATGAACTTTCTACGACATTGTTTTGTCAGCATAAATAACTGCGAATGGCATCCCGGTACTCACGAAGTTGCAGAAATGTTTGTCGATTCTTCCGACGCGTATTGTGTTGTAGTGAAAATTAAGGAATTATGCAATTTTTACCCCTATCATAACTTTAAAATTTTGTTTGAACAAAATAAAGTTTTTAATATTTTTACCAGCAACTACGAATTAAAAGTCTGTTATTATTGGGAAACTACGTCATTATTTTTGCCACATGTTGTCTCTTTTTATTTTTCATTACACGTTCGTTTTTATTTATCATGGTTTGTTGTAGTCTGTTATTTTCATTGATGTTTCGCTTAATACGAACAAAAATGATACAATTACCAAATGCAAAAACATAAAATAAAAAATATAGGATGTTAAACCATATATGTGTGTATATATATATATATATATATATATATATATATATATATATATATATATATATATATATATATACACACATATATGGTTTAACATCCTATATTTTATATATATATATATATATATATATATATATATATATATATATATATATACATAAATACATGTGTTCATTACAAAGTTATTGCATACTTGACACTGCCATTACATCTGATGGCTCTTAAAGAAGTCTTTTTAATTAGTCTGTTGCATGATTATGAAAAATATGCATCATTGATGGGCGAGCTAGTTAATTGATAGATTCGTGCCAAGCATCTACCAGATCGTGTAAATCATTCAGTAATGAGCTGTAATTGATAAATTTAATTAAAAAAAAAAATTTCCTGTTTGGTAAGTAAAAGTATTTTTTAATGTCGACCGGTATGTCATAACAACCCGTATTCAAATGATGCACATAATTGTCTATTAAAATATACAGGCCCATCGTTATTGGAAGTTTATGGCGAATGATAGATACAGATTTAGTTTTTCTATGCATCCCATACAAAAATTTTGTAAATTTTTGGTTTGTGGAAACCATTCGATAAACATTTTCGCGTGCACCTCGTTGCCCGCCGTCCACAGCATCATTTTAAAGTCTTTTGCCAAAGTCGCTATGAAATTATTGACTCCGTGAAATTCGTTTTTACGCTCGGCTAATAAAGTGCCGTCTAAATCTATGACTGCGATTCCTTGAGCTCACCTTTTATTTGTAAATTTTCTATTTTTTGCTCTTTTATTGGTCAGTTCGCGATCGTCTACATCTCCGCTTGCGATTCTCTGATTTCGAAATCCTTTCCTCATACTACCGTACCTGGAATCGCCAACCACATCGGAATCTTTACCATCGCTTCTGATGTGTAAAGCAGAGGAAAACATATCTCTTACATTTAACAGGAAAAAACAAATATGGAAATATGAGGATTATTTGGACAAAAAAGAATGTCGAAAGTATTATCGATCGGCAAATATCAAAATTGTTGTCATAGGATAACACCGATAAAATTTTTGCGGACATTTTGCTAGGATTGTTGAACAATGTCAAAACCTTGAGAAATGCTCATTTGTGCATAATCGAACCCTTGTGTTACCTGAGGTTTGCTAAGGTGGTAGTGCATTTCGTTCAAATGAGCATGTTTATCAACGACGATCGTGTTTTGTTCCTTCCATTTCTCGAAATGAATTACATGCACTTGGAAATTGTTCGGTTGTTGGCATGTAGGTACAAGCAGTTGGAATTAAACTAGCTCGAGACACTTGCCTTCGATCAACTTCAACATAGTGCAATAAAATTTTTTGGCAGCAATGTACCATACCTCGAATGTCATTTCCATATCCTCCATGATAGTCAACTGACGATCTTCGAACATTTCACAGAACTTGTGGTGCAAGTGGTGCTCTGTTTATGCGAAAATGTATGGTTTTATGGAGATTATGCACCTTCTTCTAATGTGGATGTGGTTCGATTCATTGATGACTTTGACCGATAATTAGTAAAATACATATAAGATGCTCGGTAAAAAAAATCTTCGCTAAATATCGAGCATTTGAATTATGTGTTAAACAGTACAATGCCTTTGATTCAAACTTACACATTCATTGGCCGAGATTTATACATGCAGGATAAAAGCATGAATGAAATCGTATGGAAATTGATTATTTTGAAAAGGTTTGATAAATATCACAAATATAAATTAAATTTATCTAGACTAGTCAATCTGCTCCTTTCCATCGATTCGGCGTGGTTAATTTACATGGATGTATTCGGCAAAATGGTCCAATTACCTTCGGAACTGGAAGCCATCGAGTCTGAACTGAAAAATTAAAATTTTAGTAAATACTTTCAAAAATACCTTTGATTATTTATACCTTATTGCATGTATGGGTGGTTATTTTGACGATTTTATTTGTAGAAGTAACCGATATTGGTTGGTATATTTCAAATACATTGGCTTTGAAAGTAATCCTTTGATTATAATTTTTTGTTCCCTAAGAGAGTGTGTGTGGGAGAGAAAGTAATGCATTGATGGATTCCTACTCGATTAGCATCATTGTTCTAGCTGTATTATTGCTTGTAATATTTTTGGTGCATAAATTTTTACTACATGCGATAGCTCCAAAATACGGTCCCATGAAATCGGGCAAAGATTTGTTTCGGTTGGACCCAGTCAAAAATGAAAAACTTAAATTTGTCACTTTGTGTACACGAATATATATTGCGAGTGCAAAGTTTTTGCGATGTGCACAGAGAATGCAGAAATCTCGAAAATCGAGGTGAATTTTATCGGCGAATCGGAGAAAACACCTCACGAACAGCGATGAAATATCGAGAAACAAAAATGGTTCACCCAAACATAGTCACACGCACACACTTTCATCGAAACTCGTCAAAGTCGGGATTTAAATCCCCTAAACTTTGTGTCAATCTCCCCGAAACTAAGCATTTCCGAAGGCCTGCAGTTGATGTACAGTAAGTGTAGTAATCCGAACTATGTCGATTATGTAATATACACAAACAAAAACAAAAAACTTGAGGATATCTATATGAGATGCATTAATGGATTTTGGAGAAAAGCCCAAAGAATATGATTTTGATGGCACTGCGATTAGGATATAACGGGATATTGGCAACATTTGTGTCGACAAATTGAACAAAATCAGATTGTCTTATGCGAACGATGTCTACATCATTTGTAATTATGTATTACCAAAAATCGTTAAATGTGAGCACGGGCTTTCTAAAATCTGTCGATAACCCGAATGTTCGTAAAAAGAAAATGGTTACACAGTTCACCCGTTAATATCAATGCCTACAAGCGACACCATTCGAACATCAGCACCACAACTGGTGCCTGCAGTTCTAGCAGAACATGCATTAGGTGATGGTCCGTACCCGGAAGTGGGTGGTACACCGCACGGAAGGGGAGATGCAATGGAAGATCAAGTCAGCAAGAGAGCGCGTCGCACCTGCAGCAACGAGCAAGAAGGAAGCAGCTATGGACAATAGGAGATGCAACGGGAGCACAGAAGAGAGCACGAGAGTAGCGACGATAGAGGGGATGAGTCCGCCAACAGCATGTACGACCTACAGGAGTGTTCTGGCACCTTGCAGGCCACATGGGAGCAGAAGACAGCTGACAAGTATCGGCTGCAGCAGTCGTCACCAGCATGTGGAGGGGCGGCACCTAGGTGCCAATTTAACCTACGTCCACAATGACAGGTGGGTAGGCAGTATGTCTGCTGTCATTGAAGACACCATGTTTGCAAACTGTCTCAAAAATGGAGAGGGGGGTGTTTGACGTGAGCCGAGCATCTGGCCCTTAGACCATTGGCCAGCCATCTACCACATCTGCAGCATGGAGCCACACTCTATCACACCCTTTAGCACTTCGGTGACCAATGGAGGTGCAAGTACAGTGCAGTGTGTGTGTGTTCCAGGTGCAACACCACACTGAGTGGGAGAATGGCCATGCAGCCACGTGCACATCTGCGCAAGGATACGGGAAAGAATACCACATACTTTTGTTTCCCTAATTATTACATTAAAAGTGCAAGGGTGATTATAAACAGTCACGTGCAAGGAGAGGACACCCATAAGAGTGATTTCAAAGCCCTGAAGTTATTATTGAGTGTTATTGCAATGTTTTGGTGGTGTACTTCATTCACGTGTTTTCAGCCACACATCATACACTTGTTTTGCAGTGTGTTATGTTTTGCTGTCATACTAGAGGATAATTAAAGTGTTTTATCGCAAAGATTATAGTATTAAGCATAGTTTTGCGAATGCAAGGTAAGAGAAAGTAGTTCCCTGTGGCGCATTGTGGCGGCAACCTCGGCGAGCGCGTCATGATGGAAAGACAGTAGACCTTGAGAACTCGGAGAGGCCGGTCACGTACTGTCGGTTCTACACCTGGGTGGTGTTCATCACTTGTAACAGTTATTTTACCGCAATAGACTCGTAGTTTAAAAGGAACCTTTTTCGCAAGCCTCCTGGGACACCACCACTCACCTTCTCCAAGTGTACATCGCCTGGACGAGTTTAACCTACACTAAAGTAACACATGGGTCTTCGAACAATTTTTCCGCTTAACCGCTGCCGACCAGTAAATGTCCAGCACCAATTCATGTAAAGTGTTGCCCCTCGAGGCATGTAAGCAATCGCTTAAATAAACGGCATTGCATGTATCGAGTGCTTTTATTTAAGGTAAGCTGCAAGGCGTTTTCGGGACAGGCCCTTCTAATTTCCCACTAACCTGCAAATGTGTAATGATTTTCAGCTTTTGTTTGCAAGTATTATAGAGTAATGTGGCATAGGCGTGTAAATAGCCTAGATAATTCACCACATAGCATGCGATACAGTTCATAAATCTACAGCACGAGGAGTGATTCATCAACTGAAGGATAGCTGACTTTGGTCGTCGGCCACATGGCCCAGAGTGAAGAAGAGTCTGCTCTACCACTTCAATGGCACTAGGTCTGGATAGTGTCTGGCACCCAGGTAATATACCTGATTCCAACCACCTCACCCAGACAAACTCACTCCTCAAATTTCTTAATTATATAATTTTCACTCTGACCACTGGATTAAGTTCACTTCTTTCTGAGTACTTGAATGCCATTAAGGTTTTACCCGGGGTGCTAGACATTGCTAGAAAAT
The DNA here is from genome assembly GCA_029891345.1 of Dryococelus australis. Classification (NCBI taxonomy): domain Eukaryota; kingdom Metazoa; phylum Arthropoda; class Insecta; order Phasmatodea; family Phasmatidae; genus Dryococelus; species Dryococelus australis. The sequence goes on along the minus strand of CM057009.1, from coordinate 166,607,831 downwards.
GTCGTGTGAAGTCAGTAGAGCAGAGTTTTCTTATAGGGTCGTTCGGCCGACGACCATAGCAATCCTGGACTGCAGCTCCTCATAAAATGTTATGTGAAAAGTAATCCAATGGTTAGTGCGCAGTGGCCTCTTCGGATCAGCTCACACACCCATATTACTGGTTGACATTGCAAACAAAAGCACACCAGATTATTTGGCGCTGTGACTTATTGGCTAATCACATGCCTTAAGTTTACTCACACAATACTTGCACATTACCCTTGTGAATAAAATACATACTGATACACTTCGAAAAAGGTACAGGTATTTTAAGGGTCTGTGCCTTGTAGAGCCGCAGGCAACGAAAAAAAGGTCCACATGAAACAGTTCTCAATGCGTATTTACTCGTTTATTTAACAAGACTCGACAGTCTACACTTTAGGTACAAAACAAACACTTCCGGGCTTATAACCTACCAGTTAGGTGAAGCGGAAAATGGCGTGAAGCCTATGAAAGAATGATGTGCATGTTTATTCCTCACCAGGTGATGCAATCACAGGTGAAGAGGGGAGTGGTGTCTCGGGCAGTGAATGAACAATGGTTTCGGTAGTTAAAATATGCTATTGAATGAAAATGATTGAGACAAATGTTGAATTATGCCCGAGTGCGCGAAAATCGAGCTGTGGTAACAGGCAACCGCACCCCCAATATACTCGTAGCTGACTAAATTACACAGGGTGGCATGCCGGCAGCTGTTGGCAGGCCAGCGGACAGCATGTAAATACTATCTTAACATTGCAGACACTAAAAACACATTGCACTCTTAATATTGGGCTGTGATGGCAAGATAGTGGAGCAAAATTGCGTTGTTTTAAGGTTGGGAGCAGGACAGGTGATGTTCCATAGTTTTCTCAACAAAACTTCTGCTGATAGATTTCTGGGCGCATGGTATTACAGTAGCAGGACAAACTCGCTGCAGTAGAGCAGAATCCCCTCCTCCAGATCGTGTGCCGACGGTCAATGGACAGTGTCCTCCCGGTGCTCAAATCGTCATAATGAAAGAAAATGCGTCATCTGTACTGTGTGTTCTACGTAGTGAGATCTCTGGGCGGTTCAGACACCCATATTTAAGTATATAAAGAAAAAACTTTGAAACACATGATAAAACACTTGCACAATACAAGTACACTTCAATGAGAAGGCAGGATAGGTGGGGGCCCATGCCCCTATAGCTCTAAGCGACCCAAATGAGGATACAAACACTTCACGTTAGTTCATTGGGTTATATTTAATATGCTCCTCCAGGAAGCAAACTTACATGTTGCGCAGGCTTTAACCTACCGGAAAGGCAACACTGATTAAAAAGGCACGTGGTCATTATTAATTAATATGAGACAGTAAGCCTTCCCGGGCAATGCTATTCTGGGCGAAGCTGAGGAGAGGAGAAGTTTTTGGTGGCTAACAACACACTAAGTTCTGTAAATTAAACAGTCTATTGCAGTGAATGATTGGTTATAAAAAGTAGAAGTGCCACCCAAGCGCACAAAATGTGACCTCGTCGGTCAGCACATCCGACTCTTAAAAACACAATGGTATGTCTAAACTCTCCCTTGCGGTGTGCTAGTCAGATTGGCAGGCAAGCAGGCCACACGAACCACTTTCTTACACTTCAATCTCTTACAAATCCATATGCACGTTGATTACATATTCATAATTCCTGCATAAACAATTCTACAAGACACAAAAACCCTTAATACATGTAACACACCGGATGAGGTGATATTGGGATGGAACACATGAAGAATGAAAATAAAGGGAAAACAAGTGTTAAGCCCGCATGGGCACTTAAAACATAATAGGGCCGATATTTTATATTTTTCTTTGCATGGTGTATCTGAGAATGCTGTAATTAACACCTAATTGCACTTTACCTGAGTTTGTAGGATTTACTTCCTCAAACATGTGCATGCGGGCGCACATGGTTTCTCTGCACCTTGCACTGCACTTGCACTATTTTCACAAGCGCTTAAATGACAATGTTCACTTCACTCGCGGCGTAGATGCATCTTCCGGTTGCGTTGCGGCGCACTACTGTACCGGGGCGCACCAGTGCCCGGTAGAGTGCTGATTCACGCAGTGGTCGCCTGCGACGGCGGGCAAATGGGTTTGGGGGAAGCAGCCATCTTCAGACCCCCATCCTCCCGAGACCATTTGCTTCCGTCCAGTCACTCGCAGCAGGAGCACCTCCTATGCTCCCTGCGACGAGGATGTAGTACGTAGGGTTCCCTACATTCTGGCAGCCTGATGATCTTTTGCTGCTGCTGCGGGAGAAACTGCACCCTCCAGTGCGCTGTGGTAACACCGCACATTGTGCAGTCCTGCGGTGGCTGTCCTCTTCGCCAGGACTTCCAGAAAAGCAGCTGGCGGGCCGACTCGCTACTTTCGCAGTCACCTTCACTACATGCGTCTTCCATCCCCCTGCTTTTGTGCCATTGCTGACACTGGTTGCGATCCGGTAGCATTTCCCTGGTAGATCGATCTTGTGTCACAATCTCCAGGTTATCTCCTCTTGTCATGCAGGTGTTTGGTATTACCATGGAAAGGGCCAGCTCTTCCCCTACCAAATCTCCTGATGGTGATATTAGGGCTTCCTCCAGCCTTCTAGGCCACACTGTCACAGTTCACGGCACTGCGCCATAGGACTCTGTGACGTGGGTCGCCGAACTTACCCCTGGCAATGTGGATGCATCAGGTAACACCGGACCCCCTCCGTCCTCTTCTGATATATCCCAACAAAGTGCCTCACCACCTTCTCCTGCCAACACCGTCGCCATCGTAGGGCGTCTGGTTGTACATCTCGTCCTGTTGTTCTCCTGCTCCGACGCGCCTGCTATTTACAATGGGAGTTTCCTCTCCTACTCCCTTCACCTACTTGTCATCCGTGGTGGAGGAGGCGACCTGGTTACATGCGATGCTGTGGTGTGGCGGGCTCGGTGAACACGTGTTGAGCGGCGGAGTGGTGAGGAAAGTTCCTCCATCCCGATTCGTCGCTGCTGCTATCTGATGTGGTGCGATAGCGGCATCCTGCTGGCGTCGCAACGCTATCAGGGTAGGCCCTTACCTGGCGATCCTGTTCATCCTCAGGTGGTTCCCCTGCCTTGCTGTCCTCGGCGTCAGAGCACTCCGGAATCTCAATGACCACATGGTCTTGACAGATGTCAGATGTGAACGTAACGTCAGCTTGAGCTCGTGTAGCTGTATGGGCATCGAGGGTCGTGGTGTCCGGTGTACTTGGCATGACAATGATGTCACTTGCTGCATTTTCCACCTCAGGTAGTGCCAAGGAGGGTGTTTTATTTTTCCCATAATTTTCTACTTCTGGCGTCGGGGCACTTGGTGTCTCGGCGTTATTTTTCACAAGACGTAGGGCGTCTATGTGGAAAGTAGCAGTGCGGCGATTATGCCTTCGAACAACATACCAGGACTCGCCCTTGGAATGGGTGACAGTGTGTGGTCCCGTCCATTTTTCTGGAACCCAGCACAGTAGTTTTTCTGCCAGGAGGATAATGTATGCGCACGTACATAGACTTGGTGACCTGGTTGCAGCGGGTAAAATGGAAGGGGAAGGGGGATGCTTGGAGGTCGGCACCCATGTGGTCAGGTAGTGTCTCTGTTGTTCCTGAGCTTTGCGTAGTCCACTCTCTCTCACTTCCTCCCGACTTTCCCCCACAACGGAGTCAGTGGCGCGCTCCCTTGTCCCTCTGTGGAATTCTCCCGAGAGGGGAAGGTCACATCCCTAAGGCAACTGGGCTGGTGTTTTGCTGATTGCTTCGTTCACCCTGCGGCAGACTGTAAACACAGCCACAGGTAAATTCTCGGCCCAGGATGCGTGGTTTTCGCCCACCCGTAGGTGCAGCTGGGGTTTCAAGTCCTGGTTCCTTCTCTCGGTATGGTTGGCTCGTGGATGTTAAATAGCTGTTGTGTGGTGGGTTATGCCCCACTTTGTACACAGGCCCCTCCAGATGCATCCCGTGAACTGTCTCCCATTACCACTCAGCAGCATGCACGGAAACCCCCATCAGGCAAAAATTCATTGTGTAGAGTTTTACCAATTATGCACGTCCATGAACACGAGAGTGTGTAGGCCTCTACAGAGCATTAAAAGAGGTCCGTAACAACAAGAATGAATCTCTTACCAGAGGAGGTTATGGGATAGGGTCCCGTCATATCTATTGTGATTTTCTCGAAGGGTTCTTTTGGTTCGCGGACGCTCTGTTTTTGTAAGCCGACTTGACATCTGCTTTGTATTGGTTACATTTCTGATTCGTGCCTGGTTGTCCTGCAAATTCATTTTCGTGCGCGCAGCGAAGTATGGCATCATGTGCGGTGGGTGGTACATAAGCACACCACACATCACTGTTTACATTGGCACATGATTCAAGGCAGTCATCAAATACATGCCACTTTTCCAGTTCCCGTTCGGCACATTTTCGTTTCTACTCGCGTGAAGAAGGGCCATTGTTTTATTCTTTTATCATGTGGTCTCGAAGTGCTTCGAGTGTGCTGCGGGCAGTTGGCACAGTGGTGATGTTTGAACAGCGAATATGTGGATAGGTGCTGACTTCATGCTCGGAAGAATGTTGTTGAGAGGGGGGTGGGTGTATGTTTTCCCACTCTTCCTTGTCTTGTGCGACCGTTTCTCCAGGTGAACGGGACAGGTGGATGAGCGAGCTGATTGTCCTCATGAGCCACGTGTTGGACCTCGAAATCGAATGCTTTTAAGAACAGAGCTCAACAGGTAAGTTTATTGCAGCTTTCCTAAGTTTTTTGTGGAGCCACAGCAAACAGCGGTTTTCTGTTCGAAGTGTGAACCTCCTATACTCCAGCAGTTGGCTGTACTTTTTCAGCATCCAAACGACCGCGAGATACTCGCACTCGTTTTGTCATACCTTCGTTCGCCTGCTCCGAACTTCAAGGACCCAAAATCAATGATCTTGTACACTCCGTCGCGTATCAGCTGGAATAAACAGGCTCCTAAGCCCTTCTCGCTCGCATCTGTTTGCACATACACATGTTTCGCCGGGTCGTAACATTGCGAGTGCTGTACACTCACAGAAGCAGTGCTTCAATTATTCGAAAATTTATTTTCGTCTTGTTGTCCACTGGAAGCGGACATTCTGTGAAATCAACTCTGTTAGTGGAGCGGTGATGATGGTGAACTCTGGGATGTATTTCCGTTTACAATGTGCCTGTCCGAAAAACTCTCGAAGTTGTCTCCGTGTTGTCGGGTAGCATATTCTTCGACTATCTGAAGTTGTTTTGTTGTCAGGCAGCTACCATCCACATCGACGATGTGACAGAGGAATTGTATACTCATCTTCCCCAGGTGGCATTTCTTGTTGGCACATATGAGTTTATTGATGGTAAGACGTTCTAACACTAGCGACAGATGGCGTGAATGATCGTCCCATGACTCAGAGCAGATATTGACATTGTCTAAATATACTAATACGAAGTCACCGATGTAGTCGTTCAGGACACGTATCATCATGGCCTGGAAGGTGGAAGGGGAACATTTTAGGCTGAATGGCATAGCACAGAAGTGTAAGCATCTACCATCAGGTGCATTGATGTCAGTCTTCTGATGGTCAGCTGGTCGGACCAGTTTTTGCCAATATCCACTCTTCAAATCTATTGTCATGATTATCGCTGGGCCCAAGCTCTTTAGGACATCCTTCACATTTATGTACGTTGGCAGAGCACTCTCGGTGATGAAGTTAAGGCGTCGGAAGTCGATGCAGAAACACCATGAGCCATCCTTCTTTGGGGCTAATGTGACAGCAGCGTTGTAACAGCTGTTCAATGGCTCCATCACACCCTCTCGTACCATTTCGTCGATATGCTCACTGATGATCTTCCTTTTATGTGGGTAATACCTCCTTGGCACGTCGAACACTGGCTTCTCCGTCGTTAGCGGACTGTGGTGTTCGGCTATGGTCGTCCTGTGTAGTGGGTTTGCCGCGATGAACACATATTTTCTCTCGTTGAGTATTCTCTGTACTACCTCCCGGTATTCAGTGGACACTTTATGGTCCAATTCGTTCAGCAAGATGGGCGAAGGTTGCCCAGTTGTTCGTGGGTCATTATTGTAAACTGTCTGTCGCTCTTTAATTCCGAAATGCACCAGTCGGGCCACAGGTTCGACGACTGCATTTGGTTCGGAGAGCCAGGGCACTCCTAGGATAACTTCCTCCCATAGGTCACGTGACACGAAGGCATAAGTCAGGGTCGTGATATCCCGGATCTCAGTGGTGACAGTAATTTCTTCGGCGGGTTGCATATTTCTTATATCGACGATGTCTGCACGTTCAAAGTTGTGTGATGCCGCTGTGTCGATGAGGGTGAAGGGTGAAGCACTATTAGTTGTGTGGACTGATTGGGAACATTCGAACTCACCCTGGGGCAAGTGGCATCAGGTCGCTTGGACCGACCACTTAGTTTCCCGAGTGAGGTCGGCTTTGCTGTTGAGTCGGATAGTCGGCCCATGTCGGGCATCGATTGTCCCGATGTGGGCCTCCACACAATCTGCATGGCCTCGCAGGTTCGTTACTCTCCCACTGTGGTCTGTGGTTGTTGTATTCCGGCGAGTTCCGTTCAACATAAGTTCATACAGGTTGCATCTTGATTCCTACTTGCTGTATTACGTTGAACATAAACTGGGTGGTTCGTTTCTTGTCTCGGCATCGTCATCTGTGTTGCTGTGGTCGCCTTTTCTGCCTTCGCCACTTCTTTGGCGGTGCCCGTATTACGATACAGCAGGGCTGAGACATGGTAGCAGATCCCTCTAATGGAGATGCTGGAATCCAACATGGGCACAATTGGAATGAAATCTTTTCCATTGCGTGAATGACATGAGCGAGGGCCACTCTATACTCCGGTCGCACTGTGCTGGCGACGACTTCCAAGGTCTTCTGCAGGGACACAATATGGTGGTATGCACGGACCAAACAGATTTTGTGTTTTGCCAAGTTGTAAAGCGATCCCTTGCCCTGATCTTCGAGAATGACACTGCTGCGGACTCGAAGCGATATAAAGGAACTCGCAAACCTTCAGAGGAATGTCTCACTAAATTTTTCCCATGTCAGGCCGTATTGGTTTACACTTCTCCACCATAAACTTGCGTCGCTGTAAAAGTATTACTCAATACAGTTGGTCCAATATGCTTGGTCGACTCCGTAGTGGTGTAAAATGCTCTCACAATCACGTAGAAATGACGTCGGGTCTTCTCACACCACTCTGGCGTATACAGGCAGTGATTGGCATCTGGTAGGCGTAGTGTTCAGCTGATTGATGATTATTGGGTTTCCGGTAACGTAGTATTCGAATGGCTGCATCGGGAAAAACTTAGACGATCCTGCTGTGGTTGAGTGCATCTGTTGTGTCAGTAAAGATGATATTCCCAGGTACCACTGCTGTTGTGGTAGCACGATGGTTGACATGTAAAGTGGCTGTCCACTGGTAAACACATTCCTCGGCTGCAGAGTCCACTCATGTGCCTGGTACACTGCACCAATCTCTTGAAATGGTTCCGTCTTGACGTGTATAGGCAACACAAAACCTGTTGGTCGTACACCCCGGAAAGCTGGTTCACCCTGGCAGTTGATTTTGCAGTGTCCTGTCTTCTATTTTTCCAGGTGTATGACGATGGTTGGGTTGTCACATGTGCCCGTTTTTCCCAGAAAAATTTTAATGAGAATGGGTCACAGTTCGATGCGAGCCGGATACACTTTTTGCGTAAGTCCGACATCTTTCCTGCAGTCATTTTCCAATTCACCCAACCGAGGTCGTGAACGTGGCACAGTTGGCACAATGAAGTCCCTGGTGTTGTTCCTTCAGCCATTGCTTACTTTCCACTTGACCATGTGGTCTCGCTGCATGCGGCATACCCCCAGCAAGTGCAGTGTGAAGAGGGTGGATGGCATGGCACAGTGTGGAGAGGGGTGATGGTATTCGTGTACCCCTCTAGGTCGGTAATGCTCATAAAGATGGCAGATGGTAGCTGATACAACGGTGTGGTATACTGGTTCCAAAATTGCGGCATATGCTTTGGACAATGGTGAATTCGGGCACCAAGATTCACGTGATCAATTTTCCGGTGCGGTGTGGCTTCCTACAATTTCTTCTGGCCCCGGTAAATGAAAACAGGTTGAAAAAGTTGCCAGCAGCGAGATGTACGAGAGCGTGCTGTCCAAAGGATAGTCGGAAGCATGCACATGTGGAAGTATATGGGCCTGTGGATGACAAATTTCGAACAGGAATATATAGGAAATAAAAGCAATACAGTGTAGGGTTAACTGATAGGTAATTTTTCTTTGAAGTTCGCCATAGAAAGCACAAGTCCCACTAGTTCTAAGTTTTAGTGGTCGCTCACTTTAATGGCAAACCAATAACATATGTTACCTAGGTGGGATTCTGAGTGTAAAAAAATTACGCGATGAGAACTCTCAGGCATATTATTCGCTCTCAGTCGCATCTCGACTACTTAACCCGTATTTTATGAAAGTAACGTAAATCATGGTAGGCGTGAGGAAGCCAAAATATCCTCTCGGGAGTTTGATGGGGAACGAGGATGGCCGATAACGCTCGCTAGCCAGGCATCCAGGAATATATTTCTAAAAGTCGTCTGTATTTAACCTACAAGACATGGACAACTGGGCGAAGAGCCAACTGGCCGGCAGCCGAATGACCCCGAGAACTTCATCAACTCGTGCTCTCCTACTACTGAACACTGGCGCCCACTGGAGAACTGCAACTTCTAAGTATTACCTATCAACATAACCTTAATCCTCCCATGGTCCAGCGAGGCGGGACACCGGCTGCACGTCAAGTGGCTTGCTCAAGTGGGGTTTTCGAATAGTCATCTGAGATGGTTATGTGCCGCCATGTCAGCAGTTCAGTGCCGTATCGCGTATCCGGCCAAGTTACGTATAGAGTATCCAGTTTCGGCACTGACTGTTGCATATTGCGTATACAATCAAAATTTTTCTCCAAAATTCTACAATTTTCTCTCGCCAATCGCACAATTGTGTGTGCGGGAGGTAAAATCATAATGTTGAACGCCAGGCAAGTTATTCATTCCTCGCCGGACATAAAGCATGTTTCTCATCGAGCACGACATCCTCAAGTCAGCGATACAGTGCGAAAAATGCGGGGAAGGCGAAGCGAAACTAGTGGACAACGGGGGGCTTGTTTTACTGGTGCCTACGTCGAATGGAGGTCGGAATTAAATTCAACTTTAAAGTGTCGGCGATGGCAGGGCAGTTTCGTGGGTGATTCGAACTTGTCTCCTGGCAAGATAGTCGGGTTGTGTTAACTGCGATGTCTTGTCAAATACCCTAGACAGCAGACTATAGTGAACAAACTTTTGTGCTTGGAGAAGATGGCCCTCGCCTGGTCGAGTTTCTGCTGCCAATAGTACATAGATTGGGTGCAGACGTACAGGCAACGAATAAGCGGGTCTGGCAAAGTGATCGAGATCGACGAGTCCAAATTGGGTAAGCACAAGAACCTCAAAGAGTGCAAAGTTCGCGGCCAGTGGGTTTTTGGTGGTGACTGGGAGGGGGGGGGGGTTTCAGAGAGACCACCTGACGAAATTCTTTATTGGTGCCCATGGAAAAAGGAATACAGCAACCCTGACCAAAATCATTCGAGAGTGGATCGCGCTGGGAACGACGATAATTTCACACTGTTGGCGAAGTTACAGGAACTTGGAGATTCATGGCTACCGTCACATGCAGGTGAATTACAGGAGGGAATTCGTGTGCAGCGAAAAGAGCGGAATGGCAAACACTCGAAACATGCTGAAGATGAAGAGGGGCAAGACGTTGAGGGTTCACATGCAAAATATCGAACGGAGTTGGTGTTTGGTGAGATACAGTATTCCTTACTTCGGCCGACGGAAAAAATCTTGGGTCGGCTACCTGGCAGAGTACGTCTGGAAAAAGAATCATCGGTATGGTGAACGACAGCCCTCTTTGCTGATTCACGCCGACGACGTGCACCATCAGAATCGACAGCGGCGAAGGCTTTTTAATTTTCGACAGGTATTATTTATTGTCATTATTGCCATATCAATTTACAGGCACGAGCGAAATTGAGTTGGTGTTGCTGTTTCAGTTTTAAAAATAAAGTTTTAATGATGTGCTGTTTATTTTAGTTTAAAATCACAGTTTGAATGGCATGTTGTGTGTGTCAGTTTAAAATTAAAGTGTGAATGGCTGTTGTTTGTTTCAGTTTAAAATTAATATTTGAATGGCATGTTGTTTGTTTCAGTGTAAATGAAATGCTGTTTGTTTCAGTTTTTAAAAATAGTTAATATATGAGTTGTTTGTTACGGTTTAAAAAAAAAAATCATTCGCAATCCAGAGAGGGAATAGTGCGGTCGTTTTGGTCATGACCGGTCCAGGCGGCGGCGGGTTCGAAGAATGCAATTGCATACGCTGCTGATTTTGTGGACTTTGGACCTTCCAGTTTCAAGTATTGAGGTAAATTACAAAAAAAAAAAAAAAAAAGTAATGGTGTACATCCGATACATTTTAAACCTATTTGGTAAAATGTATGAAAAAATAGTATTTTTGAAGGTTCTCCATTTTGGCACATTCTTTAGTGATGGTGTACATACGAAAAATAGTGTATTAAATGGTTAAATACTTTTAAAAAATTGAATTTATAAAGGTTTGCCATTTCGTACACCGTTTCGTGATGGCGTATATAAAAAACATTGTATATTAAACATGTTAAATTTATAAAAAATTGATTTTTTAAAGGTCCGCAGTTTTAGTACAAAATTTAGTGATGGCTACATATGAAATATAAAAAAAATAGATAATTAAATTTATAAATATTTGAATTGTTTAACAGTCCACAGTATAGTGCACCCTTTAGTGATGGCGTATGTACGAATCATTACAAATTAAATGGTTAAAAAAAACTAATAATTAATAACTATTCTTTTTAAAATGAAAAAATAATGCATCGTGAATCACGTGTGTTCGAACAGGTACGAGAAAAGGGTGTAAAATTTAAATTTTTGGATACGCAGTGTGGAATTTTTATAAATAGTTTACTTTTGGAACCTGGATACGCCACGGGAAACCAATGTGGTCGTTTACCGTATATTCCGTTTTTGGTTTGGATATGCAATATGAAATAATTGGGTGTAGGTAAAAATTCCCCCCGACTCATTTGGAAATGCAAGTCGGAAAAAATGGGGTGTGGCATCAATTTCCCTCCTTCCAGCTTGGATACGCGATATCGTCTTTTCGGTTCTGCGCATTTTGTCACCTGTATACACAAATGGGAACTTTTGGTAAAAACTAGCTGTTAATAGGTGGGTAGGATACGCAGGGGGAAACTTTGCATTTTATTTGGCGTTTTCTGGGCCGTGTTCGGATATGTGATTGGTGACTTTTTGGTTCGACATTTTTGTATCATTGGATATGCAATACATTTATTTTTGAGCGATTTAGATACTTCATGCAATACGGAACATTTACTGAATTAGCACATTCGTGATACGAAATTAGCTCGTTAATGGCTTCTAACTAATTTTAATATGCTTATCACGATGTGCTATTCCGTTTCGTGACACACGCCAGGATGGCTGAGTTCTGAGTGCCCATGTGTGTCGCCCTTGGCGCACGTGTTACTATTTTGTGTTACGTGGGATTCTTCCACATTCATTTAGAGGCTGCTTCATTTACGTGGGGCTAATTTAAAACACAATACACTGTTTGAAAAGGCTTTAATTTAAGAAATACCCCTTGAAAAAGTTAACAGTCGCTGCACTGAATCACGTACTGTAGTTGCAGGTGAAGGACTTCAGCTGTGGGCTGCAGGGCCAGCACTCTACTCTGCCATGTTGCTTACCTCGTTCAGATATGGCACACGGGTCAACAAGTGCTGTTCGTTACAAGAGCTGTGGACGGCGTCAAATATTTTTTATTCTTGAAGATAGGAGACCGAAAATGGAGTTGAGAGAATTTTTTGCTGTGCTCTACATAAAATCTCAGTACAACTTAAAAAAAAATTAATAAATTTTAAAACCGAATCATAAATACAGATTTTTTTACTCGCTTATTTAATTCCTGTATCGTAACCAGTCTATGAGATCAAATTAAGAACAGGGAAATATGATTATAAGTTAACCATTTTGCTTGAAAAGGTCTTAAACAAATACATTCCTGGAGCTGGAAATGTTTTTTGCAGACTGAATTTCGCGAGACTGTTTGCCTCCTAAGAGTTGGCAAAATAAATTCACTTGTGCATATCAATATACACTTTCTCACCTATTTTGCTACATAATTATTTAAAAAGAATATACAAAAATAATAATTAGATGTGAGCTTTAACATTCAGACTCCGTCTGAAAATAACGAAATGATTTTAAGACAGAACATCGTTTACTTTCAATAAATTAAACTAGAAAAATGCTCTAAAATATAGTATTATTATGCCATCTATGCGCAAATTATATTTGCATAACGAAAAATTTAAATATTTCTGTAATTATACGAGGGAATTTGCCAATTTCGTTTGGATTACTAATACAGAGCATAAAGATACTGATCCTTGTCGTAGGTTCAGTGTGTGAGTAGTTAGCATGCATGTAGTGTAAACCCAAAGTTTCCGAATTCAATTCCTGTATGAGCATGAGAATTTTTCTTTTTTTTTAAATGCTACCATCTGTCATGGTAAAGTGTGAAATTTACACAATTTTAAGTAATGAAACCGAATTTGCATTACAAATGCATTTAAACTACATTTTTTATTTTTTTTTATTTTTTTCGGAATTTTTCGAATTATAAATAAATTAATTTTGAATAATTATATTAATTTATAAATCCATCGATTCCTAGACGTATGACTGGCAAGGCCGGCCAGTTGAGTGCCTGGCAGTCAATATCCTCCCGTCCCCCCTAGTGTTGCCTACTGATGACGTCACTGCATTCTTGGCCTGTCGCAGCTGGCTCGTGGACTTGTTGACATGTGCGTGCATGCGTGCGTGGTTACAATGCTAGGCGATTTAATTTTCGTACAAAGTAAAAGCAAATTGAATAAATTAAAGTATTAAGAAAAAATATCGATTAAAAAATTGATTGAATTAAAGTATTAAAATTCGAATATGTTTTACAAAGTCCTGCCTGTAATGTGCTTTACAATAATTTTTATATACTTTCTCGTGTATTAAAAATCTTTAAAATAGTAAGTAAATATACACACCATTGATTCGCGCAATTTAGCTGGAAATGAAGGAACTACGTACACGCTGGAATGGAACAAATGCGACTAATCGAACAAGTGTGAGTAATTGATCGAACGAATGCGAGAGACAAGAGAGAAAGGAAAGAAAGAAAGCGAATGTGAGAGACGAGAGAGAAAGAGAGAGAAACGAAACAACACAAAATGGGAGGACTCCGAGAAAACCTATGGAATGATAGAGAGACAAGAAAGAAAGAGATGGATAGAATAAGCGAGAGAGAAACGAAAGAGAGAAAGAGATGGAATGAGAGAGATGTAGAGCGAAGGAGAGAAATAAATAGAGGGAGACAACATGGAATGATAGAGCATGAAAGAACGAGATAGATAATGATATGACATCACGATCGTAAGCGCCTTGAAAAGACGAGTCTGGTCATATATATATATCACTTAATACTTATACCTTTAATTTTTTAAATAGAAACAATATATTAAAAATAAAAAATAAATATTATTAAAATAATATTATTATGACATAATGATGGTATACGCCTTGAAAATACGAGTCCGGTGATATATAACACTTAAACTTACGTCATTCAATTTTTTATTTTATAAATTATATTTAAATTTAAAAATAACAATTTTATTTTACCCATTCTTTATTGTTTCATCTGGAAGCATTAAGATATCCCCATAAAACTTAAAAATAGCTCGAAAATCGGCTCTCGGGGGCTTCGGTGGGGTTTTTAACTTTTTGAGTGTAAAATGGGAAATTTTTAAGGGAAAATGGGAAATTGTTGGCGAAAAGGGACATTTTAAGGAATTTTTGGGCTAAAACGTTTGATTTTGTGTGAAAATGAGCGATTTTTTGGAGAAAGAAAAGGAAAATTTTTAGGTCAAGTTCATAGCCTCATAGCCACAGCCGCCAGCCAGCCCTATTAAAATACGTCTTCTTATCGCCACATTCCTACTACTCATGTGATAAAACAAACAAACCGATTAAATTTCAATAGTTCGCACGCATAGCCAAACATGTACAAATTTTAAATTTCACCGAAAAATATTAAAGATGCGAGATACAAATGGAGGCAAACATTTAAAACAGTTTGGGATGACCAAGGGAAACACACAATTATTCTTGGTTCAGTCACAGAACCTTTTTCTAGACAACATATATCCTATCTTAAAACAAGTTTATCAACAAAAAAAAATCCTGGGCCGGACATGGCACTGGTAATTATTATTGTAATACTAGGGGGGGGGGGGGAGTGCTAATATGTGATACAACAAGCGGAACACTCACATTAAATCTTGTAGTCCACCCATAGGGCTTTTTTCCCCACAAACATATTAATTAAAAATTGCACGATTATAAAATGATGATTATTAAAGCGAAATACAAAAGGAAACAAAATGTTTTACTGAAAACTGTTTACGAATATGTGTGAGTCATATACGAGTGTTTGCGATTACCACAGGATGAACACGTAATTATTATTGGTTCATTCACAGAACCATTTTACCATAAAGATTTTTACTAAGGAAAATTCATTACGAATAAGTAAAATAAATTGATAAGAAACTTATTAAAGAAGATTCGGCTTACGAATTATATTAAAGTAACATGTTTAAACAGTTAATAAAACATATATATTATTAATTTACAAGTTTTCTACGCTTATGTTGAATTTAATTTAAATAATGGACACTATTTTCTGTACTCAAAATGTAGAGTAACACATGGGGGAAATATTTAAAAAACGATTTGATAGTGTTGACGTACTATTTCATACGGTAAAAACTTGGGTACATTTGTACAAGGGCTTTCTAGCAAATATGTATGTAAGTTCTTTCAGTTTGGAAAATACGACACTCGGATTTCTTGAGAGCATAGGAATTCTTACAGTTTGGTGATATACGAATCCAACATGACTTGATTTCGGTTTGGAAATTATCGTAAATCTTTTTAAATAAATGTCGTTTTTACTAGCATTTACATTGTAATTGGGGCGTGATATTGCTTAAACGAATATTTGGATTCTTAGCTCTAAAAATTTCTTAACGGAATTGCGTGGGTGGCCAACGCCCTGAGGCAGGGCGTGGTAAGATGAGAGAGATAGAGAGAGAGAAAGAGAGAGAGAGAGAGCAAGATGTCTGGTGGCGATGTCCTTCGCCCTCTGGCGAGAAAGTTGTGAACTAGCCAGATATCTCGCTGTCTCCGCGCAAGCAGGAGCAGGAGATCTTGTTCATAACATAACTGCACTGCAGACAAACGCTTAGGTTACCAAGTGTCAAAGATGAAAGTAAATCTGATGGGATTAAATATTTTAACATGTAACATTAAAAATAATAAATTAATTTATTCGTAAAATTTATTTATTTTTGTAATTTTTAAAGCTTTTACAACACAAAACTTGTGTAAATTAAACAACATGCATGCGGTTATTTACACTTTGTGTTGGAACGTGTAGGCTGTGACATATCGTTCGAGTGAGTGGAGTGTGGCGTAGAGCGAGAGTGAAGTTTGGGAGGCGACGGTGGTGAAGTGTAACATGGGCCCTGGTCGGCTTGATGTGGGATGTTCAGTGTCGCACGCGATGCGCTAGGCCTGTGGGAATGATGTTGAACTGCGCTTTGTGGGTAGTAACATATTAGTTTGCACGCTCTTTGCTTGCACGAGGAAATGTACACTTTACTGAAGGAATATTTTTTACACATTTTACTACATCGTGTGAGACAAGTTACATAGGGCGGGAAATGTTAAAAGAAACATTACTGAAACAGAGTTTTTTATAAAGCTATACATAAATTTAACTTATACTTAAAATTCATTTAGTAATATTACACGTGATGGCATAACGATGACAGTTGGGCTGGGCATTATAGTAAAATTAATACTCAGTCTAGATCCAGTATGTAGTCTGGTGTGGCATGGCGTGGATGTGCACTTACAGTGTAGGTAGTCGTTACTTATTGGTTAATTAGTTTCTCGTTGCATGTGCTTAAAGTTTGTCTCATCAATGTCTCGTCCCGTTATATTTAATGTTTCATTGGTAAATTGTTTCTCGTTTGCTCATAATTAGTATTAGTTTAATTGAGTCGGTATTTGAGATTTATTATATTTAATGTTTAATTGGTAATTAGTCTCATTGCATTATATTATATTTAATTTTCGTATTGGTTTAATTGGTAATTCGTTGCTCATAATTAGTAATTTTCCAGGTTTTTTAATATATTATGTTACATTTGTAATTGGTTTTTCGTTGCGCATAATAAGTAATTGGTTAGGTATTTGTGGGTGAATTTCATTGGTAATTCATCTCGTTGCATGTGTTTGTAATTACTTTGTATAGTACATATTTCATATACTTAGTGTTTCATTGGTAAATAATTTTTCGTTCCGCGTAATTTGTACTTGTTTAATCAACTTGTTATTTGTGATTGATCATATTTCAGTGCTACATAGTGCCTCGGAATATAATTTTATGTTTCGTTGGGCATAGTTAGTAAATGTCTTGTGTTTGTAATTATATTAAGTATCTAATTGCATATATTTTCTGTTTTCGTATTTCTTTAATTGGTAATTTATTGCGCGTGACTTAGTAATTACCCCGGTATTTGTTTGATATATTTTGTTTAATTTGTAATTCGTTTTCCGTTGCTTATGGTTAGTAATTGTGTTGGTGTTTGTGAATTGTATTATATTTAATGTTTCATTGGTAATTCGTTTTCCATTGCGCATAATTAGTAATTGTGTCATGCTTGTAATTCAATCGGTAGTTGTGATTGATTTGTTTAATAAGTACTTCGTCTCATTGCTTGTGGTTAGTAATTGTTTTTGATTGCTTTGTTTTTTTAGAGATAATTCGTACATAGCCATATATTTAATGTTTCTTAATTGGTAATTGTCTCATTGCTTGTAATTGTCCCGGTGTTTGTCATTGATTGGTTTGCTACTTAGTTTCTCGGTCTGTGTATTTCGCAATTATTTTATGTTTCCGTGATTTGTATAATTATGTATTTCATTCCTATTTAATTTTCTGTGCTTGTTAAATTCACGATTAGTCAAATGTTATACTTGTGTATTTCGTTACTTTCAAACACTTGATTATTACAATTCTCTAATTACTAATTTCCAAACTCGGAGCTCATTCACTCCTTAAACTTTGAAGGGGATGGATGTGTCTTGGTGCTACCGTCACCCCCTTCCCCTCACCAAGTATCGCAGCCCATTCCCCTACTGACCTCCGAGCTGACTGGACCTCTGTTGTTCCCGAGACCCCTTCCTCCCCCTCACCCACCATCCCAGCTCATTTCATCTCCAGACACCGAGCTGAACAGAGCTCCACCGCTCCCGACACCCCTCCTTCCCCTCATCTTCCCACAGAGCTCATTCAGTCCTCAATCTTCGAAAAGGACTCACCTCTGCTATTCCTGCTACCCCTCCCACCCCTCAGTCAACAGCAGAGCTTATTCAATCCTCAGACTTAGAAGAGGCGACATGTGTCCCTTATGACACTCTTGCTCCAAGGTCAACATATATATATATATATATATATATATATAATATATATATATATATATGCTGCTCCCACCTCTCAGAACTCATCGACTGCTAAACTTCGAAGGGCGAAGACCTATGCTGCTCCCCCAGATGAGAGAACCTAACTTAACCATTCCCTCACCAAACATAACGTCAATCCTTTCAACACTTACCCATTTCAATAAATGTAACACTTTCGGTTAAATAATTAACCCTTTACCTGTAATTAATCCTTTGAGAACTTACATATCATTAACCCTTTCAATCAATTTAATGGTACCTGGATTAATCACTTCCTGTTTTCTGATGACCTTGCACCCATTACTGCATGGGTGGATGCGGGGAGGGGGGTAGGCGGTGAGCCAGGCATCCGGGGTAGGTAACCATAGGGGAAGAGAGTGGAGGGCCTGCACCCTCGTCTCCAGCACACTCTCACGAGCTACACAACTGCACCCATCTCTATGTCATTCTAGAAGATGGTGCAAAAGTTGGTCGCTCCAACTACTGTTGTTTACAAGTAAATTTTCTAGAACACATTTGTAGGTACTGCTGAAAAATACTTATTCCTTGCTTTAATAGACTCTTCTAACAGTTGGCCAATAGGCAAAAAAAGCAAGTCTATATATAGTTACTATATTGAATAAGATTTTTTGTGTTGTGGCTGTCATAAGGTAACACATAATTCTATATACAGTTTTTCCATTACTTTTGCAAATTGTTCTAACTTGGGTGTATCTATAGTCCATTCCCCACTGAAAGCTACTTACTAGGAGCCCTGCTAAATATCTACTTGCAGGCCAGTTTTGTATCCTTCTGCCAAATGTAAACAAACATTGCCATGTGACTGCCATGTGGTAGTGTTTACATTCCACTGTGTTTGTGTGTACATGTGTTGGTACATGGACGAGCCCATTATACAAGTCATATATATTATTAATGAGTATTTTACAATTGTATAGTGTTAATCTCGAGAAGTTCACACAAAAGTACATGTGATACAAGCTCTAAACATTTTATAATGTAAATAAAAAAAAAGTAAGCTCAAAAAATTTTATACGGTAAACAAAAAAAAAGTGAGAACGATAAATTTGATGTTCTGTGTGTACTGTGTGTGTGCAGGAGGGTGGGCGAGTGGGCGAGAAACACAATGTCGTCAATTCCAGTAGGGATATGTCAGTCTCACGAAACATCAGATACATATTTGTACTCTTCTCCTTTATATGGGCTATATATTCCCAATACAAAAAGCCATTGGTTTTACTCATGTCACAATGAAGTTTAAACATGTTGGTAAACATATGCTTAAAGGAGGAAAAACATAAGTGTGCCACAAATTATGTTAAGATTGCAAATAGGCCACTAGGATACTTATATATATATATATATATATATATATATATATATATATATATATATAGGAATTGAAGTATTTACAGTCAATACTTGTTGACAGGCACACATACGAAGTACGAGAACACATTTTCCACGCGGTTGCACGATCGCAACGTTTCGCTGGCTAAGCCAGCTTCATCAGGCAGCAAGTTGTAGGACAATATAAAATAATATATAACCCAAGATTTTGGCTATAGTAAACAGCCTAAAGGCATAAGCGCAGTACTTATAAGTACTGTTAATTAATTAATTAGTTAGAAGTACAGGTAATAATTTTTGGATTGTACTGCTTCGTTTTGCTACAAAATTGCCGTACATTAAAACAAAAAGTACAAAAACAACTCAACACAGTAGCACCTGTAAGAAAACGGGATTGCTATGAAAACAGAAGAACACATACATCTCACTCCAAAAAATTGAAATCATTATTCAAAATGACATGCTTAGATAGCTACTCTCTGATATACACATTTGTTAATATTTAATGCTATCAAATAACATCCAACAACATTAATATACTAACATGTAAAACTTGACAAAACAATTTGCGACAAAAGGATACAGGGTGTAGTGCCTGCTGAGTGTACTCAACTTACCATCAGACTGACCAACTAGAACACCCCGGTACCTCGCTCAGTGGTACTGTTAAAACCTCTCCGTCATCACCTCCAGCATCTTCCTCATCTGTTGTGTCCAAATCCGAGTCCAGGGTAATGATGAATAGAGCCATATCTTAGATGTCTTGATGGACCTCCCTTTCTCAGTCCTCTTCAATAAGCTTCTCCACGTGATCCGTGCATTTTGACCATCCGAACACAAAATTATTCATGTCTTAAATACTTTCTGTGCATTTAATGTTAGGTTGTGCTGAACACACAATGTATAAATTCAGTCAAATGTTGTAGTAGGAAATCTTAGAAAAATAAATGCAGAAAGTAAGATATTTATGCACTAAAGTTAGTTAATGTGTTAATACAGCACTTTGCAATCATAAGCATAACAACGTAGTAGATGTGAATGTACTTTTGAAGTGTGTATCAGAGGTAACAGAACAGTCCAGAAAATGACATGAACAGTTCACAAAAAAATATCTACAAGCATGCATAAGTTAATAAATCGTACGTGTTAGTACACAGATAAGTTGATTTAATAGTAATACGTTACTGAGAAAGTCACAACAGAGGTTACTGGAAAAGACTAGACAACGTTTATTACACCACAGTACACACAGATAATGCTACTGATGGGCTGAATAGCTGGATAAGGATATGAGGGTGAGGAGAAGAGTGCTACGTTGCTACAGTGTACACGAACCAGCTCCCAGAAGTAGAAATGTTAGTAATATACAATATCCTGAAATAACTCCAAGTAGAATTCACAAGATAACACATATGGACATCACACAGACATGACTACTGGGTGAAACACATAAAATTGAGGCTGGGAGCCCACACGAGACAAAAATACTCTTGGAGGTAACATTGAGGTCCTCCTTCCAAATGTCCTCTAATGCTATATTATCAAACTTTCTCCCCCTGCCCGCGTGGCTCTTGTAGTACTTCTTCACCTGGGCCCACACTAGCTCAGTGGCGTTGTAATCGCAATGGTAGGGACATATCACCAGAGGGTTCATTTCACGAGCCATCTCGTCAATCACATACATAGTAACTATGTGTAACACACAACATGTTAATCACCACAAATGAAAAGTTCGGTCGCAGAAAACAAACGATCACTACGTAATCAGAGAGTAAAACTCACTGCTTTGGAGGCAAGTTCGCTTTCACCACCGCAACAAATTCAGCCTTCAAGGCCGTACAAGCAAACTGAATGCTGTGCTCCTGCAGTCAATTGACGATGGCCTCCTTCCTCCAACTACTGTTGGTGAACTTCTCCAGCTGAAATCAGCACAAGATAGGACAAATTTAAATTAGTTACCTATGAATGTTGTAGACAGTACATATGTTGTATACAATGTTTGAATTAAACACATTTATTTCCAAAACATTATGCTTTAAATAGTGGATTAGTTTCAAGGTATTGATTGAAGACCAAATTCCATTATTGGAGACTTCTACAACATGAACGTGATTATAACGTCTAGAACTGCTCTGCTAGACATACTTCAGCTGTATATCACATTGCATGTAACTGTTTTCATGATAATTGTGTTGACTAGCACAGAATGAATCTAACATGGGACAAACAAAATAAATATTTTATTTCTTAAAAAAACAAAAGGTTGGAGCACTGACCTGAGTGCTGTGGTATGGTGCATTGTCCATGATGACGCTATGCTCCCGCAAGTACTCCAGTAATTTCTCCATTCATTTTTGGAAAGTGTCACCTTTCATCTCTCCATGTTAGTCCCCTTTCGCTTGACCTGCAACAAACAACAAACCCGCTTCCGGCACGAAGCCCTCCAGCATGTACGACGACAAAACGCTTACCTTCACCCAAACACCGCCTATTTGCTGTGTGGACTGTATCGTCCTGCCAGCTCTTAGGTGTGGTGCCTGAAAGCAGAATTACAAATTAGTACGTAATTATAACATATATGTGAAATGGTTCCAAAACATACACTCTACAGCATAGCATACCTTTTGCAAAAATCCACGTTTCGTCGATAAAAATAAAGTTGGCCTCCTTCGCATTTTCTTCCATGTACCTCCTCAAAAAGAAGCACCTCTGGATCGCGATGTTTTCATCTTCAAGCATCGCCTTTCTTCCGTCAACATTTTTCCACTTGAAGCTCATGTTGTGCAGAAGACTGTGACCTCTTGCCGAGGAAATCGATGTCACTTTCTTGAATTTCCTTTAGAAGTGTTGAGAGGGTGATGTGACGACCTGTAAGATTATGTGAGAAATAATACGACAGTCCTGATATCACACAACGTAGGTCATCTAAAACACCTTAACTTTTGTTAGCACAGTATTGAATAAGTTTCTACACTGAACCGTACTACTTCCCCTGAAAGTATTAAATATATTATATGATATGTACATTTTTCGAACTGCATTATCACAACTGTCTGTGAAAATAATGACAAGTGTTGTAAATACAGTGGAACATCTCAATTTTACACTTTTCCAGGCACTAAGTTAAAACAATTATAAAAAGCAGGTAATTGTACTATGTATGAAATGCCAGAGAAATTGTCTTGGCTGCAGGGCTAATGTTTATTTCACCATAGTTCTGCAGAAGCATTTTTTGCACGGTCAGTATGAAAACAAAAGTTTACAGATGCCCAAAGGCACAAGATGGTTTTGTGTGTGCACAATATTTTGAAAATAGAGTAACTTATGTACAGTTGATCACCCCACAAATACCAAACATTATAGGTACATTCTTATGTCCTTTATAGGTTAAACAACAAATTCACTTGAGCACAGATGTTTGTTTAACACAATACTCCCCTCCACACCAAATTGGCGGGGGGGGGGAGGAGGGGGAACAATGAAAATCGAGGTAATATTGATTAAAAACCAGGAAAATGAGCATTACGTGCTAAAACACACGTGTATCTAACCACATCAGTTCGAAAATTGTACAGCACAATTACAAATTGAGAAACATTTTAAACTGCTTGTTAACTTAAGATGCAAGCTAACTTAAGCTAGTGTGTTAATGTAGGTTTTTCACGAATTAAAATTTACATCTTAACCTCAACTATTCCTGGTTTCAAACATCTCAACGTTTTAGTATTTAATAAAACAGTTACCCTGATCAGCGCAGCTGTAGACAAGCATATTTCGTACTGCTTAAGAGAATGCCCCTAACTTCTCCACAGGATTCAAACTCCCGCCTTCATACATTTGTTTTACAACTTATTCATATATCCCATACATATTATTTTAGAATTTTATAACCTTTCGTTTAAGAAAGCACCTGTTCTTCATAATTACTCATTCGTAGTCATATATCGCTTACTTTTTGTCATTCTCGGTTATTTAAAACCCAACGCCCATTTCCTGAACGATGGCACACTTTGTAAAAATTCATTGGTCTTACTGTATAGCATTACACAGGAATTACATTTAACATATTGCACCTTCGCTGTACATCCTGTAAATGGTCCTTCGAACCGCTCCAACAGTGAAGTCATCGATGCTCGTGATGGATTTCCCCTCTTGTGGTGTCCTCTTCCTCTTCTTACACGGAGTGGCTGCCTCAACAACATTTTTCTTGTAATATGTTAACATTAATAATGAATTTCAGATGCTGGAACCAATATATTTGCCCTATGTCTATTACAAGAAACATTTTAAAAGCGTGTTTCAATATCATGTATGGAAGCCAAAGAAATAATTTACATGCGATGTAATATGAAATAAATTGCTTAAGAGTTGATAATAATGCTACGATTACAATGACCACAACATATCATGCCCCATATACAGATGGGATATCAATATGACTGAACATTAAAAGAATACCTACGAATGTAGTGCACAGCATTAGAGAAACTAGCGAGAATGTAGGTAGCATTCACCCAAACGCGAGAAGCCGAGTGTCAGCCCCGGGCACCACATGGCGGTAATTACAGTTGTAGGGGAAAAGAGACCATAGTATCAGTTCTTGTCGAGGGCCAGTCTCACTCATTCTTAATTGACACAGGGTCTGATATATCTCTCGTTCGATCTAGAATCTGCAGGAATATTATCGATGAATCTCATTTAGGAGCGAAAGGCGTAACTGGAGACTCTCTCCAGATCGCAGGTACTCAGTATGCAGAGTTGTGGGTAAATGGTCAATGTTACCCATATTAGTTCTTTGTGTGCGCATCAGAGCTTCCTTTTGAGGGAATACTTGGAACCAATTTTCTCCGTTATTATGATGTCACAAACGACTTGAAAGAACAGACATTGTATCTCAAAAATATGTTTTATTTAGATACATATAATTCAATAACTTGTGTGATCGAGAAAGAGCAGCAGAAACAAGCTGAGAGCCTGGCCATCTCTGAACTTGTATCCAGATCTGTGAACGGTAATCAATACAATGAAGTGAAAATGACACACCACACGATTCTGCCACCAAAATCGAAGACAGTGATAGATGTTGCTTTGCACATGGCGTGTTGGGACAATGACTCGAAATTGTTTCTTATCGAACCGACATTGACGAATGTACCGGGCATCCGTGTGGCAAGGGCAATATGCAACTTAATTCTTACCAGTAAGAGCCTTCCAGAGAACGAGGTGTATTGTAGGAGCAGTATGGCTAGAAATTATACAGGGACATGTAATAGATCCAGTGAGACGAATCTGGAGGACGGGGTGAACGACCGTCAGGGTACCTGTGTAGTTGAAAAGAAGGCACTTATGAGGGTGAGTGACCAGTGTGTTATCCCCTTTGTTTCGGGTCAAAGGGATGCGTCCTAGTGTTTCGTTCCTCATCGCGATCACGTCAAAGGGGGCAAGAGGATATGGTGTCCTATGCGCGCGGAAGATACAGGAGCGACATGTGAAGTAAGCGGTCATGCCGAGAGGACTACTGACAGGGTAGGTCAATTTGAGGGTTCAAGGAAAACTCACAGAGAGTTAGCAAAAGCAGTAAGGGCAGTGACAAAAATCGTGAACATTACTAATGAGATGCTCGTCGTGCCAAAGAGTACGGTAATAGGATTTGCCACACTTGTCAGTGATGTTGCTGGAGTACTATGCGTAGATATCATGCCCCGAATATCCGAGAGAAGTTGTGTAAGTCTTGGTTCGGAACAAAGTGATTTAGTGTCACCACAAATAGAACCATGGGAGAAAATCCTCGCACATGTCACTAGAAACAAAGATAAAAAGTTTTCGTTTCGAGGCTCAACAGCAGTAATCCCCTCGAGTTGTGTTAACCATAAAGTGAGTGAATTAGTTAGCGAGGTCATGGAACAGGACAGATTTTGTAGCTGTGTCCCCAAAATCCGCCGAGATACTGTATGCCTAGCAGAGGCAGTTCCGATTCCAAATGAAAACGCCGAGTCCTGTCGTAATAGTTTGAATCGTCGTAAAAGTTTGAATTGTCGTTATAATTGTGGTAGTAATTGTTGTGATGAATTGATATGTGATAAAAGTTTGATATGCAATAAAAGTTTGAGATTTCAGAGTAATGTAAATAGTAGTAAAACTGAGAAGTTAACTTTGAAATTTTGCATGTAAATGAAAAATCGGTACCGATGTTAGATTGTTCACGTAAATTGAGAAAAAAATGAGCCGAATTATGTACAGACTCAAGGTACTCAGAGTTGTGAAACTCGCACGGAAAATACTTGTAAATCATTGAATGGAGATAATAAAATATTAAATGTGCCAAATTGTTTAGTGACTCAAGGTAGTTAGAGCTTTGAAACTCATGGCAAATAATAGTTACTCATTGAAGCAGAAGGGTAAAAAGTTACCAGAACTATCAAAATATGAATTTATAGAGGTAGAGAAAATTGTTAGAGATAAACTGAAACATTTGAGTAAGAGTGACTTTAATATAATGTTCCCAGTGTTAATGAAGTTTGCATATATATTTCAAGTAGAAGATAGTTCGAATCTCGGGTGCACAAATTTATTGAAACATAATATAGATACAGGAAAGGCCAGACCAATAAAGCAGAATCCATAAAGGTTACCACATGCATTGAAACCAGTAATTGCCGAGCAAATAAATAACATGCAAGATAAAAATATTATTTCAGAGAGTAAATCACCTTGGCAGTTTCCAGTAGTAATGGCGAAACAGAAAAATTAAGACGGTTCTTTTAAGATGAGATTTTGTATAGGTTTCCATCAGTTATATAAAGTTACGAAGCAGGATCCTTATCCAATTCCGAATGTCACGGAGACATTAGATTCCTTGCACGAGTCGAAATATTTTTCAACATTGGACTTGGCGAGTGGCTACTTCCAAATTGAGTTAGAAGAAAGCGATAAGGAGAAAACGAGTTTTGCTACATTCATCGGGAAATATGAATTTAATAGACTCCCATTTGGACTGTGTAATGCCTCAGCTACATTTGAGAGGTTAATGGAGAATTATGTTCTAACAGGTTTGTTAGGTTATCAGTGTTTAGTATACCTTGATGACATTATAATATTTAGTAGTACTGTGAGAGAACATGCCAAGCACATGAGTAAAGTATTGGGAAGACTAGAAGATTCTAATTTGCGAATCCAACCTAGTAAGTGTTCATGTGTACAAGATAGTGTAGAATACTTAGGGCATGTCGTAAGTTTAAAAGGCGTAGAACCAAATCAGAAAAATCTACAAGCAATTAAAGAACTCCCAAGACCTAAAAATATCACAGAAGTTCGCTCTGTGGTAGGTTTATTTCAGTAATATAGGAAATTTGTACCGAATTTCGCGGAGATTGCAAGACCATTGACAAAATTAACTAGGAAAGATGAACCATTCAATTGGTAAGCAGAACAAGAGGAAGCTTTCGAAATTTTAAGAGAAAAATTAATTTCATATCCGATTCTTGTATATCCAGATTTTTCAGAATCTTTTATTGTGACTACAGATGCTAGTAATTAGGCCATAGGCGCTGTCCTGTCTCAGATGAGGAACAGACACTAGAAACCGATCGCTTAAGCCAGTAGACAATTAAATTCAGCAGAAAGGTATTACAGTACAACAGAAAAAGAATTTTGCGCTTTAGTTTTTGCCACAAAACAGTTCAGAGCATATTTGTACGGGTGTAGATTTACCGTTATTACTGATCATGCTGTATTGAGATGGTTATTGAATTTGAAAAACCCTAGTTCGAGACTCGCTCGATGGGCACTTCGTTTAGAAGAGTTTGATTTTGAAGTAGTCCATAAACCGGGCAGAAACACACAAATGCAGATTGTTTGTCGCGAATGGTAAATGCGTTAAATTCATAAGATTTAACAAGAAAAATAATTAAGAAAGAACAGAGGGAAGACGAAACATGTCTAAGTATAATTAATAAGGCAGATAAGGGAAATTTCTTTATTGATAAGAAAGGCATCCAATACAAATGCAAAGAGGACAAAATTTTAATAATTGTTCCAAAGTCGCTCGTGACCAGAGTAATTAGTCATCACCGAATTCAAAACCTCCTCAAATCTTTGTACTGGTGGCCAACATTGAATAAAGATGTAGATGAATATATTATAAGGTGCGATGATTGTCTTAGGAGAAAAAATTATGATAATGACGAAAGCACCGTTAGGTTCTTTACCGCAAGTAAATTCCTCATTTCAGTTGGCATCTCTAGATATTTTAGGTCCCTTACCGATGAGTGAGAAAGGGCATAAATATGTGTTGACATTTATTGGTTATTTCACAAGGTAGTATAAAGCGATACCAATTCCCGATCAAACTGCAGAGAGAGTAGTGAAATATTTTGTACAGCAGATTATTTTAAAGCATGGTTGTCCTCAAAGCCTGCTGACAGATCAAGGGAGAAATGTTGTGTCTAGGTTGATGTTAGAGACGTGCAAAGTGTTAAAAATTAAGAAGTTACAGACGAGCCCTTTCAGACCACAATGTAACGGACGTGTTGAGAGACTTCATCGAACCCTAGCGGACATGATATCTCATTACGTAGATGAATACGGTAGTCATTGGGAAGAATATTTGCTATATGCATTGCACACATATAGGAAGGTTCCTCATTCGGTGATGGGTTATAGCCCACATTATTTGTTATGTGGGAAAGAAGTTAGGCTACCCCCTTTAGGTGAATTGAGTAGTCAGCCTAATGTGTTAGAGGGAGGTATGATAGTCAAGGAACACGTAGATATTTTAAGTAATAAGTGAAAATAAGCATATGAAGTAGTTAGCGAAAGGAATAAAGTAGTTTTTGAGAGACAAAAAGAGTATTATGACAAGAAGTCAAAGCACCAGATATTGAGGTAGGTGATTACGTATATCTACACACGCCAAGTGTTACGAAAGGCAGAGTATCTAAGTTTCATAAGTTTTGGTCTGGACATCATAAAATTTCGAGAAAACTGAGCTCAGTTACATTTGAAGTATCATTAGCCAAGAGAAAAGTTATTGTGCACAGTGATAAATTAAAGTTGTCTAAAAATTCTATATAGCCAAGGAGCTCGTTCTAGGTCGAGACACAACATGTAGGAAAAAAGCCCCGCGGATTATTGATGAAGTAAAAAAGTTGAGAAATTTTGTGATAGTGAAAGTGATAAAGAATTAGGTGAGGAAAATATTGAAGAAAATGTAGGCTCAAAGTCACGCCCAATTTCAGCAGACATAACAGAGTTAGCAGAAATAGGTGAAGTAGAGGAAATATGCGTTGAATGCCCTAGGGACAACAGCACCCTCGATGACAGTGAGTGTTATGATAATGTAGAAACTGACGATGTTTGGGAACCATCGCGTTATTTAAAAGGGAAAATTCGTGAGAAAGTAGGTGAACCTAGCATCAGGTATAATTTGCGTTCAAATGTAAGAAACTCCTCAGTGGAAGAGGAGGAAGCAGAAATAAGTGATGCATAGCCTCAGAGTATAATATAACCTAGAATTTAATGATAATTACGAGTTCAATACGAAAAACTAAATAAGAGGTATATTGGTTTGTGTTGCAGATCACACCATAGGCGCTGGCGTGATTCTGGTCCAAGAAATGGACGTCGTATTAACAGGAGACAGATGGAAAATAGTACTAGACATACCCATAAGATAATTGGAGAGTATTAATCAGGAATTTAGGAACTAACTGAACATAATTGAAGGGATGAAGTTTTCTAGAAACCAAGAGATCGAAAAACCACTTTCAGAGATAGATGTTCTTGATAGACTAATTGCAGCATTAGAGGAGGAAGTAAATGAATTAACTTTGACATTATCCAGAAAATCGTCTCGCGAAAAGAGAGGTTTGATAGATGCAGGTGGTAGTATTCTGAAAAATTTTTTTGGTACACTTACGAATGATGATTATGTCCATATTCACAAAGTCACTAGTGAGTTGGGGACGAGACAAGAAAAATAGATTCATATAGTAGAGAAACAGTTAACTTTCGTGAAAGGGATGAATGCCAGAGTAGAGAAAAACTCGAAGGACGTAGGCATTTTAGCAAAAGAGTTAGCAAAAGTAATAAAAACTTTGAATCACATGACTGCTTGGAATACTTTAACAACCTCAATGATTGAAAGAAATCCCAGATTAAAGATTAGCAATTTAGGGGAAGCACTTAAATACAGTAGTTTTCTGAGATAATTAGAATTAACTCTTCAGTCTTATAAACAAGAGGTAACGAAAATAAAGGTGACATTGGATATCATAGCGACTGGTAGGTTACCTACTTCATTACTGACTCCAGGAAATTTGTCAGAAATTATTCTAGATATTGCTCTTAAATTACCTGCGGACAAGACGTTGATAGCAGGAACTGATTGAGATCAAGTTTACAATTATTATGAAGTAACGACGGTAGATGCACTTGCTACAATTGATACTATACAGTTGATGATTGAGTTTCCTTTGAGATCCGCAAATAGATATTTCACAATTTATGGAACTCACCCTTTTCCCATGTTTGAGAGAAACTTAGAGAGATACATTCAGATAGTGCCAGATGCACCTTATATCGCGCTGTCAGAAAACAGGCAGTTTAATGTGTCAATGTCTGAAGCAGACATGAGTCAATGTAAAGGAGGGAATAATATATTTTGTCCAGCTAACGTCCCGACATTTTCCATAAAGGTTCCGAATCGTCTAGTGAATATAATATTGTAACACCCTGGTTACGATTATAAAATGTGTAAAAGAAAAGCTCTAGATAACTCATTCGTGCCAGTGTTTATTAGATCAGTAGATGGTGATGGTTGGATTTATTCAGTACCGGGAAAGATGAAAGTTACTAAAATGTGGCCTTATGAAAAGAGTGAAGCATGCGTGATGGAGAAGTGGATCTCGGCGCAGGGAGTCATGTCCCAGGTAAGCAGTTGTCTGATAATTAGTGAGAAAATTCAGTTTAGTTGTTACCACACAGTAACACGGTACCACATATAAAATACAAAGTGAATGGCATTAAGTTCTCTCCAGTTCAGTCCTTATTAACAAATAGTGAACAAGTGTTCGTTGCATCTATGAAAATTGACTTCAATATTAATCTGTCAGAGCTAAATACAGAAGAAGATGTAGAGTTGAATCATCTCATGTCAGACATTCATGATTTAAAACATAGAAAGGTTCTGAGTCAACACATCGAACGCCAGTGTCACTACTTGGTGGGGTTCGTTATGATGAGATGTCTGGTATTCGTCATCTGGTTCCTGAAACGACGCCTGTGTGAGACACTGACCAGGTGTTCACGCGCCTGCCTCCCATGTCGGAAGGTAGCTGAGACCACAGAGCCTGACTAACTTCCCGAGGATCAAGCAGATGCCGAGGAGATGTGTGCTGTTTTAAGAATTACACGATACGTCGGAGTGATTCAGTGATGATACCCAGAGGCAAAAATTAAAGTAGAGTCAGTGAAAAGCAGAGTATAGAGCGCAGAATTTTGAAAATTTAATGTACAGCAAGTAATATAACACTAGGAATCCGATATTCCAGAGAGCAACAAACAAAATGTCCTAATGTGTTTATTCCGTTTTGTTTGATGGTAACACAATGACTGATTGATTTTTTTGAAGATAATTTAACTCAAGTATGAAAACATTTTTTTTTTACTGTTGTATGCTAAATGAATGAAAACGAGAGACATTAAAATTTAATCAATGAACACAAGATACGGTGTGTTATGAACATATATATTCCACAAAATAATATTTCTTTGTTAAATTACTCCATGAAATTACAAATAAATGATGATCGAACTATTTAATAGTCTTGGTATGCAAGACAGAGCTGTAGCAAATATTTGTAATAAGTGTTGGTGTTTAATGTTATCAAATATGTATAATATGCATGAGATTTGTTTCAGCTGCACTTTGGAAAATTACAAAGGCGAACTTAAATAATGAGGAAGGTGACATGGTACTCTCCAATTTGAGTTCAGTTAATTTTAAAGTTATTTGATGGAATAGTAATTAACTCATTCCCTTTTATTAACTCTTATGATTCAGTTGACCGCGATTATGTAAGCAATTTCATAAAGCTTCAAGAAAGAAGACTCCTGTGTCAACATCGCTGCTACACGAATGGCTGTTAGTTAGTCGACTGGAAACCTGAATTTCTGTTACTGACGAGTCTACATCCTGTTGTTTCTGATAGAGCAGTTACACTCCCAGACTCTATACTTCAACCAGCTTCACTTTGATGACCGACTCACATATAGCTTCAGCCATGTATCTTTCTAAAGTTTTGCTCAGCCCGAACAAAACTTTTCTAGAAGAAGGAGTGACGTTGTGCCGCGAGCACTCCGCAAGCTTTCCAGTTTAGAGAGATGACATTTTAGTGAAGTATTTTCGCAACTTATCAGGTTTTGTGGTGCCTGCGACAAGAAGCTGTATCCGCTCAAATACTGCCTGCGGTGATTTCAACACCGTGTGACTGCGATTGCTAACCACTTTTGACGGGAAATACATCCTGTTTTTCACAATATTTTCTACCCATGACTCCTGGAATCATGCGCTGTATCTCACGCTATTTTCCCGTCACATGATTTCAAAACCACATTTTGGGGCCGTGTGCAAAGTTCCAGTTCATTGGTTGACGCCCTAACCTTGCTCTGTGATTGGTGGGCAACTCTTCTCGCCCTGATTTCTCATTGGTGAGAGACTGCTAATGCGCGACTTCTTGGTGGAGGGAGATTTCTCCCCACAACAATCATGTTGCTTTATTATGCCATGCACGGCCTGAAGACAAGAGACTTCATCAGAGGACATCACAGACTGCACATCACCGCCTGGGACGACTCGCCTGAGCTGCGCTGAGACTCCACTCTCCTTCCCCACTGCTGATATATCATGTTATTGCTTCCATTGCCGTTACTATTTTATTTTATATTAACAATTCCCATGTCGCCAAGTAAGTAGATGTATAACTAAAAATGTAACAGTTTCAGTGCTTGATTTCATTAAATGTGTCAAATTGACTTAGATTATTTCTTATTGAGTGTTTGAGCTCAGCCCTAGACCGCTCAGGCATCACAATACTGATTCTAACCGTATAGGAATCATAACCTTACAAAAAACATGTGCGGGTTTTACTACTGTGGTAAATTTCACATTAAACATACGTTATTTAGTGTACATCCTGATTATATTGTATCATAAATATAATAAATGGATGAAAATAAATATTTCTGGAAATATAATTGTTCCAACACCCAAAAATGCTTCGTTTACAAAGTTATCAAAACAAAATAGTGTACAATAATTTGTGATTTCTTCACACTCCATAGCAAGTTACTAGCTATTACAGAATTTTCCGAAAGCCACGCAACACAACTGTCAGAAGAGAATTATTGTGATATTGTAAACAAACGAATTTTAGTGGCGAAAATGGTCGGGCTATAACGTCGTGTTTGACTGTAGGTACGACCTCGTCGTGGCATTGTAAATCCAGCCTTAACCTAACACACAGTTTACTAACACAATGGTTAATACTACAAATATGTTAACATACCTTAGCACCGTGGCTCTGGAGAGTTTCATCATCTGGGCCAGTCTTGCCGCGACGTTACATGGTTTCGTTTCTCCTCGCTTGATTGACCCAAATGACGACTCGGCGACATGAGTGATGTCCTGTTGGCGTTGATGCGAGGTGACATATCTTCTCCTCACTTTCCTACATCTAATGACTGCACGCAAACACTACCGCAACACACAACGTGAAATAAAGTCAACAAAATTTTAAGCAAACCTGAAATATAACACACAATTATTAAATACGCGAGAACGCACTACAAGTAACGTCCTAAACTGGCTTCGGTAGCAAGCTTGCGCAAGAAACAAAAGCAGTCAGTACAATGTGAACGTTTGCATAAATTTACACCAAATGTTGTTGAAAACCTAATGATAAAGAGCAGGTAAAACAAGACAAATAAATTACTATAGGTTACAAAAGATTATCACCCAGATTCTTTAGCACAAGTGTTGTCAAACAAAGCCAACCAAGAACAGTGAAGGAAATAAACAATGGCCGTGCTACTTTCTCTTTGTGCCCATCACGTGACTGTGTAAGACACTTTGAAATATAAATACGTCAACATTACGTCATTAATGACTCTATAATAATTGGTAAAATCACAGACCAATCTTTTTGACTTCCATTTGTAAGCGGTATTTTACGATTACGTTAAAACATTGGAACTATTTTCTCTCTCCGTGCTGGCAACCTAACTGTACCCGCACCCGCTAATTTTCTTACTGGCTATGCACGCAGCTAACGACTAGAGTGTTTTTTCATAGGTTTTTCATAAGTCGCTTCTAGTTGGGAATGGACTATAGTTTGTGTACATGTCCACTGGAAATGGCTTATATCACTTGAAATTTGTTAGTAGTATTTATCTCTTTTCCAGTTATCCGGGATGTAGTATCAGGAGCTGCAAAAAAATAGCGCTGAACTGTTTCCTTAATTTGTCTAACCGAATCCTTGTTTCGGGTTTTTGCTTGAAAATGATTTCTTTACATCATTTGAGACTAATGCGGACTCTTAAAATGTACAAGCATTTACAGATTGAAACTTAATTATAGCGGAAAAGGCTATGATAATTATTTACATATTTTTGCAAGGTGCTGCTTATTGTAATACTTATTGTCAATGTAAGTGAACCATGTACCTAATATTTACGCCGATAGAGTAAATTTTAACAGACTTTCGACCATCGTTTTCAAAACACATCGGTTATCTCGTCAACAAAATGACAGGTCGTTGGTAACAGTAATATTTTTTGTTCGAAATAATATGAGAAACCTTGCGATTACTTTCGGGAGGTTTTATTTCGTTAAATGTATATTCGTTACCCAAAATATCAACAGGATGAAAATTGTTACCCGACAGAGCCTGGCTCACTATGAAAATCAAGATTCAATATTAGAAATCATATATTTAGTTTGGCTATATACACCATGTAAGACTTGATTCTTCGACATCGCTTTTCCGGTTCCCACTGGCAAAACAACGTCACCGGAGATTAAACTCTTGTTCAGTGTAGGTATAGCATGACATCATGGCTGTTCGTTTTTGAAAGATAACAATCCCATTAATATTAAATATTTTCACATTCACAAATTTGGCCAATGTTTGCGTTACAATACTTTTATGTGCGCTGTCCTAGCATTGCTTTGGGAGACATTTTATTTATACTGTCCAAACATCATATATTTCCTATCTATAAGTCTTATTGCTTTTTAACACTGATCTGACGAAACCAGTACCACAACGAATAACAATTTATGATGTATCAATGTCATGTACGCACTGCTAGGCAGTAAGTACATATTATTTTATATACAGTAGGGATGAATACATAAAATAAAATATTCGTGCGATAAACTGCAACAACACCATAATCTGAAACACAATTGAAACTCAAAGCTAGCAATCTTCTCTCTCTAGACTGGCAACATAGCAGCGCGCTGATTCGAGCTTCAATGCCACCTTTTTCTCACATCCGGTGCCCGCCTACAAGGCACAAACTGCACACAGCTTTGTTCGTTTGCTGGTCACTTCATTTGGTAGCTTGCAAACTTAAATTTAACATTGCTTGTGTGAGATAAATAGTTTGAATTAAATTTATCACATCTTTTTATTTCATCCTTTTAAATCACGAAATGAGTCCTGGTGTCCCAACACCACATATTACACTCCAAACTAACACGTCAAGGTTAAAGAAATTCCAGGACTGCTACTACACCCCTCACTCACAGCAAATGCGCCAGCTAGTGAATGGTGTAAAAGCACATAGTTGAGAGAGGGAATGTATATATGTATACATATATGTATGGACCTGTTACACTTCATGGTACAGTGAGTACTTTTATTGATATCCCTCTCATTTAGAATAATAGTCAATAAATTTATTTTATTTTAGCCTTAGTCGTAAACTTCCAAGTGCGTTGGAATATATACACTGTGTTTATTACTATAGGCTGTTCACGGTAAAGTGAGCATTTTTAAGGACCTTTCAACAGGCACTAACCAATAATAAATATATTATATGGCAGCTCTTGTCGTTAATTCTTGGGAGAGGTGAAATGTATAAACTGTGTTTATTAGTCACATGGCAATGTTTATATTAAAAAGTGGCAGGAAGATAGAAATCTGATGAAAAGAAAAATTCAGCAGGGCCTTAAAAAGTGCTCACTTTACCGTGAATCGCCTATAACTGGCAATATTAATTTAAAAAGGTAGTTAAAGGATAGATAAAGTGGCTGAAAGAGAAAAGTTAGTACACCTCACAAGTGCACACGTTACCGTGAATATATATATATATATATATATATATATATATATATATATATATATATATATATATATATATATATATATATATGTGTGTGTGTGTGTGCGGTGTGCGCGTGTGTGCGCGCGTGTGTGTGTGATTATGGAGGGGGGGGGGGGGCGAGCTGGCGGTAGATGTACGCGGGTGGCGAGAAGTATGAAGCTGCCGGCGGGGGCAGCTTCGTGCGAGCTCGGCTGTGCTCGGGTGCGGTCGCGCTCGCCCGGCCACGAGCCGCAGCCTTCACCCTGCCAGTAGGGCTTAAGAGCTCGCCGGTAACACAGGCGTGCGCTGTTTGTTGCTGCGGCTGATCCCTTACGCTGTCGCCCGACCTACAACCCGCCTGACGCCGCCTAGCCGGTGAGTACCATTGCTTGCTCTAATCCCGCACGCCACCGTCCCTTGTAGCCTGCACTTTAGTGATTCTTCACTCTCAACTATATTTGTTTTGACACCTTCGAAGCCAGTAATAAACTGCCGGGAAACATTAGCATATATAAAGACTCGACATTTTCGCGAGTTCATTTGTCATAAATATGGACTATGCAATCCTTTGTGAATCCAGCCTCAGTTCATTGACTTATGCTTCAATTTAACTTTTTAAAATAAAAATATTAGCAATGGGTTGAACAAATATTTTGTTTGAGCTATACTAATGTCAGTATACCACTCCGCCATGTGTCGGGACCAATAAAATGTTTTTGATATGGATGGTGAATACATATCTAATATAGAGACCACTATGAACTGAAAGTGTCAACCCCAGACCAGGTTGCAGGTTATGTCCTTGTTTTATTACAGGTTCGTTACTGGTTGAATGTTGTCCGGGATGTATATAAAAAAATGTAGCCCACTAGGAGCAGAAACTGAAGTGTACAAGTGGCAGAAATTGATCTTGTCCTCTAGTGAATTCGCGATATTTCCAGCTCTCTGGCTATACCACATGAAAACAAGTCAAAGGAAAACTCTCGCCATGTCAGTAGCCTATATATCCGTGGATTCCGCAAAATCACGTGGTGGTGAGTTAGAGATGAGCCTCTTTATTTTGCTGCTAATAGGGACATGCATACCTCTTGTTATTATTCATCACCACGCTAGACTTCAGAACAATAAATACTCGAGCCAGTGTCGTTAGTTAATTGCCTAGTGTTTGGGTGTGAAGTCATTTCCCGTCTGGCAAAGCAAGACTGTGCATGATTCGGGCACACCATTATTGCGCATCTGTTCATTTTCCCAGTTATTCACGGTATGTCAAATGGAGCATAGTCCAATGTTTGTTTTTATTTTTTTTATTGCGTCCGTAAGTTCTTTTTTCAATGCATAGCTGTACAAAGATATTGGACAAGTAAAATGACAGTATACAAAGTCTGTACACTGGACATAATAAACACATGTGTATATATGTCAGATTGCAGGTACACGCATAATATATTTGATTCATAATTTGAGTAATTTTCTTCCAACATGCTGTGGGGCGTTGTCGTTTTACTGAAACAGATGCAAAAGGGAACGAGAAAAACCGGAAAAAGAAATGCGTACAGTCATTATGTTATACAGTAATTTCTTAATTTTTGTAGTTTAAATATTCGTCAAAACTATAAAATGCACATTCAATAAAAAATTCTTTCAGCTGTTTTAAAAAGATTTTTTGGTTAGAGAAGCTAATTTCTTGAAGGTATTGTGGTAATTTATTGAAAAGTTGACTACCAAGGTAGGATGGCCCCTTCTGGACAAGTTTTAAGTAACTGAAGCCATGTTTAAGAGATTTTTATTCTAGTGCCATGCTTATGAATGGTTTCATTTTTCTGAAATAAATTACTGTTTTTGGACATGAATATGTACTGAAAACATGTACTTTCATGCAAATGTTAAAATATCTGAGCTATTGAAAAGAGGTCTACATGAGCATTACTTTCTTTTGCCATTGATTATTCTTACAGTTCTCTTTTGTACGTGAAACACTTTTTCGCTGTCAGTGGAATTACCCAAAAAAATTATACCATAACACATGATGGAATGAAAATATGAAAAATATACCATTTTTGCTGTATTTTTGTTCAAGACCTCTGCAACACTCCGCAGGGCGAAACATGCTGAACTTAGTTTAGGTAAAATATACGCAATGTAGGATTTCCAGTTAATTAAATTGTCTACTTTTAAGCCAAGAAACTTAATTACTGCGGTTTCAATAATTTTGTCTCAGTTACTGCTAACATATGAATTGGTGTTTTTTCTGTTCTTTATGAGGAAATTCATAAGATAAGTTTTTATCTATGTTGATATTAAATTTGTTTGCAGTAAACCATGCATTCAGCTCTGTAATTGTGTGTCCTTTTTTTGTGTAAGATAATTTACTGAGTGTTCAGAGACTAAGATGCTAGTATCATCCGCAAATAAAATTGCTGTAGTTTCTGGTGTTAAGGTACATGGAAGGTTATTTATATAAATTAGGAAGAGTAGGGGGCCTAATATTGATCATCGTAGGACCCCATGCTTGGTTTTTCCTGGTTCAGAGTAGAATGAAGTAGTTTTTCTTTTGATCCGCTCTTGTTGTTGTCTGTTTAAAATGTATGAGCTTATTAGTTTATTGGGTGTGCATGATACTCCATAAAACTTTAATTTTTCTTTAAGTATGTTGTGATTTATACAGTTAAAAATGCTATTTGTTAGTTTGAAAATTGCATCATTTGTTGAAGTATTTTTCCTAAAGCAAAACTGGACATTTTATAAGATTTTGTGATTCTCAAAATGTTGCAGCAGTCTCCTGTAAATTATTTTTTCAATTACTTGTTCCCTTTCTTGAATAATGGTGTTACCATAGCCCATTTGAGTCTGTCTGAAAACAATCCTGTATTGAAGATAGCATTACAAATATGGCTTAATGGAGCACTGAATACAAAAGCACATTACCGTAATAACCTACAGCTAATGCCATCATAGCCACTAGATAACTTTGGTTGCAAGGAATTGATTGTTTTCCCCACATCTTTTGGAGTTGTGTTTGTAAAATATATAGGCCTAGCAGGGTATTTTGTACTCTGTAGTGTAGGAATATGGTTTATGTATTGTTTAATATTTTTATTAATAATGTTTTCTACGACATTTAAGTAGTATGAATTAAATGTATCTGCTACTAATTTAGGGTCTGAGGATATTCAGTTGTTTAATTCTTGGTTTACAACTGGACATTGCTCTGGTGTTCTTCCTGTTGTGTTTTTTACAATATTCCACGTATAGTCCATTCGCTATTGGAAGCATTTTCTCGGAGCCCTGCTAAATGTCTACTTGCAGGCCTGTTTCGCATCCTTCCGCCAAGTGTAAACAAACATTGCCATGTGACTGCCATGTAGCAACTGTCAAAATCAATGTTTACATTCCATTGTGTGTGTACATATGTTCGTATACTTTCGCTACACCTAAAAATAAACATTGAAATGTGACTTCTACTTTTATACCTGTCAAATGTGTTGTTTACTTTTTACAGCTTTTCAAAGAATTCTGTAATATTTCAAAAACTATACTGTATGAATATTCACAGTTTATGCATCTTACATTATTTAGGCCAGCTTTATGACGTTTTAGGAATGCCTGAATTGAAGGCAGTTATTACGGTTATTTTACATTTACATATTTGTTTTCCACGACGTTGCTCAATACATGTAATATTTTTCCGCGACTGTGTGTAGCACTGTTACAACTGCGAGGTAAAGGGCTGTACTAATTGTAATTATTCTTTTGTTATTTATGTGTGTTGGGTCATTTCTCTAAAAGGACGGCCTCAGTTGGAATAAATATTAAAACGAAGGAACAACCAGTGAAAAAGGCACATTAAATTCAAGCGCACAACTCGTGTTGCTCATTTTTGTCATACAAACTTAAAAAGATAGCGATGAACAAGCACACAAATAAACCTACGATAACTTTTATTCCGCTAATATTTCTATGTATTGCTACTTACTGTTTATTAGGTTTATTGAAATTTATTGGGCTGGGCTTAGTATTTTTCGTCTGGAATTGTGGCAACTTACTTTACATGACTGTGTTTCAAACCCCTTAGGGCAAAGGTACGACGTTGTCATAAATAAACAGACGTGGATGTAAATAAGTAACTTCGTCATAAAAACATTTCACATTTAAAACGTATAAATAGTGCTACTCAAATATTCGAAATCACGCACATACAGGGCCAGCGTATCGACCACGATGCACAAAGGCACGCCATTTCACAGACGCAATGATTAACGAAAAACGCATCACAGTATATTTATTACTGCCGTGGAAACACAGATTTATTACAACATCGTAACTTGTCTAGGTATGTTTAAAAACACAACGTCTACAAACGTGATGTATTAATTTGAAATATTTTTCGGAGTAAGAATAATTTGCGTTTCGTTGGACAAAAAACAACACGCCATATCATGGCTCACTACGTCTGCCAACTTCACTAGGTAACTGCCCGCCATCATATCTAAATATATTAAAATACGTATTCAAACATTAAAATCTCTTTTCAGTTGTAAATTACAAATTCAAGAACCATTATTTTGCCCTAATAAGTATAGAATATGCTGCAATTGAAAACATGAATTATTTCCTTGTTTACTAGCGAAGTGAAATTTCTCGAGTGTGAAAGACACGAAGAAAGAGAAAGAGAGCGACAAGCCTCGCCAGCAGACAGTATTTTAATTGCTTTCTCGCTTGATAAAACAATACCGTACCATTACGTCCTAATCACGATATTTTCCGCTGTTATTTTGAACTGTAAAAATGAGATGTTGCCATCGGGGCTACTTAAATATTTAAATATTTCGATACGCACAGTTTAATTCACAGATGGTATACTAAAAAAGAGATTAAAGTAATTTTTAACTGTGAACTATTTCTTACCGGTCGTTGTCAACACGTCGCTGCACTCGCTGTTGTTAATTCATATTTAAAAAAGAAATAAATATTACAAGTTATAGAAGATATTAAAGTAAAGGTACATTATTCAATTTACAAAAGTACTCTAAAGTTAACCACAGTGTTATATGTTTGTGGAATACAGGTTATTGAAAAAACAGATGACTGACCTATTATGCCTAGAGTGTTTTTTCAGAGGTTGATTTTCATAAGTCGCTTCTATTTGGGAACGTACTATAGTTTTTATTATGTTTTGAGAATTCTGATTGGGCTTACAGAAAAAATTCTTTTTTACAAATTTTATGACCTTACTCAAAATTTTGCAGTAGCCTATTTCCTGTAGTGATTCATTGTGACAGGGTTGCTGCTGGTTATGGTAGCCTTGCACAATTTTCTTTTGTTTTCTCAGGACATTTTTTTATTCCTTTAGTGAGCCATACATTTTGATTTGGATTTCTGTTACTGTGAGTCTGCCTGGATGGGAAACATTTTTCAAAACTATGGAGAACTTTGTTAAGAAAAGAGTTTGATTTTTAATTTAGTTCTGTACAAGTATACAATGTTTGACCATTACTCCCTGCTAAGCTCACTTTTGAATAGTAAAATATTTTCCAGCGAAAAATTTCATATTTTCCTATAAGAAATGCTTTTGGGGGGCATTTTTGTGGAGAAATAAGTAATATTTGTGCATCATGATCTGATAAGCAATTTATTATTGACAGAAAGTGGCACTTAGCAACTGCGTTGCTATCAATGAAAATAATACAAATTGCCGCCTGACTGGTTCCTTCTTTTGTGGTAGTAAAGTTTACTACGGATTTAAAGTTGAAGGTACTCAGTAGACTATCGAGTTCAGTTTTTTGGTTGCTTTCTTGTAAATAATCGATGTTAAAGTCTCCACCGAGAATAATTTCTAGATTGTCTATGTAAATGGATTTAAGGGGGCTTCAAGAAATTTGAAGAAGTTACTAAAGTTGGCAGAAGGGTCTCTATATATAGCGAGGACCACCATTTTTTCTTACATCGGTGAGTTATAATTTCCACATAACTGCACTCAAACACTTGATCTTCGCATAACAAATGCGTGTCATTTTTGAACATTACATTATTTTTAATAAAAATACAGGTACCATCCATAGTCACGCTATTTCAACAAGAAGTAGAACAGAGAGAATAACGAGGAATTTTAATTTGCTTAGCAGAGGATTCAGTTAAATGTGTTTCTGTTAGAAATAATATTTATACATCCAAATTGTGTTCTGCGGATAATTTGTCCAAGCACTCAGAAAGCTCACCAATTTTGCTTATTGAACCTCTAATATTCTGATGGAATAAATATAAATTATTTTCATTAAGTACCATGAGTTTTTTAATATTTTCACAATTATTGAATATTTCTGGTAACGAGTGTTAAAGTAAAACTTCTTTGTTAAATGAATTTCGCCTTACGGGCATGGGCTTCTTTAGCCTAAAAAAATTCTTTGGTTTCCAACGATTACCTGGATTTTTTGAATATATTCAGGTCTGTAAGAATCCTACCAGCAATGAGGTCTGCGAGTTTCCCCCGCCAGCACGACTCAGATGCAGACCATGTCTCGTGTGGACAGCCCTGGTTATTACCTCTACTCCTATCACACCAACATGGCTGAGTCAACCAGACCTTGTACAGCGCTGCAGGGCAGTGTTAACTGTATGCACCTGCCTCTGTAATAAAGGCTTATCATGCCATTTCAGTGCCTCACAGACCAACACATTGGTGTGACTGGTGGCCCTGGCAATGTAGCTGATGTCTCGTCCAACTGAATAGTTTTTGTCGCAGTCAATATTCCCCAGACAAAAACAACCTGATCTGACTTGCAAAATCTCCACTTAAGCTAATTACAACTTCTGATGTATACATGAGTAATATTTAACTTGTAAAAAAATAACACGACTATCGCAGGTCTCGATCTGTTGGTTTGGTGATCATAACTGAATAGTGTTGACAATCTTTGAAACTACCATGAGCCAAATTCACACAAGGATAAATGTTCTGACCACTACAGAACAAAAAAGCATTTCACATCGGCATTATATTAAAAACCATTAATGCCTAAGTGCATTGAGAAAAAAAAATGTATTGTTTGATTGCATATGAATTCGCGAAATTAACAGATGTCTAAGCATGCTGGACTGCACAGTCTTCTGTATACTAGAGTTAGCATTTGTTATTTGTTTCCGTCGTAGGGAAGTCCCAATTTATCTTATTACTTGGTTGCAGCTTTTCCATCTCAGAGAGCATTAGGGCGTGCTATTTTCACTGTGTTCGAGTG
Organism: Dryococelus australis; assembly: GCA_029891345.1. NCBI lineage: Eukaryota > Metazoa > Arthropoda > Insecta > Phasmatodea > Phasmatidae > Dryococelus > Dryococelus australis. The sequence continues at coordinate 166,565,075 of CM057009.1, read as the reverse complement.
ACGGAAAATACAGAAATTCACCCACCTGTCAAATAATAATACCGGATAAATGCAGAAACTCTCTCACCCGCCAAATAATAGCACAGAATAAATAAATACACAGATAAGAAATGGCATGGTGGTTCCTTTGATGTGGATGTTTCCATTCTCTGATTGGCTGCACGAGGCGAGGCTGTGTGGTTACGCGAGGTGAGGCAGTGTGTCTACGCGAGGTGAGGCTGTGTGTCTGCGCGAGGCGATGCCGTGTATCTTTGCGAGACGAGGCTGTGTGCCTGTGTGAGGCGAGGTCGTGTGTCTATACAAGGCGAGGCAGTGTGTCTGCGCGAGGCGAGGCCGCATGTTTGAGTGAGGCGAGGCTGTATGGTTGCGCGAGGCGAGGCTGTGTGGTTAAGCAAGGCGAGGCCGTATGTCTGCATGAGGCGAGGCGTGTGTCTGCACCAGGCGAGGCCATATGTCTGCGCGAGGCGAAGCCATGAGTCTGCGCGAGGTGAGTGTCTGCGTGGGATGAGACTGCGTGTTTGCGTGAGGCGAGGCCGTATGGTTGCGCGAGGCGAGTCCGTGGGTTTGCGTGAGGCACGGCCATGTGTTTTCGCAAGGCGAGACTGTGTGCCTGCGCGAGGCAAGGCCGTGTATCTTTGCGAGACGAGGCTGTGTGCCTGTGTGAGGCGAGGTTGTGTGTCTGCGCGAGGCAAGGCCGATTGTCTGTGGGAGTCGAGGCCGCATGTCTGCGCAAGGCAAGACCATGTGTCTATGCGATGCAAGGCCGAGTGTTTATGCGAGCCGAGGCCATGTGTCTGCAGGAGGCAAGGACGTGTGTCTACACAAAGCGAGGCCGTGTGTCTGCGCGAGGCGAGGCTGTGTTCCTGTGCGAGGCGAGGTCGTGTGTCTATTCAAGGCGAGGCAGTGTGCCTGCGCGAGGCGTGGCTGTGTGTCTGCGCGAGGCAAGGTCAATTGTCTGTGCGAGGTGAGGCCGAATGTCTGCGCAAGATAAGACTGTGTGTATGCGATGCAAGGCTGTGTGTCTGCAGGAGGCGAGGCTGTGTGTCTACGCGAGGTAAGGCTGTGTGTTGGCGTGTGTCTGCGCGAGGTAAGGCTGTGTGTTGGCGTGTGTCTGCGCGTTGCGAGGCCGTATAACTACGCGAGGCATGGCCTTGTGTCTGCACGAGGCGAGTCTCTGCGCAAGGCGAGGCTGCATGTTTGCGCGAGGTGAGGCCGTGTGTTTGCATGAGGAGAGGTCGTGTGTCTGCACGAGGCGAGGCCGTATGCCTGCGCGAGGCGAGGCCGTGTGTCTGCGCGAGACGAGGCCGTATGCCTGCGCGAGGCGAGGCCATGTGTCTGCACGAAGCAAGGCCAATTGTCTGTGTGAAACGAGGCTGCGTGTCTGCGCAAGGCGAGGTTTGTGTCTACGCGATGAAAGACCATGTGTCTGTGCGACGCGAGCCCTTGTGATTGTGCGAAGTGAGGCCACGTGTCTGCACAAGGCGAGGCCACGTGTTTGTGCGAGGCATGGGGGCGTGTCTGCGCGAGGTGAGGCCATGTGTCTGTGCGCATCGGAAACTTTGCTAATGGCGTGGGCGGCAAGGGGGGATGCAAGCAAGTCGCTCACCAGCCAAGCTTTGATTGACAAATGGCGTTCTAAACTGTTGCTGACAAGTGCTGCCATTTTGCTGGCATGTGTGGATAGAGATCGCGGAATATTCAGCTGTTTATCTTCTGTATGCTTATGTTAAGTGTGATAATAATGTGCATTTGGAATGCCCCTGCGAATGGCATACTGTGCTATCAACGAAATCTACGATGGATTATACAGTACTATATAAACTAAAAACTCAGCGTATATGTTCGCTAGCCACTGCTCTAGTATTTATTTATTTTGATAACTTTATTGTTCAATTCAGAATATCACTCCATTACTCCATCGCACTCAAACATTCTTTTGCAACACTTGTTGGAGGTGTCGGTGGTGGGTAGACTGGCCACCTGCCTCTGACTACGGTAGACTGGGTTCGACTGTGGTTGGGGTGAAACTCGTATCTTATCATATGGGTAAAGTGAGGCAGGTTGTCGTTTGCCGGAGGGCCCCATTTCACTTCGTCATCTATTTAGTTTACGCTAGTTTAGGGAGAACTTCCACTGTACGACGGCGCCTAGTTGTGCAACAACCATGGCTCATTACAAACTATTATACACACTAGCAGAATTATCAGAAAAGTCGGAAAGGTTTATGTTGTGTATGAAAGAAAGTGTTCATATTTTGTAGCATTTTAAAGTATTTTACTACAACTTACTTATTTCAATGTGTGAAAAAATATTACAAGCATCTATTTTTCATTAAAAATTTAAGCGGTTTTTCCATTTCGGATGCTTCAACAACATATTTTGTAAGAAAAAGTCGTCAAATATGGCACTCACAATAATTGCAATGCTTGCATGCAAAAAAATTTCGGATTGATATTGAAAATGTTTTTAATAATTGATTTTGTGTACTACTAAAAAATGATATCTGAATTGACTGAAGTGGATGTAAACGAAATCAATTATTTAACATTATTTAAACATTATTAGTAACATTTTGTTACATGCAAGTAGAATAATTATTGCGATGGTCTCGTTCGATGAAGTTACTTTAAATGCTTTTTGTGAATCTTCCAAAATGGAAATATGCTTAATTTTCCAGACAGTTATTAATTGATGTTAAAGCGTTAAAGGAGGTAAGTTCTAGTCAAATATTTTACAATGTCACAAAATATATACACCATCTTTCATTTACATCATAAACCGTACTTTGCAGGCTATCATGGCAGTGTGTGCAGTGTTGCTTGTTGTACTGTCAATTAGAGGCCACCGACTTCTATACGCCACTAGAGACTTGCAAATTCGGATTACCATTTGGAGACAATGTAGTCTGCAATTATATGCGCGTTCCTGTTGCTCTTGTCATTGGACTACAGTTTTTCCGACATGCTGTGCAAGGCTTTGGGCCAATAGAAATGAACTAACGACAGGATGGCCAATCACGTTGAATGCAATCACACTGGAAACTGAGCCTACACATGTGTATAAGCCAATACACAGAGGACACAGGATAGCACAGTCTATTGTGCTCCGAGATAATAACACGAATTTTGCACAACGCACATTACTACGGTCACACAGTTATCACGAAAAACAGTTCTGTTCTAGTTATGTTTCAAAACAATATAACTCAGATCCACTTTCTCGAGTGAATGGTTTCAACACTTGGAGTACTGTTGAAGTTAACTACGTCGCCTGAAATTAACTTAGTTGTATGGAGGTAGTCGTAACATCACGACATCCACATTCTTTGAAGACATTGGCTACGAATAATTACTTCGCCACCAGTACTCATAACGTTCTCTGAAACGTAATATTATGTCAACAACACTTAAAATATAAATGACGCAAATGGACACGCTGGAGTGTATTATTGCATTCTGCCTCTCTGCGCGGTTTCCCTTGCCCTCTCAGTAGAGCGTGTTAAGGCGATCACTGGTGACCCAAGAAGTGCGCGGATATTTACAAGGGGATGCTGCTGCGCGTGCCGTGATTAGCCTATCGGGACTCGTGCGGCTCCTGTCGTTGGGGATCGAATGTCTTGGATTATTGTTGCAAGAATGTTGTGTTCATCACCCTCGCCCTCCCTCAGCGCTATCTTCTGGATGGGGCTAGCGGGTTTATCAAAGCCACGATGGACCTCCGAGTAGACAGTTTGGAGCCTTGTACAGACTGAAGCGCTGGGTGTGCGAGCGAAATAGCGAAGTGACGAACAGCAGTGGCGACAGTGACCAGCGATAGTGAAGTATGCCAACTGCGAGCATCGGTACAGTGACGAGTGAGAACACGAGGACATTATTAGAATTGTGATTGTCATTAAATATTGCGTTCACTGAGAATGACACGCGTTAATGGTAGAGATGTGTAGTTTAAATTTTGTATGACTACCACAATTGTTGCCATTGATAAACATAATGTTGTATTTGAGAAATGAAATAACATCATATGTCTTGATGAAGTCTACTCCTAATATCACTTTCATTTCTAAATTATATATGACCAAGAAATACTGTGGGACTATATTAGATGATATATTCAGCTTAATGTTCGTTTTGTATCGTGGAGTGTACGTATCTTGTGTCGCTCTTACTAGCGAAAATTTTTCTATAACAGGTGTTAATTGTTGATTAGTTATAAGTGTGTTCGCTATACATCTCCTGCTGCATAAAATCCAGTAGTGCGTAATACCGTTTACCTGTTATTACGAAGTTACCGCTGGCCACGAACTCAACGCAGGGAAGAACGTTTATCTGTAACACTTTCAACTCGGCGTTACATTGGCAGAGAGATAGCCAGTAATGAAAGTTTTTCATTGTGTGCTGTGTTGTGTGATGTGAGTGGGAATTCGACTGTAACTTGTCAATTTAACTCACGAATTACTAAAAAATGCTATCTTATTGTAATTTTAATTTACACACACATATATTATATATATATAACGAGGTAACTGTTTTTCGTATAATCTGTCTGTGGTGTTGTAAATTTTTTTTTCATCTTTTTTTGTATTGCTGAGTTGTGAGTGTGTGCGATGTTTATTTCATTTAGTCTCACGGTCGGCAGTGAACACAGTCCATTCATACCAACATAATAACATGAACTCACTATTGCAATTAAACTTCAAAGATGCAATGTTGGGTTTCAAGAAGTTGAGATTGTCATGCACACAAGGTGCGGGTTCAATTCTTTCCATTTACTTAATTTTATCTTCATACGTAATATTTCTTTTTGTGGCAGAGTAATTGTCCTTAATTTATTTTACAGCGGAATGTTCTTTCAAATCAAAGAGAATACAAGAAAATATTTTACACATGTGTTAGTATTACTTCTACACAAAATTTGTTTTGCGCAAAATGAACACCACCTTTATGTTGGGCGTACAGTAAGGAGGTAACATTGTTTCTGAAGTACGTTATGTTATTTACAGCATAACAGTATATTACATTAACAACTTTAGTTACTGACGGCTTACAAATATCAAAAAATTACTGTACTTGTGGCATTAATACTGTTGTCACCACTTTAGACTTTTATGTGTGTATTGTGGATGGCGGTGGTGGGGGCTGTGGAGTGTATTTTGATGACTAATTAATGCATCAAAAATCCAGACTTCTATTAATAAGAAACAGCAATGTGATGGACTATGCGTTTATAACGAGTTGTTAGAGAAACTGGGTTTTGCTGCAGCACAAGAAAAATAAGGGAACTGACTTTGTCATAGAGTGAACTGCTGAGGTATGGCGTGTTTCCAGGGAACTAACGCTCAAGTAACAGTTCTATAATAACGGTGGCATCAACTGATATTACTTAGGACACTGCGGGTAAGCTGGATCATTTTCAGAAATTTTTTGAAAATGTGGAAGCTATGAAATAAAATTATGCAGTCGCATAAATGTGGATTCTGGTAGTATCGTATATGGTATAATGTTTCCATGTACTCAAATCTGCCGTTTATTAAAATAAAAAAAAGAAATTTTTAAAAGTCATAAGTTACTCCCAGTCTCCCTAGAAACCCCAATTGACGGCACTCATTTTACAGCAGCGACAGTAATGGCTAATACTAGCGGTGGTTTTTTTTATTGAAATCAATTGTTGATTAAGCACGCAAACTTTTTTGAGTGTAAACGAAACGCGTTAATTCCCGATGCATTATTTAATTTTACGTGGGAAAATGCATGATTTACGGCGTTTTCTGCTGTATGTATGTATGTAATACCCTCTAAGCGATTATAAGATTCGAATGTTAGAAAAGAGTAATAAGAAAAAGCCTATCACCTTGCAAATGTAATTTTACTGCACGTTTCTTTAGTACTGTTAACAAGAAGTTTCCATTAAATATATCGTTTGCAAAATACAACATTATTAGCTTACATTTCAACAGAAACATGCAAAAACACATACAAGTAAAAACAAGGCTCTAGTTTACAGCTAAGCCAACTGTTAGTGAGGAAACCTAATATTTGCTTGCTAAAGCTGGCAAATATTGCCTGTGCAATATTTGCCAGCTTTAGCTACTGGCAGTCCTGAAGAAAAGATACTATACATTTTAAGAAGTATGACACATCCTTCTCTTATTTATTTCCGCCGCTCTTAATATATATACTTCATTGACGTCAGCTACCCAGCAAAGCAACCCACAAATATTTATAATTATTGTATATATTTATAGCATTAGGGTTTACTGATATCATTACACTGACTTTAAATTTTCTGTTTAATGCCATAAACGTCTTAAACAAGCAATAATAACAATATCCCGGTATTGCTTGACTTCCTTGAAAACCTCTAGTTGTTTTGAGGCAAGTTGGAATTGAAAAACGTGTTCTCCGCTATTGCTTTCGTGATTTATCCAAATAATTTAAACGCAATCCTTGAGCTAACACGAAACTGGGAGAAATGACCTTATAAGGTGTAACCTAGTCAATAAAAAGACCAGCCTATCACCATAAGAGCCAATGAATATACGAGTTTGGCCTGTGTTGGTGCATTATATTATGGTATGATCAGGCCTTAAGTAGCATCCCATCCTGATCACACCTTTATGCATTAAACCAGAATGCGAGTGGAATTGCAACTTCTCATTGCAAAAAAGCCAGTAGCAGAAATACTTCCTCTTCCCCCCCCCCTATAACGGCCCCAAATCGGGGACAACTATACCAAACAACGCTCCGATATATGTCAGCACAAGGCTGAGTGCGTCGTCTTTCCTCATCTGGCCAGCAACAAGAGAAGATCACGCAGATGGGTATGTCCGATCGCCGATAGCCGCCTACCAGAACAGCCTCCGAAACCATGATTGATTAGGGTGGGGATATTCCAGTTAGTAGTGGCGTGAGTAATTAATCATGACGATGTAATTTAAATTAGTACATTCCATCTAAGCTTCTCTGAGTGATTAATATTACCATATTATGCTATTGTATGTTCAGCATTTCTAATAAATAAATCCAATCATTGACATTCGTGCTCTACCACATCATATCGTATCATTCAGCTGCGCCCTAGCCCTTTCTTGTATGAGTATGACAAACATAGTATACTCATAAAACTATATTCTCTCGTCACTTCAATCTGTCAGTGAATGTTATAACGTTCGGGAGTAAATTAAGAAGATGGTACAGACTAGCTTATCACCTGGGATACTCTATTTTCGCGAAAAGGAGTTCCAGCCTAGTTGTATTTCAAAACAGTATAGTTCAGACCACTTTCTCGAGTTGATAGTTTTAACTGTCACGTGCTTCAGGTGTCTGTCTGCGAATCACAGACGTTCACTGCCGGAGAATGGTAATCTGATTGGCCCACCCATACAACACACTGTCATGTGACGAAGACACGCGACTAGTATCCAGAGGAAAACTTCATGTGTACACAGAAGACGAAATGTAGGTTGTGCGAAACTCTTTTCGCGAAAATTAGGTTTCCTCACTAACAGTTGGCTTAGCTGTAAACTAGCGCCTTCTTTTTACTTGTATGTGTTTTTGCATGTTTCTGTTGAAATGTAAGCTAATAATGTTGCATTTTTGCAAACGATATATTTAATGGAAACTTCTTGTTAACAGTACTAAAGAAACGTGCAGTAAAATTACATTCGCAAGGTGATGGGCCTTTTCTTATTACTCTTTTCTAACATTCGAATCTTATAATCGCTTAGAGGGTATTACATACATACATACATACAGCAGAAAACGCCGTAAATCATGCATTTTCCCACGTAAAATTAAATAACGCATCGGGAATTAACGCGTTTCGTTTATACTCAAAAAAGTTTGGGTGCTTAAATATTGGGATAAGTTTTTCTGATTCACACTTTAATTACAGTCGTTAGAATTTAGAAATCCATCGCTGTTCATAAGTACCCAACGCTTCTAAGCTGGTCTGAAGTGTTGCAAGCTTAAAGAAGTGAAAAATTTACACCTTAATAATCATTGGAGTGCATTCCTAGTGGACCCTTTTTCCCTGGTCTGGAAGCGTGTAGTGTACAAGTTCCTTGCCAAGAGCGTCGGAATCCTGTTTATTATGTTAGTTTACGGGGGAAAGATCATGTAGAGAATTTGTCACCCGTGTTGTTAGATAATGCTTCCCTTCCGTAAACATAGTTTTAAAATAATTATTTCAGAATTTACACACGCATATTACTTGCTATTCACACATTTTACCAAAAATTCTAACACTTTTACGAAAACAACGCAAAACACTATTCAATAATCTGTAAAGTTACTAAGTAAAGTAGAAAAATGAAAATGTACAGTTACACAAGTTGAACGTTTTGGCATTCGTTAGTTCGAGAGAGCGAGGGGGTGATACTGTTCCTAGTGCTCCGCTCTCGGCCGGTGCACTTGTAGACAATAGACAAGTGGGTAGTGATCGTTGCTGCCGAATGCACTTCTAATGTACAGTTACACAAGTTGAACGTTTTGGCATTCGTTAGTTCGAGAGAGCGAGGGGGTGATACTGTTCCTAGTGCTCCGCTCTCGGCCGGTGCACTTGTAGACAATAGACAAGTGGGTAGTGATCGTTGCTGCCGAATGCACTTCTAATGTACAGTTACACAAGTTGAACGTTTTGGCATTCGTTAGTTCGAGAGAGCGAGGGGGTGATACTGTTCCTAGTGCTCCGCTCTCGGCCGGTGCACTTGTAGACAATAGACAAGTGGGTAGTGATCGTTGCTGCCGAATGCACTTCTAATGTACAGTTACACAAGTTGAACGTTTGGCATTCGTTAGTTCGAGAGAGCGAGGGGGTTATACTGCTCCTAGTGCTCCGCTCTCGGCCGGTGCACTTGTAGACAATAGACAAGTGGGTAGTGATCGTTGCTGCCGAATGCACTTCTAATGATACTCACCCATAACTTTCCCATACCTGGATCTCTCTAGCCACCGCGACACCGCGGCTCCACAATGGCGTTGCTTGTGCAATATTTGCATGAAAACACGCCTATGACCAAGAGTGCAGTACTTTACGAGACAGATACTTGCAAGTTTAACAGATTTGCGCCATTATTTACGTTGTCTATGGTGGTAATATATAAGTTTATTTAAAAATGCAAATCCAGATAAAAGCAAATGCAATGGTAAAAAAAGGAAAATAAGAATGACAAATGAAATTAATTTCAGCGTTGATTTCAAGCAAAAGTTCATCAAATAAACGTTTTACAATTTTCTATTCGTGTTCAAAGAAATAAAAGGTACAACTTGTGTACATATTCTTGTCAACTAATTTCTCTTTTTCATGCCGTAGGGTAATTAAGAGAGGCTAACATGTAAAAACAGCTGCGGTTGTATCAGAAAAGAGAACGCATATTTATGACGTTCAGTCATTTTGAGTACTTCTTACCAGTTGCGTGTACATTTATAGCACATATTATTATTTTGAAAGAAAGTACCTCAGCACTCACTTTGATACACGTTTCATAGGTCACAGAAACGCCGTTTTCAGCGAATCTTAGAGCCTTTAAATCATGGATATGATCACACAGTTGTCTTCGCTAGCATAGCGATATTTCCAACGATTTTATTCGGGATTCACACCCATAACAGAATTCTGTTTTACCAACCAGTTCCGCCGTACGTGTTGGCATAGCAATTTAAAAAAACTCTTAAAATCTTCCGAGTTCTAACGAATTGCTTTCACCGCTTTGTTGAACTCATCTCGTTTATGACACAAACTAGTGTCACGCGGGATCTTCAGTAAAGTGTAAAATGAACTTCCATGTTTACAGTTCGCATTACGTGCCTGGCTGCCTTCGTGTGCGGAGATCGTGGCTTTTTAATGCCACGTCTACCGGTGTTTGATGTGGCGTGTCTGTAATGACTCGTATTCGTGGAACAGTTCCTGCACTGTGCAAACCTTCTATATTTGTACAAGGTAGCTAGTTTCCAACGACGTTTTTCTAATTTTACAAATAAATTAGTGTTCATTTCACAACACCTCAGTGAGTAAGTGTAAACGCAGTGTTGAATTTGAACAATCAAGTGTTGTAGATTTCGAATTTATTATAAACATTGAGCTACAAAAAAAATGTACGTTTTATAAAACAATGCGTATTACACAATAGTATTTAATTTGTAGAGTTTGCCACTGCGATGCAGATGTCTGTCAGAGAAAAACAGGACTGACCACGAAAAAATATTTGAATGAGACATGTAACCTATGGACGAAAAAATAAATATATGTATTTAAATGCCGCCCTCAGTACGAAACTTGCAGAAAAGGGTCATATTGGTTGACACAGTACCGGATAATACACTGCATTGTACAACGTATGAAATACATTACTGGCGAAGTGATAGTTTGTCGCGAGTATCTACAGAGACTATGGATATAGTAATATTACGACAAACTCAATACAACTCCCATTCTCCGAGTGTTAAGCCAGTTTTGTAACATTCGATAATACACTACTCTGAAATATAGCTGCCATTACTGGCCACAGTTCTCGTTTGCTACTCATATTATTAAGAACATGGCTGTCGGCCTCAGTAGAGTCCATTACCAGTTATTTCCAACTTTTCTGAAGCCCTGCTTAAGTTCTACATCCACTGTCTCTTGCAAACAAACGAACCGAGTTTAGAAAATTACAATGTACCAATATTCTGTATAAGAAATATTTATTACTACACATTAACAGCACGCCCATTTTCTTCCTGTTTTTATTAATATTAATTATAAATGAAATATTATAATATTTAAAAGTAAAAGTTCAATTTAATCAAAAGTTAGATGCCTCCATCTTAACAGAACTACAAAACGTTTGTGATACATAACATTAGGGAACAATCAAATGCATCATACATGGGGTGATTTTTCACAGGTTTGATTCTAAAAGTTAGAATAAACCGCGAATAGGCTATACATTGTGATGCAGTAACTTAATCTAAGTTTACGGACAGTAGTCCACTACATTTGATGGATATTGAGGCTCCTTGCCGCACAGAACTGTACTTCCTGACGACTGGTAGCCACAAGAATAAACGTATTTGTCTCGTTGCTGCACGTAAACGAGACTCAAGAATACACCTTTTGTCTCATTGTTTACTGCTTGCTGCGAAATGTCCCCTGTAGGCTACCAGGCGCTTTGTTATGACAGAGACACAATATAACGGAAATAGTGTTGGCGATCGCTAACAAACCAATAACGAAGTTTTTCTTTTGCTATTATTAAGCTGCCAATACACGATCAGTTCCGGCATGAAGACGGGATTGTCAGTCCAACTGTCCATTAAAAAAACGACCGTATGTGGGATGATTCACGCCAAATCTGATGGCGTTTCACGCCACTTTTTGGCGTGTCATGCCGGGAATGAAGAATGAAACCTGTTCGATATTTTATACTGATGGCACGCCCGGACTGCGACAGAACTGACCGTGTGTGTGCTGGTGCATTTCTGGTACGACATGCGCATGCGTTGTGCACGCAGCGATAGCATAGTCACGTGGCGGAGGATGAGAGAACATCTGTCTAGCTGTATTGCGTTACCAACAAAGACGTCTACGAAGGAAAGCTCGCAGAAACTTAACTCTGTCGAATTTATGACAGATTTTATATCAGTCTTTACCAGAACTGTGGAAGGTAGAAAGTCTGGAATACAGCAATAAGTACAAGAAAGAAGAGGCGTGCCAAAAAATGGTCATGCTTGCGAAAACAGTTGACCAAGAATCTAATGTTCAGCCTGTAAAATTAAAAATTAACACGATTCGAGCATGTTTCAGGAAGGAAATGAAAAACGATATGGCCTCTAAAAGTTATGTGTACTATTACAATAAGTTACATCAGTGTTGGCCGAAAATATTTTATTTCGTGACGTAGCCGTTTCTTTAATAAACAATACGTATATTTAGCTTTCATGATGTTTCGTAGACAGGCAATGCAATAATCCTGGCTATAAAACTGCACAAAGCAATCACAAAGAAAAATAATATGTAACATAAGCCTGCACACCATTTGCGTGATACATGGAATAATGAAACAAAAATCAGCAAACATTTTTATTTGTCAATTGAATAATTATTTAATTAACAGTGATAATTAAGTAATTGTTTGATGGTTAATTTTAGATCTAAGGCGTTAAAAGAGGACACATATGCACCAAAATTATGGTACTACGACCTGACCTGTTAAGCTTTACTTCAGATCAAGAGGTGCCAAGGAAGTTATCTTCAAATATTCAAGCTGATAACGAGGAAAGTACGACATCATAACCCGTAGAAGATAACACCGAGAATGTACAGTTGCCAGTTGAGGAGGAACGAATAACAACTCGGGTAAACATTTGAAGCAGTGATGCGCTCTTATGTTTAGTTCGCGCTTTCGCCACCGTCGCTAGCGCGCGAGGACGATCTTCATGGCCAGCTGGACCACCCTCCTTCCTCATTTCTCTTCCCCCACTTCCCTTGCCGATCTTCACACGCGACTAATTTTTATTCGACTAGATCGTGTGACTGCTGGAGGGTAGGAGCTTTGAACTCCCTCAGGTTTATTCTGCTAACGACCACTACGCTGAAATGATCTGCAATAGTTTGTGAGGGCAACATAGGTAGACAGAATGGACACCACGTAATATTTAAATTGTAATGTCCATTCGAGTTGATAGTTTTATTGCCCAGCCTTTTAATAATACTCAGGGTTAGGTTGTGAGCCTCGACGGGAACGAGTTGAAGTGGTGAGTGTTGGACAGTTTGTGCATTCTAATGGGCCGAGATTTGCGAGTTTATAGTAGTTGTAGAGGTTGTGCTTAATTTTGGCGGTAAGTGGCCTTAAAATTGTAGAGTTTGTTATTTTATACTTCGGCTGTACATTCCAAATTTAATTGGTAATAATTTCTTGAATTTTGTGTATTCACGATTTGATGACAGACGCGTAGTACTGTTTGGTAGCCGCTGCCCCCCGGTTTGCTTGGCCCGGCTCATCATTCATTACTTTTGTGTTGGCGAACTGTCCATTCTTAGCCCGTTATGCAGAATTCTTTTAGATGTTTTCCTTTTTTAATAGTATTAAATTGTCAGCTACACGGCGCTTTAACTGCCCGACACATTGTAAGGGTGCCAACGTGTAAGTCAAACTTCTTGGTAGTTTTTACAGTATAAATTTTAACATGTATTATTTTATGGGGAATGCCCTTTGATGGGTCAACAGACTGCAGCGTTTACCCTTTGTTGAATCTTAAATTAAAATGGGAGTAATTCAATGTTTTGCAATAAGCGTGTGCTCAATTGCAAACTAAAGTATATTATGTGCATTAGATGTTGTGTTGTTTTAAAAACGAATAGTAATTTTGCAACGGATTTTGTGAAATCCATAAGAGGGGAAACTTTACTGAAAGCTGTGCTTACCCTTCTAGTCAATTCAATTGACCATCATTCTGGCTTGTGGATGAGGTTGTTTAAAGAGTATTTTTCTTAAATAAAGAGCAAGCTGGTGAAATGATTTCGCATGATTTTATTCAGAAAAAGCAAACCCGCTGCTTGTTAACATCGCTTAACGACACAGTTAAATGTGACGCCTTGGCATGCAAAATTGTGCTTGTTCACGTGTAGAAAGGTAGCCTGGATAAGTATCACGTGGCAACTTATTAAAGAAAATTTCCATGAATGTGGATAACTTTTAAACAACTAGATGTGTATTTTAAAAATATTTGCTTTTAGCAAAGGTTTTTTTTCAAAGGATTTATATATTTGTACATGCTGGCAAATACCTATATATTGTGGATACCAGATGCTATAAGAAATTGCATTTTTTTTCCGCCACTTAAAGTCCTATCGGCACTGTGTGCCGTTGTGTAAATGTGGCGTATTTTGTGGAAGTGCTATCCTTAATGAATATTGCGCCCAATAGGAGCGCTATCATGATTCTCCTTGTAAACGACAGTATTAATAGCATGTAAGTAAATTTTACCTTGTCCAGCATCCATTGATAATATGTGTATAAAAGTTACATATATTAATTATTATTGTAATGAATAATGATAATTTAACAACTTCTTTATACAAAGGATGTTCAAGCAAATTAATTGCCAATTTTTTGGAAGTGTGATTTCTAAATGTACTGAGATCCAGTACACATTAATACCAAAATATTATCCCGAAATCAGAGTACACAATACGGTAATGGTTCATGCATTTTTACTAACACTTGCCTTTCAAAAATTGAGACTATACTGTGTTATCTTATGTGTAGAACATAATTTTAAATTACAGTGTGACGCCTCACCCAAAATTGATGTCTTTTTGAGCATGGAGTTTGGTTATAAATTCTACTGTATTTCATCCTGGAAAAATTTGCATCTAGCTGCGCGATGTTTTTCGAAGATGACGTGGTTTTTTACCACATACCAGCTGATTGTACCTGGTTACGACACAGCCCGGGGTGGGCTGCACCATTCGACGTCATCACAACCGGTGTGGATTTCAGCAGCAGTTCAGGGTATCAACTTTCCACCAGCTCCCTCTCAGCACGTGAGGCGGATGCAAGAAAGCTGAAAGTTGGTGCCTGCCTGCATAGCGGCTCTCCGAGGAACTATTGAGACTGTCGTCACACTGAGCCCGCCAATAGGCTGGGCGCCTGGGGTTTCGCGCACTTGTGACATCACTTTCTACAGCCTGTTTGAACGTTGGGAGTTTTGTGACGTGTGAGCATATGTGCGCCCCATAAATGGACTTGTTGCGGTTCTAAGAGACCGAATTGGACAGCAATAAAGTCACCTCTATAAGGAGTAATGCTTACCTTCAACGGACTTTTCCCTAGATGGACACATGTTTTCTTATTGGTTGTGGTATTTGCACACTCCTCTCGGGGAAATTATTTTGTGATTTGTATAAATGGCAGAATCCGACCTCTGGCTCGGGTCGGATTCTGCCATTGCTCCAGAAGAAGTCACCTTGCCACCAGTTAAGTAATGTTTCGTAAATATAACTTTCTGCATAGCCCTTATGGCACAAGAAGCAGGCACACTTGGTGTCTGAGTAGGAGACAGGCGGTATGTTGGCAAGGAAAATTTAAACATTGCAAAAGTTGAGAATATTAACATCATGCAGTTATTACTTGGCAGCAATTTTAAATCAGTCTTTTAATTGTTTGTTAGTCATGCGCCAAGTACAATATGGTTTTAAAAATGAGAATTTTCTTGGTGGTTTCCCAAAAGTTTTACATGGCAGTTCAACATTCTAAAATTCTAATCCCTAACCCAGCTAAAATATTTTAAGAAATTGGTGTATTTTGCTGGAGTTTGTAAGAATACATTAGGAGGTATCGTGTTGTTGACCTCGCGAAGAGAGCATAAAGCCATGATTAATTCATTGAAATATTTTGGAAAAATAACTAAAATGTAAACTTTTCCACCTAAATTGGTTTTTTTTTTTAATGTTAGCCCACTAAAGGTTGAAATCAAAGTTAAAATCTTATTATCATTTTGAATAAAGAATCAAAATAGTAACTTCTGTAAATTTTGACCATTATTTAATATGTCGGCCTATAAGATTAATATATATATAATTTTGGTGTGTAGTCTCTAATCATTGTGGATAGAGAAAAATATCTATATTATACATTGCTGAATTTATATAAAGAGTTAGTTTCCGCCTTTATCTATGTTTGGGAGAACGTTATGCAAGGACAGCATTATAATAAAAAATTCTTATAAAATTTAAAATATATCACTATAGTGCGAACTGCTGTAGGTATAGAGAATCGCCTTGAAGTGCAGGTTACTTTTTTATGTTTACTGAAAAGTTTCTCTAATTAATTAACAAGGAGGCTTATAGGCCCATATTATGTTTATATTTATATTGTAGTTAGAGAAACACTGAAATCTAGAATGTTCATCGAATTCTATACACTCATTGTGCCTTTTGGCAAAAAAATTACTATTTTAATATTTGTTCAATATTAGAACTTGGTGCTTATTAATATTTGTGTTCTAAATGAAATATGGCAAGATGTATTAATTGCAACATTTATGAAGAAAGGGTAACAGAAAAGAATCAAATAAATACTCTTGGAACTACTCATGAATTTTACTGGTTACAAGATATCACCAAATTTTAAACATCGTGTTTATTTAAGGTTTCAAATTTGCTCTGCTTTTACGAGGAGTTTGTTTCCTTTGGGAGTTTTTTTCATCTGCGCACTTTTTGTTCACCTTGCCACGTCCTTGGGGGCAAGGGCGTTGCAAGGAGTTAACTGCGCACTCTGCTCTCGTTGGGAGGATGTTTGAACCCTCTTTGAAATTAAAATTTCACGTGTTGTTGGGGATATTGGAGGAGACAAAGGAAAACACTTCAGTGGATAACCTCGCTTTTAATATTTTATGGTTTAGTGTTTGTATTAGTTTGTATCATGTCTACAGACTGGCTCCATAAATTATCCAAGGGGCATCTACTCCTGATGCAGAAGGAAGCAGGAGTGGAGGTGGTAGAAGCGGAGTTTATTGATGACTTGCGCATAAAGGTGAGGGCCTGGTGCTTCGGAAAGATGCGGCAGGAGCCAGTTCGGTTGCTGTATCAAGTGAGTTCACTCCATTATTTAAAGTCCTGAAGTCGAATCCAACTGAATTAGCTACAAAAATTCCCACCTTGACAAAGTTGAGTATAGAATCATTGGTGCAGTTTTTTATACAGTTAAATTTAGTGCTTTCTCTAAAATTTGGCGAGAAATGTACCATTTTTGCTGTAGCCACTTTTAGAGTACCAGACGAGTTGCAGGCCATGTTTAGTTAGGGCCCAATTAATACAGGTATCGGGCACTTACCGGGCACGCCGACCCGATATAGCAGAGTATAATTGGCCTCAACCCTTGTATGAACGGTCGGCGAGTGCATCCCATTTGGATATATGTTCCCCCCCCCCCCCCTTTTTCCAACCTTGAGAACCCATAACTATAAAATTAATTTAATAAAAATTATCCTAACAACATTATTTAAATAAGAATCATAGTAAAAAGTATTTCATATAAAATATTACCAAGTAAACTCTGCTTCCCTTAACCTTCATCACTACACACCTCTCCCTCCATTTCCCTGACCATCGCCTCTCCGAACCCCTCCACGCACGCCCGGCAAACCACGCCTCACAAAATATTCTAAAATCAAGGAACAATACACCAGCCAACCCCCCTCTCACCACCACCCCCGACTCCTGACACTCATCAACTGATCATATTACACATGTGGGCCCGGCCGGGCCATAGTTACGTTACCGAGTATCAGATCGGGCCCAACCGGGTAGGGCTTTGCAATTCTCTGGCGTAACACGTGGACCGTCCACCGCTTAAACAAATAAATTACGAAGTAATAACTATTTTGAAATTTATGACAGTAATATCCTAGTATGGGGTAACAAATCACATAAAATGACACGCCGTAAACCAAGGTGGTTATAGCGTGCTATGAAGGATACGGAAATGTTTATCGATTAGAGGAATTCACGCCTTACTTGTCGGAGACGAAATAAGGACAAACACAGTGTATTGTTAACTGAACAGTTGACCCGCTCGATATCTGGACGTTTGATTTGTCACTGTGGTCTGAGAGTTTCCAGACACAGCACGAATTATTTTTCACTCAATATAACAATTTTATACACGATTTATATTAACGAATAATTTATAAAGAATAGGGGGTATTATACCATTGATTTAAACGAAAATATTCTTGTAATATAATTTAGAATTTCATACACCGACATTTCGTAGTCGCTGAACGGTTCCTGAAGTTTGATAAATTGGTAATTGTGGATACTCATTAAAACTTTCGTACGTTTTCTTCATTGCGTCTTTAATAAAAACAACGTGATGAAAAAACAAACAAATTACGTTGAATAAACGTGCAAGTTGGGAAATGAAGCCATGTTTTACAATAAATTAAAGTAAACTATTCTTGAAATAGCACCATAAAAATATGCACAAGAACGAATGTAATCACTAATGGAGCCAGAAAAAAATAGGCGCAACTTAAAGAAATAAATGCTCACTGTCCGGCGACTTGTAAAGAGAGACTTTAGATGTGCGCTGCTAGACGAGAACTTTGTTTCCTTGGCAGATCTTCGGTGCTTGGAGACGCGGTTATCAACTCCGTCTTGGCCCCTGCAAAGCGACCTAACTCACGGAAACAGTTCCTTTGTACACACTTTAATTTCATTTAATCCACTCCGCTGGCTCGTAACCAAGTAGTCCTTGAATACTGCAGAGCGACTGAAGCCACGGCGATTGCTAACTCTGTTCTCCTGAACTTGACTCCTGTAACTGGGTTGAAGCTGTAGAGAGAGTCGCAGATCAAACTTGGCGAGCAGACGCGCCACTCCCGTCTATTGTCTTGCAAGTGGACAACTTGAAACGTCATTCCTTAATGACAAATGACAATACGCTCATTGTGGGGCTCATTCTCTTACCATGACCGCCTGATTCCTTAACTGCAGCCGCTAAACCTCTCATGCTTATGGACTGCGTTCACTTAAAACTCGTCATTTGAGATTATGTATTTCTAGGCATTTTATTTCATGAATACAAAAAAAGATTGCATACAAATATATGACAAACGTATTCTCCTGTGTTCTTTGTTTTCTTCTTTATACACGCGGATGATGTGAATATGGGATTAGTTTGAATTACATTCAAAAAATTAAAATCTTTGTTGTGGCTCTTGTTATCACGGTTATTCATAGCAGTTTAGCGTTGCCAAATTTTCACAACATGCAATGAACTAAAGCAAAGTATAACGAACTATGGTTTTGTACACTATAAAATACTCCTAACCTTCACTCTGAATACCAATTAAATTTATCCATATCCAAATAATAAAAAAAAAAAAAAAAAAAAAATCTAAACTCACGTAATTTCAAGACTGAGCACTACTTTGACAACAGAAATATTGCTTATCATTTATTTTATGATACAATCATAATTGTCGTCACAGTGTTGCGTAACTACGAGTTACGGTGTTAGTACGGTTGTACAGTCTTGCTTCATGAAGTACTATTCCGAGGCAGGAGTAGTTGCCTAGCAGTTCATACAGACATAGATAGTACCCACGAGAGTAAAGTGAATGACAATCAACACTTAACGGCAGCTGTTGACACCTCTGGTAAACTTATCACCGGCTACACCGTAACCAAGTATAACTAGTGCTCTCTTTGCTAAGCAGTATTGACCTCGACGTTAGGGAATTCCCTGGCCCAAATTGCAAAGCCTACATTTTAACGGACATGGCGGCCTCCATTCTTCCAATTTAAGTTGCCAACGAGGGAGGATAAGTAGTTCCTTGTCTTACCGTTGTTTATACAAAATGCAAAAAATCGCACGGTATCTCGCGTGCAAACTCCTTTGCAAAAATACTAAACAAATTCCAAACGAAACATGTTCACACACACTTTGCACAAAATATATTTAGCTAAATTTGACCTTGCAAGAGAGTAGTTGATGGCCCCAGTAAATCAATTAATAACAGCAAAATTAATTGAAATGCTCTTCAAAGTTTAATTTTGTATTTAACCTCTGAATAATAATGTGACGAAACTTCCTTCATCTCTTACAACAATAACAGAACTAAATTCAGAATATAAAAAATACGAAATTAATTCACAGTTGGTCACATGAACAGCTGAGAAGGACCAATTTAATCGCTTGTTCCGTGCCACTAGCAACAAAAATTCCTGATCTCGCACGAGATCTACCTTGCACGAAAATTAATCGTACGAAATGTAATGAAAAGTCTGCATCTTGCACGAGTTTTGCATGTACAATGTATAGTGTAAAAATTGCTTAACGTCATATTTAAAGAGCGAAATTTACATTTAATTAATTTTCTCTTTATTCTGTACACATAACAGTAAAACTTGCCGTATTAGTAATACACCTATGTTCGTAAAAATTTGAGACTTTCACTTGATCGACGAATGAACAAAGTGATCGATTTAATTACAATAATATTTTTGCATAGAGTGGAACTATATAAAATGAAGGAACATATAACACAAGAGGAACTCGGGTTCCATCCCCGATCCAGTTATCCTGATTTTGGTTTTCAGTGGTTCGCCGATATAACTCTAAGCGATTGATGGCGTGGTTCATTACTTAAGGCTGCGGCCGATACATTTCCTGTTCCTGCTTTTCTGAGAAACTTGCTCCTTCTCTAATGACCTCGTTGTGTAATAGAAGTAAAGTTCTACATACCTATCTCAATGACGTTAAAAAATCTTTATTCAAAAAACAAATCTTACAAATGTTGCTTGTAAATAATATAGTACACAACATTACTACGTGGATCATAGTTGCTATTCCACTTTAGTAGTGATGTTGGGAAAATGTGGAGAGTGTTTCAGGTTCATGGGAACTCTGCTCACAAAAGCGTACGGCAAGCACCAATAAAGAGTGAGTGTTTCCAGCCCGCAGAGTGTCAGTGTTAGCAGTAGTACAACATCCGTTTGCCTACAGCCTTTTAATGTACGACCACGAGTTGTAAAACCTCAATAACTTGTGGAAAACATTAATCACTTCTCTGGTCACTGAACATATACTTGCCGCCTTTCTAGTGTGTGTTTCAGTTACAGGTAACGGTAAATATCGTTCCACTATTTCAAAATGTGTTATTTCAATTGAAAATTATATTATAGTTTATATCTAATGTACAAATAGTGTATTATTTAAAAATCAAGAAAATATAAAAATTGTCGTTTTAGTATAATTTAAAAACCCCGGAATATTTTACCAAGATGCCGACACAGACCATTCTAGGCATTAACACAGTAAAATGGCCTGCGCATTGTTTAAAATCATTGTGCTAAATTAGAATTTTTATCATGCAAAATGTTGATTAGTGAATTTTCGGCATCCATTAAAAAAAGAATTCGTACCTAAGAATGATGTGAATGCTGAATGCTTGTAAATTTTTTTCTTCGTATAAAAATTAAATTAATATGCTGACCTGACTCTATAGTTTCTAGTGGATAGTTAAGGTAGGATTCCGGCATTCTTATATAATTGATTTAACATGATCTGTATCTATATTTCCGCGATTGAACGAGACTTTTATTTTGCTGGTTTATATACAATTAAAAAAAAATGGGAGTTTTGTTGTGTCGGGGGCAAGACTGTGGGTTTTAGGTGAATAAGTCTGCTTTAGCGGGCAATATTTACTTTGTACTAAGGGAACGAAATTAAAATAACGAATTTGATGTTTTAGCTGTATTGCTTAAACCGTCAGACATAGACGAGATGTTTCGCTTGGCAGCAACAGGAGCGCGCTAGTACGCTGTAGTCACGAGATATACCTACTGACCTGACATTGTCGCCCACGTTCAAGACTGCCGCCCACCTACTCCATGCGCAAGCCTCGTGCCATCTCAAGGTCATACTCGCATCATAATCGTATGTCCGAGCGAACGATATACATATTTTCCAATCGTGTTTTCAGTGAGGGCGTTATAGTGTCGGCACAAACGTTACATCGCTTTTTCCGTCCTGGAACATAACCAATGTCTAGATCTAATTTCGAAGATGCATTCCCGACAAAATTTATTGTATCACGTTAATTAGAACTGTGCCTGGTCTGCGGAACATTGCCAGATGTATAAGGGGGGGGGGGGGGGGGTGATATATTGGGAGGAAGTAATTTTCGAGTCTACAGCTCGTTACAAGGCAAGTATGTTGCCACTTATTATCATCATAATAATCCCGTTACATGTATGACTAAATTAAATTTTTCTTAATTTTATTCCAACGCATTACTTTAATAACGAGAGGGAACGCTTTAAACAGTAACAATGAAGTCTGTTTCTGAGCTCGGGTACTAACTTTGTGTGAAGGCTCTTTATGAGAAATGGTGTAGAAAAGGCAAGAGGAAATAAACAAGACTCAAGGCATACATGCAGTGGGAGTGGGTAAATATAAAAAATCTTCAGACATACTTGTATGGGGAGTGAGTATATAAAATAGATCCAGATATACTTGCAGTGGTAGGTAGTAAATAAACAAGACCCCGGATATACCTGCAGTGCGAATGAGTAAATAAATAAAACTATAGAATACTTGTAGTGGGAGAAATAAATTAAAAAGAATCCAGACATATATGCAGTGTGAATGAGTAAAGAAGTAAGACAACATACATACTTGCAGTGGAATTGAGTAAAAAATCAAGACTTTATACATACTCGAACAAGAAGTGAGCGAGTAAACAAACGATAGTCCAGACATACTTGCAGTGGGAGTAGGTGAGTAAATAAACACGACTCCAGACATACATGCTGTGTGAGTTAGTAAGTAAATAAACAAGACTCTAGGCATACTTTTAGTGGGAGTGAGTAAATAAATATGATTCCAGAAATACTTGCATTAGGAGTGAGTAAATTAACAAGACTTCAAATATCCTTGTTGTGGGAATGAGTATATAAAAAAGACTTTAGATATACTTGCAGTGAAAGTGAGTTAATAAAGAAGACTACAGACATATTTGCAGCGGGAATGAGTAAATAAAAAAGACTCCAGGCACCCTTGCAATTGAATTGAGTAAATTAACAGGAATCCACGCATACACACAGTGGGAGTGAGTAAAAAAAACAAAACTCCAGGCATACTTCTGTGGGAGTGAGTAAATAAACTAGAGTCCAGACATATTTGAAGTGGCAGTGTGTAAATTAACAAGATTCCAGTCATAATTGCATGGTGAGTGAGTAAATAAACAAGACTCCAGACATACTTGAATTGAGAGTGAGTAAATAAATGATACTCCAGACTTATTGCTGTGGGAGTGTGTAATATAATCAACACTCCAGACATACTTACAGTGGGAGTGAGTAAATAAACAAGATTCCAGACATACTTACAGCGGGAGCGAGTGAGTAAATAAAAAGGCTTCCAGATATACATTCAGTGGGAGTCAATTAATATACAAGAATCCATACATATATGCTTTGGGAATCAGTAAATAAACAAAACATCAGATATTCTAACATTATAAGTGAGTTAATTAACAAGAAACCAGACATACATTTAAATTGGGAGTGAGTAAATAAACAAGACTAAAGACAAACCTTCATTGGGAGGGAGTAAGTAAACAGAACTCTAAACACAAATGCAGTGGGAGTGAGTAAATAATTGAGACTCAAAACAAACTTGCAGTAAGGGTGAGTAAATAAACAAAACTCTTGACATAGTTGCAGTGGCAGTGACTAAATAAACAAGACACCAGACATACGTGCATAGGAGTGAGTAAATAAACAAGACAACAGACATACATGCTCTGCGAGTGAGTATATAAACAAGACTCCAGACATACTTGTAATGGGAGTGAGTAAATAAATAGGACTTCAGACATACTTGCAATGGGAGTCATTTATAAAATAAACCATACTCCAGACAAACTTGCAATAGCAATGGGTAAATAAACAAGTCTCAGTCATACTTGCAGTGGGAGGGATTGAGTAAATAAACAAGAATCCAGACATCCTTGTAGTGGGTTAGAATAAATAAATAGGACTTCAGACATACTTGAAATGGTAGTCATTAAACAAACAATACTTCAGACAAACTTGCAGTAGTAATGTATAAATAAACAAGACTCAGACGTACTTGCAGTGGGTGAGAGTGAGTAAATAAACACTACTCAAGTCATACTTGGAGTGGGAATGAGTAAATAAACAAGAATCCAGACTTACGTGCAGTGGGAGTGAGTAAATAAATAAGATTCCAGGCATTCTTGAAGTTGGAGTAAGTAAATAACCGAAACTGAAGATACACTTGCAGTGGGAGTGAGTAAATAACCAAGACTCCAAACATACTTTCTGTAGGAGTGGGTAAATAAATATGAATCCTTATATATTTGCAATGGGAGTTAGTGAATAAAAAAAACTCCAGTCATCATTGTAGTAGGAGTGAGTAAATAAAAAATACTTCAGACATACTTGCAATGAAAGTGAGTAAATAAAGAAAACTACAGACATACTTGCAGATACAGTTTGTAATTAAACAAGACTTAAGTCATACTTGCAGTGGGAGTGAGTAAATAAACCAGACTCCAGACAA
This sequence comes from Dryococelus australis, assembly GCA_029891345.1. Classification (NCBI taxonomy): domain Eukaryota; kingdom Metazoa; phylum Arthropoda; class Insecta; order Phasmatodea; family Phasmatidae; genus Dryococelus; species Dryococelus australis. The sequence goes on along the minus strand of CM057009.1, from coordinate 166,540,999 downwards.
TCTTGCAGTGGGAGTGAGTAAATAAACAAGACTCCATTCGTACTTAAAGTAGGAGTGAATAAATAAACAAGCGTGAGAAAATAAACATTACTCCAGACATACTTGCATTGATGTAAGTAAATTAATATGTCTCCAGACACATAAGCAGTGGGAATGGGTAAAGGATTAGGACCACAGACATAGTATCAGTAGAATTGAGTAAATAAACAATAATTTAGACATTCTGGAATTAGGAGTGAAAGAATAAATAAAAATTCTCCAGACATACCTGCATTGGGATAAAGTGAGTAAATAAACTAGACTCCAGACATACTTGCTCTGTGAGTTAGTTAGAAAATAAACAAGACTCCAAACATAATTTAAGCGGGAGTAGGTAAATAAACATGAATCTTTACATACTTGCATTGGGAGTGTGTAAATTTACAAGAGCCCAGACATCCTTGTAGTGGGAGTGAGAAAAATAAATTAGACTCAAGTCATACTTACAGTGGGAATGAGTAAATAAAACAAAACTCCAGAAATTCTAACAGTGGGAGTGAGTAAATAAATCAGACACCCGTCATATTTGAAGTGGGAGAGAGTGAGTAAATAAACAAGACTCCATACATACTTAAAGTAGGAGTGAGTAAATAAACAAGACTTCAGACAAACTTGCGATGATAGTAAGTAAATAAAGAAATTTACAGACATACTTGCAGATAGAGTGTGTAATTAATCAAGACTTAAGTCATACTAGTAATGGTAGTGAGCAAATAAACTAGACTCCAAACATACTTGCAGCGGGAGTGATTAAATAAACAGGTCTCTATACACACTTGTAGTGGGAGGCAGTTAATAAATAAGACTCCATAGTAAATTGAAGTTGTAATGAGTAAATAAACAAGACTCAGCATATTGCAGTGGGATGGAGTGAGTAAATAAACTAAATCCAGACAAAATTAAGTGGGATTGAGTAAATAGTTAAGACCCGGCATACTTGCATTGGGTGTGAGTAAATAAACAAACTCCAGACATATATGCGGTGGAGTGAGTGAGTAAATTTACGAGACATCTGATACAACTTGTTTGGGAGTGAGTGAATAAAAAGACTCCAGACATATTTGCAGTGGGAGTGAGTAAATAATCATAATACAAACATTTTTGCTGTGGGCTAGACTAAATATACAATACTAAGACATACTTTTGTGGGTGTAGTAAATAAGAACACTCAGAGTAACAGTCAGTTGGGTGTGAAAATAAACAAGACTTCGGGTATACTTGAAGTGGGAGAGAATATATACCATGACTCCAGATACATGCAATGAAAGTCAGTAAATAAACAAAACTCCAGTAAAAACAGTGTTGAATAAAACGTTATAATACGTAAATAAAACAAGAGAGTCTTCAGATATACTTGCTGTGGGAGGGAGTGAGAAAATAATCAAGACCCTAAACATAATTGCAGTCGGATTGAGTAAATAAACAAGACTCGAGACATGCTTGTATTGGGAGTGTGTTAATATACAAAACTCCAGACTTACTTGCAGTAGGAGTAATAAAATAAACAAGACTCCAGACATACATGCAGTGGGAGTGAGCACATAAACAAGACTCCAAACATACTTGCAGTGAGAGTGAGTAAATAACCGAGACTGTAGACAGAATTGCAGATGTGAGTGTTTGAATAATGGAAGCTCCAGACATACTTGCAGTGGGAGTGAGCTCATACACATGAATCCAAAATACTAACTGAGTGAGTTAGTAAAAAACAAACCCCCGGATATATTTGCAGAGGGAGTGAGTAAATAAACAAAACTCCTGAAATAGTTGCATAGGGAGTGAGTAAATAAACAAGACTCCAGACATACTTTAAGTGGTTATGAGTAAACAAACAAGACTACAGACATACATAGAGTGGGAGTGAGTAAATAACCAATATTACCGTCATACTTGCAGTGCGAGCGATTAAATAAAACGGACTCCAGACATACTTGCATTAGGGGTGAGTAGATAAGAAACTACTCCAGACAAACTTGCAGTACGAATGAGTAAATATATAAGACTAACGACATACTTGCGGTGGGAATTAATTAACTTAGAAGACTCCAGACATACTTGCAATGGTAGAGAGTAAAAAACTAGACTCCAGACATATTATCAGGGGGAGTGAATAAATAAACAAGACTCCAGGCATACTTGCAGTGGGAAACACATGATTCCAGACATACTTGCAGTGGGAGTGAGTAAATAAACAAGACTGCAGACAAACTTACATTTGGAGGGAGTAAATAAATAAGACTGCAGATATACTTTAAGTGGTTGTGAGTAAACATACAAGACTACAGACATACTTATAATGGGATGAGTATATAACCAAGATTACAGTCATACTTGCAGTGTGTGTGAGTACATAAACAATAATCCTGTCATACTTGCCTAGTAAGTGAGTAAATAAACAAAATGCCGGACGTACCTACATTGATAAACGAGTAAATGAGCAATACTCGGAATATACTTGCAGTGAGAGCGAGTTAATAAACAAAACTTTAAACACACTAACATTGGTGGGGAGCAACAAATAAACAAGTCTCCAGACATACTTGCTGTGGGAGTGAGAAAATAAACAAGACTCCAGACAAATTTGCAATTGGAGTGTGTAATATACAAGACTCAAGACATACTTGCATTTGAAGTAAGTAAATATACAAGACTCCAGACATACTTGTAGTGGGAGTGAATAAACAATACTCCTAACATATTTGCAGTGTGAGAGAGTAAATTTATGACTCCAGACATACTTGTAATGGGAATGAGTAACTAAACAAGACACCACACATACTTGCAGTGGTCGTGAGTAAATAAACAATACTACAGAAGTACTTGCAGAGGAAGTGAGTGAATAAACAAGACTCCATACAAACTTGCAGTGGTAATGAGTTAATAAACAAGACTCAGTGATACTTGCACTGGGAGTGAATGGTGAATGAGTAAATAAACAAGACTCCAGGTGTAATTTCAGTGGGATTGAGTAAATAAACAAGTTTTCAAAAATACTTGTAGTTGGGGGTGAGTAAATAAACAATACCCAGATATAGTTGCATTGGGAGTTAGTAAATAAACAACACTCCAGACATACTTGCAGTGGGAATGAGTAAATAAACAAGACTCCATACTTATTTGTAGTGGGAGTGAGTAAAAAACCATACTCCAAACATATTTGCAGTGAGAGTCAGTAATTTAACAATACTTCAAACATACTTAAATTAGGAATGAGTAACTAAACAAGACTACAGACATACTTATTGTGGTAGTGAGGGAGCACATAAACAAGACCCACTCATTCTGCAAAGCGAGTGAGTAAATTTAACATGACTCCAGATATACTTAGAATGTGTGTTATAAAATAAATAATACTAAAAAATATACTTGCAGTGGTATTGAGTAAATAAACAAGACTTCACACATACTTGCATTGGGCGTGTGTAATCATACAAAACTCCAGACATACTTGCAGTAGGAGTGAGGCAATTAACAAGACTCCATACATTCTTTGCAGTGGGAGTGAGTAAATAAACAAGACTAGAAAACATACTTTCAGTGAAAGTGAGGTAATTACCGAGACTGAAGACATACTTGCAGTGGGAGTGAGTGAATAATCGAAACTCCAGAAATTCTTGCAGTGGGAGTGAGTAGATAAAAAGACTCTCCAGACATAATTGTAGTGGAAGTAAATAAATAAACAAGACTCCAGAGATACATGCAGTGGGTGTGACTAACAAACAAGATTCCAAACATACTTGCAGTAGGAAAGAGTTAACAAATCAGACTCCAGACAAACTTGCAGTGGATCTGAGTAAGTAAACAATACTGCAGATATACTTGCAGTGGGAGAGATTAAATAAAACAAACTCAAAATATACTTCAATGAGAGTGAGCAAATTAAGAAGATTCCTCACGTACTTTCAGTGGGAGTGAATGCATGAACATGAATCCAGTCATACATGCATAGCGAGTGAGTACATAAAGACTCCAGACATTCTCTCAAAGTATTTGAGTAAATTAACAAAACTCCAGACATAATTGCATGGGGGAGTCAGTAAATGAACAATACTCCAGAATTACTTGCAGTCGGAGAGAGTAAATACACAACAGTCCAGAATACTTGCAGTGGGAGTGGGTAATTAAACAAGACTCCAGACATACCTGCAGTGGGAGTGAGTAAATAAACAAGACTCCAGCCAAACTTGCGGTGGCAATGAGTAAATAAACATGATTTAGACATTCTAGGAGTTGAAATGCGTGAGTAAATAAACAAATATCCAGAAAAATTGCAGTGGGCATTACTTAATAAAGAAGACCCCAGACATACTAACAATGGTAGTGAGTAAATAAACGAGACTCCAAACATGCTTAAAGAGGTAGTGTGCAAATCCAAAAGTCTCAAGACATACTTGCAATGGGAGTGAGTAAGAAAATAAGATTCCAAACATACTTACAATGAGAGTGAGTAAATAAACAATGTTCCAGAAATATTTGCTATGGGTGTGAAAAACAAATTACTTAAGACATACTCGTCATGAGAGTGAGTAAATAAACAAGACTCCGGACATATTTACATTGGAAATGAGTAACTAAACAGGACTCCTGACATACTTGCAGTGGTTGTGAGTAAATAAACAAGACTACAAACATACTTGCAGTGGGAGTAAGTAAATAAACAAGTCTCCAGGCGTACTTGAATTGGGAATGATTGACTAAACAAGACTCCAGACATTCTTGCAGTTGGAGTGAGTGAGTATATAAACAAGACTCCTGTCATACTTGCATAGTAAGTGAATAACTAAACAAGATTCAAGACAAACTAACATTATAAGTGAGTAAATTAATAATACTCTCAATTTACTTGCTGAGGAAGTGGTAAATAAACAACACTCCAGTATTACTTGCAGCAGAAATGTGTAAATAAACAAGACTACAGACATAATTACAGTGGGGGTGAGTAAATAAACAAGACTGCGTATATACTTGCAGTAGAAGAGAGAAAATAAACCAAACTCCATGCCTTTTTGCAGTGGGAGAGAGTAAATAAAAATACTCCAGACATACGTGCAGTGGGATTGAATAAATAAACAAGACTCTAGACACACTTCCATTGGGAGGGAGTAAATGAACAAAACTGCAAACATGCTTGCATTCGGAGTGAGTAATTAAACAAGACACCAGAAATACTTGTAGTGGGAGTGATTTAATAAACAAGACTCCAAACATATTTACTGGGGGAGTAGGTAAATAAACCAGACTCCAGACATTCTTGCTGCGGATGTGAGTTAATAAACACAACTCCAGACATACTTGCACTGGGATTGAGTAAATAAACAAGATTCCAAACTTACTTGCAGTGGTATTGAGCAAATAAATAAGACTCAAGCGAAACTTGTAGAAGGAGTGAGTAAATAAACAATACTCGAGACATAAATGCAGTGGGAGTGAGTAAATAAGGAAACCTCCAGACAATCTTTCATTAGGAGTGAGGAAATAAACAATACTCCAGACAAAATTGCAGTTGGAGTGAGAAAATAAACAAGACTACAAAAAACACTTCCAGTGGGGGAGACTAACTAAACAAGACTCCAGTCATACTTGCTATGGGAGTGAGTAAATAAAACAGACTCTAGATATACTTGCAGTGTGATTGAGTATATAAACAAGACTCCAGACATGATTGCAATGGGAGTGAGTAAATAAACAAGACAAAGGACACATTTGTTTTGTTTATGAGTAAATAAACAAGACTCTTGACATACTTGCAGTGGGTGTTAGTAAATAAACCAGACTCCATACATAATTGCAGATGGTGTGAGTAAATAAACATGACTCAGAAATAGTTGAATTAGGGTTAAATACATAAAAAATATTCCAGATGTACTTGAAGTGGAAGTGAGTGAGTAAAAAAAAGAAATATCCCGACATAATTGCAGTGTTAGTGAGCGAGTAAATAAACAAGACTCCAGACATTAATGCAGTGGAAGTGAGTAAATAAGCAAGTCTCAAGACATATTTGCAGTGGGAAGTGAGTAATTAAACAAAACTCCAGTCATAATAGAAATGGGAGTGAGTAAATAATTATGAATGTAGACATACTTGTGGTAGGAGTGAGTAAATAACCAAGACTCCAGATAGTATATCTGGAGTCTTTGGGCAGGAGTGAGTAAATAAACAACACTCCAGATATACTTGAAATGGGAGTGAGTGATTAATAAATAAAGAAGTCTTAAGACATACTTTCAATGGAAGGGACTAAATAAATAAGGCTCTAGTCATACTTGCAGAGGGAATGATTGAGCAGATAAACAAGATTCCAGACATACATGTAGTGGTAGTGTGTAAATAAACAAGACTCCAGACATACTTGCATTAGGAATAAGAAAATAATCAAGACTCCTGACATACTTGAAGAGAGCATGAGTAACTAAAGAATGTGCCAGACATACTTTCAGTGGTAATGAGTAAATTAACAAGACTTCGGACTTATTTGCAGTGTGAGTGAGTAATTGAACAAGACTCCAGACATACATGCAGTGGGAGCGAGTGAGTAAATAAACAAGTCTCCAGACATACTTCCAGTGGGAGTGAGTAAATAATTATGACTACAGACATACTTGCAGTAGGAGTGGATAAATAAATAAGACTTTAGACATACTTGCAGCAGGAGTGAATGAGTAAATAAATAAGACACCAGACATGCTTGCAGTGTGAGTGACTAATTATTCAAGATGCCAGATACACTTGCAATGGGATTGAGTATATAAACATTTCTTTAGCCATACTTACAGTATAGAGAGAGTAAATTAACAAGATTCTAGATTAATTTTTAGTGGGAGTGAGTAAATAAACTATACATCAGTCAAACTTGCAGTGGAAGTGTTGAAATAAACAAGGCTCAGACATAATGGCAGCAGAAGTGAATACGTAAACACTACTTCAAACAAACTTACAGTGGGAGTGAGTAAATAATAAAGACTCCAAACATACTTGCAGTGGGAATGAATAAATAAACAACACTCCCGACAATCTTGCAAGGAAGTTAGTAAATAAACAAGACTCCAGACATGCTTGCAGAAGGAGTGATTAAGTAAAGAAGTCACCATACATACTTGCAGTGCGAGTGAATAAATAAACACAATTTCAGACATAATTGTAGTAGGAGTATTTAAATAAACAGGGCTCAAAACATACTTGCTGTACGAGGGAGTAAATAGACTAGACTCCAGACATACTTGCAGTGGGAGTGAGTGATAAATTAGACTCCAGACAAGCTTGCAGTTGGAGTGAGTAAAGGAACAAGATCCTAGAATTACTTGCAGTGGGAGTGAATGAGTAAATAAACATGACTCCAGACCTACTTACAGTGGGCGTGATTGGATAATCATGACTCAGTGCATACTTGCAGTAGGAGTCAGTAAATAAGCAAAATTTCAGACATCCTTTCAGTGGGAGTGGATACATAATAATGGCTCTCGACATACTTGCAGTAGGAGTGCTTAAATAAACAAGACATCATTATACTCGAAGTGGGAGTGAGTGCGTAAATAAACAAGAGCCCAGACATACTGGCAGTGGGAGAGAGTAATTAAACAAGACTCCAGACATACTTGCAGTGGGAGTTAGTAAATAAATATGAGTCCATAATTACTCGCAGCAGGAGTCAGTAAATACCCAAGAATCCAGACATAGTTGCAGTGGGAGTTAGTAATTAACAAGACTCCATACATACTTGAAGTGGGAGTGAATAAATATTCGTGACTCCATACATACTTGCAGTAGGAGTGAGTAAATAAATATGACTTCAGACAAACTTGCAGCAGGAGTCAGTAAATAACCAAGAATCGAGACATACTGGCTGTGGGAGTTAGTAATTAATAAGACTGCACATACTTGAAGTGGGAGTGAGTAAATAATCATGACTCCATACATACTTGCAGTAAGAGTGAGTAAATAAATATGACTTCAGACAAACTTGCAGCAGGAGTCAGTAAATAACCAAGAATCGAGACATACTGGCTGTGGGAGTTAGTAATTAATAAGACTGCACATACTTGAAGTGGGAGTGAGTAAATAATCATGACTCCATACATACTTGCAGTAGGAGTGAGTATAAAATATGACTTCAGACAAACTAGCAGAACGAGTGAGTAAATAACCAAGACTCAGACATAATTACAGTGGGAGTGAAGAAATAAACCAGACAACAGACATATTTAGTGGGCGTGAATAAATAAACTATACTCTAGACATACTTGCAGTGGGAGTGATTAAATAAACAAGCCATGATCGCAGTGGGAGTGCATAAGTAAACACAACTTCAAAATCGTGCATTGAGAGTGCGTAAATAAACAAGACTCCAGACATACTTGCTGTGGAAGTGAGTAAATATAAACAACTCCAGACATACTTGCATTTGGATTGAGGTAATAAGAAGACTCCAAACATACGTGCAACGGGAATGAGTAAATAAACAGCACTCAATCCACACTTGCAGTAGTAGTGAGTAAATAAACATGACTCCTAGACAAACATACAGTAGGAGTGAGTAAATAAACAAGACGCCAGACACACTTTCAATGGGAGTGTGCAAATAAACATGACTACAAACATATGTATAGAAAGGAGTGTGTAAACTAACAAGACTCCAGACAGTCTTTATGTGGCTGTGAGTAAAAAATTCTCCAGATAAACTTGCAGTGGGAGTGAGTAAATAACCAAGACAGCAGACATGCTTGCATTGGGTGTGAGGAAATAAACAAGACTGTTTTCATACTTTTAGTGGGAGTGAGTGAGTAAATAAACAAGACATCAATTATATTTGCAATTGGAGTGTGTAAATAACCAACACTCCAGAAATACTCGTGTTGGGAACGAGTAAATAAATAAGACTCCAGACCTACTTGCAGTGGGAATATTAAAATAAACAAGACTCCAGACAGACATGAAGTGGGATTGAGTATATAAACAAGATTCCATACATAGATTAATTGGGAGTGAGTAAATTTACTTGACTTTAGACATACTTACAGTAGGCGTGAGTAAATTAACAATACTCGAAGTATACTTCCAGTGGGAGTAAGTAAATAAACAAGACTATCATCATACTTGCAGTGGGAGTAGGTACTTAAACTACACTCCAGACATACTTGCAGTGAGAGTGAGTAAACAAACAAGACTCCAGATATACTTGCAGTTGGATCGAGTAAATAACCCAGACAGCAGACATGCTTGCAATGGGTGTGAGGAAATAAACAAGACTCCAGTCATACTTTCAGTGGGAGTGAGTGAGTAAATAAACAAGACACCAGTTATATTTGCAGTAGGAGTGAGTTAATACACAAGACTACAGACATACTTGCAGTGAGAGTGTTTAAATACACAAGGCTCCAGAAATACTTGAATTTGGAATGACTATGTAAGCTAGACCACAGACATTTTTGATGTAAGAGTGAGTAAATAAACAAGAATCAGGGTCTACTTGCAGTGGGAGTAAGTGAGTAAATAAACAAGTCTCGCCACATATTTCCAGTGGAAGTGAGGAAATTAACATGACTCCAGGTATACACGAAGTGGAGTAACTTAATTAGATGCCAGACATAACTTCATTGCGAGTGAGAAATTAAACATGACTTAAGACATACTTACAGTAGGAGTGAGTAAATAAACAAGACACCATACATACTTGCATTGCGAGTGAGTAAATAAACAAGACTCAAGACATACTTGCAGTGGGAGTGATTAAATAAACAAGACTCCAAACATACTTGCAGTGGGAGTGAGTAAAAAAACAAGATTCCAGACATACTTGCTGTGGGAGTGATGAATAAACTAGGCTCCAGAAATACTTGCAGTGGAAGTGTGTAAATAAACCTGACTACAGGCGTACTTGTAGTGGGAGTTAATAAATAAACACGACTACAGGCATACTTGTAGTGAGAGTTAGTAAATAAACATTATTCGGCAAACTTACGATAGTAGTGAGTTAAAAACAAGAATCCAGTCATACTTGCAGTGGGAGTGAGTACATAAACAAGACTCCAGACATATAAGCAGTGGGAGGAAGCAAATGAACAAGACTTCAGACATAATTGCAGTGGGAGTGAGTGAGAAAATATACAAGACTCCAAATATACTTGCAGTTGGAGTGAGTAAATATTTATGACTCTAGACATACTTGCAGTACGAGTGAGAATAAAATAAGACTGTGGACATATTTACAGTGGGAGTGAGTAAATAAACCATACTTCAGACATACCGTAAGTTGGAGTGAGTAAATAAACAATATGCAGACATACATGCAGTGGGAGTGAGTAAATAATCAAGACATACCTGCAGTGGGAGTGACTAAATACACAAAATGCCAGATATATTTTCAATGACATTGAGTAAATATGCATGATGACGCCGGCTAACAGCCAGTAGCGTTAGAGCCCATGACGGCGCTCACGTGTCACGTGCTCCGCCCGTGTGCAAAGAGGCCGATTATTTTGAACTTTCCTATAAATATTAATTTCAGGGTAAAATGTGTTATATTGTCTTTGCAATGTTTAATATGTCATAAAATGTTTTAAAGTGCTTATACTAATTTTAATTGTTTGGTTATGAATATTCAAACTGCCTTCGGCGCCGAGATTTAGAACATTTAATATTCTGGCATGTACGCTATCACAAAGAGACATTAAAATAATAATGAAATTCGTAACAAAATTAAAGAAATGTAAAACAATATCTAATTTATCTTGTGCCATTTTATTTTCAATACAAAATGTTTTACTCTGCGTGCATAGCACTTCCGCTTATGTGAACCCCGTAGGTAGCCATGATAGTTCCGTGCGACGCTTGTATCTACACAGTCTGTCGAGGAGAGCTGGCTAGGTAAGAGACTGTCACGCTCGCACTACAAATTTTGTTCACTGATTTAGTTTCCATAATCAATGTAGGTTACCGGTTAATCTTTGTTTGCGTACGTTTTTGCCAGACAATTCCCCAGAATTATGCGTCGCTTTACTAATTTTTTACGCCCATGAGGCATTTTTAATTTAATCGAGGAGGAAGAGAGAGATGTCGGAGAGGTCACACGATACGCACATTTAAATCAGACATCTGCCTATGTTTATGGCATTTCAATGTAACTTCTGCATAATTGCTACACGCAATTTTAAGAGCTTTATTTTTATGTATGTATTTGAGGGTAATTTTAGTGTTTGAATATTTTACGGCAACATCACGAATAACCACGTGGCCGCCTGAAGCCAATTCATTGTATACGCCATCGTTACGTTTTAAGAGCTTATTTGTACAACATCTTCTGTGCAATCATTTATTTCAGGGTTCTATGTATTTTTCATTCAGGGTTTAATGTATTTTTCATGTAAATTGATGCTTTTTCTACGTGACTACGCTGTCACAGTAATATTTGATTTCACCGCCATCAGGCATGTTACAAGCCTGTAATGACACTAATCGCAAAGAGAATCACTTGTTCAACACGAATAATATTTTATCTGAATTTAATTTACGGTTTCCACGCAGAAATTTTGTAATTTCACCCGCACCACGTGGTTCGCTACGAACTTCATCCAGCGGCATCCGCGTGACCTAAGCTTGTTTTCAAACGTGTGGGTTTATTGTGAATATTCATCTCGTGACCCATCTTATTTCATGTATCATTCAAGGGAATATGTAATTGTGTAATTAGTGTACGGTGCAATTATTCCCGTCCTAGCCAGCTCTGTGTATAGGCCATAACCACACTAACCATATGCTGGAGGGCGAGCCCCGATGAGTTTGCGTTAGTGATGCCGAGTAATCACTCGTGTTAATGTGTATTAAGGGTTTCATTTGTAATTCACTGTGTCCTGTCTTCAGGGAAAAACCATCAGTCTACCCTAACGGCTGTCGGCCCTCTTCCCATGTGAAGGCTGTGCTTTCACGCACCTCGGTGGATCATCCATTTAGACGTGCACTAGGTTAATTACGGGCTGGAGAGCACCCAAGCGGAATTGGCTAGTCATGACCGAGATAACCATTTCATTGGCACGTTGATGTGTATAAACAATATCAATAAAACAAGCCTACGGTGAATTATATTTTTATTCAGTAGTGACAGTGTCCTAGCCACATATGTTTTATCAATTGTTGATTTCAGTGATTTTATTAAACGTTTAGTATTGTAAAAGTGTTTGTAAATACTCACGGGTGGGACGGACACACAGAGCCCACAACATCCCTGAGAACCCTGAGTCTCAATAGTGCAGTGATTGGAAAGCAACGCTGGCGCCCAAAATACCAGTAAGTATTTGTGTCATCGATCGTCTCGTGTCTCACCCGACAGCGTCAATGACTTTAGACATAATTATAGTAGGACTGAGTAAATTAACAAGTCTGTAAATGAGTAAATAAAAAGGACTCCAGACATAGTTGCAGTGGGAATGAGTAAACAAACAAGACTCAAGGCATACTTTCAGTGGGAGTGAGTAAATAAACAACACTCCATGCATACTTGCATTGGGAATAAGTGAGTAAATAAATAAGATTCCAGGCTTACATGAGGTAGTGAGCAAATATACAAGACTCCAGATAAACTTACAATGGCAGTAGGCAAATAAACAAGATTTAAAACATAGTTGCAGTGGGAATAAGTAATTAATCAAGACTCCAGATATACTTTCTGTAGAAGTGAGAATATAATCCACACTTCATATATTCTCTGAGAGGGATTGAGTAACTAAACAAGATCCAGACATGCATGCAGTGAGAGTAAGTAAATAAACCAGACTACAGTCATACTTGCAGTGGATGTGAATAAATAAACAAAACTTTAGAATTATATGCAGAATGAGCGAGTGAGTAAATAAACAATAATCCAGATATACTTGCATTAGGAGTGACCAAATAAACAAGGTACCAGATATACTTGCAGTGGGTGTTAATAAAAAACAAGACTCAAGTCATACTTGCAATGGGAGTGAGCAAAATATCACAAACTCTAGGTATACTTGCAGTGGGACTGAATAAATAAACAATACTGCAGACATACTTGCAGATGGAGTGAGTAAATATACAAGACTCAAGATATCCTCGCATTGGGAATGAGTAAATAAAAAAGACATTAGACATACTTGCAGTGGGAGTGAGTAAATAAACAAGACTCCAGTCATACTTGAAGTGGGAATGAGTGATTAAATAAACAAGATTCCAGACATAATGGCAATGGGAGAGAGTAAATAAACCAGGCTCCAGACATACTTGCAGTGGGATTGAGTAATTTAACAAGAATACAGACATACTTGCAGTGGGAGGAAGTGAGTAAATAAACAAGTATCCAGAAAACTTGCAGTGGGGAGTGAGTAAATAATCAATACTCCATACATACTTGCAGTGGGAGTGAATAAACAATAATGACTCAAGGCATACTTGCAGTAGGAGTGAGTAAATAACCAAGACTCCACACATACTTGCATTGGGAATGAGTGACTAACCAAAAAAGACTCCAGATATACTTGAAGTAGGAGTTAGTGAGTAAATAAACATGTCTCCAGACATACTTACAGAAGGAGTGAGTAAATAAACAAACAAGGCTCCAGTCATACTTGCAGTGGAAATGAGTTATTAAACAAATCTTTAGACATACTTGCAGCAGGCGTGAGTAAATAACCAAGATGCCAGACATACTTTCAGTGAGAGTGAGCAAATAATCAAGTCTCCAGATAAACTCCAAGAGGGAGTTAGTAAGTAAACAAGATCCAGATATACTTTCAGTTAGGGTGCGTAAATAAACAAGACTACAGTCATACTTGCAGTGGATAAGAATAAATAAACAAAACTTTTGACTTATTTGCAAAATGAGTGAGTGAGTAAATAAACAAGGCTCCAGACATGCTTGCAGTGGAAGTGAGTAAATAAACAAGACACAAGATACTCTTGCATTGGGAATGAGTAAATAAAAAGACTCTAGACATACTTGCAGTGGGAGTGACTAAATAAACCAGACTCCGTGCATATTTGCAGTTGGTGTGTTAAATAAACACGACTCCAGAGATACTTGCATTAGGGGTGAAAAATAAGAAAGTCTCCAGATGTAATTAAATTGGGAGTGAGTGAGTAAATAAACAAGTCTTAAGACATACATGCAGGGGTAGTGAATAAATAAAAAAAGACTCCAGTCATACTTGATGTGGGAATGAGTGTTTTAATAAACAAGATTCCAGACTTACTGGCAGTGGGAGAGAGTAAGTAAACAAGGCTCCAGTCATACTTGTAGTGGGAGTGAGTATTTAAACATGACTCCAGATATACTGGCATTGGGTTTAGTGAGTAAATAATCAAGACTCCAGACATACTTGCAGTGGGATTGAGTAAATAATTATGACTCCAGATATACTTGGTGTAGGAGTGAGTATATAAACAAGACTCCAGGCATAATTGAAGTGAGTGTGAGTAACTAAACAATACTTCACTCATACTTTTAGTGGTAATGACTAAATAAACAAGACCCCAGACATACATGCAGCAGAATCGAGTGAGTAAATAAACAAGACTCAGGACATACTTTCAGTGGGAATGAGTGAATAAATAAAACTCCAGACATTGTTACAGTGGGAGTGAGTAAATAAACACGACTCCAGACATACATGCTTTGGGAGTTAAAAAGTGAAAAAGACTTTAGAGATATTTGCAGTGTAAGTGAGTAAATAATTAAACCTCTGAACATTCATGCAGAGAGAGTGAGTAAATAAACGAGACTCCATTCACACTTGCTGTGAAAATGCGTAAATAAACAATACTTAAGACGTATGGGCTTTGGGAGTTATTAAATATAGAGACTCCAGACAAACTTTCTCTAGAAATGAGTGAATATAGAAGAGCAAAACTCCAGACATACTTGCAGTGGGATTGAGTGAATAAACAAGACTCCAGATATACTTGCGATGGGAATTAGAGAGTAAATAAACAAGACTTCAGACATACTTTTTGTGGGAATGAGTTAATAAACAAACTTTAGGCATACTTGCAGTGGGAGTGCGTAAATAAACAAGGCACCATTCATACTTACATTAGGAGTGAGTGAGTAAATAAACAAGACTCAAGACATACATGCAGTGCGAATGATTGAGTAAATAAACAAGGCTCAAGACATACTTGCAGTGGGAATATGCAAATAAACAAGACTCCAGACATACATGAAGTGGGATAGAGTAAATAAACAAGATCCCAAACATCCTTTCATTGGGAGTGAGTAAATAAACATGACTTCAGTCATACTTACAGTAGGAGTGAGAAATTTAAAAAGAATCCATACATACTTGCAGTGGGAGTGAGTAATTATTCAAGAAATACTTGCAGTGGGAGTGAGTAAATAAACAAAACTCAAGGCACAGTTGCAGTGGTATTGAGTAAATAAACAAAAGCCAAGTTTACATGCATTGGGAATGAGTGGGTTAACAAACAAGATGCCATACATAATTTATTTGGCAATGAGTGAGTAAATGTACATGACTCCAGATATACTTGCAGTGGTAGTGATTTAATAACTAAGACTACAGACATGCTTACAATGGGAGTTGGTAAATGAACAACATTCCAGTCATACTTGCAGTGGGAGTGAGTTCGTAAAAAAAAGACACTAGACATACTTGCAGTTGGAGTGAGTAAATAAACTCAACACCAGATAAACGTGCAGTGGGAGTAATTGAGTAAATAAACAAGGCTCAAGACATACTTGCAGTGGGAATATATAAATAAACAAGTCTCCAGACATATATGTAGTTGGATTGTGTAAATATACAAGATGCCGGAAATACTTTCATTGGGAGTAAGTAAATAAACACGACTTCAGACATGCATACAGTAGGTGTAAGTAAATTAACAAGACTCGAGACATACTTCCAGTGGGACAGAGTAAATACACAAGAATCCAGGCATACTTGCTGTGGGAGTGCGTGATTAAACAAGACTCCTTATATACTTGCAGTAGGAGTGAGTAACTAACCAAAATTCCAGACATACTTTCTGTGGGAGTGAGAGTATAATCCTGACTCCAATTATACTCTAGAAGGCATTTAGTAAATAAACAAGATCCAGACATGCATGCAGTGAGAGCAAGTAAATAAACAAGACTAAAGTCATAATCGCTGTTGATTTGAATAAATAAACAAAACTTTAGACTTGTTTGCAGAATGAGTGAATGAGTAAATAAACAATAATCCAGACATACTTGCAGTGGGAGTGAGTTAATAAATAAACAAGACACCAGACATACTTGCAGTTGGAGTGAGTAAATAAACAAGAGACCAGACGTACTTGCAGTGGGAGTGATTGAGTAAATAAACAAGGCTCAAGATATACTTAAAGTGGAAATATGTAAGTAAACAAGACTCCAGACGTGCATGTAGTGGGATTGACCAAATATACAAGCTGCCAGAAATACTTTCATTGGGAGTAAGTAAATAAACATGACTTCACTCATAGTTACAGTAGGAGTGAGTAAATTAAGACTCGAGACGTACTTCCAGTGGGAATGAGTAAATATACAAGACTCCAGACATACTTGCAGTGGGAGTGAGTAAAGAACTAAACACTATATATACTTGCTGTTGAAGTAAGTGAGTAAATACCCAAGGCTCAAAACATACATGCATTGGGATTAGGTAAATAAACAATATTCAAGACATCCTTGTAATGCGAGTTAATAAATAAAGAAAACTCCATACATTCTTGCTCTGAGAATGAGTAAATAAACAGGATTCCAGACATGCTTGCAATGGTAGAGAGCAAATAAACTAGACTAAGGCATAATTGTGGTGCGAGTGAGTAAGAAAACAAGACTCAAGAGTTGCCTGCATTTGGAGTGAGTAAATAATCAAAACTAAATGCACTCTTGCATTGTAAATGCTTGAGTAAATAAACAAGATTTCAGACATACTTGCAGTGGGAATGAGTGAATAAATAAACAAGAATACAGACATACTTGCAGTGGGACTGTGTAAATAAACATGACTACAGGCATACTTGTAGTGGGAGTTAGTAAATATAAATTATTCAGACAAACTTGCAATGGGCGTGAGTTAATGAAAAAGACTCCAGTCATACTTGAAGTGGGAGTGAGTACATAAACAAGACTCCAGACATATAAGCAGTGGGAGTAGGTTAATAGATAAGTCTCCAGACGTAATTGCAGTGGGAGTGAGTGAGTAAATAAATAAGAGTCCAAACATTCTTGTGGCGGGAGTGAGAAAATACTTAGACTCCAGACATACTTGAAGTAGGAGTGAGTAAATAACCAAGAATCCAGACAAATTTTCAGTGGAATTGAGTAAATAAAACTTACTCTAGACATGCCCTAAGTCGGAGTGAGTAAATAAACAATACTCCAGACATACATGCAATGGGAGTGAGTTAATACACAAGAATACATGCATACTTGTATTGAGAGCGATTAAATATACAAGAGTCTAGACAAACTTGCAGTGGGAATGAGTAAATAAGCTAGACTACAGACATTCTTGCTGTGGGCGTGAAAAAATAATCAAGACTCTTGACATACTTGTAGTGGTTATAAGTAAATAAACAAGACTCGAGATATACTTGCTGTGGGAGTGAGTATATAAACAAAACTCAAGGCATACTTGCAGTGGGAGTGATTAAATAAACAAGACTCCAGGGATACTTGCATTGGGAATGTGTGAGTAAATAAACAAAATTTTAGACATACTTGCAGTGATAGTGAATAAATAAACAAGACTCGACAAACTTACAATGGCAGTAGGTAAATAAACAAGTCTCCAAACATTCTTGCTGTGGTAGTCAGTGAGTAAATAAACAAGACTCCAGTCATAATTGCTGTGGAAGTGTGTAAATAAACATGACACCAGACATATTTGCTGTGGAAATGAGTGATTAAAGAAACAAGTCTCAAGTTATACTTACATTGGGAATGAAAAAAAAACAAAGACTCCAGACATACAAGAAGTGGGAGTGAGTAAATAAACAAGATTCCAGACATACTTGCAGTGGGAGTAAGTAATTAAGCTAGACTCCGGGCATACTTGCAGTGGGAATGAGTGATTAAACGAGACATGCTTGCAGTGGGAGTGAGTAAATAAACAAGACTCCATACATATTTGCAGTGGGAGAGAGAGAGTAAATTAACAAGACTCCAGACATACATTCTGTGTGAGAGAGAAAATAAATATGATTCCTGACATACTTGCATTACGAGCGAGTAAATAAACAATATTCCAGACATACTTGCAGTTCGAGTAAGTAATTGAACATGATTCCGGCACACTTGCAGTGGGATTGAGTGAGTAAATAAACAAGAATACAGACATACTTGCAGTGGGTGCGAATAAATAAACAAGACTCCAGACATACGTGCAGTGGGAGTCATAATAAATGTACACTCCGATCATAATTGCATTAGCAGTGATTAAATAAACAAAGCTTTAAACATATTTGCATTGGGAGTGAATAATTAAACTAGACTCCACAAATTCTTGTAGTAGGGGTGAGTAAATAAACTAGACAATATACATATTTGTAGTGGATGTGAGTAAATAAACAAGAATCTAGATATACACGTAGGGGGAGTGAGTAAATAAACAATATATAATACATTCTTGCAGTGGGAGGAAGTAAATAAAAATGACTCCAGGCATACTTACAGTGGGAGTGTAAATAAACAATACTTCAGACATATTTGCAGTGGTAGTGAGTAAATAATAAAAGACTCCAAACATACTTGAATTGGGGGTGAGTAAATAAACAATACTCCGAACATTCTTGCATAAGGTGTGAGTGAATAATCAAGACTACATACATACTTGCAGTGGGAGTGAGCAAATATACAATACTCCAAACATACTTACTGTGGGAGTGAGTAAATAACCGAGGCTCAAGACATTCTTGCAGTGTGTTTGTGTAAATTAACATAACACCAGACATACTTGCAGTGGGAGTAATTAAAAAACAAGACACTAGATATACTTCCAGTATAATTGAGAAAATGAACAAGACTCCAGTCTTACTTGCAGTGATAGTGAGTGATTTAATAAACAAGTTTGCCTACTTACTTGCAGTGGGAGTGAGTGAGTTGATAAACAAATCTCCATACATACCTGCAGTGGGTGTTAGTAAATAACCAACACTTCGGACATACTTGCGGTGGGAGTGAGTAAATAATTAATATCCATGTAAAACATGCCGTGGGAGTGATTAAATAAAAACGACAACAGTATACTTGCAGTGGAAGTGTGTTTATAAATAAGAATTAAGACATACTTGCGATGGGAGTAAGTAAATAACCAAGACAATAGACATACGTGCAGTGGAATTGAGTAAATAAACAAGAATACAGACATACTTGCAATGGGAGTGAGTAAATAAACAAGACTCCATACATACATGCAGTGGGGGGAATTAATTAAACAAGAATCCAGACAAACTTGCAATGCGAGTGAGTAAATAAACAAGACTCCATATATACATGCAGTAGGAGGAATTAAATAAACAAGACTCCAGACGTACTTGCAGTGGGAGTGAGTAAATAAACAAGATCCAGTCAAACATGCAGTGGGAGTGAGAAAATAAACAAGAATGAAGACATAGTTGTGTACAGAGTGGGTGAATAAATCAACAACACCACATACATATTTGCAGTAGGACTGAGTAAATATACAAGACTCAATTTATGCTTGCAGTGGGAGTGAGTGAGATAATTAACAAGAAGCAGACATACATGCAGTTGGAGCGATTAAGTAGATAAACTATACTCCAGACATAACTATAGGGGGAGTGAGTTAATATACAAGACAACAGACATACTGCAGTGGGAGTGGGTAAATAAATAAAATTCCAGACATACTTGCGTTAGGAGTGAGTTATTAAACAAGAATCAATTTGTACTTGCAGTGGGAGTGAGTGAGTTAATAAACAAGATGCAGACATACTTGTGGTGGTAGTGAGTAAATAAACAAGACTCCAGACATACTTGCAAAGGGAGTGAGTTATTAAACAAGAATAAATTTGTACTTGCAGTGGGAGTGAGTGAGTTAATAAACAAGATGCAGACATACTTGTGGTGGTAGTGAGTAAATAAACAAGACTCCAGGCATACTTGCAAAGGGAGTGAGTTATTAAACAAGAATAAATTAGTACTTGCAGTGGGAGTGAGTGAGTTAATAAACAAGATGCAGACATACTTGTGGTGGCAGTGAGTAAATAAACAAGACTCCAGGCATACTTGCAAAGGGAGTGATTAAATAAACAAGACTTCGGACATATATGCAGTGGTAGTGAGTAAATAATAAAAGACTCCAGACATGCTTTCAATGGGAGTGAGTAAATAAACACGACTCCAGACGTGCTTGCAGTGTGAGTAAGTAATTAAACATGACTCAGACACACTTGCAGTGGGAGCGAGTGAGTAAATAAAGAAGAGTACAGACATACTTGCAGTGGGAGTGAGAAAATAAAGACGTCTCCAGATTTACTTGCTGTGGGAGTGATTAAAAAAAGTATATTCCAGACATACTTGCAGTTGGAGTGATTAAATAAACAATGCTCCAAAAATACTTGCAATGGGAGTGAATAATTTAACAAGACTCCATGCATCCTTGTAGTAGGAGTGAGTAACTAACAAGACAATAAATATACTTGCTGTGGACGTGAGTAAATATACAAGAATCCAGACATACTTGTAGGGGGAGTGAGTAAATAAACAAGGCGCAATACATACATGCAATGTGAGGAAGTAAATAAAAATACTCCATACATACTTGTAGTGGGAGTGTGTAAATAAACAAGACTTCAGATATATTTTCAGTGGTATTGAGTAAATAATAAAAGACTCCAGACATACTTGCAATGGAAGTGAGTAAATAAACAAGATTCCAGACATTCTTCCATTGTGAGTGAGTAATTAAACAAGTCTACAGACATACTTGCAGTGGGAGTGAGTAAATAATCAAGACTCCAGACATAATTGCAGCGGGAGTGAGTGAGTCAATAAACTAGACTCCAGACATTCTTGCAGTTGGATTGAGTAAATAAACAAGATCCAGACATAAATGCAGTAGGAGTCAGTAAATAAACAAGACTACAGTCATATTTGCAGTAGAAGTGAGTAAATAAATAAAACTTCAGACATACTTGCATAAGTAGTGAGTCAGCAAATAAATAAGTCTCCATACGTACACGAAGTGGGAGTGAGTAAATAAACGAGATTCCAGACATTCTTGAATTGTGAGTGAGTGAGTTAATTAACAATATGGAGACATTCTTGAATTGGAAGTGAGTGAGTTTGATTAACAATATGCAGACATACTTGCTGTGGGGGTGAGTAAATAATAGGAGTCTCAAGACATGCTAGCTTAATTATTTTGTGTAGATCTGTAACTGTAAATTCCTCCCAATACGGATTTTAAAATCCCAAAATGCGTCAATACCAAAATGACATACACCAAAGATTTAATGTATGCCAGGTTAAATTGCAGCTTCTAGTGTCTTAAGGAGTATCAAAACCGTGTTTGTTTGTTCTTAAATGTATATCCTTACTTCAAGATTTCAGCCACGATTTCGGCACTTTCTTGTAGCTATCACCTTAGCACTTATATATATGTAGCTGACAACTAATTATTCGCGGACCACAGAATCTTGATTGATTACACGACAGTATCCGCGGCGTCGTAGAATGGTTCCAATAGTCATCTCCGTCTTTTCGCGACGCCCCTCAGTGGTCACACAAAAAGGAGAAAAATATAAACTAAACTTGCAATAAACCCACGACCACCCCAACGCTTTGCAGTCTAGCCACCCGCTACTTCTGGTGCATGCAACTGTAAATAATCCTAATTATTCTTCAATGCATATTTTACTAAAAAAAACCACGATGGTCACACTTACAAGTTTAATGTTTTATATTTAATTATGATCAGCATTTAATATCTCTCTTTAGGGAAGCACAGGTTAGCTCTGCCCCACTATAGCCTTATTTCCCGGACTCATGTTTAAACAAATTGAAACACATATCTCACATATTATGCTTTTTCGCGGCAGCCTAATTTATGCATTCCCGTTTTCCCCTACTCTCCTCCCATACTGCAGCCAATTTCTTGCTTCTATTACAAAAATCGAATTAGAATTTAGGTTTGAGAGTCTGAACAAATGCAAATTTTAATAGCGATCCCTAAACTATTTGAGCACTCTAAGAATTATGATATTGAAAAAGTATTTCACCAAAAATAATGTACGTCCTAATTATTCAGCAAGTTGTATTATAACGTAATTGTAGAAGTAAACATTCAAATGTTTTGGAGGTATTCGAATGAAAATTTTTGGTAGAGCTTCCTGTTTGTTTAATATATGTATGTATGTATATATAATATTTATATATGCACATAAATAGTATATATATATAACTTTTTTACTGTAGTCCTAGATACTTTTTTCTTGTTTAAGAGAGACGTGTCACATGCCATAGCATTATGGTTTTTATCATAGTTGTGTTGTTATAAATGTTTTAATTTAACTTACCGTGATAGCAGATCTCTGGACTTTGTGTGGAGAAACCCGGCAAGCCCTCCTGGCATCTTGCTCTCATATTTGCAGCAGCCAGAATGAATCATTACAACTAAAAGGCAAGGGTTTACTAGTACAAAAATCTTCACCTCCGCCAAAAGTATATACAAATATTCTTTTACAAATGCTGTAAGTCATCAAGATGCCGACGCCATTTTAGAATATCCAGCAACCGATACGACGCCTCGTCGATTTCTTGCTGCTGTTTACACAATTTAGTAAAGTTTTCGATGTCAGCTGCTATTAGGTCCTGTACACACGAACTATAATTCTGGCATCAATTATTTCCCCAATGAACCTCTCCAGCTATGGTGAATTTTTAATGATAGAATTTGTTCAAAAAATTCCGATTTCAAATACACACGATTACTAATTGCATCCAATATTGGAAGCCATGCGATTTCTCATAAAATAACGTAAAATAAAAACAGAATATTGGGGTGAAAAAATTTGTATTCTTTATTTTTTTTTAGATGCAAAGCAAAATTGCGAATTTTCGCCCTTTTAGAAACAGTGATAGTGCTTTTAGGACACTGCACATTATGTGAAGCCATAATATGAGCTGAAAAATAAACCAAAATTACATTTGAGAATATAATCTTCTGGTAATGTTGATACAATTTTGGTAATTTGTTATGTTAGCACTGCTTAAGTCCAAAAGCCTTTCATATTCATTTCAATTGGAGCTATATGTTTTCCTTATAGAACATTTTTCAGAGAAAAACTATAGATTTGATTTCTAGAAACAAAAAATTTTTAATTTAGACATTATTTTCCGTGTAATTTTAATGTTAGCGCTTCCGAGATTCTCTTTTGTATAATTAACTCCAATATTCTGTAATGTGTAACACATATTATTTAATGGCGGGCCCAACTAAACAGTATCTTGCGAACTCTGTTGGTCGGTACTTGAAAAGTAAAGTTCTTTTGTAGAGCTACTAATATATAGGCGACTCGAAATGTCTCCTCCGAGAACTAAACCCTACATAAATTGCATTATTACCCTCTAGTGCCACGCACGCAAACTGAATGCAGTGCCCTCTACTGAGCAGTATTCGTCACTACCCTTCCATTTCGGGTAGTGATCCCAACAATAATTTTTTCTACACGAATGGTACGTATTAGAAAAATTACCAAACATTGAGTCTATTAACTCACCACATTTAAATCTTGTTAATAATTAACTATTTACTAGATTGTGGTTAACAACAATCATTTCAGGCTTCATTTCGCCTAACTTCGTTTAGCCTAATTGCGAATAGCCTAACTGCTTTTATTCTAATTTCATATGGCTTAACTTCATTTATCCTAATTTCGTTTAGTCTAACTGCGTTTAACCTAACTTTGTTTGCCCTAAAATGTCAATTTTTCAATATTCTTGATGGAAACTGCATTTGTCCTAACGGCGTTTGGCCTAATTTCATTTCGCCTAACTTCGATTAGCCAAACTGCGTTTGTCCTAAAATCTGAAACTTGCATTTCGCCTAAGTGCGTTTGTCCTAACTTTATTTGGCCCAATTGCGAATATCCTAACTGCGTTTATCCTAATTTCGTTTGGCCTAACTTCGTTTACCCTAATTTCGTTTAGCCTAACTTTAGGACAAAAGAAATTAGGGTAAACGTAAGGCCACCGGCAAATCATGTAGACTATATCATTTATCTGCTTCAAGATCCTGTACTAGCCTTCCCAAGATTTCTGTAGCTTCCGGCAAAATCCCTTCTTCCTTTGAGGATTGTACAACCACACCAGCTGTCCTTTTTGAAAAGTCTCCTCAGATTATATTCGGTCATATCGTGATTCCATTCTGTTACTGTTAATATTAAGGTACCTCTGGAAAACTCATGAATATCGGTTAACTTCTAACGTAATGTAATATGATATTCTGGAGTGGTTGCTTCTTCCTCCACTGGACGTCCGAACAGCAGGTCACCAGGTAGGCGGAGCTCTCTCCCAAACAGCATCCTTGAAGGTGTTTTCCTTGTGGACTCGTGGACCGCCGAGAGATATGCGAGGAGAAATAGGGGAACCTTAGAGTCCTAATCCCTCCGATTGTCTTCTACGAAGATATCCAGATGCTGTTCCAGGGTACGATTTATCCTTTCAACCATCCCATCGGACTCCATTCCTAAAATCCCCGTTACTTCTTGGAAAAGAGTTGATTCAAAATTTCGTCCTTGGTCGGAATGGATCTCCAGTGGCCTCAAAGCCTGGAGAAAAATTCTCGACAAGAGCATCAGCTACTGTGCCTGCCTCTTGGTTTGGCACTGATATGACCTCGGGCCATTTTGTGAATTAGTCTCGTGCTACCAGAAGGTATCTACTTCCCCTCTCAGTGATGGTTATGGGTCCGAGAATGTTAACTGCCATTTTCTCGAATGGGGCCCCAAAATTGTACTTCTGGAGGGGACCACATCCCTTAACACTCGGACTCTTCCTTGCAGTACATTCATCTCACAGACGGCATCACTTCTCAACATCCTGCCGACAATGTAGCCAATAGAATCTTATTTGGACTCTGCCAAGTGTCTTATTTACCCCGAAGAGACCACCTGCTGCTGTGTTGTGTAGTTCTCTTAGCACTTCTGGGATTCGGCACTTTGGTAGCACCTATTATAAATGACTGTCTCCCATCGTTACTTTCCCAATTCCTGTAAAGCACACCATTCTTTATAACAAGGGAATTCCACTGTGCCCAGTATGCCTTGACTGTCACGCCTAGGCTACATATCTCCTCCCATCTCGGTCGACACCCGCTTTTCTTCCACTCCAATACTGGACACAAGGTGGGGTCACTTAGCTGATCATTTCTTATGTCCTTTTCCTCCCATGTAGATGACCGATCACTAGATACAGGGCATTGAATTATTGTCCTCCTTGCTTTCCACGATACATCATCATTTTCCTCCTGGCGTTCACAATGACGACAGAATGGTTCACATGTTCTCCTGGAGAGTGCATCTGCATTGTATGAAGGTGCCCATACCTGTGTTGTATTTCAAAGTCATATTCTTGCAGGTGCTGTATCCACCGATCTATTTGACCTTCGGGGTTCTTGAAATTTAGCAGCCAGCATAATGAAGCGTGCTCAGTTCTTAGGATGAAGTGTCTGCCATAAATATATGGATGAAAATGTGCAATCGCCTTCACCTCTGCCAACAGTTCCCTGCGTGTCACATAATAGTTTCTCTCAGGCTTGTGTAGCACCTTGCTGAAGTATTCCAATGACCGCTTATTTTCATCCTGGATCTGAGATAACACAGCCCCGATTCCAACATCGCTAGAATCAGTATCCAGAATGAATTCACCCTCTCTAACCGGAAACCCCAGTACTGTGAGATATATCAGAATTTATTTTAGTCTATTGAAAACGATTTCGCACTCTGGGGTCCAATAAAGTTTATTTTTGCCTCAGTCAATTCATGCAGAGGTTTGGCGATTGAGGCGAACCCGGGTACAAATCGACGGTAGTAAGCACATAGTCCCAGGAAACTTCAAATTTAAGTTTTATCCTTTGGTAGAGGCCAATCTCTTATTGCTCTGGTCTTCTCAGGATCTGTTTCAATCCTATGGGCTGAAACAACATGGACCAAGAAATTAATTTTCTTTTCGAAAAGGAGGCAATTCTTGGGAACCAATTTCAGATTGGCCGCAGTCACTTTCTGAAATAGAGAATCTAAGCATGCCAGGTGCTCTTCAAATGTTCTTCCTGTTACCACAATGTCGTCTAGGTATACCTGACAAATATCTATGGGCAGAACTTTCTCCATTAGTCGTTCGAAGGTGGCAGGCGCATTGCATATCATTAAGGGCATAACCTTGAATTGCCAGGTTCCTTTCCCTTGGACACAAAATGCAGTATTTTCCTTGTCTTCCCAGGCCACCTCGCAATGCCAATACCCGCTCTTCATGTCTAGAGTAGAAAACCACTGTGAACCTGCTACGCTATTCTGGGTGTCATCTATCCTAAGGAGTGGGTAAGAATCTTTCTTGGTCACAATATTAAGTTAGCAGTAATCAACACAAAATATAATAGAGCCATCTTTCTTTTTAACAAGCACGATGGGAGAAGACGATGGTCTGACTGATGACTCTATCACATCTAAATCCCTCATCTCTTTCAGAATACCGTCAACGACCTCATATGAAGCTAGCGGTAGTAGCCTTGGTGGCTGCTTTATCCGTCTGGCATCCCCTGTATCGATGTGGTGACATGCAACATTAGTGCTGCTAAGGTCATTGGGCTTGCATGAGAAAGCACCTCGATTTCTCTGTAACAATTCTGAAGCTGGCCTCTCCTGTCGCCAGTTGAGGTTTTCTTTTGTTCTTGTAAGCAGTTCCCTCAGAGCATCTGGAAGAGGGCATTCAGTAGGCTCTGACAGTGAAGTTTATGGAACATTTGGAAGTACCCGTGAGACCTGCTTGCAAAACCCTATTGCGGCCCCCTCTTCAAGGCGGATAGCAGATTCAGACAAATTAATCATCGTAAGAGGCAAATTGTCCGATTTTGAATAAATCAATGTCCTGGCTACAATGACACCATCGGGTAAAATGCCACCTTCCTGGGCTGGTTCGATTATGCCCAATCGCCTGACAAATTTTCCCTGGCATCTGCCTGGAATAACAACTTCGTTAGAAGCAAGGAGAACAGTTGACTGATTACACACTACTGGGCAGCTCATTGGCGAAGATAAATCTCGTCGTGTTGACACTACCAACTCGGTATTACCTACATGTAACACACCCAGTCGAGTATCAATACAGCATCCCAGCTTATGTAATACATCAAGACCCAAAATGCATTCGTCCTCTATTTTTGTTATGTATATATCATGCTCTATCTCATGGTTACCGAGCTGTAAGAGTACCCTTCTCTTGCTTTTGACTGGTGTAGTCTCGCACGTTACTGTAGTTAAATAGCAGTGATCCATGCTCTTATCGGATGATCGCTGGAGGGAAAGCCCAAGAATGTCGGGTCTTACCACTGTTATAGTCGCTCCTGTGTAAACGACCGTCTGGCAAGAAAAATCATCTAGGCTCCCTCCAACAATATGGCATTGAAGTCTCGTTTCATTGAGTGCACTTGCAAAATCATTGGGGCCTTCCTTCCAGCAATCACCGATCCTTGCCCCTCAAGACCGGTGTTTACAAGTTTCCTGAAAACATTGTGCTCTCCCCTACACCTTGGTACCTGCTCCCTGGCTGTTGCTGCTGCTGCTTCTGCTGACAATGTTGCTGCTGCTGAGGACAGTTTGCTCTCAGGTGCCCCGGCTGTCCCCACAGCTAACATTCCGGCCGTTTGGATGGGGAACGGCGAGTCCCCGTAGTGCAAACCCTGGAGGCGATGTCCCTCATGGTCTTCTGCAAGTCCTTCATCATCCCCGTGACGCTGTCGTCCTCTCCTTTATCAAACATCAATGCCCGCACTGGACGTTATGGTACTGATGACTGCCATGCTGACTCCACTTCCAGTGCTCGGGCCAAGACATCCTACATGGTGTGAGGCGCAGCTAACCGCATATCTTGCTTCACCTCTGTGTCAGCGATGGCGTCGATGAAGAAGCCGACGGCAATGCAGTCTCGTGCCTCTTCCGAGCAAACCTCCAGAGACAGGTGTGACAACCTCACGATGTCCTGCCACAGCTCCTGCAGTGGTTCGCCGGGTCGCTGGATGCGGCTTCGCAGTTGGGCATGGTAGGCGTGTCGCAGGTACCGGTCGCCGAATCGCATCTCCAAAGCCGACACCAATGTGTCGTTCTGGCAGTGACTGCAGTATGCTCTATGCTGGTCCCCTCAGTACAGCTGCCAGGTATTATACGCCCGCTGCTCTTCATTCCAGCCATTCAGCGTGGCCACGATCTCGAACTGGTGCCAGTACTCGTACCAAGGTATCTGTCCATCGTAGGGGGCGGACTCAATTTTGATGCCTTTGCCCACCCCTGGCTGGGGCGTTCCCACACTGCAGTACTGCTGCGCCTCTCCTGCGATAGCTCCACTGGCGGTGATCTCTACCTTCTTCTCGCTGCCCTCACTCGTCGTCTCGGTGGTCACCAATTTCGGCTCCTCTTCCGCCCCTGCATGTCGTCTTCCCTGCTGCTGCGAGAACTCCTGCCATTCCTTCTTAAGGGTGCTCACCTCCTGTTTCATTTCTTGCTCAACACTGACCATCCTTTCATTCACACTGTCCCTCACGCTATCAATTTTCTTGTCCACACAGTCTATGTTATTGTTCACCAACTCGCTCACACCTTCTATCTTTATGTCTGCAATTCTCATTCACACTGTCTATTTTTCTATCTACATTTTCGTTTACACTGACTCTAACACTAATAAATTGGCTATTTACAGATTTACTGACACTAATCATTCGGCTATTTTCAGATTCACTAACATTATCTACAACACTATTTATTCTACTATTTAAAGTATATATTTTACTATTTAACGGGTCAGTGAAACTTTCTATTAAAGAGCGAAGTGATTCCATGTCTGCTGACATTTTTCTAGTTACCATTCAAGAAATTCAAAACATTTCCTCGCTCTACTGCTGAAATATAGTGGTATTTACAAATATTAATTACAATTATTTAATTATTCTATTTTTATAAAACGCCTCCATCCCACTTCTGACACCAGGGTTACATTTTCTCTCTTTAGAAATTAAGTGGACTAAACAAAGTTCGTTAAGGGATGGAGATCTTAATCAAATAGAATAATGAATTATAATTTTCTAACTTTATTTACAATAACTACGGCAAAATTCTCTGAACGCAAACTCTCACAATAAATTGAAATAACTTACTGTTCACAATTGACATAAACTAATAAAATGTATAATTACGACAAGGAAATCAATTAAATTAAACAATTAAAGATCAGTCCCAATAGACAGTGTATCATCCTAGTCAATTATTTTATAATGTATGCGTCCATGTTTGACAGTTCGAATATTTACAATAAAATCTGTATTACATTTCCATTCAGTCCCACCTCAGTTAAGTCCATTTCCTGCCACTCGCAAAGTTCTACAGTCCTCCAAGTGCCCTCACGCACAGAAGGCTTCACTCGTCGGTTTCACATCCTCTCGTCCATTCAAGCCACGAACACCTCACTCGCCATCGTCCCGCAATCTCCAGTCGTTGTCCACCCTACACTTAGCTCGCGCAGACTCGGCAGGCGGCCTCCGTCAAAGACTGCCGGCTACTGGGTTGCGGCAGTATATATAGGTCTTTGGCCACAACCTAGAATCTTCCCCAACTCGCGTGATACGTCGCGGAGGGCTGAGGCGCCAGCCAGTCTCGCCAGAACATTCTTGCATCGTCGGTAAACGTATCGGAATCTCTAGCAGGCGAGAGGAGGTCTGTGACGCCAGCAAGTCCCGCCGTTGTCGGCATTCACGGGATTCCCAGAAGGGATTCAACAGGCGCGAGCGCATCGTTTCAGGAAAAGGGGAGGGCGAGGTGCGTCTCCGATTACGGCACGGGGAAATTGAGTCAGCGCCAGCTGCAGCACGTAAAACACTGGTGTCGGATGGCATTGACTATATTTTGTAAGTAAAATTTATAAATTGGTTGAGTATTTCGTTACATAATATCGTATCAGTCATTAATATCAATCTGCGTGCTCGTTAGTCACATGAAAACATATTACATTTATATTAAGTTATCATGATTGTAAATAAAATTTATACGAAACCAATTAAATTAAAACAAGTCATTGTTAAAAAAAACAAAGCAAGGCGCACCTGCAAGAGTTGTACTAAGTTTATATTTTAAATAATATATATATATATATTTTTTCAGATATTGTTACTTATGTTTTTAGATATTGATATTTCTTCTAGCCAAAAGTTCGTTGATGGAGTTCACAATGTCCGAAGATTGGCGATGACCACAAGTGCGCATGAATTTTACACAAAATAAACTGGAATTGATTTCTTTCCTGAATTATGTTCTGAAGTGAAGGCACAAGTTACGATATCAAAATCGATATTAATTGTGACTAGTCACAGATACATTCATGTTCAGATTATATAACACAATAAATTTCAAAACTATGTGATTCGTAGTATCCTTGATAAAAAATTTAATGCCAGCTGATAATAGTAATACTAGTAATAATATTACTAACACAGCAATAATATAATTATATGATTGACAAAAAGTGCTGCGATCTATATAATCCAGATGTAAACACAAATTAAAAAATATAAATTATTTACAGGTGGTGCTGCTACCTATAGTTAAACACATTCAACAGAGTCAAAAACCAATTAAAGGTTCAAATAATAAATTATTTTAACAATATTAGTTGTAAACTGAATTTAACATTTGACATATGACATATGAACAATTCGTACTTTTCATAAATAGCACTAATTAAACATTAAAATTTGAGGAAATTCCACTACAAAATTTAAGTTGGAAAATTGGAAAGATATAAGTGACTGCTGCTAAGTATAAGTTTAGGACTTTAGCTGAAAATGGCAGAGACACAAAATGCAAGAAGCTCAGAAAAGAACACGGGCAGATAAGAATGAAGTTAATTATCAAGGACCTAAGTAATAATAAAATAAGCCTTCTCAAAAACTAATAAAAAATATTAAAAATTAAATTTCCAAAATAGATTAAAAATAGGTTATATTAATGACAACATATTAGAAAATAGTTGAGCTGCTGTGTCAGTTCATCATACATCATTTGTTTATATGTTACTGGAGGTGGCCATATTTATTTCCTCGTACATAATTTGTTTATATATTACTGGAGGCAGTCATATGGTGTTTTCTCGTTCGTCATTTGTTTATGTGTTACTGGAGGTGGCCATGTTTGTTTTTTCTTTGGTCAATTGTTTAAATATGTTACTGGAGGCTGCCATGTTGGGAGACAGGCATTGTTAGGCGCAGTCGTCTATGTTTGTTTTATTATTGTCATTCGTTTTATAGTTTGCGTCTCATCTTTGTGGGACTACAATATTAGATTTCATATGTATTCATCACCTGTGTACCACTAGGTGGCAACCCTTGTTTATGTGTTTAAAGTATACGCTGTTCTGTCGGCCTCCACCAAGGATTTACGTTGGCTAATTAGGGTTTAGTCGGCAAGCCTCCAACACCTTCGTTCTAGCAATGACTCTCTTTAGTTCGACTCCCTCCATGTTAGATTATACTTTTTCAACACATAGGTAGTATCGATTATGCCACCTGCTATCGGCCTGTGCCGAATGGTGACATTCACCATTCCTGCAAAGTACTTAAATTGTAATATTATTTTTTTAAATTCTTAAGTGCGAGTATTATTATTTAAAATATTTCTATTTAAAATATTTCTGAATATAAGAATCGGGAAGGTTTATATCAATAAAACACAGTATATCGTTTTACATAAAATGTATCGTACACATAATCAAATATACGGGTTTATTAACCATTTTCGATGTTCATCACTCGATGCCCGCCTCGCGATCCAGGAATTGAAGCGGGTTGGGAAACGCCAACACTTGCATTACTCCCTTCCACTATGTAGTTTCAGCACCTCCTCGAACCTTGAAGCTAGCGATGCTCGAACACAACTACAAAGTTATGGTTTGCAAACAATCAGTTGCGCTCACGATTGTATTTTTATGGTCTTTTCTCGGCAATTGTAAGATACAAGCAGACCATGAAGTATCAGGCATAATGCATACATATTGGCAGGAATATTTCCGTGTGCACTGAATTCGATCCTGCAGTCGATCACGTTGGAGGAAATAAGCTCGTCCTGTTTACTCAAATCGAATACCATGAGAAGGGCCCATAACATGCAGTTCGGAATTGAGCGTACATTTGATATGCGAGCAGGTACTGTTCATTTACAAAGTCCGTGTTCATGTCAACTTACGGGACGTTTTCACTATTCAAAAATATTTTGATATTTTCTATTTGACATGCGTTGAACTGCAAATGGTTCACTCTTACATTGTGCTGGCTTCCGGTCTGTAGCCCATCAATGTACCATGGTTTCCTTGAAGCTAAGCTGGACTTCACCATCCAGTTGATGCGCTGGCTTGCTGACAATCCGGGTATGTCTCGAAACTCCACGACCTGAAAGCCACATCGATGTTTTACCATCTTCCAAATTCTGCAACATTAAGTTCCACTGCCTCCAGGATTTCTCCCAAACCCACGATGGTGTCCACATGCGTATTGGCAAGCATTATCACCAGCTTCTGCTTGGAATTGAAGATGATACGTTTGAAGTCTTCGGCAAACCCCAATAGCATCGAGAGCGGAACACATATATTTAACCTGCCTTCGGCATAAATGGGAACCCTGTAGTCATCTTCGATTACCCGGCCTGCCATCTTTGCTGCAGATAGATAATTAGACTCTTGATTTGGATTAAAAATCTTCTAAATATTTATTAGTTGCTTTAACATATCGCTTACAACATTGCGATATTCATCCTCTAATTCCTTTTTCTAATATAAAAATGATATCATAATCATGTAATAAATCTAATGGCTGTTCAGTAATTTTTAACATTGTATCCTATGATATCACGCTGGATATAAACCATACGCAATTATACGTGTGTCTCTAAAGTTTTCAAATATATCTGTCAACAATAATACATCAATTTTTTAAAATAGAAATCGTGACAATCACAAAGATTTTTCATATTAAATTGGTTCCATACACATTTTGCATGCTCATAATCATCATCACTTATGCTAGTTTCATTAAATTTATTCTAAAATTCACTCCTTGGTGGAAGTTCAGTTTCGTTAAATTTTTTAAAACTATCCATATCATCATATGGATAAACTCCTCGTCTAGTAACTAAATCTATTTTATCTTCTGGAAAATGTTATTCTGTATGCTTCATTTGTTCTTTAGTTAAATGTGATGATAATTTATCTTAACTGCTGGCCATAAATTTAAATGTGTCTATAAACCTCATCTTTAAATTTTTTGTTTATTTCCGAAAACTAATAAACTTTTCTTCATTGTTTGTAAGTAAATCTATCTTTTTTGTCATCATAGCCTAGCTCTTTAATAAATAAATGAGTATCATAACCAGCTAAGTTACGAAAATAAATTGGAACGAAATTGGGTAATTTCTATTCTAGGTTACAATTATTACATACAGGGTTAGTGAATTTTCCAGCTACATGATCATGGTGGCGTAGATTTTTCATTTATCTTCGTATATTCGCATTCGCATACAGCACATTTTCTATATGTATTATATATTGACTGTTCTTCTTTTGCTAATTGATGCATTGCTTCAATTTTCGAGTATATATCTCCAATCTATTCTACTAATTTTTTCATTCCTTCTATAAATTTTTTATGAGCAAGTAGACCAACATATACAACTGGTAATTTATATTCACAATAACTAGATACAATATAATAACAAATACCAGAAGCATCGTGTAGCTGATATTTCATTTTATATGATTCATCATTTATTTTAAATCAATTGTATTTATTCGTACATTAGTAAGTTTATATATTTATTTAAGTATAGCCTTATAAAAGCCATTATCAATATCATCCTCTATTAAAACTGGATATTTTTGGAAGAGTTAACATTTTTTTATTTCCGTTGGATTTGGTTTAGTTGTTAATATTTTCTTTAGAACTGATTCGAAATCTGCGTATATTGCAAAAGGAACTTTCATTGTATGTTTGTAGTTTTTGAAAATATTTGCTCTCTTTCCGAATGTAAATTGATTTTTGCTGGTTCATTTTTAGAGGAGTATTCTGCATGTTTATTTCATTTTTCTTGAGAGTAAAACATTGAAGACATATCACTAATATAAGTTTTACTTTTATGTTTACTTATTTATTCTGAAAGCAATTTAGATAAAATCTTTTCCAGCAGTAATGCGAGTTTGTATCATTTTTGAAATAGAGTAAAATTATATGCTTTTCCTTTTTGTGTTTTGTAACTTTTAGTGGATTTACATTGAACTTCTCATCATCAAAAGAGTATACATTTATGGATATATCAATCTGATTTTCTATTTTTGGTATATCGTCAATTTTAATAGGATATTCATATTTATCTGTTATATTATCAATGTTAAGACACATATTTTTATATTTCGTAACTCTTTAGGATCTTTTTCAACCGGAAACAATGCAGATTTTATTGCACAAAGAAAACATTTTTGATAATTTTTTTTACATATTAATGGATGCTTTATTATTCTTAATCTCTTCTGGTAAAACAATATAAGACGCTCCAGTTAATGGGTTATACATGTTTAAAGCTAACTTGCATCCCAAGTCTATCACATATAATTTTAGATACTTGTTGTTTTACTGAAGTTAAAAAATTCCTGGGCAATACTAAATTAAGGTTATTTTCAATGTTATATATTGATAACATACATTTAAAAGCTTTTTCAACCACGTGAGTTTTATTGGTTGTTTCTATTTCTTCTGTTTAAATATACATTAGTAGAAAAGTGGAATATTTCTTTTAATTATTTTTTTGCCTTTTCTATATACTATTTTGCCTTTTGGAAAAGTTAAATTTGCAAAATTTCTTTTTCTTTGTTCATTTTGTTTTATTTTTAAATCTCTACCAATTACTCTCAACTCCCGCAATCTCTATTTCTCTCAGCTCACTTATTGAAATGAGCGACGTCGTTTAAATTTAATAAAATTTATAAGGTCGGCGAATAATTATCATGTTGAATTTCATTTCGAAAATCTATTGCTGTATTGTGTGATTTAGTATTTTTTCTGCTTTTTGAGATTTACCTTACAGACATATTTTCCACATTCGCGTAGTACTTTCTCTTTATTTAACTCGTAGCAACTTCTAGAATAATCATTGCAACATTTTTTACATGTGTTAATGTGCTTAGCTTTTGTGTGTTTACGTGATGAAAACCTACTTATTTTTAATACATCACCATATTTTTTACAATGCTTGCACATGGTATTATTTTCAATTTCATAAGGTTACATTTTTATTTATAAAGAGAGAAATTTATTAAGATAAAGAAAAAATAATACCAGTCAGAAACTGCTAAAAATTTGATATTAATCAGATTCGTTGATAAATTTAGTAATATTTTGTCTATTTTCAAGTGGCGCCAAATCACTGCTACGCAAATAAAATTGACACACATAAAATTGACACAAACAAAATGTTTATATTCGAAGCTCTACTAACGTTTTAAACACTTCTTCTATTTGCTCAAATTCGTTACCTATTTCTCGGAGTTCATTCTCGTCTCTACTGCTTTCTAAGAGCAATAATTGTAAGTTTTGTAGATTTCGGTTAAATTTGGAAACTAATTTTTTGAGATTGTCAGATGCATTATTTAAAGTATAGGAAGGAGTATTTGAAACATCACCCTCTTTTAAAATGTTAGTCACGCTGTAAGGTAACACAGGCGACTTCATTGTTTATTTATAAAGAAATAAATTAATTATGAAGAATAAGAAAATTTTACTAATGCTTAAAATTCAATTTTTTTTTATCAATTCAGTATACATGTTAAGCGGATCCAAACGCAGCGCAACAATTGGTCAAAAATCGAGTAAATTTCTCATTTTCAAGCAACTTTTTCAAATCTTCTGGATGCGTCATTTATCTCTTCAATTCTATTCTCAAAATCAAGCAAATAAAAGCCAAAATAAAGCTAATTTAATCAAAATCTGGAATCTAAATCAAACAAACATTTTTTTTAACTTGCTGAGCAGGGTCCTTTTACAGTCAAATAAGATAATTTTTATTTAAATCTGCAAGCCAAATCAACCAGCAAAAAAAAAAAAAAAAATTATAAAATTTGGTGAAATTCTTTAGAGGTCTAAATCATGCATAAATTTTCCATTTCGATTTATTTTAAGTCTTTATATTCTTTAAAAACTTATTTATAATTTATTAGTTTCAAACTATTTCTATCAAATATTTTTCCATATCGATCTGGTAATGTAATTTTATACTTACCATCTAGAATACAATTAGTTTTTTTTTACCAAAATTAGATTCATAAATTTGAAAATCTGTAGCAGCATAACATTTATTTTGTTCGAGATCTTGTAGTTTAGTACATTAAAAAGAATTTTTCAACTTGTTGAGAAGCGATTCTATTTTGATTTATAAAAAAAAATTTAGTAAGAAGGGAAAAAAATTGCTGCTGAAATTTTATCAAAATATGATGATTTACATTGCAAATTTTGATTAAAAAATACCCTGCACACGGGACTTGAAACATGTTGAAATTGTTTGGTTTGGCCTTAAATTTGCTTGATTTTGAGCTGCAATTTGAAAGATTCTCCTGGAAATGAGAAATTGACTAGATGTTGGCTTTAATTTGCATGAATTTTATCTAATTTAGTGCGCTGCGCTAATATCCGCATTACATATCTACTCATATGTGTACTTAGGATAAGTATAGTTTTATCTGGACTATGGTAGGTTAGATTATGTTAGGATATTTGTGATTTTTCCTAGTCTTTGGTACGCTAAGGTAGGTTAGGTTATTTCTGATTTTTCTGGCCTTTTGTAGGTTACGGTATATTAGGTTTTTTCGGGCTTTATTAGACTATTTTATGATAGTTTGACACATTGTAAAAATGTTTGTGTTAAGGGTTCGCCACTATCGCCAAGCCTGTGCATAAATTGACTGAGGCAAAACTAAAATTTTATTGGACCCCTGAGTGAGAAATCGCTTTCAATAGACTAAAGGAAAGTCTCATATCTCCCACAGTACTGGGCTTCGCTAGTAGAGAGGGTAATTTCATTCTAGATACTGATGCTAGTGATATTGGTGTCGGGGCTGTGTAATCTTAAATTCAGGATGGAAAAGAGATGCCATTGGAATACGTTAGTATTGCGCTACACAAACCCGAGATGAATTACTTTGGGAAACGCAGGAAGTTTCTGGCAATGGTAAAGGCAATTGCACATTTTCACCCATATCTTGATGGCAGACACTTCATCCTAAGAACTGATTATACTTCATTATGCTGGCTGCTAAATTTCAAGAACCCCGAATGTCATAAAGCCCAGTGAATAGAGCAACTGCAAGAATATAACTTTGAAATACATCACAGGTCCGGATGCATTCACAGCAATGCAGATGCGCTCTCCAGGAGACCATGCAGGCCATTCTGTCGTCATTGTGAACGCCAGGAGGAAAAGTTAAGTGTATCGCGGAAAGCAAGGAGGACAAGAATTTAAAGACCCTGTATCTTGCGATGGGGCACACACATGGGACGAAAATACCATAAGAAATATACAGCTAAGTGACCACACCTTGCATCCAATATTGAAGTGGAAGGAATCTGGGCATCGACCAAAATGGGAGGAGGTATCCAGCCTAGGCATGACAGTCAAGGCATACTAGGCACAGTGGAATTCCCTTGTTATAAATAATGGCGTACTTTACAGGAAATGGGAAAATAATTATGGGTGACGAAGTAATTTACAGTTGGTTCTACCAGAGTGCTCAATCATAGAAATACTAAGAGAATTGCACAACACAGCAGCAGTTGGTCACTTCATTGCAAATAAGACCCTTGACAGAGTCCGAATTAAATTCTATTAGCTGCATTGTAGGGAGGATGTTGAAAATTGGTGCCGTCTGTGTGATGCATGTACTGCGAAGAAGGGTCCGAGGGTTTAGGGGCGAGGTCCACTTCAGAAATGCACTGTTGGGGTCCTATTTGAGAGGATCGCAGTGGACATTCTCGGACCACTATCAATCACTGAGAGGAGTAATATGTACCTGTGGTAGCAAAAGATTATCTCACAAAGTGGCCCCAGGTCACACCGGTGCCAAGTGAAAAGGCAGGCACGGTAGTTGTTGCACTTGTAGAACATATTTTCTCGAGGTTTGGCATGCCACTTGAGCTTCATTCTGATCAATGACGAAATTTCAAGGGAACTCTTTTCCAAGAGGTAACGAGGATTTTAGGAATGAAGAAAACTAGTACCACAGCATTACACAATGAGTCGGATGGGATGGTTGAGAGTCGAAATCGTACCCTGGAATAGTACCTAGCTATCTTCGTAGAAGACAACCAGAAGGATTGCAACTCCAAGGTACCCTTATTTCTTCTCGCATATCGTTCGGCAGCCCAAGAGTCTACAAGGTTAACACCTTCAAGGATGCTGTTTGGGAGAGAGCTATACCTCCCTGGTGACCTGCTGTTTGGATTACCAGTGGAAGAAGAAGCAGCAACCCCAGAATATGGTATTAAAATACTTCAAATGTTACCGACATTCTTGAGTTTGCCGGAGGCACCTTAAAATTAATAGGGACAGAATGAAAACACGATATGACAGAAGAACGACTGAGGAAACTTTTCAAGAAGTACAGCTGGGGTGGTTGTACAACCCTAAAATGAAGAAGGGATATTGCCTGAAGGTACAGAAATCTTGGGAATGACCTATAGGATCCTGAAGTAGATAAATTATGTGGTCTACAGGATTTATCGACAGAGCTCCTGTGCGAAGCCTAAGAATGTCCACATCGACCGACTGGTACTGTACGAAGGTCCTGACGTTGCAGTGTCTGTTCGGTATGAGCAGACTTAAGGAGGGTGCAGTTTTACGGGCAGCAGCCTGCACTAGATGCAAACTCCAATTTAGCTCAACCTGGGATGACCTACCTCATCCGTCCCCTCACCTAGACAAACACGCTCATAATCTTGCTGCTGTCCTCCTCTCCTGGGGAAGCTCGAGAATGACTGGCAGTGGTGAGACCTAGCTGACATCACAGTCCTCATCCTCCTCTGCTGAGGAGCCGACAAACACATAGAAGGCGCAAGAATGTTCTGGGAGTTAGGACAGTCGCCGCAACGCATGATTTAAAGAAATTTTTGGCTGATGGCCTACCACCTTATAAATACAGTAGCTTCCCAGCGGCCAGAGTCTTGGGCGAAGGCCAACTAGTTGAGTGTGGGTGTGAAGTTCAGTGAGGTACGACTGCGTACGGGTGTCGTGTTTTCAATGGACGAGAGAGTGTGTGACCCGACGAGTGGGCTTCGCTAGTCGGGTGCCTGAGGGCGCTCAGATAACTCTAGAACATTGTGGACTGGTGGGACATTGACTCAACTGAGGTGGGGCTGAATGGACACAAAATACTGATTTTATTGTATGTGGTGTAACGGTCTAATATGGACACATAATTTGTAATTTAATTGAATAGGTTTGATACACTGTCTATTGGGACTGATTTTTTATTTTTTTATTTAATTTATTTCTATAATAGTAGGTGATATCAATTTGTTGTGAGAGGTTGAATCAAGGGAATTTTCTTTGTAGTTGTTGTAAATAAAATTAGGAAATCATAATCAAAATTTTATTTATTTAAATCCTCCATACCATAACGGACTTAGTTCAGCACAATAAATTTCGAAAGAGAGAAATTGTAACAATACGTTCCATAAGTGTCACGCCATAAAGAACGAAATAAATTTATCACGTCACTCTATAAATATTATTTTTGTTTTTATTATTCTTTGCACAATTATTCCACATCTGCGAAGACTTCTAGCACTACAGCGAACGTAACAAATAAACCGTTCAGATATTTATATTTGCAAACCATATTGAAAGTAAACTCTTCAGTGTCGCATTAATTTATTTATAGCCTCGCACGTGGTGGTGAATAACAAACTGCGACCCATCCAATACCATCTCAGGGCATTGAGAAAACACGTACAGAAATACTTTTAACGAGTTAAGGATTAGTCAAGGCTTTTCTACGCCCGGGATGGTAACACATATATAATGTCAAACTGAACGTTCTGGAATACCGGCCGTAAAGTTTTCATTTAATTCTTTCAGGAATTATAATAAATATATATAAATACATTTATAAAATAAATATATTTATAAAAATTGCAATTACAGTTTATCCATTATCCTCACATTGTGGTGTGATTAGTTATAAATTATTAATGAAAATGAAATATTCTTATTTATAAAAAGGTATCGCATATTAGGGTTCTCAAAACATTTAGTAAGTATAATTTTCAGTTTATAATAAGCAACAATAATAATAGGGAAATTTTCCTTTGGGAACAAGGGCGTAGGGTGCATGATCACAGGATTCGGCCAGCCGTTATGTTGTTACTTCACCGTCCGCTATATTGGATGTCACTGACTTTGACCTATGAATCATGACCTTACCTTAACCCTGGTGACCTCTAATCCCATAGACCCAAAAAATTACGAAAAATTTCTAAAAGAAATGCAAAAAATTTCTTATAAATATTTTTA
Organism: Dryococelus australis; assembly: GCA_029891345.1. NCBI lineage: Eukaryota > Metazoa > Arthropoda > Insecta > Phasmatodea > Phasmatidae > Dryococelus > Dryococelus australis. The sequence goes on along the minus strand of CM057009.1, from coordinate 166,500,160 downwards.
TTTAGAAAATCGTAAAAATGACTAAAAAATGTCCTACCAAATTTTTTAAATTGTTAAAAAAATTAAATATCTTTAAAATTTATTATTAAAAATGTTATTAAAAATTCAGTAAATATTTTATCCAAAATTCTTTTCCCCTGGTGGCCATTTTCCCATAAAATTTCCCTTTTCACTTAAAATTTTCTGGTTTCCCATAAAAATTTTTATTAAAAATTTGTTAAATAAGTTATTTTTAAAAATTGATGTGCATTACTGGAGGCGGCCATCTTGACATTACATTCGTCATTTGTTTACATGATACTGGTGGCGGATATCTTGGATTTTTGATAATCATTTGTTTATACATTACTGTGTCTCTCACTTCGCTCGACTGCCATCTTGTTAGGTGCGTTCCATCTAATTCTTGGTAGACCCTCCCTTACATTTTGCCACCATCTTGGTATTCTCTCACTTTATTAAAACATTTTCTTGAAAAATTTTCTATTAACAGTTTTATAAAAAATTTGTTTCAAAATCGTAAAAAAAAAAAATGTACATTACTCGAGATTGTCTCTCACCTCCATTCTATTACCATATTTGTTTTTCGTTCGTCATTTGTTTACAATTTATTGGTGGCGCCCATCGTGATTTTATCAGTCGTTATTTGTTTACACATTACTGTTTCTCTCACCTTCCGCGAATTGCTCACATCCTTTCGTCCATATTCGTTCGACTAACCCTCGCCATTGCTACTAGCTAATTAGTCGCATTCACTCTACCTCCACCACTCCTAATTATTCACCTTCGTTCCATCACTTGCAATAAATTGAAGTGTCCAATTATCTCCTCCATTCGTTCCACCCGGCCACTCAGTGTTTAGTCGGCAAGCCTCCACCATCCCTGTTCGATCCCAACCCGGATTCCTATTGGCTAATTACTGTTTAGTCGGCAAGCTTCCATCCAACGAATGCTTATAATTGGCCAATTACTCACCTCTGTTTGACTGTCGATTCCCCTCCACCCATGTGAGAACCCTTCCGATTGGCTTATTACTCGGGTGTCTTTGGAAACCTTCGTTGGACCAATCAGATGCTTCTGATAGAACAATTAGTCACTTCCGTTCCACCCACCCTCCCAATGTTTCTTATTGGGTAATTAGTCATATGACAATCTACCCTACCAATCAGTGTTTAGTCGGCAAGCCTCCACCACTTACTCTCCACTCCACCAATGATTCTCACTGGTTAATTACTGTTTCTTTGGCGAGCACCTAAACGTCCATGCTTCCCATTGGCTAATTACGCACTTCAGTTCATGTAAGGTTTTTATATGCTAGAGGATTTCTGAAAATTCAATTTTGCGACAGCGCAATTCACTGGCTATGCTGCTACGATGAGTTCGAAGGCTTTTACGTGGTGAACACATTAACGTACGAATATAAACACTGTTGCATCTACAATTTATGCCCCGGCTCTGTGCTGCCTTATTTGCTGGTGAGTTTGTAATACACAATTGTAATGTTCATGTATGCAAGGCAAGAAACATTCGAATTAACAGTGCAAGATGGCGATAGTGACGATTGTGTGGTTCATTTATGCCGAGATCAAACAAACTTCCCCACAAACATTGGAAATAAGAATAAATAAATTGCGGGCGAAAGACGATCTACCAAGTACGATAGGGAAAATGGCGGAATCATTCACAAAATTAAAAAAAAAACATGACACACTCTTTAACGTATGTTCGGAACGATGCAATGGTGCTTGACAAAGTTTGGAGGTTACGACGCTTTCGAACCCGTGGCCAGATGTGCATGTGTGCATGCGGGTATAAACTTGGCTCTATCTATAGAAAAACTTAGCTGATGAAAACCTCCCATTTACCCATTATTTTGAGTAGTAGAAACACTAAGTAAACATCATATAGATGGACCTTATTAATACAATGGATGGGGAAAGAAAAGTATCTTAGGCATAAGGAAAATCATTATAATATCTTATATTTTCTTTTTATTTTCAGTAAAATGTTCCTCTTGTAAAATGTGGTTACCAAGTGATATTTTCTTTCATGTGTTGTGTTAAAGATGTTTTTCGTTAAATAATGTATTTATCTTGTAAAATATATTCTTTCAAGTGTTTTGTGTGTAAATACAATGTATGTATATATTATTTGCTTTACATTTTTTACAAGTACTATGTGAGTGTGTATATATAATTTTCCACCATATTTTTTGAAAGTATGATGTATCTATATACAGTAAAAAAATAATTTTTATCCTAGAAGAATTTATGTAATATTCTTTTCATTCGTTTTAAAATTATTTGAAAAAAATTACGATGTATTGTCTCTGATGCTGGGAGCGGACGATATTGAGAGAGGCGGGTGTTGTCATTGCGCTGCGTGGTAGAATGAAGGTTGCTGCTGGGTTTGGGCGATACAAAGAGAGGCGGGTGTTTTCCTTGGGCTGCGTGGTAGAATAAAGGTTGCTGCTGGGTGCGGGCGATACTGAGAGAGGCAGGTGTTGTCATTGCGCTGAGTGGTAGAATGAAGTTTGCTGCTGGGTGCCGGCGATACTGAGAGAGGCGGGTGTTGTCCTTGCGCAGCGTGGTAGAATAAAGGTTGCTGCTGGATGCGGGTGATACGTAGAGTAGCGTGTGTTGTCCTTGCGCTGCGTGGTAGAATGAAAATTTTTCTGGGTGCAGAAGATACAGAGAGAGGGGGGTGTTGTCATTGCACTGCATGGTAGAATTAAGGTTGCTTCTGGGTGCTGGTAATACACAGAGAGGCGGGTGTTGTCCTTGTGCTGCGTGGTAGAATGAAGATTTTGCTGGATGCGTGTGATAAAGAGAGAGGCAGGTGTTGTCCTTGTTCTGCGTGGTAGAATAAATGATGCTGCTGGGTGCGGGCGATACTCAGAGAGGCGGGTGTTGTCCTTGTGCAGCGTGGTAGAATAAAGGTTGCTGTTGGATGCGGGTGATACGTAGAGAGGCGGGTGTTGTCCTTGTGCTGCATGGTAGAATGAAGGTTGCTGCTGGGTGCGGGCGATACAGAGAGAGGCAGGTGTTGTCCGTCCTTGCGCTGCGTGGTAGAATTAAAATTTTTCTGGATGCGGTTGATAAAGAGAGAGGGAGATGTTATCATCGCACTGCATGGTATAATGAAGGTTGCTGCTGGGTGCGGGCGATACTGAGAGAGGCGGGTGTTGTCCTTGCACTGCATGGCAGAATCAAGGTTTCTGCTGGGTGCGGGCGATACAGAGAGAGGCGGGTGTTGTCCTTGTGGTGCGTGGTAGAATGAAGATTTTGCTGGGAGCGGGCGATAAAAAGAGAGGGGTGTGTTGTCATTGCACTGCGTGGTATAATGGAAGTTGCTGCTGGGTGCGGGCGATATAGAGAGAGGCGGGTGTTGTCCTTGCGCAGCGTGGTAGAATGAAGATTTTGCAGGGTGCGTGTCATAAAGAGAGAGGGGGGTGTTATCATTGGCTGCGTGGTATAATGAAGGTTGCTGCTGGGTACGGGCGATACTGAGAGAGGCGGCTATTTTCCTTGCACTGCATGGTAGAATGAAGGTTGCTGCTGGGATCGGATGATACAGAGACAGGCGGGTATTGTCCTTGCGCTGCGTGGTAGAATGAAGATTTTGCTGGGTGAGTGTAATACAGAGAGAGGGCGGTGTTGTTATTGTGCTGCGTGGCATAATGAAGATTTTCATTGGTGCTGGTGATACTGAGAGAGGCGGGTGTTGTCCTTGAGCTGCGTGGCAGAATGAAAATTTTGCTGGGTGCGGTTGGTACAGAGAGAGGGGTTTGTTATAATTGTGCTGCGTGGTATAATGAAGGTTGCTGCTGGGTGCGGGCCATACTGGGAGAGGCGGGTGTTGTCCTTGAGCTGCGTTGTAGAATGAAGATTTTGCTGGGTGCGGGAGATACAGAGAGAGGGCGTGATGTCCTTGCGCTGCGTGGCAGAATTAAGATTTTGCAGGGTGCGGGAGATACATAGAAAGGCGTGTGTTGTCCTTGTGCTGCGTGATAGAATGGAGGTTGCTGCGTAAGCACTTCCTCTCTCCATCAGTATTATTGCTACCCTTTCTTCGTCACACATTTTCAAGTGGTAGTTAATATTTGTCAGGAAAACTTCAATTTTGCAGTTCGTATGTTTGTTTTTAAAGCCAATGCCCACTAAAATGTCTGTTTTGCTAATAACGCTGCAGAAGTTATTTGTTTTAATAATGAAGAATTTAGCTAAAAAATGAGGATCAGTTTTAAGATTGGTTAAAATTGCATTTAATAGGAACTGTTTTATACTAGGTATTGCACGTACTTGCCCCTTACCCAAAGTAAAAGCAAGCACAATATATACAGATTGTTTACTAAAACTATTGCACACAATTGTCACGTTATCCAAGGGAAAAGCAAGTACAATATGCAGAGATTGTTAAAAAAAAACTATTGACAATACTTCTCCAGTTCTCCAAAGGAAAAGCAAGGACAATATATATAGATTGTTTGTAAAAAATATCTTACATACGTTTATTTTTACGGTAGATTAAATAAAGTTCTAAACACACACACAGTTATAAGTTGAATAACATGTAGTTGTATTGAACTCGCAAAACAGTAAACAAATAACACACTACCAAAAAATTAGGATAAATACATATCTCACTCTCTCTTTGAAATTGCATTTGTTTTACATTCGTAAAATGTCTCGATTGAGATGGAGATTTTCGGTCTGTAGAAACCGTTTCACAAGTCGTTCCATGTTGCATTTCACGCATCTAAGAACACGCATGCAGTTAGACAGTTCTAGGTGCACATCAGCAACATCGTTATGTAATGCCAGTAAATTTTTTTCAAAGTTATTTAAACACTGGCGAATCGCATCACCACCATGTCTAAGGGAGGGAGAGCTAGCATCGAGAGGCAGCAGATACCACATGACCTCCCATCTTTCGACATTGGTATAATCAGTATTAGAGAATGGCAAGTACCTTACCGGCACATGCAAATCAGTCAGTACGTGAGTCTACGTTGTTCGTTGCACACGTAAAATCCGTAATTTCGGGTGATTTACATTCTCGCTGCAGTACATTGACAGCTTCCAGCAGCAGGGAACCCTCAGTGATGGGGTTGACACATGAAGCCAACTCACCCGTTTGGAAGTCACAAAAGGGTGGCGACCGGGAGCTCTGGAAGGACACCACCTGGATGGACGCTGTCTGGAAGAGTGCCATCTGGGTTCTCCAACCGGGTGCTGAATGAATGGGTGCCGTCTGGGAGCATCGAATGGGTGCAGCCTGGAAGGGTGCTGGACGGATCGTCCTCCGAAAGTGCGCTGTCTGTGTGCTCCGTAAGCGCCGAATTCTACAATGGACTCCGATGGTGCAGTGCTGCGCCATCCGGAGATGGAGGCATCCATCGTTTTGAATAACTCCCCCGCTGCAATTAGCAGAGCATCGTCACACTTGGACCAGAAATCGACAAACGAAATAACGAAGATAGGTTCTAGCTAATGCCCATAGCGTATTCGAAACCAATACGATGGCGAAGGAGGATAATGTATAGTACGGCTAAATCACTTGTTGGCCATAGGCAGCGGCCTCAAGAAAAATGATTTGTGCATCTTCTTACAAGTGTCACACCAAGGCACATCATCATCGTCCTTTGGCACCACGCACCCCGTTTCTCCACCCGATGCGCCTCGCTCCACACACAGGGATACGGTTGCCGAGGGTACCTAGGATCTATTTCGTACCAATTACAGCCCGTGCTTTGTGCGTTCCCTCCAAAACATGTCAAGCACTTTTTAAAATTCGCCGACATACCTTTCACAGCGCGATGCAGTACAACAAGGCACATTAACGTCTAAACCAAAGCTTATAAGTAAGTGTCTAAACCCACCTTCCTATAATGCTCTGCATACTTCCACCACAGCCTGAGGCAGGCAAGCACATCCTTCAGGATGTGCTTGTTTGCTCACGAATACAAAAAATACCTTTATACTCGACTTTATTTCTAGATAGCCATTACCCTTAAATAAGTAGATGTAATAGTTTGTCAATATTTAAAAACTGTATACATGTTGTTTACCATTAAAGTATTAATACTGTATGGACGAAAGTCTAGCAATAGCCAATAGCAAGGTAATGGAATGAGGGGACGGCCACGGACAGGTAAATGAAGTGGGAGGTGTTCCTTGCCATAAGATCTACGTCGCGACTCCCAGAAGAGGATACTGACGGAAATGCTAGTCATGCATAAGAGCGGAAACACGGCTAGATGCCAGGAAACACGCATTGATTAAAGCGGGGCAATATATTTTGATCGGCTTGCAGTGCATGCGTGACAGGACATGGCCAAGTGGATGTCGGAGAATTACAGTGTGCAAGCTTTCCTTGTTTCCTGCTGGCCATCCAACACCTGTTGGCAAGAGTAACTCCTTATGTTCCAGTGAGCCAATCCTTACATAATATTTCCACACACATACACACTTTACCTAGTAAGTAAAAATCATAATATTAAAAAAGTTAGACTTACAAAAATAAAATACGCAACCCAGACAGGTTTGATATATATGTATATTTTATTTACACAAATTGCAAACAAACTACAAATGCGGCAGTCTGTGTTTTTTAAAATTCAATCTGTCTGTCAAAATATGTTCGTAAAAAATTATTAACAGTCTTTCACGTTCGATTCGACGCAGTAGAACTGGAATATTTGGGACATTTATTCTTCTTATTTCTCCAAGTATTGTCACACGTGGGCTTTTGCCGGGGCGTACTTCACAGTCCGATGAAGGTCACCAGGGAATTTTTTTCTTATGCATCATGGCATCGACACGATGGCACGACCTTCGACATTTAGTGGAGACAGCTGGTATTATTTTTTCACCGATATACGCAACTCTGTGTGGAGCAGATCTGGGTGGAGCAGTCCTAGGTGGAGCAGTCAGGGACGTAAATTTCGGTGCTTGTAGAGTCGCCTCGGCTCGAAGTTGCTGCAAATTATAGTACCTAGTCCACTGTTGCTGGAAGAGGCATATCCCGCTTAATGTGATGAACCGAGTGATTTCCAGGAGTGCAGCATGTTATTAACTGTCGCGTAGGTTCGCCCATCACCGAATATAGCCAGTTGTCCCAGCAATCAATTTTTTCTTCGTAAGTATTTTGCAATCCAGACTCCCAGAACGAATACGTGATTTTAGAGTTGCCTGAGAGTGACAGGACTCACAAGTTCTCTGTGTGAAAGGGTGTCATCTTACTCACACGGTGACTCGTATAAAACTGGTGACTAATTTATTTCAGGGTTCTATTTATATAAATATTTGTCGCGGCATGGAATGGCGTCATTATCACACTACCAAAGATATATATATATACACACACACACACACACACTATGTTACATCTCTGTGCATACCACTCGTAAAGTAACAGCATTTCTTGAAACGCACACCAAAGAAATCATATCAGTTTCTTTCCTCATTTTACGAAGGGAAGGACAGCCTTGATCGCTCTGTAAGTTTATAACCTCCACTTACACAAATTATTCAACCATGTTTTTTTTTTTGTTCGGGTCCGACCAAATAAATTGGTTCGAATCACGACGTGATTTCCATGAGCAAGTAGCCGCTCCGGAAGCCTTGCGGATTACAGTACATTACTACGACTGAAATGTGCGTACCCACACCATGCATATTTACTTTCGTATTTACGTGCGTAATTAACTGATGATTTTAACCAGACCAGAAAAACGACCGTACTGAACAATCCTTTCGTGGAATATCAAGCAATAAGCAGCGGTGTTTGCGGGTACATTTTCCTTAGTGATTATTTCGATTGGACAGTCGACCGTGCCATTGTACACGTGCTTGTTTTACTTCGATGTATCGAATACAGCGAAGGTGCCAAGTTTCGGTAATTTTTGGGGATCAGGACAGGATGTGCCTCGCGTCCGTATTACGAAGATTGTAATTGCGAATGCATATAATATGCTAGCAGGTACTGTCCGTTTTTAAAGTTTGCATTCAAATCCACGTACGGGTAGCTTTCGATATTCAAAAATAACTTTACATTTTTGACCGTGCAATGGTCGATCGTAGACTAATGGGCTCTGATAGTATGTTGTTTGTTCGTATGAAGATCCATTACAATGTAGCGTGGGTTTTCTGTGATGTAAGACGTCTTCACGTTCCAGTGATTTTGCATGGTGGCAGGCAGAGCCAGTCAGGTTACTAGGCTCCAAATTATGAATGCTATTTCGACCAATTTTCCTTTCTTGGCATAATTCAACAGCTTGACACGTTCGCGAGTGCTCGGGGTCACGTGAGGTGCGAACTATTCCATGGTGTTCAAAGTAAAAGAGACAGGCTGTGGGATTTCTCGTACTCCCAACACAGCATCCAAATGCGATATGGTTAGCATTATCACCAGCTGCTACCTCGCCCCTATTGTTATTTTCTTATACTCTTCGGAAAATCCCAGTAGCATGGCGAGCGGAACACACACTTCGAAACTGCCTTCGTCGTAAACGTGTTCTCAGGTGTTAGCACAGTGATTCCTCACAACTTACTGATCTCAGGGTCGATGTACTGACGGAATTTATACGTTTTTATCATCCCAGCGAAATTTAGTCTCATCTTTCAGGTGTAAACGTAGCATAATTTCTTCCTTTCGGAAATTAATCAATTCTTCGTTTTGTTTCACGATCAAAACAGCTACTTCGTGAATACTCTTTGCAGCAATCGGAACATAAATGAGTGTTCTCGGAGATTCTACGATTTTATGTGGAGAGCCTACGGTGGGAGCGAACTCGTAAATAGTACTGCTTGGTTTCCCATTCACGTAACAGCAACTTGCCAAGTTACAATTTATACGTATGACGTTGACTGGAAAAATGTTTACGGTCCGCGACAACTTGTGTTTCATTCCCGCTTCGTACACTCTGGCTTCGAACCCCAGCATGGGCCCGATGTTATCCAGTTCCGTGAAATCTACATCTGCGGTGCAAAACATTTCAGCGGTCAAGGTATTCGGATTCCCGTGCAGTTCGAATGCATTGTCGTGCAGAAGCGATTTCTTAATGAATTATTACATAGCCTTCAGTTCGTACGATCAGGTGGAAATGTTGATTTATTTCACATCTCCTGCCACTATGTACCCGAAGAAGGAATTTAGAATTTATTCTATGTTAGATATAGAGTTGTAAGTTTGAAGGTTCACTAGCCCCACACACCATTCACCTTCCAAATACAAGGGAGGGTAAAAGCTGGCCCTCAGCTCGGACATTTTACCACTCAGAATGATGGACACCGATATACTGACGAGATCAGTATGGCTGACACAGCCCTTTTTATACCCTCTTTATAAATCGCAGGCACAAGTGTCCACAGTCCCATGTGATGTGCATCTGCGCCGTTTCGTAGTTGTAAGTCAGTTTACAATTTTTCATTTACTCGCATAGTTCGGGCAGAGGGTGCAAATTCCCAAAACTTGTAGTATACTGCACGTTTGCCACGTTTTACGTAAGCTACTCAGTGCGTGCCAGGCCCAGCTGTAGTGTCTATATTAATTACGTCACATTCGTCTGTCGTTGGTTTAGGGGGCAAAATATATCTTGAAAACGCACAATGAAAATAACAAAATTTAGATTTGCGTGCAAACAGTTCCATATCCACGTTTGTCAGTGGACGTCTAGGCAGAGTCACTTTGATTTCCTTCTTCGATTTTTTCCTATTTTCTTTCCCCCCGGCATCTGATCCTCCTCTTCCCCGATGCAGGTGACGAAAAATAAGATCATTTGCAGTTATTTTTTAACCATTGCAATAGCTTCCAAAGTTCTGTTATGGCGGCGGGTTTCCTCTTCCTATTTTAGATCGCTCGAAGCCCGCTTCACGGCATTAACGATATTCGTGACTTCCATGGCGACACCAGCCATAGCGCCGATTGTAGATATCAGTGTGGGCAGGCACCTACTTACCGTGTTCTTCCCTTTCTTTTTGGTCCTTTGAGGATTGTTCTGCGAAGGCTTTTTGCTTGTATATAATTAATTTCATACATAGTTTCACCTTGGTTTGCATGATGTTGAATAAGGAATCTGCTTAGTGTTCCGATCCTTGTTTAGGTGGTACGCAATATTGGGACACACCTCGTCCAGCATGTTGATAACTGTTTAGTTGCTTTGGCTTGATTCCAAAAAACCTGGGACATATGATGCCACGACCGTATTTCACTGTATTTACCATACGACGAATCGAATTAAATTGACCTACAAACGGTACATATTCTAATTTTATACATTTCTCGTTTCAGTATTAGTCTATACTCGGATTAGTACGGATGCAATGATGCATCGGCTATGTCGCTTCTTCGGTAAAACATTTACAGCTTTGCTGAATTTATGACGAAACGAAATAACTACCTCCAAGATGAAAACTTTGAAAATGTCATTTCAATGCAAACTCTGCCACAGGCAGTTTACATGGAGTGATATCTTGAACACGAATCACGCCATGGTGCCCTGCTGACTACTAGCGTGTGAGGCCTGATTTGCGGCCCGTCGGGTTGTGGCAAGATGTGTATCCTACTGAGACTGCTGGAGAAACCAAATGGCCTTCGGTTCGAGAACGTGTACGTTTATTCTAAATTGCTCCAGCAACCGAAATACCAGTGACTGGCACGAGTGCTGCAAACTGTGGAAGGTATGAAATATTTCCCCTGCAGCAATAATGAAGCCATCGTACCGCCGAGTGAAGCACTCACAAATTCGATATTTTTCTTTGATGATATTGCCTGCGAAAAACAAACTTGCCTCCAAGCATATTTTAGCATGTGATGACACGCGTATGTTGACTGCGTGTACCTCGACCAGACTTATTGGCGCATACCCAAACAACTGCTTCGCGATAATGCTAATGTGTTGGTGCTGTTTCGCTTGGACGATATGAACTTATGGCATGCGTATGGCGATCCCGTCTATACGGACATGACATTTGCAGATTTCCAAGATATGTGTGCCTTGTGCTGGAAAGATAAATATGGATTTCTTGATAGCAAAGGACTGTATCCTATATAATGGGAGGTATATGCAAGGGTTCGATCAGTTTATCTTAAGAACCCAACTATAGCATGGAAGCATTTCCAAATTTGGCGACATCGATCATCATATGATCTCGAATGTGGCCAGAATCGCTTTGCCCCTCCACGTAGAGAATACTTGTCCCTTATAGGTGGAAAATTGGAATGTGTGAAGAACGAAGTGGTTGAAGATTTGGTGGTTGTCGACAAGCACATAGGAGGCGCAGACATGCGAATAATAGACTTGATCAACCTATCGAATGCACAGAGACGAGAAGAATTGAAGGAGTTAAAAATAATGTTTACTGTCTAACCTGGCAACGAAAACCGATGCCGCGAGGCATAGCCACAATATATTGGATATGTGTGCCGGGCACCTCGTGAAAGCAGTTCAGGAAAAATCTATAATGGCTAACTTCGAACAAATTCATTATATATATACATACATATATAATTATATGCATGCACGAAAAGTATATCCACTCAGTAAACGATGGATAATAGAGCCGAACTGGTGAGCGATCTTCAGCGAGCGATCGAGGCGGTACGGGCCAAATACTTACTCGCGAAAACTAACAGAATGGCCGTCAAGACTCGAAGAGAGGATGCTCCCAATCCTATTACCTTCTGGCTAGACGAAATTAGAAAAAAGACTGAGTGACGATTCTTGCATTGATATTAAGTGCAAATCAAGTCGGAAGAACCAACCCCCATGCATAAACGGAAAATAAGTCCGGAACTGAACGAATCGGAACGTGCCATCACTAGTGACGAAGATGATTTGCCCTTATCGATTCTCTGCATGCAAAGGAAAGGAAACGAACCCGTGAGCATGGACCCGAGATGAATACTATTCTATCTCATTACATCGCTTCCTACTCTGACCGTAAGGCCGACAAGAAAAGTGGTGGCAAATGGTTACTCGGAAACAAGGAAGTTTTGTTCTTACCCGGGATGTACTGGAGATCGGCAAGAGCAAGGTGAAAATCACACGGGTGTTGGGCAAACTTTTGTTTCGTAGGCGTTCCAGACACTGCACCAAATCGGATTTGTGCAAGTACCGTCGCCTGCTGCAGTGCAGTCGCGCTCATTACGCCGAGAATAACCCTCTATGCGAAGACTTAAGGACTTGATGCACGAAAAATTCCCATTATAGCAGGAATATTTCCCAAAGTATGTGAAATTGACAGATCGGGATTGACTCTGAAATTGGAGAGTAGAGAAAAAATCGACCTTCAGTATTGGTACGATCCGAATGAGATGGTAGATTGACTGGGAATTTTGGTTGGTTCACAGTATGCATTAAACCGCTCGCACACCATCAAAATAATTTCCATAATTGAAGAACTCTCAAAGGCCGGCTACATTTCGATATGAGCAAGTATGCAGTTGCCGGCGAGCTGGACAATTACGCTAGGATCAACGACCCATGCAGAAAATACATGTGTGGTCTGGACGATACTTTACAATCCGACCTGATCGAAATGCAAGACTTTGCTCGTGCGAATAAAGGCAACCGCTACATTTAGACCATTATTGATACCAATAGCATATTCGACTGGGCCAGACTGCTCAAATCTAAGAATGCACGCGACGTAGCGAAAACTGTGGCGAGAGTATTGTGCGAAGGGCATAAACTAAAAAATCTCCACACCGATGACAGTAAAGAATACTTTAACGCTATTTCCCGTGCACTGATGAAGAAACATAACATCAATCACTACTCCAAATTTTCTGGGCTCAAGGCTAGCATCCTCGAGTGTTTTCACATGACTCTAAAAGCTAAACTGTGGAGATATTTCACGGCGAATGGAAACTACAGGTGTTTGAAACTACTCCCGAAACTTGTACGCGAGTATAATTCTACCGTTCATTCTACCACTTGCATGAAGCGCCAAGATATGAAGAACGACTCTCTTCTTCGAACATCGTATGCTATTCCGAAGAGGCATGACCCGAGAAAGCCTAAAGTCAAGATCGGTGACTTGATGCAGATTTAGAAAAATCTTTGGATTTTCCATAAAGACTACCGTCAGAACTGATATGTAGAGCTATATAAGGTGGTGCGTATACGACATATATACCCACGCATGTTTACCTCGAGGACCTATGTGGCGAACCCATCACTGGTGAATTTTACGCCGAAGAGATTTGGTCTACACAGTTTTCAGTTATGTACTTGTTAGAGAAGGTGCTGAAACGTCGTAATGTATGTTTGTACGTGCAGTGACTGGGTCACTCGACGCTTGATGATTCCTGGGTCGAAAAGAAAGAAATTTTCTCGTCGCATTCCTGCTAGAACTAACATTTAAAGTAAAACATATAATTTTTTACTATAATAAATATTTGCATGTTTTACTGAACTGTTCGATTTCTTTCATTTATATCGCTCCCAATGCCTACGGACTGTTGTGTATGCGCTCACGAGTACAAACAATATACTTTTTTACATTAAAAAAACTATGAAACTGATGTATTTTCCACACCTTGGGATGTGCATGTATTTTGTCGCTTATATTTATAAACATTTATATGTTCTACAATTTTTACCTTGGTGATGTATGTAGTTGTTGGTCATGACGTTTTTTCTCTTGCATTGTTGTTACAAACCTTTATATATAAACGTAATTTTTCTCGTTGCCGGTTTTAGCGAGCGTCTTATAAAGCCAGATCTTAAGGGGGATGGACGGGAACCAACTAATTAACCAATGGGAAGAATTGGCAAGATAGAGGCTCACCGACTAAACAGTAATTATCCAATGAGAATCGTTTGTGAGGGTGGAATGTGCACCACAGGTGGTGCAGTAGTTAAACAAATTCTACAAACTAACAAGTTGGCAGGTTCTTAAAACAAAATTCAATTAACATTCAAGTAAAAAACCCTTTTATTTAACACAATAATATGGCACATTAAACAATATTTTTCAATAAGATTACACTATTCAGGTACCAAAAAATTACTAGAAAATTATTATATACAGTTTCACACACGTGCATTTGATAGATAAACGCCAACTTCAACAGTGCGCGATCCTACAAAATTTACTAAGGCGCGTTCACGCCCGCACAAGGTGCTACATTTAAGCTGCCACATCGAGCCTTAGCAAGGGTTTGTACACGCTGTACATAAACAATATTAGCGAACAAAATCACGGGCGTTAACAAGATGCCTTCAGAAGATTAATCAAAACAGTATTTACTTAGGATTGTTTAGGGTTTCTGAGTGAAACTAGCAGTTCTTTATTTGCCGAAAATACGGGCATGATCGGTGCACGCCGGTGGGTGTGGCCCGGCGTCATAACAGCAGAAAATAAATATTTCTTAACTCGTGAGCTAAGACGTTAAAAGTCCAGAAAATCCCCATTTATCAGACTCAGGAGGTGAGCCAAAATGCAATATAAAGAACACTACGGCACGGCAAAAGGTCACGGCAAAATTAAAACCCCTTGGGAGCAAACATTACAAAAACACTAATCGCTTGGAATTCATATGAAAATTCGAACATGGCAAAATCAGAAGGATAGAAAACTTGGACAACACAATAATTAAAATCTGAAAGGCGGCGGCGTGCAGCTCAACATAACAACCCTAACAGCGTAAAAATTAACACATTAAAACTTCAATTAAAAGCCGAAGAAAACAAGCTGTCTAGAGGCACCTGAAAACAATTAGGCACATGCCGAGCAAAGCCCCAGACAAAAACGCAAATACACAAAAACTAAAATTTAAAAATATTCTTGATTTCCAGCGGTGAGCCGAGATCGCAGAACGCAATATCCACTTTGCTTATTGCAAATGGGGCTAAAAACTTCACGAGCCAATTCAAACTTCAGTATGTTAAATAGTCTTTCAAAAGACAGAATTGCGAAAACTCCAATATTGAGGAACAACCATAATAATATTTAAGCATAGTTAACCCTCTACTACAAACTACTGTGAAACAAGACATCTAAGGGCCAACACAATGAACTACAGCCTCTACTCACTATAGAAACTCAAACCTCTCACGCGGCATAATTACGTAAATTACACTACCAAATTCTAGCAAAATAACAAAACAATATTACTTTAAATGTCGATTGCAGCCACAGGTGTTAGCTCAGCAGGTTAACCTGGCTTCACAGCAGTAAGTCGGCTCAAAGAAGAATCATGTTGAAGTTTAATGCCCCGAAACAGCCAGCTAGTGCAACAGCATTCCGACGATCTCCAAGCAGCTATTCGCACAGGCGACGCTCAATCAAGAAATGATCTCCCAAAAATTGCAATACCTGAACCAAGGCTCTAGGCTCGTGATGCATGCGTGGAGGGGAGGGGGTTGAAGAGGGAGAAACCAGGAAAAAGGGAGGGGTAGAGGATGTCGTTGGAGGTCGACACGATCGTTAATAATCGAAGTGGCGATAGTTCAAAACAATGTGGTGCTGGCGTGGCGAGAATAAATTAAGGCGACTAAGTCCTAGTTCGCAGAGGGCGCCGCAACACTATAGCGCCCGGCAAACTACTTAGTGCAACGAACCATCGTTGAAAATGAAAGTGACTAATTGTTCGAGCAGAGGCATTTGATTGGTCGAATGAAGGTTTCCGAAGACACCCGAGTAATCAGCCAATCGGGAAGGTTGTCACATGGGTGGAGGGAAACCCAAAGTTAAACAGAGGTGAGTTATTAGCCAAGGAGAATCATTGGTGGATGGAGGCTTGCCGACTAAACAGTAATTAGTCAATATTAATCAAGGGTGGGTATTGAACAGAGGTGGTGGAGGCTTACAGACTAAACACTAATTGGCCGGTGGAATGAATGGAGGGGGTAATTATACACTTAAATATATTGCAAGGAACAAAGGTGACTAATTAGGAGTGGTGGGTGTGGAGCGAATGCACTAATTAGCCAGTAGCAATGGCGAGGGTTAGTTGAACGAAAGTGGACGAACGGAGGTAAGTAATAAGCCGAAGGTGAGGGAGACAGAAATGTGTAAACAAATGACGAATGATAAAATCCAGATGGCCACCTCCAGTAACATGTAAACAAATGACGAACTAAAAAACAAATATGGCCCTTCGAACAGAGGTGAGAGGAAATCTGCAGTAATGTACATACATTTTTAACGATTTTTGAAATTAATTTTATAAAATTTTTAATAAAAAATAATTTTTTTTTTAAATAGTGAGAGCATACCAAGATGGCGGCTGAATGTAAGTAAGAGCTTTCCAAGAAATCGGTAGAATATGCCTAATAAGATGGTAGTCGAGCGAAGGTCAGAGAGACAGACATATATAAACAAATGATGAACGAAAAACAAAGAAGGCCGCCTCTAGTAGCATGTAAACAAATGACGAACGAAAAATAAAGATGGCCGCCTCCAGTAATGTATATAAGTTTTAAAAAATATTTTAAAAATGATTTTTCAATAAAGTTTTTAAAGAAAAATAAATTTTAAGGGGAAAAGGACATTTTAAGGGAAGTTGGCTGCCGGGGGAAATTACTTTCTTATAAATTCTTAAGGATTTTTAAATAATATATTTTCTTTATAAAATTTTCGAACGGTTTTTATTTAATAAATATTTAAATAATCCATTTTTTAACGGTTTTAATTTTTAAAACGATTTTTAATTAAAGTTTTCGGTAAGAAATTTTTTTATAATTTTAAATAATTTTTTCGCAAATTTTTCGGTTTTTGGGTCAGATGTCACCGGTCAAGGTCAATGGTCAAGGTCAACAACATCAAGATGGCGGATGGTGACGTAACAACATGGCGGCCAGCCGAATCCTGCGATCCTGAGCCCCAAGTCCTTGTGCCCAAAGGGACATTTAACTACTACTAACATTGCTTGCCGTTTCTCTTCACCTAGATTCCTGGTCGCAAAATTTTCATAACTAGAACCATTAACTTCATCTTCGTTAGGACCATCTTCAACATGTTCGTAAGGTATTAAATCATTTAAATGCTTCGAAATGTTGTGCGAAACAGCACAGAAAACAACTATCTTTGGTACTTAATCTAAGGTTACCCGTATAGAACTACTAAGTATTGGGGATGGTTTATTTTGTTGGCCTAGATATTTTTAGATAGTAACCCTTTCTTAGACATGAACTAAATTGGAACGTCTGCCTGCCTGGTTGTGTGGTTCAACAGAGGTGAAATTCTATAACCTGAGTTCCCCAACAAGCAGGTGTTACCACCAAACACTGAAATGATGCTTTGTGTAGCAGTCATCCGACAAATCCTCGCATCGCGGACTCTGCCTGCCCACTCTACATTGATACTTGTGAATTTTTCGTTGACATCGAAAGTTGCTTGAGTTAACATACTCGTCCCTTGCGGTTGACATACTCGTCCCCAAATAATGGTGGTTTTAGGATGTCCACTACAAAATGGCCGCTGGAACGGTCATTTTGTGGGTTTTTGCAAACTACTTCTGAACACTTTCTTGTATAAACTATTCAAGATAATTCGGACTGATCAATTTCGTTGTAGTGACACATGAGTAAAGTATTTATCATGCCTAGGGAGACAAGTTATTTTATATGTGAGCAAAGGTGAAGCACAAACTGTAGAAAGATTAGTGAGAAGAATAATGGACTCAAGTAGGTCACGGGGAGACGATAAAAGACAGCATTTTAAAAAGTTGATATCAATAAATGCTCATAGAATGTATATAACAGATTTTTAAAATGTGAGGTGAATCGCAGCTTAAGGTGCGAAGACAGTAAAATTGAGAAAACCCCACAACTTTTACGACTTGCTAAAAATTTTTTACTTAAAGAGCTTGTGCTTATTCTCTATTTCAAGATGTAATTTCGAATTTGGAAAAAGAAAAAAAAGAAGATTACTGTGAAAACATATGTAAAGTGCGTTCCTTGACCCTCAAAAATAGATTATTTTATACTGCTGAAAACAGAAATCATAACTGGGGCAAAAGTGTGACTGACAGAGCAAATAGTGTCATATGCCTCTTCACTGAAGAGGCACGTGATAATAACATATGTTACTCTTAAGTATTTTAGAAACAAAGCCACGACAAAAACCTAGGTCATCCAGAAAATGTGGATTTTAAGGAAGCAATTAAGTACGTGTGCATATTTGTTGAAGAATCAGATGGGAGCCAATTCTCTACAAATGCACATTTAAGACAGGCTGAAGAATATTAACCTGGTACAATCAAAAATCACAGAACGCTGCTTAGTAAAATAAAGAATAAATACTCGGAAGGAGATGTAACAGCTACGGCATAATGTAAGAATACACTTTTTTTTTGAGAGTCAAGTTCGGAAGCTATTTTTGAAGTATGGCATTCAAAGCCGGAAACTAATGGGAAAGAAGAATGACTGTTCATTGTGAGAGCAGTAGCAGCGATTTACGCGAAGACATACATACAGTGGCATATGAGACAGAAGACAATTCTAATGTCCTACATTTTTTTTAGAAAACACACAATAAATGGCCCCAGAGACTTTGTAGGCCTTTGTTAATAAACAGGTAAAATGGCGAGAATTAAACCTTAAGAAGGATAAGTTCTGTTATGTCGCACAAAATTATACCAGCTGTCAAGACCGGTTAGTTTATTTCTCCAGTACAGTAGGGTCTTTCAGTGTTCTAACATCACAAATGTATTTCAAGGTTTTTTTTAATAATCTTCCATAAAACATGGGACTTTCTCTAGTTACAATGAGTTTGCCTTGCGTCAGGCAAGTGTAGTCACTATTTTTCAACCAGTGTTTGGTGAGTAATCATTTTCACACTTGGTGTTCGACTCGAATGTACGAATCTTGGATGGGAAAAAACCATTTCAAGTCTTGGGAATAATACAGCAAGTGTCTCAAATATACAAAAGTGCGTAGTGGAAAAATAGTTAAATGTAAATTAAAACGATCAGCACGGGTAAATCAAGCCAGAATAATTTATATTAAACGAATTCATAGGAGTGGATTCTCAGGCTTATCATCAATACAAATCAACAATATTTTCATAGAACAGAGTTCTGATGCAGCAGTCACAATGCCCACCAAACACGATGTTATAAGGTAGTTTGGAAGAATACTCGAAATGCGTGTTTTTCTATGTGGCTGTGTTTCATAGAGTCTACAACGTCAAAGCTACACTTTAAAGAATCGAAGTAATAGTTCTGCTTATTATTTCTCTACAGTCGACCAGCTATGATGCTTTGCTGACTGTTTTGACCTACGCTGCATATAAAGCCAGAAGTTCGAAACAAATAACATTTTTTACAATTTTGATCAGCCACTGTTCATGAAAGCACGACACATCATAACACTCGACACCTTACTGTCTAATGTTATTTTAATGTTGGGTAGTTTTCACCTATTTATGTATTTTCTTGGCTCGATTGGTAATATTATGTAAATGGACGTGCTGAGCTTTTGTTATATAACAATTCATGCAGCAGGGACTGTCAGCAAAATGTTGTCTGGTCATCACTATGTCTGAGATATTATAACTCATTTCCGGAAACATTTTCAGTTATGTGATTTTACTTAATGCCCTTCAATTGGAAGAAAGGGATGGCGAGCATGTTGAGACTACTCTCTGCGACTTAAACCCGTTTGTTTACACATTAATTTCTGAGTCCAGGTGTTGCAGTCACGCAATGTTTTGGTATGCGCTGTGCTTGTGTTGATCAATTTTCTCGCAGCTAATGTACAACGTACTGCGTGCTCGATAATATGGCATTTACAATTCATGTGCGATTGTACATATCAGACTTATAACAGGGAAGAATTTCAAGTTACTGGGCACTGATGCCTTCCTGTGTACAGCGCATGCATTACTTCCATTCCTGTGTACAGCGCACGTCATTAGGCCTACTTTCCCCTCAACATTTCATTCAATTCAGGATGATTATGGATTATGTAGCCTATCATGACACTAGTAATATGAGTAGTCAAATGTCACCTACATAGAAATGGAAAAACTCCACGGTTGTAGCTGTTATATTTCAAAACTGTTAGTAGTAGAGACATCTGTGGGCTCCCAATTCACCAAGTCACATGTGTGTGCAAGAGTGGCACAAGTGCCATTGCCTAATTAGCATATTTATATGCAAAAAAGTTAAAGAATTGTTTGATTAATTGATGAAATAATTCGATTAATTAGATTAATCGAATAATTAATTTGATAAATTAGAGTAATCGATTGATAAAATAGTTCTTTGGTCAAAATTCTCTTTATTGTTTCATGTCAAAATCGTTATTATTTTATTGGTGTTGAAAGTGTTAGGGTTGTGGAGCAGCATCAAAGTGTCCTATGTGATACCTTGGAGATGACTGAACAGAGGGATGAGTTGTAATTGCTTAGATAGGTGTTGATATTGGTGTAAGAGTGGTATAAGGGACATTTTATTTATTTTTTTGTTTGGAGCATTTATTACTAATATGCGAATGATGAGTGGAACGCAGGTGACTAATGGAATGTCTGTGCAGGTCGCTCTCTGGAGGCATATGAGGATTTAAATAAATGTTTTCGGCAAAGTAAATATTTTTTTTTGAAAAGAGACATGCAAATATGTTACCGAACGAATTACTTTAAGCCCGATTTACCAGAAGACTTTAATCGCGTGATTACCACAAATCCATTAAACCAACATTAATCATGCGATTACAGAATGGAACTAATTCAAACATAACTGAAGTCATTAAACAAAGTTAATTAATAAAACAAGCAAAACGCCAAGCTAACACAATAAAACAAATTACAACTCACCATTACTCCTGGTAAAATAAAAAATCTCCCCTCCCAACAAAAGTACACATACACGAATATAAATACGTATTTTACTCCGTCCCTTATCGTCTCTCAAGACCAATATTCTAAACACGCAACGAAATACAGGTTAAACCAATGCAGCTTAAACCAGACGAACTGATTGATTATACTAAGAAATTAATCTAACCCCAAACATGCAGAGCCAATTGCGGGGCTTATTGAGGTGCTACGTGAATTGCTGTGTGAGATGCTACATGATGTGCTATGTGAGGTGCTGATTGCGGTGCAAATGGCTGAGATAGTGTGGTGCTAGTGTGGTGCTATGTGGTGTTAGTGTGGTGCTATGTGAGGTGCTGTGTGAGGTGCTATGTGAGGTGCTGTGTGATGTGCTATGTGAGGTGGTATGTGAGGTGCTATATGAGGTGCTGTGTGAGGTGCTATGTGAGGTGCTGTGTGAAGTGCTATGTCAGTTGCTATGTGATGTGCTATGTGTGCTAGTGTGGTGCTAGTGTGGTATTAGTGTGGTGTTAGTGTGGTGCTAGTGTGGTGTGAAGTCTTAAGTCTTAAGTGTGGATGCGAATGTGGAGGGGGAGGTGCATGTGGAGGGAGAGGTGGATTTGGAGGGGGAGGTGGATGTGGAGGCAAATGTGAAGGAGTAGGAGAAGGAGGATGATGAGGATGAGGAGGAGGATGTGGAGGAGGAGAAGGAGGATGGCCAGTGTTGCAAAATTTATGTCTCTTTGAAGTGTTGTTTTGGAAATAAATTTCAATCTGTAAATTAATTATTGCGTGTATACCATCCATCTCAGCACATTTTTTAAGAATATTGTCTCTTCATAGCAGACATAAACGTGTTGATTCACAGCCATAGTAATGTTGAAAGTTTTTTAAGTGATTGATAAAACTTGTTAAAATTAATATTTTGGTTTGTTATAAGACAAAGTCGATGTGAGGCTCACCCCCTAAACATTCCTTAGCTTTGCTCTGTGGGGCAAGAGTTCATTGACCTGATCTTCTCCCAAACCATTAGCAATAGTGTAGCTTGCCTCAACATTCTGTGTTTCAAGTTCAAGTAGGTTTTCTCGAAATTCTCCCCCATTCCAATACTTTCAGAATTCATTCATTCATTTTTCGAACACTTCCATTTTCATACTTGTTGGTGTTCAATCGGGTAAAAACAATAAATATTACAACTCACCCACAAATAAGCAAACTTCAATTATCATATAAAATTGTTACATAAGGAATTCAAACTATTAATAAACACATCACACAATTTCCTTCACCAATGAAATTAAACTTTTTTCAAAAATATTTGTATAATTATATTTACACGATTCATACACATTTTATACACACTTTACTTAAAATCAAAATATACTTATAGTCTTTTTAACAATCCTTACAAATTTTTACAAGTTTACAAAAATTACATGCAATTTCACAACAAATATTAACAAACTTTCATAAAACATTTACAAACCTTTACAAAAATTTATCAAAAACATCCCTTATATTTATACTTCCTTCATGTAACTATACTTTAACAATACTTGAAAAAAAAATATATACAAACATTCACACACACATTCATTCACACACATTAAAAAATATTATTTACAAGCAGTAAAACTAAAAACTATACAAATTTATATAAATTGTACTTCAGTGTGGCCTCCGTTATGGTGCTATGTCACATCCGAGTAAATTTGGTAAGCAACCCCACACACCAACACCTACGACGCCCCCACACACAAATGTAGCACTTTGTAAATTAGTAGACTGAAATTCGTATATGATATGATGCGATCCCACGCTGCGAAGAGTATTTCCTGGATGGCATAAAGGACCACAGGGGTTATTGGGGCGACGTTGTAGTTTCTGAAGAGTTAGTTAAGAACAAGCCCTGCAGATAGGGCAAAACAGTAGCTTTGGAGAAATATGTGGAACAATATCTCGAGTGATGTCGATGCTTATGCAGTAGGTGTGAAGACAGCTGCGATGCAGATTGCGGTGCATAGCAGGGTGTGGTGTTGGGTGTAGTGCTGACAGTGATGTTGATAGCAACCTGTATTTAATTCGGTGCTGAAACTAATGTGGTGGGGAAAAAAAAATACTTTCGAATCTTATAGTGCCCCCAGGGCAATGTCGATACTTCATCCGGCTCAATGAAGTGCTTATCCCCTAAACCTGATAACACTACTTTGGTAATGTGTTCGGTATAAACCTCGTGACAACGCGAATGGAACTGGTATTGGGTCCCCAGAACCCTGGTGCAATTATCGAGGCAATCTCGATAATCCTCATATCGGAGGGATTACGACACATTAGGTTTTACACCTTTCGCCTTTCGTATGCACTGATTATTCGAAACAATGTATGCGTAAAGTTTGGGACATAAACTTACACAGGTTGTGATGATGCAGTCGGCATATTCATCCTTCATCACTCTGATACTGCCTTTATTCTCATGTGAGAATCCTTGTGGTTTATCGAGCGCATAGTTTGAAGTATCAAACTGTGTCTTTAAATATGGGGTAATTACTTCGTAAACATCTCTACAAGCATTTTCGAATGTCAGGCTGTCGGTATCGCAGTATAAAAGGTGCAAGGCTGGCAGAGGAAATTTCTGACACATGTATTGATAATGAAATTCATAAAGGATTAATTTGGAAAGATCAAGAATGGCAACACCAGTGTACAAAGGCTTGTTAAACACAACAGAGCTCTTTGAAATTTCGTTAATGACATGATTCTCATCAATGATCTGTTGTTCCTGGAATGTAGGACGCCGTATCAGTTCTGCAGTTCTATATATAGTGTCATACCTGGTAACGACTCTTATGTCATTTTCCCGGTGGACGTTCTGTAATGTTTTTCCATACATGACATTATGCAACTGTTTATCAAAGTCGTTTGCAGCCTTGGAACATTTCTCAATGTTAAACTCGATGTACGGAGCCATCCATACCTTCTGCTCAAAGCGCAAAACACGATGTACAGAGTCAAGTGTGGCTCAGTGTTTCCTCAGTGTTTCCCCGTGAATAACATAATTCTTCCACGGCGCGAGTGTCAAAAGGAGTTTTTCATGCGAGCTGTTAGGTGGTATGCCATTTACTGGAGCCAAAGGCAGATCGGATAGCACATCACGACATTCATCTGGAAACGACAAATCCACTTCCGCGAAAAAGCATGTGTCCCCATCATTCACCTTGTTCACAAAATCCCACGATGAAAACATGTCAGCCTTGACCCACTCAAAATTGCCAATAGGCAGCTTGCTTTTCGTAGTGTGGCTGTACAGGCCGTTTATTTAGAATTAGCAAATATGTTTCGATGCCACACTGGGGTCGCACTCTTCACCCATGTAAATGTTATTGGCTTCCGCACGCCTTCTGGAAAACTGGTAATGCCGCCCCTAACCCATGTTCAACAAAAAGGTACATATCAGGGTCGATCAACAGCTCTAGCTGCACATCTGTCATTGACGATATAGCGTCCCATGCAAGAGACGGAGCTGTGATGTCCATGGTGGGGTCAAGAACGCCATGAGCCAAACACACAGTCCTGAAATTTTCAAAATTGTCTGCTAACAAACAAGTGTCCACACATAATTACTGAATGGTGTACTACAGCAGGTTTATGCAGTGGAATGCATTCCATGCGGCTTGGGCATGAGCATCATTCTCATCGCTAACGCATTTGCCTTTAATAACAATATGAAATAAGTCCTTTGGTGGGAGTGACGTGCACATCAGATTGTCTTCGGACTTAACAAAGTCCTGAGGAAACACTCCCTTCCCTTTTGCCAATTCAAATTGGGTTTTGTCTGGAAACATCGAGCGGGTGATACTCAGTTGAGCAGGTTTCAAATTACCTGCCAAAGTTTCCAACAAGCGCTCATGAACCAGGAAGAATCAATGAGATGGAACTTGAAATGTTGCGCATTTCCTTTTGAGCCAATCCCATTGGGAATATGTGTGGTGATGGACTTGTACTTTTCAAGGGTCATTCAAATCACCTCAATTCTACCGTGGTTTTCGTTTACCATAGTTCCATCTGATTTTTGTTATGTGACGTTTGGCCAATGATTTTTTGATAAAGTGAGCATCATAGTTTTGAAGGTTATGAAAGACAGCGAAAATTTGTTTCTTCGGCAGTCTGAAATTAAAATTGCATTTATTATGTGCCTGGTTTCTGATTTCCCCGGTCAGATGGTCATGATCGACCACAGTATCTGTACCGAGTTCCTTCTTACAAATATGACAATATTTCTGAGCCGCCAACCTAGCTTCATTAACTGGGGTTTTTGGCTTCTTTTCAACAGTCACGCTGTATATTCCTGCAACCGACTTTGTCAATTCAACCAATTAATCTACTAACTGGTTCATACAATCATCACCCACAGACTCAAAGTAGTTAGATAATGCTGGATTGTACGAACAAACCAACAAAATGCTACAAGCATATTGAACATGTTGGTTGATAATATTCGCATTACTCATGTTATCATTGGGGAGGCAAATGGACAAGGGTTTCAAACATGTCTCTGTGTTGCAATAGGCAACGAAACCCAATCTTTGCTGTTTGCTGTAACCCTGAAATTGCAATTACTTGTCCCCTGTGGGGAAGGTACTGCGAACAGCCTTATTTTACTGACAAAGATCATTATGTTTTGCGATTTTCTCCTCACTACTGAAGTATTATAGACAACGATTGCAAAAATGTTTTCTTTTTTCTATTTCCCAACTGGCTGTTAAGCAGCCTTCACAAATCCTTAACGGAAACAATATGCAAATGTGCCTCATTACCACAAGCGCAAATGGCCAATACATTTACGTGATGTGCATGTCGTACAGGACAAATATGCATTGGTATGCTAACCCCTTGCTTATCGAAAGTTTCTCAAATAATATTACTGTATTTGTATACTGCACAGTAGATATTGATAGAAATACTATTGTTCTCTTTCAGTATCCAAAACCTCTTAAGGATTAATATATGAAGTCATTCTGTGGCCATTCTGTGCAGCAGGAAATGAAGCTGATATAAAAGCATAATAGAAGCACATTTCCTCTGGGCAATGTACATACATACAAGCTCTCTTATTGGCAATAAACTTGCAGAGCATAGTGTGAGCAGCACCGACTGCGATAAGTCAACATCCATATGCAGAATTAGAAGCAGACCCCAGCCACTACCACGGGCACTAAATTCCTCAAGCCTGTTTGTAAGATAAGTTTTAATTGTCTCATCATAGATTTCGCCCACATCAGTTCAATGCAGGTTGGATAGTGATTCACTTTGAAAGTATAACATCTGCATAGCGCTTTCCTCAGCCAAAAAAGAATTTTTAGTACTTAACTGCTATGCTGACACTAAGCGTTATTGGCCGGGATGATGCCATTGCTAACTCTAACCAAGGGACCCTGCATTTTGTGTTGTTTGTTAAATTTGTTAAAACTTTGGGATAATTTTCCTGAAATAAAGCATTTTCGGTAGCGTAGCGTTTGCTTGATTAGCCATTGAAGTAACTATTTATATGTTATTGTGAGGTGAGAATTAATAAGTTGTTACTGAGGTAACTAATGAGCATGATTTCCTCTACATGGGTGAAAATAAATTCTAATGAATTTCTTAAAAGCTTAGGTCGTAGGTAGGCCTTGACATAGCGTTGTCAAAAATATAATTACCGATGAAACCAGAAACATGCAACAGTATCGAGACAATTACAAATACATATGCATTTGTAGAGTATCTTTGTACGCATAATTAATGTTTCTAATGAATACTCTTAGCGTACAAAGTTTGGTTTATTTTGTTGAATTACTTCATAGATGTAACTCATTAATCTAAGTTTTTTCCTATTAACACTATTAACAAAGGCATTCCGCATCTAAAACTTGTTAGTTAACATGCCCTACGGTAGCACTATTTGCGTGAAAAAAATTGGTGTGGATCGGTTGATTTATTCTTTAGATATGGCATAAAACCTCAATTTTTTCTATGTAACGATCTTTGTAAATGGAGGACAAAAATTTTATGTAGATATTAGCACATTAAATGATTGCCATAGATACTGCAAATATAGAAAGTTAATTTAAAATTTACTACATAGTTCGGTAGATATAGCACACTAAGCTAAATTGCTATTTTATGAACCACCATTCTGAAATAAGTGTTTGCCACACTTAAAAAAATACAAATTAATATAGCCCACCAAAGTACAACATCTCTGCCAAATTTGGTGGTAATTGGCTGTTTGTTTCCCGAGATAGAGCATATCAAACTTATAAGTTCGTTTGGAGCTATCTTACAAATTGGCGGAGAGATGAAGCTTTGCATAGATAAATACGATTTATATAATATATACGGCCAGCAAACAAAGTAAAATTGAAATTTGATTCGTAATTTCGTTGGTACAACTTACAGAGCTAAAATATTTGTATGGCCGCCATTTTAAAAATTGATGTATGACCCACTCAAAACATTAGTTTACCCGACCTACCGGTGCTACTTGTCTGCCAAATTTGGTAGAAATCTTTTGTTTTTTCCGGAGATATTACATACAAATTTTAATTTGCTTTGTAAAGTTATCTTAGAAAATGACAAACAAAAGAGACTTTGTGTGGGTACATTTGATGGTTGTAATATATTCTGCAACATAAAAGTTAAGTTGGAATTAGTTGCATGGTTTCGGTGAGATAGCTTGCTATGCTAAAATATTTATATTGCCGCAATTTTGAAAATTATTGTTTGACCTACTTAAAACACACTTGCACACAACACCTGTCGCAGTACTACTTGTTTGCCAAATTTGGTATCAATCATATATTTTTTCCCCGTCATATGGTAAACAATTGATTAATGTGGCGCTATCTTACAAAATGGTGAACAAATATGATTATGTGTATGTACATATGATGCTTCTTATAGACACTTTCAAGAGTACAAAATTTGGTTGAAATTGGTCAACCCGTATGGTTAGATTTTCCAAATAAACCTTAAATATTTGTATGGCCATCATTTTAAATATAAGAGCATCATTAACTTTTATTGCATATGTTTACATAACCTACCATAGTAGTACTTAGGGGAAAGTAGCCGAATGCGTACAGCCTCCTAAATCATACCACCTCCGTATTTCAGGAAATGTGAATACCACTGCGCTTTTGTGGCTACAAGATGAACCTGTTGTAGTTCCCGGCCAGTCCGAAGAATAACGTAAGTGTGGAACCACGTTTAGCTATGTCATTGGAGTTTATGATTATTTGCATTTCTGGATGTAGTTTCTGAACCTCAGTTGTAAGCCGTACGAAATTGAAAAGTAATGAATTATTCTTTAAATATATTTATTAATGTAAAGACGACTCTTCTTCACATTTTGAACTAATTTATTGCTGATGACAAACAATTTGAGGTTATGATTCATATGTTTGTTTTGTTTGATGATGAGTTGCCTAAGTCGTACCACGTCGTAGTTTCGCAAATCTTACCGGTAAGATTTAGGATACTACTACAAGACAAGTTGCAATGAAACCCGTTT
This sequence comes from Dryococelus australis, assembly GCA_029891345.1. Taxonomy (NCBI): domain Eukaryota; kingdom Metazoa; phylum Arthropoda; class Insecta; order Phasmatodea; family Phasmatidae; genus Dryococelus; species Dryococelus australis. Next base: position 166,471,843 of record CM057009.1, on the reverse strand, counting down.
ATTGCTGACTGTATGTGTAAACACTTTGAACAATCTAAATAACCTTTTGCATAGTTTTATGCAGTGATCTCATTTTATTACAAACTTCAGTAAAGGTTCCGCATTAAATCTGTGCATTGTTTACGGAACATTTTTCTTAATAGTCGTACATCAGCATCCGAGGACAATGGGTTTCAGTTGAACACGCTTTACATGTGCCAAGTTCCATATCTACCATGTGCAGAAGTAGTTAATAGTCACCGTAAATAAAAATTATTAAAACACATATCCATTCTGTGTCATAGAATGACGAAAAGAAAATATGGAGATTGGACTGAAATGGAGATGGCAATGGCGCTTGCGTCGTATAGAAATGGGGACATGGGTTTTAATGAATGCTGTCGACAGTACAACATTCCAAAGTGAACATTGAAAAGGCACTTAGACAGGAATAATGTTGTAGATAACGAATCCGTAAAAGCCATAGGCCTTACCACCACCCTTCCACCCGAAGTAGAGCAACAACTAGTTGATCATATTTTAAGATTAAAAGAGCTTCTGTTTGGGGTAACAATCACTGATATAAGGAAGTTAGCAATCCAAATTGCAGGGCGCAATGAAATACCACACAGCTTCAACAGATTGACAGTAATGTCACGGAAGAAATGGTTTTATGCCTTTAAAGCCCGTCATAAGGAATTAGCGCTACGTGAGCCCGAGTGCACTTCCATGGCACGTGCAAAGGGGTTCAACAAGAAGAATGTGTTAGAATTTTTTGATATCCTGGAAAGAATTATAGATGAAAACAAATTTGATGCTACTCGTGTGTTCAATGTGGATGAGACGGGTTTTAGCACTGTACAAAAATATGCCAGAAAGTGTTGGCTATGAAAGGAAAGCGTCAGGTGAGAGCTATTGCAAGTGGGGAAAGAGGTGTAAATACAACAATAGTGTGTTGTACTAGTGCGTCGAGGATTTATGTTGCACCTGTGATAATCTTTAAGCGCATGAGAATGGTGCATGAGCTGCAGGTTGGTGCCCCTACTGGAGGTATGGTTGACATATTGGAAACAGGGTATCTTAACAGTGATCTTTTTGTAAAATGATTACAAAATTTTATTGCTGTCATCAAACCAAACATCGACAACAAGGTTCTCTTAATTTTAGATGGTCATTCGACACATTCGAAGAATGTAGAAGCTTTGGAACTTGCAAGAGCTAATGGCGTCCTAATGTTGTAGTTGCCTGCCCACACAACTCATCGGCTACAACTTCTCGACAGGTCCTTCTTCAAGCCATTAGAAACTTACTACACCCATGCAGTTTAAAAATGGCTTCGAACAAATCCCGGTTTGTGTGTTACCCAGTATCAGGTTACCCAACCTGTAGCAGAGGCCTATACAAGGGCAGCAAATATTCAAAACACCATTAACGGATTTCGTGCTTGTGGAATATGGCCGGTAGATCGGAATATTTTTAACGATTCCGACTTTTTAGCAGCTGCAAATCTGGAAGAAAACGAATGCCACTCCGATGAAAACGAGACGGAAACGCGTTCTTGTAAGCCTACAGAAAACATCACCGATCCAACAGGTAGTGAAATAGTTAGCCCTAATGATAGGCCTACTTAGGAGGAGATGATCTCGAAGTTGAATGTATCCATTGAAGCAATTTCTCTGATTCCAACATGCCCCAAACATGTGTCCACACCAGCAAGGAGGGGAGCTCCACGTGCTGTTGTACTGTCAAGCAGTCCGTACAAACGTGAAGAAGGAAGACGACCAGCAAAGTAGATAATAAATTTCCAAACGGAAGGGACGTTCTGCACGTGCAAACAAGAGTTTAAGAACATCTCCAGACAACAATGCACCTTCTACTTCGTTCGCATCCAATGCAACCATAGAACTTGTGCAAGAGGATTGGTTTTGTTCAGTATATGAGGGAAATGTCGTAGAAAATATGGTGCAATGTTTACAGTGTCACACCTGGGTACATGAAACCTGCGCAGGGGTTAAATCAGGCTTGAAACGTTTCATTTGTGTTGCATGTAAATTATTTGTTTGTTTGTTTTATTTTGGGATGAAATATGTACTTGTATATACTTAAAACATCATTATAGCTGTTTCCATGGACGACATTTATTATTGTACTATTTCTGTTTGTAGCGGTACGATTTACGATACTGGCGGTACGATTTTGGATACTGGTTTCCTATATCGTACCGATTGCAGTCTTACACTGAGAAATTTTTTCTGGGTCGCTGTTTAAGCTAACTAGACATGTTAATGTAGATATGTATGCATATATGTATACTGTTTTGTACTAAATCAATATTGGAACAGTACTTTAACGATTGGTCCAAATTAATGCAATAATGTAAAAAATGGTACGCCTTAGGCAACCTTCGCCTACGTGCCAAAATAGGTAAGAGTTGGTTGCGCAGTTTTTTTTTATTTGGTGATATCTTCTAAACTGGAGGACTAACAACAATACCCATATCTAATTCAATGCTTATACTATGCGCTGTCAAAATACAATATTTGGTTCAAATGTGTTGAATGGTTCCCGAGATATGACATAATAACTTACATTTTAAAATGACCACCATTTTTTAAAGTTAAGTGCTCGGTGTACTCAAAAACTGGAGAAGTCTGGTGACCTTACTAAGTACCACATGTGCTGCGAGTTTGTTGGATTTTGGTTCACGCGTTCAAAATTTGAAAGCGGGGAAAGCCATGCACAGACGCAAGCACACATACATATACATACACACATCCAGAGACAAAGAGACAAAGTGACGTCATAAACCAGTAGAGTAAAAATGCTGAAAAACCTACCTAACAGAATTTTGAGTAAACTGAAACTATTTAATTTGGTGTCTGCGTCAGCCAAGTGAAAGACTGGAAATCTTACGAAAGTAAACGCGTTGAATAATATGCAGATTTGTGCTCATTTTGTCATAAAACATGAAACACTGTCTTCTGTAAGCATAAATATAAATATGTAACTCTTAATACGACGTCAGGACATTGTTCATTTGTTGTTAACTGAACGGAGCCACTGTATGCCAGTGTATACAGTAGTACACGCGCTCTTATGGACAATGACTTTTAAAAGTTTGATTTCAGAAGTGCTCACATTACCGTGAACAGCTTTTACACAGATGCATAGCCGTTGTTTACTGCCCACATGAATTCACTAACTGCGTCGTTAGAGAATGTCTAACATAATGTGTTACGGAGTTTTGTGTTCGGTAATCACCGACAAAACGGTGGGAATCTTGTGCTGTGACTTCATGTGTTCGAATGCCAGCACTAAAGTCACTTGTTGGCATGTCTTGATGTTAACGCTGACCACTTTCAACACCAGTCGTGAGGTAATGATGCTTTAAATATACAAAGGTTTTACAGCATTGGAGGCTAGATCGACCACAGGTTTGTTTTATAACTTCATATATTACTACATTCAAAACAACCTGTATGGAATATCGATGTTTATATAGAACGACCCTTTACTCGTATTAGCCATTGTGTGCACGTTCTATAAGCAGAAACGCTGCTACTAGTGAGCTGCATACTTCACTGTGAATACATTTCTCTCTTATGTGTGGTGAAGTTCGACACGATGTAACAGATGTTAGTCGACGCGACATGAAAAGATCACAAAGCTGGAAGATACAATCAAGCGCAAGTTCTTGACTCTGTGTAATATCAACACGAAAATCACATCGTTCACGTGAAAAAATAGTTTGAATTATGTTTATACAAAAGAAACACAGAACAACGAATATATATTGCAGGCACCTGAAACACTGACAAATCTTTTAAAAATATATTCTGGCATCTGCGTTCATAGACGATGTCATCAAGTATCACGTCGCGGAGTGCATTTTAAGTTCGAATAACTTGTCCTAATTATAATTTCATACAAATAAAAAATAAATACTATTACTACAATTTTAATCTCAACCGCATGTGAACAGTTCGTGAGCTCACAACGTTACTTGAAACAAGTCCTGTGTATACAGACTGGAATAGAATTACTGTAGATTGACAAACTTCGTTAGGTGATTCCATAATTTTTACAAATTGGGAAATTTACAAGACAATTTATACCTAAATTGTGTATTCTTAGGGAGAAATAAGCCTTGAAGAATTTCGAATTTTAAAATGATCATTGTATAATATAGGGAACGAAGTGAAATTAATTATAACTCTCCGATTATGATTTTATGTTTCCGGAATCTTCAACCTAAGACACAAATCGCAGTATTACCTCCCCCTGCAATGAAAATTATAGTAGTGGTCATCCTCTTATTGTAGACAACCTTTTTACTGTTACGGCATGTTGGTTTATTGAAGAGTATGGCGTAATGAACAAAAGTAGCTCTCTTGTTGCAACTGGCCAGGACACACCGTTTTCCTGTAAAATCATCCCATCGGCTGCAGCAACACAGCGCCTACCACGTAGGCAACACCAAAACACAGCGCCTATCACGTAGGCAATACTAAAATGTTGATTGTACCGACTGTACGGACGATGCAGAGAATATTTCAAACACTTACAGCATATACTGAAATATACATTAATGGGCTTACAGTACTTAAACTGCCTGTTTGTTTCTGGCAACAGTGTTTTTCACATGAAAACGGCGAGTTTTTGAAGTTGCAACAAGAGGACCATCTTTGTTGATTAGATCATACTGCTCAACAAACCAGTTTCAAACTTTCATAATCAGTTTCGGTAAAAAAAAAGTTGACTGCAACAAGGTGATGGCCACCCGTGTTATTTCCATTACGAAGGGTGGTATTGACGAGCGTTTGCTTTAAGGTTGAAGTTAACGATAACATAATAATGTTTGAAGAATTGTAGTTCAACTTATCTTTGTCTGTCTAATTATGCAAAAAAGTACACTTGAAAATCTCCATTTTTCGATGCCTCATTTTTTTTTCGTAATAATCAGTTTAGTAAGGAAGTGTCATGTATATTTTACATTTGATTTTACACAAGGAATCACCTCACAAAATTTGTGTGTTGAATTCCACTCCACTCTGTACGTACACTGAGATCCTGGGTGTTTTTTTTTTCTGGTTATCGCAAACTATTGGCGGCAACAAATGTCTAAATCTGGTGCTCTCTCTTCACTTCACTGCCACTGCGCCAGAGAGCGCTCTCCGCACTCGGAGACACTTCATATTCAGAGACACCTTCTCACTCTTCTAGCTTACACTCATCTCTACACGAGGCGTCGTCTCCTGCTATGGAGAGGTTTGCGCCTTGACAGCCCATGAGGTTGAAGCGAGGTAAGTGTGGACCAGTGTTGGAGTGCAACGGTAGGGGAAACAGGGATAGCGCCGAGGAAACCCGTCAAACAGCGGTATTGCCCGGGCCCGCCACGATTCCCACATGTGAAAATACTGGATTATCTCTGGTAGGAATGTAACTCGGCTCACATTGGTCGGAGGCAAGCAATATAGCCACTGAGTCACCGCTGCCTCCATGCAATGGTATGTCATGATGTACCGTGTTGTTGGTTGTGTGCTTGATAAGCATTGGAAATTTAAATACGTGGCGAGTTAGTTTAAGTCAGTCTGTTTGTCTGCAGTAGCGATGTCTCCCTTTCACACGTGTGGTTTTTATCTGCCAGTGAAAATTTGGTTTCGGGGGAAATGTGGGTTACTTCACTGCAGAGCATAACCCATATATTTGAATGTTTCATAGAATTTATGGTGTTTGCTATGTATAAAGTATGTACACCCATAGAGTGGATGAGTGCTTCTGGCTCTCCTTAGTTTTACGACTTGCGTGCGCATAACTGTTCTGCGAGGTAACGATCTATTGCGCCGTAGTAGAGTATTGGATTGTTGACGCTGCACTCATGGCTCGTCAACTTAACACTTTTAAATTATCTATTACACGAATAGGCGCTGAATTCACTCTGAGAATTCTTGAGCCCGGCGAATTTTTTAAAATTATTTGGTAATCCTATTTAACTGCAAATGTGACATTTTGAGAGAGGATTGATAGAGTCTATAGATTTTCTGACTACATCTAGTGTTGTAAATATTTTAAATTTTACATATTTTTAACGTGTGATTATATTATTTTGTACAATCTAGCGTCCTGTCTATGGAGTTGTGGTTGAATTGCCGTACACGCACCTGCCAGCCCGCACATAACTAGTTTCTGTAAAAAAAAATTTTAACATTTTAAATTGAATTTCAAAATTTTTTGAGATCATTGACTACAATGTACATAATTTTGGAAGGGCTAAAGAAGCGTTTTTAAATTATTCATGTACATTTATAGTAATATCAGTAATAAATTGTGTTTTAATTTTGTCACATGTTAATTTTGTGATATTGTTTATCAACTGAAAGAACACAGTTACAGAAATGGTGTTCAATGTGTGTGCCTGTACAGAGTATTAATCTGGAATCCACTTATCGGAAAGTTTCATTACTAACCAGAAAATTATGTGAAAAGTAATCGTTAGTTAAGTTTTAAGCTGGAGGAAACTGCAATGTTTAGCAAACTATTGGAGGCGTACCAGATATTTAGCATTAAATAGTTAACATTTCTATTCTATAATGCGCGCACGATGGAAAGTAACCGAAAGCATAAGTGTATGGGTGTGTACAACCAGTCTGTGCTTTTCGCGGCGAATTTGTGCGAACCAAGAGGAAATAGGAGACTCGTGGCTGCGTGCACAACGCTTAAACAGCGACGTCATTATGGGCGTGTGGGCGGTTTGCGAGCAGCCACCCGGGGGGACGGGGGACAGGGAGGTGTTGGACCTAGTTAATAAAGGGCTTTGTGCGAGCTTGCCCTCCATGCCATTATGCACCGATTGGCGATGTACTGCATACATAATGTCCTGTTAGCTGTTCACGCTCATAGTTACATCTCCACCATCACACACTATCGATAAAATGAACTGTTGCATCCCTCAAAATATACACACGCGCCAATACAGAGCATGTCCCAAGACGCGCTCCAGCGGCCAACTCAACGTGAATTATGGATGGAAATCTGTGAAACGAAATTTCCTCTCACAAATTATTTTTTTCGCATAAGTCATCATCACAGATTATTGAAGACTACAGAGGTGAAGCAGCCACCGACACAGCAAACTGCAATCGCAACGCAACTACAATATGGTGTCACTGGCCTGCAATGTGGCGTCACTTGTGTGCAATGTGGCGTCAGTGGCCTACAATATGGCATCCCTGGCCTGCGATGTGGCGTCACTGGCCTGCGATGTGGTATCACTGGCCTGCGATGTGGCGTCACTGGCCTGCAATGGGGAGTCACTGGCCCGCAATATAGCATCACTGGCCAGCGGGATGCTGGAACGCCGTTGGCCAATCTTCGCGTGCGGACTTACTCGCTTGACGATAGCGCAACCAATAGGGAGCATGCAGTAGCCAGTCAGACACGCCACCCATCTCCAGAGCCTCGCGCAGCCTATCACGTCACGTGTACGCCAGCATCAAAGGAACCACCTTGGCGTGTCGTCTTTGTGTAGGTATCTACTCTGTGACGCTACTCTATGGCAGAGAATAAATAATTATTGCATTGTTTGCAGTTGGTATCCACCATGCTTCCATATCTCGCCCTGTTACAAGAAATAATTTAAATATTTGATTTACAAAATATAACTTGTAAATAATTTTAAAATAACATTAATATTAATAAATCTGCTAACAACAAACAAAAAGTTTTAAACCTACTGCTGTTGCAGTAAACTAGGAGAATTTTTTTTTTTTTTTTCTAAATCTCTTTCTTTGTGACGATTAGATCGTGACATGGTTTTTCCAGTGTCTAGTTACTTTGTGCCTGGGTTGGCAACAACCACTATTTACGATTTCTCCTTATTCCTGTAATGTTTTAGTATGTTTTTAAAGGGCCGGCGTGTTTTATATATATATATATATCTTATTATGCTATTATTTGGAATAATTCATGTTTTAGTGTTATCAATAATATATTTTATATAGAACTCCTGTGTGTTATACTACGTGAATATATGGTAGTTGTATGTTGTTAAGAGGCTCGCCACTTGATGTCGCGGCATACGAGCTTGGTGATGACGTAGCCTGGCGTGTGGGAGGAGTCTCGAGGGAGAGTCGTAGTCGGTACGTGGCCGCAGTTAGTGGCGGTGTGATCGCCCGGTATTGGCGACAGGGCACTTGTTAGATGTGGCGGGAGGGCAGTGCTAGTTTGCGATTGTTGCTGGGACTGTCGGTGAAGTTGTAATTATGTTAAACTGCGCCGTGAGTGATCGCGCTTGTGAATGATAATATACATGATAGGAAACAGTTCCTTAGTCTGCCCATGAAACAGACCCATTATTACGTCTTCATGTTATGTTTGATGTTAACTGGCTTGTTCATTACGTGGTAAATTGTTTGGATGGAGCCAACGCCCTGTACGGTTGTGCCGTAAGTGTTCCCTATCGAAGCCGTTAACCACGTCCTGCAGTGGGGGAGCTTTATAATGGACATCATCTTGTCCGCTTTTCATGGAAGAATTGTACGGCGTAGCCAGTACATCAGCTGATAAAGCCGACCTACATATCATGCAGCAGCGCGAAGCAGATCGACAGCGTGCAGCACAGCCCAGGAGAATAGAGCTGCCGTGTACATGCTGAGGCGGTACCTTGCCGCTATGGGGACACGACTGTTTCAATTATCCTGGTATGAAGTCGAAGTTTTATGGTAGCGCCTGTAATAATCCTAGGGCAGCGTTTTCAAAGTGACTGCATTTTATCAAAGTTTACATGGAGCTACTTATGCCGCTTAAACAAGCTGCGACTCTCCCATATTGCAGAAAATATAACTGTAATATGAATTATGGCAGGCATTATTTACCTTAGTAATCTATTACTGTCTATTTGTGAAAGTATGTGTTTGGTGCTGTTGCGATCAAACATTTTAACGTACTATTTTGCCAAAACGTTTCATTGTATTCTATGTCCTGCGTATTGAAATAAATTTGAAGTAATTTTTATGGACCGTTTGATAAAATGGAAAAAACTTTTGAGCGTTTGTAATCCCATATGTAAATCACAGGCAGTTTGCATAGGAAAAAGAAAATGACCAAATGATTATGTGATATGGTATATTTTTCAATTATAGGAAACCTGTTAACATTAAAGTAAATGTAGGCATTGCTAATATAATATATAAATGAGAATATATTTTATGACACGCTTGTTTGCATCGGGCCAGAAAACGAAAACGAGAGCCCGCTACCCTGAGTTAATTTTAAACGAATTATTTGGGTTGATAAATAGCAGAGAGGCAGTGTTGACAAACTCGGAACACGTGAGGTAGAGGGCGTCTAATCATTTCTAGATAAGGTACGCATACAGGTTTCTTCGTAAATCATGATCAGTGCTCCCACGGTTTTCAAGACATGTTTGGACATGTTTTTGAATTGTTCAAAAATTCATACCTTCAATCGGATGTTTACTTGCCATTGCTGCAGACGAATACAATTTTTCATTATGATTTTGCCTAATATTCTCGTTAAGTCGAACTATTAAACGAATATAAAAGTTTGTGGCAAACTGACCCAAATTAATTACACATGACAAGAATTCACTGGTTTATATTTTTTAAAGAATTCTGTACAAAACAAAAGTCTCTAAAATCAGGTATCTCACTTCAAAATATGTTCCCCTAGCTCCACAAAGTTAAAACGTATAAATTAGAGAGCCTCACTAGTAGGTAAATATAGGTTGACAGACAAGGGGACGGGGCAGAGGATTCGGATTCGGCCAGCCGCCATGTTAGAATTTACCTTTTCCCCCTCAAAATTTCCCTTTTACCCTCTAAAATCGTATGAATTTCCCTAAAAACTTTCCGCTTTCCTTAAAAATTCCCTTTTTTCCAGGAAAAATTCCTGTTCGTCCAGAGCAGGAGAGGCGGATCAGAGACCCAGGGTCAGAGCAGGGAGGTGGACCAGCGACAAATGTGACCATGGGTCAGGGCAAGTCCAACGGCCATGGACCTTTGACCATTGAACTTTGGCCACAAAAATCCAAAAAAAATTGTAAACATTTCCATAATTTTTTTTTTTCAAAATTCCCAAAAATTTATTTTTAACAATTTTTTTAATTTAAAATAAGTTATTAAACATTATTTTTAAATTATTAAAACATTATTTTAAAAACCTTAACTTTCCTCAGGGAAAACCCTCAATACCCATTCCACCATCTTGGTAAGTGCACCCAACGGCCATTTTGGTAGGCAACCGCCATCTTGGTATGCGACTGATACATTGGTAACCGATCACCACCTTCAAGGCGACAGCCATTTTTGGTAGTCAACTGCCATTTTGATTGCCAGCCACAATCTTGGTAGACGTCACCATTTTTGCCATATTAGATGCAACTACCTTGAACTTAACTCCATAACCTTGAATGATCTTGAAAACAAAAACTCGTAAAAAAATACATTAAAGTAAACAAGCCAATTATATTACTACTACCACCATATTAGATGCAGACGACATTGACCTTGACCACATGACCTTGAATTAACTTGAAAACAAAACCTCGAGAAAAATATACATAAATGTTAGTAACCATGCTATATTTCTAACTACTACCACCATATTCGATGCAGACTACCTCGACCATGAACCAATGATATTGAATGACCTTGAAACCAAAACTCGAGAAACATACATAAAAGTCATCAAGCATAATAATACGTTACAGACTACCACCGCTATATTGGATGCAGGTAACAAAAACATGAGAAAAATACATAAAAGTCTGCGCGCATATCACTCTATAGACCAGTACCACCATATTAGATGCAGACGACATTGACCTTGACTGCATGACCTTGAATACCTTGAAAACAAAAACTCGAGAAAAATAAATAAAAGTTAGCAAGCATGATATATTACAGACTACAGCCACCTTATTAGGTGCAGGTAAGCCTAATCTTGATCCCATAACCTTAGATGACCTTGACAATTAAAACCTGAAGAAGAAATGGCACATTATTCACTCGCTCATAAGCGAAACACACGCACCAACACATACACACCTAGACACACGAGGCCGCGGTGGCCGAGCGGTTAGCTCGTTCGCCTCCCACCACGGCGATCCGGGCTCAATCCCCGGCGGGTACACCGGAATTTCGCGTGTGGGAAACGTGCCGGACGATGCCGCTGGTCGGCGGGCTTTCTCGGGGATCTCCCGCTTCCCCCGCTCCCTCATTCCGACGCTGCTCCATACTCACATCAATAGCCCTCATTGGCTCTAAACACCTCACTGTTAAGAGCCACCTAAATCTCTTCACTCACTCACCTACACAGACACCAAATCACACAGAGCCCAAAATATTCCAATTTGCAAAGGGGGCTGACAATCTGCTACTGTGGCCAGGAACAACGTCCACACAAATGTTTGCATATGAACATGCGATGGGAGGCGGAGGCGATTATAGTTTTAGAGAACCGTTGCTACAAGTTTTAGAATTTCGCCTCAAAATATCATTCCGTGCAAACTGCCTCTGGCAAAAATCGCACTGAGACGACGGTTTTGAACTTTTCATTCAGCAGGTCTTAGTACAGACTGCCCTCTCATGCCGACGTGCAATTTGAACATAGGTGAAAACTCGATCGCAGAATCGGCACTGGCGACAACCAGTTAGCGATTATGCAGGTCGCGGCTCCATGGTCGTCGAGGTCAAATGTAGGCCTTCGTATTAGCAATTAATCTTCACGATATGGGAGCACTCTAAGAAAACCCAAATACTCGATCTTCATAGAAGAAAACGTGCAGATATAAAATCGATTCTTTACTTACATATTACTTTTGACATAAATATGTGTAAATAAATTGAAAATAATTTTATTTTTGTTTATATATACCTATACATTAATTGTGTATTAGTTAAATAGAAAATTGATTTTATATTGACGTATTTATATGTAAATAATTATGTAAAAGATAAACTGTAAATAATTGTTATATTTAAATATTGTTACGTACTGCAGCTGGGGCCGGCTCGGCTGCCCAGCGCCGTGGTAGGAGATCCACCTCACCCTCCCCTCTTCGTGCAACGATGCACTCGTGGCATGTTGCTTTCCTTCTGGGAATCCCATGAATACCGACAGCGGCGAGACTTGCTGGTGTCACAGACCTCCACTCGCCTGCTAGAGTTTCCGATACGTTTAGCGACGATGCAAGAATGTTCTGGTGAGACTGGCTGGCACCTCAGCCCTCCGCGACACATCACGCGAGTTGGGGAAGATTCTAGGTAGCGGTCTAAGACACTATATATACTGCCGCAACCCAGCGGCCGGCAGTCTTTGACGGAATCCGCCTGGCCGAGTGTGCGCGAGTAAGTGAATAGTGGACGACGACCGGAGATTACGGGACGACGGCGAGTGAGGTGTTCGTGGCTTGAATGGACGAGAGGGTGTGAAACCGATGAGTGAAGCCTACTGTGCGTGAGGGCGCTTGGAGGAATCTAAAACATTGCGACTAGCGGGACATGGACTGAACTGAGGTAGGACTGAATGGAAGTGTAATACTAATTTTATTGTAATTATTCGAACTGTCAAATATGGACGCATACATTTATAAAATAATTGAATAGGTTGATACACTGTCTATTGGGACTGATCTTTAATTATCTAATTTCATTGATTTCTTTATCGTAATTATACATTTTATGAATTGGTGTCTATTGTGAACAGTAAGTGATTTCAATTTATTGTGAGTATTTGAGTTCAGAGAATTTTTCTGCAGTTATTGTAAATAAAATAAGAAAATTATAATCAGTTCTTTTATTTGATGACCTCCATCCCTTAACGAACTTGGTATAGCCCAATAAATTTCTAGAGAGAGAAATTGTAACAATATGTATGCATTTCGCCTCGCATACATTGATGTGGACGTTGTTTCTGATCGCTATCAATTTTTAATGCATTATCAGTCTCGCCTGAAAATTTGAATACGTGAGGCTCTGTGTGTGTTGGTGTGTGTAGGTGTTTGTGTCTTTATGTGCATGTGTGTAGGTGTGTGTGTTGGTGTGTGTCTGGCATATGAGCGAGTGGAGAATGTAAAGTTTTTTTTAGGATTAATTTTCAAGGTCATATAAGGTCATGGGGTAAAGGTCAAAGTTACCTGTATCCAAAAAGGTAGTAGTATTCTATGATGGATTATGCTTGCTGACTTATATGTATCTTTTCTGGAGTATTTGTTTTGAAGGTCATTCAAGTACATTCTGTCAAGTTTAAGGTATTCTGCATCTACTATGACGGTGGCAGTCTCCCATGTAGTACGCCACAGTTGGCCGATTGTGGTTTTACTGAGAGCATTGCTGCATTACTGCTGGCCCAGAAAACTTATGGGTCTACACAACTGGCCCTGCTATGGTTAACTGCTGGCACCAAGACACTTGGCATGTCATGTATGACCACCTGATGGAATGTTGATGGAAATTAAACTGATGGTGGAAAGTAGATGACCTATTAATGGCCCATAAATGGCTTACCAATTGTATTCCCGCAATTGCCGCGCATAGCCTATAATTATTGCTGGTAAAAGTATGAATAGCCATCTATTAGGCCATTTGATGGCTGTGAATTGGTGGACCATTGCTGTGTAATTTTTGTGGCTCCCACTTTTCGCAGATAGCTTCTTTAAATTACACACTCACACTCGCACACACACACACACTCACACATACACACACACACACACACACATATATATATATATAGGTGTGTTTGTCTAATATAATTATAGATCATATGATATATCAACTAGATTATTTTTAAATATATACTGATGAAAAAAAATACACATATATATAAATGACAAAATACTGTAAATACAGTATTAGGTGTGACTTTATTACTGTTATTATATAATTTGACATATGTTATGTTTTCAATAAATGACTGCATATAATTAAAATGCGAAGTTAAAAAAATATATATAACCACCTTTAGAATATTAACATTGAAGGTCTTTTGTTTTTTCACATCACTAAAATATTCATAACTGGGACTGCATTTCAAAACAAATAAATAGCATCAAGGTGACATATATACTGCGAAATACTAAATTAAAGGCATGTTTTTTGGGTTAATATCGTGATTCAAGTAGGAAGATTTCTCTCAAAGACAGTTTTTTTTTTAATCTATATCTTTTAAAAAGTGATTTGTTCGCATGGTACTGCTTTAATTTATATTATATTAAATTTTTGTTTATAGTAATTAAATTTCCAATATATTCTTAATTAATTCAGCTAGCAACAAGAATTCAACAAGGAGTAATGGTTAGCATACTGGGCTGTCAATGCAAGGGGTGGGGGTTCGCACCCCCTGTACTCCTCCGGTATGCATAAGATTTTCATATCGTATAATGGGTTTAATAGGGAAGCAAAGAAAACTAAAAACAAATAAAAGTTTATATTGGTGGTAAAGATAATTATTTTTGAGATATGCATTTTGACATGGCGAAAGCATGGTTAGCCATCAGTAGACCATCTGATGGCTGCGAAATGGTACATCGATGGGCCATTGCTGTTGTAAGCATGTCCCTTGCTTTGGCCATTTGTGTTCACCACACCTGGGCCAGCTATGTGGAGAGTATGTCTAGTTTGTGGTGCCACTTCAGGACCAGCAATGGTGTCGGGTGCATGCCGGCTGTTGGTCAAATGTTTACCGGCTTGGCAACCGACAGTAAACCATCAATGGGCCATATGTGGCTTGCTACATTGGCTGAAATGTATTATGCAATTTTTTGACTTTTGTGTATTTTTTCTCGAATTTTTGTTTTCAAGGTCATTAATGGTCATGTGGTCAAGGTGAATGTAACCTACATTTTATATGGCAGTGGTAGTCTGTGATGTTATATTATTGTTGACTTTTATGTATTTTTTTCTGGAGTTTTTGTTTTGAATGTCATTCAAGGTCATGGGGTCAAGTTCGAGGTAGTCTGCATCAAATATGGTGATAGTAGTTAGAGCGGTTGTGGCGCCACTAGTGCCAAGTCGATATCGACAGTCTGGGAGCGTGAATGCGAACTCTTTGTTTTGGTACTCATGTATTTTGCCTGTATTATAAAAACCGAGGTCTTTTTTTTATCCGAGCTCTTGAGTCTTGTTACTATCACGAGGTAATGAGTTATGTTTGTTTTGATTACATA
This sequence comes from Dryococelus australis, assembly GCA_029891345.1. NCBI lineage: Eukaryota > Metazoa > Arthropoda > Insecta > Phasmatodea > Phasmatidae > Dryococelus > Dryococelus australis. The sequence goes on along the minus strand of CM057009.1, from coordinate 166,456,677 downwards.
TCATTACATGTATTATCGCCCGGCATATTTGCTTTATTTGTGTGTATCCGCATATTGTTGACCCCGACATGATAATCCGAAGTACATCACTTTCGTGTTTGGCAATATTCAGCAAACATGCAGCGCCATGATGCTTGAAGCAAAACAGCAAGTCCTAAAAAAAATTAACAGACATAAACTCGCCAACTAAATAATTGGGTCAATAAAAGTCATGTGTCTCATCATGAAAAACCATGAGTAATAAATTTATACAGTTTCTCTGTCTATTACTCAATGAATATGTCGGACACCGATGAGGAAGTCAAGCTGTTTAAAGAGGTGTCCCACGTCGCAGTTAAAATGCCAATTTTTTGGTGTAAAAATGTTAACATTTGGTTCCTTCAAGGGGAGTCACAGTTCGTAACAGCTAATGTAACCAATGCTGTTACGAAATATCATTATGTATTGGGTTCCATCGATAGCGAAATAGTAGAAATTATTTGTGATTTTGTATTCAAACAGCTGTCCAAAACACCTAACATGGATCTCAAGAAACAACTCATTAGTGACTTCGCTGAAACAGAACAGCGCATGGTGAAGCAGTTGTTAACAGAAACTGACCTAGATGACAAAAACATCACAATTGCAACGGGAGATGCAAATGCTTGCTGGAGACAACATAAAGTACGACATCCTTAGGACAATGCTCTTAAAACGACTCCCAACTAACACACGTGCTATTCTAACCTCTAGTTGTGATTACTTAGACAGCCTAGCTGTCATGGCAGACAAACTCTTAGAAGTAAGCACACCTACTTTTGACTATTCATGGGACCACACCTCGGCCAATACACCCCTGCCTAAGGCAGATACAGCAAATTTGAACCACAATTATGATGAGGCAGTTGCCCGCTTATAGCAAAAAGTAAACTCCGTGACTACATCCATCCAATAGTTAACAATGCATAAACGCAGTGAGTATAGTTCTGCATCGCGAAATAGCAAAAGCATGACACATGCTGGCACCATCGGAAGTTCAAAGAAAATTCCCAGAAATGTATTAAACTCTGGAACTTTAAGCCTAGTGTGGGAAATGCACTGGCAGGTGCAAGTGCTGTTGGCCTTAAGTCATGTTTGTCACTTATACTGCAAGTGGCTACAGATTCCTTATAGACTCCGGTGCAGACATTTCAGTAATTCCTCTATCAGTGAAAGGACAGAATAATGTCTCAACACAAGAACTGTACGCAGCCAATGGCACAGTCAATAAAACTTACGGCGAGCGTCTACTCAGGCAGACCTAGGTTTGCACAATTCATTTTGCTGGCCTTTCTTACTGGCCGAGATACAAACACCAAATATGGGTGCTGATTATTTTAAACACTTTAACCTACTTTTCAACATTAAGTACTCACAGTTGTTTGATGGTGTCACTTCCCTGCGTACTATTGGCACCTTAGATGCAGAGGTCAGCATTAGTGCTATGCACACGATCCCACTTTCACACAAGTTTACCACGATCTCCAAAGAATTCCCTTGTATACTCCAAGCCAACCCATTCTTTGTTTGCCTGCCTGGGAGTGAAACACATACTATTGAAACAGTGGGTCCTCCAATTGCATATAAACTCAGATATTTGCCTCCCGGCAAACTTGCAGCAGTCAAGCTAGTGTTCCAGGAAATGATGGACATGGGTAATTATCAACCGTCAAAAAGTCCTGTGGCAAGCTCACTGTGCTCCTCGTTAACAAGAACGATGGTTCGTGGCGCCCACGTGGTGACTACCGCTAGCTCAATGACATCACAAAACCATACAGTTACCCGGTTCCTCATGTTCACGACTTCTGCTGTGCTCTAGATGGTAAACACTTTTTCTCCGAAATCGATATAGTGTGTGCGTTCCATCATATCACGTTCGACACTGCGGACGTGCCAAAGACTACAATAATCCCACTATTTGGGTTGTTTGTATTCTTAAGAATACCATTCAGCCTACAGAATGCAGCATGACCAATGACTAGAAACCAGTTTTTACAAACCCAATTAAATTCAGAAGTGAAGTACAATTATTTATCTAACCTCATGCATGACGATCATAAAACATCACGCGACAGTAAATTCAGACACATATAAATTACAATGTAGCTTGGCCATTTCATAATACTGATGAAATTAAAATATTGCTTTCAAAACAATGTGACACCAACACAAGTGAAGTGTGGCATCCGGAAAAGGGCCAGTAGAGCACACATCGGGATAAAACTACAGCTTAAAAATTTTTACTATAAATTCTCATTAAAAATATCCAGCCTGGAAGGCAGCTTGTAAAATGAGTAGGTGTATTCTGAGCCCTGACCATAGCTCCCAAAGCATAAAAATTTACAACATATACTTTTAAATTAACGAAACCGAGCTAGTAGTAGACCGTGATGACTTCTATACAATTATGCGGAGAAAGGCAAATGGGCCCGCCCAACATGAACAATACACTTTAAAACAACTGAAAAAACACAGACAGCATAGCAGTTTAGTTAGCCTAAATTGAATTTTGCGTGTGCGACTAGGAAACAGAATTTAGGGAAATCTACTCTACTGCAAGTCCCACTACACTAGCATAAAATGCTAACAAGTTAAAACACACTAAAGGTCCTCGCCATAATTGCGTTAATCGTCCAACACTCACTTTTTCTGTCATTATTCTGTAAATGGCCACATATTAATTTAACACATTCTAAAGCAGTAACGTCCTCGATGTTCACAAAATAGACAAGGTGCCCTGGCCATCAAACAGCTCCTCAGATGTTCAAGTAACCGAAAAGCAGATCCATCATGATCATCCTTATAGTGCCGGGAGGGAACGAATAGAAGGAGGTGAACGTAAATAAGGGTATATATTAACTACTATAAAAAATTGCGATGTGAAAGGCGAGGAGGTAAGTAAGGATACCGAGGGAGGGAACAAGGTAGGGATAGCCAGCTCCACCGAGATAGAGGATGAGCGCTGCTACAGACACGAACATTATACAAACTAGGCGATGGTGGGGAGTCACTGTGGCCATCTCCTTCTCTAGAATTTCACACACCCTTGCAGAACCAAGACTCGCTCTCGACAAACACAAGTTACAGTGTCACACAAGTATACATAGAATAGAAATTCTTGAAATAAATAGGCACGGGAATATTCCCAAAGTACAAGTAGAGTAATAAACATATAAGGTTATCGACGAGCAAACATTTACAATATCTTCTTTTCTTGAAGATAGAAGCACATAGGAAAGTTCATGCTCGGGGATGATGAACGGCGAGCAGCCAGGTGATCTAACACCCAGTACCACAGTCTGGTCTCTTCTCGAGTAGAGACCAGACAGTGACACTGGGTGTTAGGAACTTATAACGCCCAGGAGGCTGTCATTGCAAAGCCCAGAAGATTCCACAGCTGAACCACCAGCACTGCTACCTCAGCTCGGTTCGAGGAAGGCAAAGAAAAACCAAGCCAAATAGGATGATTAAAAAGGGGAACCAAAATCATGACAACAGGAAAGGGAACCAAGAAAAGGAAACAAAGCACAAACACAGTAAACAATAACCTTAAACGTGAAGGGCTATGGCAGATAATACTTTCTATTAACATATTAATTAAGTTGCGCCACATGTGCTTTACTATATTTTCGGCCTGATGACTGGGAGACTAGACTCTCTGTTTGACATAAAAATATGTGTATCCTGAAGGGACCCACAAACGTCGGAAAATCTTACTTCTTATACACTTGCTGAGGTCAGCATGGGCAAGATTTTGAAAAAGAACCAGGTCAGCAGTAAATGCGTAAGTATAGGACAAGCCATTTTTACCTTAAATTTCCTTAATTAAAATGATTTTCTCCTGAATTTTCCAGGTTTTTCCTTAATTCTCAAGTTTTTCCCCCTCTTTTTCAAACCTAAAACCAGCCTCAAAACAGCTCCAAAAAAGGCTAAAAAAAAAAAGCCTCTAAAACAAAGGTTTTCAACGGTTTTCTCTCTCTCTCTCTCTCTCTCTCTCTCTCTCTCTCTCTCTCTCTCTCTCTCTCTCTCTTCTATCAAACAAAGAGTACATGATAGATTTAAAAAAAAAAAAGCAGTATTGTTTCTTATTTTTAAAGGATTTTTTCCTTAATTTTCAAGGTTTTTCCTTTAATTTTCAAGGTTTATAACCTCTACAAGCTAAATAAAGCCAATTTATGCTTAAAAGAATCAACATGTATGATAAATCTGCAAGATAAATCAATTAAATTTGAGCTAAAATAAAATGAAATATTATGTTATTATTTAATACAATTTATATTCGAAACTCTGCTGCCTTTCTAAACAATTCTTCTTTCTGTTCAAGATCGTCGCCTATTTCTCGAAGATCATTCTCATCCTGAATGCTTTCTATGAGCAATAACTGTAAGTTTTGTAGCTTAGGTGGGATTTGAAAACTAGTTCTCTGAGATCGTCAGACATGGTATCTAAAGTATAGGAATATTTAGTTGAAACACAACCTCCTTCTAAAATGTTAGTCAAGCTGCAAGGTAACGCAAGCGACTTCATAGTTAATAAAAGAAAATATTTAATAAGTACCAATATCGAAAAATCTCATTTAGGTATAACATAATTTATTTTTTTTAATTCGATAAAACCACTCAACTATACATTAAAAAATTTCAAAAAGTCTTAAAAGATTAGACAATTTAACTAAACGTCATAAACATTGTTTTAAAGTATCGGAACAAATTGGTTGCTCCATTTATTATTTTAAAAAAATGATATATATTCAGTAATTCTTTCAAATAATCATAAGTTAGATTCCTTTGGCTAATTAAAACAACATTACAAATTTTTCATGCTTCAATAGGGTTACAAAAATCAATACTAATATTTATATATATTTTTTCTTTAACTATAAATGTTTTTCTATATAAACAATTAATAATATATAAAAGTATTTTACACTACATATTTACGAATGAAATCTTCCAATGATAAGGTTAACACTTATCTTTATACGAACTTTTTCTGAACTTGACAGTTTGGTCGGACAGTCTTAGATGTTGGATTTAAGCTCTACTTCCTTGTATTATTTTCACAACATGAGAGTTATAAAGGTTATGTATAGTATCAAACATAGTCGGAAGTTACCTTTGAATATTGTAAGATGTGTACTTAGAGTGAAATTAATCATGTTAGTTATTCAATATATAAAAACTATTTATAAATGTTCTTGTCGAGGTATGAAGCAAGTTTTAATTTCTCGATCCTACAGTTGTCTTCCAACCTCGTTATTTGCGATTCATCTGGCGATGGGTAGTTGCTTTCAGGTCATTACTCACATAGTAGTTGCAATTAGATAAGCATTACTCTCATACACTGTTTACATTATTTAATACGTGATTAATAAGAAAATCTAATTATTCTGTATGGTTCTTTGATTGGTATGAAAATACTACTTGTGTGTAAATTATATCTCTAAATATACAGTTTTGATACACGAATAAACATATTTTACTCTTGATGGAATAGTTTTCAAATTTCTAATATTGTTTAGTTGATTGATAAATAAAAAAAATAACCAATTCAGATAACAATTAATCACGTCAATCTTCTGAAATGTGTGAGATCTTGTCAGTCATTCACAACAAAGTCGTACTAGTATAATTAGAAAAATATAGGTGCACACTGATTTGGTGTGTTTATGTAACAAATTTTTTGCACTTGCTAACAATCGACATGAGAAGTGTTTCTAACCTTTAATATTTATTTTTATATGTAATTTTTCAATATTGTTCGCTAGTTACCTTTGCTTTGCGTAGCACTTTTGAGTGTATACAAGTTTTGAATATACTTATGGCTCTTTGGTTATTTTAAGAAATATATTTTTTTACTTACATATAATGGCTAGCCTATAGGGTGGTACTACTGTTACTGTAGACAATGGAGAATGAAGAATGAGTCATTAGTAGTATACCTGCTGTTGGAATAAGTATGCTGTAATTTTTAGTGCATGAGCAAATATATGTGCATTATTTATATAGTCAAGACTGAGTCGATGTGAATGTTTTTGGAGAACAACTATTCTCTCGATACCGTTTTTGCCTAATCATGTAACACGAAAATGTATATACACGTTGTATCCATTGTCGGTAATTGGAAAAGTATGTCTTTCTTAAATCTTCTATGATGATGTTTGCCATTGTCTGTAGTTGATATCGTTAGAATATCCGGGTATGTCATAGGATGGTGAAAGCTTCGGGAAACAGATATAAATGGTGCAATTACTATCTTCGTACATGAAGTTGAATACTAGTCTGATGGTTTCGTAAGGTGAAAATACTTTCCATTGTATACGGAAATGTGCTTTCTCACTACATGTCTCAAAGTATATCGATATGTAAATATCATCACACTCATTTTTAAAGGTAATAACATGTTGCGCACAATGTAGGCATTCACGCACGTATTCATAGCAATTGTTAGGTTGTATATTAAGCATGGTGTTGACTTGGTGGTAGCATGTTTCGACAACATGATCACTTATTCTGAAAATATTTTGTTACCATGGTAACCAGACTCCATGGTGTCTGGGCTGGTCAGTGGTAGGTAAAGTGTTCTTTGTCCTTTCAACAGATAGCCTCGGGATCTACATGTTGTTTTCTGTCATGCAGGGTCATCGCGCTGTGATATATGATGGCTGTATCTTAAATAATTCGTTTTCTGCTGTATGGATGTCTCTCTGTATCGTGTGTTGTGCATAAGCGTTCGAAACTTTGCTACAGTAGTTCCCAGGTTATGCCATAGATAACTTGCATCATCGAGTGCTTGCGAGTCGACGTCATCATCTTTCTAGCTCGAAGTGAATATTTTTTTAAAATTAAACCTCGTCCTATTATATGAAAATCGAAGCAAATTGGCTGTAGTCGAACGCATGTGAAAAAGAAAAACAAGTGGGGTTTCATATATGCGAAGGACGTTCAGTCGTGAACTAGGTGTTGTGTTGAGTGTATGTGTTCTCTTTGTCAGTAACTTATGGGTACTTGCTAATTATTTATTTTCATATCTGCATATGTTTGGAGTTGGTTCTTATTACATGGTTATGCAAATATATTTGTGCGTACATGCATATTTAGTAAATTTTCATTAACTAATTCCTTATGCATGACTAGATAATTGGGTAGTGTACTATTAATTAATCCAATTAAATATATATTTTTTAAATTTGTAAATAGTTTTTGAATTCAATTTCGTAGCTGAACGAATATGAGTAATTAGTCAATGGGAAACCATGGCGTAGATGGGTCGCATGTGCTTAATAGGTCGAACAGACTTATGAGTTAAAATAATGGCTGTAGAGGAGTGGTTGCGACTAAATAGTTCAAAACTGGCGGTGCAGGTTTGCCGAGTAAGCAGTCAATGGGAGAACATTGATGGAGACAAACACCCTTTGGTATATGGCAGCAGGTTTAGTTGACAGCTAGTTTTCATAGGTTGTTGATGTGTAATTAGTTTCATTGTGTAGGTTTGTAAATAAAATATAAATTTCTTGAACAGGAATCGAACCTAGTATTAATCCATCCAACGGTTGTCAGAGCTATCCACTGTGGGAGGTCTCCAAGTCACAATATTCACTGTGGCAGGTCTCCAAGTCACGACATCCACTGTTGCAGGTCTCCAAGTCACGATATTCACTGTTGCAGTTCTCCAAGTCACGATATCCACCAACAGAACTACTGAAATCATTGGTTGTCTCTCAGGATGTAGGGGGAGTGTGGTTAAACGAATGTGTTTGTATGTGTGTGTGAGTTTCTGTTTGTGTGTAACCTTTGTGTATATATGAACTCTCCTCACAAGCGAGGCTGTTACCAAAGCAATGCTCACTGGGTTTTCTTAATATGCGAATAATGTTTACTTATGTTTGATAAGTCTCAAACAAATACCAGTTGCATGTAGTTAATTATTGCTTGTTAAACAAATCTATTTACCGTGACATCCATTCACAACACGGTCTTCCTAGAATACTTATAAAGTTAAAAATTTCTTTGAACATGATAGGACTTGTATCGACTTTCATTGTGTAATGTCGTTGTGCATCTGAGTGGATTCCATTACTCTCCTCGTGGAAAAAAAGCATTCATGTATACAATCTCAGCGAATTCGCTAGCTGACCGAATTAGGGATGGGATGTGGATATGCAGGTGTGTATGTAGTTGGTTTTACACAATGTGTAGATTACACTAGTATGCAAATATTCATTGCTGATTATGTACATGCTTGGATCAATTATTCATGTAGGAATAAAGGGCCATACAGGTTTGGTGTGGTTATGTAACACAGTTTGTGTTTTCTATCGACCAACATGAGAACTATTGTAATGACTTTGTTTATTAGCTCCTAATATGTATAGTACTATCCGAGCTTTCACTTTTGCTCACTAGTTAAACTTTCCTTTGGTTAGGTCAGTGATAGTAAAAAGTGATTCTTACACTCTCGGTAGACTGCCTCGTGATAGGATCGCTGTGTGGTTTTCTGTCGCATTAATCTCCTTGTTATATTTCGTGAAGGATACTCTGCTGTTTGCTGGTTGGTAAATAACTCATTCTCCACTTCACATATATAACTTTGTTGTTGATGGCTGCGTGCATCGGGTATCCAGGTCCAGGTCTTTCCTGCTATACTTTCACAGACATAACTCTGGTGATGACGGTTGTGTGCATCGAGTACTACGGTTCAAGTCTCGCTGGCTATATTTACCCCAGGTGATGACATAGGTATCTTGCATTACAGGCTGACTGCGAAGCGACGTCGACTATTACCGACCTTGAAGTGAATATTTTTTAAACTTAACTCTCGTTTTTTTATATGTTAACTCAAACCAATATGTTAGTTGATCGCACAATGTTGGTCGGTTCGGGTGCAATCTGCTGCTAGTGTTGCAAGTGAAGGGTGTACTCTGAATTTTGTGGTTCGTAAGAAGGTTCGTAAGAAGGTTGTTTACTATTCAGTTGTACTGGCCAGGATGGTCTGATCTTGCCTAGCATCGTTTAACACATGTTGTGCAGCATCCATCATTTGTGTAACATGTGACTCCGCTGGTTGTTAAGTGTTTATAGGTATTTTATTATATATATATATTTTTGTTGTATAGGTGTGTAGCAGTGTTTAACTTAACACACCTGTGCTTCTCAGCTTTGTGGAAGTATTTTTTAGACTAATGTGATGTAGGGCATTCGATGTGCACTCAATATATGCAGGTTGTTAAATGCATATAACTATTTGTTTAATATATGTTTGTATCGAAGCATGTCAGTGATGTCTCTCTCATGTGACTAATAGTTTATCAGTTCTTTTTTGTTGAGGGAATGTATACATTACGAATTTGACAAATTTATTTTTAAACATATAGGAGATTGTAGTCAACTATGCTTATATCATACTTGGCCCTTTGATCCTTTTTGTTGTCAAGGGTGATGTCATGTTAGGAATTTTTGGGATTTTACCTTAGATGTTTCGTAAATTACAGTCAACTATACTTATAAAAGGGCTTAAGGCATATTTGACCCTATCACTCTCATCTACAACAGGGAAGATGTTTATGTTATGAATTTGATGACTATAGCTGCAATGGTTTCGAAATTATGACTTACTATGTGCTGACATCATGTGTACTTGCTCTCTCACCACATGAAATAAGTAATTCATTGCTGCATATGCAATTGTGCATAATAAGTTACTGCAGTATTATATAATTTAATGAATCTAATTATTTATTTATTGCGCAAATAAATATTCAGCTTTTTAAGTGTCACAAACCCATTTCGGCGGAATGTTCAGTTTGAATGTCAGGTCATTAAGACCTTAATTTACCTCTCGTGGGTAAATTTATATTTGTCTGGTTCGGGGAACCCCTTTTTTGGAATGTTGGGAAAACCAAACTATTTGTGTGCTTCGGGGATTTCCTTCTCTCCAGGTGTTCGGTTGTTTAGAATGAGCAGCTGTTCGTAAGGTTTGGAAAGGGGTTTTTTTAAGTGTCTGCTTCGGAACCCCTTTTTTGATGGACAGGTCATTCCGACCTGAGTGCTCGGTACTGGGGTTCGGCGAACCACTTCTTCTCCAGGTGAAGTATAATCTTAGTGGAATGTAAGGAAAACCAACTATTTGTCTGCTTCGGGGGACTCCTTCTTTCCACATGTTCGGCTGGTTTGAATGTGGGGGACTTCATGTGTTCGGCGATTCGGGGAATGTGAGTGACGAACAACTCTTTGTCTGGTTCGGGGAATCCCAAGACCTCTGCAGAAGCCGACCCCATCTCCACTCACCCTGCCAACCTCATCAGACCCAAGTATGCTTCCAGCTCCCGACATGACAACACCTCTACTTGCTCTCTGTCATTCATAAATTAAATAGAAGTACCCCCAACAAGCATAGAACCAAGTACTGGTCGCTGCAACTCCACTCTGCTGGCCACCAACTCCACAACGCCTGTCAGAACAACCCTTCAAATGCCCGACACTCTCACAGGGAGATAGGAGAGGAAGTGATGGGTAAGCACTCTCACAACAGCTGGCAGAAGAGGGAAGGAAAATCTCCAGGGAGACCCCACACTAGGGAAAAGCCTCCATGGTAAAATACCTGAGGGTTGGAGGTTGTGGGAGGGGTTGGGAGAACTGCATCTCAGCAGGGGGTGGGTGAATCACCGGGGAGGCACCACACACCCGCTCCAGGGGAGGGGAAAGCGAAACCCCAGAGAGGTGCCAGCTGTGTGGGGTTGTGGTGGGATGTTGACGAAACAAGCACCAACACAACAGTGATTTTGGGGTGGGGGAGGTGGTCGGGAGAACCCATCAACAGTCATTGGAGAGGGTAGAGCAACAAGAAGGGGGGCACCACCCTGGGGTCCTATACAAAGAGTCAAGAGTCCTTAAGGGCCAAAGTTTACTCGGACCATCACACTTCCTCTACTGACTTCTTACCAGAAAATGTAAATAAAAAAATTATCTAATCCCATAAATATTTTTTTACGTAATGATTGTATTTAAAGGGGGAAAAATGGTAAATGGGTGCAAAAAGGCATGTTGAAAGCGTGTGTGCGCAGTTTCCTTACGAGGTATGAGAGAAGTACGGCCACATGGGCGTATAGGCCATTCACGGTTACTTCAGACTTTTCTGAAACCCTGCTCAAGTTCTTCTTCGAGGATATTCCTGCGCCTCACGTAAATAAAGCTTAACCAAGTATAAAAAATTACACAAAAAGGACAGCGCACCTCATTCGTGCGCACTCAGTGTAATACTGTTTAGCATACGAACTATTTAATACTATGCATTTCCAACAGACCTATTGTGTCTCTGTTTTACTTCGTTTTAATTATAAATGAAATATAATTTATAGATGAAACATAGGAAAAGGTGAATTTAACCAAAAATAGGTACTTTCATGTTAACACAAGTACAAAACGCTTGTGATACACAACATATTTAGGAAACGACCAAACAAAATAATCTTGGGGTGATTTATCAAAGGTTTGATTTAAGAAGTGTGAAGCACCGGCGAATGGCTGTAGTTCCATGTGTGTGGCGTGAACTTGAGAGAGAGCGTGAGATCGAGAAGGGTGGGGGGGGGGTGCGTGGCGTGCTATTGGCGAGACTCAGTGTCATGTCGAAGGGCGAGGTTGCAGTGCGTGAGTTGATGTCGAGAAGGCAGAGGACGAGGCGAGCAGATCGATTCACACGACTACCACCACCACCACGCTGTGAAGCCCGGGCAGGCTTCGTCTCTCTAGAGCACGCAACTGTCGCCTTTCTCTCCCTCTCAGTCGTACCTTGCATTCCTCATACTCGTCAATGTCAATATTCTCCTTTCGGAAGGGCTCTTCTTAGCCAAGAGAATGATACCGTAAACAAGGGCTACTTATCTCCAATATTTTCAACTTTTAGAAAGAAAGCATTGTGAATTTTCAATGACTTCTTCAAAAATTACCTAATACGTTAAATTATACCTATAAGCCATTAGCTTGGCACCACACAGATATAACTGATATTGAACAACACATTTATTGTTTATGAAATTTTTATAGTGGGGCAAAATAACCCATAGGGGTGGGTTACTTTGCCCTAGTTCGTAAATCAACGAAAAAAATCTAGAATAATCTACTGCAGCAATGTTAGTCCTCAGCATTGTATTTTGCAGACTAAATATGGGTACAAAACATTTACAGATACTTAAGACTTATTTTCGTCTATGTGGAGCCATCTATGTTGTCACGGTACAACAATCGACAGTGGTCCCTAAAAGCTCGCTTGAGAGCTCTGAAACACCACTTTTCATTGGAGCAAAGTAGCCCCAGTTTACCACATGCCTACACTCAAAACAGGTCTGTAGTGACCAAAATATTTTTCTGAAAATATAGACTTCATAAAAACATTTGGAACCAGAAGATTTCTTTGGCTTTTCCCTATTTAGTACGTGGGAATCGTTCCGGTCGATGCCGCTGGTTGACGGATTTTCTCAGAGATCTACCATTTCCCCAGCCTTTGCATTCCAACGATACTCCATACTCACTTCACTTCACCCTCATCGGCTCTTAAGACCTTGATGTTTAAGATCCACCCAAAACTCTCCACTATTAAGCGGCAATCGCAAAAGGACTTTGGTGGTTACCAATAAATGCATTGCAGTGGTAAGCCATAACGTGTTAATCAAAGCAAAACAATTTACGATGGTAGTAGCTTCACTGATAAGTGTCGCTCTCAGAAGTGTAATGCGGCAAGGCAGTACCAGCGGTGGAACCCGGGTTCTCTTAAATGCCAATTTAGAGTGTTTACCACATAGCCCCATTTTTCAATGTTGATATTTTCACTTGAGCGTACACAAATCGCAAGTTTAAATATTCGCACATACACGAAGACCTGAACACTTAACTTCACAGGAGGTTTATTCTAGATTAATTTACGTGTAATATTCACTTGGAATTGCTACGCCAGCGCCAGTAGCTTCGTTATGAACTATGTTATCGCTCCACCTGAGTGGCTTTCTCCGTGTCGGCTCCCCCTCAGTTTCCATCATGCACTCCTTTACAGATTACCCCGCCTTAGTTGCATCACAGCATTTTTCCTATGGCTACGAAGATTATACAAGATTGTGCACGCCTTGAAATTGCCACAATTGCTGACTTATTTGCCTTCCCTACTTGCTGACATGTTTGCCTGACCTACATGCTGACATGTTTGCATGCCCTACTTGCTGACTTGTTTGCCTGCCTTACTTACTAAAATTTTAGCCTGCCCTACTTGCTGACGTGTTTGCCTGACTGTCCTTACTGAAATGATCGCCTGCCCTTCTTGCTGACATTTTTGCCTGCCCTACTTGCTGACTTTTTTTGCCCAAATTCAGAATTGTTTGCCTGCCTTACTTGCTGACATGTGTACCTGCCCTACTTGCTGATATTTTGCCTGTCCTACTTGCTGACTTGTTTGACTGCCCTACTTGCTGACACATTTGCCGGCTCTACTGTTGACATATTTGCCTGCCCTACTTGCTCATGTGTTTGCCTGACCTACTTGCTGACTTGTTTGCCTGCCGTACTTGCTGACATGTTTCACTGCCCTACATACTGTCTTGTTTGCTTGCCCTACTTTCTGACAGGTTTGCCTGCCCTACTTGGTGACATGTTCGCCTGCCCTACTTGCTAACTTGGTTGCCTGCCTTACTTGCTGACACGTTTGCCTGCCCTACTTGCTGACATGTTTACCTGCCATACTTGCTGACTTGTTTGCCTGTCCTACTTGCTGACATGTTTGCCTGCCTTACTTGCTGACATGTTTGCCTGTCCTACCCGCTGACATGTTTACCTGCCATACTTGCTGACATGTTTACCTACCCTAATTGCTGACGTGTGTGGCTACCCTTTTTGCTGACATATTCCCCTGCCTGTGACGCTGGATGGTCACTGCCTTATCAACCAGTTGATTTGTTAATGTTTTACCAATAGTTGAATATCAGCAACATTACAGCGGCTATTCGTGGTGCGACGGAAATTGATGAGAGATTTCAATTGTCAGTTATTATGGAGGTATAAATGCAGTTTTTGGCTGTTGGTAGATAATCGTTATTAAAAATTCTTTTTTGTAGTGCTGCTCTAAATTCAAGGTCTGAATTGAACTTAACTGCTGTTCTGCCGCAGCCTTGCAGTTTTACTGTCTCGCGTTATAGTACGTTCATTGACCTTGTTTATTTGATAAATGGAAGCCTCTGTTCCACGACTTGCTTTCGTCGAACTCAAGTAGTTAATATTTTATATTTTGTATTGTCATTGTGTGTTTCGAAACTGTTTGACTGTGTGTCGCCGGTTGAATATGAAACATATTCTCAGTTTTACGTTTTAACCGCCATTTTATATCAGGAGAGACCTTAAGTGGGCTGTCCTAGTCGCCCTTGCCTTCTTTATTTCTTTAGTTTGTGCGCTGTGTTGAATGTTCCGCACTATGAACCATCAAATGAGAGGCTTATGGACAGCAGTGGCGCAGTAGCTAGCGCACTCGCCTACCACCACTGCGATCCGGGTTAGATCCCCGGCGGATTCGCTCCCGGATTTTCGCATGCGGGAATCGTGCTGAACGATGCCGCTTGCCGGCAGGTTTCCTCGGGGTACTCCCGTTTCCCTCACCCTTGCATTCCAGCGCAGCTCCATCCTAGGGCCTCTTTACATGTCATGTTCAGGGACGACAGGTATCTACGGGTCCCAGCTGGAAAGCCCGTCACTCGGAGGGTGTTGCTTCGTCCTAGGTTCACACCCCATACGAATTTACTTATTATAATTCGATACTTGGACCTGTCCGGCGGGGCGCCGGACTAAAATTTAAATAAACACTTCTGAGTCATTTAATCCTTGTGTGGAGTATAAAAATGCACTGGGATTAGGTATTGATTGTGAAATTGTTCATAAACTAGCAAAAGGTAAATTAATGAGGGTTACCAAAACCGCCCAGCTGTTTAGTGCCACATAAATTTTAAAGTGCATAAAAATTTTTTTATCAAATGCTGAAAGGCCAGGCCTAAGAATTAAATTTAGGCTCCTTTAATTAGTTTTCAATTACAGTGGGGTTTTCTATTCTAGCACTCATTGGTAACCATTGGTTGCTGAATTTTGTTAATTCGTGGAAGTTTCTTGCCGTGATTTTGTATTCAATACTATATAACATTTAGAGGTGTTTTGCTACTTTATGAATTATCGTCTATAATAAGTTTGCTTGTTTACAATTATATAAATTTATTCTATTGAGATAAAAGTTTAATAAGTACTAATTGCACTAATTGTGCCTCCACGTCTGTCCCCACCGTATTAAAAATAAACATAACAAATTTTACGTAGTCCTTGGCATAAAACACATGAAATTGGCCACGAAAACACACTTTAAACTGTGGGCCCCAAAAGTACAATTAAATAATGTTAAGGGACATAAGAAAACTGGAAGCGAACATATAATGCTAGGCGGTAGAAGGACGTGACGGACAAAAAAAATCTTTATGAACCAAAATACTGTCTTAATGTCAGTGAATCAAAACCAGGGTATTCTTGTCACTATATATATATAAAGCCCAGAGGAAAAAATCAAATAAAAAACACGTGGTTAGTGGTTAGCGTGATAACGATCACTCTTTACAATTTATTTACATTTAATTATGTTGAAAAGAATATAACTTTTTATATATTTTCATATGTTTTATATCACATGGCCCGAAAAGAAACAGAACATATGATAATATTTTTCTTACATCGTTGCATGGGGAAAAACTTATTAAATCCCTAAAACGAAAATTAAGAAACACATTAGTATTATTATCACTTCAGGCTTTAAGGATTTAAACAGCAAAATTAGTTAGAGTATTTCCTGATATTTTCAACATTATCCTTGAGTGGGAAGACACACATTAAATATAAAATCTCACATGCCTAAAAATAAACACATCATTATTAATATAGCTTGAAATCAACAAATATTATAAAAAAAAATTCTAAATTTTAAACCATTTTGGAACTGTCAAATATTTGAGAAGTTTAACCAACGCGGAGGTGCGCCAATTACAGAACATCGTACTATTTGTTTACATTAGCTATCATAACAAGAATTTACTATGGCCATAAAAAAGGAACAAATTTTCAAACCAATAATTCCAGCAGATTTACATAGGACTTATTTTAGCCCGTATTATTCTTCATATTATTTCGAAAGAGGATTCCGTGGATGTGGCAGAGTTACACCCCCTCCCCCTCCGAAAAAACTAATTATTTGTAGTGAGTTAGTTTGGTTGAGAAGTGAAGTTGTAGAGTGCCGCGAAGAGAGCATAAACTTGTTTCCCACACAGAAACATTCCCCAGGGACGTTGACACCGGACACTGAAACTTAAGACATAAAGTAGAATCGGAATTCAGGGATCACACACCGGGAAGTACGAGGGCTCGAGGACAACTCGGTGACCCTCATACTGGAGCAAAAAAAAAATAAAACAATGTCCCGAAAAGAACCATCACGGCCACAACCCGTCTACACGCCGTCATGGTGGCGACGAGCCAGGAACAAGTGTCGGTAAAACAAGCTACGGAGTACGCCGAAGCGGCAAACAAAAGCGCAACGAAAAAAATGGCCGACAAAAAAGTCTGAATGTTGCTGCTTGGTGTCGCAGACCACCTACAAGGGACGTGAACAAGAAATATGTAAACGATAAAGGCAACATGACACGAGATCGAAAGTCCTTTTTTTATGAGAAGTCAGACGGCCAGCGCGTGATCACACAAGGACTTTGCGAACACAGCAACGGCAAAACCTGAAGTACGGAGGCTGTAACGACGGCTGTCGCGACAAAAAATCTGCCAACGGCGCAGCTTACATCTGGTAAGGCAAGAAAAAACGGCCTGGAAGACTCTAACGATATTTAAGAAGTAACTTAGGAAGTACAAGTCCTGCACAGAATCGAAATGAAACTTACACAGAGAATATTCAAATTATATGTTATTAGTAAGCAATACTTAACTATCGCAAAATATTTCAATAGAAATTAATTATACGGCCAAATAAACCAAATTTCAAAATATATAAAATGTTTATGAACAAGAAAAGCGACAAAAATAAATTCCTTACAACTAGATATGCATTGCAAATTTCATGACTCCTAAATAATTTAAACGGGGAATAAAAGAAACATTTACTGGGGAGATCGACATCAAAGCTTAACTATTTGAATTTCAAATAATTAAAATAAGAATAATGTAATTAATTAACTCAATAGTCAAAATAATAAATATAACGAGACAATAAATAAAAATACTGGAAATTGTAGTAATGCCTGAAAAGTAAGACAAAATTCTCAAAATAGATAAAAATGTATTTAATTAGCAGTGACATAAATAGTTATAAAATTCGCAATAGCAGTAACTGACCAAAATGGGAAAAAATTGTAAATTAATTGTAACATATATCAAAACGGTAGTGAGATAGTTTAATTATAGAAGTATCGCATATATAATTTCAGTGTCGCACCATCAAACGGCACAGTCTCATGTACGCGAGCGATGAATGTTAATGTTCCTTAGGATTTTGTTATTGTTTGCTGTGGATTATGTTCTATCATAATAAATATAAATCAAGCAAAACCTTAAGTGGGCTGTCCCTGCCCTACATAGGATTGGACATAGTAGTGAGTGTTGACTCACAGAGGTTTGATAATTATTATTTTCATATAAATTCTCAAAGTGTTTGCCGTTAGTACACGTGAACGTGCACAGTTTATTCATGCTAGAAATTATTGTTATAACCAAAGTGTTTGCTATTAAAGGTTGTGTACGTACATGGTTCATTCGCACTGATATTAATTTAGTAAACAAAGTGTTTGCTACTAAAGCACGTGAGCATGCAGGGTTTATTTTGCAATTGTATTTGCTATAGTAACCTAAAGTGTCTGTTGAAAAAGCACTGCATTGTTCCGTCCTACTAGATATTGGTCAATAAAATAAAATTCAATGCTATCAGAAGCGCTTGGACGTGCGCTCTACATTTATGGCAGCAATGCAATTTTGAACAAAGAGTTTAATAAAGCATACAAATATACGTCTTTCATTTATATCTCAATTATGCTGGTGTTAGTAAAGTTCTAGTAATGAACTTGTTCGAGCATTAATTTCTGTACCTGATACCAAGTTTTAACCAATGTGTTTACCAAGAGAGGCAATGTTTTGCCATCATTATACCTGAACACGTTTGACAAGAACGTAGTATTAGTGAAAATTGTCTCGTTTAAATCCATACGTGTGCCTGAAATATTGTTAATGTTATAATTTTGATGAAAAATAGCTTGAACAAGGTTTGTTCCTATCCGAATCGTTAATGTTTCATAAATATAATATTGTTATTGATCTGCAAGCAATCGGTTCATAGGGTTATTGTGTGAAGCCTTCAGGTGCACACATAGAGCTATAAATATGGCGAAGCCTAGGCCTGTGTGTTTTTACAATCTTTAACTAGAATTTATGTAATGTTCTTTTTGTAAACACTGAATGCTGATAAATTAAAAATGTACCTGGTGTAATTGGAATATAAGTATGCACGTTTTACTGAATGCATTGTAATAAATAAATGCATGAAGTTAAATTATTTATTTGAATGTGTACAATTTGTACCTTTAGTCTGGTAAATAATGAAGTATTTGTGTAATCCGCCCCTAATTAAAGTAAAACATGCAGATTTTGTCATTGGCTAAGATACACTGAAAACCGTATTATTTATAATATTAAAAAAAAATTCTAGCAAACTATGCAGTAAGTCGGCATATGTGAATGGTGATCGAAACGCACATCTTCTTAAAATAAAATAAATTTTCTTGCCGTATGCGATGGATAAAACATTGTAGTCATTTCCCAATGAAACAACATTTCTCTTTAAAAATGTTTATTATTATAAGTGTTGTCTGGCGGCCATTTTTTCATTTTGAAGATTATAACTCGAAACTGCAAGATGTGGTAAAACTATCTCTCTCCTGTGTCTGAATGAACTGATTTTTTTAATGTGTGTGATGTGAAAATTGTTACCTACGGAAAATAATTAAATAGCGTACTATAAAATAGTAATTATATTAAGTTTTCTATTAGTCATAAAAATTCTTCTTCTGTGAATGCAAACACAAAAAAAATCTTTGTTTTAATACATAAATGTTGACAAATAAAAAAAAATTGCAGGACTGAAATCCATAATTCTGCCCCATATATCCACAAAGGTAAATCAGTGATCATCAAGTTTTTAAACTTAAACAAGGAAAACACAAATCCAAGTAGTTCTTCTTTATCCTGGCCTGATAAGTCTTAATGAACCAGTATTTAACATTGTAGGCACATTGTCCATCGTGTGCTGTTATTCGACTTGAATAATATTCCTCACAAGGAAGGGGAATATATTTTCTAGTACCTCGTCACATGCAGAAAAGTAATCCACATGTAGGATTTCTTTATTTCGTGCACTAGGAAGGCCATTAATTAATTAATTTTTCACACGGCACAAGTTAAACACATAGCACATAGCAATTTGTTTTCACTAAATACACAAAGTTCTCTCGACAGTGCTTCAAGAACGCATACCAAAACAATATTAAATTAACCTTTACAGGCAAGAAATTGCCAACATTTATTTTTAGACTATTGATACATCTCCATGTGAATGCACAAACGTATTCTGATAAAGTAACGACTTATTTTAAATCCTTTATCGACAACATTACAGTTTTCACCATCATCATTGTTGCCTTAACACAAGTTAATTTAATTTTACCTTACGCATATCGAAAAAGTTAAATTTTTAACAAAATTAAACATTTATATACAAAATCCTTACGAAATAAAAAACTGTTATTCTGAATTTGTGTCATTAATATTTTGTGTACCTAGCTGTACCTATTTTGTACCTATTTTGTGCACAGCTAATCGATGTTTCGAACTAAAAGTATGCATTTTTTCGCATTAGAGCTGTTGTGTACATTAAAAAAACTTTTACATTTGCAGTATCAAAACTCTGGAAACTACACACTTAGTGAAGAATGGCGTAGGCCTACTGTGACATTTTTTTGCCACTCGCTTATTTTCTTAACTGTGTTCTTTTAAACTTGTTTTCCCTTACTGGGAGTATTTTTGTTTTCATGGCAAAATCCTTTGTGTTCTTTTCCAGTACCTAATTTTTGCATTTTCTTAGTGAAGCAAAGATAGATAGCATTTAATCACTGTTTTGAAATTATTTTTATTATTATTATTGCAATACTCTAAGATTTCTTTAACTTTTCAGATTAATATTTATTTTTGACCAATTACACTGATCTGCTTAAATTATTGTGCAAACCGACCGAAATGTTTTTTGTTAAAATAACGGTAAAATTTGGTATTGAAATATTCATTTGTGACGTTCATATTTAATTAGTTTTTACTGTAAAAAGTATTTTATTTCAAATTCTTTCTGCCAAAAAGCTTTTTTTAAACATTTGAGGTATAAATGTAAAACACTGCATAACTAATCGATTGTATCAATGGTTTTGTGAAGCGAACGTTGTAACATCTAGTCAGCGTTAGCAAGGGGAATGTTCCAAGATGGGCCACTTTCCAGGACAGTCCTGCCGCTCATTCATGAAACTTTTCCGCTCATTCATGAAACTGCTCTTCAGTCGCACCCTTTGAACTTTTCGAATTTTATTATTCATAAAATTTAATTCTTTTTATATGACTTAACATGTTCATATTTATTATTCTATTCAAAAAGAGTTTCAATCAATCAGTAATGTTCGCTGCATAACCAAATAAAATATTATTTATCTTAAAATATTACTCAAATGTTTTTTTTTTGAGGATCCCAATATTAAAATTTTAAACATTTTTTGAACCATGTAATTATTTTATGATATAATAAAATCTTATATAAGTTTTTACCTGTGACATTACGCTGTTGTTTTCATGTTTTAAATATTTATTATTTGTGAAAATTAAGTGAAAGCAGAATTACATTCACTTTAGTCACAAGACTTGAACTGTTTTATTTACAATTTACCTTGCTAATTTTCTTTTCAATCACAAGGGGCACGTGCAATGGGTGATGGAGTGAGTATGTTGGGTTCGATTTCTCTGCTACTAAGTTATATTTCGAGGTCACAGTTACACAACTAGATCGTCGGATCTTTCTATTTGTGGCATGTTTGGGGTTATATCTACGAAGTTTTTTATGCTACAAACTGTAGCATTTCAGTGGAGTTAGCCGCAGCATCGCTCGATTACGTAGCTCCTTATTCTTGAGTAGCACCTGCTTGTTTAATTTATTTCTATCGATCTTCTGACATTAAATTATACGCAAAGACTATTTTTTCGTGTCCCGTTATTTGTGCATAATTAAATGAAATGTTTTTATGTTACTTTCCTCCTTCCAGTGCTTGCAGTTTGTTTTATGAATGTACGGAGTTATAAGACTTGAAAAAAAATCAGTATTTTAAACTAGCATCCTTGCCATTGTTAAAATATTAATTTCTTTAGTTTAATAAATATTTGTACTCTGACGAAGAGATGTCGTATCATTAGACCGTGTGTATAATGTAGCTAATGTTTTTCTAAATTGCATAGAGATGTTGAGTACTTAAAGATTAATTTAAAATTAACTGTCGCTAATAAAGTGCAGGAAGCACAAAAACATACTGCAGGAATTTAAATAATTGTATACCTGTTTCGGGCAAGGTAATGAGCACAGGCCTGCCGAAAGTGGACAAGTTATTACAGTGGACAGAATATAGATACCATGACAGAATGTAAACACGCGTAATATAGCCAAGTTTCACACTAATCGTCTACGCTGACGCGATATCTTCACTTTGTCTACAGCAGAACGGTAACAAACTTCAACAGCCCCATGCTCGATATTAAGTACGAATCTAATATTTTTGTTCAACTTCAAGTAGATGAACACAATAACGAGTAGAGTGGTCGCTTTGCAAACACTCGATGTCCTTATAATTGAGGTTGTGGTAGGATCCCACCCATCTTCACAATTACTTCCGAAACATGCTTTTCATGTAATTAATTGTGAGCAGTACATCAAAGTCTCTATTTCGAGCACGAATAAAAGAAAATAATAAACTGAAGTGTTACGTCGTAATAGCAGACATGATAGTGGATACCACACAGGGACTCTGGTTTCCTATTCATTCCACTGATTGGCCAATTTGTAACAGTGTCGTAACTGGCTCTCTGTAACCAGTATTTCACTGTTGCGAGTCAGTTCTGGCAAAAACCAAAACAATAAGATAATGAAGTAAAGTGCTGAGCGGTGGCAAGTGAGAAGTGAGGTAAGGATGGAACAATGGTTTAATACGGGTGCTCGAGAAGTAGGAGAACCTTGAGAAAACCCGCCGGTGAATGACAATGTCCGTTACATAGGAACAATGATCTAGGCAAGGAACCAGGGAAAATGAGACTGTGAATGTGCGGACTTGGTAATGGAAATAACAAGAATACGGGCTTATGGGAGTGAAAGCGCGAATCAAACATTGGTCCGCAGGCTACTGTCCTGGCTGCTGTCAACGGAGGGAGGAATATAGATATAGAATATTCACAGTAAAATGAACACTTTTGAAATGAACCTTTGAAAAATGGCACTGCCTATACACGCGTGTATTTGAACGGACACGCTGACCATCAAGCGATCAGTGTTGGTAACGACGCCGGTGGGAAAGTACTGTGCTATTAAACGATAATAAAATATAATGATAATAATAATATCCACTTCATAAAGAAAGAATAAGCCGTTTTAAATAAATTCACCACAGACATTAGCGTAAAAAAGTATTTACTGTTATATATCATAAAGGAAAGAAAAAGAAACATCATGTATCAATAAAAGAAGTGGCGTAAACAGACATAGGCTTACATTCTGGGGATCGTACAATGCACAAAAGGATATATGAAAGAAAGGTCAAACTTCTTCAGATCTTAAAGCCCAGAGGAAAACAGCAAATAAAAACACTTTGTCTTGTGGTGATGGGCGAGTTCATTTTTTTTTTTTTTTTTTTTTTTTTTTAAATTAAGAATTTATTAAGAATTTAAATTATTTCAAATACAAATATTACGAAACAAAGAAATGTTTGTTGTTGAGAATAAAGACGTGATTACATAAGATAATATCGAAAATAATCTCAAATGCTTTAACTTCTTGTTCGATAAAAGCAAGTATAATATAAATGCTTCAGCTCGTTATTGAACTAAAAACAAGGAACACCAGTATTCTGTTGTAGAGTTCATTCTTTCTCATCTGTTTACTGTAAAGCTCAAAAATTTGACTTGAAACGCCAAATAAATTAAATCAATATCAGTCTGGACAACTCATCAATAATCCAGCAACAAACTGAAAATTTTTTTTTTGTTAACGAGGAAATATAATAGACCTATGATAAAACTATTAAGTGAACAATATCACTTTAATGTACCTGGATGCATCCGTACATATTAAACTTTAAAGAGTATTACTACAAAAATGTTACTTGCAAAAACATAATGAAATAAAATAAATTAAAAGAGAAAACGTCTTGCGAATAATAGTCTCATGGTGTCTAAAAATGTTAATTAATACAGTTGCCAAAAGTAGAGAAATATGAGTTTGTGGGCACTTAGCTTAAAAACATCGTAATGTGTAGAATAAACTATGTTGACCAAAAGCGCTTGCAGAATAAGCGGCAGGCTGAGCTGAGAGAACTCGATGGAGAAATAAAGTCGCTTGAGAAAGTGGACTCGTACAAATCAGCAGAAGCACAGTGTTGGAGCAGGTGACACAACTGAGGTTAAGGCCAAGCAGAAGGGAGTCACGGAGATACGAAAACCCTCACTAAAACATACATAAGGTACGAAACAGTAAGTAAAAAATTACCAAAGCACGCGACGAAGCGAAAAGAACTATAAACGGTAATCACCAGAGGTTGGTAGAATTAAATATCCTTACGTGTTGAAGCAGAAAGCCGAAACTAAAAACAGATAATATATAAATAAATAAAAAATTCACAACACCACAAACTATGACATATTGACTACTACTCTACGGGATGTTAACACAGGAAAACATTAAAAGTGACACTTACGTGCCAAAGAAAACTATTCTGGTTGCCACACTCCTCAAACGCTCCATGTTGGCAACAAATCAAGACCAAGAGTAAGTTGCCAAACCTCTCGGGGGCGTACGAAGGCTGAGGAAAGGGTACAGACGCTTAGTACAGGAATCGTCGCTAGATGGCATAAGGAGTATCAAAAGGACTAAAGCGCTGCGTCGATGGTCGCTGGCAAATGATAAAAATTATTTTTTATTTGAAGCCACGAACTGAATGAGTTATATCAGGAAGAAAATTGGAGAAACTGTTACGGCAAAAAAAAAGAGTGTAGAAGGGAGCTACGGACGGCGAGACAAAGGAATGTGCTAAGTAGTACACCACGTCCTGAGACAAGGAAAACAAAGTATGAAACCATAAAATATTGACACACTATTATGAAATAATTTGAAATAATAAAATTAACACAGTTATATATCCAGATTAACATATGCCTATGCAAAAAAAATTATAAAATACTATTCCTAAAACGAAAGTGATGTAAATAATTATTGGAAAAACAGACATATTAATCTAATAACTCATAAGTAGTTCAATATTGAGAATCAAGTTATTAATTACTGTTATAATAAAAATAATAAATGCAACGAGACACGTGATAAAAAACTCGGAATATAGGCAACTAACTTGAATACTGACAATAATTAAAATAAAGTTAATTGGCAGAGCACAATACAATGATAGTAGATTATAGCAGTAACTGATCAAAATATTTAAAATTAAGTTTTCAAAGTATTTTTTAAAAAGTTCAATGGAGAGACAATAATAAATTGGCATTGAGGCATATTTCAAGAAATCATAGAGGCATACTTAAGAGACAAATTATGGTGATATAATTGAAAATAAAATTGTCGCAATAAAAATAGTTGTAGGGACATACAATAAAAATGCAATGTCTTATTGGAAAACGTATGTAAAAAAGTAGTGACGTATTTAAAACAGTAGTGAAGTATTTAAAACGGCACTGTAATTCCATGTATTAACGTTGAATTAAAAATGTTAGGTAAACATTTGTAAACACTGAAATAATTTCTTTTACTTTCTGTTTTTCAAATGTATAGAACTGCGCACAATGTAGCAGATTTGTGAAACAATTATACTTCTAATAATTTAACGATTTCACTTGGCAGATACATGATAAAATATTAAGGTCCATGGCAATGTTAATTTGTGCATACAAACACATGTTAAGGAAGGCTTTCAAAAGTGCTCAGCTCACTGTGAACTGCCTACAATACAATATAAAGCCGATTTAAACGCCTTAGAAAAGTAGTGTAGAATTATATACTTTAGTATGAGAGAATAACCCCCAGGTTGCTGGGAGAGTCAGGGTGGATGACAGGATCAACCGCACCACACGCACCCTACGAGCAGTGTGCCAATAGAATATAGGAATGTGTCATGCCCACTAATATTTGTTGAAGAGGGTGATGGTTCATATAGCAATAAAACAAACCAGAAAAACAAAACAAAATAAGAGTCTTCCTGCGTGGAGGAAAAAGGAGAAGTAAAAGTTACGTAGTCCCAAAGCACAAGATAGATAAGTATTACCCCCGCATTACCTAGAAAGGGAAAATGCGTGTGTTTGTGTGTGTGAGTAGGGGGGGGGTGGGGGGGAGGTGATGAAAATATTTGACTGGTCTTTAGCTAGTCGAAAAAAACCACAGTGTCCCCATCTTGGTGTAGGGCACAACACAACCACTATTGTAGCGAATTTTCAATCAACAGCCACGAGTCAATCCCATGTGAGTTGAGCCATTGGCCCGACGGGAGCTTGATAGTAAATTACTCTCCAAACTCTGCTCAGTCAAATTCGGGAACCATAACAATGTAATCTTTACTGTCGTCGCCGTAATAAACCTTGCTCTTCAGGACACTAGTTGACATTACTCGACTCGCTAGTGTGTGCTTTCAAAGCCCTGGTTCCTGCCTCCAGTGGAGTGGCCAAACATTTCTCAATGTGAAGGTTACACTGAATGAAGGGAAATGATGGAGTTTTCAACAGAATTAACAGTGCTCATGCATGTCTTTATTAGGACAGATATATCGAGAAAAATGTCTTAACAATATGATCAGATATGCCATAGTTTACAGCAATTACAAATTTATATCACAGTAGAGGATTAATAATAAGTTTAATACTACTTTATGACAACATAGGAAAGTGTTGTCACTTCCATATCCACACCCTGGCTACACCCCTGCTTGCCACAGACCACGAATAGCTAATGCGACAACTCTCACATCATGTATCATACATTACCTTGCAGACTGAATTTATTCGCAATAAATTCCTCTGTCTTGAGTCCCAAAATGATCTGACGGTCAAGGGGTCGATCAGCCCACCGTCAGGCCAGTACGATCAAGTTTGACTTTGTTTCAAGCACAGCCTGGGAAGAAGGTAACTCTTTCGGGAAACTAGGTATGGGGACCTCCAAGAAGTTTCCCACGTCTGTTAAAATTCATACTATTTTGTTATTCAGTGATGCTACGAGGAGGTATTGGGTTCCTTTGGCTAGGAGAGGCTATACGATATATTGTCTGAAGTGCATCACTATACCTTTATGCAGTCATGAATCCTCTTATCTTATATGTAGTCTATTCGCGGTTCCTTCGCGTATTTGAATAAAACTTTTGAGAAATCGTATCATATATAATGTGTTTATTTGTATCCTAAATGCTTCATGTATCACAATGGATTTATTCTTCTTTAAATACAAAAATATCTTTTTTTGGGTAAACATAATTTTCACTCCTGTTTTGTTTATAAATGATACTATTTCATATATATAATACGAATGAAGACAGGGTGAAAATAATATGTTGGGAATGCCTAGTAAGAAATAGTTATTATGCGAAATGTTACTACACTCAATGGGCAAGAATGCGGTGCGGTGCCTCTTTGGTATAATTTCCCAGAATTAGTTAAGCATTGTTTGCATGATGCGGAGGAATATCCTGGAAGTTTTAAATTAAGCAGGGCTTCAGAAAAGTTGGAAGAAACCGTTAATGGACTATATTAGAGCTGTCACCCACAACAATTCACACACTTGTGGAAACTCTTCCATATTCCATAGAAGAACACAAAACAGAGATAGTGGTGGCGGTGTGAAGAATGCTACCCATAATCAACATAACCATTACCATGTCAACAAGTATAGAAGCATCAAAACAGCGGAAGCATTTCTTTCTAGGGGTGGACTCATTGGGTAGGTGCCCCTAGTAAAATCTCTGGTGAATACAGAATGATTAACGTTTTTTCATGTTGAAAGGGGCAGTTGCCGGGAATTCTACGGGTTAGGAATATCTCCGGGAATTTTTTTAGAATTTAAATCGTAATTGTAGCTTTTAGTTTATACAAACCTGCTGTAAGGACTACACTACTTTAGAGCTTAAAATTAATCAAAATTAACATTTCATACTCGTTTTTCGTTCCTTCTTTATGTATCGTTTATCTAATTTATTTCAACTTCGCTCACGTGGACTCCTAATATTTCCTGTTAATTTTTTTTCCATTTATTCATGCAGGTACTATCAGGGGCTTCTAACAGTGAGAATATCTAAGGACCGACTAGTGAATACACAATTGTATACACTGGGTGTGGATGGGTTAATATTATTCTCATGTTTGAGGAGAGGAAGGAAATTTAATTGCGAGAGTTAGTGCAAGTGGGAAGTAGAGTGACATGTGTGTATACGCCACAGTCGGGGTTCAAGTCCAGCACCTAGTGCAGTAGTTTGGAAGCAGGTCCATTCACTAGCTCTCCCACCACTACTATTAAAGAGCATTATTCCCGCCCATGTTACTCCTGTACACTTTGAATCTGAATCAGTGAGAATTTCAGTTATTCAATCAGTCAAACGTATCTGACTGATTCAATAGTTACTTCAGTGAATTTAACTGATGAACCAGTGAAAAAATGCCATATTTCTTCCACTGATTGATTCAGTGACATTTCCCACTGATTCGTCTGTCATATTTCCCACTGTTTTCTCAGTGGTTAATTTTTTTTTAAGATGGACCAGCGAAACATCTGAGCAACTTGCTCCGTCTCTAATTACTTTTGACTGATGTATCAGTGAAACTGCTTTAAAAATGGCCGTCGAATATCATCTAAAAATGGTCGTTAAACAACGTGTATCAAGTGAAGTACTATAACAACGAATAAACGAATAAATCAAATACAAAATACTTTCTGAACCATATTTCGTCTTTCAAAACGCAATTTTACGAGATAATATGAACACACGGAAAGAGTGCAGTCATTTATACTATTCGATTTAACAATCCTAACGCTACCAATAAAACCAAACACAAAAAGTATGAGCATACAACTTCAAACTACACGATTTCGCAGCGGAATTATAACACATGCAGTTTCCTCCCATAATTTCAACTTGGTATGATAACTCAGTTGGAGAGGTACGCTAGCCCTGCGCCTATATCTCAACGGTAGGGTGGCCGACTTGTCGTTGAGGGGTTGTGGGTTCGCGCCTCGGTGCCTCCGATATGGAAGACCTTCAGTTAGCTTGTTACACTGGGAATCTGTCAGTAAGTCGGTCTCACTCGAGCTTCGTCTACGTCAAATGTTACAAAAACGTCAAATTTAGGGATAAAAAATGAGTAAGATATAATGGCGTAGAGTCGAAGGGTGCGCGAGTTCTATCCCGGCCACCTGCTACATCTTTTACTTTTATAAATTACGGTAAATTGCAGAATATTAATAGTAAACAATCGTAAATATGTTTATTTCACGTAATTATTTGCCCACATTCAATAAAAGCAATTTTAATTCGCCACTGCAATCGGCCCTCACTTATACAATCAGTGACATTTTTTCACTGAAACCATCGGTGATTTTGCACTAATTCTCAGTGGAGCCATTTTCACTGATTAGAGTATTTGAATTTCACTGCGAATGAGTGGTTTACCACTGGTTTGGATTATAGAGTGTAGCATTTATATTAATTCACGAATAATTCCGTTGAGAAGGTCTTACTTTGCCTGTGCCGGTGTTTTTTTCATCCTCCTTAGAGGTACACTCAAACAGATGGTCACGTCTACTCAATCCCTGTCTGCCACGATGCATGTACGATGTACGGCTTTCTTCTCCTGTATGTGTACACGGCTTAGCTCTAAGACACACCATATTCTCATCCATACCTCGGACACTCACTAAGCACGCTCGAGGCAGTGAAACACTGGCCTCGCCCGTCTATTCAATCCTCGACCGCACACAAAATCGCGCCGCTTCGTAGAAACAGTGTGTCCCGTCGAGTCATCCGATTGCAGTTAACTCGGTCCGTGATAAATGTCTCAATCAAGTGGACATAGCGGCCTGATTTAATCGTCGGCACGGGGAAAAATTGCGAGCCAATTATCTCGGGACACGCCGGGCTCAACGGTAAATCTCGCACCCTATTGGGCAGGGCGGAATCAGGGGAAGGGAGGATGGTTCATGGTTGGCCGGCAAGTGTGGCATTTTTTGCTCATGAGCCTGCTCGCTTGAAACTCGGATTTCGCATTCCTCCGGTTGCAAAACCACGCTAATTCTCGTGCAAACATACAGAACTCAGCGAAAAATATTGCGCTGTTAATTAAACTTGTTTGTTTCATTCCTGAATGTTAGGCAAAATAAGCGAGTTAAGGCACCCACCCACTCGGCGGTGTTTTCCATTTTTGAGTCCGAGAAGCGTGGCAGCGATAAGTACGACTCTGCCACGCGCTTCAAATGTAACATTGCCCTTACTCTCAGTGCTCCTTACTGACGTGCTGTGTTACCTTCGCGCAGTGCGCACATATAAGACTTTCAGCCGTGGCACTATCATTTTATTAATGGAAAGTCTGTTGCAACTTTCAGTACAGGGCCTTGAGTACTTTTGTATTTCTCTTACATGAATATATTGAGAAAGAGCGGTTTGTAAACAAACATTGTCGGTAACGAAACACCTACTCCTTCTAAGCTGAGTGAACTCGATATTTATGATAAAACATCAGGTCAGACATTCCTTCTACAAATTATGTGTATAATGGCTACATATTTTCCGAAGACTCCAACACGAGCTTGTAGACACACTTAGATGTTTATTGGAGTTTAAAAAATATGGCGAATATTCCAAAATAAAAGAGATGATTTTGATCGTAACAACACTTAAGGAACAAGGTTACATTGAATCAAGTATTATCAGCAAACACCCGAGAAGTATGATAATAAATTTTAGTTAACCCCACTATGTCACCCCCCCAGACGTCGCTGGCCATTTGCGTAGCTCACCCTAGGGGAGCCAGTTCTCCCTAGCTGCTGCACGTAAGAGTATCGAACATCCTGTGAACTCGTTTATGTTCGTACCTCCCCTACCATCCGTGCGCTGATCGGAGCTGCTGTAGGGTGTTCGCAACGTTGATACGGGGCGTGAATCGCTCGTGTTCGGTAACCCGATAGCTTCTTGCTTGCCTCTGTCGGGATCTTCCATGTCGGAGGTGAAGTGACCCATTCTGCCGAGATTGTAAAAGTATCAGCTTAGCGCACGCCCACACGCTCGCTCACCTGTCGGAGAAGACAGCCCGGAACTAGCTTGGGAATACGGGACCCCAACTTTTGCATGGCGGAGCGGACACCGCTCCGCCTGTCTGACTGGGGTTCGGTCTCCCTCAGATATACCACCTTCGCTACTAGACTTTATGTAAGTGAATAAGTTTTATGTCAATGTTAGGGCCTTTTTAATTCTTTTGCAGTTGTTTCTTAAAACTGTTCTGAAATTTATATAGGGTTTTCGTAAATTTGTTTAATCTTTTTGTAACTTTTACCAATTTTTCGTAATTTTATCGCATTTTCTTATATTAATTTTATCTGTTAGTAACTTTTAAGATTTTCCTGTTAAATCGTTTAATCTTTTATTGAAATTATTTACAGTTTGAATGAAATTTTATAAAATTTGTTAAACTTTTTTTTACAAGTCTTTAGAATTTGAATGAAATTTACTTAAGTATATTAGACATTTTTACAACTTGAATGAAATTTTGGTAAATTCATGGCAAGTCTTTACATTTTGACTGAAATCGTTAACATTCATAGCAATTAGTCTCACACTTACAATATTTGTTTATTTAGGTACTTTTTAAGAATTTTAAATGGGGGTTGATGTGTGTTTGAAGTATGCATTATGGAGCTTGTAAAAAATGAGAGGAAAATATGCCAGGCTCTGCACAGCGTTTCTGAAGAGAGCACAGCTCTGTCCTATTCTCTGCTCTGTGTGTCAATGTTTGGTGATGGATTTTTGAGTGGTGGATGAAATGGACATTGAGTTCTTCTAACGAATGAAATGTTTTGATGTGATGGGGTGGATTGGGTTTGTAATCTTAAGCAGTTTGAAGAATTATTTAAGGGTGGATTTTGGTTATGACTGTTGTATGAAATATGGAACAGCTAAAATAAGGGAGAACTACTATGGTTACACCTAGCAGGAGGAGGAGGAGGTGCATAACCACAGCTCCCAAGCTTGTTCTGAGTGAGTGGTTTGGAGAAGGATGTCTGTGTGATGAATGAAATGGACATTGAGTACTTCTAACGAATGAAATGTTTTTATGTGTGCTGGGGTGGTTTAAGTTCATAATTATAGGTAGTTCTTAAGAGATTACATTCTCGAAGTTGTTGGGTAACAGCGAGTTTTGTGTGTGTGTGGGGGGGGGGGGGGGGAAGGTGTTGTAAGTAATTCTAGGTGGGTTATTGATGAATATTTGAGAAGTTTTAATGGTGTAGAGAGGGAGATACTTGATAACCACCATTATCTTTGTAATTGAGAGAAGGCCATTACAATATTACGAATCCAGGCCTTTTCTACTTTGTTAAATATTCGCAAAATAAGTTAAAACCATCTAGAATATAATACCATGTACTCTGAGAAAATACAATTCTTTAGTAGGTGTATAACTGCGAGTGAGAGTGCGGGGGAAAGTTGTTGGAAGTAATTCTAAGTCGGTTGTTGTCCTAACATTGTTAGTAGATAGACAGTTGACTAGTTTTAAGTAATTTTTGGAAAAATTTTAAAATATAAGTAAATGGTGTAAGTAAAATGTCTAAAATATTTAGGTTAAGAGTGTTTGTTTAGTTAGTTAGTATTATTAATATAGAGTGTTAAGCTTTATTAAAATTTATAAAAAAATTTTGACGGTGTAAAGTATTTTGACAGTGTAAAGTATTTTTACAGTCATTGGTTTTATTTTTGATGGTGTAAAGTATTTTCTATCTACTCTAGTTTAATTTTTGATGGTGTAAACTATATTTTGACAGTGTAAATTAGTTATATTTTTTTCGGTGTAAAGTATTTTTATACTACCCTAGTACTTATTTTTGACTGTGTAAATTATTTTGACGATATACACTAGTTTTGAAAGCCACAAGTAATTCACTTTTTTTTTTTTAACTCGCATTTAAGATGTAAACTTTTTCCCTTAAACAAATCGTTTTTTAAACTAGGCTTAAAATTCAATGCAATAGCATGAATTTAAATTTCATTGCAATTTTGTAAATGCAGTTTGCTTGCTCCAAACATAAAAGTTGTGAATGATAGGCGAGGGGAGCCAGGTCATGGGCTATAGTGAAATGTATAGTGACTTGAGCTGCGGACTCGCGGAGTCTAGTCGTCATGGGCTCGATGAAGGGGAAGTGGCGAACTTCTCCCGCTGGCACATATACATGCAGGTGGCTGCAGGGACAGCGCAATGAGCGTTGGTGGGGGAAGGGAGTTATCGGGCAGATGGAAGCAGGCTTGGGAAAGGGGGTCGTGTCTGGACAGTGGTGCCCGTTGGCGCTAGCTGCAATTTTCTTATACATGTTTCATTCTCTCGTCCGCCTCATACACAGCTCGCGTCACTGTTTCCCTTCCATTCCGCACATCGCCCGCTTCAGCTCTTGTAACCTGACATTCGCTCGCTCCCCACACACTCAGTTCTTAGGTGTCTGCAACCTGGCTTTGTCCACCAGGCTTTAGAAAACCTCATTCCAGGTATCTTTTGTAAATACGTTGTTGTAGTCGACTGCCTTTCCCAAACACACATTTATACCTCATAAAACTTTATTTAAAATAAAGAATATTGTCCTTTTGTTTAGGATGTTAGTAACACATATTCTATTTACAGGTAAGTGAATAAAATATGTTTCCTTTTTCTCTATTTTCAGCACTACAAGTCTAGTTACATATATTATATTTATTACAGTATTGTGGGAGAAAAATCAATTAGTTAAACACAATTAGATTCAATTTCAGTATCGCTAATGAAAAGATCAGATTCAGGCATATTGTGTTTTAAAAACGAATAATGTAATCGAATTGGTCCTAGACAATTGCCTATCACTGACTATAAAAGGTGCGCAACTCTAGAATCTTTTGTCAGTTGTCTTCATACATATGTAGATATCTACGCTCATAATTTGATCAGACATTCAGAATAAACTTCTATCTATACATTTTCATTTAGTAACATTCTAAGACTTGGAATACTACAGAGCGAATGATGTATTTGCTGTGTCGCTTCTGCAATAAACAATTTACAGCTATACGCAGCATTCGTTGACATGAAATAACAATCTGCAAGAGGAATAGTTCGACCTTAACTTTTGAGTGCAAAATTTACACGGAGTGTTGCTTGAAAGAGACAGTGTAAAACTTGCAACACTGATTCTGTGCAATATCCACATATTCCACACTTAGCTCCGCAGTTAGCTCCTCAGCATTTACTGCTCCACGTGCTAATTACCTTCAAAAAGTTGCTATGTTTATTCAGGGTAAAAAGGAAGTCGTTTTCCGATTCCTCAAACTTAGCAAAAAGTTCATCGTTTCGTGTCAAATACGAGCTATGGCGGGTTCGTGGTAGATTGATTGATGCGCAGATAGTTAACAACAGGCTTAACAGTGACATAGATATGGCCAGCCAACTGTTTCAATCCAGGGTAATCACAGCTGGTAACAAATACACTAAGTAATCCAAGTTTGTATGCGATAAGAAGACATGTAATGCGGCGCTGCTACATTACTCGACTTGCATTCTTCACCCTCATCGACTCTCAAGTCACCCATTTTTGGGTGCCGCCGAAATCTCTTCACTCGCTCCTATGCCCAGATTAATATTTTTTCTTATGGTGTAAGGTATTAATACAATTTGAAATCCGAAAATCGGATGGTGTATCCCTGAGGACTATTAAATTATATGTCTAAATTTTTTCCGCAATACTGCAGTTAGTGTCATAATATCTTCAAACTTGGCATCTACAACACCACAACTGCCAAGGACGTCCATCTGCTATCACTACACGTACCTCCTGTTCCACAGACAACATCACATCTCTCTACAGCTGCCTGTAATCTCTGCAACTGTTTGCACCACCTGTTGCATAGCCATTGATGCTGCTGCTACCTGTTTGCCTATCTGAAAGGCATGACAAAACGTCAGTACCAACTTACTTTATACTACTGTTTTCGATACATTTTCCAAATAATAATAAGAAGAAATTCACAGTGTGACATAACATCCTCTGGAAACTACGTGCATGTGAGTGTGTTGTAACCAGTCTGTGTATGCAGGTGTCTGGAAAATATATTCCCGAACACGCCTTAAGTGTGCGACATCATTGTAAAATAAATGTATATAGATATTTTTAGGTAAAAGTCGAGCTCCACATGGATGTAGTATGTTTGTAAATTTTTTATTAATCAATATTGTATATATTTTTGTTATTGTTTTTTGCTGGTTAATCTGTGTAAGAAGATTTTGTAATTTTTGCAGAAAACAGTAATAGTGTTAAGATGTACATAACTTTGAAATTGGTTATTGTAAATATAGTAATAGGGATTTTGTTGAAGCTATTAAATGGTTTTCCCTCACAATGTGCTTGAAAACAAAATGTTTGGTAATTTAGTTCATGAGATGTTTGTTGTAAATTTAATTATTTTCATATATTGGTTTCAAAGTAAGTGAAAAACTGCTTGTTTTAAAATGTCTTTCAGTGTGTAAATGTTTGTTAATTATATTAAATTGATTTGGATTAAAAAGTGATTGAAAAAAAATGTTTGTTGTAATTGTAAATATATAGCTTTTAAGGATGTTATTTGACAGAAAAATAAAGGAATAGTGTGGTTCGTTATTTAATAGTTAGTCATTCCTCATGCCATTATTTTGTGAGTGATGAATGGATAAAACATTTAATAATACTAAAGAAAAATTTGAAACAAAAATGTTGGTATACTAGAAAAGAGTGGGTCGCTAGCAGTAAGCTATTCAGGCCTGGTTTGAATTCAAGCCCAGGTAACTGAGTGTCTTTAACGAAAAATAATACAAGTTTCTCGCTTCAGTCTTCTTGAGGGAGAAAAATATGTTTATAAATTAAAATATGAAATTCCATTAAGGAAATTTAATAAAAACAAACTCTGAATGACTGAGGGGGTGGTTATTACAAAAGTGACAGAGAAAAGAATCCGACATCTGAATGAATGAATTTGAAACCAAAGGAGAGGGAACTCGTAGAATATCGAGGAAAGCTCCGTCGACACAGCTCGACTTGAAGGACCCTGGGGGACACAAGCAACACCTTCTGGACATCAGGCCTGCTCTCAAAACAGAGTGTGGTGTGTGTGGTCCTAGCCACTCCCTGCCGGAGTCTAGATGCTTACACGTGTTTCCTCCCTCGTCTGTGTCGCGACAGCTGCCACTTCTTGGGCTGACTTCCAAGTCAGCGGTAACGTTCCAATATGTGCAGGTGTTTTACCTATTTCCATCAGCAACAGGCCACATCGCTGCTGTCTTACCAATTGCAATGAGAATTACGAGAAAGGTCCGCGTAGTCGTGTGACTGGTTTCCCAAAAAACGAAGAAAGGCGACAGTTATAGTTGCGTGAAATTTCTCGCACATTCTTCTAATCATCAGTAAGTGTACTGTATATTTTTTCTAGATACGTTGCCGACTATCCCAGTTATTTCATATTTTGTCACCATATTTCGCCGTTAAAATATGGCGTACAAAACAGTAATTTGTCGAAATATGCAGAAGCCTGTTCAGATGAAATAAGTTTTTGTATTAACAGTTTAGCACTGTGTAATTGCGATGCACTTAATATAACCACAAAACTGAATTACTGAAATAGAAGTCTAAAGTCCTCTTTGTTTTTTTCTTTGTAATAATGGTAGAAAACGAACGCACGTGGCGATAAGTGATTCCTGCTACGTTAACGTCCTACTGCGTGGAAGATATCGGGAGCTAATAATTTATGTAATCAGAATATCACTATGTGTCGAACATATAACATTTTAGTAAGATACAATTTCGAATAATGAAGAGGTTTATATTATTTTCAGGACGCGTTAGTAAAATAGTTTCAATACCGCGTTAAATATATATTTTTATTAGAGCATGACAATGCGTAGATAGTTCACTCATTATTAAACCCGCCTAAGACAGCTATAACCAAAATAGCAGTAGAGATGATAACAAATTATTCAGTTCATTTGTAATCAAAGCATTTACAGTAGTCAACATCGACGAAGGTACAATATTACATATTACGGAAGATAATCGTGTTCAAGTAACATTCTTCAAGTTTCTTTAATAGTCGCGCTTTGTAGATACGTTTGCTATTAACAAACATTGTAAATCGATACCGTAGCGTATAATATAATTTAAATATAGCGTGAAAACGTTTATAGTATACAAATTTCCTGTAACATTTAAATACGCAGCATATTTTAAATTTGCAAGTGTTTTTTGATGCCAACATATGTTTGATTTTGAAAACAGTTGATTTTAATCCACAGGTTTTACATTTATGAGCGCATTTTATTCCAGTATTTTCTACACGTCAGGATACTTGGCCATATGCTACAATTTAATATATTATTGTGCATTACAACAATTTTATTATTAGCACGATATTTTTTAATTTTCTGTTTTTGCATTAATAATTTCCTTACTGGATCTTCCACAGTATAATCAACAGTGTAATTTTAATTTATATAAAATTAACATAAGGGTTACAACCAGGTCCAAAGGGGGATAAGGATTTTTATTTGAAATCTGACTTTTTCAGTGTGTGAATCTTTTTTTTTTTTTTTTTTTTAAATAATTTCTCATTTTAGATGAAAATGATTTTAACTGTTAATTCCTGTTAGGTAAGTTGAATTTTAATCTATAATTTTTAGACGCAATATATTTTTTTTTCAATAGCAGGGCCAGTTCTATAAATAAACGGTTTAAACATTGTAGCATCATAACACATTTTACGTATATCTATAAGCTTTTTTTTTTTTTTTTTGCAATTTCTAACCAGAACTTTTAACACAATATTAAGACAACAAGTTATCAATATAATTTATGAGCCTACATTCCTTTAAGTGGTTGCAAATCATTTTGATGAAGTTATTAAAACGTTAGATAGTCTTGAAGTCTCGTCGATAGTGATATCATTACAAATTCAACCAGAACCAAATGCAATACTAGTGAGACTATTATAAATACACATGTGCTCTACCTGGGACTCAAAAACAGAACTTCTCATACCTTAAGTTGGCGTGCAATCAGATACATCTCGGAGGTAGGATTCGAAACATCAGCTTCGATAGTAATCAGTCTAAAGTTTTGGTAGAATAGAATTATAAACTTCAAATATTCACAGGGACATAATTTTGAAAGCAAGTGTGTGAGTTACTTAAATCATGCAAGTTTTCATGGCCTACCATAACACTACAGTGTGCTAATTTAATGAAAATAGCTTGACCGGATCCTAAAGATATGGCATAAAAGCTTTCGTTTCTCATTTTGCGCTATCGTAAAAGACATCCAAAATCAGGCTCTGTATAGGCATATCTGATTTTTCTAAAACATACTGAAATATGTCAAATTATTTAAGAGATATGATTATCTTATCGAAATCATTTATATTTCAACATTAAAAAAAAAAATTACCAATTTGAAATATGTAAGTTTACAGGCCCACTGTAAACAGGCCCTCACTGTATCTACAAAGCGCGACTATTAAAGAAACTTGAAGAATGTTACTTGAACACGATTATCTTCCGTAATATGTAATATTGTACCTTCGTCGATGTTGACTACTGTAAATGCTTTGATTACAAATGAACTGAATAATTTGTTATCATCTCTACTGCTATTTTGGTTATAGCTGTCTTAGGCGGGTTTAATAATGAGTGAACTATCTACGCATTGTCATGCTCTAATAAAAATATATATTTAACGCGGTATTGAAAGTTTACAGGCCCTCACTGTATTATACATTTCATCATCTGGCACTTTCTTACAGAAACGCGGAACAAGATGATCTCTATAAGCATATTGATGCTTCTCATGGGTACTTTCAGTAGGCCTATACAAACTTTAATTTGAATTGGTGAAATTGTTTAATAGAAATGATCAACTTCTCTAAATTATTTATTTAGCAGCCATACTATATATAACGCCAGACACACTTGATAATGGCGATCCGGGAACCTCGCACTGCAGCTACCTGACCAATGAATGCAGAGGGCGTGTGAGAGAGTGTGTGGCTTGGGTGTCCCACTCTCGCTAGCCATTTCTGTTTACGTCCCTCTAAAAGGACTGAGAGGGGCAGTGTCACGGGGGAAAAAGTACATAAATCTTGAGTACAGTCTAGTACACTCATATTCTCGTCTTGGCACCGCATACCCGACCAATTCGTACAAACATCGTGTCGTCATCGTGTTCTCCTAACTTCACAGTATTTCCCTATACATGTCTCGAGAATGCTTCAATCCGTAGGCTACAACTTTAAAGTATTCCAATTACAAGATGATACACTAAGCGACGTAATTTCTGGAGATTGTCTTATTCCAATGTTTCTGATATAGTTTCCACCCATGTTTGAAGCGATGCGGTGCCCATAAGTATCACATGCATAACAATGTAACGGATAAGAATTTTTTATCACGATGTTTAAGTGTATTGTAGGCCAATTGTTCATGGCTGCGAAAGTATGTACGATTAAGGTGAATAACGAATTTTTGTTTGATTTTTAAACTTATGGTTGAAACTATTACTTCAAATTTTTGCTTCACCCGCATCATAAAGCATTGTTATTGCGAAAACTAACCATTATGCTCGTCATACAATCATGGAAACGCAGAATAACGTACCTACATAGGACAGTTACGAAACGAGTTGAAAAATTGTAGTAAAAAAATCACATTTTTCACGACAAATAATACAATATAGACAATAAAAAAATTCTGAAATATCTTCATCTCAAATTCAATGAAACTTTAGATAACTTATACAGTATTGTTTGGGGCATTTAAAATATAGTATAAACTTTGTCCATGTTGTTTTCGGAAACTCGTTAGATCAAAACCAATTCGTGATTTCACGATTTTAACTGTCGTGCGTATTATGTGACTGCCAGCGAATCAAGGGCGTTCAGTGTCGGAGTAATTTAATTCTGATTGTCCTATATTCAAGTAGAAAAATTCTTCTCGACAGGTGCGCGGCCAATATCCAAAGGCTAAGTTGCAAATATTTACACGTAGAATATTATAGTCTAACCCACGCTTAAATATTTTCGCGGAAAACGGGTGGTCCCTGTCATTATATTAGAATTATTATAAAATTCTATCACAGTGAGATTATCGTACTGATTTATTTGTGTTACTTTTACGCTTAGCGTTCCATTTGTGGTCGACTTCAAAAGAATAACCTAAATTACAGTAACGTATTAGAAATTCAAGAAATACGAATATACAATTCGCTACCGCCGTAAAACTACTTCCTCTTTAATTAGTAGTAGACATAACTTTGTAAATATCAAGTAGCCTACTATTTACAATCACGTGTTTTTGCCTGAGTGTGTGGAATTGCCTTTTAGTAAAATACTGATGTTACAAAGTAAACACAGCCACTTTGGGCTTTTCGTTATTTTAATACGTTGTGATAACAAACATTCATGCACAAACAAAATATGCTTGCATTACCTAATACTCCCATCACAATAACGCAACATTATGTAACACGTAATATCTGGTTCTTGGCGTCTTTGCACGGATGCGTTCCGCTCTAGCAGCAGCTCGTTGTATTTCGCTTTTCGTGTTCATAATGCGTACATGCATGCTATCCTAGTTCTTGGGAAACAGCTAGACTCTTAATCTTCAAGTAATGAGCATAAGATTAAAAGTCAAACTACTGTTGTAATACGTTGTTGCGCACATTCTCACTTGCACGCACATACGGGAAGGCATAGCGACAGCAACTCGTCTTTCAATTTTTAGATACGTACGTACACTGAGTGGAGACATTGATTTATTTACATGTACATAAGTGTCAAGGACGTATTGACAACGTTTTCACTAATATGAATTACCTGAATCTTTAAACACGAAATTTTCCATTTCAGAAAATTTATTTGCTTATTAACATTAAAGTAGAGTAAATGTAGGTGCCACGTAAAAGGGATAATGTCTCGACAATGTTCGTCTCGTCGGTATTCATTTAAATATCATGGCTTTGGAGGAGCGCACAGTAATCAGGTATGTGTCCATGAGGTTTTCCTTTATTATCGAATATTGTATAACTGTCCATAATAAAGAAGAA
This sequence comes from Dryococelus australis, assembly GCA_029891345.1. NCBI lineage: Eukaryota > Metazoa > Arthropoda > Insecta > Phasmatodea > Phasmatidae > Dryococelus > Dryococelus australis. Next base: position 166,415,928 of record CM057009.1, on the reverse strand, counting down.
TGCTAAATATTCTTTACTCTTAACAGTATAATAAAATTATTTCAAAATAGCCTATATATTACTAATGAAATGTTGTGTTATGTACAGAATGGGATTGACAATTATTTTCCAAATGATGATTCTGAACAATTCTGAACAATCATATGCAGGAAAAATAATCATATAGTCTGTGAGATAAATGAGTTTGTAAATTTGTAAAATAAATCATATAAAATTAGTAAATATTTATACTCCAGAAATGCTAATATATTGATCTACAATTATATTATAAATAAAAATGTGGAAACACAAATCAAATTTTAAATAGTTTATTTAAATTTATTAACTTTCAAAACCTTGACATCTTTATGTATAAACTGAAGTGTCCGAACTGACTAATTCACTCATCAAACCACAGCTCAAACCATTGGACGCAAAAGCAAGACAATTTAGGGGTGTCTTCTCATTAGGTTTCCCACTGAGGAAAAATATTACGAAATTTAAACTTAAAAGGGTGAAAAGGAGTCAAATGTGTTATCTAGTTTTCCTTAATAGCACATTAAATCCTACGAATCCTTAATAGCGCATTAACGTGGCAATATATCATTATTTTCTCTGCTTTAAAAGGTGAAAAGTTTGAAAAATTGTCGGGATATATTGAAATTCAACCTCTAAGAGGGTGAACATGGGTGTAATATGTTATCGAGGAATCGTCAATAGCGCATTATCCAGATGAAATGCCGCTTTTCCCTTAGCTTTAACAGGAAGCCTATATAAATACCTAAAACAAATTTCAAACATTTTGAAATTAAACTACTTAGAGGACAGAAAAGGGCAAAACGTGTGTTAGAGGTCCTGTCAGTAGCTCAGTAACCCGGTGGAATATCCTTATGCCCTTTACTTTAAACAATGCGCACTATTAACACCTAAAGACTGACTTAAGGATATTTCTCCATTCAAATATATATTACTTACCTGTATTACATCGTTTTCATGCCTGTGACCTTCAAAGCAACATGTTTTATAAATGCGTATGAAAGGAAAATCTTTAATCCTTTGTGCGTGACTAAACCGCATCATCACTGACAAACCAACTGGAATAATTGAGACCATATTCACACCATATGTTATTGAGGTGGCGAGTAAGGTTTTTAGTTATGTATCATTCTGATAGATTGGTGGCGCTGAAGTATAACTTCTATATTTATGGGCCGATTTTTTTCATACTTGTAGGAAATTTTTGCTGATTTATAATAGATTGTTTTATTGTGCTTTGCATTTTGTAGATTAGGTTCCGATAGATGGCGCTGTCTAACTTCTATAATTATGGGCCAATTTTGCCCATACTTGCAAGAAATGCGTGTTGATCTAAAAGAGAAATATGCCAGCCATACCACGGTCAAATATCGGTCGACGTACCCGACGTAATAGAGAGGACGCATTTAGAAGGAAAAATAGAACGTGAAAGAGGCACGTTCGCCGGAATCAGCTAGTATATTAATAGAAATGAAAACCTTCTCTTGCTGAGAAATAAATCATATTTCCCAATTGCAGTGAAAAGTCGTCAGAACTTAGATTTAGATATATATATATATATATATATATATAATTAAATATGTAATTTTAGTAGATTGCGTGGCACGTGTTAATTTTCGTATGAGATTTTATATGTGTGTGTGGAAACCTATTATACCGCGTTAATAATTTCATAAGTAATTTTCGATGAAGACTGGATAAGGATATACTGTGGTGCCCATTCCAGCTGCACGGTAACCAATAGTATTGTGCTGCAGCATATAATTGGTATCTTGCAAACAGAACATTCAGAACTGTGAACCACCTGTCAAAATCATATTTTATAACAATGCCGAGGACGGTTGTTTTTATTTTATTTTCCAGCAAATCGGGGATTTTATTTACGAAAATAATATTTAACGTGACTTAAACGTATTCCGATAGCATTACAACTTGAAATTCTCAGAGGGGAAAAAAACTGTATATACAATCTTTATTAGACTATGTAGTTTTGAAGTGAAACTACAAATTGTCGTATAATAATTTCCATAGGTGAAAGTTTAACGAAGATTGAGAGGCGTTAACCATTAAATAGTTTATTAATATACCGATATATTGATTATTTAGTTACTACTATTTATAACTGAGCTCTACGGTAGAAAATCAAAGTTTTGTATTTGATTAAAATATCGTGTTGGCAAATGAATCTATGGTGTGCCGAAGATTTTAATATCCTACATTCCGAAGGCAAGAAAGGCTAGTAAAAACTACGCCATTAGCCTACTTTCCGAAGGAAAGAAATGGGTGTGAGATCATTTTCCTGTCTGTGTCTGGGTGTGTACGTAAGTAGGCCTACAGTATATTTAGCTTACGTGTATGGCCCTATATCAGTTTATGAACGCGCGTGAATAAATTCTCAAAAAAATCTGTCCCTATTTAGTACTTTATTAAAGACACACGTGTTTCAAAATTTTCGACCATTCTAGGCACTTTCAAAATGGCGGCGATTTTAAAATGTAAGATGTTATGTAATAACTGGGAAACATTTCACTTATCTAAAATAAATAATTTTACGTTGACAGCGTGTCGTGTAAAAGTTTAATCTAGAGATGGATAGTGTTGATTCCCGCCTTTCCGGATGATAGCATCAACAAAAACATAAAACTATGAAGTTATATCTCGAGAACTTCTCAACCAATCGTCGCCAAATTTAGCATGTGAGTAATACTATGGTAGGCCATGCAAACGTAAGTAATCCAAATTGGTCAAGCACTTATTTTCAAAATGGCGGTCGAAACAATATTATAGGTTTATTTGTATAACCCTACTGTTCGATAATGTTAACCAAATATTGTATCCTGACAGTATCTATCACAAGAATCATGTATGCCAAAAAGTAATCACGTTTGTAAATCATTTTTTAAAATAGCGCGACATTAATTAGTAAATATTTTAAGCCATCTCTCGGGAAACAATAACCGATTCCTACTATATTTGGCAAACATGTAGTACTACTGCAGGTGGTAGATACAAGTAGGTCGGACACTTATTTTCAAAATGGTGACCACAAATTATATCAATTTTAGTACAGTATTTTATAATCCAATTTAACTTCGTATGCTGGGAATATGTCTACAAGGATCCTCTTTTTATCCATCATTTTGTAGAATAGCACCACACGATTAAATAAAAGTGGTGTATATCTTTGGGAATATTTTACCTATTCTTATGAAATTTGGGCAATATATAAGTATATATATATGTATATATATGTAAGTATATATAGTATATGTAAGTATATATATATATATATTACTGCACAGTTCATGCAAACTGGTATATTAGGAGATAGTAAGATTCTTATTTTAAAAATGGTGACCATATAAACAATTAATTTCGGTATGTTATCATTTCGAAACTGCGAAATAATTTACAACTTAGGCCATAACTTTACATGCTAGCAATATATATTATAACCATCAATTTTATCATTTAAGAGCCTCATTTTCCGCCATTTTGTAAGGACGCCCACACGTACAAATAAAGTGTTTATGTCATATCTCCGGATACAATTGAGCGATTCCCACCAAATTTTACAAATAAGTTGTATTGTGGTAGGCCATTGTAACGTTTCGTTATGTGGCGCATCTAATTATCATTTTAAACCTTACAGTAGTATGCAAATCTGAGATATTAGTACACACATGTTTTTTTATTATAAAAATGCTATTGTTGTGACATGTTCCACATGCACGTTTGTTATTCAGTAATTTATTTTCATTTTATTCCATACCTACATTTATCAAGGCACACACAGCATTTGAGAGTTAATTAGCCATATGTTTAATTTTAATAATTAATTTTTATATTGTTAAGTTTTGAGTAACATATTAATTTTAGTAAGTTGGCAACGTTTGATAACACCGTTTTAATTGCGATCATAAGGAATGCACCCTGAGATAAGCACTATGTTACATATGTTAATTTTAATCTGGTAACCGACGCCAATAATAGGTGTCGAGAGAATGTTCTGATCTCCATCTTGTTTCATATGGGTATTTATGGTGCTCAGGCCTACCTGACCTGTTAAGGTCAGGTAGGCCTGAGCACCGCATAAAAAGGTGTGATAATTGTAATTAAAGTGAGATTAACCCAAACTAACATGCTGAGTTATGTGTTGTTCGCCGATAGAGTAATAATAATCTATCAGAAGAGGGCTTAAGAACATGGCAACGACAATAATTCTGCAGATGTGTAAAGTATTTTTATCTACGCCATTCTCAGGGAAGTCCAGCGGCGAAATGCTAGAGAATTTTATTATTAACTGCTCACACATTACAACACCTTCTTGCTTATCACACAGTGCCTGAGAATAAGAACAGTTATTTGCTCTACCAATTTAAACATTGCTAGCCAGGGATAGTTTAATAGTGCAGACCTATAGGCAGGTGATTCCAACTGTTAAGTGTGAGAGTGATTACAATTTAAATTGAACTCAACTTTCTACACGTCAAAACATTAAAATTTGTGTGTAATCTTACAAGCACTGCAAATACTTCTATTTTGTTTGCCAAACACTACATGCATAATTGCTATTTTAACATGCGTAAAGAGGTGGTTTGACAAAGAAAACACACAGGTCATTATATATACATATATGATAGGACTATACATAAGGTCAAACCACCACCACACCACCACCACCACCCACCACCATACCGCCACCACGCCGCCACCACCACACCACAACCACACCACCACACCACCACCGCCACACCACCACCACCACAACCACACCACACCACCACCACACCATCACAGTAACGCCATCACCACCACAACACCACCACTACACCACCACCACCCAACCAGCACACCACCACACCATCACCGCCGCCGCCACCATCACACCACCACACCATTATCACCACCAGACCACTCCCACATCATCACAATCACCACCACACCACCACATCAACACCACCACACCATCACCACCACATCAACACCACCACACCATCACCACCACATCAACACCACCACACCACCACCACCACATCAACACCACCACACCATCACCACCACATCAACACCACCACACCATCACCACCACCACACCATAACCACCACCACACAATAACCACCACACCGTCACCACCACACCGTCACCACCACACCATCACCGCCACACTATTACCACCACACAACCACCACTACACCATCACCACCACACTATCACCACCACACCATCACCATCACCACACCATCACCACCACCACCGAAATCCCAATCCCAATCTTTCCATCAATCTTTCGCTGTTCCACCTGCTACACTTCACATGATTGGACAGCTGCAATCACATGACATCTCGGTGATTGGCTGGTCGGTGTCCCAACAATATATTAACGGTGTCGTACGATTCGTTCATACTCAGTATGACGTTATAGGTCTTGCATCCTCATATATAAGCAGTAGTGAGTTCAGCTGAGAGGCTTAGTTTGAGAGCGGCTGTCGTGAAAGGTGGATTGTCTTGGCTATGTTTTGCTTCTTCGCATCAAAGTCTTATTCTGAATCTGAGATGTCTTCGGACACCCCAGAGCTCATGGTAGCTACAGCAGTGCCATCGACTTCTTTGGGTGGGTCACTTACAGCAGTGCAACTATCGACGACTTCAGGCATGACGTCGACAGTGACATCGACTACTATGAGTGGGCTACCTACAGCAGCTCCATCGGCATCGCCAACTGGACCATTGCCCCCTGTTCCAGCACCATCTATATGGTCAACCACCTCTGCTGAAACACTCCGATATTACAAGTGCCGCTTCTGTGAAAAGACCTTCACAGGCAGCAGCAATTCTCGGCGACATGAGCGCTTTGATTGCGCTAAAAATCTCTATTGCATGCCATATTTTTGTGACAGGTGCGGTAAGCAGATCAGCCATAGCGAACATTTACTTAAGACGTATTAAAGAAATATGTAATTTTTTGATGGTGTTAGCGACTGTAATAAATTAATTGAATAAGAAAATGCCTGTGAATAAAACTGTGTTTTGTTTCATGTTTTCCTAAGTTGTTAGAATATAATTAAAATTGAAAATGAAGAGAAACTAAATAAATTTTACTAAAAAGTATTGTATATAGTATAATTTACTATATGTACGATTATAAATATTAAATAAAAGAGTTTTTAAGAATGAACAGCTTTACATTTTAAATAACAAATATTTATTTAATAAATTGTGCATACCATCAAAGTCTCGCATCATGCTTGTAGGTATACTGCTGATTCGAGGCATCTGTTTTATATAGGATGGAAATTTACAATTTTTTATGCTATAAATATAAGGGCTGGTAGCTCGCTTGGCCTCCAGCATGCTGGTTTGTATGGATTCTTCACATACTTTTGTTTTCAAGGCCATTCACGCTCATAGGGTCAAGGTCGAGTTAGTCTGTATTCAGTATGATGGTGGTAGTCTGTAATGTATTTTGCTTGCTGACTTTTATGTATTTTTCTCGGGTTTTTGTTTTCAAGGTCGTTAAAGGTAATGGGGTTAAGGTCTTGGTCATTGGCTTCCGATATGGCGGATGGGTGATGACTAGCATGATGGTGGTCGCCCAACAAGATGGTGTTCACCTACCAAAATAGTCGTCATCTAACAAGATGGTGGCCTCCAGTAATGTATAAACAAGTGATCAACGAAAAAATCAAGATGGCGGAATGAGTGTGGGTGAGGGGAGTGGGGGTGAGGGAGTTAGTCGCCTGCTGGAGTCAAACAGAGGCGAGTAATTGGTGGTGCTTGGTGGGATCTTCGGAAATGTAGGCCATGTTGTTTTTTTTTAATTTATAAGATTTAAAATAATTATTTGATAATTTTTAATAATAATGTTTTTGGAATTTTTTGTGAATGTTTTATAATTGTTTTATTTTTTGCATTTAGAATCCGACTTGGCCTGACCAAAGGTCACGTAGGTTACTGATCCCTGTCACCTCTGCTATAAAAAAATGGCCTTTTCTTAAGATCCCTTTAATTATTTTTTTAATAATATTTAATAATTTTTTTTATAATTTTAATAATTTTTTTTTGGAATTCCTTCAGAATTTTAAAAAATCTTTTGAGGATTTTTGGGAATTTGTAAAGTATTTTTGGGGTCAAAGGTCTTCAAGGTCAAGGTAAAGTTCAAAGGTTATATGGGTCAGGTCGATGACATCCAAGATTCCAAGGTAGCGGATAGGAACGTAACAACATGGTGGCACCCCCGGCTCCAGCTCCGATGCCCGATGCCCTTGTGCCCAACTCCCCCATTTCCCAACTACTTAAAATAAAACATCTAAACACAGTTCTATTTTTATACATACGAATGTCATTATGTACATAATATCTAAATAACAAATTATAATTTAAACATAAAATATACAAATTATTATTTTTTGTGTTTATCTAGAACTATTTATTAATAAATTACATTTAAACATTATATTTAAAAAATAAGTTTAGGACAATTTTGCTATCAATAGAAAGGCCACAATGCAGGAAATTCTTACTACCGTAAAAACATGGCTTCATTATTTTTTCAATCAACACCCACATTGAAAAACAAAGAATTTCAAAAAAAGATCCTTCTAGAGCTAATTTAAAGTTCAATAAAACATGTAACGGATTATTATGATTGTTAAAGGTAAATTATATTACTATTGATTATTTGAAAGCCATGACTGTATCGTTAATTATTAAGTAAAATGGTAAAATTATACAATTTTCATGAAAAAGATAAACCATTTGAATGTTCATGTCGTCGAGAAATGTAGCCGAACGTGAAGGTCGTTTTACAAAAGCGAAACTGATAAACCGATAGTTCAGCAAAACGTGTCGATTACGTCATTGCTACTCGAACAGAAGTCTGTGCAGTTATTGTAGTCAAATAACTGGATGGTATATCTACCGGACACATGCCAAACATTGCCGATGACACTTGCGAAAACCTTAATAACTCTAGTATATTCACAGGTACCTCGGTCGAAGAGGTAGATGAAATAGTTGAAGAGGGAAAGTCAAGACCCAGGCATAATCCAGTAAGCTGATATCATGGTCCAAGAATTTGATGCTATATACCAAGAAGTCGATGGTACGGAAGAATGCGATGGTAGGGCTAAATAAGCTTATAGTGTGTTTGGTGATAGGTAGCCTATATCAGTGTAAGTCTACCGTGTTTTACCAAAATCAAATGTTGGTGTTGCTGGTCCCTTTATCATTGTCTATATTATACATACTTACATACTCATATGCATATGCTTTTATATACCTCCAAGATGATTGGAACGTCCTCGCTTCTGCCAACTAACTGCTAATACTATTAAGTACTGTCCCTTATATGTTCCCAACCTTCAAAAACTGTGGAGGATATTTGCATCACGATAAATATCGAGAGGGCCGACATCTTCGTATCTAGTCTGACACATCGTATTACGCCTATAATACTATAGGCTGTTTAATGTTTGCATTCGGACATTTAGTCTCCAAAAACAGGTAGTAATTTTCACTCCGAGCTCTTGACAAGTAGATATATTATGTTAGGCTCTAAGTAATTTCGTGAGTACAGATGGCTTAACACACTGGCGATATATTTACATACTCCAACTCGTCAGTAAACCTAGCTTACCAATACGAATTAAGATAATGAAAATACCTCAACATGCCTGCTACTAGTCACAGTCGCCATGGCCAATATCATATTCATGACAAACACACAAATCAAATCTAACAAGTCTAACCAAACCTACTGACCATACAAATGTACCATACAAGCCAACCAGCCAAACCCCAATAATACCTACTAGTATACAGACAATCCATTACAACCTACTTTACCAGCCAACCAGTAAACCGACCTTAGACAGGACAACGACCTGAAATAGAACAACAAGCCCTACCTCAGACAAGAAACCGACCTGGAATTTACCAACAATGCCGACCTCTGACAACAAACCAACCTAAAATCGACAACACGGCTGACGTTGCGGTAAATGAACCTCAACTCGACCAACAAGGCCTTCCTCAGACAGCAGACCAAACTCAAGAGGACGTACAACAGCAAACTGCCCACAGGGAAAAGCAGCTGACTTCAAATAGTATCAAAAAGGCTAAATACTCGAAACTTAATAATAATATTTGTACATGTGCACGTTGTGATATGAAGATGTTGTGTAATACCACACACATAAATATGGATATCAATTTGGGTAAAAGTATTTAGTGTGATTGGTGTGAGCTGAGAAGTATTCCCCGAGTAATTCATTATAGTGTAGGGTGTGACAGTAACCATGTTATTGTAGTCAGGTTATGTTTCATGCATGGACCAATAGGGATGAACACAGGAACCAATAGGAATTTTTGTAGCACCCTTACCATCAAATACTCTCGCACAATTGAGGATTTCTAGATAAAAAGAACACGACCAACAAACACATACTATCTTTCCAACGCTAAGAATACCAGAATATTCTACTAGAAATGATACTCCCCATCTAAAATCTAAATTCAAAGTTTTATTGAAAATAATGTAAAATATGTAGACCTCTTTTGCTTAAAACTCATTATTAGCTTTTATATTATTTACAATAAAGATTATAAAGATTCTTAACATTACATCTGACATATTATAGTGGCAGGAACGGAAGAGGGAAGACGCCATCGATTTACGCCTCTTAAAATCATGTTTAAATATATGTAGCCCTTTTAAAATTATAATTAGTTCTCAAAACAACAACGCTCACACCAGTCTACTTGGGAGCAGGGCTCTTCTCACTCAGTACTTGTCGGTTAAGTCAGTTTCTAAAATGCATTAGGCATCAGTTATACAAAATGGCTTAAGAGCTAGCTTGTATAAAAATTATATCCGTGGCCATATTTAGGGCAGTGACACTTGTAACTTCTGGAAATATTATGACTCGCGCATCGTAAATGTAGTAATCTGACTGAGTAACTCAGTAGTGGGACTGCGAGGCCACTCGTTCTCCAATAGCAATCTTCTCGGACCTAGGTAGCCCACTCGGTCTATAGTTTATGGTACCACTCATAAAATCGTGGAAGGCAAACTAAGCTAGCGTATACATATTTCACAGGCCGAAACAGACTTTTTCTTATCTTGCGAAACGTCCCGATATTCTTCTCCTGGGCCTGTTATAGAATTGCGGCACTCGCGTAAACTTTCCCTAACAGCCGACCTCCCATGGCGCAGTCGGTTAGTGAGCCACCGATCTGGGGTGCAGGAGGCTCTGGGTTCGAATCCTGGATGGGTAAGAAATGGGTGTTAATTTAAGTTAGGTTATAAGTTAGTCTGTAAGCTGTCCCCTGCTAGGTTTTCAAGCTTAAAACCAGGGTAGATTAAAGAGCCCTTTACAATAAAATACAATTTCCCTTGCACTACTAGATTAAATCCTACTAAGCGTGTAACACGCGTGGCACCCCACCTGGAGCTGCTATAAGACAAAACCAGCTAAAACATAAATTATGCGAGCAAATAGGCCAATCACAGGGCGGCTACTTCCTTAAACTATCAACAAACTAGATAGCCCATGGCAACGGCCTATAGCTTTCAAAACAAATTGGCTAATCAAATTTTACACATACAAGAAAGAAAAACTGGAAACATACATAACTAAGAAAAATACCAAAAAAATGTAAATCACTAAAAAGTAATAATATCCTGATCATATACAAATTAATAGAATACATCAACACAAATTATATACCATAGAGAAAATAAATTATCATATATTCAAATATCTGCATTTTCTGACAGAATGTCTGTCTTTTTGTGCATAAATAATGTTGTATTTGCCAACCATTACAACGTGTACTGTAAATGTTAGATCAAGACCAACAAATATCCGAGTTAAACCGAATCAACTTTACTACCAAGTCTTTCGAAAAAGAAGTGGGGAAAGTTTCAATGAGCAGTATATAAACGACAGAGCTGGCTCACCCCAAATTCTATGATAATTTCCAATAAATATAATAAACCTAATCATCTATTAAAATGTCAAAAACCTTAACAATTGAGACAACTAAATCGAACATTACGCGATTTCGTTTTCTCCTGGCCAGCCTCGTTCAACACAACACCGGAAGTTCGTTTTCTGTATGCACAGAAATATACTGGAAGTTCAACAATTAAAATCTATATATGCGACTTGTTTAAAAACTCTTAAACTTACTAATTGCAAATCTGTTTGCTGCACGCTATATCTGGCAAAGGCCCAGCGCGGTTGAAAATTATTTTCACTGCACTTTTTAATAATGAATTCATGCCTGGGGCCCATGCAACAGGTGTGGGCTATAGTTTAGCTGTCACTGGGGGTGGTAGTTCCTGCCCCCGCATACGTGCGGCGTGGAGCGCTGGTGAACTTCCCTCGCTGGCCGGCTGGTGTGACATCATGTGCGCTTTAGCCAGCGCGCAGTTCAAAGTGACGAACTTTCCACCGACGTGTGACGCAATACTCGCCATATTTGGACTTTTTTTGGAGAAAGCGACTGGGATTGGCTGTTTCAATGAAGATCCCTCTTCAGCATAATGCATTTTTCAACACCCCACTACGATGGAAATTTATGTTGTCTCCATATTTGACCCCTATTGGCAGATTTCCATTAAAGTATTATATTTATGTACTGTTATTGGGGAATGAATTGTATTTATCCCTCTAACAATGAATTGATATGGTATTGTATTTATACCGGTTGCAAATGCTCAGTCGAGGCCATATGATTGGCCTCGAGGGAGCATTCACATAAGTTATGTGTTGGTAATTATTCAACCTTAAAATGGCAGGCTCTTAAAGCAAAGAATGGTCATGACATAACTTTTACGTAAGAATAGGTGCCTGAAATGGCTTAATTTTTCAAGTTTCAATTATCTTGCAAATACTCCTTTTCTGATAGAAATCTGAAAAGAAAAAAAAACTTAGGTTTTGAAAATGTTTTCTTAGCAGTCGTTTTGGGCAGCAACCTGATGGTCATTAAATTTTAATTTCGCCTCGAAGGTTAGGGCTCGCTATTTGTGAGCAGTTGCCTCATGTCAGTGGGACTCGAGGAAAATTTAAAAAAATGCATTTTTAAGGTGTAACTTTAGGAGGCAAGCATGCCAACCAGTACTGGAGGTATGATTCTAGTAAAGTTTTACTCTTGCCATACACAGAAAACTTGTGAAATTTAATTAAATGTTTAATTACAAAATGAAATGGCAATTTTAATTAAGAGCCTTCTGCCCATGTCCAGGTTAACCAGGAAAAATATTTCAGCTTGGGAATTCATTTATAATGTAAGGATTTTAGCATGGCCTTTGGAAGGCCTGTTAGTCAGACGTTAAATGTTTCATCAAGCAAAGCATATAACATTTTAAAAAATGTTTTATGGAAGTTGCATGGTTTTAACCACTGGTAGTTAATGTAATCATAAAAGTACTTGAAGTGTTTCCAGAGTATTAATGGAAAAATTATTGTTCGATAATAAATTAGCTGTGTGTGGCAGTAAATATTGCGTGTAATATTCTAGATTTTTCTGGTAAAGATATTCCTTATAAGAAAACATATAATAATGGTTGTATGTCTCTTTTAAAATGTTTTGCATTTTGTGAATGTTCTCTAAAGATGTGGAATTTTCTCGAACAGAAATATTATAATTCCAAGGTAAACCAAAAACGAGAAGATAATAAAGCGTTTCTACACATTTCATGAGTTTTCTTATTGGTTTGAAAGTTCACTTAATAATATTCCTTCACTGCTCAAAGGATTTTATTCACATTGCTGGCACTTTGTGCCGTTGGTTGTTCAAAATTTTGCTGTGATTTTGGGTTAATTCCAGCCTTGCTGCGTCCTTGGCCTCAAGGGCATAGCAAGGTCTGAAAATAAAAACCAAACATTACAAAATGTATGTAAATAAAATGAATTAATAAAAAAAATGTACAAAACAAATTTTGATATTTAAATAAAATTTAAAGAAATACAAATTTTAAATATAAATAATGAAAATTCAATAGCTGTTTCTATACAAAAAGAATATTTAATTTAATCCATTGACTGTTCCTTCTTATTTTTCATTTATCTTTTATAACAAACATTGTAAAATTTTTCATTTAATATTTTAAAATCTTTATTTTGAATAAGTTTAACATATCTATAAGGTAAAATAAATTTAAAACTAGCTTGTATAACACAACATTTTTTATCTTATATTATATCTATAGTTTTAAAACTATCTTCTAAAACACAAGAAAGTGTTTACTAGACATTGTCTATAATTTCAAAATTAAATGTTTTATGTTTTTCATCTACTATTAATTCATTTGAGTTATGTCATTTGTCTACAATTTGTTTCATTTTCTTATTTATTAAGGAAATTAAAAGAAAATATTTAAGGGGAAAATTCAAACTAATAAATATATGAAATGTAATGAAGAAATATATATATATATAAATTATTTTCATTCACATAAAAATTCAAAAGGTACACATATTAATAAATATAAAACTTGTACTACTAAATAGTTAAAAGTACAAGTGTATTTTTACTGTAGAATATATATTTATAAATTGATGTAGAAAACATAAGAAATATTAAGTTAATAATAAAGTAGAAAATAAACATGTAAAAAAATCACACGTTGTGGAAAAATAAGAGAGTAACTTATTTTCTTCTTATCCTAGTACAAGAGATAAATATTCATGTATATGTGAACTATATGTAAATTAATGCCATTTTTTTTATTTTAATTATAATTGCTTATAAAAATGTATTCGCTTAAGTTATATAAAAATCATTAGAAATTAATATATGCAGAACAAAAAGATGATGAAAATCATAATAAATAATAAATACAAGAATGGCTCAATGTCATTAAAAATAATTGGCATTATCATGACTAATAATTTAAAAATTTGAATTTCGCAAGTCTTATATTTTGGTTAAAATATTTCAATAAATTTTCAGATAATAAAACAATTTTTTTTTGTAAAACATCAATTATATATTATTTTCAAAATATGAAGAAAAAAAAATCATGCGTATTGCTATGATTTGTTAAAAAAAAAAAAAATATAGGAGAAAAATGATTGCGTGAATTACAAAAATTACCAAAAATATGTAATATATACACACAAAGATAGTCATATTAAAAAAGTTTAGGAACATTAAAACATAACATTATGAAAGGAACAAATTCTATTTATTTTGAAAGATATATTATCAATAGAGAAATATTCTATATTTCATTTTCAAAAATGAATAATAAAGAGTTAAAGGTATTAAATCAATTAAAAAGAGGATAATAATTAGAATAAAAGATACAGCTTTCAATAATGCAAACATTCATGATAAAGAAAACTATAAAGATTCTATAGAATATTCAGAATCAAATAAGGAAGTTATTATGAAAAGAATTAATACTAGTTTAAGCTCAATTATATTATAAAACGAAATTTAACATTTCATTCTTCATATAATAGAAATATGGTATAACTGAAATATCATGTAAAACTACAAGTACAATAATTTAGACATTGACTGATATAGATAAAATCTTCAATAATATTTTAACAAAAATAAAAAAATTGAAGCTCAAGTTCTTATTGGTGATTACAGTCAATTACTAATTAATAACTACATGCTAATAAATATAATCTAGTGAACGTTAGATCGTTTATTGAGTTACATTACCAGAAAAAAATTAAAAAACAAGAAGCTTTCATAAATATAAAAAATAATTTTCAATAATATTCTCTATACTCTATAAAATTACCTTCTTACCCAGCAACCAAAATTTTCTAGAGAGTTCCCAAATATAAAAATTTTGATTTCGAAAATGATGTATTCATAGAAAAATGGGTAATTGCAATTAGAATTGATAATATTTGTAAATTTGATAAGTTTGTTGACTTTATTTTAATATCAATTTTTAATGGAAATATATATATATATATATATATATATATATATACATTACAAAAACTTCAAAAAGTTATTAAAACAACTAATGAGTCTACTTTCCTCAACATTATGGCAATTCACTTTTAAATAATTTCTTAAAAGCTGAGATTGTAGGTAGGACTTGCATCGCTGAAAGCAATATCCTCACCGATAAAATCAGAAACATTTGCACGAGTATCGAGACTATTACAAATACACACATGACTTACCCGTTACCCCAACCCAGAAAACTTCGTAACGTAACTAGTGTACTATCAACTGTACTGCGGAGGTCGGATTCGAGCATCAACTTATAATTTAATCAGCCTAATGTTTAGAATGATAGGTTTTAATAGCCTAAAATATTAACAAGGCCATCATTTCGGAACTATGTGATTGAGCCACTTAAAAAATGTAATTTTACATGACCTTCCATAGCGCTACATTTATGATGAATTTGGTGAAAATCTGTTGGTGAAATTCAACTTGTAATCAGTGAAAAAGGGTCCACTCAGAATAAGTAGAAAACCACTAATTGTTTCAGTGAAAAAATTTCTCTCATTGAATTAGTGACGTGAAACAATTTCTCTGCTTGAATAAGTGATGGCCGACTGCAGTGGCGATTTAAATATTGCTTTTATTGAATGTAGCGAAATAATTACGTGAAATAAACATATTTACGATTGTCTACTATTAATATTGCACAATTTACCATAATTTAAAAAGTAAATAAAATTCCGCAGGCACTCGGGATTGAACTCGCGCACTTTTCAACCGTAGGCCACTGCCTTGAACTTTTTTTTTTTGCCATTTTTAGTTATTGTTGTTCGTGTAGTTGTCATTGTTGAGCTGAAATGAGACAGACTTGTTAACAAGTGTCCAGTGCGACAAGCGAACTCAAAATTTTCCATATCGGTGACACCGGATAGTGAAACAGCGACTCTCCGACTACAAGTTAGTCACCCTAACCCTGAGCTATGGAGGTAGGGCTTGCTATTTAATACTCCGAAAGATTTGAACCTGATTCAGAAAGTTGCAAGTTCACGACCCTTACCACATATCTACAATTCGCACTCCAACTGAACTACCACTTCAAGTTTTAATTGTAGAAGGAAAATATATTTCTGATAGTTCCGCTGCGAAATTGAGTAAATTTGAAGTTGTTTGCTCATATATTTCGTGTTTGCTTATTGGTACCGTTAGGATTGTTAAAACGAATAGTATATATAAGTGTACTCTCTTCATCACATTAGATGGAGTTTAAACCTTCAAACAGAGCGTTGTGATGATTACATGGAATCGAAATGAAAGACGTACAAACCGAATGAAAGGCTGCGTGTTCATATTACCTCGTAAAATGGAGTATTGAAAGACGAAACTCATTTCAGAAAATATATTGTATTAGTTTTATTTGTTTATTCGTTGTTATTACACATTATTTAACTGCCATTTTTAAACGATGTTCGACGGTTATTTGTACACACAGTTTCACACATATATATCAGTCAAAAATAATTATAGATAGAGAGGAAGTTGTTGAGATGTTTCACTGGTCCATTAGACAAAAATAAACCACGAAAAAAATTACTGGCGAATCAGTGGAAAATATCACTGAATCAGTTAGTGTGAGTTATGGCATAAAACATTAATATTATTCATGTGACTAGCTTCACAAACGGAGGACAAAAAGTTTATTTATTAGCACATTCGAAGATTGTATACTGACGGTATATAAAGTTGAAATAAAATCAATGACGTAGTTTCATCAATAAAGCACACTAAGTTAAAATTATTTAACAGCCAGAATTCTGAAAATAAGCATCTGTAACACTTAAAAAATATATAATAGTTATTTATGGCCTACTACAGCACAACTCATTCGCCAGATTAATTAATAATGGGTTGATTGTTTGCTGAGATATCACATACAAACTTAATTTAACTTGTGATGCTATCTTACAAAAATACAGAGAATTGAAACTATGAATAGACAAATTTGATGGTTGTAATTGATACAGTCAGTATACAAAGATTGTTTTGTTAACAAAATGTAAGGTAACTCGGGGGAAGATGCCATTTGGGGGAAGAAGCCAGAAAGCTTGTAGTTTGCGAAGCAAAACAACAGAATGCAGCTCTAGCTGGGTGGAGGGACAGCATTGCCAGTGTAGAACCAGTCATAACGAGGACGGTCATGTAGTTTCGTTTACAATATTTTTATGGTGAATTATTCGAAGATATTACCAGGTAAGTACCAGTTTTATAATGTTTTATTATATTCTCGTAAGATCCGTAGTAAATTTATGTTGATTTACCAAACTTTTGGATACGAAGTAGAAACACTTTTGAATGCAAAAAATGGCAGCGAAACGATTCCCACCCAAGAATATTCAGATAAAATAAATGTGAGTGGCATCTTCCCCCAATATGTGGTTAAGATGCCACTGTAAAGTGGCATCTTTCCCCACTATGTATAATATTATTTCATATTGATAAAAACAAAAACATTATTACTGTTCATAAATTTTTATTAGCAAGGGTATTAATCAACAGCCCTTCTTCCAACAGATTATGGCCCGTACCTATGAGAGAAAAACGGATCGAGCGTCATGGTTGGAAGGAAACCTATTTCTTGCTTCAGAAGATGTGAAAAATGGGAAAATGACAATATGGAATGCATTCCAATTGTATCACATAACCTACAGGTCTCTGAAAAGACGAATTGAAGCTAGTAATATTACTAAAGGAGCGCCTGGACCTGCAGGTAAGTTTATAGTACAATAAGTTATTTTATATTTATATTTTTGACACGTACAAGCCTACCTACATCAGAACATTACTTGTTATAGGTTGCCTGGGAAAAGAACACGAAACAACCCTTATGAATTATGTGCAACGCCTAGAAGAAGCTGGCTTTTCACCAACAGCAAAAACTGTCTCCAGTAAATAGCTTTCCATTTCGCTGAGAAGAATGGTTTGAAGCATAGGTTTAACAATCATACTAAATTAGCTGGCTATGACTGGCTACATATGTTTTTGAAACGTCATCCTGAACTGACTATTCGGAAGGTACAGGGCATCTCCATCGCACGTGGGCTTGGAATGTGCCATAAAGAGGTTGACAGGTACTTTGAATTGCTTTTGAGTGTTTGCCAGAAAAACGGCCTTCTTAGCACTCCTAGAAAAATCTAGGACATTTTACGAGTGTGGCCTTCAAATTAGCAATAATCCAGGTAAAGTGATAGCTACTTAGGGCAGCAAAAAGGTTCACCATAATACTTCTGCGGAAAAAGGTGAGACTATCAGTATAATTGTTTGCTGTAATTCTGAAGGTGACTTCTTGCCCCGTACAGTATTTTTAAAGAAAACGAAAGAAACCCGAATTTGAAGATGATATGCCACCTGGGTTGCACGTCAGAATGAATGTAATGTCTGGTTATGTAAATGATGAGGCCTTTTTAGACTGGCTACAAATTCATTTTGTACCTCGTAAGGAAGCAGGGAAGTGTCTGCTTATTTTAGACGGCCACAGTTCCCACTGTTCTGACGTTGATGTTCTGGACTTAGCTGCAGACAATGACTTAATACTACTCTGCCTCCCTAGCCACACAACCCAATGCTTGCAACCCTTGGATCGGTCATTTTTGAAACTTTTGAAGACTTTTTGGCAGCAAGATATGAACACTTGGATACACAGCAACCCCGGAAGAAAACTTACATGACTCCAGTTAGGAACATTGTTGAATACAGCTTGGAGCGCAGCCGCGACAGTGGAAAATGGGAGTGCAGGAATTGCTGTTTGTGGCATCTATCCTTACAGCCCACAGAAAATTCCAGCTGAAAATACAACACAGAGAGTGTTGCTTATGTCGTTGAAAGTGAAACACATACCACTATTTCAGACAAAGGCCAGACAGAGAGGCCTACTGCATCGATAAGAGCGTCTTGTACAAATGCTCCTGCAAACGAGACATCTAGTCCTGCTATAGGCCGTTCACTATAATGTGAGTACTTTTGAAAGCCCTGCTAAAATCCTACTTTCTTGCCCATTATGTATCCTTCCACCACATTTAAACAAACAATCCCATGTGATTGCCACATTTGAATAAACTCAATGTTTACATTTTAGGACTGGCAAATGTAACACTTATTTTATATATAAAACATACAACATATATATGATGTATATAAGATATGATATATAACATGTATATATATATGCATATATATTTTATATATGCATACATGTAATGTAAAATATACAATATATATAAAACACATAACATATATAATTGTTTGGGTCATCTCACAGATCCGATAGACAAAAACTTTACATAACAAACAATTGAAAAATGAACGCCCTAGCGATGAAGTCATGGAAACAGTGAAAAAGCAAACACGTTAAAAAAGAACACACATTCGTTAAGCCGAAAAATAATTTGGAGAGGCAGCGAAATCCAGATTTTGAAATAGACTAGCACTACTGCACACCCAAGGCACAAACAACACCACTTGTCACACAAATTACCAAACATTTAGAAACTGTACCGCAAACTTAACGTTTCCCATGACTCATCATTTTCTAAGTGCCCCATCGCTCTGTAGCGTGATAAGTAAAACGTCAGCTCTAAAACATGGTAGCTGTGTTTGCCCTCAGCTGACTGAAGTTAGGTGCAACTAAGCCACCAGGAAAAAACATACATCCTGCAGGCATAAGGTAGAGGCGTAACGTAGCAGATGTCTGAAGCGTATAAGGTAGACAGAGCGAGGTCGTGCAAGGACTTAAATAAAAATGACAAATCAAAAAATAATGACGCACGAAGGGGAAAGGGGAAGGCAGGGAGGCAAGGAAAGACGAGTGGATCTGAGCCACACAAAAAGTACACCACTGCACAGAAGTAGATGGTGCTAATAAACTTAACATGATGGTGAAAACATGGCAGTATATAAAAATGTATATATAAAAAAGAAAAATATATTAAATATATGCATGTATATGTACATTTTAAGGATAGTTTTATATGAATCTTTATAAATGAAGATAAATATATTTCAACATAGGCCTATAACGTATATATATATAAAATTAAAATAATTTAGACTAAAAATATAAACGTATCAACAAATGCAATTGTGTATATGTACATATAGTTTTTTTGACACTGTTACTCTGTGTTCGTACGCTTTTGAGACCCTCCAAAAACGAACAGAACATTTATACTGTGAATTGAAGTGGTAAAAGAAGGTTTTACCGGTCACCACCTTCATTTGTACAAAATAATTCTAAAGATAAAGTATATTATTTATAGCGAAGTGAAATGCCGATCCGGTGATGGCCACATTTCTTGTGTCTCTTCTGACCCAAATAGGTGGGACATTTCCTTTTTTTCAAACCCACACAGACCTCAAGAAACCAATTTTACAGGTAAATTGTATGGACTCTCATCATTGTCGTGGTCCCTTAATTGCAATGACTGCAGCAAAACTAAAATCTTCAATGAGAAAAGTATTTACAGAAAATTACTATACTTACAAAAATTGTTCATGCGTGCACACACAAAGCTGAAATAAATGTCTTATTATTAATGTAAAACCAATACATATCCACAAATGACAGCAAAATGATAATGTAAAGGACAAATTATAAAAGTAATACTTACAGGCAAGTTACTGTACATCGATAAGCACTTGGTTTAACGTTTTACTATATGTGTGCGTCAATAAAGAGCCAATCAGAAGCCCCGACACTTATACTATGTTATCAATTGAAAAACCTATTTACAAATCAAGAAAGTTTGTATTTTGACTTCATTCCTCGGGAAGATATTTTCTTTTGTTTATTTATGGATAATCACAACCACAGAGGTTTTGTAACACTTTTAGGTAATGTTTAAAGTAACAATTGAAATGTAAATAATTTACCATTTTAAAAATGTCTCAGATCAATTGAAAATATTAATAAAAACAACCCACTACCCACTCTACTTACAGACCTTAATTTCTTCGGTACAAATGTAGCAACATAAACAAACTAATATTATTTTCGTTATATCAATTGTAGCCAGGATACTGTGCTTTTGTTTTTTGTATGTGCTTATCGCTACATCTGTGAATGTGTTTGGTATGTCAATTGTAGCCCGGCCCTTATTGAAAGCTAGCTCATACAGCTTCTTTACAAATACTTAATTTAACACATACACTCCGTAATGTGATCTAACCTTTACAAAACATGCACTCGCAAGTAAACAGGAGCTCTGGGAGCCTGGGGTGTTGACTATGACGTGTAATTTACACTTACATTAAATTTCAATAACTATAATATTTTTGCGGCCAAATTGGCAGATATTTCAAACAATTATGCCTACTCAATAACGCATACTATCTTCGTTGATATTTCTCAAAAGGTAGCAAGTTGTCTTGTCTAACATCCATTTCTAAATTTAAACACAGAATTGTTCTATAGGCCTAACTATTGACAATTAATAGTAAATACTTTCTAATCCTTACTACGGCAAGCATTACCAAATAAAACAATTAGACCTACACTTGCATGACGAAAGAATGTCGGCAACAAGGACAGCTATAGGTCTATAGTTAACAAAACCAGCTTCAAGATTTTATAGTTTATATGTTAGAACACCTTTGGTGTAGCATCAAACTGCGACGTTTATGTTATGTTAACAATAGTAAAACTTAACACTGTTACTTGGGATGAATAACTACATGAACAGAAGTTTGAGTTTAGGCCTACATTACAAAATAACACAGTGATTTCAAAACTTGTCAAATGAATGTATAATTACTGACAGGCACATTTGCTCTTGTTATCAAGGCAGATGTAAGAAATGTTACATAGCTGGGCGTAAATAGATACGTACAGATGTATTTGAGGATAGGCCTACATTACAAAACTACACAGTGATATAAAAATGTGTAAAATTAAAGTATAATTATTGACTACCAAATTTGCACTTGTTATAATGACAGATTTGAAAGAAAGGTTAAACAGATGGGCGTAGGTAGATAGGTACAGATCACTTTTAATATTATTTGTCAAACTTAGGATATATCATGTACTTCGCAAACTCACATGAATATATTAATGTTGCGTTTCTGCTGTCGTTCATTTACTTTATAATTGTTATTTGACTTTCCGTTTATAATATCACGTTTCTAACTGTCGATGTATACTTGTTCTTTTTCACTTTTATTTACTGGGAATAAGCGGCGAAAACATGTCGTAAAACCTGTTTGGGGAAACACATCGTAAAAACACATTTACACTTATCTCCGGACAGTTGTAGTCGAAATTCTCATCATTTCTGCAACTCGTTCGATCACCGTACACGGCTTCATCTCTCCTCGACGAATTAAAGAATAAATACTTTCGGCGAGATTTATAATGTCCTCCTGAAACTGAATATTTGTACGTACTTTGCTGGAACTCATAGCTTTACACAAAATCACTACAACACAATTAATCACTATACGACCTATAATAAAACAATGCTGATTGCAGGTAAGCTGAAAAATAAATGAGAAATATTAAAACACAACTTCTTCCAGTTTTGCCAAATTTGTAGTTTGTCTCACAAGCAAAGCCAAGCAACAAGCATGAAGGAACCACAACAACGGACCGTTGGTTTTGACCGTTGCGCCGATCACGTGACACAATATAATTATAAGTTACAGTAAATACATTATCTTTATGCCAATAATTACTTTTAAGTGTATAAAATAAACTTCAAACAGCTTAAGTAGCCGTAAATTTAAACATTAAACTTGCAATACCGCGTTATTTCGTAGAACTACTTTTCACATTTCACTGCCAACATAACTGGGTGTGTTCATCCCCAGCCTGTGTGGTGACACACATGGTTATACATACGCAGTTGCGAGCGGTGATTTTTTTCAAAGGTTGATTTCTGGAGTGCTCACTTTAACGTGAACGGCCTTTAATGATGTGTCAACGCGCTCGCTAGGAGAGGATGGTAGTAAGAGTTCCTTCGAATAAATAATGCCTGTCCCTTTTCTTAGGACGCCAAAGCCAATTGATCGGAAGAAGCAGACAGCAGTAGTCCAGAACACACCACAAAGACTAACGGACATGCGGAAGTCAAAACATGACAAGGAAAGTAAGATTAAAGACAATAATAAAGGAAAGAAACCCGTGAAAAAATGACCAAGCCTATTCCCCAAAAGAATAGAAAGAGGAAAGTGAGTCCCTCGACTTCGTGTAGTGATGCATCTTGCCTGGATAGTAATAGTGACGATGAACTAGTTGACATGAATGGTAGTGATAACTTTTGTGCTTCATGTAATGGGTACTTCTATGCTAAAAATGGTCCAAAGTGTGACTGAATTTTGTGTGTTACATGTAGTAAATGGCTACACAAAGATTGCAGTTAATACCAGTTACATTGCGATAAGTGTTAGGTGTGCCATTATGATCTTGAACTGGATTTTATAACCCAAACCATTTTTTTTGTCATTGTGAATGTGATCTTTGCTCTACAATTTAATACAGTTTTTTTTTGTAATGCATTCACCATTAATTTAATTTTTATATACAGATGGTAGCATCCCCCCCCCCCCCATAATGAGTGACATCTTACCCGCCTACTTGGGGGGAACATGTCACTTGTGTAGGTTTTAGCATTTAGTTAATTATTATTTGTACATTTTATTTAAGGAGACATTGTTCATTATTGACATGAACAAATGTCCACCGAAAAGAGTACCCTATAGCAATATTATATTTTTCGTGTTGTGGCAATGTTTGCCAACACATACAGGACGAAGTCCTTGTCTCAAATGCTTCCTGAATGTAGATGTTTTAAATCGGAAAACAGCTGAGAACCCCCCAAAATCTACATTTTTACAAAATCGCATCTCTTTCCAGCTATATGCAGGTTACATATAATTATTTTGCTTTAAACCATACTTAATTAAAATGGCAGCAAGGCCCCACTCCCCCTAATTTAAAATGTTGATGGAACAACAGTTCCTGCCCAAGTGAAAATCCTGTTCTGTCACCCCGAATCTGGACGAGACACCTGTATTTATATTTTATTTGAAATCTTCAAGAACATTACAAAATGATCTTTACTCCGTCGATATCTGAAGTCCTGGAAGGGCACCCTAGTGGTGCGTGACTGGCTGGCTGGCGTTACGTGGTCAAGGTGACGTACGAGGGAGGGGAAGACAGTAATAGTTTTCGTGGGCTGAAGCGTCCCCACGGCGTCCATACTTGCAGACAAACAGGTGCGCCCAGCGGATGTGAGGCGTGGAGCTCGTCAAACACACCCCCATCGCAGCGAAGGTAAGCCGTCTCAAACGGCCAAAATTTTCTCAACTTCATATGACACCGTCGGTTTTGACTTTCGTTCGATGTGCAGGGATAGCCGTCACAGTGTATATGTTTTTTAATGTTATGGCCATAAAACCCCTTAAGTGGCGTATCTTCCCCGAGTTTATTGATCTAAATGTTAATATAACCAACACTTTGAAAATCATTGACTAACCTACTTAAACATACCAGTTTACACCACATGCTGCAGTGTAAATTGGTTGCCGAATTTGGTAGGGATAGTTCAATTAATTTCCGAGATATGACATAAGAAACATTTATTCATGTGGTGTTATGTTACAATATGGCGGACAAAATCTGCTTCGTGTATATGCAGTTGAGTGTTGTTTTATATACTACCAGCATACATAGATAAGTAGGAATTAAACACATAGTCTCGACGATATAGTGCTCTAAGCTGAAATGGCTATTTGTCCGATATTTTAAAAATAAATGCCCATCAAACCAAACATACAATTTTATATAAACTGCCGACGTACTATTTGTTTTTCAAATTTGATATGAATAGATCAATTGTCTCTTAAGGTAAGACATAAAAACTTTATTTATTCGTGTAGTGCTATCTTACAAAATGATGTACAAAAGTTGCTTCACGTAGATACCATTCATAGTTGTAATGTCTTTTGCCAGCATACAATGTTAAGTTGAAATAGATTATATGGTTTCGACGATATAACTTTCTAAGCTCAAATGACTATATGGTCGCCATTTCGAAAATAAATGTCTGATATACCTAAAACATATAATTTAGCATTACCTGCCGCAGTAATAATTATCTGTCAAATTTAGAATCTTACAAAATGGCTTACAAAATGTTTGTTATAGATACTGCTACATGTTAAGGTTTGTTGAAATTGTTTGGGCCATATGACTTAATAACCTCAAACATTTACATCGCTGTTATTTTGAAAAAGTGTGACTGCCTCCTTAGGTCATTTAAAATTAGTTGGACTACAAAATTATAACTTGTAGCCTGAATTTGGTGGGTATCATTTAATTGTTTCCCAATGTAGTGCTCTCTTCCAAAACGACTGACAAATTAGTTTATACATGCTGTCCCATTTATCTTGACCACCCACAATAACTCCGTACCAAGGCTCCAAATGGAAAAGGGTTTCACTCAACGGTTGTATAACTGGAAGGGGAAAACAATACTGCTGGGGAGTCAGCCTTTTATCGTTATTTATAACTGAGATACGAGTATTAAATCAGTTTTTTGAATAGCACCATGTATGTATTGGACAAAAATTCAATGCAGCTCGTCAACACCTATTTAAACATGTAGTGAAATGTACACTTTCATAGCATGAACACTATATAAAAAACAGAAAGGGGTATGTTTTCTACCTCTTTCTAGTACAATTCATATGGGTACTGCGAGGGGTAGAACATTCACATTAGATGTTCAAAGTGGTGTCCATTGGCAGCGGTACAAATGTTCGGTCGCTGGATAAATTACAACACTGATTCCTCCAGTATCGCCTGCTGAAGAGCTTAACAAGCACACGCAGCGCCTTTGAGGTAACCACAAATAAAAATGTTCGGGGGGTTAAGGTGAGAAGACTGAGCAGACCACTGAACTGGTCCTCTACGACCAATCCACCTACCAGGATATGGTAGGTCCAGAATACGACGTGTATACACGGTATTATGTGCTGGGAATTCATCGTGCAGGTACCACATTACAATTCTGTTCCTTAGAGGAAACTTCTCCAGAATACTTAGAAGAATTGTTTGTATGCAGAGGGCATAATCCCTGTCGTTTCGGTCACCATTCACAATATAACACCTTATAATCTTATTTCTAATCATCCCATTGATGCTGATGGTATACCTGTCAAAACCATCATGAGTTCTCGACAGCCCAATAACGCATGTTCCTCGTATTCACTTAGCCTGAGTTAGAGAATGACCATTCAAAGGTACAATAACATCCGACAAACGTTCGGGTTTGCCGATAATTAGATGCTGTGCCCATTGACAGAATTCTACGCAATTCTGGAAATCATTCCTGTGCAATTCTTGGTGTAAGTGTACATGATAGAGATGGAACCTATGGCGCTTAAGAATGCACTGTGCACTTGTTTTTGGAATGCCAATTTTGGCTTCATGTTGGCATATGCTGACGTGTAGATTAACCGCTACAGCAGCGAGAACAGCAACCTCAAAAACTTCATCTGTGTGAGTTCTATGGCGAATGTGTTGCTGTGGGTTCAAATTGCCCATTTCACAAAGTTTCACGAGATGGCAAAACATCCGTCTGGACATTGGGTTCGTGTCAGGCTATTGCTCTCTGTATAGTTTCTCCGTCTGACTAACATTACTTCGATCTTCAACAGAATTGACGACGAGTGAGCAAACCAAGCTATTTATAATGGTAATATATTGATGGAAAATGAAAAATGAACAACCAGATTCGATGATCCCACAAGAATGAAGACTGTATTGAATAATTATACAGGCAGTTTACTGCGTATTTCAATGATCACATGTTCGTACACCTATAGACAGATGCTACAGAATGTCTTGAAAATCAATGTCATTATCTTGTGTAGCCTCCCTTAGCGACGATGCGGTCCTGCAATCGTGCATAGAGACGATCATGGAGTTGACGAATACCATCTTGGGGAATAGTGTTACAGCTAATTACACATGTTGTTTCAATTGGTGGAGGTTTAGTGCCGGGATTTAAATCCGCACCAAATGCCATCCCAACATGTTCTATAGGAGACAGGTCGGGTGATCGTGCTGGCCAAGGGAGGAGATGAACATCTTCGAGAGAATGGTGGTCAACACGAGATGTATGTGCTCTGGCATTGACCTGCTGGAAGAGGACATTTCCTTGGCATTGTAGGAACGGCAACAAAATGGACTGGGTGATGTTCTGGATGTAGCGTTCACTGTTGAGTTTTCCATCAACAAACACCATAGGTGTACATTCATTTTAGGCTCTTTCTCCCTAGACCATGATGCTAGGAGTTGGTCCTGTATGTCGCTGCTGTATACACTCTGGTTGTGGTGTTTCTGCTCTCCTGGTCGACGCCGCACTTGCAAACACTCGTCACTGGCACCAAGGCAGAATTGGCTCACATCATTTACCACAACTCCGCGCCATTCATCTCCCCAGTTGCACCGTTCGCGACACCACTCGAGGTGGGCTGCACGGTCATGAGGTGTGAGAGGAATTCTGCTGGGTGACACCCTTGATTGTAACCCAGCGTCCAGCAAATGGTTAGTGATAGTCCTAGCTGACACTATGTGTACAACAGTGGCCCTAATCCGTATGGCGGTCGCCGTGTAATCAGCAATGACTGTTCGTGTGATGCAGTGGTCGAGGTGGGAATCTGTATGCCACTGCCTTCCGGAACCAGGTTGACATGCATGTGCTCCATCATTGGACCACCGACACCACCATGATGCACAGCAGACACTTCACATCCTACACTACCATCTAGCCTCCCTCAGGCCCGCAATACGACATCATTCAAGGTCGATTATTTGCACGAAGTGTGGTAGTCTATGCCATCGTGGCATGTCTAAATTTCTTACTACACACAGGCCGATGCTTAAAGAACAGATTACTCTTTCACTGAGTCAACTACAATTGTATTGAGCTTAGGCTCACAAATGATATGCCTAGTATGCCGTTCCTACTCTGTCCACAGCACATCAGTGTTAATCATTGCATTAAATGCTCTCTATCGGTGCCTCATGGGCATATGGTGTTTCTACATAACTGCTTTAGTGGTTTTCATTTTTCATTTTCCACCTGTGTAATATAACTGTGTGTGTATCAGTACAATTCACTTGAACGTATTACACGGTACTGTAAAATCATACGAACACATTCATCTGGTAACTTACATTCTTCATAGATGAGTAGCATTTCTTCTGTCTCGTTTGTTGGAGTGCGTTTACGTTACGACAACTCTCGCCTTGCAGTGTACTGTATTCGACTGCGCATGGATAACTGATTGAATAGTCTCGTCACGTCATGTGTGTTCTTTTTTCCCCTCTAAGCGCAACCTCTGTGGAATGGGGTACGAAACTCTCGGTAATTGCACTGTTTGCTTCATCTCTACATCAAATGCAGAGCGTCAACATCATACTGTACTGTACCATACAGCGCAATCGTGCCGCAAGGCATCATATAATGGGTCTTCTTGAACCGCTATGAGTCGCAATGTCTGTGGCAGTTTTTCATTTTCTGTTTGTTAGAATCGTATATTGCGATACATTTTTGAATAGATTTTGATGAACTTCATTGAACTTTTGACGAATAGATACATGGTGTCATTTAAAAACCCGATGTTTGTTATTGTATCTCACTAATGAATAATGTTATAAGACTGACTCCCCAGCAATATTATTTCCCCCTTTCAGTTATACAACCTTTGTGTAATACACTTTTTCATTTGGAGCACTTGTACTGAATTATTGTGGGTGTTTAAGTTAAATGGGACATCCTGTACAATAATTTACTTGATTTTTGCATAGATACTGCCAGCACACTAAGTTATATTGGAATATGTTACATCGTTTCTTAGATATAACACAGTAGTCTATAATATCTATCTTGCCATCAATTCGAAAATAATATTCTAACCCAATAAAACATAACAGTTTACATTACGTACTGTAGTATTACTAGAGTGTCAAATGTAGTAGGAATCTGTTTATTGTTTCCCGAGATATGACTTAAAGCGTTATTTCTCATTTTGTGATATCTTTTAAATAATGGCGGACCAAAGAGGCTTTGTTTTGAGACATTAGATTCTTGTAAAATATACTTTCTGCTTAACAATATTTGGTCGAAATTAGACAAACATTATTGCAGATTTTGTAAATTAGCCTAAAATATTTTTTATGCCGCCATTTTGAAAATAAGTTTCCTAACCTTATAAAATGCATATATGCACATGGTCTACAAAACTATTACATGTATGCCAAATATGGCAGGAATCGGTTGTGTAGTTACCGAAATATAACATAAAAATTTTATTATTCGTGTTACAATATCTTACATAATGGCCAAATAATAACATTATTACATTATAAACTCAAAGCTTACTTCATGTACTGCTAATGTACCAAATTTGGTTAAAGTTGGGTAAATGGTTGCCTAGATATAATGTAAAAACTTTATTTTTCAATTTGCACTATTTATATATATATATATATATATATATATATATATATATATATATATATATATATAGAGAGAGAGAGAGAGAGAGAGAGAGAGAGAGAGAGAGAGAGAGAAACTTATCAAATGAATAATCCCTTTACTTTCCGAAAGCTTCTGTTGTTTTGAAAATTACTCATAGTGAATTTATGTAAGTTCCAAATTTCAGATTAATATTTGCTAGCGTTTCTAAAACTCATAGTGTTTCGTTTGATGTTAATAAAACGATACAGCGTGTTTTTCAATGATTGTGCAGTTTAACAAGTTGTGAAGTATTAAATTAAAATCATTTCTTCACAGTACAGAAAAATGTTACCCCTGATAGTGTATTAAATGAATACACTTTATAAAATGTTTTTTTTTTGTGATGTAAAGAGAGACAATTAATTCACTAGGTTTTTCTGATTTTTGGGGCGGACTACTACATTTCGGACCACTGGAGCTCGGATTGTGTGCTGTCACAACAAAAAAATAATTTTAAATTATTTTGATGAAACAGGATATTCATTAATCTAAGTAATACATGAATTATCAAATCCAAGTCATTTAACCTAAGTTTGTTCATCTTTATGTCATAAAATATTTTCATTAATATATATATCTTAATAATTAGTTTCAATGATTTCACATACACAAAAATTTCTTTTAAATATTTCACTATACATATCTTATGAAAGATAAGTAGAAACATTATAATTTAAAACTTTATCAATTTAAAATAAGTCTGTTGACAAATTTGCTGTATATAATTTTTTTAATAGTTTTCTATTTTACTAAATCTAACTATACCACCAACCTTATATTCAATGACCGCAGATAAATTTTTATCATCTGGGTTTTTTTAGGAATAATTAATTTTCTTTGTCAACAAATGCAGGTTTCAATTTCTTCAATGTTTGTAGTATTATATTAGTTTGTTAAATCTTACAAGTTTTTAATTTTATTTAATATGATTAATTTTTATTTTTAAATTATTTAATTAAAATTATCATAACACAATTCTATCCCATTAGGCTTACAGGTTGTACATTTTTAACATAGTAATATTTTAAATTTATTCAAAAGCTTATATCATATTTTCACCAGATTTATCTTCAACTGGAATAGCAAATCGATATTAAGAAAAACATCAAAGACGGTCGAAATAGATTTATATCATTTTACATATCATTTTTTAAAATGTTCTGAATCATTTTCAATAAATCAGGTTGCCATAATAAATACATTGCAAAACTAATAATTTTGTTTCAAGGGAATGGTTTTCGTTTCAGTTTACATGATTTATTAACTATAAATTCATAAGGGGACACCAATTTTTTTTTCATGATCTTTAAGAACTGCATATCCAACTATTATTTGTTATATATTTTTTCATTAGCTGTATTTGCAATTTTTATATCAATGTTTGTCGTTTTTTCTTACATTTTCAAAGATAAGTATTATTTCACATCTAATAAAATAAATGATAAATATATATTTAATAACATCATTTGTCTATATTTATAAAAATATCAAACATACATATATTTTTGGAAATATTTTTGTAATTAGAATTTCGTCATTTAACTGTAAAGTTATTTAAATGCCAATTTTATCGGAATGGTTCTGAAATATATATATATATAATGAATTATAATATATATATTACATTATATATATAATGTAATAGTAGTATCAGCATTAATTTTAAAAAACTCTATAATAAAATATAAAATAAATATAACTTACTACTGCATGTAATGTAAAATGAAAAGCTTTTTTAAGTATTTATTTCTGTACATTAATTTAATTCCGTATCCTATTCGACTAAAACGCTTCTAAATTTACCACATCGTTCTGATTAATAGGAATAGGGACATCTATTTATATAATTTTTAAATGCTATTCACATATTTCGATAATTGTTTGAGGAAAATCTTTAAATAATATTTTGGTTAAAGTTTTTTACACAGTTATATATATTTTGATAGAATTTAATAAAATACTAATTCTCCAACAAAATACATATATAAGCTGAAGTATAAATTTTAATTTTAATTATTTCATAAATTATTTATTTCTTATTCCAAGATCAGTTAACTATCTACATTACATGTACTAAAATAATAAAAATCACATTTCCCCAACATAAGCATACATATGTATATTTTAAGTTTTCTCGTCTGTAAGTATAATTTTGAATTTATTTATTTTCTTCATTATTTTTTTTCCCGTCATATTAATTCATTTTTGTTTTGAACACGTCACTTTTAAATTTATCAAATTTATCATTTTTACATAGACCCAATCATTTAAATTAATTCTCATAAGCATCAAAATGTTTAATTTTATTATAATGTTGATTTTTAATATAATCGTTTAATTCAAGTTTTAAAGCGACATCTTTTTAAAAATTATAAACTATAGTCATTAAATAAATTGCTTTAATTTTTATGATATATCTTAAGTCTTTCTAAATAACAATTACCTTTTTCAGTTTATATATTATTTTAAATTAATTGTTTAACAACTTTATTTATATTATTTTATAATATTATATTTAATTCATTTTTTACTTTTCTATTATAAATTTTAAGCCTTCCTTCAAGGTAATTAAATTTTCATTTAGAGTAGGTACTATCACTTAGTTATTTTTTGAAAAAACAGCATATTTGATCAAAATTATTAATTTTTTCTTTGCAGCACAATTAATTTTATTTTAAAAGTAATATTTTTAATAATATGTAATTTACCATGTTTTTATATTGTCACGAGCAGGCTGTACCCTTAATAATTTCCATATCTGAAACTCACGTCGTAAAATACAGAGTAGCGTTTTACCCTTTTCAGCTCAGATGGTAGACAAACATAACTGGTAGACCGGAGGCCTTATGCCCCAGAGAACACTCTTTCATTTTTATTACTTCCTTGGCTTTCTTATGAGAGGTTTTCGTGGGAGTTACTTAGTCATAATCAACACGTCTAGACTTTCAATTCATTAACTCATACTTGAGGAAGGCGGGGATCTCTAAACCATAAAGTAACCTGTATGATGCTCAGCTCCAAAGTAGATTCCTATATAATGGCTTAATTTGCTATATTTATCACATACGATACTATCAGATATAAAGCATCATTACTTATTAACTCACTACGCTAGACATTTACACAGATGGGTACCAATTACATCAGAGTATCTCTAAGTCTGAGTATCGCTAAGCCTAAGTGTCGTTGCCAGTGCAGCCTGTATAGAATAATCTTAACAAATTAACTTCTGTTGGTCATCTACCTTTAAGCGATTCTACATTAAACCTAACTTAAGCAGTTACTACTTTACTGTTCCTTCGTCCCTCACTAACCATGCCTGCCCCTCTTGTGCGTCAAGAAGGGGCAACATCTCCAATGGCTGGACCGACCACATATCTAACTATTCACTACACTGCGATCCTGCCAATTCATACTGCGCGCACCGGCTTTTACGTTTTCCCGCAGCGCCACAAATCAAACGCATAACTAATCACCATCGCACTTGGCCAGGTCAAAGCTCGCCTAGGCTTAAGCTACATTCTTACCTTACATTCTTACCCAGCACCAAAGGCGATCTTTCGTGTTAGTGCCTGGTCAACGACTCTCCTCGACCTCTTACTAACGCGCTCTCTCGCGCCCTGCGGCGCAGACCACTATTAGCTAGACGCCAGCTGATTAACTTGCGCGCCTGGACAGTAGCCCTAGCACACACGGTTTGCAATAGGCTGGGCTGCATCTGCATCGCGCCAGCGAAACTGCAATCTGTGCGGAAGTACAACACTGAACTCTCGGGCAGCCAGCGCCCTCCGTCAATTGTAAGCTACACATAATCAGTGCCCTGCCTTCTGTTAATTTACAAGTTCCTCATATTCTTTACTCGCGGCAATGAAAAACGAACACAGATTAGCGACGAATCTGTTTTCGTCGCTAATTCAAAAAATCCATCCTCACATAACCATTATTGCATTCTGTTTTTAAAGTATAACATTATGAATTATAATATATTGTTATTACAGTTTAGACATCTTGTAGTCATGTTTGCTAGGAATAAGATTATTTATCATTTTTCTATGACAATTTTATTCTTTCTTTTTCAGAAAAATTTATAGAATTTTCATTTGTAGTATAATCATCAATTTCGTTTTTTTAAACTATTTATTTTTTAAAATTACTACAATTTGATTGTTAGCATATTTAATCAAATTATATTTATGAGAAAAGATTTTTACTATGCTGAAATGAAATCGACTTAGGGCAAGTGAAGATATTAATTCCACTATTAACTTCGAGGTCTTGAGAAACGATGAGTGTGACGATAGGTCAGTATAGAGCAGAGCCGGATTGAAAGTATGGGGTAAACGGGAGAACCTCGAGATATCCCGCGGACCAAGGGCATCGTCCGTCACGATTACCACGTGCGAAAATCCGGGAGCAACCCCGTCAAGAATCGAACCCCCCAAGGCGAACCGTACTGGGGGGAAGGCGAGTAGCCTGTCCATTACACCATCACGGACAACCACTGGTGACGTACATGTGTTTGGTGATGTGCAGCTTTTGTGTAATGCAAAAATAAACAATTGATATCATTCGTTTTACATTAGAAGATTATACTTCGAGGGAAAATCATTCTTAATAGCGTTCACTTCATAGTTTATAATGATTTCTTTCAAACTTTCTGTTTTGTATCTGTTGGTGTCTTGTTAGGTACGTGATTATCAAGCGCATTTATGTTATCTACTGGTATTGAAAATTCAGTACTGATATTTATGTACGTAGTTGCTCATTTATTAATGAAATGAATTATATGTTTTCAAAGATAAACATAATTTAGATTTATTTAAAAACCTTTAGCAATTTGAATTCCACCAACAAATATTAATATAACTTTATATCCTTTAATATACAAAAATTTTTAACATTATTTTTCAAATACTTTAATAATGGATATCTACTGTAATTCTGCAATAATCGCACCATACAAAATAAAATTAACTTAAGCACTAGTAAATCTCATGAAATTGATTTCTCTTCCCAGTTGTTAATTTTCCAGTTAAATATATGATTTATATAACATTGGATGAAAATTATTTAAATTCACCGCATCTCTGGTGGAAACAACAACAAAATGTACATATACATGTATATATACATATATATGTGTATATATATATATATATATATATATATATATATATATATATATATATATATATATATATATATATATATATAGTTTTAAATACCGCGGTGTTTCTTTTTCAATAATAATGTGTAAATTAAAATCCAAAAATATTCATTTATATGACAACAAGTTTACTTTATATAGAGTAAGTACTTATTTTCAGTGACTAAATCTTTCATTTGTTTCACAATTTTACATAGTTATCGTGGTACATTTCTAAAAAAGCTAAATTTCGGTCTTAGTTTAAAATATAAATGTTGCCTTTGATCCTCTGCCATAAGTCAATTCTTAATACATTATTGATTTTCTTGGGTCAGCATTTATCTCGAATACTGAAATGAATTTCTGTTTACTATCAAGGACGTTATTCTTAACATATAGTTCTGTTCAGATCTCAAGCATTTGGAATAATATGACGAAAGGAATAATTTTCATGTACTCTAAATTCAGATTTCGAAGCTAAGTATAGTACTTGTAATTTTCTTAATGTGCCGATATAATGTTTTATACAATAATCATATATGCGTAAATTCTAATTCTTATGTAAACTTGTGATTCAGATTTCAGGGGAATGCCTTTTACCAATCGCTGAAATTTTTTAATTTGAATGTAAATGAGCGAAGCTTTCAAAACAATTTTTTTTATAAAAATTTGAAATAGTTAGAATTTAAAATGCGCACTCAATTAACATTTGGAAATGCGTATTTTTTTACGCTCAAATCGTTCTTTTAAACCTAAATAAGTAATCACGAATTAAAAGCTGTGTATTTTTTCTAATACTGAGTTTGTTCGTTTGTAAAATATTTACTCACTTCAGATTTTAGAGCATAGATTGCCCCGAATTAATTCTAGGTAATTTGTTGTTAAATATGTCTGGAACAGTACATTTTTCCATATAGTTATAATAATATCTATGTCGCTCATAGAAATCTTAAAATAATTCATGTTTAACAAAACCACTTAATTTTATTTTCAAAGCAAAATAAATTTAAATTATTAACATTTCCAGTTCAACCAGTTTAGTTCCTGTATCCACGCTTGAGGACACGTTCCTTATGGAGGCTGGAACTGTACAACAAGGCATCAGTGACCTGTGGTTTGAACGTTTTCCTCGTAAGTAATCTGATATGTTGAAGTTTCTGCTCCTCTAATTTGTGATTGGTTAATGCTGACACAAGTAACATACGGCATGTTCTCTGTTTGCGAGAAGCACGCTCCACACAAGTACAGTGCATGTAAAAAATAAACGTTTGTAACACTTAAGCTCATAAATTTATTAGCCACTGAACGGGTTGAACAAAACTTATTTTATTTATCAAGGCCACATACTTCACAACTTCTCCATTTTTTCACGTACAATAAAATCTCCTAATTCCGAGCCAGCATACCTTATAACTTATTTTTCTAGTACATATACCTACAACAAAATCGCCTAGTTCTGAGCTTGATGCAACACTATTCTTAAAAGAAATCAATGCCCTGATTTACATTATAGGCTCAAACAAACGTGAGGTTCACGAGATGAAAAAAAATCAGAGGGAAAAATGTATACCATAACTTCACTGTGTAGACTTTAATTTTTGTAGCGAATAGTGTTATTTCTAGAGCTAGTGATTTTTACGAAAAAAAAAATATATATGAGTACACGGTAGACTTAAATGCTATAAACACCCAACATCAGTTTTTATATTGCCATTGGTTGCTGTCTGCTTTAAAATGTGTTTTCATATTTGACCGGGCCACTTAGAACTTGGCAACATCAGCACTGCTACTACGTGATTCGTGTAAAGACAGTTAACACGTGTCAAAAACTAATTCAACCAATCAAAATAGGTAAATAACCCTACTGTTTTGAAATATAACTTGCCTTGAAATCTTTTAGCGAAATTGCACTACCCCTAGTTATTAGGCCTACTTATAAAATAGTAGCCCAATATAACAATTTTAAACAAAATAATTGTGGTTTATTCTACCTGCTATTTATATTGTTAAAATATATCAGTATAAGTTTTTTCAATTGGAAATTTACGTGACATGTACGTACGTTGAATTTCCGCATTTTATGGGTTGGAATATGAGTTTATTAATGATTTACTGTAAAACATATTTTTATTTTTTCGTCCTAATACATCACTTCTTACCATTACGTGTTTCCTGTTTCTTTCTTTCGCTTCCGTGTCGTATGTGCATAAACGTTTTCAAATTGTTGCCGATTTAATAATATTTCAGTTTCGTGTGGAAGTACGGAGAACATTTGGAGGACTTTTCATGTATTCGCTTGGCAGTTTGAAGTAAAATAAAAATCTTATCAAATAAGTTAAAAGAATGTTACATTACTTACTTATTTGTTAACTTGCCCATACAGTTCACAACTACGTCGATGCTATCCCAGAACATTTTTTTAAACGAACAACAGCGTTACTATGTGTAACATAACCTTTAGGAAAATTCTTGAACTGTATTTGCGAGTGTAATATTTAGGCCAAATATTATCGAAGGAGTTATTTATATAGAAGTCGCAAACAAGCGGCACGTGGACGGATTATGGCGCTTAGACATGTTTTCTTCGTTGCTCGTCGTGGTCATTTAGCTGCCTGCAGGTAGCCAGCCAATGGACAAAGATTGTCTCCTCTTCGGACGTCCCCTCTCTTCGTGCGAGGTTCGAGAAGTTCGAGGTTCCGGGGGCGATCCCACGTTATACATGGCCTACTGTAGTACTACTAGCGTTAAAAGTTTGTACGGAATTTCTTGATTAGTCCCGGATATATGACAAAAAGGATTCATTTTCTCACATGGTGTTATCTTCATTATTAGAGAGCAAAACGGAGATATGTTGGCACATTATATGTTCGTCATATACACTATAACGTATTAAGTCAGTTGACATTTTTTGTGACACGTGATATACTGACAATATATATATATATATATACATTGCTGTGATTTTGAAAATATGTGACTACTTCCTTAAGTCATGTAAATTTAAATGGACTACAAAAGTATAACTTGTCGTCTGAATTTGGTGGGTATCAGTTAATAGTTTTCCAAGATAGGACACGAAAATTTAATTTTTCATATGGTGCTATCTTCCAAAATGACGGACAAGTGAGTTTATTTATTCGTTCGTTTTATGCTTGCGCTGTCAGCATACAAAGTTAGGTTGAAACTGGTTACATTGTTTCGTAAATATACCATGTTATGCTAAAATGTGTACAAGGATACTATTCTGAAAATAAGCGCCTGATCTTCTTAAAACATGGCCTACCATTTTACATTGCTTATCACAGTATTACTTGTTTGCCAAATTAGGAAGGAATCGGTTGTATAGTTACCCAGATATAACATAAATGCTTTATTCTTAATGTTTCGCTATATTCCAAAATGGCTGGTTAATAACATTATCAAAATTCGTTAAATGCATACATTATGCACTGTCAAAATACCAAATTTGGTTTAAATCGGTTATATGGTTTCCGAGATATAATGAAAAAGCTTTATTTTTCCCATTACCGCTTTCAATATGCGATGCATTATAACATACTGTCAGTGTTCCAAATTTCGTTTAAATAGGATAGATAATTAGTTCCCGAAATATGAAACACTGGTAATAATTTAAAAATCGCCGCCATTTTTAAAATACGTACCTGGCATGATTGAAAACTGTAAGTCTGATGTCGTTACTAAATACTATATGTGGACCTAGTGGGTTAAATTCGATTGCCAGGTTTAAACGTTATTAGGGTGGACATACATTCTAGACAGACAACCAGGTGATTGCATAGTAAAAATATTCCAGGCGATTACTTGCCTTTGTTTATAATATCCAATTTATTTTATTTAATTTGGAATGTTATGGTTAATTTGTCCAATTACTCCAATTTTTGGCCCGAAATAATCAACTAGGCTTTATTTGCAAGAGAATAAGCTGAAGATTTTGTATCTATATATGCCTTTATATGTATGTAAGAATATGTATTTAAATGTGCGAATGTGTATGCATTATGTTATGCATGTGTGCATGTGTAAAAAGTCTATATGTACTTGAATGTATATGCATATGTCTATGTGTGTACTTGTATGTATATATTCAGGTATGTGTGTACTATATACCTA
This sequence comes from Dryococelus australis, assembly GCA_029891345.1. Lineage (NCBI taxonomy): Eukaryota > Metazoa > Arthropoda > Insecta > Phasmatodea > Phasmatidae > Dryococelus > Dryococelus australis. The sequence continues at coordinate 166,377,122 of CM057009.1, read as the reverse complement.
TGTGTATGGGTGTACTTGTATGCATATATCCATATGTGTACATGTGTACTTGTATTTATATACAAGTGTGTATGTGTGTACTTGTATGTATATACATATGTGTGAGTGTTTATATGTATATACATATACATTCATTCCGTATGTTCATTTGACTGTGATGTCCGCAAAACTGTTCAAAATAAATTAAATTTGCCAGGTAATAAATATGCAGAAGTTGCCATAATAGCAGTAGTTGATTGTGTTGACATCTCTTACAAATTGTAAGCAAATTGGTCAGTACCATTTGTTCGCTGAAGTGCTATGGGAGGTTTGCACCACCATTTGATCGACAGACGATCTTCAGATCGCCTTTATTCAGTTTGCATAAGCGCCAACCTACGATGCAAGGGGTTCCAGATTCGAATCCTGGTGAAGGCATGAATTGGTGTGTCGTTTATTTGTTTAGTAATAGCTTTAGTTTATTCTGTAAACCCCGCTTCCTGGCTCTATCTCCCAATATAAAACGAGGGCATTGAAAAGTAACACATGGATCAATTAATGGTTGACTCCACCCCTGGGATTAATTATTTATTATTTATGGAGATTGCAGTTTATTAGGATTTGTGTATTAAAATATTTCTAGAGTGAGAGTACAAACTGAGTTGAGTCACTTCAATAACCAAGCTTTATGAAAAAGGAGTGATGTGAAATTTTCAAATTATTCACTCTCTGAAAAATCAAATTCGCAGCAAACAATTGGTGTCTGACAACTGACACAATCGAATATAAATAATCACTGTAATAATGTGTAATGTGGTTTTGGCCATATAATTCAATTATCATGCCTGAAATATATTTAACAAAAAATACTCATGGTTCATCGGAGAAATTAATTTTGTTTACCTTCGTCTGAATATTACCATGGTGAGGGTCCTTCCTAGTTGTCACATGGGTCTCGTTGTAAACAGCTGTGCCAATTCAAATTAAAAAATAAACTATGGTATATTTCATTGTGAATCTTATATTTGCTCACCATCAACAGTGGAATTTTGTAAGCCATTAAGTTAAACAATAATAATATTCAACTTCTTAGCAAAAACAATGAAAATCTTTCTCAGGTATTAATTTGTATTAAATTGGCATTTTAAACATGACTTTCAGCTTTAATTTAGTGTGTAAGCTAATCGCTTTTTCAGGAATTTCATCTGATTCAAAAGAGACCACCAAATATAAAAAACAAGCTCTAATTTATGTATATTTATGCCTACTGATTGCCAATTCTAAGAGTTACAGCTATTTAAATTTAACACAAAGTGCATTAGTAATTAAATAGAAGCTAATTATAAAGTTAATAATAGAAATCAAAATATAAAATACATCATGAAGTGACCGCAGAATTTGTTACTGAACACATAGAGCATCAGGAGAAAGGACGACTCCTGATGACGTAAAGTGCTTGAAAGCAGGCCTGCAGTCTAGAACGGGGAATGGGGACTGACATCAATACCTTTCCAGAGGCAGGTACAAGACCTCTCACCATTCGTACCTGCAAGAACGTTTTCCGCTGAAACCTCAACTCTACAGCAGGGAGAGCCAGAGTCCACAGAACTTTTTAACATATATATTCTGTCACACAAAACAGATTACAAATTATGCTGCTGAGGAATCAACATGCTGGTAAAACAAAATCATACTTTACAGCAAATTCAGAACTCATCTTTCAACAATTTTAAAATAAAATTCAACTCTGTTACCATTCACTAATTACATTTTGGATTTAATTACATAGCAGGAAAGGAAAATATCAATATGAGATAGGAATTGTTTAAAATAAAATTGAAACAGATTATTACTTAACATAGAATATTAAAGTTAAATGTGATTGTATTATATTTTCCTATATGATAGTGTAGCCGAAAATCTTAGGTTGGTAGCTGTGAAAGTTTTCTCAATGGTATTGGTGTCCAACAGTGAAATGAGAAATTAAAATTTCTCGCTTAGAGACAGTTTTCAGATTGCTTTATTGCCGAGCTCAATAAACGTGGTGGTTAAAATGCTACCCGCCTTTGAATAAACAAAAGAACATATATTAATTTTTTTTGTTAAAGACTAATATGATTTAACTCTTTCTCGATTGTTAGTAGTAATAAAAAGATGACATATACACAACAATATAGGATAATTTTTGTCAAGCTTGGTGTGTGAGTGGAATAAAGCTTGTTTCATAAATACGAATTTGATAAAAGTCTGAGTATTTTTTAAATAAATTTCCAGTATATTTTCTAGTATAATGGAGGTGGGGAAGTGGTTCTAATTTTTATTAAGTAGAAAACGAAATAATTTGCTCGGGAGTTTCATTCAGCTGAGAAGGCATTTTAGTCTTGCTATGCGCGAGGGTTAGATAATTCACCTTAGTCGTAGCAGAGATGCAGAAGGTCCTATACTCTCTCCTTCGTGAAAAGCTAGGCGCGTGGATTGTCTCCTGGGTATAATAAAAGCAAAGTGCTTTCTGCGAGGTTTGTCGGACTTAGGCACACACCTTCTGTGATCTCGGTTTTTGTTGGTAGCATTGGAAAGATATTGAATTTAAAAATTTTTATTTTGTGACTGTGGGCAAGGGGTGGTAGCACTGATAGACCTATATAGCTCTAAACGCAACAGTTTTTACATGTCTGGAGATATTTGGAAACGCAATACGTTTAGCAATTCGAAACCATTCACCTAGGATAAAACATCTATAAATTTATCCACATCTGGCTTTTAAATCAACATTACTTATGTTTATTTTTACTAACCAATGATAATATATTATTTCTTTTCTTAGCAAAATAAGTTCACTTTTAAAAAGGAATTTTACAAATAAAAGTAAAAATTAATTTTAAAATATAAATTTATTGACAAAAATACATACAAACACAGTTTCTTTCACAAATTCATGCATAACATATTCAAAAGCCAAATCTCTCTCTTTTATACTACAGAATGTTCCAAAATGTACACAAGAAAATAAAGAGTGTTACACAAATTATAAAATTATATATATATATATATATATATATATATATATATACACACACAGCATTAAACAATACAGAATAGGAGTTTACAAAAATCATAGCACAAACGCAAACATAGATATTAAAAATTGTTATTACTAGTTATACATTACTCCTTAAATAAACCTGTTCATTCCCAAATTAAGCCTTTTTATTTCTCAATTAAGCCTGTTTATTCCTCAATTAAGCCTGTTTATTTCTCCAAATTCAACCGACTTAATTGGTTTGAGGAAGACACAATACTTCAAATTGAAACATATTCCTATCATGATATGTGTAGATTTCTCCATAAGCTTCCATGAGAGAATTTCGACTTTACTATCTTACATAAAATTTGTGTATTTGAACTTATTTTATTTACAAATACTACTTTTTTCACATACTATTAATAAAATACCACGAATCTAGCTTGAGATGACTGCTATCGAAGCTGCAATCTGTTAAATTCCATGATATTTCAATACATTTAACCGAAATAAAGGAAAATAGTGGCCATTTTGTAATCATATACCCCATAATTAAGGATAATAAATTCCGACTGTTAACAAATTATTTACATCGTAAAGAGTTACTCGAAACAAATAACTTTATTGCATACAATTTATAGATACGAGATAACGAATTATCAGATAAAAAATTACTGGGAAAAACGAAATTCGTATTACACTCGCACATTTAAAACATAACACTGTTAAGACAATCACAGCTCTAAATGGCTTACTCAACAGACTAGCGTCCGACTAACACAATCGTTTTGTAAACAAAGACTTTAAAAATTCCCTACAAAATATTTATAAACCCATCACTCTCCCTTCTACAATCCTAAAATTCAATTAATATTTATTCAATTTAATGTTATACCAAATAAAGACATATTTCGTCTGACATAGGTAAATTTAATCACATGGTGAATTATTAGCCATACCTCAGCAATTAACATACATATATTAGAGCGGAAGACATTTTCATTATATTATTTTAAACCTGATACTATTTAAAACAAGTTAATTATCATTCTGACATTGTGAGTTGAACATCTATTTGGAAGTTAACTTTCTCCTCACGCCGAAGATTTAATCTTCCTTAGTGTTAATGGAGGCATCGCCAAATCCTCTACAGGGCAAATTCTGCGGGAAAATATACACAGTCGTCTTCAATGTTTGTAGGCATGAGAGGAGCGAATGTTTGAATAACGCTTCTCGTACGATTTTTAACAGCAAATACTGTGATATACAATTTGCAGGAACGGATAATTTGAATCGTCATGTCAAGATCTGTAAAAATAATCTTCCTCCTGAGAAACTTAATGTACCATCTACACAACATAATAACACAGAAGGAGAGGGAATTAACTTGAATACAAGTAATGAAATAGAATCACATCATATGAACTATACACTAACACGTGACCGTAACAATATTCGACATAAAGAAAGTACTGCAACTAGCTGTGGAGACCAGTGTCGGTAACGAAACACCTACTCCTTCTAAGCTGAGTGAACTCGATATTTATGATAAAACATCAGGTCAGACATTCCTTCTACAAATGATGTGTATAATGGCTACATATTTTCCGAAGACTCCAACACGAGCTTGTAGACACACTTAGATGTTTATTGGAGTTTAAAAAATATGGTGAATATTCCAAAATAAAACATATGATTTTGATCGTAACAACACTTAAGGAACGAGGTTACATTGAATCAAGTATTATCAGCAAACACCTGAGAAGTATGATAATAAATTTTAGTTAACCCCACTACTCGACCGAAAAAAGTAATTATTTCAAGTATTCCTTTGTTCATTCTTAAATGTACAATTGAAATTAAAAATAAGCTGTAGAGAGTGGCATGTCACTGTTCATACTATAGCCTGAGTCAAGGCGATAGAAGAATGTAAAAGATCCAAGTCTTGGTTGCTTCACGTAGAAAGATACTGACATCCAATGAAGCACTATGCCTGACTGTACAACATGCATAACTCTTTAGTATGCACACTACCATAATTTACAGAAAGGTACCATTTGTGTCGCACATGAAAGAAGAATGCATGTATTTTTATAATTGTAAAATGTATTGCAAAACCTTACTTATTTTGTTTACAATCATGTAATGAGAGTATGTTTGTGATCAAAATTTAAGCGAGTTTTCATTATATAAGCTTAAGAAAGTGCATTTTGTAAAAAATGCGAAGTAAGAGAATCACAATTACTCTGACTGCAATACTAATAAGAAGTAATATTTAATATATTTTTATAATTAATTTTTTGCTCATCTATTTCACCCACTGAAGTATTTAAGTGAATTGGAATGTGATTCTGAAGCATTCAAAATATAAATAATCTAAAATTTTTATTAAACATAAATTTCTTAAAACCTTTCAATTATGAAATTCTAGTTTAACTTTTTACAGTGTTACAATATAATGCATTATTTTTATATGCAACATAAATAACACTTTTCTGACAATTTTGGTAGTGTGCACTAGTCTTTTATGTACTTTGCATGACAAACAGTCAGGTGCCAGGAAGCCACCCAACTTCTGCCTGAAGTATTTATTTGTGCAAACTCACTTATTGTGTACGACGTTTAACATTATGATATGTTATCATCCCTATAAATATGTATGGCAAATTTACCATTCTTGCATACCACAGCTGCCAATATGGTACATGATCGTTCTTATACATGTGTCTAGTAACAGTATTTTACTAGTATAGTACATCTGCTAATCTGGTTTGGAATTGTTCCTATATAAGTGTCTGGAAAATAAACTTAAGTTGTATGGTATGATTTCTGAACATTTAGAAATGTTACCACATATTTATGCGGTAATGTTTCCATTTGTGGATAGTAAAATTGATATGCATGTAATGGAATGTTACAAGACTTGTGTATGGTACATTTCCAATACACTGCCTGTGTTAAAAACGTCCAATACATGTTTTTGGGAACCATACCAAATTTATTCTATAGTGCAGAGGTATAAGGAAATTTTACACCTGCTTCCAGCAATGATGCTCTGGAATGAAACAAATAATCTAATTCCACAATGGTCGATCCTAAAATGTAAACGGACAACAGAAAACTATTTAACACGTCACCATTTGCAATACACAATTTTTTTTTTCTTAAGGGAACTTAGCTGCTGCTTAGTAATAATTTTTTCATCCAATACTTTCTTCAAAAAGGTGGTGCTTACTACACAATGCATCACTCCTGTATCAACCAAGGCGGATTATAACTAACCGCCACAGGTAATATTTATCATACTACATTTGAGTTTGCAATGAGGTTTTTGATTGACAAGACCAGAAATACCACACCCTTCCCCATCACTTCTGATTTCCTGCTTAACACAGACCTTGTGGTCATGCCCTACGTCTCCGCACGTAAAACATTTTTGTTGGGTCCCTGAACGAAATGCATGTTTGCAATCTCTGCCAAGGTGTCCATGCATTGAACAATTACTACACTGCTGTGTTTCCCCCTGCCGCGCCGGTCCGTCACCTGAATAGCCGTTATTTGACCTTGCTAACCCACACCTGCACTACCACCAAAGTTGGTCGACATTGAAAAAACTGAGCGATACTCGCTCAGTTGGTGTAACTCTAACAAATTAGGCATTATTGATACCAGCATACAGAAGTGCGTGTATGTGCGGGACAAGGTTAACTAACACTACAGTCACTAATTCACTTTCACTGAGCATAAAACACAAGTCAGTGTGATACGTACATACAGACTCAATAAATGCAATTATAGGCTTTCCTGGTTTTTGAATCCTGTAGACGATGGCTCGCTCGAAACTATGTTTGAAGTGCAGTGGAAAAAGAGACGCCAAAACCTTTCGCTTAAACACGTTAAAAGTACCTCCTTCAACATATTAAATTTCTTCTTTAAGTAGTTGCAAGACGAAACCCTGAAATTTTGTCGCTTTTGTTTAAGTAAGGCCTCCTCAGAACCCGAACATGAACTGATGATCGTACCTACTGCCACGAAAAAATGCAAAATACTATCTGAGTCCGCAGAAGTTAAGGATGGCATGTTTAGAAGTGCCTGAAGTGATAGTTTGTCAATGTTGGAAGAAGACTCAGTGACACTCACCATGGACGTGGGCTGGAACACTACGCTGATGTCACGAGAGCACCATGACATGGAGCAGCTCAGCAACTGTGGTAGTCTCGTTAACTGTAGCCCCGAGGTCTTAAAGAAATCCTATCAGCTACTAATACTTTAAGGAGCAAATACATCCGTAGTATAGAAATGCCGATTCAAGCACAGACCACAACCATCAGAAAACCAACAGCAAATTGAATGCTCAAACCATCAGAAAACCATCAGAAAAAATTACCGTTTGTTTTCCTTATCTAAAACACCAGCTGCCGATTCGAGCACAGCCGCAAAAAGTGACTGCAAAAGTTGCGTTAGAATGCAACCGCAAAAAGTGACTGCAAAAAGTTGCATTTGGAAACAGCTCCCATTCACCAGAAAACTAACAGTAAATTGAATGCGCTAGTCATCAGAAAATCAACGGTAAATTAAATGAGCGGACCATCAGAAAACCAACGGTAAATTGAATGCTCTATTCATCAAAAAACATCAGCTACCGGTACGAGCACAGCTCCAGTTATCAGAAAACCAACAGTAAATGAAATGCATGGGCCATCAGGAAAACATCAGCTGCTGGTTCGAGTGCATCTGCAAAAAGTGACCACAAAATATTGCGTTAGAGTGCAGTTGCAAAAAAATGACTGCAAAAGTTGCGTTAGAGTGCAACCGCAAAAAGTTGCATAAAAGTGCAGAGATATCTTCAGATTTTCAGCGAAAAGTTTTAGATAGTGTTAATTTTGATGGTATAAATTTTGCATATGATGGAATGGAGAATTGTGGTGCTAAACAAAGGCATTCTATTCGGTTTTTAAAAGAGTAAATGATCTTCGTATTAGACATCAGTTGATTTTTATTTATGCTCATATCTCTATAAAGTTTTAATGGTTATCCAATCATTAAAACACAATTATCGCTCTGACTTCGGCAATGTGCTACAGTATAGGCTAATTTGGAGATGTATGTCTAGGTTATTTTGGGTGCATCCGCAAAAAAGAGTGGCTCAAGAAATTTGAATGTGTAAAAAATAAAATATTGTATATAATAAATGAGCACAAATAAAAATCAACCGACGCCTAATATGATGAGGGCCTTGGCAATGAAAAAGGTTAACGGAGTTGGTAATGTTTGGAAAGAATATAAGATTTAGAAAGACGTCTTTACGAAAAGAAAGAAGAAGAAATCTCAAGAGAAGCATGTCAAGTGTGAAACGTGTAGCCACTATTACAAACCGTCTCTCATAAGAAGCCATCTTAAAAGTACACTGCACAAAGGTCTTTCACCAATACGTAATAAATCGCATGAACCAACAAATGCATGGGAAATTTTTAAAGTGCCACAACATTTAATATCTACACAGAAGCCCCCACGAGAGAAACAAGTGAAATGTGAAACGTGTAGCAACTATTACAAACCGCCTGTCATAAGAAGTCATTTTAGAAGTAAAATTCATAAGTACACAACCATATTCAGTGAAGAAGAAATCGAAACAGCATTTCAAAGTAGGATCCAGACTTATGCTGTACAGATTGTGAATGTGTACAAGGACCCAAAGCATTTCCTAACCAATGTAAAAGAAACTTTCACTGGGCTAATTAGTAAGCATTCAAAATCATTCAATGTGAACATGAAATGCTTCACTGAGTAAAAAAGGGGGATTGGCGAGAATATTGAATATGTAGAAAGCTCCTTTAAAACAAAGAACGAATTTATACTGAAATCGACTACTCTGGAAGAATATTACACCAACAGAATATCGAAAATCATAGCTCAGATGGGATCATTCGAAGCAAAGGGATCTCAGTGGGTACTCAATAGAATATCTAAACTAGAAGTGCGAATAAATAAATATGTGCCATTCAAGGGCAGTTCTTATGTTGATCTCCTAGAAAAAAAATCAAAACTGAGCATGTGGTAATTAATTTTAAGAACGATGATCAAAAATTTTTTTTGTGGTCTGTTCTATCTGCATTGCATCAAGTACAAAGAAACCCTCAAAGAGTGAAAAAATACGAAGCTTAAGAACATGAGTTTGATAATGCACTTAAGGGTTTGGAATTTCCAATGAAATTGGATAGCATACCAACCTTTGATAAGAGAAGTCGAATTTCTATCAATGTATACGCATACGAAGAAGAAGATGGCGGTAAGAAATATATAATCTGTCCATTAAAAATAACAAAATATAAGACAGATAAGAACATAAACCTACTCTATATCAAAGACGAAAAGAACGACCACTACTGCTGGATAAAAAGTCTTTCGAGACTTGTCACATCACAAGTAACAAATAATGACGACAAAATATTTATATGTGATAGATGTCTGCAACATTTCTACTCTGTGAATAAGCTAAAAGATCACGAACAAGACTGTCGAGATCATGATGGTGTTAGAGTTGAACTACCATCTGAAGGAAAAAATGACATATTAAGATTTCAAAACCAAAATCATTCTTTGATAGTTCCGTTTGTGATATATGCTGATTTTGAATGTTTTTTGACTAAAATCGAAACTTGCCGACCAAACCCCGACGAATTCTACACGAAACCATACCAAAAACACGAGCCTATTAGCTTCTGTTACCGTGTAAAATACGAACATGGATACTATAAACTGCCAGTAACTTATGAAGGGCCTGATGCATCTACTGTGTTCGTTGAAATGCTAATGAAAGAAGCATAGTCTATTGGTGATATATACACAAATGAAAAACCAATGCTTCCACTAACTCAGAAAGAACCAATTGTTTATGATACAGCTACCCATTGCCATATATGTGAAAAGCCTTTGAATGGTATTTCTGTGAGAGATCATGATCATTTTACAGAGAAATTTAGGGGAGCTGCACACAGAGATTGTAACTCATCATATAGAAATCCATGTTTTGTCCCAGTGTTTATACACAATTTATCTGGATATGACACACATTTATTCATAAGAGATCTTGGCATAGATGAAAATAAGATTGATCTAATTCCCAACAATGAAGAAAAAATATATTTCTTTTACGAAATGCATATGTGGAAGTGTAAACCTTAGATTTATTGACTCATTTAAATTTATGTCTAGTAGTATCGATAAACTCTCTAGCAACCTTTCTAGAAGCCAATTCCGAGAAATGTGTAAGCATTTTTTCCAATGCACTTAGTGACTTTGTTACAAGAAAATATGTCTACCCATATGACTACATGGCTAGTGCTGGAAAATTTTGTGAGACATCGCTTCCATCCAAAGATGCATTTTACAACAAACTCAATAAATGCGACATTACAGACAAAGATTACGAATTTGCGAGAGAGGTGTGGGAAAAATTCAACATAAAATCTTTAAGAGAGTACGCAGAACACTATAACAAATCTGATGTGTTGATATTTTCTGATATAATAGAAAAATTTAGAGATGTGTGTCTCAAAACATTTAAGCTAGATCCAGCATGGTATTTCACAGCCCCAGGGTTAGTGTGGGGTGCTATGATCAAACACACTAAAATAGAACTAGAATTATTAACAGATTACAACATGATTTTGTTGATAGTAAAAGGTGTTCATGGTGGAATTTCACAATGTTGTAAGCAATATTCTAAAGCAAATAATAAATAAATGAATGCTTATGACAGCTCAAAGGAAATCTTTTATCTTACATATCTGGATGCCAATAACTTATATGGAAGGGCTATGAGTCAGTATTTGCCCTATGGCGTGTTTAAGTGGGTAAATACAAATATGGATGTAACAAAATAGAAGATGATGCTAGCAAAGGGTATATATTGGAAGTTGATTTGGAATACCCACATGAACTACACGATCTCCACAAAGATCTGTCATTAGCACCAGAGAATAAACTACAGAAAGGTTCAAAAAACCCCATACTCTTGGCTAGTCTGAATGGTAAACAGAAATATGTATTACACTATGTAAATCTTAAGCAATATCTATCTCGGAATGAAGTTGAAAAAGATCCATAGAGTTCTGGAGTTTGATCAATCAGATTGGCTCAAGTCCTAGATTGATCTAAACACAAATATACGAACAAAGTCTACAAATGACTTTGAAAAAGATTTCTACAAGCTAATGAACAATTACATTTTTGGAAAAACAATGGAGAATATTAGAAACAGCGTGGATATACGGCTGTGCACAAGTTCTAAGCAAATGGATAAACTTGTGGCTAAACCAAACTTTAAAAATATGACTATATTTACTAGCTCTTTGGTTGCAGTTCATATGAATAAAACAAAACTGTGCTTTAACAAACCCATTTATTTTGGAATGAGTATACTCGATCTATCGAAAGTCTTAATGTATCATTTTCACTATAATATAATGATGCCAAAGTATGGGGAAAATATTGAACCATGCTACCAAGATACTGATTTGTACATCTATTATATAAAAACATCAGATTTCTACAGTGACATGAAAGAAATGGTCGACCATTTTGATACTTCTGACTATAGAAAAGATAATCCATATGGTATACCATTAGTTAACAAAAAGATTATTGGCAAAATGGAAGATGAATGTAATGGAAAAATAATGGAAGAATTTATTGGTTTGAAATCGAAAATGTATGCAATAAATGTGGAGGGTGGTGTAAAGAAAAGAGCAAAGGGTGTGAAAAGCGCTGTAGTCAGAAATGAGATTAGTTTTGGTGACTACAAAAAATGTTTGTTTGGTGAAAAAGTGTTGTACAGAAGTATGAATCTTATTAGAAGTAAGAAACATGAATTCTATATGATTGAGATGAGGAAAAAAGCATTAAGCTCCAAATATGATAAAATATTGATCCTTAAAGATGGCATTAATACACTACCATGGGGACACTACAAAATTGCAAAAAAGTGACACTATGAAAGAGCAGTTGTCAAGCATGAGTCGCCTTATCACTGATATCATGTGTGAGCTTAAAGGAAAGCATATGTATAATAAAATGCAATTGCTCATCAATATCGTAAATGGTAAACTTGTCTACGATAACAGAGAGGTGCTTGTCATCATCGACGAAGATAACAGTCCGTGGTTCAAAGTGAAAGACATTGCGCAAATACAAACCAGGCAACCATACTAAATATCGATGGCGGCGATAGAGACATCCTTTAAAACTTGTGTATACAAAGCAGTTTTCATCAACGAATCTCGCTTCCAAAAAGGACGAGGCTAAGACAGTAAATCATGCGCTGCCGCCTACTGGCTATAACCATAAGCATCGACAATCATGCGCTGTCGCCTACTGGCGATATTGCTAAGCATCGACAATCATGTGCTGCCACCGACTGGCGATATCGGTGGAGACCAATACTACCCCATCAGATGCCAAAAGCATGTAGTACGTCTATGCATCAATGTTTTGCATCATCGCTGATATTGTATGCGTAAAATCGTTCGCGACATACATCGAGTAGTGTTTCGAGACGACATGTCGTCTCGAAATTGTTAGTGTATCACGTGTAAGCCTGTGCGCATCTACCAAAATGCAATAGCTCATCGACATTGTAAACACCAACCTCGTCTACGACAATAACGAGGTGTACGTGATCATGGATGAAGACGACAATCCGTTGCTCAAGGCTAAAGACGTTGCGAGAATACAAAACAGTCAATAATACTAAACATCGACAATGACGATAGAGACAGCGTTCAATACTTGTGTATGCAATGGAAGTCTATCACACAGATTCCTTTAATTCCCAACCACACACGGTTATCATCAATGAGAAGCAATCAGAGAATGTGTCCGGGAAAAGTATAGGCAATCATACGCTGATATAGGGCAGAGCGAATCGCTCCGCCCTTTGAATATGCAGCCACACGCTGTATTCATCAATAAACCGGGCCTTGAAGTCAAAGATGGCAGCCGCAGAACAATTCCAGGACTGGATGTTTGAAGAAGGGTTGTCGTCCGTATGCAAGCACGGCATCGACCAGAAGTATAAACCGCTGCTGGATGCTGCGAACGCAAAGTAGTATCATCAACAAACACACACTGCCGCCTACTGGCGATATCGGTGGGCATCACCAGTTTGTGCTCATCAGTATCAGTGGAAACCAATACTACGCTATCAGATGCCAAAAGCGTCTGGTGAGTGTACAACTCGATGCGCTTAGGCAAGAGTACCCAGAAATGCATGCGCTACTGTCTCTCGACAACCTAATGAAAGTGCAACTACCCATCACATAGGTAACTGCTTCAGTATGACAATGTGTTGCCTCATCACTGATATCGTGTGCATAAAATCGTTCGCGACAGATAGTTTGCAACGACCGATCGAGTAGTGTTTCGAGATGACATCTCGTCTCGAAATAAGAAGTTGTTGCGACAATTAAGAACGCACATCCTCGGACGGTTTTTCAGATCCCATTTAAAACACTCTTATAGCGATATTATATAGCAGTAAATGTTTTTAATGGATAACCATCCATTAAAAACTTATAACCATACATGTTTGCATACTATTGGGCTTCGGTGATTCTTTCACTTTTAACATCATAAATTAGGTTTCTTTGGCTTACGAGTACCACATTACAAATAGTTGAAGCCGGTATTCATTTATTACAATCAACTGATAGTTTCAGATTAGTTCGATCTTTTACAATAGCTGTTTTTCTGTAAGAACAATCAATAACATACAATGGTCTTCTCCCAATAAATGACTCAGGGTTGAAGCGCAGTTCATTATTATGGTAAGGAGTATCTAGTTTAGTGTTTGAATTTCTAAAATCGTTGTAAGCAATATACATCTTATCGACAATTTTATCCTCAATGTCTAAATTCCAATTCTCTTTGGGAAACACTTAATTCCATCCATTCTTAACAGAAATATTTTTGACGAAACAAGAGTAGAACATTGAACTGTGTGTTTGGATTGCTCAGGATCTTCTTTTCTGTTTTGCTGAAAACCAACGATGACGAAGTCTGGCATGTCGAATTGGATTGAATTGAACTGATCTTTTATATCAAACTGAAATGAGTTTGCATCAGTAGGTACTGGTTTTTCATGGCATTGCCAATAATTAAAACTAATTGGAATTTTGGCGTGTTTGTATCATTTTTCTTTAATTTCTTCTCCATATTTAGGATCATATTCAACAATTGGTCACAGAATTTCCAATTGCTTAATAAAAATTTTACCAGCATTTGGTATATTATCTACATCATCAGATCCATCTGCTTTCTTTGGAAGTCTTCTGTAAAGTGAAACATCGTCACTATAATTTCGAATGAACGTGATCTTGTACCCACCTTTCCAGAATATTTCATTACAATCTCTCATAAACTCAAACAAATATCTTAATGGATAGGTAATTATATTATACTTACCTCTCCTAACATATTTACCTAGTTCTATCCCCGTCATTTGGAAGTATGCTGATTCTGATTCCGAACCCAGCAATGTATCCATCATTGTTGAAGTGATGCCAGGGTTGTCAATACTTTCGATTATACAACCATGTTTAGAGATCTCTATTTTTGAGAACTGGAATGGGAATAAATACTCACAAAGATCAATAGTTGAAGTTTTTTCATAATCTGTATTTGTAACTCTTTTAGTTAGCTTATACTGTTGGTAAACATAAGCTTCATTCGGATGTGAAAATGCATCACCAATAGGAATATCAAACTCAATGTGCTTGTTATATTCATTCTAATAATTTTTTGTTTGGTCGTTTGGAGAAAACGACTGATGCTCATAACTTTCAATTCTTTGTTGATCCAATTATTATATAGAAAAAAAAATTCTTAAACAACTACACTTTTCTTATCAACCCAAGAATTATGACTACTATCAAAACCTAGCCATTTAATTAGCAGCTTATTTCCTTTTCTTTGCAAAACTTTTTCCACTAAGTAGTCTTTATCATATTTGGACTTAAGCAGCTCTGACTCATAAAAGATACTTTCAATAAGTTCATTTTTTTTAATATTTTATTCTGTATGTCGTGGGGTTTGTGTGCAATACTTCACAAACCTCAAATACTTCAGTGGACCAATTTGGTGTATATCCTTTTTCAAACATATTTTTACTTTTACGAACTTTGGTTTAACCATTTTTCTTTCTCCTCCATACATATTGATTAGAATAGAACTTTCATTATTTTCACTTACATTGGCATGTTTAATTCCGATTGTACTGTGAACAGTGTTATTGTATTCACTTATTAATTTAGTTAATATAGCCACCCATTTACAGTTTCCCTGCATAGTAAATATCTTCCACATTTTCTCCTTCAATGTTCTATTAAATCTTTCTACAACACTAGCTTTCTTTCCACTGTATGTTGAATAGTGTGTTATGTTGTTGTTGACCATTAATGTCTTAAATGATTTATTGTAAAACCTTCATCTGTTTGTAAATGCATGGGTTTGCGATCATTCAAAATAGCTTTAAATGCTATTGTAACATTTTCACCAGTTTTATCTTTGATTGGTATTCTCCATGCATATTTAGAAAAACATCTATCAAAGTTAACATATATTAAAACCCTTTGTTAATTCTATGTATACCTTTTAAAGAACCAGAATTCATTTAGACTAAATCAGCTTGCCAAAGATCATCGATACCAAAAGCTAGAACAGTTCTTTGGGGGAAGTTTTTTTGCATTGGTTTATGAATTTCATTTACAATGTCGCTTTTTATAGTTCCACCAGTGAATAGCGAGTTATTGGTTACACGACATCTACAAACACATTTAATTCTTACTTTGTTATTATTGGTATGTTTATATGAACTTAGTGTATTTTTCATACATTTGAGGCAGTATTAATTTAAGTTATCAGTGTTCATTTTAAATAATAAATGAGGCAACAAAAAATTGTAAACAATATAGAGAAGAATATAGAGAGAAGAAGACAGTTAACTGACAAGTTTAATACTTTTAGAAAATTTCGCCAAGATGAATATGAAAAAAATAAAAAACATGATGAACCATTGATAGATGCGATACAAGATTTGGGGCAAAAAATTGGACACGTAACAAATGAGAATAAGAACTTAATAAAAGAAATTGTTCCAGTTGCTGTTAAGAATTTAGACTACCCACAGACACCAACATAAACATCTTTTGAAAGAAAAATGTTTGGTAAAACAGGCACCGATGAACACTATGGCAATGAACGCTATGGCGATGAACACTATAACGATGAACACCATGGTGATGAACGCTATAACGATGGCATTAAATGCATTGACGATGGCGATGCACACTATGGCAATGAACGCTATGTCGATGAATGCTATGGCGATGATCACTATGACGAAGCATTGGGGCGTTTGAAATCTGATATCCGACAGTTAACTAACTACAAAACAGCAATTATTGATAAGAAAGTGGCCGATTTCTTAATTGACTGCAAAGGCGATATTTTTGGGCTAAAGGCTGATAAAGGTAAATTGTATACTGGTGATAGCGAAGTAACATTCATCAATGACAAATTTACTGTAAAAGGCCGAACATACACTGCAACCGATGGTTTGATGAAATTACTAACTAGAAAGAAAGTAACAGAAAACGACTACACTGTAACCGACTATGAACACTATAGTCGTATCCTACCAGATACGAGCACAGTTTTTCAAAACAATGATCCAAACTTGGGAACACCAAAATCGAGTAAAGGGAATAAATGGAACATTATTGTTAAACTTATTTACGATTCGATTAAAAAGAAACATCCCTCACCTAAAAAGGGGAAAGGTATAAAGAAATATACAGGTTACCCCAAAGAATACATATGTATGGATGATATTAGGATGCTTATTGATCGACTTCTCTTTATTTATGGCGAAGAGAATGCTGGAAATGATAACTATTACAATGAAAAAGTTGGAATAATGAATATGCTCAATAGCAAGTTTAGTGACTTTGTTGTGAATAATCCAAAAGTTATACCATATCTGATACGAATGTTAAAAACAATACCACATACTTTTTGGGATTCGGAGCACCACGGAAAAGGGTTACTCAATGATATAATAAATTCGCTACCTTTTGAGTTACATGCACCCGGTTATCAGTACTTAGGTCCAGGTACAAGACTAAAAGAGAGAATTGAGCGTGGTGATAAACCCATTAATCCACTAGATACGGCTGCAGTGGAACATGATATTGCTTATCATCATAATAAAGATCTAGTTGAAAGACATGTAGCTGACAAAGAACTAGAAAAGAAAGTGTTCAAAAGATTTTCTGTTCAGATGCTGATCTCAATGAGAGATTGTGGGCTGGTGTTACTGGATCTGCGATGCATATTAAACGTAAGCTTGGCTGGGGAATGAAAATGAAATAAAATATATGTTATAATAAATGAAAGTAAAAAAAATGTATTTCAAGTTCCTAACGATGAGTTGAAGGGCTTGAATATTGATTCTTTCTTAACGAAAGACCAACTGGATCATAAAAACAAGAAATTAAAGGAAGACAAAGGGATGACTATCACAATTTCAGTTTCACAGCTTAAAAAAAATGTCCAAAGAAATTAAAACTGGAAATGGTTTGACAGTTCACAAGGGTGGATTTTTACCCTTAATTTTCGCAGCATTGGGAGCTCTAGGAGCGTTAGCTGATGGTGCGTCATCTATCGCTACATCAGTAATTAATGCTAGGAAGAAAAACCAAGAATTGGAAGAACAATGCAGACATAATTTAGCTATGGAGGAATACGGTTAGGGATTGAAGAAAGTTAAGTGGAGTAAGAATGTTTAAAAAAAAAAGTAACTCCACTCAGTAAATTTGATATTGATCAAATGGTTAAAAAATTAAACATTCGAAATTTTCGGCGTGTATTTATGATCGATGAGCTACTTAACACACCACTCGATAATGAATGTGGGATTGTTAATCTAGATGTTTCCACGAACTCTGGCACACACTGGGTATGCTATTGGAAAAAAGCAAACAGTAAATATAATTTTGATTCATTTGGTGGAAATCCACCGCGACAATTAATAGCATATCTCGGAAATAATATATTTTATAACGATGATATAATTCAAAAATTTCAATCAAGTAACTTGTGGTCATTTGTGTGTAATTGTACTAAATCACTTTTCACATAATTTTAAATTTTCAAAAATTATTTCACTATTAATAAACAATGGATATATGCGGAAATGCATTAATGAGCTCTTGGATTGAAGATCAAATTTAATAACACACGAACAATGATACAACTACTGATAAGATCAGTCCTAATGATTTTGTTTCCAACACACAGTTCAATGACTTTATAGTCACACTGACAAGAAATAAAAGATAATTGGATAAAACCTATCTTACTTACTTGGCAGTAGATAACAATATAGATTTTGAACAACTAAGACATGTGGGAGATCCCATTGCACCAATGGATGCAATCAATTTAGATTACTATCATAAAAACAGAATTAACATTATTTGATTAGTTGGGAAATAAAGGTCAAAAGAAAAAGTTTTTTACTTTCATAATCGAATAGAATTTTTTTTTATGAGAGATGGAACTATAGTTGAAATAATAATAAAACCAGAAAAATATAAATGTGTTTTCAACTTATATCATGGACGGAAAAAAATTGACATGTATAAAACTTTTGAAGTATACCCTGATTGTATGATATATTTTAAAATACTAAAAGCCCACAATGTACCCGAAGGTACAATTGTGTTTATTGAAATAGCTATGGGGTATGAATACATTTAAAAAGATCAGATTATGTTCGTTTTTACTGGAAACACTTCCATTAAAAACAAAACTTACTTATAAACTACGAATTTAAAAAGTCTTTAATGTTATTATGGTACTTACCTGTATTAAACTTACAAGTCATATCTATTGTAACAAAACCATATTCATTATTCCATCATTTTGAACAAGCCTCCCTAAATTTCTCAAACGACATATCACCACCAACAAAATCACTATGGATATGTTTAAGATTTGTATCGTCTTGTCTGAATACGCAAAGAAAATTGGTATTGTCTCTTATAAGCTGCTTAGGTACTTTTGAGTATGTCTGGGCTAAGTAGAAACAATCAATACCTTTATGTCTACCACAAGTAAAGTAACCCCTTAACATATTTTGGTTTTCAAGTATGATATCATCGAAAACTCTTTATGACATTCATGTACATCAACCATTTCTTCATTTGATGGAAAGAAGTATCCTATCGGTTCATTAAATAATTTTGATGCTAGATCTATATCTTTCTTTAAATTTATATATTTTGGTTGGTCCAGACTTTTTGAACATACATAGAGAGTACCAAAGTCCAACCATCCCTGAGCATATATAAAATTATCTATCATAAATGTAGTTTTTCTGCAGTTACTAGGACCCACTATCAAACATCAAATATTATTAGGTTATAATTCTCCATGACGTTTTGTCGATACAGTCTTGTCTGGTATTCTTATTTAAATAAGCCAATCTACATGTTTCTTGCTCATTTATTAATAGATTTTTTAAAATAATATAACAAATGAGTAAAGTATTCAAACTAACAGATAACAAATCAGTGTTGAAGAAGAGACTACATTACCCTTTAGAGATAGAGGTACACTCATTGGCTTTAGTTCAGTTCTATACTACTTATCTAACGCATAACATTATCTCTGGGAGAAATAAGCTATATTTTGTAGGTCAGAATGATATGTAATCAACAATAGATATTCCAGGTGGCCAATATAGCTTAAAAGATCTTAAAAAAACTATAAAAGTAATTTTTTCATTTAGTGAAGATTCAATTTGTGGGAAAGAAAATGATATATATTTCGAGCTGGATAAAATAACAAACAGAGTGAAAGTAAAATGTACGCTTAAATTATAGTTTGGAAATCGGGGTTCAATAGGAAAACTTTTGGGTTTCGCAGAAAATAAAACTGTGAAAGCAAATGTGGATCATTATGGCGATACAATTCCAAAATTTGCTCAATTTGAAACAATAAATGTACACTGTAATATAGTAAATGGTATGATATTAAAACATGATGAAAATAACCATAGAGAAACTAGCATAATTGCCACTTTTAAATCAAGAACAACATTTGGATTTGGCGACACAATCTATTACGAACCAGCTTATCCAATATTTTTCCCCAGTGCAAACAAATCAAGTTAATGAAATAATAGTTGAAATTAGAGATGAAAAAGGTAAGTTAATTAACTTTGATTTGTCTGAAAGAACAGTGGTATTGCAGATGAAGCGGTAGATATTTTTTTGCATTGGAAGTAGTCATATTCTATATATTAAAGTTTCGTGTAATAAAGATGCATAATAGTTCTATAGAAAGTGTAACGAAAGAACTCAATTTTTCTGCTACTTTAATGTGTCGAATTTGGAGACGTGTGTCTAAATTTTTAATTAGCCTATGTTGTAGCACATTGCCGAAGTCAGAGCGATAATTGTGTTTTAATGATTGGATAACCATTAAAACTTTATAGAGATATGAGCATAAATAAAAATCAACTGATGTCTATTACGACGATCATTTACTCATTAAAAAACCGAATAGAATGCATTTGTTTAGCACCACAATTCTCCATTTCATCATGTGCAAAATTTATACCACCACGATTAACACCATCTAAAACTTTTTCGCTGAAAATCTGAAGATATCTGTCTAGCAAGGTTACTTTAAAATTGCCAGAAGTAATTACCATTTTGTATCCATACCGTGTACCAGATATTTCAGCATGGCCTATGGGACAGGTCTGTCCGCTTGTAAGTTCGGAAAGTTTCTTAAATTGTTGGGTTCCATTCAATACATTTAGCAGCTGGTCCATCTTTATTATGGACAATATTTGATTTTTTTTTACGTATTCAATTTTCTTGAGCCGCTCTTTGCAACTTTTTGTAGTCACTTTTTTGCAACTGCTCTCTAACGCAACTTTTTGCGTTTGCACTCTAACGCAACTTTTGTAGTCACTTTTTTGCAACTTCACTCTAACTTAATTTTTTGCGGTCACTTTTTGCAGATGCCCCAAACGCAACTTTTGCAGTCACTTTTTGCCACTGCACTCTAATGCTACTTATGCAGTCACTTTTTGCAGATGCACTCGAACCGGCAGCTGATGTTTTCTGATAGCCCGTGTATTTAATTTGCTCTTGGTTTTCTGATAACTGGAACTGTGCTCGAACTGGCAGCTGATGTTTTGTGATGACTAGAGCATTCAATTTACCGTTGGTTTTCTGGTGAATGGGAGTTGTTTCCAAACACAACTTTTTGCAGTCACTTTTTGCGGTTGCATTCTAATGCAACTTTTGCAGTCACTTTTTCGGCTGTGCTCGAATCGGCAGCTGGTGTTTTAGATCAGAAAAACAAACGGTATTTTTTTCTGATGGTTTTCTGATGGTTTGAGCATTCAATTTGCTGTTGGTTTTCTGATGGTCGCGGGCTGTGCTCGAATCGGTATTTCTATACTATTTACATCTCACTTCACCCATGGATGACGTTAGCACAAAACAAAAATAAAGCTGAATTTAGCACAGGAAAGTTGTGGATATAATTGTGCCATGCACAAATACTGTACAGATAACATTTAAATGCAACAATACTGATCACAATAGTGTTCAATACAAAGCGGGGTTGACAATTAATGCCCACACAATTTAATTATTATTATCAAAGAACAAAACTATTATTTACTTTCAAACAATATATGACATTTTACTAAAAGGTGCTGAAAAAAGACATAGAGAATTGAAGGGTGATCGTAAGGACCCTAATCAAAACTCTCACTTTATAAAACCACCAAATATTTTAAATGATTAAAAAAGAGACAGTTGACTTATCGTATTGAACCAAACTCAATTTGTTGCACTGTGGGCTATGAGTGTAACTTTCAATAAATAAACCAATCCTCAAACAACCGGGGCAGCTAACACACACTATAAAAAATTCGCACATAATAAAACACAATCCATTAATACGTAATGCAAAGTGTTTCCGTTAAGTGGTTTAAGATATTGCCAAACGAAATTTTGAATGGCAACTGAAACATAATTGAGAAAAACCAAACTCCTTGAGAGCATGCCCCAAGGTAAAACATGCTACCCCACAATTAATAAAACAGTAAATCTAAAACCATTAAACAGGCCAACCTTGGACACATACACTCGCGAGTCACTGTAATTTGACGCCCTAGAGGAAGTGCTCTTCGACACAATGATAACGTACAACTTAAGATGTGGAGAAGGGAAGTAGCCAGCCGGTATTCGTCGCGGACGCTAACGTAACCAACAGTAACGTAATGCGAATGCGCGGGGAGGAAGAAGGAGAGGAACCAAAGATCAACGGGCACAGGGAGGAAACAGGAGAAGGAAGCAAAGCAGCACATGAGCTCGCCGCCGAACATCAGCGCAGATGGCGCCACAGAGTAGAGAGCACAAGCTAGCAGTGCATAACTGAGAAAATTATAGCAAATAGAAAGTGCACTGCATTTGTGAGCTCTCGTGATAATTACATCTCTTACTAGGCTTATCAGCACATATATTTTATCTCTTTCTTTGGCAATATTAATTGAAAATGAAATAATGTAATATAGCGGTAAAATATAAGTAAAACAGTTATATAACTAAACATAAGTTTCTTTTATGTTAACAAAAGGATTAAATGCTTTTGATGTATAACGGATTTAGGCAACTACCAGAAACCACTTAAATGTGGTGATCTTCCGAATGTTAGATTGGAATAGAGAAAATGTAGAGCGACTAGACTACAGTTGTGCAGGCAGTGGCGTCGGACTGCTCTGAGGAGTAAGAAGTGAGAGAGACAGGGTAATATGCTCCGGCAACAGCGGTCGATCCTGTGCTACATTGAGCACAGCCTGGAACAAAACAGTGGTCTCCTGGTGGCTGAACAGACATCCACTCCTGCGGCGCTCAACTTGCATTCACGATTATAAACTATACATTAAGAATTACATAGTTCTCGCACACAATCTGTCCTGTTCACTTTTCGTTGATAACTCTTTCTAACCTTACCTCTTATTATACTACCACATATAAAGTAATCCTGAGTTTGCACAAAGGAGTTCAAACTAAGAAGGAAGTATACAGATCATTTTTAATTAAAGCCAACTGTTTTGTATCAGCGGCAACATAGCTCTAGCGTATGAAGGTGCATGTGTCACCGCACCAGCTACACTGTCAGTAGTGGTGTAATGAAAGCAGTCAATTAAGTGAAGTTTCATGTGTGATGCATCACTTCATATAGTTACAGATCATATAACCACACCTCTCTGTATTAGGACAAGCATACGAGCTGAACTAGCTGTCCAAAAAAGTGCTTTCTGAAATGTTAATTTATCAATTATGCTAGCACGCTGTAATATTATATTTGAGCAGTGTTCTTAAATAAATTGAATTCATTTTGAAAGGTTATTGAATGAAACTTTATTGGTATCTAGAGCCTGTATATCCAAGTGTACAAATCTGGACCAAGTTTGGTTCAAAATTAATATTTAACCACCCTTAGAAAATTAACAGTGAAGGGTTTTTTTTTACATTACTAAAATATTAATATTATGCTTACTACATTTCAAACGGATGAATAAAATCTGTGTGACTTACGCACTGCGAAAAATTACATTGCAAGCAAGTCTTTGTTTTAATATCACAATCGAGGTTGGACGTTTTCTCTCAAAGACAGTATTTTTCTGGTTTATCTACATCATTTTTTTTTAAACCGAAAATTTTTTTGGATATTAAATATATGGTGCAATTTATATTACATTAGCGATTGTTAATGATTCAAGTCAATATAGATTCTAAATTATTTCATCTAAAGATAAGGATACACAATGATGTAATGGCTAACAAGCTGGCCTGTCACTGTAAGGGTCGCAAGTTCACGCCCCTCACCATCAGCCTGGGCAGGGCGCTCTACTTAATGAATGGTGGCAAAATATTGTCAAGCAAAGCAGCTAATTTATTTATTTGTCCTTTCACCACTTCACTTTGAACATATTCACCTTGAATAGTAGAGATATTTGAATTCATAATAAAACATACTAAAATTGAAAAACTATAAGCGGCAGCGTGCAGCCCTGTTATGCGCCTACCTACACAACCACATGAAAGTTACAATAAAATTGAAAACAGAGTAGCTCGGGGCGCAAAATAAAATCACGAGTCGACCTAACAAAGCTCTCGCCAGAAAATCAAACGGGCTCACATCTTAGCGCAAAGTAAAAAAAAAAAGCATCGGAAGTGAGCTGAAAAAAGGGATTAATTAAAATCACAGGCCTGGTATCACGCATTTCGCAAATGGGGCAACCAACACGTGCCAGGGAAAATTCAATAAACCATAAACAATTTTTTATATCTAAAGGTTATCGAAACATATGATACAAAAGTGGCACAGCTGTTCACTGCAAAATAACAAGCACTACTAACAATCGACACACTACCCAGCTATCAACTACGTTAATTGGAAATGGCCCATACTACTTTACACGCGATTCCAACTCGCTACCGAAAATTTTACAAAAAAGAACCTCTCTCACCGGTTTACATTAAAATTATCATCAAAGAGCAGATATTACTTTAAAATAAGCACCGGGCTCGATGCCAAATGTCGCCTCCCATACTGGTGGTCGCTCTTAGCTGCGCAGTATGAACATGAAGGTGACTACACACCTCACCAGCGAGGTGAGAAGTGCCGACCTGCCTCCGCTATTACAAATTTCAAACTTAAAACGTGACTAAAGTAAGGAGGGGAAACAGGGTAGGGGAACAGAAAGGAAGAAGGCGGGGAATCGGGAGCGTTGCATGGAGAACGGCAAGGGTGCTGCGATAGTTGCAGCAGCAGGGCAAAATGACTGGCGCCAGTGTGGAGAAACTATTGCGGCACTTAAAGTTAATAGAGGGCGCTCGGAACTTTAACAGCGGCGGAAAATTAATGTAATATCGCCCAGCAATGTTACATTTTAATTACACGCAGGCGTATTTGAATAATTATTCAATTCCAGTCACGAAGTCACACCTAATACTGTATTTACAGCATTTTGCCATAGATATTTCCAGCACTACATATTTACAAATTATGTACTCATTGTACCATATGACCTATAATATTTGTATTAGACACACACACAAATATGCATATACATGTGTGTGTAGTTTTGAAAATCTATCTACGAAGAGTGGGAGCCATAAATGTCCATCGATGTACCACTTCACAGCCATCAAATGGCCGACAGACGGTTCCAGCAATACATATAGGTTATGGGCGGCCATTGATAGAATACAGTTGGTAAGCCATTTATGGGCCATTAGTAGTTCACGTACTCTTAACTATCATTTTTGTTTCCATCAACGTCCCATTACATCACAATTGATGGGATGCCAAGTGTCCTGTTGCCAGCAGTCAGCTATAACAGGGCCATTAGTGTAAACCCATAAGTGTTCAGTGCCAGCAGTAAAACCACAGTCGGCCAACTGTGGCTTGCTACATGGGTAGAGCGGGGTTGATATTAAATTAACTCTCTTTCTCACATAGAGTGACTCAATCACTGCAACTCCCACACGTGTACTCCCAAGTTGTGACGACTAGGTCGTCACTGTTATTGTTTGGTTGCAAAATGCTAAAATTGGCAATGCTCAGTCGTTCTGGTGCCTAGTGTGAGAACTAGCTCTTATATATATTTGGCTTTTATTATAGACATTTCTATAATGTGTAAATTTTATTATTTACTTTATATTGTTTTCTCTAAATTAATATGGTATATTTTATTATATTGCATGTATTCATGCATATTTATTTATAGTTGTTAGTTTTTGCAGTGCACCATTTTTGTATTGACTTCGTATTTTCTAAAATGTTAGGGAAGTCGCCGCTTGGTGCGTGGTAATTGGCTTTTCGAAGTGATAGGCCAGTTATACGAACGTGAGTGGTCCCCTTGCCTTGCCGTGAAACGGTCGTGTTCGAGCCAACGGTCTACATAGCCTTGTTTACTGCACGAAGTTGGAAACTGCGCCGATCGGTGTACGTGTATGAGGCGCTCGCGGACCGTACTAGCAGGAACTAAGTTATAGTATTTGAATATGGTTCATTCCTGCTAAGTTAGTCCGTGTTAATTAAAGGGAAGTATGAACACGTTTTATGTTACATGTGTGCCGCTCGTTCTGCCGACTCAGTTGTTAGTACCGTGGTTCATAAAGTGACTTACGCGTTAATCTGTGCACTTCTAGTACGATGTTATAAGTGAGATTTAGACATACACCTAACACCAGTGTTAATTTATATGTGTTGGTGCGGGGGTGCAAATTAATGAAGACTCTTTTGCCTGTGCCTGGGTCGTATTGATGCCACCGTAAAATCAGCTGTTCCGAGCGGCCAATTCTACAATATCATTGCGGCGGGCTGGACGAGACCGTGTTAAGTACGCTGGAAATATGTTTGCAGGGCGACTCTTTGCACTACGCCATCGTGCTGCATTTCCCAGTTATGATGCCTTCTGCTTAAGTGGCCTATGTACTGAAACGTTTTGTGGGAAATCGTTGTTTGCGCCTAAACGCACGTTTCCCTAAATAAAGGTTTTGGAAATACGAAGTTTTGCCAGAAAGAACAAAAAATATTTCTATGCCTCTATCTTTTTAAATGTTTTAATATTAAGTGTATTATTGGAGAGAAAAACGTGAAAGTAGTCAAATGTCGCATTCATAAAGCTGGTCTATGAAGTATATTTAGCGGTAAGAGAAAAGTATGCTTATATGCAGGTTGTTTGATCTGTGTACTTTCATCGCGTTTAATAAAATCCCACTGTTACAATTCTAGTTTACACAATAAAGCGTTAGGACGGAAACACTGCACGCCTTGCGCGTAAGAGCGATGGGGCGCTAGGCGTGCGTGTTAGAGTTGCCCGTATCGCTCCCTCGCTTCTTGGCCTTGGACGCGCAGCTACATAGTCCTATTAAGAGCCCACAAGAATCGTGGGCTATAGCGTCATAAGAATTCGATGCGCCTGCCACGCAGTTATTTTACTATCACGTGCCACGCACTCAAGCGACGACGACCCTTTATGTGCTTTTATTGTTGTGTGACAGTTTACAGTCATTTTACAAAGGACCAAGCATTTATTGCATAAGTGTTTCATTCATATAGTTTTAAATGAGCAATCATTACTACTTTAGCTGTTCCAAGTATTAAGGCTCTCGTCTATAAGTATGTTATATTTTACGTCTGTTAAATGAAACGATTGCAAGTTCCAGTGTATAACCAAACCGGTGACACAGACGTTAATGAAAAACAGTAACTGAAACGTATTGACTTATTCGTTGCTAGTATTGAGTAACCTCTCCGTAACTCTACGAGAAAGGCTTTGGTACTGTGTTATTTGATGTATGTTAATCTTAATATATTTCAGTATCCATTGTCAGAATGCAAAAAGCCATTTAAGGACTAGATTCCCGTGTACCCACAGTAAAGAACAATGTGTATTAGGTCGATTGGCGAGTGAGGTAGCATTGAAGCACCCTAACTCCACCGGGTAGAGGATATCTCAAAGTGGCGTAATCATTAGGGTTCGACAGATTCTTTAAGAAGTAACAGCGGTTATTACAACCTCGTTCTACAGTTTCATGAAACTGCTGTGACCAAATGGTTGGCCATACAAAATAACCCGTATGTTTACTTTCTCAGTTTTGATTTCTCGAGTCCACCCCGATTTTACAATCCTCCATTCTGTACACGTTGTACAAGCAGATCATTCTTCAAAACAGGCGTTTATTATTTTTATTAAAAAGCTTATTATTTTGAACTTGCTCACTAATATAATGGTATGCACATGTATTTGATGCTCAGGTTAGGAACAACAACAACTGCTTTGTTCTGATTGTTCACCGAACAACTTTCATTTGAGACATAAAATAATGGTAGTTATTTTAACGCTTATGTAAAACACAACCATGTATATAACCTGCTAATTTGTATTGTGAACCAACACATAAAATAGCACAATATACTGAGTTTAATTTGTGTACGTTTTAATTATAAAGCTAACGCTTACCTAATTCTTCTATTGTGAACTCAGCTAACAGGCGCTACAGTGTTGCCACCTGGACGACTATATCAGTATAGACACCATTATTTATAAGTTGCGTGATGTCCTACTACATAAACGATATTTCACCTGTTTATACGGTTATTTCAACATATCTTCAGTTTATATATATATTATATTTTAGAGTTGTTTATACTCATATATTTGCAACACTAAATAAAACATAAAAATAACAACCATGAAATTGATTTCTGTAATATACATATGATTCGTGTGACGGCAGTCGATTGTACATCTACATCACTAGTTCCAACTAGTTTGCAGAATGATATAATAAGTTTAATCAAAATGTTCAATTGTACAATAACAGTTGGTACGACTTGCCCTTCTGTGTACGACTGTTAGCCAGCAGTTGTTACGACATTCTCTTCTGTGTACGACTGTTAGCCAACGGGTGTACGATTTTCACTTCGGTGTAGGACTTTTAGCCTGCTGTTGGAACGACTTTCACTTCGTGTGTGACAGTTAGCAATCATTTGGTACGACTTACATTTCAGTTTACGACTGTTAGCCAGCAAATGGTCCTACATTCACTTCAGTGTACAATGTTAGTCAGCCAGCCAGTGGTTGGTACAACTATCACTTCAGTGTACGACCGTTAGCCAGAGGTTGGTAAGACTTCCATTTCAGTGTATGCGTATTAGCCAGCAGTTGATATGACTTTCACTTCAGTGGACGACTGCTAGCAAGTGATTGGCATTTTCGCTTCAGTGTACGACTATTTGCCAGCAAATGGTACAACTTTCACTTCAGGGTACGACTGTTAGCCAGGAATTTGTACGACTTTCACTTAACTCTACGACTGTTAGCCAGCAATTGGTACGACTTTCTCTTCAGTATATGACTGTTAGCCAGCAGTTGGTACAACTTTTATTTCAGTGTACGACTTTTAGCAAGCAGTTGGTACGACTTTCCCTTCACTTCAGTTTACGACTGATAGCCAGTGGTTGGTATGACTTTCATTTCAGTGTGCAACTGTTACCCAGTAGTTGGTACAACTTTCACTTTAGTGTACGACTGTTAGCCAGTAGTTGTTACATCTTTCACTTCAGCATACGACTGTTAGCCAGCAGTTGCTACGACCTTCACTTCATTGTACCACTTATAGCCAGTGATTGGTACGACTTTCACTTCAGTGTTCGACGGTTAGCCAGTAGTTAGACAACTTCAATTTCAGTGTACTACTGCAAGCCAGCAATCGGTACAACTTTCAATTAATTGTACGACTGTTAACCAACAGTTGGTATGAATTGTATTTCAGTGTACGACAGTTATCCATCAGTTGTACAACTTTCAATTCAGTGTACGACTGTAAGCCAGTGGTCGGTACGACGTTTACTTATGTATACGACTGTAAGCCTACAGTAGTACGACTTTCACTTCTGTGTACAACTGATAGTCAGTGGTTGGTACGACTTTCACTTCAGTGTACGACTCTTAGCCAGCAGTTGGTACAACTTGCACTTCAGTACACGACAGTTAGCCAGCATTTGGTAATACTTTTACTTTAGTGTGCGAATGTAAGCCAGCAGTTGGAACATATTTCACTTCAGTGTACGACTGTTAGCCAGCAGTTGGTAAGACTTTCTTTTCAGTATACGACTGTAAACCAGCAGTTGGTACATTTCCTCTTTATTATACGACTGTTAGCCAGTGGCTGTCCGACTTTCGCTTCAGTATGCGATTGTTGTTAACCAGTGGTTGGCACAACTTTCACTTCAGTGAACGATTCTAAGCCTGCGGTTGGTACGACTTTCTTTCCAGTGTATGACTGTTAGCCAGCAGTGGGTAAACTTTCACTCCAGTGTACGGCTGTTTGCCAGCAGTTCGTACGACTTTCACTTCTCTATACTACTGTTAGCCAGTGGTTGAATGCTTTCACTACAGTTTACAAAATTTTATCCAGTGGTTCCTATGATTTTCACGTCAGTGTACGACTACTATCCAGCAGTTGGTAGAACTTTCACTTCACTTTACTACTGTTAGCCAGAATTTGTTAGTACTATCTCTTCAGTGTACGACTATTAGGCCGCAGTTGGTACGATTTTCACTTCGGTGTACGACTGTAAGACAGTGGCTGGTACGACTTTCACTTCACTGTACGACTGTAAGCCAGTGTTGGTAAGACTTTCTCTGTAAGGATGTGTCCGAATGTTAGCCAACAGTTTGTACGACTTTCATTTCAGTGTACGGCTGTAAGAAAGTGTTTGGTACAACTTTCAATTCAGGGTATGTTTGTTAGCCGGCAGGCACTTTGAACTCAGTGAACTACTGTTATCCGGCAGTTGATACGACTTTCTCTTCAGTGTACGATTTCTAGCCAGTGGTTGGTGCAACTTTCACTTTAGTGTAAGACTTTTAAACAGTAATGGGTACGAGTTCCACTTCAGTGTGCGACAATTAACCGACGGTTGTACGACTTTAACTTCATAGTACGATTGTTAGGAAGTGGTTTTACGACTTTCAATTCAATGTACGTCTGTTAGCCAGCAGTTAGTACGACTTCATCTTATGCACATGTCCCCAACATTAACTCTCTTATCGCCACTACAGCTGTCAAAATCACAATGGTCTACATAAATAAACACGTTTGTTTGCATTTTAATTCTGGCAGACACACACTTTTCTTACGAAAAATGTTTACAACAAATATGTTCTAATTTCAACTATTATTATCGTTGCTATTGATAGTGCTACTGGCAGTATAGGAGTTGAATGTTGGAACATGGAATGTTGCTATTGCGCAGGTAGGATGCCAACTTTACAGAATTTCCCTTGACCGATTGTCGTGCGGTAACCCTGAAGTGCTGTTAAGTGTGCAGTTAAGCATTTTCTGCTAGCAGTGCAGCCATATGCAGTCTTCTTCACACCTTACCTCTAACGTCAGTCCATAGTACAGTTCCATCTGGAGAGTCCGTTCAACTAGCAACACCAGCTTGCCGCTGAAATTCGATATCCCGAATGCGTATATTAGCCGCATCTCTTTGAGAGAATATATTCTCATATTTGAATAAGTCCATCAGATATGGTTACCCCAATCCAGACATCTGTGTTTCGGTGTAAGACACTCATGGTAAAGCAGTTGTTAACAACAATTAAGTTAAAATGGATAAAGCATTTGTTCTTTAGAAAATTCGACTACAAACGGAAAAAATTTAATAATAAATTTTTAAAGCATGTTATCCGTTTTTTAATGTAAACTTTTTAAATGTATTAAAAACTAATGGAGATAAGGCATGTCTTTGTATGTTAGGATTTCATAATTTAAAAGAATATTTGTCTAATGAACATAAATTACTATTAATTTTGCTAATGGTGGAGTTTAACTTTCTTATATATTTTGCACTTATTGGTAAAATTTTATTTTTGCGTTCTTCATAACGTTTTAATATATATATATATATATATATATATATATATATATATATATTATATATATAGGCCTAAGCCAGGAAATATTCGAGATTTACTATATTTTATATATATTTTATGCGTACTTTAAGTGTAATTGGAGAGTTTTCTTTGTTTCTGGTAATGCTATAAGTGTTTTTTAGTATTTTAATTAGATAATGTAATACATGGATGGTAATTTTTTACAGTGAAATAATGACATGTTGTAACACTTGTCCTTCCTCCTCCCTACAATTTTCTCTCAATTCCAATTCTTACTACTTGAACCAATATCAGTTACTTTTGTATGGCATTAGGCGGTAAGGGTATTACGGTTGGGGGAGGGGGCAAACTATAGATGGTAGCAAATAAGAAGGATAACTACAAACATATATAAATATTTATTACAATAACTCTACGTTGGAACAGCTCAATACAAATACACATACAAACAATATCTGACAACAATTACTTTTCGATAAGAGACAATTTCAATACTGACTTAATGACACGCAGCTGATCCCTAACCTTGCCAGAATAATTACTTAATTGGATTGGACGGTGACTCGTCAAATATCGTTACGGCCTACCGCTACGTGATTATGCTCAGCCATAGATCTGTGCTGATAGGCCTCAGAAATCGTCTGGAGTAATGGGTTCCCGTTGCCTTCTGCTTCAGCGTTGTCTCACAGTCGCACACACAATGCGTCGTGTCTCGGTGTCATCTGGGGGAAGTGATGGGGGAGGGTGGTGGGTGGGGGTTGCCGCCATGAGAGGGTGATTAAATAGCTGTTCAATCTGGAGCAGGTTTGGCAAACAATTGGGCCCGGCGTCCCCCAGCTATATCCCATGCTACCTTAGGCGGTGTGTAGGCAGCACCAGGTTGCCACTACAATGTGTATATACACACACAGAATATTTGTCATCTCCAATATCGTGGCAACTCGGCAATTGGCTGGATGGTGTCCGCAGAATGTATTAATGGTGTAAAATGATTGGTTCAAAGTCAATATGTCGTCAAATATCGCAGATGCAGTATAAGGATTAGATGCGAAGATACAGAAGCTAGCCGAGACGATCCACTTTTTATGGCAGTTGCTGTCAAACTAAGCCTCTCAGCTGACATCCCTACTGCTTAAAATATGCGAGTATGAAAGCCCTATGACGTCATAATGACTTTGAACCAATGGTATTACAGCTTTAATACATTATGTGGACACCGTCCATCCAATCACCGAGTTTCCACGTGATTGCAGATAACCAATCGCATGAAGGCACTGAGACATCAAGTCTGAGAGTCAGTCTGTAGGAGGAGGAGAAGGAGTCGTGTTTAAAAGTCATTTTGGAGCCATTATGAGTCGTTTTGGAGCCATTATGATTCATTTAGGAGTCATTTCAGAGTCAGTCTGTTGGAGGAGTCGTCGTTTTTGGAGCCATTTTGGAGTCAGTCGGCAGGAGTCTGTCGGTAGGAGTCAGTCGACAGGGGTCAGTTGATTGTAGTCAGTCGACAGGAGTCAGTTGGTAGGAGTTGGTCGGCAGGAGTCAGTCGGCAAATTGGAATATTTCGGGCTCTTTGTGTTGGTGGGAATAGGTGCATGTGAATGTGTGTGTTTTGATGCGTGTGTTGGTGTGTGAGTGTAGGCATGTGTGTAGGTGCATGCATGTGTGTATATGAGTATGTGTGTGTAGGTGTGTGTGAGGAGAGTGTCAATCATGTTAATGGTCGATCTGACAGAATTCAAAGTCTGACACACGCATTTGATGCCTCAATATCTTCACATGATTTGTCATCTCCAATAACATGGCAACTCGGCGATTGGCTGGACGGTGTTCGCAGAATGTATTAATGGTGTAAAATGATTGGTTCAAAGTAAATATGTAGTCACAGGGCTTGCAGACTCGTATATTATAAGTAATATGGAGTTCAACTGAGAGGCTTTGTTTGATAGCAGCTACTGTGAAAGGGCAACCATCTCGGCTAGCTTCTGCATCTTCACATCTAAGTCTTATTATTCATCTACGAAGTCTTCGAGCACTCCGCAGCTAATGGTAGCTATGTCAGTGCCATCAACTTCTTCGGGAGTGGTACCAGCTGTGTCATAGACTTATTCATGCAACATTCCTATAGTAGCATTGCCATCGAACTCTTCGGATGGGCTGCCTACAGTAGCACCACTGTTATCTGCTATAGACTTGGTGCCAATGCCACCATTGACTTCTTCGAATGGGTCTCGTACAGCAGAGCAGCCATCGACGACTTCAGGCATTATGTTGACAGTGCAATCAACTTCTTCGGATGGGTAACCTACAGGAGTCCTGCAATAAAAGACTTTGTTAAGGCTTCGTTGCTGTTACTGTGACAAGTCATCCAGTAAAAGTGGCAATCCTCGTTAGCATGAGATAATGGCCTGTACAAAGTCTCCTTTTCGCGCAATGAATCATTACGAAAATGACCACAAGCAGTTCATGCAATGTGATACAATGAGAGAACACATTGAGATCTGCACGGGTTCGTCTACTGGGAGCCAGCAAGTGATGTAATCAATACCTCTTGCTAAATTGATTAGTGCTTTTTCCGCAGACGATTATGACGAGACAGTTAATGCTGATGATGGAATTATTGAGCTGGTATCTACGGAATGTTCACTTTAAAGGCTTGCTCATGAAGTCAACGAACTTCTAAATAAACAGTCGTCGGCTTTAAATACGGACGATGACAGTGTGACTCCTACAAAAAAAAGTAAACTTGATATTGAGGATGAAACAGGATATGAAGACACTCATGAAGACAGCATTGATGATAATGTCTATGGTGTCAATAATAATGTTGAAGAAGATGATGATTCCTTCGATGTTCACACACATTTCACTAATGAGTATCCTTCGACAAGTGAAGCGAGGATGGCAGAAGATGCTGAGACTATTGACTACATTTTTACGGAGGACCCGAATGAACTTGTTGATAGACACAAATATTTTATTAACCTTCCCAAATGTAGTAAGACTTACTAATTTCTGAGATATAGTCAATCATTAGTAAACTGAATGAAAGAAGCTACATTGTGTGGTGTGAAGAACTAATGAGTTCTGAAATTGTAATTTCAAAATAATAATAATAAATTTTTGGATTTTTTTCTTATTATGTATATGTTATCATGTGTACAATATTTTTTTTGTAAAAATACGTTGTTTTTTATTTTATAAAACACTGCTATATAAAAAATTATTATATTAAAAATTCTCATACTTAATAATAAAATTAAAATAATTAAATATGGCAGTTTACGTAATTTGCAGGAATGGTCAAGGTCACCATTCAGTACATGTCGATAGCAGGCAGCATAATCAAGCAATTAACGCTTTCTATGTGTTGAAAATATAAGCCATTATTGAGGGCACCAACACCTCATCCTATGCTTTGAAAACATTAACAAATATGGTTGCTGCCTGGTGGCTGAATTAATACATTAGCTCCAGCAATGCATAAACAAATGACCAACTAAAATTCTTCTAAAATTGTAACTACAGAGTAATAATAAATTGATATAAAATAATTGTTTTTGCTGATTAAGTATATTTTATTATGTGTACAATAAATTTTGAGTAAAAAGATATGTTGCATTTTATTTGTTTTATAAAAAATCCACCTGATTCATATAACATCATTTTTAATAAAAATACTCGCTTTTAAGAATTAAATATAAAAAAATTAAGTATGACATTTTATGTACTTTGCTGGAGTAGTCCATGTTACCATTCGGTGCAGGTCGATAGCAGGTGGCATAATAGAGAAACTAAGGCTTACTATGTGTTGAAAATATATTCCAATATGGAAGGTGCCACCAGCACAACATAAACTTTAAAAACCTAAACAAATACGGTTGCTGCCTGGTGGGTTAATTAAAACCCTAGCGCCACCTAAGTGTAGAAAACATATGAAAACCAAGATGGCAGACAAACGAAAATGAGAGATAAACTCAAGCAATGTATAACAAATGACAAAGGAAAAAAAAAAACGGCATCCTCCGGCAATGTATAAATAAATGACAAACCAAAAATGTTTGCTGACATTTTTAATGAATTTTTTCTCGAATTTTTTTTAAGTTAATCAATGTCATGGGGTCAAGGTGAAGTTCACCTGCACCCAATATGACTGCTAAGACGTATGACAGAACCAAAATCCCTTGTATCGATTTGACATACCCTATGCTTATAAAATCAAGATGGCCGCCACAGTCGTGTTCACTGTTCCTCCCCAGTCCTGGTTTTCTGGCTCGGCGCCATGAGTTCGTATCTCCTGCTTTGATGCTGTAAGGAAATTTTCGGGGTTTCTTTTTCGCAAATGGGAAAAAACGGTAAATGGTTAGGGAAATTTTTAGAGGAAAGATACATTTGTAGGGAAAAATGCTCATTTTAAGGAAAACGGGAAACAGTTAGGTAAAAAGGAAAACTTTTGGGATAAAAGGGATATTCCAAGATAGCGGTGGTCTGCTCCATGCGCCGTGCCCCCAGCTCCGAGCTTCTATCCCGGATACCGTTGTGCCAGAAGGAAGTTTGGAGTATTTAAATTATGAGTTGAGTGAAAGGGCATGAGGCGTTGGCGTTCTGGAGCCAGGCCATACGCCATGTTGTTACGTTGTCGTCCGCCATATTGGAAGCCAGTGTCCATTGGTAATTGACCTTTGACCTCTGACCCTTGACACCTGATCCATAACCTTTGTACTGAAACCCCCAAGAAAATTCCAAAAAATTCTAAAAAAATCCGAAAACATATCAAAAAATTGTAAAAAAAAATACTATTAAATTTTATTAAAGCTATTAAAATATTTATTACAAACGTATTATTAAAGTTGTATTATTAAAAAATGTATACAAAACTTTTATTTCTGGATGTTCACCAGCACCATTAATTACTCAGTTCGTTTAACTCCCGGCAGACTACTGACCACCTCGCTTCTATGTGGTACTAGTGTATTCATTCAATCACCAGGTGATGGTCGTATGTTTTTTTAATCATAGGTGGCGCTAATTAGTTGTGTTTGCTCCACCCCCTCTAATGTTTCTCATAGGCTAATTACTTACATTCGTTCGACTGTCGGTAAACCTCCGTTACCTTCGTTCGATCCAAGGCTTGCCATCGGCTAATTTACTCGGGTGTCTTCGAAAACCTTTGTTACGATCAATCGACGACCTATTACTATAGTCGCGAATACTATAGTCGCGGAGACTATGTAATCCCCCTCGCACTCTCTATAAGACGAAACCCGAGCCCCTGTTGGGAAATGTCATTTTTTTCACTATTGCGAGAAGCGAGCTCAGTGGTCATTTCGAAACTTACAAGATTATTTACCCCTGTTGAATTTATGGAGACCATGTCGCCAAGTACAGAAGAAACCACCAGCAACGCAGGAGACTATGGAGATAATATTCTTCAGTTCATCCACACGATATAAACATGAGAAGCAATGCTGGCCCTACTACCAGTATGCAACCCACACCCACTATCACCAGGTAACCCACATCCATCAGTCAACTTGTACCAGCCCCTGTATTCGGCCTACAGTATATTCTCGCCCAGCTTCGCAGAGAGTCCCATTAGCTCCGACTTCGAAGACAGTGACAACAAGGAAGAAATTGAAGTGACCTGCGCCGAATTTTCTCCATTCAGATCAGAAGACATGTGCAAGTACAGTAAATTGAATCGGGGGCACCTACGCGTAAGTTTTCTAGATGCTAGAGGCAGTCTGCAAATTCCATTTTGTTATGGTACAATTCACCTACTATGTTGATATGATGAGTTCGAAGGTTGTTACATACGGGACACATTAATGTGCGAATATAAAAACTGATAAGTGTATAATTCATACCCCGACTCTACGATCCCTTGTTCGCTGGAGGACTTGGTAAAACAAACTTCTAATGTTCACGTAAGCAAGGCAAGAACTTACAAAAGTGTAGTGTACGAACTGTTCCGAAAAAGTAAAAATAATTTTGTGTGTAAATGGCAGGAGAAATGCGATGGACAAAAACATGTGAAAAGGCAAGGTATTTCGGACTGGACATTTACCTGTACGCCTTTTGCATATGAAGTGTACCTTTCCTCAATGCCGACCAAGGCGACGCAGCACATTCCGATGACAAGTTAGTAGATATATAAGGGGAGTTCTGGCTCACTCCTTATTTTCATCGAAATTTCGTGGCTTTTGCTCCAAAATGAAGGTTTTTGAAGCTAAATGTAGGCTCAAAAATTTTTCGAACATGAGCTCTCTAAAACAAACAATTTTACCTGTAAATCATGTAAATTTAAGCTAAAATCAAGCAAAACTTTCAAATTTGCCAAAAATACCGTGTCAATTTGTGCCATTTAAAAAAACATCAAAATTTAAGCAAAAATATGCACATTTCTCTGTTTTTAAGCAATTATTGACATTTTTTTTTAGAAATGTCAATTCTGCAAGCGAACAATCTAAATCAAGCAAACTAAAGTAAAGATAAAACGAAAAATCTGAAGCATAGTAATTACTGATTCCATAATCCAAACCATCACAGTAATCCAAATCATAAACATCTTCTTTAAAATTAGAAAATTTGTCTGATCTTAAACAATTTTTATTGAATTTTAAATCAATTTTGAAATTAACGATGTCCAATTCTTTATCAATGGAAGTTGCTGTTTTTATAATTTCATATCCAGTATCCCAAAGTTCTAAAAGATCTATAATTATATCCAGTTATAATATTTAAAAATTTATATATGTTTTATAAAAAATGTGATACTATGAGGAAATTTTAACTATAATTGCGATTTTTTATTCGATCAAATGATTCATCTTTATCTCTAAAAATTTGTAAAAGTTTTAAATGTAACCACTCAACTATAAGTCTAAAATATTGTATTAAAATATCGAAGCAAGTTGTTGGTTCTTACATTTAATAAAATAAAAAATTTATATATTTTCTTTAATCCTCTCTTTCAAATAATCATAAGTTAAATTCCGTTGGCTGACTAGAACAGCATTACAAATCGTATGTGCTTCAATAGATTTGTTAAAATCAACACAAATTTTTATGTTTGTTTTATCTTTAACAATAGGTGAATCCTAATTTGTTAACGGGGCATCAGTGACTATTTTGGCAATTTCCATCTTATAAACGTTTCTAATAATACAGTTGTAGAGCTATCAGTTGGTGTTAAAACGGCATAATTCCGCTGTATCCTTTAGCGTATTATTGTTGGATGAAAATTACTTTAATTGTTAAAACGGCATTAGTCCAGGACTGATGCCTTTTTAACAAAGCACTGGTAGCGTGCTAGTGTGGAGCTCAGCTGTTTCCAACATAATAGTTTTGTGCATTGTTGCAGCTTCTTGTTTCTTATTCTATGGTTGTTTTTCAGTTGAAACTTAGTATGGTAGTGATTATTCGTGTGTTATATTATGTATTATTCTAATATGAACATGAGTGGACGTGAGACTGATTTAGGTGTGACAGAAGAAGTACAAGTAGGCAAACTTAAATATAATCCTACTAAATATATGAGAAATAATATTAAAATCGCCAAAGTGAAAGGTGAAGTACACACGAGCCTCAAAGGAAAACATGTTGCAGCCAAAACACCTGAATTGGCATGCGGGTAAGTCATACAGTTCTTTTTCCCCCTATAACTGATGCAGTATTTTCACAGTAGGAAATTCCTTATTGTCATGAAATAAGTTGTTCAATGATGTTTATATACAGTTTATATTATGACATGAACGTGTTTTTAATCTTGTGTGAAGTCTTTACTTATGCATACATGTGGCAGTGTTTATGCACAGTATTCGTACATTTAGTGGACTTTAAAACATTTTCGTATGTTTTCAGATCCTAGAAGAAATGTTTGGAAAAGCTTGGGAAAGATAACTGCATAGATTTCTTCACAAAGTTCCATGACATTCCCACTAAGAATGCGCAGGACATTTTTCTCCAGGGACTCGTAGGCATACAAGTAATTAAGAGAAGACGTGCAAGGAAGGAATCACCACTGGTAAACACAGCCAGTTGTAAATACCATTTGCTGGTAGACAGTTCACAGGTCAATGTATTTTTAAAAGCTTTCGTTTCTGGTTTTGGTGTAACGACCAAAAGGGTGAGAAGAATTACGAAGCTTAAACAAACAGGGAAAACCCCACAAGACAAAAGCGGCTAGTTTGTTAGCTATAGCCTTCCTCATACTACTACACTCAAAATAAGGGAACATATTTAGTCATTTCCATAGAAACAGTCACGTTATTGTGGGGAATAGATGTATTACTTGAGTGTTGACTTAAATTTAAAAACAATGCATAAATTATACCTAGAAAATTGTGATGATAAAAAGCTATTCCTTTTACCGGTCATTTTACAGAGAGAATTACAACTATAGGTTTGGTAGGCCCAGGTTGACACCTGCTGCACTTGTGAGGAGCTTAAGATGAAAATCAAATCACCCCATCTAAATGAGGTGGTTAAACGTACAGCGTTGGCCGAGTTAATGGTTCATATCCGCAGGAGAAGGAAATTCTATTCAGCATTACAATTTGGACAACACAAGAGGCTAAAAAAGAAGGCAATGTGATGACTTTATCATTTTATTTTATGCTAAATATTCTTTTACCTAAAGTACCAGTTCAGGAATGGTTTTACCACCACCAGTTAACTGTTAATGTATTTTGCATCACGGATATTAAGGCTAGAACCAGCTCCTTTTATGTATACTATTAAGATGAAGGGCGAAAAAGTCCTGATGAAGTCTGTTCGTTTCAACATGACTATGTAAAGCAGGTCCCAGCACAAATCACTGAACTTCGAACATTTTCTGACAACTGTGCTGCATAGAATAAAAACCAGGCCCTTATTAGGTATCTTCTTTCACGAACTGATTCTAGTAGATTGAAAAAAATCCAGCACTCCTTCCCTGTCAGAGGCCATAGTTTTTGCCATATGACAGGGAATTCGGAGTTATTTCGAAAAGATTGCGAAAACATGATAGATATTTAAGCATTTATGAAATAATTGAGCACTTTATTCAAAGTAGCAGCCAAGGAAAATGCATTGTTAAAGAAGTTAAAGTATCAAAAATATTAAACTTCAAGCAGTGGTGGTAAACATACAATAAAATAATGCAATTTCAGAAGAAATCAAACACAAACCAAGAGATGAAAGTGTGGCATTTGGCATTAGTAACCTCTATCATTTTGTGTACAGTCATGACTTGAAAAATTACATTACAGCATAGGCAACAATTAAGGGCCTAATTCCACATACATTTTTTATGCTTCTTGGAAATAGGCCCATCGTTCATCCAGACAGATGTTCAGCACGATTTTTTTCTGTTAATTTGAAAGCCCACAATTACGAAATCAGGCATATCAAACTGTAAATTATTGAATTGATCTTTTATATCAAATTTAAAAACTGTTGTTCCAACAGGTACTTCTTTTTCTAAAAATTGCCAATCATTAAATATAATAGAAATTTTATGCTCTTTGTATATATTTTCTTTAATTGCAATGGATGTGTTAGATTCGTATTCAACAATAGGCTACATAATATCTAATTTGTGAATATCAATTCTACCTGGATCGGCATAATTTGTCGGAGGTGTGACAACTGTGTCCTCATATACATATAAACAATTGTTATGAGATGAATTACGGAAACAAAGTGATTTTATAATCACCTTTCCAGTAAATTTCAGCATTATCTCTGATAAAGCCAAAAATATATCTCACATAGGTAAGAAAGCAATCTCACTTTACTTTCAGCTACCCAGTTTCTGCTACTTTTTAATTTTCCAATTTTTTGCCAAATTTTACCAACTTTTACCAAAATTGCTTCGGCAACTTTTTTGTAGTGTATATAAAATTGTGTACTCTTAAATGGAAGCTGAAAACAAAATGCCTGCAAGCAAATATTATATTACAGATTTGCTTGGAAATAAAACTAAACCAACCAATATAAACGTTAAACACAAATGATAAAAGCATGTTATAAATATTATACACAAATGCTAAACGTAGGTTGTAAACGTTAAACACAAATGCTAAACGCATGTTATAAATATTAAACACAACTGCTAAACGCAGGTTGTAAACGTTAAACACAAATGCTAAATTCATCATATAAACGTTAAATACAAATACTAAACACACGTTATATACGTTAAACACAAATGCTAAACGTGGGTTATAAATGTTAAAAACAAATGCTAAACATGGGTTATGAACTTAAACACAAACCCCAAAGGCTTGTTATAAACGATAAAACAAGCGTAGAACAGGTGTTAAAATCAAAAACAAATATGTTTTATAAAAAATTGTTTAATGATTTTCCAAAAATAAATTCTTGTATATTTATTTTTCTTTCTTTCTCCTGCATTATTTAATTAATTAATTTTTTTTTCGAATAATTTTGCTACCAATAATGTACGAATACCCTCGAATTTATAATCCTTTGCAATTTGTTTTAATTCCGAAATTTCCTTGTTTTCTATATCTGGAAATGGTTTCTCTAATGTTAGTTTTGAATTTTTTTAATTCGTTCTATTAGTTCTTCTTTTCGATAATTATAGTATTTCTCTATCTTTAACATCTTTGCTAAATTTTGAAGTTGTTTAACATTTAGAGCCTCTATATTCGAATCCCTTGGATATAACAATCTTTTGGATCCTGGGTGGTTATTTTGTACTTTATGCACGCCATTAAAACATGTTTCCTTTTCTAAGAATAGCCTCTAATGTTTAATTCTTTGCCATTTCTCTTAATTATAAATAGTCCTTTTCGAGAAGATATTTATTAATAATTTCGTAAGTTTTATAGTTTTTAGAGAAATTATCAATACTGGCTTGCAACTCTCTTATCTCGCTTAAACTGTTTACCAGTTACTAATTTTTATAAAAATTGGAATTTTTGTGAGGACGCAGAAATGCATACCAACTATTTCTGCTGTATTTATCAATAAATCCGGTCTATATTCTTTAATTTTATATAACATTCTATAAACTGAAAAAAGTAGAATTTTTATCAGTGCCCCGAATAGACGCTGCTTAAGGATATACAAAAATGTAAAGAGAATATAATAAATTATAAATGCTTAATAGTGCATTATATTTCCCTCCTGTAGTAATAAGGCAGCCACTACCTATTTTATTATCCAAGCCCATAGCTGCTTCTTTACCTTCGCCTTCTGCATTGTCCTCTTCTTCCTTAAAACAATTATTAATGACATACAGAATTCTTCCAATATATATAGATCTATTTTGTTTATCTAACTCCATTAATTGTAGAAATGCATCATTTTCCTTGTAAACTGTACTTTTAGCACAACCATTCTTAAGTAAAATTACATCTAAACATTCTACCTGGTACTCTTCTTCTAGCAACCTTTTTAATTTTTCTCTGGTATCTTGACAATGTTTCTTATTTCTGTACAAAAAAGCTAAAAGCTTGGAGTTAAGATCTTGGTTATTCATTAATTAAACATAAATATTTACTTAAACATAAAATATTCTATATTTTAAAGTTTCTTTATTTAAAAGTATTTGTTAGCAATTAAATGGAAAAATTTAACAGTTCTCAAAGCTATTGTACCTTGGGGAAAAGATGTAGAAGTATACGTAAATAAAAATAAAATAGAAAGAGAATATTTGTTATTGTTGTATCGTTACTTAGGTTATAATGTGTACCACATTTACTCGCCAGAAGATGGAAAATTAATTCGTCCTATAAATGTTCTTGGAAAATATTATACTAAAAAATATATCGAAAATTTATACGATATTAACAGCAGCTAGCCAACAGAGATG
The DNA here is from genome assembly GCA_029891345.1 of Dryococelus australis. NCBI lineage: Eukaryota > Metazoa > Arthropoda > Insecta > Phasmatodea > Phasmatidae > Dryococelus > Dryococelus australis. Next base: position 166,333,724 of record CM057009.1, on the reverse strand, counting down.
TTAAACTACTGTAAAGAAAATAATACAAGTATACCAGAAAACTATCTTGTTACAAATGTTAATGTATAAATTAGGGTGCTACCGCGTTGCACCCAGCTTATATTTTAAGCAACAAAAACTAATCTCTCTTTGTGTTTATTTGAAGTTCTTTTAATTTTATCTGATTAATAATTTTTGCTTAACATTTAAATCTAATTTTATATTGTATTTCTATCTCCAGCCAATAATTAGAACAAAAATAAACTGCATGATTTTCGAATTTTAATGTGTGTCTCGCTCTACCTCTATAATTTACTGTAGATATATTGGATTTGACCAAATCCATGCCTTCTTCTAATGTTTCCAATCGTCTACATTCTAGAACTTCTATTTTTCGAATTTTATCTCCCATTTTTTATTTTCTATTTATTCTTTTATTTCTTCGTTGTAGTGTAGTTCTCCTAAGCCCCTATAACTCCATAAACTTCTATATTTGGATATGTATTGCCATTAAAATATTTTGTTCCATTGGTTTTTATTTCCATAAAGGGTTCTTCTGTTGGATAATAGATTATTTCATAACCATTGTTTCCTATAAAAACAAAGTCCTCTTTTATCCATAAATTTCAATTTTTACAGATTTCTGTTAAATTATTTTTAAATAAACCTTTAATGTAATACATATATTTAACTCCATTATTTTCGCAAAGTGCACCTACGTAAGTGTATTTTCCATTATTATTTACCACAAATGCATAGAGTTTATAACAGCTTTTTATAACCATATATTTCCAATGTTTACTAAAATAATTAACTAATTGTTGTTCAGTTTCTTTAATCTTTTGCTCTTTCTCTAGCACACCTTTATATTCTTCTTGTATGCTTTTAGTTTTCTCTACATATTCTAGTTTCCTTTTTTGGAAACTAATTTCTTCTAATTCTTGTTTTCTTTTTTTAGTACGTAGTAGATTAGGACTATTAAGAATATTTATATCTGTAATAGCATAAGGAAGTAGTTTATTGATAATATTAGTCCTCTTTCGTAAAACTACTGGCATAAGATTTTTAGTTTTCGTCAACACTGTATGTTCGATATTAATATCCTTAGGAATTACAGAAAACAATGTATTGGGTTTAAAAAATATGTTTCTCGAGCTTTAATGTAGAATTTATGGTCAATACATACAATATTTGCATCTCCATATCATCTGAAATTTCTAAATAATTAATGGGCAGGTAATTAAAACTAAATGCAGATAGAATATACTTAATTAATTTGTCTCTTTCTCCTTTATTCTCTGCCAATTTAATTTGTATTCCAGTTTTTTACTTTTATTTTTTTTTATTTCGGCAATAAACATATTGCAGAAGATTATTATAAACAACACAACAACTATTCTGTAAAGAATGTGCTAATTTCTCCCACATTTTATAAAACAATACAGAATAAAATTGTGCATTTTGGAAATAATTTGTACTATTTTTTAGTAACTTTAAGCAATCTGTTAATTGATCGAATTCTTGTTCTTATTGAAAATCTGTGTTAATATAATTATAGATTGTTGCTTCCAATCTTGTAATTCCACTTTCTTTAGCTAATGTAGAAGCAAATGTTTATTTTAATATTCTATCTGGCCAATTTAGAAAATCAAAATGTATGGTTTCCAAGTTGCTTGTTTACTCCAGAACTTGTTAATTGGGGAATAAATTTACTGTAGATCTTAACTCTAGAATTATAATTTATCCATGTTAAACAATCTTTTCCGACACAATTATAGTTATTAACTACAACTTTACATTCATTTTTATATTCTCCTTGCATACAAAAATTAAAGTTATTTGTTAAGTAGGTACACATCTCCTCTTTATTAATAATACCTACAAAATCTTGTGTTATATCCAAATCCAATAAATTATAGTGTTCTTCCCTAAGTTCTTTTAAAATTTTTGGTATCTCTGTTAATAATGTTTATAACTTTACATCTGCTATCTCAATTTTATAAGGAATGGCAATCGGATTTTTATATATTTTTCCAATATTTTCTTTATCTCCTATAATTTGTTTAACACCTTTAATTGTTTGCACATCGGAATCTAATAAGTAAGGATTTTTTTGCTTTACCTCAATGTCTTGCCAAATTAAATGTAGAACATGTAGATCTTACAAAACTGTTAAAACGTCGGCAAGCTTATTTTTTTTACAAGAAATTGCTTATTTTTCATTTTTCCTTCGCAATCTAAAAAAACCTGTTATTTTAAAAAACCACAATGCTATCGCAAATTTGTTCTGTTATTGGTTTGAAGTCTTCTAATTTTTGTTCTCCATCTGTGCAGATAATATCTCCGATGTTTGTAATAAGATCATTATTATTTAGGTTTTCTGTTAATAACCATAATCCAAGTCCTTCATTGGTTGATTTAGTTTTATTTCCAAGCAACTCTGTAATATAATATTTGGTTGCAGACATTTTGTTTTCAGCTTCCATTTTAGAGTACACAATTTTATACACACTATAAAAAAGTAGCCGAAGCAATTTTGCTAAAAGTTGTTAAAAAATTGGGCAAAAATTGGAAAATTAAAAAGAAACAGAAACTGCGTTGCTGAAAGTAAAGTGAGGTTGCCTTCTTACCCATATAAAAATTTGGTGTTTTTTAAGTTGCACAAATTGACACTATTTTTTTTTTAATTGACAATTTTTATTGATTTTGGCTTAAATTTACACGATTTTGAGGAAAATTGCTTGTTTTAGGGAGCTCCTGTTTTAAGATTTTTTGAGCCTAGATTTAGCCTCAAAAACCTCGAAATTTCGATGAAAATAAGGAGTGAGCTACAACTCCCCTTATATATCTACTCAAGTTCAATCCAGAGAAAAAGTATGCTAGTATATCTCCTCTACTGCATGAACCTACACGGACCAGTCACTGGCTACCATGACAGTGACAGTGGAGTGATGTGACAAAAATGTTGATTTCCTCCTCCTCGAAAGAAGCATAATTTATGGTATGACGTTTGCATGATTTCAATAGTGAACAGTATACGATTCATTTGTGTCGTCCACAAACAAAGTTCCCCACAAAAAATAGGAAATATTAAAAAGAAAGAAATTGCGGGCAAAATACATTCAACAATGTACGACAGGGAAAATTGTGAAATTATTGATAAAATAAAAATGATAAAATTGATAACAAATGCTTCTACGATGTGACAGGGCTTGGCACAGTTTGGAGGTAACAACGCCACAGATCCCGTGGTCAGATGTCCACGGTATAATTTCGTCTGCCATGGCGATTTACCTTTAAACCGAGGACGTGGAGAAACTTTGCATTTTCAGGTGTTAGTGCATCACTTCCTCGCAGCTTACTGAGCTCGGGTTCGATTTACTACAGGCATTTATACATATTTGTCTTCCCGAAGAAATTAAGTCCTATCTTTTCAGGTGGAAACATTGTGTAATCTCTTCGTCCCGGAAATTTATCAGTTCCTCATTTCGGTCCACGATCGAAACGGCTACTTCGTAGGTGCTCTTTGAAACGATCGGAACATAAATTAGCGTTTTCAGACATTCTACGATTTGAAATCCAGGACCTATGGTGGGGTCGAACTCGTAAATAATGCTGCTCGGTTTTCCAATCACGTAACTGCAACTTACCAAGTTACAGTTTATGCGTATGACGTTGACCGGGAAGATGTTTATGCCTCGCGGCTAGTGTTTTTTTTCCTACTTCGCGGTACACTCTGACTTCGAACCCCAGCATGGCCCCGATCGTGCCCGGTTCCGTGAAATCTAAATCTGCTGTGCAAATCATTTCGTCTTTCAGGGTATTCGGATTCCCGTGCAGGTCGAATGCGATGTCATGCGGTAGCAATTTTTTTATGAAGTATTCCATATCCTTCAGCTTGTACGCTCTGGTGGGAATGACGATTTCTTTAGCCGTCCCCATAACCGAATACCGAAATCTGGAATTTTAATTTTCGTCGATGTTGGATATGGAGTTGTAAGTCTGAATGTCCCCTATTCCTATACACAGCTCCATCTTCATTTCTAAGGCAGGATAAAATCTGGCCCTCAGCTCGGACGTCTGACCACACATAATTATGGTCACCAATATATTAATAAGATCGTTACGGCTGACACAGAACTTTTATTCCCCGTGCAGTATCCCTGGAAACCGCGATTGCTTAAAAATCGCAGACACAAGTGTCCGCAGTTCCACATGTTGGACATCTGCTCCATTTCGTAGTTCTACTTCAGTATTCAGTTGGTTATATTTCAAATACTCGTGTAGTTCGGCCGCCGGAGAACACAAATTCCCAAAACTGTCGTAGTATACAGCACATTTGCCACATTTTAAATAAGCTACCCAGTGTGTGCTCGGCCCTGCTGTCATGTCCACACTAATTACGGCACATTCGAGTCTCTCGTGTTTAGGAGACAAAGCATCTTCCGTAAACACTCCGTGAAAATGAGGTGCTTCCATTTTGCGCGTAAACAGTACCAAGTCCACGTTCGTCAGTAGATATCTATGCAGTCATTTTGTTTTCAACCTTAGATTTTTTCCTGTTCTCACTCCCTCTCCCCCTCCCAAATACAATTGATCCAACTCTTCCACGATATGGGTGATGAATTTAGAGTCATTGACCGTTTTTTAACCATGGCGATTGCTTCCAAAGTTCTCCTGTGACAGTGGGTTTCATCTGCCTGTTTATGCTCGTTCGAAGCAGAAACGATATTTGTAACTTCCCCGGCGGTACCGACCAGAGAACCGATTGCCGATATCAGTGCAAGACATGAACCCCTCTACAAAGCTCTTCCCTTTTCTATTAGGACACATATTGATTGCACGTAGATCTATGCCTAGTTTCACCTTGGCTTTCATGATCTTGGATATTCCCCAGGCGTCTGCCAATTTTCTTCTGTTGCCTGGTGTCTGGTGTCCAGATCATTGTTTAGGGAGTAAGCGATGCCGGGCATTCTTTGTCCAGTGCTTCGATACCCACGTCGTCACGTGATGGTCTAGCTTGGTTCTGCAGAACCTGGAAAGTAGAGTTCGAACGAGAGACTTTTGATGAGTGAATCGACTATCTCATGGCTGGATTTCACAGTCTTTACCTTCGACGCATTGAATTAATCTAAGTGAGCAAACTATAAATATTATTCTTGTACACATTTTCGTTTCAGTAACATTCTAAGTTTCGAACAGTATGGCCTTAAAAATGTCAATGATGCATCTGATGTGTCGCTTCTGCAATAAAGCATTTTAAAACTTTGCGTAATTTGCGACGACACGAAATAAAGACTCGCAAGATGAAAACACTGAGAATTCCAATTCAGTGCGATTTAACCAGAGGCAGTTTCCTCGGAGTTATGTTTTAAAGAGACATTCCAAACTTGTAGCAATGGTTCTCCACCTCAACCTCCACCTGCTCCATTTACTCCATTTGCTCTACTATCTCCATCACCACCACCTCCACTTGCTCCATTTGATCCACCTGCTCCATTTGCTCCACCTGTTCAACCTGCTCCACCACCACCTCCTTTTCCGCCTCCACCACCATCTGCTCCATTTGATCCACCTGCTACATTTGCTCCACCTGAACTATTTACTCCAACTGCTATATTTGCTACATTTGCTCAATTTGCTCCATTTGTTCCACCTGCTCCACATGTTCGATCTCCACAGGATTGTGGTGGTGTCATACATATTATCAAGCAAGTTGTTACTGTACCCATACACATTCATGCTGAAAATGATGACATTTCCCACGAATCATGCCATTGTGCCCTGTTTTTTACTTGTGTGCGCAGCCTGATTTGCGGGCCATCGGGTTGCGGCAAGATGTGCGTCCTACTGATCCTGCTGGAAGAACCTAACAGTATTTGGCTTGAGAACATGTATGTTTATTCGAAAATGCTCTAGCAACTGACATACCAGCGACTGGCACAAGTACTGCAGGCTGTGGAAGGCGTGAACTATTTCCCATGCAGTGATAACGAAGCTATCATACCACCAAGATAAGCTCTTCCAAACTTGATGTTTGTCTTTGAAGTCATTGTCTACGAAAAACAAACTTACATCCAAGAATACTTTATCGTGGACTGTATGTACCTCGCCCTAACTTATTCCTGTCTACGAAAATTGCAACAATACTAATGTGTTAGTGCTGTTTCGTATGGATGACAATAATTTACATCACATTTACGACGATCACGTCAATACGGAAATGATACTTGCAATTTTCAAAAATATGATTTCTTTATGCTGGAAGGAAACGTTCGGAATATTGGTGATTGTAAAGGATTGCCTGCTACATAAGGGAAGGTGCATGCATGGATTCGATCAGTATATCCTAAAAATGCAAACATGAGTAATGGAAGTATTTCCCAATTTGGCGACATCGATCGCAAAAAGAATTTGAATGTTGCCAGAATCGCTTCGCCCATGCACATAGAGACGACTTCTCCCATATTGGTCAAAAATTGGGAAGTGTGAAGAGCAAAGTGGTTGGAGATTTGGTCGCTGTCGATCAGCACATGGGAGGCGCGGATGCGTTGATAATATGCTTGCTACATTCAATATAATGCACAGAGACAAGAATAACTTAAGGAGCCATAGATTTTTTTTATGTCCAAACTGGCTACGAAAACTGTGAAGTCGCGAGGAATAGCCAGAATTTATTGGATATATGTGTCTGACACTCCGATAAAGCAATCTCGGAAAATCGCGAATGATTGACTACAAAAAAAGGCGAGGTGTATATATATACACACACACACACACATATATATATATATATATATATATATATATATATATATATATATATATATATATGCATGCACGAAAAGATTTTCCACTCAGTGAATTATGGATAACTGAGCTGAACTGGTAGGCGAGCTTCAGCGAGCGATCGTAGCAGTATGTACCAATGACTTACACGCGAAACTAACAGAATGACCATTTAGACTCGAAAGGAGAAGGCTATCAAACCTATTACCCTCTGGCTGAACAAAATTTAAAAAAACCGAGTGACGATGCTCGCATTGAAATCAAAAGTGAAATCAAGTTGAAATAACAGACCCCCGCACATAAACAGAAATTATGTCCGGAACTCGTCGAATCTGAAGGTGGCGTCAATATCGACAGAGACGATTTGCGCCTGATCAATTAGCCATGTGCACAGGAACAGAAACGAATGCGGGAGATTGGACCCGAGGTGGCACTCTTCAATCTCATTACATCGCTTCCTACTCTTATCTTACTGTCGTCACAACTTATAGTTAGTAGAAAAGTGGGAAAAAATGGTTTCTCGGTAACAAGGAAGTTTTGTTTTTACCCAGGGATGTAATAAAGCTCTGTGAGAACAAGTTGAAAATCACACAGGTGTTGGGCGAACTTTTGTTTCATAGGCGTACTAGACACTACACCGGATCGGATTTGCACAAGTGCCTCTACTTGCTACAGTCCAATCATGCTCATTATGTCGAGAATAACACCTCAACACTGCGATTTAAGGACCCGGTGCACAAAAATTTCCCTTTAGAGCCTGATTGTTTTCCAAGGTACGTCAAATGGGCGGAGATTGGGATTGACTCAGAAATTGGAGAGTGGAGAAAAAACCGACTATCGGTAATGGGACAATCCGAATGAGTTTGAAGATAGACTGAGACTTTAGTTCTCTTCGCAGGCAGGAGGAAACCGATCGCACATGAACGAAATAATTTCCATCAACGAAGAACTCGCGAAGGCAGGGCTTTATTTCTAAATGAGCACATATGCAGATGCCGACGAGCAGCACAAATATGCTAGTGTAAATTACTTATGCAGAAAATGTGCCATGAAATGGCTGGACGATACTTTCCAATCCAACTTGATCGAAATGCAAGATATTGCTCGTGCGAATAAAGGCATATTTTGACCATAATACACACATTTTCCAAGTATGCCTGGGACAGACCACTTAAGTCGAAGAATGAACGTTATGTCACCGAGGCCATTGCAGATGTTTTGAGAAAATGATGTATACCAAAATTATCCACACAGATAATTGAAAAGAATATTTTTATGCTCCGTTTCATACACTGATGAAAAGGTACATCATAAATCAATATGCTGCATACTCTGGACTCAAGACTAGCATCATCGAGCATTTTCACAGGACTCCAAAAGCTAAACTGTGGAGACATTTCACGGCTAACGGAAACTACATGTGGTTGACACTACTCCTGAAACTCGTACGCGAGTATGATTCTACTGTTCATTCTACAACTCGCATGAAGCCCAACAATATGAATAATGACTCCCAACTTCGAGCATTGTATGCTATTCCGAAGAGGAGGGACCTGCCAGAGCCTAAAGGCAAGATGAGTGACATAGTGGAAATTTCGAAAAAAATGCGGAACTTTATACAAAGGCTTCCATTAGAACTGGTCTGCAGAGGTTTACAAGGTGGTGTGTATACGACATGCATACCCACAAATGTTTTACCTAGTGGACCTACGTGGTGAACACACTGACACCATGTAGTTGCATGGCTCTGGGTGAAATGAGTGTTGAGGGACGGTGAGGTTGTGGTTATAAAATTATTATTGAGGATAATGTTACCCAACTAGGCGCCAGACACCACCGGTGGGCGTGTCCATGTTGTTGTTGTTGGAGCTGGACACTCTTGACGTTCTTGGGGTACTGCAGGCCAATCATCTTGATGTAACTTCCCTTCATTGATTTGATACCCGTCACCTCTACTACTTACCTTACATTACAATTCCATCCTAGGTGGACACTTTATGCTAGGTACCAGACTTGACCTGCTGGTTATGCTATGCTGCGAAAATGGCGAGAAGATTATTAACACTTACATGTACATGTATGCTTCCCCAGGCAATGCAAGCATTGGGGAAGTAGGTGTAGGGTCTCTGGGTGGCTTAATGAACGGAGTTCCGATATGATTAATTTATTGATATACTAAATATTGGTGATGCGAAAGTTTGAAGACCATCTGGAGTGCGACACACGGACACGGACCGACCCCTGCGAGTTCACATTAGCAACTGATTCCTTCGCGGGGAGTGCGATGCCAGGTTGATGGGACGACGTCGCTCATTGAGAACTGTGTTCTGTGCACATTTGCATTTTACTTGCAAAATATGAAACCCTTGCAAAATAACTATATGATAAAATGCTCTGCAGTATTAATATACAGAAAACATGAACCATGACCAAATATGAATATGATATGAGGATGAACATGTGATATGAAACACACTTTGAAATAAAATTAGCAATAAACAAAACGAACACTGGTTATATCTTGTAGGGGCATGTTCCCTAGTTCCTTTGTTTAGGGGTTCAAGGCATGAGCAATTAAGCCCTATTTCGACACCCTACTTTACACTTGTTACACTTCGTTAAACTACACTGCAATTCCCTACATTCGCCACACCATAGCACCGGTGGCTCTGCGAGGCAAAACTACGTAGTGCGCTGGTGCCTGCTGTGGTCTTTGTAGGGGTGCATGGCAGGCAAACGTTCTGAAGGGCACAGACACTGGCACATGACAAATGCACACCACCCCTGCAAGACCATTTGCTGCCATGCACCTTTAGGCGATACATGGACACCTCCTCGTCCCCTGCTGTCTCGGCCGTAGAGCATATGGGTTTTTTGCCTAACCCATACGCCACTAAAACGGCTGCTGCTGTTGTTGTTGCAGGCGGCCTGCTTCAGTGCGGCAGGCTGTGGCCATCGGTATGACCAGGCGGAATGAGATAGCCGACACGCTGCCTTTGCTGCTACTGTCACCACTGGTGCCCGAGCTAATTCACTAAGCGGGGAAAAGCACGGAGCAGGTGGAGCAAGTGCAACATGTGGAGCAGATGGAGTTATGTGCGGTGCTGAGTGCAGAGCTATTGCGGAGCATGATGAGCCAATTGTAGTTGCAAAGAACCAATGCCACAAGTTTCAGAATGTCCCGTTAAAGCATCACTACGATAAAACTGCCCCTAGCTGAATTTGTAATTTAAAGCGACATTCGAACTTTTCATTCCACAGGTCGTTATTTCATGTCGTTATAAATTTCGCCCACCCCTTCCCCTCATTCACAATGAGGTATGCTGTGAATACATCTGGGATTAATTGGATGCCTGCTGCGAGACATCCCCTCATATGGTTATCTATACTTGATGACTGGTACACTGTCACCCCACCCTCCCCTCTTCTGTTCTGTGATTGCTTACCCCCTCTTCCAATGCCTCACCATCCATTCATTTTCCCAGCGAGATATGCCGTGTTCAATTCTAGATTTGCTTATAAGGCAGCACTGCTGTCATCATAGGCCATCGTCATAGTTGTAAAGTTGGCTACTAGGAGCACTGGTGCATCTTGATATCGTCAACATATGCTAGAGTGCACGCAAGCCTCTCACCCTCCAAGACCCAATGCTGCTTAACATCGCTATCTGCTGGTATAAGTACTGACATTAGCAGGAAGCTTAAGACAATGGCCTGAAAGATAGGTAATGCTTTAATACAACATAAAAAAATCTGGATCCCGGTGGACTTGAACTGGGGACCCATAATCCTAAGTTGGCAAACTCATGCTTTTAACCACTCGACTATGAGAGATTGGATTCCAATGGAGCTTTTAATAAGCCATGCTCGCCTCCCACAGATCCGCACTGGGTTCAATCCCCAACCAGGTCACCGGATTTTCGCAAGTGGGAATCGTGCCAGACGATGCAGTTGGTTGGTGGGTTTTCTCAGGGTCTCCATTTTCCCCGCCCCTTGATTCTGGCACTGACGGTTTCGTTTGACTTGGTTCATTTGAAATGCATTTGCTATACAGTTTTACCGACCAGGACGACCTGGTCTTGTCTAGCATCTTTTAAAAAATTGTACATTATCCAACATGTGTGGTCACAATAATTGGTAAGTGTATTAAATTATTTTCCTTTACATTTGGTATTTATATCTGTTTGCAGTGTTCACCTTATTCCCACACTTAAAAATGGTATTTTCTTTTTTCATCCAAAATAACTTACCAAGCTCAATGCTTGTGCAATATATACTAAAGTTAATTGATGCATGTCTTTCAGTCCTGTATATATTTTAACAGCTCGGAAATTATTTTCTACTGTGCTTATAAGTGCACCTAGGACATACATGACCATGCAACCATTTGTTTTGTTGAGGGTTATGTCAATGTTATAAATATGACTACTATATCTTAAACCATTCGATAATTATAGCCAACATTGCATATAAGTGTGCTTAGGATATACTTGAATCCGCGACTCTTTTTGTTGTGGGGGCTGATGTCTACATCATGAATATGAAGACTATATCTTAAATGGTTGGGAAATTATAGCCAACTTTGCATATAAGTGCTCTTTGGTGATTTTTGTCTCTGCGACTCTTTTCATTGTCAGGGACGATGTCTATGTTGTGAATTGGTAACTATATTTTAACAGTTTGGAAATTATAGCCAACAATGATTATAAGTAAACATAGGGTATACTTGGTCCTGTGACTCTTCTCGTCGTTGTGGGTGATGCCTATGTTATGAATTTGGCAACTGTATCTTAAATGGTTCGGAAATTACCATCAACTATGCTTATAGACATAGGGTATACTTGGCCCTGAAACCATTCTCGTTGTTGTTGGTAATGCCTATGTTATGAATGGGTGACTATACATTAAATGGTTCGGAAATTACCACCAACTATGCTTGTAAGTAGATTGGGGATACTTGAACCAGCGAATCTTCTCGTCGTCCTAGATTATGCTTATGTGTTGAATTTGGCAACTATATCTTAAACAATTCGGTAATTACAGTCAACTATGCTTATAAGTAGACATAGAATATAGTTGACCCTGTGACACTTCTCGAAATAGTGGGTGGTACCTATGTTATGAATTTTGTGACTGTATCTCAAATGGTTCGGAAATTACCATCATCTAAGCTTATAAGTATACATAGGGTATACTTGGCCATGTGACACTAATCGCCATCATAGGTGATGTCTATGTTAAGATTTGGTAACTGTACTTTAAACAGTTCTGAAATTACAGCCAACTATGCTTATAAGTATGCATACGGTATAATTGGCCCTGTGACCCTTGTCGTTGTCGGGGGCGATGGCCTTGTTATGAATTTGATGACTGTATATTAAATGGTTCGTTAATTACCATCATCTATGATTATCTTTAGACATAAGTATACTCGTCATCGTAGATGATTTCTATGTTATTAATTTGTCAACTATGTCGTAAACAGTTCGGATATTACAGCCAACTATGTTTGTAAGTATACAAAACGTATACCTGGTCCTACCACCATGACTGTCGTTGTGTTCGATGCCTATGATATGAATTTGATGGCCATATTTTCAATGGTCTGGAAATAATAATATACTATGATTATTAGTTCGTGCATGTCAGATATATACATATTGCACTTAAAACATGACCTGTGGTATGGTTACCACTTTGTTGTACTTTTGATGCTTTGCTGGTATCATAATTAATTTAAAAATATAAAATCGCTCCTATGTCTACTAAATTCAATGTGGCGACGAAAAAAAGAGCGAATAATCAATGTTCATATTGTTAGTTTAGCATTCGATTTGAAAACTCAAGTCCGAAAATATATAACACTTGGCATATTTACTAATACATTTATGTACTTAATCCAGTATGGTGCTGGTCATAGTCACTTAATCATATATTCTGACGACATGTTTTTATGTGTCTATAAAATATGAGTTCATAGACATGTTTCATGATACACATGTTTGAAAAATTAAAATAAAATTTATAAAATTAAATACGTAATTTTTAAAACAAAATTATGATTTTCCAAATCGAAAGACAGGACGTCATAATTTAATTATTCTTGAAAATACGAGTTCGTAGACACGTCGCATGAATCACTTGTTTATAAAAGTTAAATAAATATATATAAACTGAAATACATAGCTTTTATTTTTATAAAATTACGATTTGCCAAATCGATGACCTTGACGTAATAATAAATTCTACTTTAAAATACGAGTTTGTAGACATGTCGCACATTATAAATTAAATATAGAAATATTTTTAAAAATTTTTTTTGTAATTTTTCATCCATAAAAACATATTTACTTATATCTCATTTAAACCCCTTGCTCTGACATGTGTGCTGGTATCCGAGTGGTCTTAGAGATTGTTATGACGACCACCAGGTCCAGTGGTTCGATCTCACCCCCTTCCAAAGAAATTTTTTGAGCTCCGAAAAAAACTACCATTTACAAGATGGCGGGCGCACACCAGCGCCTCCTACCAGGCGATGACGGAAAGAACAACATGGCGGTGGACACACCAGCACTGCCTGGCATGTGATGAACGAACGAACTACTGCAAACAATATGGCGGACACATCAGCACTCCTGGCAGGCAACGAAGGAACCAAAGATGGCGGAGGACACACATCAGCACCCCATGGCGTGCGATGGAGTAGCCAAATATGTCGGCGGACACACCAGAGTTCCCTGGCGGGTGGCCACCGAACTACGTAGATGGCGGGAGCGAAGAAGGAAACAAGAGAGAAAGGAAAGAAAGAGAGCGAATGAGGGAAAGGAAAGAAATAATGCAAAAGAGAAAGAAAATGGGAGCACTCGAAGAAAATCCATGGAATTATAGAACATGAAAAAACAAAATGGAATGTTAGAGCATGAAAAATCAAGGTGGAATGATAGAGCAGGAAAAATCTGAGTGGAATGACAGATCATTAAAACGGAATACTGCTGCCAATATGGCGGGTATGGCATACTAGCTGCCAATATGAAGGAAACAAGATGACGGCGCCGGCCGCCGTTTTTGCACCTCGCGCCTTATGCACCTACCCCTAGTCACAGGTCCCCCATTATCCATATACTGACACAGATAATTGGTTTACTTTCAGAAAGTGGTTGTTTCTTGTGCATTGTTGTGATATCTTAAAACATTAGTAAACTAAAGGAACTGACCTACTTCGAATGATACGATGAACTGATTTCATCTGAGAATGTAATTACAAATTTATAATAAAATATAAAATAATTGTTTCAAATTATTTTTGTGTCGTGTTCTTCTATCCCTCTTTATAAAAATATAATAAAGACCTTAGTTTAAAAAAATAACATACGTGGATAGTTGACTGCATACAAAACATTAATTCTATCGACATGTAGAAATTCGCAGACAGTTGTCGAACGAATGTAATTTCTATGCAGATCTGAATAATTGGTCGTACTAAAGAGTTGCGGTGACGGGTAAGGGAATATATACTCAATATTAATGGTAATTTAATTAGCATTAAAACGAAAAAAAATCGATTTCTGTAATCCATTACAAAGTTTTTAGTACAAAAAATATAGGTTTAATAAATTATGCATATACACAAAGTAACGCATGATGCTTGTAAGTATACTGTTAATTGAAAAAATAGTTTTTAAATGGGAACAAAAAGTACAGGTTTTCTAATATCTATAAATATGAGTGCTAACAGCTTGACTGGCGGCGAAATCGAGAATGTAATGCTTGCCACCTCTGAGTTGAAAATAGAACCCAACATGGAGGGTGTCGACAGCACAACCTATACTTTAAAAACATATGTAAACCAATTACTGACTACTAAACCAAGATGGCGTAATGATTATAGGTAAAGGGTGAAGGGGACCTGCGGAAATTAAATTTTTAAAATAGATTTAAAAATATATTTCTGTAAATATTTAGGAACTTTTGGATTTTTAAAAGAGTTTTGCTTTTTTTGGGGGGGGGGGGGATTTATTGGATTCATGATCATTCAAGGTCACGGACATGGAATCAAGGTCTAGGTAAAACTCACATGAATCCAAAATTGCTGATGGTTAGGTCTGACTCTGACTCTGGACCCCTAGTATAGATTTAGCAATACCCTCTTCCTATAAATCCAATGTGACCGCCACTGCTGTGCCGATTCTCAACGAGCCCCTCAAAATATGTGAACTGGCTTAAAATAGCCTTTCAGAGGCTCGCTTTTGCAGCTCGGTACTTTTTTTGAAAGGGAAAAAACAGGACTTTTTAGAGATAAAAAAGAAATTTGAGAGTAAAAGGAAAATTTTAAGGGAAAAAGAAATTTTTCACGTCAATTTAGTGTATTTTGAGGAAATAAGGGAAGTTTTGAAGAAAAAAGGGAAATTCAATATGTCGGCCCGCCGGCACCTGTCTCCTATCCCCTGCTTCCTTGTGAACGACTTCTCCAATTTATACTACTCCCCCACCCCTTCTATCTTTAAATCACTGTTGTTTTAGAGACGTTTTTTGACTGAGAGAAGTCTTGATAATTTGAGTTATTTTGGTTTGATTGGAGCCAGCCACCGGCTCGTGAAAAACTGGCAGATTTCGCCGGGTATTCTGCCAGGTTGGCGGAATTTCCTGCCTATATTAATTTAATTCTTTATTTTTAATTTAGCGGTTTGCGACAATATATACAAACAGTTCGGATCAGGTGTCAGTTATTTCGATATCGGTGTGAAAAATGTAATAATTGAATGGTACAGGGCATGAGAACAAAAATGTGTTAATAAGACGTAAACACACGCTTTATTTACAAATACAACACATGTTGGTGGCAGTGGCTGGATCTCTACATGCTGGATGTTTTCTGGAATGTGGATAGCACTCCGTGCAGACTAGCTGAGTGTGCCAGCAACATGTAGGACTGACAACTTGATTGTTACCTCGCTCATACTGCCTGTCTCAATCCACAGTCCACGAGTCTGCAAGGTTCTGACCTCGGCAGGGCACAGTTGCCGGCCTCTGGAAACTTGCGTCTTCGATCTAATTCTGAATCAGTGGAACATTTTTACTGAATTTTCAGTTAACGAGCTATTATCAGCTGGAGTATCAGTGGAATGCAGAGGTTTTGCTTCCAAGCCAATGCAATTCACTACGAAAAAGTAAAAATCACTATTCAATCGGTGAATACCAATAACTAAATTGATTAATATAATTTCACTGATTGAACTGAAGCAGTTTTGACAGAATTGCTGTCGAATTATGTGATATGGAGAAATTTTAACTGCTTCGGTTTTAGAGTGTTCGACAGACGTTAACATGTATTGCCATCTCCATGACTGAGATACAGCCCGTCGTGTGTCTATGTCGTTATAATAATCTTTTCTCAACTTGATTTGTCTTAGATATAATTTTAGGACGCATTCTTTCTGCCAAGTTCGTTTTGTACTGGAAAATCTGATATTTTCAGGCATAATGGAAGGAAGGAGTTTGGGGGCTTAATGTTTTTGCAGGCTGGTTGAGTCGTGTAAAGTGTGACCCACTGAATCGCGGAACGAGTTAGCCCTCACACCCACACATGCTTTCTATCTCTGTCTCTCTCTCTCCCTCACACACACACCCACGTACATACACACGTGTGCCATCATTCGTAACTGTCGTTTCAGTCGGAAACATCTCATAGCCTGTGAGACCTGCCCCAAATGTTTCGCCGCTGACGTTTTGTATAAATATAGAAACATCGCTGTTTGCATTTCTCTTGTAGGCCAGACAAACATTTAACTACCCTGAGAAAAGTTTATGCTTTAAATTGATCCTTCACTGAATTTTTTGGCAAGTTAGGACGTCGTACCATCTCATCCGCTCTACTTTTCGGTCCAGCGTTTCACTCGCGAGTTCTTGAAGCTGATAATACACTAGTGTGTTTTACGTAGAGTTGCAGTGAAATACCAGTTTTGTGGTGACAAAATCATTTTGTTCGAGGTTACATAATTCTTATGTCAATATAGATGTCAGAAAATATTTTTTTGCCACAAACAATTATTTTTCCATTGCAATATTTAGCAGCAACCACAAAATTATTATTGTATTCTCCTATGAATTATTTATGCTGTATGGAAATAACGAGTTCGTTATCGCAGCAAACACTTTATAACGCTAGCAGCAACACATGTAGGTGCGGTTCACAGAAGTGTTTTGAATGTTGCGGGTATTACTAGGTAAGTATGGTTACACCCACGCAAAGAAATAACATGGCAAATATACAAATATAGCGCCGTTGTCAACCTTAAGAAATTTCATCCAACTCGAGTGTACACAAGCAAATGTCCGTTTCTACTCATAGTTGTTTAGCCACCACGGAATATTTGATCGTTGATGACGTAAGTGCTATTGCCATCAAGTAAATATTTACTTGTTAAAGAAAAATATTTTTATTAGTGCAAAGTATCCATAAACACCCTCTTAACAAATAAATATGTTAATGAGCACTGAATTGCTTAAATATTTGTCAGTCTATGTGTTAATGTGCCCACACAATGCGTTTTTATCAGCAACAAAATATTACCTTGGGCAGCACCGACAAACAATTTTTGTGTTAACACTAACAGTGTGTTTCAGTGCATGCAGTGTGTTTCAGTGTATGCAAAGACAGCCACGACCTCGTCAAGACGTGCACTCCGAACACACTCATGTTCACACTGATCCATGTCGAGATCGGAAAATTAATGAAGTGTTAACGCGCCGATTGATCGTTACTCCCTCTGGATAATCTGTGGTCATCTTCACGCGTCGTCGACGGTGCTGCTTGTATTTATGTTGTGCTGTGGCAGATTATTTTATGCTATGGTGGACTATGTTGTGCTGTGGTGGACTATGTTGTGCTGTGGCGGACTATGTTGTGCTGTGGCGGACTAAGTTGTACAACAGGTTGGCGCATCATCTTTATATTTGTTTCTCTCGATTGACTCTTCTGTGACTGAGACTATAGTCTGTTTCGTTGTGGCGCTAGCGTCGCTCTACTCTATATAATTGTGAATGGGATGAATATTTTGCCCTGGTTTTTTGGTGAAGGAATGAAGGGTCTTGTCATTTTCATCCTTCGGCTGGTTCACTTGATAGTGGAGCTCTGCTGAGCAGCTAACTTTCAGGGACAAAGATATGCACCATGTTGGTATTTTTTAAATGTTAAAATACTTTGGGCAATTAGCGTTTGTTGAGTCATATTAGTATGGGCAGTTAACTTTTGCCAGCCCAGTGTATGCGTGGCCTAGTGTGCATCTTTTTGCAAATAGTATTTTCTAATTTTCTACGTAACGCATTTTGTTGTTCGCCTTTGATATGAATCGGCTGTATGATTGCGTCGCAACAGTTGTCAGTGTAGTTTGCAGTAGGCTTGAAGTCTCCAGTAAACTTTATTTACTCTACCTAGCGTGTGTGTAGTTGGCTAGGTAGTTAGACGTAATTCATACACCGGTGAATTCACTGGAGTTAAAGTAAAGTCTCTTAAAGTAATGCCTGTTACACATATGGCCGTCTTTGCTCCCGATCGTTGGCGTTTACATTTCATGTCATCTCATGTCGTTCATTTTAAATTGTAAGATTTCTTTTTATTTATACAATATTTTTAATTGTATTGGATTGTGAGTGTTGTAAAAAGAATAATTGTAATTTTATTGAATCTTAGACCTTCGAGCTGTTGATGTGCAGCTGCCTGAGTCATAGTCTGTGTATATACAAGCTGCAGAATGACGTGAAACTTCGAGATTTGCCTGAGATGGCAGGGATACTTTTAGTGAAGAAGCGAAATTCTTTACAGATATAATCCCAGTCAATAATTAACATAGTTTTTAGTTCATGATAGATTTGTTTCCCCTATTTTTATACGTTATGATTTTTGTAGTGTCTCAGGCCTCATGTATGGTACTCTACATTGTAATTCTATCAAAGTTTTCCCCATTTATTTACCAGTTTGATTGAAGCAGGGGTATTTCTTTATAATTGAAAAATGTTATGTGCGTTTATTCACTACGCTCTGATCATCTCTGCTCTATATTTTTTACTATACGAACTTCAAATAGCTCCCTCCCCCCCCCCTCCTTCTAACATACAGTGCACCAATCTGCTGCTTTGCAGAGTAGGGATAGCGGTGCTTTTAACGTACTTTTCTTCATTCCCCATGGCCGTTTTATATAACATTTGCATTTTTGTAGACACTCTACAAAGATGTAACTTTCAGGCACTTCGTGGATACAGGAGCTGGCTAAGGCATCCTTACTACGGCTCTTGCATGATCTTTAGGCTCATGACGTAGACTTTAACACCACCATCATACAGCAACTCCGCCTGGAAAATGTCTGTGCCTGGTGAGTCTGCCCCATTACAGCCTCCGGCCAATGGCAGTGGTCTACCTTCAGCTCCTCTTTTCGATAAGGTTTGAATGCACTCTTACTGTCCGATGTGCCTCTTTTGCACGAGACCCGGACCGAGAATATGGTCGTGTTTTTAGTATTTGTTGCAAAATTCTTGGTACTCGCGTGTTGAATAGAGGCGGGCTGTACGCTATTTAACTGTCGCGTGTTCACGAAGATTCAGCTGAAACTTATCCAGGCGAAGTGGTGCTGCCAGAGATAAAACCTTGCTCAGGACGCCAAATAAAGAGAAGACGGGCAAGTAGTTCTCAAACGAAATAAATACTTGAGAAAATGAATAGTTGGAAACTGGAACTAAAACACTTAATAATTCTTCGTCTCTCTGGAACACAGGAGCAAATAAAATCCGGAAAATGAATTACTTGTTCCAGAGTCAGTAAAACATGGCACGTACTACCTGAGCAAGACCGATGCTGTACTCACCTATCTCGGAGAGAAGAAATGCTTACATATATAACTCCAAAAATTAACTGCTTTCCTAATTTCTACACTACAAGACGCGAATAAAAAAACACGAGAACTCTAATTCCTGCTGAAATCTGCCCACACACAGGTGCACGTCATGGTGGCTTCAAGTCAGAGCGAAAAGTCAGGTAAAAAACAATTAAGAGGGGAGTTTGTGGAAGCGTGGCAAAATCGATAGAAACTTTTTCAAGACCACAGACAGATAATTAGGTAAAGCCATTTCCTTGTCAATGGAAAACAGATATGAATATAATTAATACGACAAAAAGATGGTTATTACATAACATGACAGACAACAAAAGCAATAAAAAAGACACCGCGATGATAAAAACGACAATACCACACAACTAACAAAACACTACAAAAAACAATATCAGTGGCCACAGCTGTACAATAAAAATTAAAAACACAAAAAAAAATTAAATTAAAAACCAGCCAGGAAAAAGAATTCCTTCCTCCATTGTAAAACCAAACAATTCTACACTACGAAAAACACAGGAACAACAAAAATAACCTGAGAAAATAATAGATAGACCAACAGATAGAACACAGAACAACGAAAAATTAAAACACAAAATATAAATAAAAGTCTTCATGGCGTTTGGGCGCCTGGAAACTGTCCCCTTCTTCAAGTGAGATACTGGAAAAGCAATCATAGGAAAACAGGGAGTGTATGTGTATATATATATATATATATATATATATATATATATATATAATTCTGGGACATTTCCGAGCCCACCAATAGGAAGTAGGTAGTTTTTGATTGGTGGTGCATGTTAGCGTGCAAGCTGGTTAGGCCCCGAGAGGCAGTCTATAGAGAGTAGGTAATTTTTAGTGGAAATAAAGGTCCAATTTGAAGTCTAAATATTCATATTGTACAGCAAAACTTAATTTTATTAAAGTGATTCAAAGTGAATCTTTTGAATATTAATAATGGTATAAACATCATAATATAACAAATTCAACACGAAACTAAAACACATAGCTAAAAAACGTATAACAATTACTGGCGCATGTTGCCCAGTACTTGAAATGTATATATTTAAAAAAAATTCACATTTGACACGATGCCACTTTGTCTCAGGTGGCTATGGCGTACCGCTTGTGAGCATATGCAATCTTCTCTGAGGTGGCTATGGCATAGCACTTGTGAGCAGATGTCAGCTTGTCTGAGGTGGCTATGGCGTAGCATTCATGAGCAGATGTCATCTTGTCTGAGGTGGCTATGGTGTAGCATTCATGAGCACATGTCATCTTGTTTGAGGTGGCTATAGCATAACGCTTGTGAGCAGATGCCATCTTGTCTGAGGTGGCTATGGCGTAGCAATCGTTAGCAGATGTCATCATGTCTGACGTGACTATGGCATAGTGCTTGTGAGCGGATGTCATCTTGTCTGAGGTGGCTATGGCGTAGACCATGCGAGCAGATGCCATCTTGCCTGAGGTGGCTATGGCGTAGCGCTCGTGAGTAGATGTCATCTTGTCTGAGGTGGCTATGGCGTAGACTTTGCGAACAGATGTCATCTTGCCTGAGGTGGCTATGGCGTAGCGCTCGTGATTAGATGCCATATTGTCTGAGGTAGCTATGGCATAGCGCTCGTAAGCAGATGCCATCTTGTCTGAGGTGGTTATGGCGTAGCATTCATGAGTAGATGTCTTCTTGTCTGAGGTGGCTATGGCGTAGCATTCATGAGCAGATGTCACCTTGTCTGAGATGGCTATGGCGTAGCATTCATGAGCAGATGTCATCTTGTTTGAGGTGGCCATAGCATAACGCTTGTGAGCAGATGCCATCTTGTCTGAGGTGGCTATGGCATAGTGCTTGTGAGCGGATATCATCTTGTCTGAGGTGGCTATGGCGTAGACCATGCGAGCAGATGCCATCTTGCCTGAGGTGGCTATGGCATAGTGCTTGTGAGCGGATATCATCTTGTCTGAGGTGGCTATGGCGTAGACCATGCGAGCAGATGCCATCTTGCCTGAGGTGGCTATGGCGTAGCGCTCGTCAGTAGATGTCATCTTGTCTGAGGTGGCTATGGCGTAGACTTTGCGAGCAGATGTCATATTGCCTGAGATTGCTATGGCGTAGCGCTCGTGATCAGATGCCATCTTGTCTGAGGTAGCTATGGCATGGCGCTCGTGAGCAGATGTCATCTTGCCTGAGGTGGCTATGGCGTAACGCTGGTGATCAGATGCCATCTTGTCTGAGGTAGCTATGGCATAGCGCTCGTAAGCAGATGCCATCTTGTCTGAGGTGACTATGGCGTTGCCCTTGCGAGCAGATGTCATCTGGGTCGCTCTTCCAATTTTTGTAATATCAACCAGTACTCTTTAATGTACGTAGAGTAAAAAAAAAAATTATTTGGGGCAACAAAACAAGAACAACAAAATATTACGGTTAGAGAAGAAAAGATTTCATTTCCCCTACACAAATAATTAATTTTTTTTTAGACGAGCAAATTCTGTTTGATCAAACAAATCCTTTTTCTCAGTTTATATACGGTTGAACTTTCCTGAGGAGAGGAACCAACTGCTGTGAGACTGAGGCAAATCTCCGCATGTATCCAGCATATAGCTACTGACATGCCTCCGACTATATTGTCCGTGTTATCTGCTACTGAAATTTGTCCACTACAGTACGACATTTCACCACGTGCAGTTTTATTATTTTTTTTTAATACTCCTTAGACGTATTCTGTTTTCGTGTATCTGTGCTCCAACAATTTCGCAGACCGGCAAATTTATCGTTATTATTTAGTAGCAGGTTATAATTTAGCACGTGCGTTTTTACACTACTTTCCATTGGGCCATAATTTATTTGACACGACCTTGTACTACTGTACCACTGAATGAACTCTTCATACTGGTGTGTGTGAATTATATGGCATACTGACTTGAGGAATATTGGTTCACCTAGACAGCCGGTGAACAAATGACGCCAGCTTGAGTGTATACAGCACTTTTAAGTGGATCTGGAAGGCAAATCATACCGCAAGTTTCGAAGGTCCTTATCTATAACCGTTAGGCACTAATTATATGTGAACATCTTGTACTACACTTGAAAGCACGTGAATATATGTGAAATACTTACAAGTGACTAAATGTTTCACTTCGTCTCCGAAACTTGCGTCTAATATCTGAATTTATGATTCTTGCAAAAAATAATAGTTAAAATGGAACTTCTCAGGAAAATTTTAATGAAGCGAGCGAGTTTATAATGGATTTCTTGCAAAACAATGTAATATTCAGAGTACTTAAATGTCATAGCGCTTCGTATGAGTAATAGGCGACGTTGAAAGAAATTTTCTAAAGTATTTTTATGTATGTCTAAGCCATAAGTTTTCACTTTTTTCTGCATATACTATACGACGATGAAATATTCTTCTGTATTTTATAAATTAGATCCTGTAAAGAATTTTCAAATATTGTAAAACGTTACGACAAACCCGGAAGCTCATTTCAGTCATAGACTACAGTTGAATTAACAATGGATTTGGATCTGTGTAAGGTTTAATTAAACATCTCATAATGCTTGTCATTAAAGAATAATTATGCACAGTTGTTTATTTTCATTTCTAATTAGAAATCTTTCTCGTGACATACCGTACATAAGTTAATTAAGTATTTTCCCCAGTAAAACCAGATTTAACTATTTATCATAGAGAAAATAACCTCTCGCCACTGAAATAGAAAATAAAATTCTTCCACGGCTGAAATAACTACTGTATACGCAGCATCATCGAAGCGAATAAAACCCCACATCTGGTATAAGTTCAATTGTCTATAAAGACTATATATGAGTCACACATACTTCAGGAACATGTTATTTATCGATCAGAACTCTTTATCTAACAACGGCAATTAACGGCGTACACAATTTATTTTAAAATTGCATAACGGTGTACCGTATGACTGCAGCCCAGTGTTCGAAGATAAAACCAAAACAGCAGTTGAAGACATTACTCATGTTGCCGTGACGTCAGAGAAGTGGAAGCGTCTCAGCTCCTGGCTGGAGGCTTTGATAGATTGTGTGTCGCAGAGAGCCGGCATAAATCCCTCTCACAAAAATAACAAAATCAAGTACGTGTCTAGAAATTTGTAATTTGCGAACTGTCGTGTAGTTTACCTAGAGATAACAAACAACAGTGTTATTTGCCAATATTAGCTTTGCCAGATGATTAACGCTGAAATAATGAGCTCTTTTCAAAGTTATACAAAGAGTTTTTTTCAGCTCTTGTGCCATAAATTAGATAAGTACACAGCAAGGAAATGGCGCCGCGGTTCCTTTGATGTGGCGTACCCTTTCTCTGATTGGCTGAGCGAGGCTCTGGGCACGATCATTCTATTGGATTGGCTACTGCATTTTGTGAAGTATTCCTTATTTGCTTGGCTTCTGTGTGGCGAGTTGGTTACTAAACGCTGATAGTGCACGGCGTTCCAACATATAACTGACAAGTGATGTTATTTTGCTCGCGTCTGAAGCTGAAGTTCGCGTGAAAGGCGACAATTTCTCATCTCTATTCTTAACCACTCTGTGCCACTACGCAGCTAGGCATAAGCAGTTGAGTGCTGCCAACGTCATTTTACTTCATCGGAATATAACCCAGTTGTATGGAAACTGCCGTCACAACATTACAACATACGCGTTCTTCGAAAACACGAGCCAATCAAATAGTTGTCATAATTTTCTCTGCAACGTAATATTACGTCAGCCACACTCAAAGTGTGAACTAATCAAATAGAAAGGATGGAGTGTGTATTATTCTAAACAGAAAAAAAACCATTTGGTTGAGACAATTTCAATTCAGCGCTATACTCGCCGGCCAGTAATGCACACTGTACAGTAGAATAAGCATGTCCGGCGTTGTGTAAACTAATACGACAGTAGTAGTAGGCATATGGGGAAACGGGCGCAAGGGGGCTGCGGAGTGGATCGGTGTATCTTCCTCTACCTTGGATTCCGGACTTCCTGCTCTGTCAATTCGGTCACGCGGCCGCCACCTTGGATCCCGTCATGTTGGTAGCCAGTACGTCGCCATATTTAAAGTAAGTATTTCATCATAGTGGATCCGCCATCTTGGTAGTCAGTGTGTAATTTTTCATGCTCTATCATTCCATGTTGCGTCTCTATCATTCCGAGGGTATTATTCGAGTGCTCCTAATGTTCCTTTCTCTCACTCCATTTCTTTCTTTCTCGTTTCCTCTCTTTCTCACTTCCTTTCTTGTTTCTATCATTCTTTTGTCAATTGTTTCCTACCATCATATTTTTTACTGGAGGAGACCATCTTGGCTTTTTCGTTTGTAATTTTTTCCGACTGCCATCTTAGTTATATATTAGACTGATGGGAGTGCTGGTGTTGCTTTTGTTCGATTAGTCGAATTTGCTCTACTGTCATATTTGTTTACATCGGCTGCTGCTAAGAGAATTGGTGTCGCTCGAATAATTACTTACCTTTGTTAGACTGCCATATTGGTTCTGCAATTGGCCGCTAGGGGAGTTTTTTTTTTATAACTCAAAATACCACCTAGAAGAATGCAGGATCGAACTGCCGGATGTTGGGTCACCATACTACCGCCTTAGACAGCTCTGCTATCGTGACATGCGCTGTTACAAGGCTTTATAAAAGTCTATAACTTGTATTTATTTTGACGAATAAATTTCTTGTCTCTTATTGAGGACACTTACTTTTAAGTTTTACTACTTTAGTATATACTTTAAGTTTTACTTTTTAAGTATTTATTTTAAGTATATTTTTAAGTTTTAGATATAATTTTCAGTAATTTATTTTTAGTTTACATATAATATTTTTTTACTACTCCTGTAATAAGTTTTATATTAAATATTTTGTTTGGAAATAATAGTTTTTTTTATCATCCCAGATTTATATAGGTCAGCAATAAGATTTATTCTTAAGAATTACATTTTTAAGTATTTCATTTACACGTAGGAACATTGTTACTCACACTGAACTTAGAAAAAAAATTTCCCGCTATGTTGAAAGGAGAATATTTCCTACCCTATGTAATATAATGCTAGGACTTATACATTTTCCCCCACACAAATCATCCTTTAACATAACTTCACTTACACTAACATAAAGTATCCATCATGAAAGACTTGTATGCGTTACACATACTTGTTTAGGATTTTCAATATAATTCGCGTAGTATAAGAGTCTGAATATTTTTCATTAAAAAAAATATTAATTCTATTTTTCCTTCTTAAAAATATTATGAAAATGTTTACCTTAGATATAAGCCTACCACCGATTTCCCCCTTAATATATTATCCCGACTATGCTCTGTCAACTGCCTTAAAATGAGATTGTTAATCTTTAATGTTGGGGAACTTTTCCCTGTTCTGTATAACATAAAGAATATAACACTTTCGTATATGGTCATATAACCACTAAAAAAATCCAGGTACTTATGAAATACTGCAAATTGTCTTTAAGGGATGTCTATAAAAATGTCATAATACTAACATTAAACACAGATTTTAAAAAATCTGCGGTTTTACAACCATGCTGCATCGTGAAAACATCACTCAAAAGGCTGAATGTGGTTCATTTTCTTTTCTTTTATAGAATGATGTCATTTTGAAAATGCCTGTCTCATATAGTGGAAACAGAAAAATAATACTTTATAGGCAGGAATATTAATTTCCATCACTCTCCGCCTGACTGGTGTAAGGAATATATTATAAGAAATTTGAATGCCACATTATATACAGATGTGAGCTACAAGTAATGGATTCCATGGTAGTTGTCATCAAGCCTTAGTTAGTTTGTATGAACAGTCTTTAGCCCAAGACTTTCATGCTCAGCTATCTGAGCATATTTGTGTGTCACAGCCAGTACGTGTGGAGATGCTGCTGTTCTCACGAAAGATAACATTCATAGCATACGTGCCAAGTCCGTGAGATAACTGCGCAGAGTGCGTGGCGGCGCTGCCCGTACTAGTGTTGTGCAATGACAAGTTGTGAAGCTCCAATACCTGCTTATCAGAAGTGGTGATGAGGTGCCTAAGGTTGGCTGGGGGGGGGGGGGCAAGGGGCAGGGCCAACATTGTCAGCTTCAACGCACCCAAGTTGTGTATTGCGATACGACAATGCAAATGACGTATTAACTTGTCGAAAGTTTTCTAGTTAAACCAAATAACTGTTTTCACAAGGTGCATATTTGTAGAAATAAATTCAAATTCAATTTATCCTATGACGGAAAAGAAGTTATAATTTACATACTCGCGCATGTTTAATAAATGTTATTTGCACATAGCCCTACATATTATGCCATTCAATAGGTATATCATTGCGTGTTTGCAAATCAATCAAATATCTGTTCTACCAACCGTCATCAGACTAATAATATACTCACCACACATGCATCTTACAAGAATTCAAGCATACCTTAGCCCACACCCACTAAAATATATTTAAAAAAAAACCTTATTCAAAAATGTTTGTCATTGCATCATTGCCATCAGACATTAGCCAAATATCGTATCAGATATTAGTATAAATCACTCTATCAACATTCTGTGCCAATAAAAAATGCTGACCACCACGATTAAGACGTACAAAACCAAATATGAGTAACCCTGCTGACCAGGACAACTTGGTACTATACCAACCATAACCCAGCATATTTCAGGCATGCCACACAGATCACATTGTAGTCATACAATGCTACGCAAATAACAATAATTTACACATTTTAGATTTCAACGTTATTTATTTGAGATCAGAAAATGTTTACAGTTGAGGTGTGCTTAAATAACAATAAAAAACGCCCAGTAGAGCATCAGTGTATAAGACTGACCAATAAAGTCCACAAAGCCTTGATCATACGTAGCATAATAAGGGATAAATATGTACATATTGTTACCAACATCACAAATGTTAACATAAAATATACAAACCGCGCTCGTAAAGTCTCATAACCCGTAATCACTATGCTTGAAGTGTAGGGCGACACAATGGCCCAACAAAAGCCTACACTAAAGACAGATAAAGTAGCTAGTATAGATGTTGTGACAAATCGCATACAGCAAAACTCTAAATGCTTGAGAACCATATTCAATGTAATAATCATCCCATATTATAAGGCTCGAGAAATCTGAAAAAATTATCACCTTATAATAGCAATGAATTCTTTCAACAGGCCACCGAAATAACTGCACTAAAATTGTTGATATCAATGCCGTGGGCCGCTCCTAGAGGGATTTATTTAAAAACGTCAAAAAGACAAACACCTGAAAAGAATGTTCATAGTACCTGACAATCAAATGCCAAAACTTCTGGCCACGCTTACAGATAGCATGAACAAACAGGTTTTGAACTTTAAGACATCCTTAAATAATACTTTAATACAGTCTGGCTCAGCCATGAACAACTGTAAAAATACTTCCCCCAAAATCTCGATAAAACCACTCAACACTAATGAACATAAAGGACAACCAAGTTACACATCCACCCACAGAATGCTAAAAGAATTCACATTGCCCTGTGTACTCTTAAAATTAACACAAAACCAATTTTTTATGGGTGGCCGAACAGTTAATTTATAATAAGAAAAGCCAAATCGCAAATGTCCCAATCTATGCACTACTAAATACTAAGTAGGAGCAGTTCACTTCTCACCTGTACAAAGGCGGCACCCTAAAAAAAACTGCAACTAAAGACAGAAGAATAATCCAGGGTACTGGGTTTGAATCCAACTTCAAGTTGTCATTATACTCCGAAACATGTTCACGCTTTGCAGATGCCGCCAATTCATCATGTGTAAAAAATATGCTTAATCCATTCAGGCTCAGTTAACGTATAGGTCATATTATTGAAAACAAACAGTGTCAACTAGACAATAAAATTAAGGGTTAGGAAAACAATTAATAATTAGAAAATTTATAAGAAAAGTTTTGACGGCTCTTAACGAGGTGTTGAGAACCGATGAGTATGGAGCGATGCCGGACATGAGAGATTACCGAGAAAACCTGTCAGCTATTCAAATAAGAATTAGCAAATTTGTAAAAATTTTTACTTGGCAAAGAATTTTCTGCTTTAATTTGACCGGCGCATAAACACAGTGATCAGACCCATGACAATATAAATTTCACATTTAATGGAAGAATACACAATGTCTATACAAGTAGATCTTATGCAGGTATTTCTAAATTGCTCAGTTTAGTGCTAACAGCCTATATTAAATATAATAATCTAATACGCTGAGGGATTATAATGTCACACATCAACGTATTGCACCAGCAATCGCTCACTTAGGAGGATAATATGACTTTACCTACCCTGTTTTTTTTTCGGCTAGAGTCAGAGAAATTTGAGTACTAGACAATTTCAGTAGTTGTAACACTACAGCATAAACTTGATCAGAAGTATAATATTAGTGTACTATACGTGTCAAAGCCTCTAAAGTAATCTATTTCAATTATGCTCACAATAACACATTTTCTAAATTTTTTCATTTGCTCTTGCCGAGTAGTATTTACGAAACACAAATCATATCCTGTATTATATAGAGCGAATAATTCCAGGATTAGGGTACTTCTCGTTTTCGTAGAATATTCGTCACGTTAAAATGAGCACTTTTGAATACCCTGCATAATATCTACTTGCATGTACTCTGTGTATTCCTGCACCTTATGTAAAATTAACGTTGTCATCGGCCCCATAACTTTATTCATGCGTCGGTAAGGTGAAAATTTTGAATTATTAGAAAAAATAATATGTTAAAAATCATGTCATTTTTAAATATCGATGCATTAGAAAAAACAGAAAGCGAAATAAATAATTTAAGTTATAACAAATGGTTACCTAACAATTTTTATTCGACGCTAGGTTCTGGAACTATTTTCCAACTATCATTAACAACTTCACTGGGCGCATGACACTCATTGCGCCCGTTAAAATATATGCGGACAGGGGCAGTAACTTTTTTTAAGGTCGATTTCAAAAGTGCTCACTTTATCATGAACAGCCTATAATTTATGAGTTGTTTATTTATCACTTTCACTTAACTGTGCCAGTTCACTGTTAAGTAAGAGCTGTTTTAAATTTCGAGCTTTCACTACAGTTGCTTCAGAACTAACTTTTTAACTTACTCATGTCGAAACAAGAAAGGGTAAGAATTGAAATGAAACCCATATTTTGTATAAACAAAAAATATTGTATCAGATATGTGGTCATCAACTAAATATTTCAGCCCATCAAAACATCTTGACGATATGCCGATACATTAGAACTCTTTAGGCTTTTCCATGAACGTGGTTTTTAAGGCGTTGTGACGAATCTGCCAGATTGATGACATTATTCACGAATATATTTTCGTGCACCGATTCGCTCGCTATCATTGTGATTCCGAGGTCAGTTTCAACTGGAATAACTCGTCGTTTAGGGCCATTAAGTGCGCAACCATGCAAATAAAATCCAGTTATATGCCTTATGTTGTTCTTGCGCAGTAGCAACATACTGTACGTAGTTATCTGTGGTCCATGTACGCTAATGTTCCAGTTCATTTGCGTCTTTCAAATCGTTCCCGTTTCCTTTTTGTTCTTGTCTACTTACGATTATAGAAATTTTAGATTGCATCTCGCGATTCCCGTGCAACTGAAAAATAGTTACTGACTACTGCCTTTGTGATACGTTGTATTATTTCCGATTAAAATTTGTATTTCGCAAAACACTTTGTGAGTTTTTAAACAATGTTATCATTATATAGATTTTCAAAATCGCACTTGCTGTGAGTATGAGTTATGAATAACTGACTTTGTGTTTACAAGCTTTGGTTGGTGAAAAATTAAACAAATTACTTGTATTCAAATAGCAAGAACCATTTTTTCTTTTTTTTCTTTTTGTTAGGAAAAATATACTTTCTCTCAGAGTAATTCAGCTGTGCAAATGAAAATTCCAGGAACTCTTTTGACAAAGTGGCTGACGCTCATTTTAATTCATGAAAATATTCTTAAAAGGCGCTTACGACGAATTGCACTTAAAGAAATACTCAAATACAATAATTATTAACTGCATATATAATATTCCGGCAACACCAGCAAGGAACTTACAAAACATGATTAAAGAGAGCTCAATGGTAATGATATTTCACCGAATGTGTGGAGGCCATTGTCAAGGGAGATTGGTGGAGACCTGTAATGTTCGCATGCTTTACTGAAATACTTCTAAATGTTTTTCAAGCCCTTGCTCTATAATTCAGAAAAAATCGTAATAATTAGTCTATTAGTATAATTATAATCATAAATGTTGTAATTGTCATTTAATTTCTATTTTTTTTTTTAATGCTGAGTACTGTTTTCTTCTACAATCATCGCAAAGACAGCCAACATAACCATACGCATCCAGCAACAACCATCAGCTGACACAGTAAGCAAATTGTAATGAATAAATCTCCTTCTGTACATTTTTGATTTACAAGTTGTCCTAACTTAACAACATCGCTTCGCGTCCGCGATGGGAGAATTACAATTCTCTTTCAGTCACTGTTACTTAGTAATAAGTGCCTTTTCACATTTCTGAGTATCTGAAAACAAATAATTTAATTACATCCACAACACACTGCAAGGGTGTATTATCCCTATTATTCCCCTTAAAGGTGAATGCGTTAGCTGCCAATGGCCACAGTCAGTAAGTGAATAAGTATATTTACGTGTGTCACAGGGTCTTTGCGTTTGTTTGAGATTAATATTGAAAATTTATCTTTGTTAAGGCAAATTACCATTATATTATATATTTAGCAAGCCTTAAATATCACATCTGTAGTAGTAAGGCTCAGAACATCAATAATGAATTCCTATATATTCCATACTAAAAAAGCTCAATACTCTGAGTGATATACAAAAAAGAATAAACTTAGATAATGATTGCAAAATGCATTTTAAAAGCTAGGGTGGATCTGAACGAAGTCTGGAATGCCAGGAAATCACTGAGAAAACCCCTGCGGCATCGTCCTGCTCGTAATTCCAGGAGCTACATCAGAATATATGATTGCTTATTCATTTAGAAAAAAATTGAAGTAATTAAAATAGTTATATAATGAAGTAATTTTTACCATGAATAATTCGTTTAAGAGAAAATGAATTAATTCTATTATAAAAAAAATGACAAAAGGAATGAATAAATAAACACTCAAATACATTTTCATGCACTTTTTTTTTTAGTAAACAGTCAATATAAAACACATTTATAATTTAAAAAAAAATGAGGTCTTGTAGTTCTCAACTTTAGAAGACTGTCATATGCAAGGCTAAGCAGTTCTAGAATGATTGTAAACGTTTGCATTTGGCGAAAGGCAGCACAAGCCTCTGGATTATGACTGTCCATAGGTCTCCTGTTGACTATTCACCTCATCACAGCCACACTGCAGATCTTGCTTCTTTGGAACAGTTGGCTCCACGAATTCTGCTTCGCCAATGTTTTGGCCACTGCCAACAACAGCAGGTCCGGCATTCACAGCTCCAAGAATACACAATTCTGGGTGGTGCCTTCGGGTATGTGCAGGTTGATTTCCTGAGATGGTGGCAGAAACATCAATGGTGGGTATCGTCACGAGTGTCTGGCGCCGATGCTGTACTCGGCGACGTCTGGTCGTCTGGCTGGCAGCATTCTTCTTGGGCCCGGGATGCTGTGGAGGTTCGTGTCACGCCTGGGGCAGCTCCACGGCGCAGTCTGGTGCGTGGATGGTAGCAGGTGGCTGGGCCGAAGCGTTGGTTTGTTTGGTGGTGCAGGGCAACTGCGTCTGCAGCATCATGTGGAATACGACGCAGGCCGATCATCCCAAACAGTCCAATTGAAACTGCATTGGTTCGTAGATGACTGGATAATGTTCGAAATGCCAATACTCCATGCTGCTACCATCGCAGGTCTCGGTGTAGGTGTGCAGATATCCATCTTCTCCGATGAAACTGTATTCAATGTTGCTATAGTCAGGATTGTAATTAACACAACTGTTCGTAGGGCAGAATGGAGTAATGGTGACGATCATACCTCTAGGCGACGACTAAACCGATTGTTCCCACACACACACACACACACACACACACACACACACACACATGCACGCACACACACACACCTATATATATATATATATAACACACCTGATCATTGTCTATATATATATATATATAGACAATATATATATATATATAGACAATGATCAGGTGTGTTACAACAAACTAAAATTCTCTTACTTTTCGGGTGACTTCGTGTCTAGTGGTAACTTGCCAATTCACGGTCCAAGGACGAGGAACACCGTTTGTGCAGTAGCTGTGTGTTTCTCCATGCACATGTCCAAACAGTTTCTGACCTGTCCAGACGTGTCGGTGCTGGTCGTCGTAAAGTTTCGACAACTTGCGCAGTGAAGGATAGCCATACCCGCACTGCATATCGATTATTCCAACTTTGTTTTTTCACAAGTTCTTACAGATACTGTGTCAGCAAGTCGCGCAGCACATTTCCCCCTGACGGTATGGAATCCAAGAGTTTCCATGAATAAGGAGGGTGGAAGGAGTGCGTGCGAGTTTTGCCACTGCCGTCGTAGGTCACTGGGAGCTCCTTGAGCACGTAGCCTCTCTGGCTCTGGAAGCCTTGCAGATTACAGTACATTTTGATACAAACTGAGGTGAGAAGCAGGCAGTGATCATCTCATTTATAAATGATTAGCTGACCATGTTCACCAATCCCGAAAACAGTCGCAGCTCAGTATTATGTAGTGCAAAATCAAACAGTATGCGGCAGTGTTCGTAGGCCCATTTTCCTTGGAAATAGTTTATATACCACAATCCACCACACCACTTTGAACTCACTTGTTTTGTTTGGATGTGTCGAAGACCAGCAATGGAATCGTTTTATGGAATTGTTCTGGGAGTAGGACTCGCACCCATAGTATGAACCAGGAAACAGAGTATAGAGATAATACTGCAATGTAAATCCTTCTTGATCGAAGGAGGTGTTCAAATCCACGTACGGATAGTTTTCGCGATTCAAAACTATTATTGTTTTGAACTTTGCAGTGGTCGAAGGTCGATTTGTCTGCAGATATATTGTGTTGATTGTTCGTTTCAAATGACTGTACGATGTAATGGGGTTTTTCCATGCTTGAAGATGTCTTCACGACCCAGTGGTTACTCACGACAGATGACAGGACCGTACAAGTAACCAAACTGCAACTCCTGAAATTTATGTCGATGAATTTTCTTTCTTAGCATAGTTCAGTAGCTTCACGCATTCGCAGGTGCTCTGAATCACGTGGAGAATGAACGAATCCATGTTGTTCAGTGTTACAGTGACGTGCTGCGGGTTTTTTCCAGCTTCCAACACTGCAACGACATGTGAGGTGGCTATCATTATCACCAGTTCTTGCTTGGCTTCTATTATTATATTGTTATAATCTTCGGCGAAACCAAGAACCATCAGCTGTGACAAGCTCATCTCGAACTTGTTATTTGCGAAGATGGGAACTTTATTGCCATCTTCCATTCTCCAGTCTGCATTTTTACCATGTCGAGTTTATTACGTGTGGGAGAAGTAAATTTTATGGTAGTGGTTATGTCCACATCCTGCATTTTCGTAATAATAACACAATTCATTTCATACATTAATCCCTCTAATAGGTGGCGTCTACCACTATGAACAAACATGGTGGTGGTGGGGTAGGTCCCATCCTCTTTTGCAAGCATTCCTCGGATGCACAGGAATCATTGCGAAGGCAAGGTGTAGATAACTTGATGCTGTTTCGGGATTCGAACTTGACGCCAGAGGGCATAGGAGCCAGTAAGATATGGCTGGTAGCAATGCAGCTCATACTTGTCGATACTGTTGTCGAATTCTGCCAGCTGTTCAATATGTTGCCATCTTTCATGCCTGTTTACTTTGAACCATAGGCTACGTAGAAACTGCTCGTTGGCACATGTTATGACGTTGGTGTCTTGAGCTATACTGGTCCTGGATTTGATTCTGTGCTCCGCTTTATGAATGGCATGCCTAACCAAACACAATTCCATTGTTTCAAGTGCAAGTGCAAAGTGATTTCATAGTATCTCAAGTCTATCTGCTCATCTTCCTGATCGGCGATTGATACGACCACTTCGTGTGTGCTCTTCTCGATCATGGGAACATAAATTATGCTTTCAGGTAATTCAACCAGTTTATAATCTGGTGGAGCCATCGGTGCAAATTCGTGCAGCGTAATACTGGTTTTACCATTGACGTAGCAGCCACTCGCCAAACTACAGTTTATGTGTATCACGATCACTGGAAATATGTTCACCAATCGCGATGATTCGTGCATTTTACCAACCACGTAGATTCGGATCTCAAACCCCAGCATTGGTTCGATGGGATCGAGTTCTGTGAAATCGATATCAGCACTACAAAATATTTCTGCCTTCAGCATGTTTGGGTTTCCATGTTGTTAGAAAGTCACATCCTATAAACATGGAATTCTTGATGGAATTCGTGATGTCCTTCAGTCCATATGCGCAGGTGGGAATGCTCATTTCCTTCATGTCTCCTGCCACTACTTACCGGAATGCGAAATTCACATTTTCTTCTATGTTTGATATGGAGGTGTAAATCTGAAAATATGTAACTCCGACAACCCACTCACATTACATACAGCTTTAAGGGTGGGTAAAACGTTGCCCTCAGCTCGGATATCTTACCACTTAGAAAGGACACCGACATACTCACTGGACAATATAGATGCAAACACATTTTTATCTAAAAGGTTAACGAACAATTATTCGCCTACAATTTATTTTTATCCCAATACACCAGATAGTGAAGACACAAGTGTCCGCATTTCCACATCTGCTCCATTGCTTTTTTGTAAGTCAGTTTGGAATTTTTCAGGTATAGCAGCAGTTCTAGTGGAGGATGCAAATTCTCAAAACTGCCATAAAAGTCTGCATTTTTACCATGTTGGACATAATTACTAAGTGTGTACTAGGCCTGGCTGTCATGTTCAGATTAATTATATCACATTCGTGTCTCTTTGGTTTAGTGCGTGATGAACCCACCACAAAATTACTACACCATGAGCAAAATAGTTCGAAATCAATAACAGACTTTATCATAAAACTCTTGACAGGTAAAATGGACATTTAAAAATAATTCAGTAATAGACCATTCCCGATAAATCATTCTTTCAAGCTCTTCAAAATATTTTGTTTTTAATTGCCAAGTAAAACTCCAAGGGTAGGCTATCCAATATCCCTTATATTCCAATGAGCCGTTACTTTGAAAACCATAATCTTTCATTTACCTAAACCTTTGTTAATCTCCCATAAGATTCAACATACATGCATTAAAAAATATGGTTCTTACTTTCTTTGGTCTTCCATTTCCGAGCCGCCTTCACAAGGGCGGTATTCAAATTTGAATTAAAGCAACATTCTATCATTCTTCATAACTCACTAACAGAATAAATAGGTTTTACCATGCCAAGAGAAACACACTACTTTAAAATTTATATTTAAACAAACGACCTCTGCACGACGCTCACCATGGAGCCGTCAAATTCGGTGAAGCGGCGGAACACCCTAAAATGATCGCAATAAGTCTTGCACCAAATTTTGCCGAACAAAGACAACCACCACAATCGACTAAAATTTTTCTTTTCTACAAAACAAGAACACTTATTCCACCATTGGCAAATAAATCAAACAGTGACTTCCATACTTGCTAATATTTTCAAAGATTAACTATTCACTAAATAATGACCATTTAAATTCTCACCCAAATATTACATGAATTTGTAGACGATTGCCGATGGACCAAACATTTTTAAATCATTTAGGTTGATAACACATATGTTATTTTCCTAAGAATGGGCTGGGCCCCTGGCAACTGAGGAAACACTACTAGCAGCGCAAGGTTGAATGCGCCCACGCCTATTCATACATCACTCGTCGTCTCACACCGACAATGCTAAACCAGGAGGAGTAATTAGATACTTTTTTTTAATTCCTCAAACCAGCAATGCTGATGCGCGAGATAATTTGCTTATCCGTATATCAATGGGAAATAACCCGAAATTATGACCAATCCAACTTCTATAAGCAAGTCTAAACATAAATATTTTAAAAATATCCCTGCAGACAAAGTTAATCTATACTAAATTTCAAATTATTAAAAGCCAGTGAACTCACAAATTCCAAGCCCAGAATTACAGTTACTTCTTGACATTTTGCGCCATAATTAATTCAAAATTCACTGTCAGCTGCCGATACCACCTTTGAGTCTGTGAAAAATAACGACCAACAACAAAGAAGGCATTGTCAACAGCCATCGACCAGAATGAAGTTACCTTGGCTAAGGTTAGAGAGGAATAGGCCTACCAAAAATCAAATTAAATCATTAGTACCAATTAAGGTGGGGGCCTGGCCAGTGCGCACATGCATGGGAGAGGGAAGACAAGAGATGACAAGGTAGGATCGGGTAAGAGGACACCGAGATCGGACCTACGGAGCGATAGTTCTACAACGAAATAC
This sequence comes from Dryococelus australis, assembly GCA_029891345.1. NCBI lineage: Eukaryota > Metazoa > Arthropoda > Insecta > Phasmatodea > Phasmatidae > Dryococelus > Dryococelus australis. The sequence continues at coordinate 166,296,538 of CM057009.1, read as the reverse complement.
AAGCACTGCCGACAGCACTCTTTGTGCGCAAGTGGGAAAATCATCTCTCATAAACACTCCTCTAAAATTGGGTATTTTCAATTTGCATGCAACCAGTTTCAAATATACGTTCGTTAGTGGTCGTTTTGGTAGAGATATTATCGCCTCCTCCTGCTGAGACTTTTTTTTCTTTCTCGCAACTCTTCCTCCTCCTCCTTCTTGGTATGGTCAGTGTATATAAAGTCCTTGGCCATTTTTTTACCCATGGTGGTATCTTCCAGTTTACGGTTGTGGAGGCAGTTTTTCTCTAATCGCTTACATTCATTCGTGGCTTGTTTCACCGCGCTAAATATATTTGTCACGGCCCTAGCGATACCGCTTAGGAAACAAATTGTAGGTATCAAGGCAGGAAGTAATCTTCTCATCTTTTTCTTCTTTTATTTGCATGTATCTTGTCTGCCTGGTGTTGGGTTTCCAGACCCTTGTGCTGGGAATAGCGATATCGTGCCACTTGCATGCCTCATCCAGACTGTTGATGCCCGTATCGCCGTGTGCCAACCTTTTAGCTATCTTGGCTTCTGGCCTGCGGAACCTGTATCCGGGAATGTGCAGCTCAAAAGGAAGACTGTTGATCAATGTATGGGTGATACAATAACCGAATTTCGCTATCTTTACCTTATGATGCTTTGAGTTAACTGAGCAAGCAAACAATATGTACCCGACCTTTATATTTTTTCGTGTCAGTATCTTTATAGTCTTGGAACAGTACAGACATAAAGTGGTAATAATGCATCTGCTTTGCCGCTTCTGTGGCAAAGCATTCACATCTCTGCACAGTATGCTCGACATGAAATAACGGCCGGCAAAATGAAAACTTAAAGAATGCCAATTCATTCCAAAATCTGCAAGAGGCAGTTAAATAGGAGAAATGCTTTCAAGAGACATTCTAAAACTTGCATCACTGATTCTATTAAACCACAATTAACACCATATGCACTGTAGTTAGCACCACAGGCACCGCAGTTAGCACCACAGTTAGCAGCACCACCTCCTATACAATATTGTACCAGTAACATACGAATTATCAAGCAAGATATTACTCTACCTATATACATTAGTACTGAATATGAAGCTATCTCCCAAGAATCGCGACATGGCAGACTATTTCTGAATACAGTGCGCTGCATCATCACAGAACCATCAAATTGTGGGAAAACATGTATCCTACTGAGCCCACTGGAAGAAGAGAATGGCCTTCAGTTCGAGAATATGAACCTGTAATCCAAATTGCTCCAGCAACCGAAATACTAACGACTGGCATGAATACTTCAGGCCGTAGAAGGTATGGGTTATTTCCCCTGCGGCGATAACAAGGCCGTTGTGCCACCAAGTGAAGCACTGCCAAACTCTATATTTTTCTTTGATGTATTGCCGGTGAAAAACCAACTTACGTACAGGAGTACATTAGCTTGAGATGGCACACGAACTTTGACTGTGTGTACATCGGCCAGACTTATTAATGCATACCCAAACCACTGCTTCGCGACAATGCTAATGTTTTAGTGCTGTTTCGCACGGACGATATGAATTTGCTAAATGTGTATGACAACCATATATACGAACATGACGTTCGCAGAATTAAGGCTATGTGTGTCTTATGCTGGAATGAGGAGTACGGATTGTTGCTGATCGTAAAAGACTGGAGTCTATATAATGGCAGGTACAAGTGCGGCTTCGATCAGTTTGTGGTTAGACACTGACCATGAGTCACAATACAATTTCTAAGTTCCGACAGTATCTGCACTCTGATGATGATCAATGCACTAATGGAAGCTCGCCTCACCTGTGTTCGCAGGGGCCAGTTGCTTCTTGGGCAAAATATCGAGAGTGTGAAAAATAAAGTGGTGGATGATTTGGTGGCTATCAACCAACCCGTAGGGGGCGTGGAGGCAAGGATAATAGACCTGATCAATGTAACATATGTGCAGAGTCGGTAAAATTTAAGACTCTTTAAACTACATTAACATCCAAACTGGCTGCCAAAACCGCTGTTACGAGGCTTAGCAAGAAGGTGCTGGATGCATGAATAGACCGACTGGAATGGATCGAAAATTCACTTTTCTCAACTCGAGAGTGAATATGTGTATATGTGTGTGAAGCTGTTCGCGCTAAATATCTACTCGCGAAAAGTTACAAACTGGCTATGGAGAATGGAAGGGAAGAGGCTTGCAAGCCGATAACCAGCCGATTCGACGAATTTGGTAGACAGCACCAGGTGGAAGCTTTGCCTCGGCCTAATATCAAACATGAAATCAAGGTGGAAGGATTGACTCCGACGCGTAAAAGGAAAAGAAGGCCGGAATTGCCCTAATCGGAAGGTGTCGTCACTAGCGACGAAGATGATCTCCTCCTGATCGATTTGCTGCATGCACGGGAACGGAAACGAGCACGAGAGCGCGGACCCGAGGTGGGCACGCAGGTCGGACACTATATCACTTCCTACTCCATTCGGAACAGCGACAAGATGTACGGCCTGCGACACCGCGACGAAAAATGGTTTCTCAGAAACAACGAAGTGACGTTTTTCCCATGAGATGAGATCCGCAATGGCTAATGCAATATTGAAAATTTATATTATAATAAAATTGCCGGAAAACCCACAAAAATGATTTTCGCAAAACACATATTAAACGGAAATGATGTAAGTTATTACAAAGGCGATAGTCAATAACTATTTTCCCGCTACACAGGTATCGCAAGGTGCAATCTAAAATGTCTATAATTGTATGTTGACAAGGAACAGGAAGGAAACAGGTACGTTTTTGAAAGAAACACTTCAACTGGAAAATTTCCATACTTGGGTCCAGGTAACTAGATACATTATGTTGCTACTGCGCAAGAACAACATAAAGCTGTTATCTGGCATTTAGTCGCATGGTTACGAACTTAAGGCCCTAAACGACGAGTTCTTCCAGTTGACAGTGACCTTGGAATCACTATGATAGCGAGCGAATCGGTGCACGAAAATTTAATCGTGACTAATGCAGATCCGTCTCAACACCTAAACTACCACGGTCGGGGAAAATACTTAACAGGTCTAATGTATCGTCATATCGTCAAGATGTATTGATGGACTTGAGACACGTTTGCTAATAGTTATGCATTGTGTCTCTCCGCCTTCCCCCATTTACTCACGCAAGAACGACTTCACTCGTCCGCCATGGAAAATTATTTATCGAGCGACGTGTGGTGAAAAAAAATTACGTGAAAAATGAACTAAATATACTACAGAACTTATTTTTTATATTTAAGAACGCTTGCATTTTTTGAATAAGGATGTCCACATTGATCGAGTTTCGGCTCGTAGCTGCATAATTACCGCACAAATAAATGTTTTGTTGGAAATACTCCCGACCGTGGCAATGTCAACTTGAAAATGTCCAGGCGCTTAGTACTGGCGGGAGTTAACGCGGCACCCACCAGATGTCAGCAGTGTTCCTTGTTCACCGTGTGGCGGAAATTACGCACTTGACCCGCGCCAATTTGAATGGCTGAATTTGAATTGGCGGGCTTTACGTCATATAAAATGAACTGGACTGTGATTTACACTTAGCAAATATTGGGCACCCCACTAGGGGATAATTGCGAGGAGGTTTTCTTCGACACTGGCTTGCTATTGGTGGATGATTGTAGCTACCCCTATAGTGAGGCAATGCTCGAGATTTGTATTTAAGCATTAGCAAAATCTGGTATCGTGGTCAAGCGCATGGCTGCGAAAGAAGTCTCCCCAGATAACTGATCAGGTATTTTAGTTATCATAATAATGTAAATCTCATAATGATATTCAGGAACATCAATTTGACGCTCTTTTTTTAAATTTTCAATCAGCATCAATTTTTGATTAATATAAGCAGGATAATCCTTCCTGCACACCATAACATTTGAAATACTGAATTGTAAAAGAATTCATTCTTAGTACTACCTGTTAATAGCCATGAAAATAAGTAGGTGGCCAGGTTTTGGGTAGAGAAAATGATAGCGGTTGTTGTATTAAAACCAAAGAAAAAATTTTAAGTCATGGATGTAATTACAGTTCATATTTTACTTTTTAATAATTTTATGGGAATCTAGAGTTTGAAATACCTTGGCTCAGCACTTATATTGGGTAACTTTTGTAAATGTATTTTTAGCCGATTATTGCGAGGAAAGTTAAAACATAAAATGTATTTATTATTCCATGAAGAAATTAACCTTTTTAGTATCCATGTGGGACAAGAAATGTAATGAGAAGCAATAATTAAAGAGTCAATTTGGGACAGAATATTTTTCTATGCATATTTTAGAAATATTATTGTAAAATGCTCGTTTATTTTAAGATGGTAAAATTGACCCCTTTGATGTCTTTGTAATATTTGTGCAAAGAAAAGAGAAAAAATTATTCAGAAATATTAAAAAATACTACTGATAATTCCAATCTTTCACTTTGTATTGTAGTTTCAATCTCTTTTATATTAATGCAGTTTGGCAGGATACATTCTGCCTTAGCCGATTTACAACTCTATGCCATTTCCTTTTTTCATGATGGTGTTTTAAACATACTTGGGTTTTATGTATGGTTGAAAAATTAAATATTTGTGGTGTCCTATGATATTGGGGCCTCAGACTGAAATATTAAGTTGGTGACCACGTCTCATTTACATTAAATTTTGTTTATACAAAATATAATGTCTCATTTCAGTTCTTACACTTCCTTGTTTCTACATGAGTGAGTTACAAAGTTTGTTCGGAAGCAATTGTAGTCAATATCAGAAATTTAATAAACAGCTTTTACTTAACAGTGAAGTGGCACAGTTAAGTGTAAGTGAGAAATAAATAGATCAGAAATTAATAACGAATATTCTACCAACATGATAAATACCCTAATTCTGGAATAATACGCACTATATAATACTAGACCTGATTTCTGTTTTATAAGTACTACTCGGCAAGATCAAATAAAGAGGGTTAGGTAATGCGTTAATGTGAGCATAATTGAAATTTATTTATTTAGTGTCTTTGACACATACAGTACACTAATTGTACTTGTGATCAAGTTTTTTAAAGCTTTTGAATTTATTTAGTAATCCAATTTATCTGACTTTAGCCGGAAAACACAGGGTAGGTAAAGTGTTATCTTCCTAAGTGAGTGATTGATGTTGCAATTCGTTGATGTGTGACATTAAATCCCTTAGCCTATTAGTAAATTATATTTAATATAGGCTGTTAGGACTAAACTGAGCAATTTAGAAACACCTGCATAAGATCTACTTGCATGGGCATTGTGTATTCTTCCATTAAACATGACATTTATATTGTTATGGACCTTATCACTTTATTCATGCGCCGGTCAAATTAAAGCAGGATATTCTTAGCCAAGTAAAATTTTTTACAAATTTACTAATGGTTTTTTTGAATAGCTGGCGGGTTTTCTCGGTAATCTCCCATATCCGGCGCCTCTCCATACTCATCAGCTCTTAATAAATTTTCTAATTATTAAGGGTTTTCCTAACCCCTAATTTTATTGTTTAGTTGACACTGTTTGGCTTCAGTAATATGACCTATACGTTAACTGAGCCTGAATGGATAAGGATATTTTTTACACATGATGAATTGGTGATATCTGCAAAGTATAAACATGTTGCTGAATATAATCACAACTTGAATTTGTATTCAAACCCAGTACTCTGGCTTATTTTTCTGTCTTTAATTGTGGCTATAATGGTGCCGCCTTTGAACTGGTGAGACATGAACCTCTGCTACTTAGTGTTTATTGGCGAATGGATAGGGACCTTGCATTTGGCTTTTCTTATTATAAATTAACGTTTCGTCCAACCTTTTAAAATTTTGTTTTTTACTTATTTCAAGAGTTTCCAAAGCAATGTATATTCTTTTAGCGTTTTGCAATATTAAGCGTAAATTGGTTGCCCTTTAAGTTCATTAGTGTTGAGTAGTTTTTTCGAGATTCTGGGTGCAGTATTTTGGCTGTTTTTCAGGGCTGAGCCTGATGCCGTTTATTGAGGGGGCCGTACTTAAGTTGAAAACCCATTTGTTCACAATACCTACAAGCATAGCCAATAGTGTTGGCATTTCATTACAATTACTATGAACATTCTTTTCAGGTGTTTGTCTTTCTGGTGTTTTAATGATACACTCTAAGAGTGGCTAACGGCCTTGACATCAGCAATTGTAGTATATTTTGGTAGAATGTTCAAAGCATTCGTTTATATTATAAAGTAATATTTTAATATTGTTCGAGTGTTATAATATGGTATGCATATTACATTGAATATTGTTTTCAAGCATTTAGAATTTTTCTGTGCGTTATTTCTCACGACATCTATACTGTCTTTGGTGTACGCTTTGATCGGCCATTGTGTCGCTCTACTCTTTAAGCATAGTTATTCCGGGTTATGAGGCTTTTCGAGTCATTTGGCTATTTTATGTTATCATTTGTGAAGGTGTAATAATATGTGCATTTTTATCCTTTACTATGTTAAGTATGATCAAGGCTATGTGGGCTTTACGGGTCAGCCTATGCACTGATACCCCACTGGGAATTCTTATTGTTATTTACACACTTTTTAGTTGTAAATATTTTTTTCTCAAATATTTAATTTAGAAGTCAAAAATGTGTAAAATATTGTTATTTTTGTAGCATTGTATAACTACAATGTGACCTGTGTGGCATGACGGAATTAAGGTTTTTATAGTCGGAGAATTTAGTGCATAAAAATAACTTGAATTATAGAAAAAATCAATATTATAAATAGTGATATGTCCAACTTAACAGCAAATACATTGTTAAGATCTGTTTGTTTCAGATAAAAAACGCTTAATATCAACTTTAACAAAATAGTCATTCCAATTCTTCCATTCCGAAATATTTAGTTCACGAGAAATACTTTGTTTTTTGCCAGAAGCTAGCTCGTGTGCTCCAATGGTTGCAGCTGAGTTTACTGCTGATAAGCGCAGCATCCCCACGCACGCTGTGTAACTGATTAAAAACTTTATGCTTGTCCTACGGACTACCGGAGTGCTGCATGGGCAGTACAACTATGGGCAGTGTGGCAACGCACGCTATGCAGTTATCTCACGGACTAGGCACGTATGCTAGGTTATCTTTCGTGATCACAGCAGCGTCTCTACGGGTACCTTCTGTGACATGCTAGTATGCTCAGATATCTGTGTGCGAATGTCTTGCGCCAAGGACTGTTCATACAAAGTAACCAAGGCTTGTATACAACCACCAAGGAATTTTTAATACCGGTATCTCGCATCTGTACGTAATGTGGCATTACATTTTCTTATAATATATTTTTACACCAGTCAGTCGGGTAGCCATGAAAATTAATGTTCCCTGCCTATGAAATATATTTTTCTTTTTCGTGTATATCAGATAGACATTTTCAAAATGACAGCATTACTATATAAAATCAAATACAAATTAACCACGTTCATCATGTTGAGCGATGTTTGCACAATGCAGCTTGGTTGTAAAAGCAGATTTTTTCCCCTTCGTCTGTGTTTAATGTTAGTATTATGGCATTTTTGATAGTATACGACTCTTTATAAAGAAAATTGTTAGTATTTCATACATACCTATAATTTTTTGGGGTTACATGACCACATAAGTAATTATTATATTCTTTATGTTGTACAGAAAAAACAAAAGTTTCCCCTTACATGTAACCATAAACCAAAACTGAAAACATATATATATTATTGTATAAATAAATAAGTGTTTTATAAAGAATGTTTTATTTCATAAAAATCTGTCATAAAGTTTTCTTAGAATGGCATCAGATGCAAAAGTCCTTGACGTGATATACACACAAAAAGAGAAGCACTAAGAGTAAAAAAATATTCAAAGTTCTTACTTGGTCTAGCGATGAATACAGTGTGGTGGTTAGGTTAAGTGAATGTCGAGTAAAGATAATAAATTAATAAGTTAATGAAAAAAAAATTCGAAGTCCTAATCAAGTGTATATAGGGAGACTACAGGTCTTGCATTATGGATAAGTAATGTAAGGTTAAGTGAAGTTAGATTAAGGGATGGTGGTTGAGAAATATTCTACATTCAATTTAGCGGTTATAAAATTTTTCCTAAGTTCAGTGTGAATAACAGTCAAGTATGGGATATAAAAAAATTTACTGAAAATAAATACTTAAAATGGAGAAATTTAAATAAAATCTTAAATAGTAAAAATTAAAAAGTAGTAATCTTTAATAAGAGACATATGTATTCGTCCACATACACACAAGCTGTATACTTCTTATTAACCCTTGTCCCAGAGCATGTCATGGTAGCCGAATGGTCTAAGTAGTTAGTCTGGCGACCCTGGGTCCGGCAATTCGATCCAGCACTCTTCCAGATAGTATTTTGAGTTGTAGAAAATCCGCACCCCCAACGGCCAACTCCAGAACCAATATGGCAGTCGAGCAAAATGAGTCATCTGTTGAGCGACACCAGTGCCCCTAGCTGCAGGCAATGTAAACAAATATGGTAGTGTACCGAATGCGACTAATCCAACATAAGCAACACCAATTATCCTAGCAGACAACTCTAGAACCAAGATGGCAGTCGGAAACATATGAGAAACAAAAAGCCAAGATGGTGTCCTCCAGCAACAGCCGATGGAAACATATAGAGAGGTCAGAAACCAATGACAAATGAATGAGGAAGAGAGAAAGAGAAATAAAGAAAGCAGGATATAGAGAGAGAGAAAAGAAAGAAAGAGAGAAAATTCAGAAAGAAAAAGAGGAAGGGAAGAGAGAAAGACATAAAGAATTGGAATGAGAGAAAGAAAAATGGAGCACTCGGAGAAACCCCTAGGATGATAGAGAGGCACCATGGAATTATAGAGCATGAAAAGACAGCATGGAATGATACATAATTAAATTACATACTGGCTGCCAAGATAGCGGGTCCAAGATGTCGCTCTACTGGCTACAAATATGACGGCGTACGGGTTACCCACATGGCTGAATTCTAGATGGCGGGCGTGTGACCGGATTGACATGGCAGGAAGTCCGGAATCCAAAATGGCGTCAGATCTACTGAACCACTTATCGATCCCCTTGCACCTGTTCCCCCACATGCCTACTACAGGCAGTTTAAATGGAAAAACTTATGTCCATGCAGTCGTGAATATAGGCGACTTTTTTCTTGCATGATTTCACTACCAGTAAACGTGTACCACACTCAAAGTAATCACACCAATATTAATATAACGCTTGCCAGCATAAATGAGTCGAACAACTGACAAACTGAAATTTTTTAAAGGACACATTTTTAATGATTACGCTAGTTATTCACTAATGTTTGTAAAAATATAAAATCAAGTTAATACAATAGACATGTGATAACTTTCATAATTATTTGTCTACATTACTGTAGCTAACTATATAGATTGTGCGCGCGATTATGGTAGGGAATTTTAAATATGTATTTTGGAAATTCTATATCAAATGCAAACCGACTATAAATAAAAAAATTATTAGCTTTGGCGGATTAATGCTGATAACATCTGCCACCATTTATTCAGTTAAACTGAGCCATTTTGTCGGCTCAGCCTGCGAGCTGTATTTTGTGATTTTCGTATTGTATAAGCTTCGTAGGTACGCTTGCAGTCCTACTGTAATCGGAATTTATAAACACAATTTTTTCATACTGAGAACATTTTCATAAGTTTATTTTTACAATTTTACAACTAAACACAGTCTTCAATATTTTCCAAATAACGTTAAACTGAGACGCTCTAATTACATTATCTTGACTCTGTTTCGCGAAATCAGATATTCTAAACTTATATGTGAGATAAAGCTCTGTATTAATTTACGTGGTGGAACGAATCAGTTGCTACAGTGCATTAAAAAAGGACGCAAATATTCTATACAAATCTCATCTATTTAATCTGGCAAACCATATATGCCCATTTTGAATTCAGTGAAGTATTAGGATGGATTAGCTGTTAATATTGGTGAGGCCAATTCAATCGTTGTTTTCAGCACAAACCATCAAGCAGACTGAAAGCGACTAATAATGTCACTGTAATTAAAAAGTATAAAAACATTACTAAATCTGTTTTTGAACAGTTATACTCGAGATTTGTTTGTACAATAATATTTGCAGTAGCTCTACAGGTGCTGGAACATAATAATTGAAAGAACGCAGTTATATTCTATAAGATGATTATGATTTTTTTTTCACTTTATAAAAAGTTTTACACCACAGCCGACTTTTTTCGAGCTACAAGTAAAAATTTCGGATTCGTAATTTTTATAATACCAATATTTTATTATAAATACAATAGACAACATTTTTCTGATATTTGTAACTGGAACATCGTAACAAACATGATAATTTTTTTAACAGAAATAATCCATCCTATAACCTTGTACAAATTCACCTGTGTTAAGATTTTTTGTTATAATATCTCCATACAGTTTAAAGTTTTAAAATTTATTTCGATCTGCAGCATACTCTATTAGAGTATAGCAACAAATATCCGCTAATGAAACAGACGGGAGCAATGTTTAAAAGAGAAGAATTTCATTGTCACACGAAGATGAGAAATTATTGACGAGGATTGTACTGCGTCACTTTCCAACTTTGTTTTCAGTGTGTTGCAGGTCTATTCAACCGCAATGTGGGCTGTCAATGGTCTTTTCAGGCTGATGTTTTATGGGACCGCTGACAAAGTGTTATCTGATATGTCAGAGCAGAAGACCCACCTGTTGGAAATCGATGTTACTTAATATACTCGATTTTTTGTGTCGCAATATGCCTGGACCTGTTGTTTACAGAACAAAATCTTTGCATAGAATTATGTCTCTGCCACGTTATTGGTAAAACGACATATATATATATATTCACACAAAATCGTACGTTTTAGCCAAAAGGGCCTTAAAATTTCCCTTTTCTCTCTACAAATTTCCCATTTTTCCCTTAAAATTTCCCGATTTTCCCGAAAAAAATCATCAATCCTCGATGTGGGCAATGTAAATCCTCAATGTGGGCAAGATACTCGAAACTCACCCGCATAATGAGGATTCGATAAAAATAAAATTATTTTAAAAATTATTCTTGTAAAATTTAATCTATTTTTATAATTGAAAAATTTTAAGTCCTAAGTATTAAGTGTTATATATCACCGGACTCGTATTTCAATGATGCATACGATCGCAATATCATGATAAAATTATTTTTAAAAATTTTTGTAATTTTAAAATATTTTTATAATTAAATACTTTAAAGACATAAGTATTAGGTCTTATATATCACCGAATTCATCTTTTCAAGGCGCATACGATCGTGATGTTATTCTATTTTTCCTACTCTATCATTCCACCGTGAATTCTCATTTTCTATCATTCCGACTTGTGGCAATAAGTATATTTGTTATATTCATAGCACCTCACACACTAGCACCTCAAACACTGCATACACTGCAGTTAGCACCGCACGAACCGCACACACCACACACACTAGCACCGCATGCACCACACACACTAGCACTGCACACACTGCAGTTACAAAAGACATTAAATCTATGTTTTCATTACATATATTTTATTTAACTTTTATAAATAAATTTATCATGCGACGTGTCTACGAACATGTTTTTTCAAGAATAATTATATTATGATGTTACAGTCATCGGTTTGGTAAATCATAATTTTATAAAATGAATGTTATGTATCTAATTGTTATATATTTTTATTTTACTTTTACAAACAAGTGTATCATGCGATGTGCCTACGAACTCGTATTTTTAGGCATATAAGAATATGTCGTCAGAATATATGATTATGTGACTATGACCAAGCGCCATATTGGATTTTATAAGCATATAAATGTATTAGAAAAGATGCCAAGTGTTATATATTTTCAGGCTTGGGTTTTCAAATTGAATGCTAAACTAATATTATGAACTTTGATTATTCGCACTTTTATTGATCAGTTGCATGTGCTCCACTGCCATATTGAATTTAATATGCCGAAGAGAGTTTTTTATTTTTGATTTAATTATGTTACCAGTCCGAGTGTGAAATATAACATAGTGATTACCTTAACACAGGTCATGTTTTAAGTGCAATATGTCTATATCTGACGTCCACGAACTTATAAGCATAGTTGACCATTATTTCCAAACCACTGAAGTTATAGCCATCAAATTCAAATCATAGGCATCGCCCATGACGACAATCATGGTGACAGGGCCAAGTATACCCTATGCATACTTATAAGAATAGTTGGCTGTAATATCCTAACTGTTTAAGATACAGTTGCCAAACTCATACCATAGATATCACCCACAATGATAGGAAGGGTCGTAAGGCCAAATGAACACTATTCCTACTTAAAAGCATAGTTGATGGTAATTACTGAGCCATTTAAGATATAGTCATCAAATTGATAAGCTAGACATCAACAGCGACTGCGAGAAGGGTCGTAGGGCCATGTATACCCAATGTCTAATTGTAAACATATTTGGCAGTAATTTCCTAACCATTTAGGATATAGGCTCCAAATTCATAACGAATTAAAATCTGTCTACAAACACCTTCCTGCCTATCTGCAACAGGACGAAGAGATTCTTGACTGTCTAGAATGTTGTCAAGGTAGTGCTGTCGTTAGAGGCACGACAAATCCCAGCAGCTCGTGTAAGATACACAACAGGAGCGAGCAGTGGCAAAAAAAAAAAAAAACAAGGCACCTCCGACACGGAAAGATGAACGAGTGTAAAGAAGTTGAAAGGCCTAATTGTCAACTTCGCAGGCTAGAAAACGAACGACTGGATTAGGTAACATATTTCAGTGCAGCAACCATGCAGCCAGCAGTAATCTACTGAGGCAACCCAAGACGAGCAATGCAAATAAGCATGCAATGTGAACAGTATAAAAGCGAGCGTCATGTAAAACAGATGTCAGTTCGTCGGCGATTGTGGTGGTGGTGGAAAGCAGATCGTTACGACTGCAATCATCTTATATGTTCGTGTAGTCTGCTACAATATTAATATGGAATCAGTGGTTGAAGACTTACCATCTGTAACACCGTCAGAATCGCCAATAGCAAGAGATCCTGAAGAGTCGCTACAAGTATTAAAGAATCAATGTTACTACTATGAAAATAACTTTAGTAAAAGCTGTAGTGCACGCCGACATGAAAGAAGTCATTGCATGTTCAACCCAGCATACGTAGCATTTCACTATGATAACTGTCATGTTGTGTTTACCCATAGTGATAGCATATATAGGCATAACAAGAAGTGCAAAGGAAGTGTTTGTCGTTCATCGGGAATCGAGTGCAAGAATTGTGGCAAGACATTCGCTAGCAGCTCCAATTACAAACTTCATGAAGATAGTAACTGTCCATTTGCCACTGTCTACAAGACTTACCCATGTGATAACTACAGTGCATTATATGCGAATAAGCGAGGCTTGAATGCTGACAGCAGGAATTGTTCTGCAAAAACAGTCGCCATAAATGTTTTTCTCGAATGACGAATAAGTTAGGAGTGTATCAAATATTATTATGTATTTTTATTATATTAAGTACATATAATAAAAGTAAAATGTCTAAATGGTTTTCTATATTTTTCATTTATCTTAACCCATGCTAATATTAGGTTAACCACTAGGGAAAAAACATTACCAGATTTTGTCTAAGTCGGAAAGGGAATTAATATTTTGTATAGTGTCAAGTCTAGAACTCAGGTCCTTACCGACAGCTGCTTAATCAATAAACACAGATGCCCTTGCCATCTTAATTTCTCTAGTCGGCCGCTTGAGTACACGACCATCGTCTGCTGGGGTCTCTGTGGTCTTCAGTCATCTTCGTTTCCCCTGTCACGTCACGTCGTTTGCGTTACCGATGGTGGCCGCTTTGTTCTACAAAAAGAGCATGTATCAAGTTGTATTATGCTAAGTTTGCAAAGTGTATAAATTACTTCTGTGCTATTCGTGTAATTTTAACGTATGCTGATATTAGTTTCACCTCCATCATACAGACCTGAAACATTTCCAATTAACTAAGGGGGAAAAATGCCATATTTTGTCTGAGTCTGAAAGAGAATTAATATTTTTGTATAGTTTCGAGTCTCTAGCTCAGGCCCCCTACGTGTTCCCCTCACCTTAGAAAAATTGTTTAATTCTATATATCGATCATATTTAAGTTCATATAAAGACAGAAAATCTCATGCAAAGCTAATCACACATATGCATGAATATTCACACGTCAATTACACACATTTCAACTCTGTATGTACTCTGCTTTAAGAAGACGCAAAACATAAAGAGAAGAGGTTTACCTGATGTAGCTGTTTCATATACAGAGAAGACGTGGAGACCGCGAACGCAGCTACCGATGCGAACTCGACGGATGCACAGACCATAATGATCATCCTACCTATTCGCACACGGTATATATTACCGACCAGTAAGCAACTCGGCACTTCCAATTACTGAATTCACACCACCCATGCCAAAAAAATGCACTTACTTTTCTACAAATGCTATTGAAAATTTTTATACGCAATAAATCATGTACCCTGGCATGTGTCCTAGAGACAGTGCGCTGTCGTCACGAATAAGCTATCACAGGTTTGCTCCCCTACAGAGTCCGATCATTTTATCGATAACAAAATTATATACACAACATTATATGTAATTTTAAAAAAATAGTGTATTTTATATCTACATATTTACGTACCGAGCACATCATGCTACAATTGTAATGAACAATCCAACAAGAAAGATTTTAGTCCTCATTGTACGTTAATCTAAAAATAGTTTAAGCTCGCCAGGCATTTATATAAGCAGGTAACAAGCAGACCGAGACGAACAGCATCGCAAACCGTCATGTAATTAAAATCGTATAATAGCACACATTGCGTAAAAAATTAGTTCCCACTTCATCGTCGACTGTATTAGAAAGCAGACTGTTATGTTTACCGCAATCGTGTGCTCTGATATAATACGAATACGGAATCGCAGGCTGAAGACTCGCCATCTGTAGAACCAGTCGCATCTACAACAGCAAGTGACGCTGGAGATTCGCTCCTTACATCAGACATTATGAAAGGAGTTGCTGCAGCAACAGTCTGAATAGAAAGAGCAAGAAGTGCAAAGGTAATGTATGTCGTCCATCGACAAATGAGTGGAAGTATTGTAGCAAGACATTTACTTGCAACCTACCAGACATTTTTACAAACGCACATAGTAGTAGGTACATTTCTTAGACGATAGGAATAAAAAACAAACTAGTTTTTTGTATTTATTTTCATTCTTAACTAAGTCACGTAGATAATATGACATTCAATAAAGCCTCCTACTCTGAGTTCATCACAAAAAGATATCTACTTTATTTGTGGGCAAGGGCTAGGGGTTGAGGCGCGAGGCGCCAACATAGCGGCAGTTTTCTGATGTTTATTTATATGAGCTGTCGGCTATTTTGTTTCCGACCGCTATCTTTGTAGCCAGTACGCCACCATCTTGGGCAACCATCTTGGTAGCCAGTATGTCATTTTTTTATGATCTGTCATTCCGTCCATATTTTACCTTTAATATCTATTGGTTTTCCCTATAATTTTTCGTTTTTTTTCATCGAAACCTCTATAATTAATTTTCTATAGTAGTAGAAGTTTCTCGTAAATTAATTTTTCGCATTCCCGCCACTATAGTTGCATGTCCACCATATTGACAGCTCCCAAAAAGCATCCCCATGATACTGACCTGTTACATGAATAGCTAAAATTAAAAGGGCTCCTGAATTTGCTTCAGTGACTCCATGTTTTGGCCGAGGAGTCAGAGGAGTCAGGAGTCTTTTCGAATTCAATGTGCTAAAAAAATTTCATTTATAAATAATATTTTTTATTTAAATTGTAAAATTTACAGATTCAAATGTATTGTGCGACGTGTCTACGATCTCGTATTTTCAAGTTGAATTAGATTACGACTTCTCTGCATTGAAACCAATAGCCGTAGTCTATCAACAAAGCCACTGGGGTCTTCAGAAAATAAGCTGCTAGACTTCACGTCGCTCTTCGCCGAAGGTTCACGATACATGTCTTTTGCATCTACGTTCTTCTTTCATGACGGGTAGGTTGCTAGATGTCTCTGGACCAGAATACTAGTTTCAACTCCATTGATGATGAGATATAAAATAGTCATAATCACCTAGCAACCAATACGCATTGCACAAGCAACGAGCAATGTACATCGCATCAGTCGTTTGCTAGACAAAACCATGCGTCTGAAAACACACAGTACAAGAATTGTAAAGGCATACATTTAAACCAGTTCCCATGCAAGAAACGACGGCACTGCTACATATTGATAATGAGATATAAGATAGTTATAGACACCTACCAACCAATGCGTATTGTACAAGTGACGAGCACTTTACATTGCATCAGTCGTTGATAGACAAGACCATGCGTCTGAAAAAAAAATTGACATGGTAGCCTTGGTTAGTACAGCAGAATAGGAAACTATTTTACCCACATACGCCCTTTGAACGAACTATGATATAGTACAGAGGCACACGAATTCCACTACCAACCATCACATAGCGTGCGAGCATCGAGCAATGTACGTCACATTAGACTGAAATAAAATTCTATGATGGAGTCGAGAAGCAGAGAGAGAGCGACAAGGTCAACACTGCTGCATACCGATAAAAACAGATATAAAATGTAAAGGAAGCTAGGTATAAGCACTTACTAACCAGCGCATATTACATATACGTCGAGCGTTGTACGTCGTGTTAGATTATGCTAATCAAGATCAGGCTGCCCTGACTAGTATGGTAGAGTAGCAAACGATTTCCTTATGAAACCGCCAAATTTAGATTACAGCCAACACTCACAACCCGCATCACTAGTAGTGGAACACACCCACCCTGTACGACATTGAACGATCAACTAACAACTGGAGAATGTGAAAGGTAGTCAGGTAGTCAACCGATGGTACAGGAACCGTGCAGGTCTCAACAAGTCGAAGGGATGGTACATGCACTAGTCGAAAGTCGAGTCAGGCTCCAGGGTGACAGACCAGCCAAGTCTCTCATGTATTTCCCTTTACGAGAGGAATTCATTTGTACAAGGCAAAGTAAAAGAGTTATTTCGTTTTAAATACCATATAAACGTATGTATTTCTAAGGCTAAAAAAAAACCATGCGAATACTCTGAGAAAACTCATTTGGCCCCAGCACGCAATGAGCGAGGAGTATCTGTGCAACAGTGGTACATGTGAGAACATTAGCAACAGCCACAGCTGCCACTGCCAGGACGACTACACGGGAGGAAATCAACAAGTGCGATAACGAAACCTGCAGGCATTTTCAGAGATTAAGGGAAACATATCTAGTTTTTGTTTATAAAACAACCATGGGAACACTCTGAGAAAATCCATTTGCCTCACTAACAACAGGAACCATGACAGCAAGAAAATATGACCTTGACCTTAAACCTATATTTTGTTTATAAAACAACCATGGGAACACTTTGAGAAAATTCATTTGCCTGACTTGCAACAGCAGGAACCATGCCAACAGGCAACCATGATCTTGACCTTGGGTGATTTCATGCGACCTTGGATGACGTCATGTGACCTTGACCTTGACATTTGACAATCATCTAGAACAAAATATACTGCTTAAAACAAAAAAGAATCGCATTTTTTTTTTTAAATTTTGAAGTCGCAGAAAAAATCACAAGCCCTTGGTTGCTGAAGACGGTGACATTCCAAGAATAAAAATAATTTTGTAAAACCTAAATGAAATTTTCTCCTATTGCTTATTTGTGCCAATTTTATTTTTGGAGCAATTTTATTAACCCTAAATAAGATTTTTCTCCTAGTATCAATTGTATTTATGTTTGTAATGGATCAATTAATTTTTCATTTGTTTATGTTTGGCCTACTTTCTTTATGTTAATAAATTTCTTTCTTTATATATAAAAATTAAAACACTGCTAAACAAGTTAAACAATTCATATCAATTAACCAAACTACAAGACCTTGAAATTAATAAAATTAACCAAATTGTACAATTTATGAATCTAAGTTTGGCAAAGAAATTAATTGTATTCTAAATGAGATGTATAAAATTACATTACCAGTTCTTATGGAAATGTATTTGATAATAAATAGTTTGAAATTAGTAAATGAGAAAACAAGTTTTTATAACATATAAAGGCTTAAAAGAAATGAAAAATGGAAAATCTATGCATGATCTAGAGTTCTCTTAAACATTCGTATGATTTTTTGCTTTGGATTTCATGATTTCTGTTGCATCAAATTACGTGACACTTTTGTGCCACATTTTTGGCAAGCTACATATTTTAAGAGGGTGGGTAAATTGCCCACCCCTATATTTCTGTATTATTGTCTATTTCTTTCTCTGGCATGCTTGTTAATTTCTTGCCCCCACTTATTTTTACCTTTCTTAAGTGTGTTTTTTCATCGAATTTCATGTTTTTTTAAATTGAATTTCACTTTTTTTCATCGTGCTACTCATGCGCCACTTTTATGGCACATTTCCAGAAGTGCATTTTTTTCTCATTGAAAAATGTGTTTTTCAATGAATTCTAAACCTTGAAATTTATTTTCAGAAGTGTGTTTTTTCTTCGAATTCCATGTTTTTTAATTTTAATTTCAAGTGTTTTTAATTGAATTTCACGTTTTTAACTGTCTGCGCTAGAATCCACAATTGTATACAGCTTACATGGGCCTTTTCACTTTGTTCATGTGCTAATCAGGAAAAAATGAATCATTTTTAGGAACCTAAATAAATTAATGATAATGCAATTCGTAATATTGTTTATAAAACAAAAAATTGGATAACACCAATTTTTTTTCATAAATTTGAACATTACATTTCCTACATAAAGTCAAGATTTGGAAATATTTTACTTGATTTGCTAAGAACTTAACTGTGTGCCTGCATGCTAATGTGTACTGTAGCCAATTTTGAGTTAACGGGCATTAATATTTTTTATGGTTGATTCCAAAGTGCTTATTTTAAAGGGAGGTACCAAATACAATTTTAATGTCTTTATATAAAAAATAAATTATCGGCAATTTTCTGTAACTTGGCCAGGCATTAAAACAATTTCATAGATAATAACTGTGTTTATAATGGCATCACGAGAATTCTGAATTCGCCCTAAATGCGCCGGGGAGTTTTAAACTTGTGCTGTCCTTGGTGCTAGTGTTGTTGGTTGTCTGACTGGATCATTATAATTTTTATCCATCTAAAAATGAGTGAAATTTTTTGTTTTGCATGAACTACCTCAATAGTTCATTTGCATAAATAACCACACATAAAGATACCATTTCATGACAACTTTATTACAATGGAAACTCTTTACATCACACCTGATATAGTTAAAATTGTTAAAATATTCCAATAGCAAAATATTTGCAACTGCTGTGCTTAAAAATTTAATAAACGTAATATTAATATCTGCTTGTAGCCATCACGTACATTCGAAATGATTTACATTTATGTTAAAACTGACTTCAGGAAGACTGAGTAGAGCCCGTGGCTTTAAAGAAGGGCAAACACAAAGCCCTAGAAAAACTATAGCACCTCATGAAAACTCCGCAATACAAGCAGATAATTACCATTGTAAGTTAAAGGGAATATTCGTATAAACATAATTGCACCAAGCAGCAAAACTTAAAGTGTAAAGGTTAATATCATTCAAGACCCAATAACATTAAATCAGGGGCCAAATATGATTACTCACAACAGCAATCCCAGCCTAAATTCCACCTAAAAACCAGTAAAATACAGAATGGGACAAGCTTAGCAATTTTCAGACTCGTGTGCACATCAATGTAGGTACATAAATCAGGGTGACAGGGTGATTAGAGTTAGACAATTTAATGTTATATCAATTACCAACATAAAATGTCGGATACAAATTCCTCACAACTGTTGCTCCTATTTTACACTCACCACTGTATCACTTTCAAATAGGTGTAGCAGAATCGTATACAAGCGCCTTAATCCGGAAAAAAATTACTCTACGTTCATTTCAATTTAATCACTATAATGTTTATGAGCACATTGACTGAAAACAACGTGACCCCAATGTATATAAAAACCCCATTTCAATAAAATAATTACTAACCAAATTAGGAACTACTTTCCAATTTCATCGCTCGCCGCAACCAGGGCGGTCCATTAAATTGCGAACGGACAAAAAGGCACCCACTAAAATTTATACATTAAAAAATTATTAATATCTCGATCGGAGGCACACCAAACAATATTTAAAAGGGGTCTTACCACAGCGCCGACCGATAAAAACAGTAGATATATAAGAGGAGTTCTGGCTCGCTCCTTATTTTCATGGAAATTTCGAGGTTTTTCCTCCAAAATCAAGGATTTTGAGGCTAAATTTAGGCTCTAAAAATTTTTAAACAGAAGCCCTCCAAAACAAACAATTTTTCTCGAAAATCGTGCCAATATGTGCCAAAAACAAGCAAAATTTTAAATTTTGCCAAAAATACCGTGTCAATTTGTGCCACTTAAAAAAAAATTCGGCCAAAAAAATGCAAATTTTCGCTTTTCAAGCAATTTTTTTCGTTTTTTTTTTTTTTTTTTTTAGAAATGTCAATTTCTCAAGCGAGCAATCTATGCAAGCTATTTAAACTAAAAATCAAATAAAAATATGCAAATTAATGGAACTCAATTTATATCATGAATACAATATCATGCATAGTTTTTCTATTTCTCACTTCTTTTAAAACTTTATATGCCACAAAAAATTGTTTCTCATTTATCAATTTTAAATCATTTTCATCAATTATCCTTGCATAGCGATCTGGTGAAGTAATTTGTACCTATCGTCTAGAATACAATTAACATTTTTACCGAATTTAGATTCATAAATTGGAAAATCCGAGGCTTCATAATATTTATCAATTTCAAGATGTTATTTTAGTGAATTCATATGAATTGTTCACCTTGTTGAGCAGAGCCTCCATTTTTGCGTTTGTTTAAAAGGAAAAAAAGTACTAAAGAAAAATATTTTTAATTCTCTTCTTAAATTAATTTTCTTAGTAAATAAAATGGCAACTTTACACAAAATGGAAAATAATACCACATTATAGCTATGTAAAAAAAGTGATGAAGTATTTAACATAGAAAGTTTTGCATCACATAAGCATACAAAAGATAAAAATATTAACACCTGTAAAAATTGCACCACCGATTATGCCGAAAATTAATATGATTTTAAAAAAAGAGAAAATACTATGCGAATGTGGAAGATATGTTTCTGAACTATATCTAAAAAAACATAAAAACAGCAAATCACACAATACCAATGAAATTAAACATGATTATTCAACTAAGACATGTGTAGCATGTAATGTAAAAAATCCATCGATTTAATGAAAAAATATTAATGTGGAAAATATGTTTGCATATTATATCTCAAAGAGCATAAAAACTAAATGACAGAATCATCAATAGCTATTCTTAATAAAATTCAAAATTATAATTATCCAACAATAACATACACAGTTTGTAATGAGAATAAATCAATAAAATTATATTTATTAATAAAAACACTAAATACAACCATTCAACAATATGCAAACAATTGTGTTGTGAGAAATATTATCACAGAATAAATTAAATACTTTAAAAAATTACGCACTTCATTCTAGTATTTTCATTATTTTTTACATTTCTTCATTTCTTGGTTTTTAAAATTATTATAAATTTTATTTTTTATAAATAAACAAGTTTGGCTACGAATTATTCAGTAGCAGATCTGAGCGAAAGGAGAGTGACCAAGTTGAGAATAATAGCTAGAGAATTAAACATTAAAAATATATCTAAATTACATAAATATAATCTTATTACAAGCATTATTATAAAAATTCGTCAAGCAGGAGAAAATTAAAATGATTTAACAGTGCGGAATTAAGATCTAAAGCTAAACGCTTCAACACAAGAAATATAAATAACTAGCGACCCGTCCCGGCTTCGCACGGGTGCAATTAAGATAAAAAAACTGCTTAACCCAGCTTTAATTAGGTTGGGTAAACTCTCGTAAAGCATTTTAAAAAAGCACATTATAATTTAATAATTTATTTAATAATTTATAATATAAAGTTTTTTTGCTATTTTAATTGGTATTTTTTTACTTTTTTATAATTTTTCATATTAATATACATTATATTACAATGCAATTTATCTGAGATAGAAGTATTTAATATGTTATTGGATAAGACATTCTC
Organism: Dryococelus australis; assembly: GCA_029891345.1. Classification (NCBI taxonomy): domain Eukaryota; kingdom Metazoa; phylum Arthropoda; class Insecta; order Phasmatodea; family Phasmatidae; genus Dryococelus; species Dryococelus australis. The sequence goes on along the minus strand of CM057009.1, from coordinate 166,274,257 downwards.
TGTAGACAATGCTTGACGTCCTGTTATTGTTTGGTAGCAAAATGTACTGTTTATCGGGACTTCCAACTCCTGATAAACCAACATATAGTTGCCCATGGGAAAAACACTCTTTTCGTAGGTCGATTCCAACCAAAAAGAAAGTTTGACCCTGGGACTTATTAATAGTAAACGTGAACGATGTTTTTGCGGGAAATTGCAACCGTTTGAAAGATATTGGCAAATCCGTGGGAATCATGGGAATCCTCTGGATGTTTGCCAGCTGGCCGGATGCTGGACCGGTGAGGATGGTAGCGACAATCAAATTTTCTTTCAAGTCTTTAATGAGCAATCTTGTGCCATATCACGTGATAGGAGGGCTTATATTCCTTAAAAGCATGATAGGAGTACCGACTTTTAATGATAGTCCGTGAGGTGGCAAGCCAGAAGTATTTAGCGAATTTAGAAAATCTTGAGGAAAGTGGACGACATCGTCAACATTGGTGACTGTGTCAATCGACTTATAGGTTTTGACTTGGCCGGGAACTCTTTGTATAATGAGATTGTTGATTTCATTGACAGTGCCGTTCCTAGGCGATACTATTGCCCTGGAACACAACCAGTAAAAGTCTCTTTCTAGTAAATTTTCGAGGCCCGGCTATACTGCTTCTATAAGATGCTGCAGACTGTGGACTATCTGACCTAATGTCTCATTTAAAATGATTTCAGCAGAATTAGTGCCCAAATTTAGAGAAGGAAAAACTCCTTCTCCAAGTCTGAGCAATTGTTGTGGGAAATCTTTATGCGTGTCTCCACCAAGATAGGCTCTCATATTGGTTCGCAAATTTAGGTGTTGAAAAGAACTCCATAAGGGAGATGATTGAAGACATGCTTTGATGATATCTGCACGCGTCCCTTTTGTAACTACAGGAAGTGTCTGCCGAAAATCCCCAGCAAACACAAAAGTAACTCCACCCATAATGGCAGTAGAGCTTCTAACGTTGGAATCGTACGCAGCACACAGCACGTTTTATTTTCCGAATCTGTCCGTCCTGCAAAGCCGTAGTACATTATTTTGTTCTATCATCAATAGTTTTTGCAGCGCACACAATGTAAGGAATTTTATAGGTCATTTATTTACACTTTGGGTTACATTATTGGAGTTTTAGTAGGGATCCCTATTGATTTTTAAAATAAAATATAGCATATGACACTCAGTGATAACGTATAATTCTACTGGTGAATGAATTTTTAAAATCGGAAGAGTAGTTTCGAAGATTACCTCCTACATCCAAACACACAAACACACAAAGTTACAAACACTACCTCTTTATAATATTAGTATAGATTGTCGCAAACAATAAATTAATCAAGAAGAATTATTCACATTTCAATCACCCAATTATACAATATTGAATGAAGGAGATATTAAAAGTATTTATAAATTCATAAATCAAGAATTACTCTCACAATTTTCTGAATTTCGTAGAAGAGGCTCAGGATGGACTTAAAGAACGATATAATCTTACTAATGAACAAAAAAAATTGATTTAAAGTTGAATGATGAATCATATACTATGAATGATCAATTACACGATGCATCTGGTTTTTGTCATTATAGTGTATCTAATGATGGTGATTATAACCCCCGAGTTATATATCGAGGTACAAATGCTCATAACATTTTTATACAATCAATTAAAAGTGAAGTAGAAGAAATTGGTGAAATATATTCACAAATCGAACCAATGCATCCACTATCAAAAGAAGAAATAGCGACATATAATATATATATATAAAATGAACTGTATATGAATGTGAATAAACAGCAAAGAATGAAAAAGTATGTCATGATGATCATGTAAGTGGGAAATCCTTTAATCCTGCATGTAATAATTGTAATCTACAATAATATTGCCCTACATTGCACCAATTTATTTCCATACATTAGCAGGATATGATGCACATTTATTAATTAAAGAGTTAGGTTATTATAAAAAAATATAGATTTTATAGCAAATAACGAAGAAAAGTTTATTGGGAAACAAATAGAAAATTTGAAGATGAAATTCATAGACACATTTTAATTTATGGCAAATAGCTTAACTAAATTATCATCGAATTTGAGTAGAGATCAACTGAAACACTATCAAAAACATTTCCCAAACGATCAAGTAGATTTAGTAACCAGGAAATGTGTTTATCCATATGATTATATGGATAGTAGGAAGAAATTGGAAGAAACAGAACTTCAAAAAAAGTGAATTTTATAACAAATTAAATGAATCTGGCATAACCGACAATGAGTATGAGGATGCAAAACTTGTATGGAATCAATTTACTATTAAGAATCTTGGTGAATACCATGGTTTATATTTAAAAAGTGATGTATTATTGTTAGCAGATATATTCGAAAATTTCAGAAAAAAAACAATTATAAATACATATGATTTAGGTCCTGCCTGGTATTTTACTGCACCAGGGTTATCGTGGGAATCAATAATGACGAAACCATCATTAGATTTATTAAAAATTATGATATGATTTTAATAGTAGAGGTATTAGAGGCATAATATCACAATTTTGAAGGCAATATGATAGAGCCAATAACAATTATTTAGACGATTTTAATCAAAATCAAGAGTCGAGCTATTTAGCATATCTCATTACTAATAATTTATATGGATGGGCGATGTCTTAATATTTACAATATGGTGGTTTAGAATCAGAGAATTATACAGCACTTCATATTTACAACGAACATATATTAATTTTGGAGGATTATTCACCACATGATTACATTTTAGAAGTTGATTTAGAATATATACAAGAACTACATAATATACATAAAGATATATCATTTGGCCCAGAAAACAAGGTAGTTCCAGGAACAAATCAGTCTAAATTGTTAATAACTTAACATAAAAAAGAAACATATGTAATACACTATTGTAAATTAAAACAGTGTCTAAAGAATGGAATAAAACTTAATAAAATTCACTGAATATTAAAGTTCAATCAGCCTCACTAGTTGAAAAAGTATATATATTTAAATACATTGATGAGAACTAATCCAAAAAATGATTAGCAAAACCAAACTTAAAAAGAAGTACTATATTTAGTGAGAATCTTGTGCCCTTACATGTGAATAAAATAAATGAAAAAAATAATAAATCTATTTATGTTGCCATGTCAATCTTAGACATACTAAAATAATTTATATGTGATTTCCATAACAAAGTTATAAAATCAAAATATGGAAATCAAATTGAATTATGTTATCAAGATTTATATATAGTAAATAAAATAAAAACAGAAGATTTTTTGAAATAAACATGAAAGTTTTAGGCAAAATGAAAGATGAATATAATGGCAAATAATGAAAAAACTGGTTGGTTTACAAGCAGAAATGTTTGCTTACAAGGTTGATGAAAAAGAAAATAAAAGATCTAAGGGTGTAAAGAAATGTGCAGTTAATAAAATAATTACATCTGAGGAAACTGTTTGTTTAAAGAGAAAATATAATATAGTATAATTAATTTATTAAGGAGTGGGAAACATGAAATGTGTACAGTAGAAGTTAATAAAATAGCATTAAGCCCATTCCATAATGAAAGGATTGTACAAGAAAATAAAATAGATACATTACCATATGTGTATCAAAATGAATAATTTTTAACTAATTTTTATATTATTATATTTTTAAATTATTTAGTTTCTAAAACAATATCAATACCAGCACCATCGAATTTAACCAGTTTAACATTTTTGTCTCTAATTTCCAAGACAGTATGATTAAACCACCCATTATTAATTAAAAAAATAATTGGATATGCAGGCTCATGAATAATAGAATCTCTAAAATCAAACAACGTTTTTTGTGGTAAACTGGTTATTATATGTTTCTTAATGATTTGATTAATCATATTTGATAAACATACCATATGCTAAGTTACAGTGACCATTTATTTTTTTTAATTGGTTAAAATGAGATAGTTAAGTACCTATAACAACTTTGTCTTTTTAAATAAGGACATTTCTTTCAAAACCAAGAATATCAGTTGTTTGATCATCAAAGTTAATATAAAACTTAGATTTAATAGATATTCTGTTTTGTTTTACATTATCTGCAGTTAATTCAATGTTACTTGTTAAAAATGGTATAACTGCATTTATAGTTTCCTTTAATAATTCGATATTGTATTGACCACCAGGAATAGTTGTAACTTCATTTTTTATTAATAATAGGACTCGTGTGTACATTGGCTGTTATCATATTGTTGTTTATATTTGGTGATAAAATTTTTGTATAAAAACTAACAAAAGCAATCGATTTTTCAATATGGATGATATCATTAAGACGTTTTTCTTTAAAATAGAAGTATTATTTGTTAATTTAAATACTTAATTTTCGATTTATTACAAAAATTATCTTAATAAATGAAGACAGTTATATGAGGTGTCTGTGTTTTAATTTATGAAAAAATTCCAAAATTAAAAAGAATGGTAACTTATTGCCTGATAATATGACGTATATAATAATAGGTCCAAGAAATGGTGGAAAAACCAATTTGATGATATATTTTATTTGTAACTTGGGATTGATAAATTTTAGTAAATTTTATGTTTGTTCAAAAAGTTTAAAGAGACCAAAATATATTAAGTTACAAAATTATTTCAATATGTTATCCAAAAATGCTAAAAGTTTGTTATTTTTGACTATGTTATTTTAGATGACCAAGATATTGTTAGTGATTATTTCCCCAGAGGAAGAAATAACAATTTAGATGTATTTATTTAGCTCAAACTTAATGAAAAGTACCAAAACAGATGATAACAGATAATACTAATTTATTATGTATATTTAGACAAGGTGATACTAATTTAAAACCTATTTATAATGATTTTGTTGGTGGAGACACTATGAAAAATTTAAAGAAATTTTTTCAAAATGTTGGGACGAAGATTATAGCTTTATTACAATATATTTGAGTAGAAAAATAAAAGAGGGAAATTATAGAAATAAAATAAATTTTTTTTTTATATTTTGAAACTTTTGTATATAAATGAATACTTATATAATTATTCTCACTATCACAAACAAAAATTTTGTACTGTCCAAAAAAAGAGAATCAGACAGAATGCGTTATCGATTTTTAAAATAAATATGGATGTGTAGAGGACGATTCAAATTCACTTTCAAAAATTGACAAAGAAAAATTTGAAATTTCTTTCAGAATATTTAAGGAATATCATAACACGTCTTCAGCTGATGATAAATTCGATAAAGAAACACTTAGTTTAATCAACAAGCCAGGATATGGTGTTAAGGATAAGATACATGTTGACCTTTCATTAACCATAAAATGGACTAAAAACCCATTAAAATGGAATTTTGCATATGCAAATAAATCAATTACATGGTTACCTGAAGAGGCTTTTGGCATTTGGCAAAAACTCACAAATTTGAAATTTGTTTATGTTACAAAATTTCCAGAAATCATACAAAGAAGGTACACATAGATATCAGAAATTATCTGGGTTTTGTCAGACTAGATTATATCCATATGATAGTGCACTAGCACATGCATTTTTCCCAAATCAGCAAAACAGTCTTGTTGAAATTCATATCTATAGGCAGGAACATTGGTATAAAGATAGAAAAAACTCCTGGATATAAAGTTAATTTATTAGAAGTTATGGTACACAAAATTGGCCATGCGTTAGGTTTTTTACATACAAGTGACAATAATGTGGTCATATATCCAATTCTTAACAATGATTTGCAAACTAGATGACATCCAGAGCATTCAAAAATTTTATGGTCCACCCCAACAAAATAATTTTTATCATGTTGAACCAATTGATTTATGCAAAGACAGACATGTAAAACATGTCTAATTATCGATAGTAAATTGTATATTTATTTACAATAAAAAAATCTTGGAAAAATAGTTTGAATGACAACAAAATAATTAATAAGCTAATTTTTATAACAAAAATGTTTTGGTTTTTACCAAGCAATTTCAGTTATTTTATTACATACCAAAAGCCTTTGGACGAGTTAGTTCTGTTTGTTGACGATGGTATTTGTTGGTTGATAACATTATTAGTGGTTATCCAAAAAAAAATTTCTTCATTTGGAATAAGTGATGATTACAAAATAAATGCTTTTTTAAATTCATATTCAGGGAAAACTTTATTCTTCTATGAAAAGTTGTATTATGCTGAAATAGATAAATGGCAATTCCAGTTAAAAGAAAGTGGTCAAATTAGAGATAAATTTCCTTATTTACCAAATATGATAAAGTCTGCTTTTATATATACAAATGGTTTAATGTGATTTTTTACTAATGAAACTGTTAGCGAAATGAATGTACAAAGAAATTGACTAGAGTCAGTAAAAACAATATTTATTTGTTTGGCATAAAGTTTAAACCATATGGAGAAATTATATATAAAATAACATATATCATTAATGACTTAGAAAATATAACTCTCTAAGAGCTTTATAACTACAGAAAATAATTTTTTTTACGGAGATGTAGGAGGTGTGAATCGTTACTCCCTTCAAATATGCAACCACACACACAATTTATCAATGAATATGGTCTATATTCTTTAATTTTTTTTCTTTAACTTTTGTTTCCTTATTTAAAAAATTCCTAGTAAAAAGGCTTATTACAACTCACCAATTTCTTTTGCACATACTTTCACATAAAAAATGGAGTCAATTCTAGACATAAATAATAAGCTTATAAAATGGTAAAGAAGTTTATATGGTTATTGATGAGGAAAACAATCCAATGGTTTATAGGAAATGATGTTGCTGAAATGTTAGAATATTCTAATCCACACGTTGTATTACAAAAAAAAATTTTCATTAAAATATGAGAAACATCAGAAATAGTTCTGATGAAAAATTCATCACAACTTGGTTACTACGAAGGTAAAGCAGTTTATATTAGTGAGCCTGGTTTATATGAACTTATTTTTAGTTCGCATTGTGAAATTGCTAAAGCTTTTAAAAATGGATATTTGATGATGTTATTCCTTCAATTTGTAAATATAGCGAATATAAATTACATAAAGTAATTAAATCAAAATATATTAAATGAAATCAATTAGAGCATACACATAAAATGAACAAATTTAAATTAATCATTTATAAAATATAAATAAAAGTAATGATGATATTGTGCATTTAAGAGTGTCAGTTGATATGGTATTAAATGGAATAGTTCGCATAAATGAGGTAATAAGAGAAATGACCCCACATGTTGTACCACAAACACAAAAACAAAATTTAAGGCCAACTTTCGTTCTTTTAAAGTTATTTCATGATGACTGTGAATATGATTACTGTGTCATTAGAACTCAAAGGAAAAAATGTTCAAAAACAACTGTATATAATTGAAGATAGGCATCCAAATTGTGAAGAATTATTGAGAATTTATTATAATCCAAATGTTATCAATTTATATGAAATAATAAAAGAAACATTGAATGGGCACATTGAGTGTTTTCACAACTATTTTAATATTGCCAAAAATAATTATACTCAACAACGATTGACTAATAAAATAAATAATCTGTCGAATTGAGAAAGAAGTTAGTTTTTAAGAGTTTTTCATCCAAATAATCATTTGGATAGTCAGTTTTCAGTTTTCATAGTTTCATAGTCATAAAAACTACCCATTATTTCTTCTCCTTTAGTGTCTTTAAGCTTGTAGGTAGGTATATCATAATTTAACACTTTAACAATAGTAAATAATTATGTTGTCCAATTATCAGTATATCTTTTTTTAAACATTGATTTCAGTTTGCTAACGTGGACAACATCAAATTTGAATTTCGGTTTAGTAATCGTGTCTACAAAATAGGTTTGCATTAATTATTTTTTCATTGGGCTTTTTAACCAGTTGGTTTCATACTAATGGTTCTATGCTTTGTGTTGTTGCATTCTTTGACTAATCGTCTAATATATTTGTCCATTTATAATTGCCATTTAAAGCCAATTTCTATCGCATTTTATTCTTCATTGTTCGATTAAATCTATCTACAACACTGGCTTTTAGTTCACTGAATGTATAATAATGATTGATGTTATATTTTTGCATAAGCTCTTAAATGTTTTATTATAAAATTCTGAACCATTATCACTTTGTAAATTATGTGGTGTGACATAAACTTTTGCAATTTCTGCAACCATTGTTACAATCTATATATTTTTACACATTCTACACTGCCAAAATGCATACTTTTCCACAAGTTTCATTTTTATTAATTTTTTATTAATTTTGTATGTTTAGGAATTTGAATAATTAGATTCTAGAATAGCAATAACTTCTTTTTACATTCCTTAGATAGCTTGATTTTACTTTTTTTTTGTATTTTAATTAATAATTCAATATTCCAATTTTTTTCTTGATCTCACATTATTGTAATTGTTTCAGGGAATTTATTGTGTTATTTTATTACCTTCTACGAGACCTGTAACTCTTTGACATAAGGAATTAGGCAGTTAGGAGTGTGTCAGATTAGCTGTTTGAGTAGGAAGCCTTCTGGTTGGCTGAAAGGTTTGACTCCTGCACCCCCATTGGCTAGCATGATAGCGTTAGGGCTAGGCAGGTAATTTCAGTTAGGAACCAGTATCCATTTCAACAAGATCAATATGCCATAAATTACCAATACCATACGAAATTACTTTTATTAATGGAAAATTTCTTTTTGCAGGCTTATATAATTCATTAATTATGCCTTCTCTTACTTCAGGAATTTTTTTTTAATGTTGATTTTTTTAAACTACATATCGAGCATATACTTTTCTAAACTAATCGTCCATTTTTAGTATTTTCAGTTGTTATATAATAATTTTTAGTGACTTTCTTGCACTTCAAACAACAAGTGTTCACCATTTAATAGTAAAAAAAAAATATATAGTTAATCTTTATATTTTACAAATATTCCTATTATATTCATAAACCCATCAGAATATTTTGACATTTAATTATTTTCTTACTTTAAAAACCAATTTATCACCTCTTTTAACATCAAATCGTTTACTATAATACATTTTTTTGGATTCCTTAATAACAGTTAGAGTATGATCAGGTAAATTATCAGAAATTATTTTATAATCAGTAAAAACCATAAATAAATAAAAGAAAAATAGATTATCTCAGTGAAAATTATCAGGTTTTTTTTATTCCACTTTGCGGGTAAATAAAATGCGTGAGATTTTTTTTTTAACTTTCAAGTTGACAAGTGTATCACAATAATTCAAAACTTATTTGTTTAAATTTTGTAATTTATCAGCTATTTCTCTATCGAAATATCTCTTATTCAGCATCTTTTCCATCTACAAAATCAGCAATTTTATTAATTCTACAATTTTGAATAGAAACATAGTCTGTTGTATAAACGAAAACTTTACTAAGTGGATATTGTAAAGCAGTAACAATGATATTGTATTTTGAATCTAAATATGTTTTTAAATCAGAAACACTAGTATTATATTTTGAATCTAAATATGTTTTTAAATCAGAAAATACTAGTATTATATTTTGAATCTGCATCGGTTTAATCGGAATAATCAGAAACAATAGTTTTATATTTCGAATCTACATCCTTTTTAATGCCTGTTTTGCATTATTTAATTGTGTTATACAATCAGCAATAGTGTTACTGAATTGTAAATTTATATCTTCTTTTAAAGCATAATCAGAAACAATATTACTGTATTTTCAATCGGCATCCTTTTTAATGCATAATCTGATGTGTGTGCATGTGTGTGTATATATACATATATATCGAAATATAATTTATTGACTGCAGCTTTATTATATAAAGGTTCACCTATATTAACAATTCTACATCCTAGAAAAGAAACATAAGATTTTGTATAATCAAAACAGTTGGATAGTTCGCTTTGTAAAGAAGAAACACTGGAATTGTATTGTAAATCAACATATGATTTTAAAGTATAGACACTAGTGTCAAAAATTTTATTTAAAGATTTGATTAATGGTTTTCCAAATATAGCTGTCATTTACTAATAAAGAAATTATATCATTAAACTTGAATTCTCTCGATAAAATATGTAATACGATTAAACATACATGTACACAAATAACTGAAACAAAATTCTGAATTCAATCATCATTAAAATAAACAGTAGTGTTTTTGAAATAATTAATTAAATTATTAGGAATATCACCTCCAAATGAGTCGAAAAAGTAAATAATTATTTTCTTTAACATAGGAAACCCAATGAGTCTCGGGATTTTTTAAATGTAAAAATTAACCACATACTGCATATTAATTTTTGTGCACATTTTTTGGTAATTCATCAATCATATAAACATTTCTGAAATATTTTACATTTAATATTTTTTCATGTTTTTAATATCGATATTAGGTAGTGCGTATATATTAATATTTTTTTGATCTTCCTCTTTTTAATCCACTTCCTGATTTATTCCCCATTGCTAAATTGTGTCTCTCTTATCCTTCTAATTATTTTTTATTTTTTCTAGTTTGTTCAACAGAATTTTAAATTGCACTAGCTCTTCCGGCTAAAGCCTTAAGTGTACCTAAAGCAGCCAATATAATTGATATAATTCCTCCATGATGTAAACCACTGCCAGTTTTTTTCTTTGGCTATCTTTTTTACTGTTGGCAATGACAAAGTTAATTTGAAACTTTCACCTACTTTCAATTTCTTATTCTTTCTTTCAATTTGATCTTTTGTTACAAATTGACATATAGCCAAATCTTTGATTCCTCGAAGCGAATATTAAAGGTTATTATATATAATATTTAATGCTCCATCCTAGTTTTCTTTTTGTAAACATATTTAATGCAACAGCAGCAGAAGCAATTTTTTCACCAATCGGAATATTTTTATCTAACATAATTTCCTTATATTCTTATGGTAAAATTTTGTTAGTTCCGTGTCCAGATTAAATAACTATATGATATATATATATGCAATATCATGATATTTGAATGCTTCATCTAATTTATTTATGCCATTGTCGCCTTTTTCTAATCTTTCATTTAATTCTGTAAATGGTCCACAATATTTATAACTAGGAAAATGCATTTCAGGTAGATTTCAATTGTTTAGTGCCCAATTTATTATACCCTTACCGTGGTGTTCAGAACCCCAAAATGTGTGTGGAATTATATGTAAAACTCTTTTTCTTCGCCATGAATAACTAATAATTTATCAATCAAGTTTCTAATATCATTTATCCAAATGTGTTTTTTTTTTTTTTTAGTAAACTGTTTTTTTATGCTTTCCTCAGATCTAAGAGTTCTTAGAGAAACCTTATTTTCTGGTGTGTTTGGCATTGTTTGAGGTTTTATATAATTATCATAAATCGGTGTTTGTGTACTTCAAACTTCTATTCGAGTTTATTTTCTTATTAGGATAAAATTTTTGGAATGAAACATCGGTTGCTAAAACAAAATCTGTGTAATTTTTACAGTCCTTTTTGGTGAATTCCATTTTAAGATCTTTTTTTAAATTTTGTTATCAAACTATAAACACCTTCTGTTAATTCGTATCCTTTGCCTTTAACTTTTATATAATAATTTTTTAGCTCTACATTTGTATCATCAATGTAAAAATTATCACTATCTCCTCGTAAACCATACATTGCGTTAATAACATGTATTCTTTTTGCAATTTCTATTCCGAGATTTATAGTAAATTAAGACGATGCATGTGGTAAATTTTTCAATTGTACAATTACCACTTGCTCTTCCAAATTAAGAGATTCTTGTTCTTCAAATAATTCTCTTTCAAACAATGTTTCTTCTGGTGTTGGTCGATAATCAGACTTGTTTGCTACAACAGGATTTAGCGTTGTTATTGAATTTTTATTTTCTTCACTTACCTTTTCTACTTTTTTTTTACCAATATTTCGTAATTCGCTATTAATGTTTGTTCTTTCTTCTTATTTTTTCATATTCTTTTTTATGGCGGTTTTGATATTTTTTATATCTTTCAATGAGAAATTTAACTCGAGAAACGCCCTTTGATGCTACCATCTATATATAATTTTTTTAATTATAAATTAGTTATAAAAGCATTCAGAGCTGCGAGAGGCAAACTTTTCCTCCAACCGTTCAAACTAGGGGGAATTAAAAGTTTACAATAACAGAATCGAGTTTGATATTCCTATAGGTAAAGGCTTTTCTTTCCCAAATTATGCTTATGTTTTTGAGCAATTTAAGTTACTGAAGAGAGATAAAGCGGGGGGCTGATGCAGAATATAAAAAAGAAGGCAATGTAGATGTTTGTTATAATTTTTTTTCCAATTCAGTTTTCTAGAGTAGAAATCTCAAAACATGGTAATATTATTGAAGCTGTTGATAATCCTGGATTACCTTATACAATGATGAATGTTTTGTAAAGCTCCCCAGGTGAACAAAACTGTTTAGAAGTTGCTGATTTTGAAAAAAAAAAAAATATCGAGTAAAATCTGTACATAGTGATAGAAAAAATGAAATAATTAACCCATTGAGACATCTGTTTGACTTTATCAGAGATAATGCTGAAATTTACTGGAAAGGTGGTTATAAAATCACTTTTTTTTCCGTAATTCATCGGATAACAATTGTTTATATGTATATGAGGACACAGTTGTCACACCTCCGACAAATTATGCCGATCCTGGTAGAATTGATATTCAAAAATTATAAATTATGTGGCCTATCGTTGATTACGAATCTAACACAGCCATTGTAATTAAAGAAAAATATACAAAGAGCCTAAAATTCCTATCAGATTTAATTATTGGCAATTTTTAGAAAAAGAAGTACCTGTTGGAACAACAGTTTTTAACTTTGATATAAAAGATCAGTTTAGTAATTTACAGTTTGATATGCCTGATTATATAATTGTGAGCTTTCAAATAAACAGAAAAAATCGAGCTGAACAGTATGTCCAAGCTTCTATGTCTGATCATTGCCATGTACGAAATATTTATGTTAAAAATCGACGAAATGAGATTTTTCCAATGGAAAATTGGAATCTTGATATTGAACATGGTCTTTGCATTAAACAGTTTCTTGCTTACAATGACTTTAGAAATTCAAAATCAAAACTAGATACTATGTATAGAAATAATGAACTTTATTATAAACATACCATGAACTTTGATGGTAAAACCAATTTTTATTCATTTTGTTATTGATTGTTCATTTAGAAAAACAACTGTAGTTAAAGATAAAACAAATATAAAAATTTGTGTTGATTTTAACAAAGCAGTTGAAGCACATACGATTTGTAATGTTGTTCTAGTTAGCCAACGGAATTTAACTTATGGTTATTTAAAAGGGAGGATTAACGAAAATATATAAATTTTTTTATTTTATTAAAGTGAAGAATCAACTAATTGGTTCGATATTCCAATACAATATTTTAGACTTATATTTGAGTGGTTACATTTAAAACTATTACGAATTTTTAGATATACAGAGGAATTTTTTGATAAATAAAAAATTAGTAATTCTAATTAAAATTTTCGCATACGATAACTTAAAAAAAACATATATAAATTTTAAATATTATAAATGGATCAAATTATATATATTTTAGAACTTTGGGATGTTGGATATTAAATTATAAATACAGCATCTTCCATTGATAAAGAATTGGACATCGTTCATTTCAAAATTGTTTTAAAAATCAATAAAAATTAATTAAGATCAGATAAATTTTCTAATTTTAAAGAAGATGTTTATGATTTGAAATGTTGTTATGGTTGGGATTATGGAATCAGTAATTGTTATGCTTCAGATATTCCTTTATTTTTAGAATTAAAAAACTTTTATTGACGTTTTATTTTTTGAATGAATTCATAAATTCTATTAATTTGTATCTTTTTACTTGACTTTTAGCTTAATATGCTGGCTTGCAAAATTGACATTTCTAGTAAACGTGAAAAATTGCTTGAAAAGTGAGACATTAGCATGCTTTCGCTTAAATGTTGATGTTTTTAAGTGGCACAAATTGACGCGGTATTTTTGGAAATATTGAAAATTCTGCTTGATTTTGGCTTAAATTTATGTGATTTCCGAGGAAAATTGCTTGTTTTGGAGAGTTCCTATTTTAAATTTTTAGAGCCCAAATTTAGCGCCAACAACCTTCATTTTGGAGCAAACACCCTCGAAATTCCGATGAAAATAAGGAGCGAGCCAGAACTCCCATTATATATCTACTAAAAACCTGGACAACAACAAGTATTAGAATGTTTTGACTTCCCTCTACCGAGCGTGGACATGTTACGGCAAACAAATACAAGTGGCCGGGCCAGCCAAACAGGGGAGCAGCTGTAAAATATTCGTCTTGACCAAACTTCTCAAACCTGAACAAACACTCAGGGTAAAACCGCCTACTAAATTACTAGAAATTCCAGCCAACATGCAAAATCAAATTCTCTAAAACCGCACAACCCCATAATATTAATTGCTGGAAAAAATATCATAAATAACGCTCGATATTCTAGCCCCTATAAAAATAATTGCTTGTCCAAAACTCACCGACATGTTGCGTTCTTATCCTTGGTCACAAAGCACTGTCAACTTAACATTACGGAAAATTATCGGTTATCCAAAATAGGCGCAGAAAAGTTATTGAAATATTTCAACTAACCATCCTAACAGTAGGTAGAGCAGACTGCTACCAAAGAAGTAATGACGATCTGTTCGCCGTCGGTGGTGACCAAGAAGTGAACACAAAATGTATAGTGCTCCTTACACTCGATGACACATATAACCCGTTACATTCATATTAGTAGCGTGCAGTAGGGTTACGAGGAGAGAGGATAGGCAAGGAAAGGGAGACGGATCCAAGCTGGCCAGGGAGGTCGACTCGGGCAGCACAGGTCCGTGGCGGCGACGGGAACTACTCGTAGATCGCAGAACTGCTGCATGTATGTAACTTTTGCCAATGTTATCTAAGCACATTTACGCTATATTGGTTGTTTTTTGTTTCGTTCATCGTCAGACTGGATCATGATAATTTTTTGATCATTTCATATATTTATTTGTTTTGACTTACTGCAGTGTGTGTTTCGCATGTAGTTTTGACTTACTGCAGTGTGTGTTTCGCATGTAGTTTTGACTTACTGCAGTGTGTGTTTCGCATGTAGTTTTGACTTACTGCAGTGTGTGTTTCGCATGTAGTTTTGCTGTTTTCGTATCGTCAGAGTTGTACTGCCCCCATTGTTCCTGCGCCGCCCTTTGTCTAATGGATTTTGATCTCTTGTTCCATCTATGTGCTTATTTATATTACAAAATTTTAATTTCATTCATACGTCTCGTCCATATATCGTGCTTTTCATTTTTTCGTTATTTTTTCGTAGTCACTGAGGCAATGGAGATCCAAACAAAATGCGAATTCAATTACACGATGGTAATACTGGTCGACAGCGATCTGCAGCCACGCCAGAGAACGTAGTAACAGTCGTTGCTGCAATCACAGTGGTAACATCCGCCGACACACATCTCGGCTTGGCGACACAACCATGACTTGGCGTCTTTACAAGTTCCAGGGAACTAAGGAAGAGAAGCAATGACGAGTTGTCAAGTCTACCTTGTACGGCCACCCTCATCCCCCCGCTCACCAAGTCCCTTGGCCCGAAATGTATGCGCTATTCAGTATAAAGCAGCTTAAGAACACACGCCTGAAAATTTTTCAATTTATAGTAGTAGGGAATAGCAGAATTTGTGGCAAAAAGACGGGTGAGCGGAGCTGGGGGAGGCGCCATGTTGTTACGTCACCCGTTCGCCATATTGCCCCATATAACCTTTGGCCCTTGACCTTGACCCTGGTGACCTCTGACCCCCCAAAATAAAGTGCAAAAATTTCTGAAAAGATTATAAAAAAATTATAACGAAAAATTGAATAACAAATAGTTTCAGAATTTATAAAAAAAATTTAATATTATTTAAAATTTATTAAAAATTATTTTAAAATTATCAAAAATTAATTGGAAATTGTTATTCCCATCGGCAGCTATTTCACCTAATAATTTCCTTTCTACCTTTATATTGCCTTTTTTCCCTTAATACCTAAGCAATTCTAAAAAAATCCCGAAAATTTATAAAAACTGATGTAAAAATTTATTTAAAATAAACTTACATTTACGTAGGTCCTCATAGCATCACATCCAACAGACGACTGACTCCCTCACCCCCCCCCCCCCTAATTCTCATTCTAGTGTATACAGCCGTATTTGTTTTTTGTACCTCATTTGTTTATATGTTACTGGAGGCGTCCATTTTTTCTCCGTTCTTCGTTTGATTATATATGTTACTGGTGGCTGCCATGTCGGAAGGCAGTCATCTCGCTAGGTGCAGTCCCCCATGTCGTTTTTTTGTAATTTGTGTTAGAGTTTGTGTCTAACCTATATTCGATTACCATATAAGATTTAATATGTTTACATCACCTGTGTACCACCAGATGAGAGCCATATTTGTTTATATATTTAAAGTATAGGTTGTGCTGATTACCTCCCCACCAATGTTTTTGATTGGTTAATTAGTGTTTAGTCGGCAAGCCTCCGCCAACTTCGTTCCAGCCCCTACATGTAAGATTATATTTATCAACACATAGGTATTATCAATTATGCTGCCTGCTATCGACCTGTAAGAATGGTGACATTGACCATTCCTGCAAAGTACTTAAAATGTCATATTATTATTTTTATTCTTATATGTAAAGTGGGGAGATTTTAAAAATAAAACTTAGCATACATTTTAACATAAAATTTATTGTACACATGATAAAATATAAAGGTTTATTAATCTTCTTCAAAGTTCACCGCTCGATGTCCGCCTCGGCGACCTAGGAATTGAGCGGGCAGGGAAAAACCACCACTTGAAATACGCCCTTTCGTTCTGTCGTTTCAGCACCATCTCGAACCTTGAAGCTGGCGATGTTTAATCGACTCATCGTATGTAGCCCGCCTGCTTAAGTTCTCCTATTGTTGAAACTATCTCGTTGGATTGGTAGTAATTTCTAACCCTTAGCGAAGCATGCATTAACTGTAGCCTATACACCAGCTCGTTCGGGTCGTCCCATAATACATAGTCAATGTTCTTGCCATCGTATATCTTCTTCAGAACTTCACTGCTTTTCAGTGCTAGGCCGCTAAAGAGGTCTGCGAGTACATCAAATTTTTTCGTGATCTTCGTCCTTATAAACACCGACCTCGGGATTATTATTTCGATAAAGTTTATGCGTGAGTTCAAGCAAAGTCTTGTATCCTAGCAGGTCGGATTCTGCAAACTCCCTGAGATCCTTGCGAAATAGAAGTTCGTATAACCCGAAAGTTCCACGTATCATGTAATTGCCAACTCGGATGCTCCCACCTAGTATAAACTTCCTATTTCATCAGCACCAAGGAACCATTTATCATTATACCTGTATACACTGTACGTCGCATCATTATTATGAGATATTACGTGATGTGTATGGTCTTTGGTACTGTCAAGCCAAAGCTTTAGATTTCGGGCTCTCTTCCGTAGTTTATTCTTGTGTGACAATTCCACATCCGATCCAAGGTCCTGATGTAACTGTACTTTATCATATTTTCACTTCTTCAAACGTTTAGAGGTATTGCTGATTTCGGACTTCAGTGCTACGGATGCTCCATAGATCTCCCTGAGTACATCGAGATGAAGAGTAATGAGCTTAAAATTTTCTTCATTTATAAGGTCGCATGAAAGTTTGGCTCTCTTGACGAGCAAATACTTTGAGCAGACAGACTGAATCGCTCAATTCAGTTCGCTGGCAATGTCCGACATCGTACTGCATAAAAATTCTAACTGTTTCTCTCTTTCATAGGTTTAGTCGTGAATCTCTGCCAAAATATTTCCGTTCTTGCTCAGACGTTCGCTGCAAACATTCTAAATGTTCCTGCTGTAATTGTGAATATCTGTTTTCGTGGCGAGGTGGGAAATCAAGGTATAGAATTTACATGTCACATATCCTTCCAGGTTTTTCATATTCTCTTCATTTTGCGCAGATGCTACATTCAATTTGTCGATAATTTGCCTCTGAACACTCGTCATATTCTCGTCCAGTGCCACCATATCGCTGACGATCTCTGCTTTCACATGATCCATCTTCGTTCCGAGCTCGGATAGGTAGTTTCGAAATAAAGTGTTTTGTTCGGCCATAATTCTGTGCAGTTCCGAGATGATGACATTACCAGTTTCGAGGACGAAATGTTTAGTTGCAACATCACCAGATCGTTCGGGTTCGCCAACATTTTGAATTATTCTTCTACCAGCATCACAAGTTCCATCGTTTCCTGGTACGAAACAACTTCCATCTTCGCTTTGGTGAGGATGAAGGTTGAGGATACTTTGCCCGAATTTCGATATGCTGTCACTTATTCTCGACGATTGGCGATGAACTGATCAAACCCACACCTGTACCTCCCATTATAAATGGGCCAGTCCTTTACGATCGTCAAAAATCCATATTTCTCTTTCCAGCAAAAGGCACACATATCTTTGAAATCTGATAGCGTCATGTCCATATTGACGCGATCGTAGTAAATGTGGCGTAAATTAGTGTCGTCCATGCGAAACATTACCAACAGATTAGCATTATCGCATAGCATATGTTATGGTATGCACGAATAAGTCTGGCCATGGTACACACAGTTCACGTACACATGTCGTCCCAGGCTAAAATATTCTTGAATACAAGTTTGTTTCTCGCAAGCAATGTTATCAAAGACAAATATCGAGTGTGACAGTTATAAGGTTCGAATTTACGATGACTTCATTATCACTACATGGGAAAAAAAACCCCAAGCCTTCTACACCCTGTAGTACTCGTGCCAATCGCCGGTATTTCGGTTACTAGAGCGATTTCGATTATTGTTACACATTCTCGAACAAAAGATCGTTCAGTTCCTCCATCAGGCTCAGTAGGACGGATGTCTTGCCACAAGTTGATGGTCCAGCGATGATGCACCTCACTCTATCTGGAAATAGGCTTCCATGTCGCGATTCGTGGGAACTAGCTCCATCTTCAGCATTAATGTGTATGGGTAGAGTAATATCTTGCTTGACGATCTGTATACTGTATTCTTATGCTTGGTTTATATCATACATTGGGGGAGGAGGAGGAAGACGAGGAGGAAGAGGAGGAGAATGAGGAGTAGGAGAATAAGGAGGACGAGGTAACATATACTAGCCTCTTAATAACATTAAGCACATTTTAGGATGCCTCTTCAATTTATCACTCCAAGTAAACAGTCTCTGTCAGAACTCGCACTCAGGTGTCACGTTGGAATATGCTATACGTGCGTACTGTTACAAGTAATGATACTGAAACAAAAATTTATAAAAGAGTCGTATTGTACTTTTGTCGCTCAGTTCACTGCGATGTCTCGTAGAGGTATGACTGTAGATGGAAAAAGGGTCGCCAATATGATGATCAACAATATACTAGTCGAGTTGCACATTCCCGGATGCAAATTCTGTGAGTCAGGAACCAAAAAAGCTAAAAGACTGTTACACAATGAGATGGGCATAAACGTCCTGGAGGAGGCAGGAAAGCAGCAAATGTAAGAAAATACTGCAAGGCTAAGAAAATATCTACTGGCATATTTTTAAATTGTTCTTGCCTGCACTCGGGGCCCTCGGAGGCCTAATCGGAGCCACGAGTGGAATCATCCGAGCCGTCAACATAGCATCGAACGAAAGCAGTTGTCTGGGGCACAAAGACCAGCTGTTTTCGAAGACAGTATAACTAAGGTGGAACTTCATGCGTACAAGCTTTTCCTGATCGGACTTTACACACTACCATCGGAAGTTTGGATAGGGGTCCAACACCAAGATATCAGCACACTTCCTTGCCAGTCTTTCCTGCGAATTAGGGGGACTCTGCAATGAGAAAAATATTTGGTAAAATCTAATGGAATTTGTTTGAAACAACCAAATGTTATCTATATTTGCCTAGTAGCAATCAAGATCATTGCTTGGCGCAACAAAAATATTTGTTTGATATTATTTACTTGTTTTAACAATGTTACATAGCTGTAATAATAACCGATATACACAGCTGAATCAAGTCAATTGACAGGTTTGGGAGAACCACAACAGTAGTTTCTTTTAACCATAATTATGTTGAACTTAAACATGTCTGTGTTAAAACAACCAAGCATCTGTTTGGCTTGATCAATAAGACAATTACTTTTAACCAAATCATTTTGTCGAACCAAATATATGCCTGTGTTAAAACAAACGTGCATTTATTTGGCTTGGATACTAAGATTTTGTTTTACCAAATCATTTCGTTAAACAATACATGCATTTATCCGACATAAATTATAAGTGTTACTTCTTTTAACCACACTGTAAAAAATTATATTTGCTATATTGTATAATAGAATTATATTAAAAATACAAAGGGTATTAGTACTTTCAATTTTTTTTTTATTAATTATATCCTCTGTCGAATATTAAACGAAATCTTAACACTAAAATCCACGATACTTTCAGGAGGATTGGCGCGAGCCACGGACCTCTATCTCGGTATGCTAATGCGCTATCCATTACACCACATTGACTACATGGTACTATAAGCGAATATTAGTGCGTTAAAATTAAAAGATTGTTTCTTCTGCCCGTCGTCCCACTCAGCTGTAACTCCACCTTGTTTCTGGGCGCTGTTATTTCGAAACACACCTCGGAAACGTAATAATAGTAATTTTATTAGTTTAAATCTAGTTTATGTTTTTAACAAGGGCAGTATGACATGAACGTTTTGAAACACTATGAAATGTCAGTGTAACTAATCCATATTGACAATAGGAACGCATAAAATAAAAACAAAACTTCCACATACCTTCAAAAAAAGGTGTAAATTTTTTAAATCTCAATGAAATTAAGACCATTCTTATTTCTTGGTCTGTCATCGTGATCTAGCTCACCAACCAAGCCCGTTGTTCGGATGGACGTATCCAAATGGTTAAATTTACCATGTCAAAATAGTTTGGCAAATATATATGGTTGATTTAAATAAATCGTTTTGTAAAAGCAAACATGTGTAGGCATTTTAAAAACAAATACATGTTTTTTTTTTGCAAAATTTATATATATATATTTATTTATTTATAGTTGAGCATGCCATACATGAAAAATATGCTATAGTCAGCAAACCATTCGTTTGATTTGAATAAATATAGCCGAAAATTATTTGCTGAAAACAAAAAAAAAAATTATTTATATATATATATATATTACAAAGAAAAAGGGGGTAGGTATATCCACCACCGGATTATTCAAGAAAAACTTGGGCTATCCGGTAGCCCGGAAAAATAATACGAAACTAGTTGAGTTGTAGCTCAGATTAGAAAATAACTCTAAATTTACTCAATATAATAATCTAGGAATTCACTGAAAGACAATGTGAAGTAGAGCACTATTATCTTCGCCAAATCAAGAGGTGTACACTGGAAACGCTTCACGTCAGTTTAGTCAATGGCGGGGTATATTCAGAGCGTGGGAGACTATCTATGAACTAGTATTACCATGGGATCTACTGTTGTAGCACTTAACACCGGGTGAATGATCAATAAAACCATATACTTCAAACTAATCCACTTTATATGAGCTACTCTATCACAGAGGGGAGAGGTTCCTTCTCGATTGTGCTTTAATATGATACAAATGTAGGAATAATTTACCAATGTTAAATAATAGAAATACCAGAAGTTTGAAGTAACACTGAATATTTATTCAGAATTAAAGCAAATTTCATAACAAACACAACACAAAGTAAAATAAGTATGCGTGTGTCAACAAAATTAGAAAAATATTGGCGTAATTAGCAAAAAAAAAAAAAAAAAAAAAAGTAAAGAATTAACGATATGGAGAAAAATAGACTATAAATGTCCAATATACCAATGCCAGTTACAAAAAAAACTATATAAAAATTATTAATATAGCTGTCTGAGTATTACTATGATTACTGGTCTTGCTAACGTAAGGTAGGCATAACCTCAAATGTTAAATATTCAATATCTGAACACAATCTAACGGTTTCAGTATTTCGTGAATACAATTTACATTTATCTATGCCAGGTTCATTCGATTAACCTCTTAGAGATACGAGAATGAGTATTCTCCAGGAAACACAATCATAAACAACTGTAACTGAACTAATAATAAAACTGCAATAATAAAAAAACAATTATTATAGTTGAGGGTAGACTCTATCGTATTTAATGAAGAGCCTTCCGAGTTTCACAGTTTCTCATTACAACAAGAACAATAATAAGAAATATATATTTTTAAAATAATATAGCAGTACAATCATACCTAATACCAAAATGCGTACTAATAAGGATTCACAATAATTAGCCTGTAATTTCTGTTAAAACTTCTGAATATGAAGCCTCATAGTTTTAAAGGTTAGGAATCTAAGTTAAAATTCTCAATACTCTTTCTGTGCTTAGTGAGCTTGTATGAAAAACCATAAGATTTCTTTCTCCCAAAAACTATGTGTCGTAAGCTACAACGTACACCGGGCAACGAGCAGCTTAAAAAAATACAACATCTTTATTCAACAGGGTGAAATAGTTTTTAAACCAACCAATATAGAAATGGTATATCTTACAAACCAATAAAAATAACTTTAGGTGTTGCTAGAATGGGACTTTTACCAGAATATGTTGTATTTTTAAAATAAAAAGGACGAAATCAATATGTTTACAAACATGCTGCATAAAAGGGCAAAGCGTGCTAAATGCTTTAGTCTAACCAACCTACAAATGCCCGTAATTGCCTATATCTTAAGTTATCACCATAAAGTCCTTTCATATTTCATGTTTTATTATTTGTCCCATTAACTACCACTTTAATTTTAACAACAAAAAAAACTGGACAGTAAATTTATGCATTGAAAGCTATTTCAGGTCGTAACCATTTACATGCATGCAGGCCTGCATACTTCTACAGTTCCACTCTCCCTCTCTGTGGTCTTACGCCTATGGACTCTTACACTCTACTACTCCTCTCTACTATACTTAAAACAAGTATTTAAAACCTCTAGTACGGAACATTTTTTCCTGCAAAACAGAAAAAAATGGCCCGACCCATCAGAATTCCTATAGTTTACATTTTACTTAGTTGCTTATCCCATGGTGCTGGAATCCCCCGGTCTCCTCCGGACCGACGTTCAATGCATGTTCGCTCTCGACGGCAGTTGGGCTACAACCTTCACTCCGCACACCTGCCTACTTTTGACGTCACCTCGACCATGCCACCGTGTCATCCAAGCAGCATCCATCACTCTTCCCTGCAGATACCTACTCTTCGTCTAGCTGTGCAACTCATTTCCGCTTCCTGTCCCCTGAAAGAGCCTACAAGCTTAGAGTTTACCGCACCCACTCCAAGGAGAACTGGACTCACGTGCACGGCACTACAGAAAAATAATGTTGAATTTGGCCTAACCCAGCAGCACCGCAGGGCAAACACGAACATGTGTGCCTGGCCGGTGCAGGAAGAACTGCTGAGTTTAGGACGGGCTAAACAGCGAAAAAACGGCCCGTTTCGGCGCATGCAAGCCGTCAGAGAGAAGGAAAAAATATCGGGCGTGGCTGTAACTGGTAAAGAAGTGATTGAATTTGAGTTAAAATAAGAAGAATTTAAACTTGACCTCAACTGAAAAATTCCGAAGTGTAAAAACCAAAATCCCGGAGCAATAAAAACCACCGTGCCACCAATAAGTAAATATAAAAAAGTAAAAAAAACATAGCCAAGTGTAGATGTGTTAAAAGAAATTTAAAAAGAATGAAACAGAAATAAAATATAACCAAACAAACTATCCAACCTGTATCCATGCTCTCATAAATAGACAGTAAACAAACCTAGCAAAATTCAGTAAGCTGTGTAGAATAGATCATCCAACATCGATTTATGGTGAACCGAATGTTACACGCAAAAAATATATATAGATCTGTCTTTCGCATTTCTAAAAATCCTAATTTGGACAAAGACTGCAACAAGAGGCATCCAGTTTAAACTTCCACTGATGAATGGGACTATCTATGTTGACTAGCATTAAGTTTAAGTGAGCATCCTAACAAAAAAAAAAGGACAAACAACATTAAAAAATAAGAGGTTAAAAAAATAAGGGTTGGCCCCGAAACAAAAATTATGGGCTGTTTTCAACAGCAAAACTATGTATAGTTAACAGGGGAGGGAGGAGAATCAACTTTAACTCTATATCTTAACAAAAAAAATAAAAAGTGGGATTGCCTTGAGATAAAGAGAAAAAAATTCTCCAAAAATAATTTTTAAGGTCATTTTCCAGAGTCGTAACAATATTCACTTCAACGCCCAGTGTTTGATTTAACAATAGTTGTTTTTAAACAGCAAAATAAATGTCTGCATTATTTATTTGGTTTTTTAGACAATTCCTTTACTTCAGTGTAACGAAATATGACGGCTTCAACCCGGCATCGTAGAAAATAACAAGCAATGGAATTCTTCACCTGATCGATCGCATCACCTTCATTCTCAACGGAGTCGAGGTGGACCAGTCGCAAGATGCGGGATTAACCTCATCGTTCAAAAATAACTTTTCGCCTACGGCGAATGAGCTGTCTGCAGCCATGATATCAGGCTAGGGAATCGAAGATGGCTACGGTGTTCCAATTTATGCCGAGGGCAGGTTCGAATTGTGTGTTCTACTCTCCACGCTATTGGGATTTGCCAAAGACTACAAACGAGATATCTTCAATTCGAAGCCGGGGCTGGTGATAGTGCTAGCTCATTGCATGTGGACACCATCGTGGGTACGGGAGAAAACCTATAGTAAGTGGAACTGAAATTACAGTCTATCGAATGGTTGATGCCTCGTGTGCAGTTGAGCACAGTAGAACACATACAAATGTTGCAGAATATGGAAGATGGTAAAAAAAATCGATGTGGCTTTCTGGTCGTGGAGTCTCTGAAGACATATTCCTGATTACCAGTAAGCCAGTGCATCCAATTAATGACAAAGTCCAGCTTTGCTTCTGAAAAACTGAGGTACATCATTGTGTGGCTGCAGACCGGAAGACAGCACAATGTAAGAGTGAGACGTTCGCATTTCGACAAATGTCAAATAGAAAATGTCAAAATATTATTGAATAGCGGAAGCTACCCGTATGTAGACATGAACACGAACTTTGTAAATGGACAGTACCTGCTGGCATATCACATGCACGCTCAATTCCAAACTGCATATTATGGGCGCAACCAATCCCCGATATCCCCTGATGCGTTGAAGAGTTTGGGCCCGCTCAAGGTAGTGGATGTGCGTAAACAGGTCGGGCATATTACCTCAAACGAAATCGACTACATGATCGAATTCGCTACACATGGAAATATTCCTGCCAACACGTACACATTCTAGCCGAGACAAAACCTTCAAAATACTGTCGTGAGCGCAGCTGCCTGTCCGCATACTACAAAATATTAGTCGACTTTAAGCACCGCCAGCTTCACGGTTGGAGAAGATTGCTGAAACGACGTAAGTGAAGGGCGTAATGCAAGTGGTGATGTTTCCCTGACCGCTTCAATTCCTGGGTCACCGAGGCGGACATCAAGAGGTGAACGTCGAAGAAGATTAATAAACCTGTATATTTTATTACGTGTACAATACATTGTATGTAAAAGATATGCTGTGTTTTATTTTAAAAAAAAACACCACTCTTTAAACATTACTATAAAAAAATAAATATGACAATTTAAATACTCTGCAGGAATGGTCATTGTCACCATTTTTTACAGGCCTATAGCAGGCGGCATAATTGATAATACCCATGTGTTGAAAAATAGAATCCAACATAGAGGGGATGGGACGAAGTTGGTGGGAGACTTGCCGACTAAACAATAATTAGCCAATGAAAAACATTGTGTGGCAAATTATGCTGTGGGGAAGACTGCAACATAGATAGTGCGAGAAAAAATATTTAAGCCCCACGTATGGGTATTAGCCACTGTGGTGCATTAGGGTACTTTAATGTATGTGAAAACAAATGGAGAGATATTTATATGTGTAATTATTATGCAACATGTAGGCAGGGTTTGCAAATAAACAACTGAATGTGTAGGTGACAGAACATACACTGCAAAATACTAAAAATCACCGCAAAAACATCAACAGACTTACATCTTACCGGCACGTTTCCTTGTATCCAGGCTTATCTCCGCCTCCACACAGCTATACATTTTTCACGCTTTAAATATTTGCTGGGAAATAATAAGAAAACTAACTACTAGAATATCAATCAAAGAAGTCCAAGGGTGAAGTGGAGTTTAATACGAACAAAATTTCTCCTCAATTTAAATAATGTTTCCAACTTTATA
This sequence comes from Dryococelus australis, assembly GCA_029891345.1. Taxonomy (NCBI): domain Eukaryota; kingdom Metazoa; phylum Arthropoda; class Insecta; order Phasmatodea; family Phasmatidae; genus Dryococelus; species Dryococelus australis. Next base: position 166,247,881 of record CM057009.1, on the reverse strand, counting down.
TTGTAATCACAGAATATTTACAAATACCACGCAGCAGCTGGACTAGAATATAAAATTTAAAACTCTGTATGTCTGTTAAAAATAGCAATTATGTGTATGTGCTTGGTAACCATAATTAGTTTTTGCAGTTTTTTAAAGGCCGTACCAAATTTAAAATGGTTTTAGTGTGCAGAAAGTTTGGTTAATGTTCAAATAGTAATCACACTCACACGTTACATTTTTTTAAAAGTCTGCCAATGCGTCTACACTGAAGGAAATGTTCCTGGCTAGCAATGTCAAAATTCGGTAGAGTAAAATACGAGTTCTTATTTTCAGGCATTGTGTGATCAGCAAGAGTGTGTTGTATTAAATGTGTAGTTAACAGGAAACGTCTTTAGCACTCCACCGCTGGACCAACTGTCACTTAGTATGTCACTTATATTTCTGCGTTATACTTAAAGTTGCAAACCTCCTAAGCCCTCTTCAGACAGTTTTAAAAAACTCTGTCGGCTATTTACGTAAAACTGAGCATATTTGTCGGCATCAAACTCACTTTTAAATTATAATTTTTCACTGTTCAGACGGAGCTTAGGTCTACCCGACCTGTTATGTTAGTGACCCATTTCAAACAAGATGGAGGTCAGAATATTCTTTCAACAACTCAATTTGGCGTCGTTTACCTGATTTGAATTTACCAGTGTGACATAGGGCGTATATCGGGGTGCATTCCTTATTATTACAATCAATACGTTGTTATCAACCATTACCAACTTACACAAATTAATACGTAGCTCTAAATTTAACAATATGAAATTAAATACGTAATATTGAATACATGAATAATAACCTCTCAAATGCTGCGTGTACGACACCAAATATGTAAAATAAAATAAAAATAAAAATAAAATTACTGAATAATAAATTTGTATGTAGCACACGTCATAACAATAACATTTCTATAAAATAAACATGTGTGTACTCGAATACTAGATTTTCATACCACTGTAAGGCTTAACAATACTAATTAGATACTCTACATAATGAGACGTTACAATTGGCAGGGGTAACCAGCGCAGCCTATACTTTAAACACATAAACAAATATGGCTGTCACCTGGTGGTACACATGTGATGTAAACATATGAAATCTAATATGGCACTCGAACGTAGGTGAGACACAAAATTTAAAACAAATGACAATAAAAACAACATAGAGGACTGCACCTAGCAAGATGGCTGCCTCCCAACATGGCAGCCACCAGTAACATATATAAACAAATGACGAACGAGAAAACAAAAAAGGCACTTGCAATAACATGTTTAAACAAATGACGAACGAAAAAAAAAACAATATGGCCACCTTCGGTAACATATGAACAAATGATGTACAAAAAAACAAATTTGGTGGCATACAATAGAATGAGTACTGGTTGGGGGTATGGCGGTGAGGTAGTCAGTCTGCTGGACGTGGTGCTGGGAGGTCCTCCACATATGGTAAGTTTTATTACAATACATTTTAAAATAAATTTTTATATATTTTTCGGGATTTTTTATACATATATTTTTTTAAGGAAATAAGGGAAATTTTAAGGGAAAAAAGGGAAACTTAAAGAAAGAATGGAAATTGTTATGGAAAATGGTTTCCGAGGGGAGTATAATTTTTGAATAGTTTTTAATCATTTTTTAACAATTGAAAAGTAATTGCTTAATATGTTTACAATTTTTAATTGCAATTTTTTGTAATAAATTGTTTTATATTTGTATAAGAATTTTTTTCTCAATTTTCTGTGCTTTTGGGGTAAGTGGTCACCGGGGTCAGTTAAATGTCAAGGTCATATGGGTTAAAGGTGGCGGACGAGTGATGTAACAACAAGGCGACTCCCCGGCTCCGTTCGCTCACCCCTTGACTGAAAGTCGGCTATTTCCTACCCATTTTTGCCTTTTTAAATATGTTTATTTCCAATTTTTTTAGTTATCTATTTAGACACATTTTAACTATAAAAGAGTTTCTTTCGCGATACACTGAAACGTTAAAATGGTTATTATAGTGCGGAGGTGAGGCTGAAATACATTGTGCGAAGTTTGTGAGGAATATGTATATTCTTTCCTCTGGTCAATGGTTCGTGGGTCATGGGTCAATGGGTCAGTCTTGTGAGGGGTCGACAACAGGAGTCAATTTTCTACTTTGAATGTGACTTATTTATAGGTGAGCGAAGAACTTGTCTGGAAGAAATTGTTGAAGATATAACTGCATGGTAATGTGATCAAGGAATTGGATAAAATGCCTGTTTGAATGGAGGCGTAACTAGAAAAGAAATTCTTACATCTCACTGACGAAATATTTTAGTAAGTTTATATATAGAGAGAACTGTAGCTAGGCAAAGAAGATACAAATGTCGCCACTGTAGAAAGGACTTCTTTTCTTAATATGATGCAAGCCAATGATTCTATGAAGTCTACTGTAGAGCTTACCTCTACGGATGTACTTTCTCACACTCCTGGAAAATAACATAGGAAACAGTGTTGCTACTGTGGAAGGATCTTCAGCAAAAGCTGTCATGCCCGGCGACATGCGAGAACTACCTGGAAAAAGAATGAAGCATTACGACAATGGGCACATGCAGTTTTTGCAAGGCGATACAATAAAGAAACATACTCAGATCTGCAAGGGTTCGTGTACTGGGAGCCAGCAAGTGATGTCGTTAATAACTCCTGCTGCATCGATGGGTACTGTTTCCGCAGACGATTACGACGAGGGAGTTAATTCTTAAGACGGAATGACTTATTCGTTGTGTGTAGAATGTACACTTGCAAAGCGTGCACGTGACGATGACGGACTTCAAATAAACGATCATCAGCTCTAAATTCTGATGAACATGCAACTCCCTCTACAAAGAAAAGTAAACTTGATATTGAGGATGAAGCAGGAAGTGAAGACGATCATGGAGACTGCATTGATGATGACTCTGACGTTGAACACGATGATGATTCCCTCAACCTTACCACACATTTCACCAACGAGTTTCCTTCGACAAGTGATGTGAAGATGGCAGAAGATGTCCAGTATACTCGCTATATGTTTACTGAAGATCCTTACAAACTTGTAGACAGAGTTAGATATTAGCTCGATAAGCAACAGAGTGGGGATTACTCAAACATGAAACAGGTGGTTTAGAACAAAAGAGAACTTAAGGATCTGGTTATATCAGTTGATGCGATGAACTGCTTTCTTCTGAAAACGTAATTACCATATAATATTGTTATAAAATAATCGTTTTTTTTCATTGTATCCGTCTATGTGCCTAAAATTAAAAAAAAAATGTGTTTTTAATATATTTAATTAATTAAGCTAGTAGCCAACAACCTGCATTATGCATGTAGCTGCAATACTAAAGGAAATTATTTTTTTAACATAATTGGAAAATTGCAGGTTTTTTATGTCCATAATTATAAGTTCTGACAGCTCGCTTGGCATTGAAATCGAGACTTTGACCTAGTGGTCAGTAATATAATATGCTTTTGGACTGTTATTTTTTCTCGAGTTTTTGTTTTCAAGGTGATTCAAAGTCACGCGGTCAAGGTCGAAGTATTCTGCATCTAATATTAATATGGCCGTGGTAGTCTTTAAAATAATATGCTTGCTGACTTGTATGTATTTTTCCTTGAGTTTTAGTTTTGAAAGTCATTCAACGTCATGGGGTCAAGGTGAAGTTCACTGGCTTCCAATATGGCGGATAGGTGACATCTGCCAAGATGGTGGTTGCCTACCAAGTTGGCTGGCTAGGCATGGGCGATAGAGTGGAGGCCTGTCAACTAATTTGTTAGGTCAGGTAAGTTGGGGGGAACCTTGGTAATGTAAAGTTTTTTAAATAATGTTTTTATAATTTTAAATAAATTTTATAATACATAAAACAAATTTAGTAGTGTATTTTTTGGGATTTCTTTAGAATAGTTTTGAATTTTTTGAATTTATTTTAACGGTCGAAGGTCAAGGTCAATTCAAAGGTGAATGGCTCTGAGTCCAGGTCTTCTGGTTTTGGTGTAACTAGTCCATCTCACCTGCTCCGGAAAAAAATTGAAATTTCTGGGATACTTTTTAAAAATAATTTATAATAATTTTTTAATAATACATTTTTAAAAAAATGTTTTAGTATTTTTTAGATTTTTGGAAATTTTTTGTGGGATTTTTTGGGTTTTTGGGGGGGATTTCTAGTTTTTTTTTTAATTTTTGGGTGGTTTTGGGGTGAAAAGTAAAGGTCAAAGGTCAATATCAAAAGGGGTAAAAGGTCAATGACATCCCAGATGGTGGACGAACAACATGGACGCTCTGGTTCCGTTGCTAGATGCTGATGCGTCATATATATATATATATATATATATATATATAGAAGTGCAATGTACGTAAATGTTTTATTTTCTTGTAATGTTTGAGTTCTTAAAGTGATGTTAGCTCTTAGAGATGCCCAAAGTTACTTTTTAATTTTTGAATTAATTGGTCTAATCGCCGTAGAAACAATATTTGTATAAGGAAATTACTTTATCTAAAAAGCGCAGAAAATTTTTTTCCTCTTAATAATTTTACAGATTCATTGTGTGATGTTTTAGAATAATTTTGGAAAATAAATGTCACATTATTAATTTTCCTTGTTATTTCGCCTCATATAACTATCCCCTGAGCTAATTTCAGTTAAGATATCTTATTTTTAAAATGTTGAAACAAATGTTTTAAAAATTATTAGAACAACTAGAGATTCATGTGGATATTATATTTAGAAATAATTAATTCATTGTACGATTACTTCAATAATGACAGTTGCAAAACCACGTAAAACTCTTAATTGACAAGAAAGGAGTTATAGAGCGTGTACATCTTAGCTTTTATAAAACACATGGGAATATTTCACCTCTATAAGTAATAAAGAATTTATCGGTCGTCTTTTTGGAGGAATTTGGTGAAAAGACAGTTTGCATGTCACGTCCTCTGGCAGTTCCTTTTTGCAGTGAAGTTGTCGAATCATGTGCGTAAAAAGTATTAAAGACTAGTTGCAGTATTCTAGTGATGCTAGCATTCTGGTATTCTCATTATTAAAAGGCACTGTATTATTCCCAATATAAAATGCATACATGCAACTCTTGCAAGATAAAAATGCATGTTAAACTTTACAAGTACATAATGGAAACTGAACCACATCATTGTAGATTTTATAATTACACTTGTTTTTAGGATTTGCTGAAAAAAAATAGAACTGTGACGTCCTATAAATTAAACGACGCGATATTAAGAAAATTAAGCAAGTTAGTGTGTTGTATGACAGTTCATTAGAACATTTTAAACCCCACTACACGCGAAGAGGAATGCATTATTTTGTGTTCATTTTGGCAGACAAACATTTTAATACATTCAGAGTCCTTGTTCCGAATACGCTCTGGGTTCAAGGATAAGTTGTTGCGAGAACTATCATACGAACTGCATTTCGCAAGGACTTGGAGTGTGATGTTAAGGGCCATATGCACGTACTCGCCTAGAAATGAAGCACCACTACCACTTCCTGTAGTGGACATTCCAAGCTTCACTAGATTTCGTATGTTCAGACATTTTTAGTTTAATGACTAGTGGGGATTCATGACGTTTAGTATGGATGGTTGCTAAATACGAGGGTGCACGAGTTTGCCTGAAATTAATGACGTCAGTAGATCTCGGCCAATAGGACGTCGCGGAAACTATGACGTCTGCTTCTTCTCCTAAGAAATAAAACGAAGAGGTTTGCTCCTCGAAATACGCATGTTATTCTTATACTGTTTAAAAACATTATTTATATGCTGGGATCAACAGAAAACGCAAGTAGAATTGTAAATACTGCCGGTCAACTAATAAATATATGCGGAATTGATGTTTCTAAGATGTTGTTAAAGAAAGTTTATGAAATAATGTTATTACGAGATGTTTTGAAGTAATATATGAAGTAAGGCATTAATTAATTACTAGCAATACTTAACACACATGCACCACAGCTCCAGCGCGAAACAGTAGTCAATTTATTGCTAATTGAACTAATTGACAAATTAAAAATATATAAGTACGATTTTCTAACTGTACTTTATATAATCGTTATTATATTGGCGTAATATAACTGATGTTATAGAAACGTGGTTTGTTTCGTAAACGTAGACAGTCTGTAATATTTCCTACTTTTTAGAATTAATGTGTTTATATTTAAATAATTTACAATTACATACAAGAACAACTAAAAACCTGTTGTTAAAGATAATATTATTATATTTAGCGCTATACAGTGGCAGTAGCGAGTTTCTTACCGTTGCATATAATCATATAATTTAACACGTTATTTTTACGAAACGAATCTGGATAAAAAATTACAATATAATCGTATGTGTAGTGGTCCAGTTCAATAAATACATTTTCTTAACAAAGGTGTGTGAATATACAGCCCCGTACTCGGTAAAAACTCTTTAAATCTTAGTCAAATACGGGTTTTGTTAGCGCCATTTTGCAGAAAATCTCCGTTAGATGGTAATTTAAGGTCGTTCGGTGACTAGTTTTTCCATATTAAAGTAAGGGCAACTACAACTTAATGTAACTGTGCATACACAAAACTAGTACTCTAGTGCGAGTTTCGCTTCGGCTCTAGTACTATTGGCGACTAGATACTTCTCTGCATACAGCCCTTTACGACACTTTACAAACAAGGATGACTAATACTTAATGTGACTAAGCATACGAAACGAGCCATTCATTGACGATTTCCCTGTGTTTCTAGTGTTAGTGGCGACTAGTTTATTCTATGCATATGGCCCATGCGGTAGCATTTAAGGGTTGCGAAGAGGTTTTTAAACCCCACTGCATGCTACATGGACTCCAGTGTTTGAAGTTCATTGTGGTAGGAAAATTCCTTTAATACCTTCCGTAGACTTACTCAGAATAAGAAATTTAAAGCATAAAAGAATATAATTATGTTTTAAAAAATTCTTAATAACAATGACATCCAAAGTAAAACATTTGTTCACACAAATTCTTGCTTAGGGTTAATTATCTTCAGCGCCAGAGATTATGTTACAAATGTAAAAATGTGACCAGATAATGAAAGTACCAAGTGAAAAATTGCTGTTTTCCTTACCAGGGCACAGTTTCATTATCACTAGCATTATTTACAGAAATTTAGCCTAGGTGAGCACATATTTAAATATCGCAAGCAAACGAGGAGATTGATGAGCACCAGTATCTTTAACAATAAGACAAATACTTTCTAACCACGGCCATCGAGGGTAAACCACACACTCCCCCCTGTGGGAGACATCAGAATTTATTTTAGTCTATTGAAAGCAATTTCGCACTATGGGGTCCAATAAAATTTTCTTTTTGCCTCAGTAAATTCATATAGAGTTTTCGCGATAGTGGCGAACCCGGGTACAAATCGACGGTAGTAAACTTATCATCATAGGAAACTTCGAATTTCAGTTTTATCCTTTGGTAGAGGCCCATTTCCTATTGCTCTGGTCTCCTCAGGGTCTGTTTCAATCCCGTGAGCTGATAAAACATGGCCCAAGAAATTAATTTTGTTTTGAAAAAGGTATCATTTCTTGGGAACCAATTTCAGATTAGCTGCAGTCACTTTCTGAAACACAGAATCTAAGCTTGCCAGGTGCTCTTCAAATATTCTTCCTGTTACCACAACGTCGTCTAGGTATACCTGACAAATATCAAAGGGCAGAACTTTTTCCATTAGTCGTTCGAAGGTGGCAGGAGCATTGCATAGCCCAAAGAACCTTGAATTACCAGGTTCCTTTCCATTGGACACAAAAGGCAGTATTTTCCTTGTCTTCCCGGTCCACCTCGCAATGCCAATACCCACTCTTCCTGTCTAGAGTAGAAAACCACTGCGGACCTGGTAAACTGTTCAGGGAGTGGGTAAGAATCTTTCTTGGTCACATTATTAAGTTGGCGGTAATGAACACAAAATCTAATAGAGCCATCTTTTTTTTTCACAAGCACAATGGGAGAAGACCATGGATTGACTGATGGCTCTATCACATCTCAATCCCTCATCTCTTTCAGAATACAATCAACGATCTCATATGAAGCTAGCGGTAATCGCCTTGGTGGCTGCTTTATGGGTCTGGCATCCCCTGTGTCGATGTGGTGGCATGCAGCATTGGTTCTGCCAAGGTCATTGGGCTCGCAAGAGAAAGTACCTCTATTTCTCTGTAACAATTCTGAAACTGCCCTTTCCTGTCGCCAGTTGAGGTTTTCTCTTGTTCTTGTCAGCAGTTCCCCCAGAGCATCTGGAAGAGGACATTCAGTAGATTGTGGCAGTGAAGCTTCTGGAACATATGGAAGTACCTGTAAGACCTGCTTGCAAAATCCTATTGTAGCCCCCACTTCAAGGTGGATAGCATGCTCAGACAACTTAATCATCGTAACAGGTAAGCTGTCCGATTTTGAAGAAAATCATATCCTGGCTACAATGAGACCATCTAGTAAAATGCCACCTTTCTGGGCTGGTTCGATTATGGCCAATCGCCTGACAAATTTTCCCTGGCATTTGCCAGGAATAACAACTTCGCTAGAAGCACGGAGCACAGTTGACTGATTACACACTACTTTGCAGCTCATTGGCGAAGATAAATCTCGTCGTGTTGACACTACTAACTCTGTATTACCTACACATAACACCCCCAGTAGAGTATCAATACAGCATCCCAGCTTATGTAATAAATCAAGACCCAAAATGCATTCGTCCTCTATTTCTGCTCATGCTTTATCTCAAGGTTACCGAGCTGTAAGAGTACCCTTCTCTTGCCTTTGAATGACGTAGTATCGCCCGTAATTGTAGATAAATAGTAGTGATTCATGCCCTTATCGGAAGATCGCGGGAGGGAAGGTCAAAGAATGTCCTGTCTTATCACTGTTATAGTCGCTCCTGTGTCAACGACCATTTGGCAAGAAACATCTTCTAGGCTTCCCTCCGCCAATATGGCATTGGAGTCTTGTTTCATTGAGCGCATCTGCAAAAGCATTGGGGTCTTCTCTCCAACAATCACTGACCTTTGCCCCTCAAGACCGGTGTTTACAAGTTTCCCCGAAGACATTGTGCTCTCACCTGCTCCTTGGTGCCGGCTTTCTGGCTGTTGCTGCTACTGCTTCTGCTGCTGTTGCTGCTGCTAAGGACAGTTGGCTCTCAGGTGCCCCGGCTGTCCACACGTCCAACATTCCGGCAGTTTGGGTGGGGAACGGCGAGTCTCCTTAGTGCGCACCCTGGAGGCGATGTCCCTCACTGTCGTCTGCAAGTCCTTCAACATCCCCTTGAAGCTGTTGTCCTCTCCTTTATCAAACATCACTGCCCGGACTGGACGTCGGAGCACTGATGACTGCCGTGCTGACTCCACTTCCAGTGCTCGGGCCAAGGCATCCTGCGTGGTGTGAGTGTGAGGCACAGCTTGCAGCATGTCGGTGACAACGATGGCGTCGACGAAGAAGCCGACGGCGATCACGTCTCGTGCCTCTTCCGAGCATCCTTCCAGAGACAGGGGCGACAGCCTCACGATGTCATCCCACAGCTACTGCAGTGGTTCCCCAGGTCGCTGGATGTAGCTTCGTAATTGGGTATGGTGGCGTGCCGCAGGTACCTGTCCCCGAATAGCTGCTCCAAAGCCTACATCTGTGTGGAGTATTCTAGACGATGTCGTTCCGGCAGCGACTGCAATATGCTCAACGCTGATCTCCTCAGTACAGCCTCCAGATAGTACGCCCTCTGCTGTTCTGTCCAGCCATTCAGGGTGGTAACTATCTCGAACTGGTGACGGTACTCGTGCCAAGGTCTCTTTCCATCATAAAGGGCGGGCTTAATTGTGATGCGTTTATCCACCCCTGGCTGGGGTGTACCCACACTGCAGTAATGCTGCGCCTCTCCTGCGATAGCTCCACTGGCGGTGATTTCTACCTTCTTCTCGCTGCCCGCACTCGTCGTCTCGGTGGTCACCAATTTCGGCTCCTCTTCCGCCCCTGCATGTCGTCTCCCCTGCTGCTGCGAGAACTCCTGCCATTCCTTCTCAAGGGCGCTCACCTCTTGATCCACTTTACTCTCGACACTGTCCAACCTCTTACTCACATTGTCAGTTTTCATATCACCACAATCTATTTTATTGTTCACCAACATGCTTACACCTTCTATCTTTCTGTCCACATTCTCATTCACACTGTCTATTTACTTGTCTACGAATTCACTAACACTAATAATTTCGCTATTTACAGATTCACTGACACTATCTAATTTACTATTTACATTTTCATTAACACCACTGATTTGACTGTTTACGTTTTCATTAACACAACTTATTCGACTCTTTACACTACTAATTTGATTATTTACACCACCAATTTAACTATTTACATATTCTCTGACAGTACTTATTTGGCTACTCAGTCCTTCGATCAAGACACGAAGTGCTTCCATGTTTGCCGACATTTTTCTGGTTAGCATTCACAAATTTCTTAGTAATTTCTTGGCCTTTTGCTCAAATATCGGGATATTCACAAATACTATACAGTTATACAATTTATCTCTCTAGAAATTAAGTTGGCTATACCAAGATCGTTAAGAGATAAAGGTATTAATAAAAAATAAATAATTATAATTATATAATTTCATTTATAATAGCTACAGCAAAAATTCTCTCAACTCAACTTCTCACAAGAAATGGATATCACTAACTGTTCAAAATTGACACCAATAAATAAAATTTATAATTATGACAGACATCAATGAAATTAAGTAATTGAATATCAGTCTCAATAGACAGTGTATCAACCTAGTCAATTATTTTATAAATTTATGCATCCATATTTGACAGTTCGAATATTAACAATAAAGTCAGTATTACACTTCAATTCAGTCCCACCTCAGTTCAGTCCATGTCCCGCCAGTCGCAATGTACTACAGTCCTTCAAGCGCCCTCACGCACATTAGGCTTCACTCGTCGGTTTCACACCCTTTCGTCCATTCACACTACGAACAGCTCACTCGCTGTAGTTCCGCAATCTCCAGTCGTCGTCCATACTTTACTTCACTCGCGCACACTCGGCCAGGCAGCTTCCGTCAAAGACTGCCGGCCACTAGGTTGCGACAGTTTATATAGTGTCTTAGGCAGCCACCCAGAATCTTCCCTAACTCGCGTGATGCGTTGCGGAGTACCGAGGTGCCAGCCAGTCTCACCAGAACATTCTGGCATCGTCGCTAAACGTATCGGAATCTCCAGCAGGCGAGAGAAGGTCTGTGACACCAGCAAGTCTCGCCGCTGTCGGTATTCACGGGATTCCCAAAAGGAGAGCAGCCAGCCACGAGCGCATCGTGCCAGGAAGGGGAGGGCGTGGTGGACCACCTTTCACGGCGCCGGACAGCCGCAGCGCGTAACACTATTATAACTTATATTTTTCCCGCTGTTTCTATCGCCTATGCTAACTATTCGATCAAATCACAGGATTAACCTGAGATAAATAGGTCAACAAGTCATACAAGCACAGTACGAGGTCACATCACTGAAACCGAAAGAATCCCATGCCTTTGTATGCCACATTCTGCGACTTCGCAGTAGTAAATCACAAATTAAGATTACGCTTACCTAAGAGAACCAGTTTATTTACTAGGTGCGCAATACGTTGGGACGTGGACAAGGGATCAAGGTAGGCAAAGAAATATCCCGCACAGAAATTTTATTTTGAATAAAGTAATGTAGCACAGGAAAACGGTTTGTCATTTCCCGAAATAAAATCTAATATTTTTATAGTCCATACTGCTCATTTAAACGATTCAAATGCTAAAAGATGTGTGCGTATAAGGTGTAAGTTGATATTTATCTACGTTAACTACAACATCTGCTAAATTAAGAAAAGATTTGAGTCTGAGATTACTCAATATAACCCGTATCTATTGTTTGAGTTTTTAAAAAGGTCAGGCAATTATTTTATCATTTAATTTATACACAAACCCAGTCATACATGTTTTCGCAAATATTGTAGTAATCTCTTAGAGCAAGCTGGCAAATTGTGAACAAGCAGTAGCAATATCTAAATAACCACGTTATTTGGTCCCATTGTTTTTATAGTAGTCAGACCACTCGTATTTCACGTACGCGATCCGGGTTCGTTCTTCAGACGAGGTACTCCAGGATGTTCGCTCATTGGGCAACGTGATGGACGTTGCCTTGTGCTGGTGGGTTTCCTCGGAGTTCTCCCGATTTCTCTACCATTGCAGTTTGCATTAAACGGAGCACACCTACGGACCTCCACTGGAAAGTCTGTGTTACCACGCATTAAGGCTGACAACCATACACCATTATTATTACTACCAAAGTATTAAATTGGTCTGATGTACTACTTTTAAATATTTACACATTAAGTCCTAACGTTTATATGTACGGTAAAAACGGTAAAAAAAAAAGTATGTAAATGTAGCCTCGTGGGTAGTGAATTTGTTTCTTTTTACGTTTTAGTATCATTACGGTATAACAGCTACTGTTGTGTGTATAGAACCTATCACTAAATTTAGGGAAACACACACTTGATACGAAACTGTATTTTAGCTTGACAACCTTTGACTGTGACTTTTATTGTCACAAACTGTAATGTGTTAGGTAATGAATGCCCCAAAACAATATACCAGCAAAAAACAGGCGTTTAGTACAATAAAATTTAATGGTTACTACAGGTAGGTTATTTCCAGGTGCATCACGACAAGAAAGCAGTAGGAAACATTCGTTAAGTAAAGAAAATAAGTAAATGTTGATTGTGTCGATACAGAAAAGTAACCAATAAAAAATTAAATTAAATACCACTCATAATTATTATTCCAGTTAAAGTATTTAATATTACATCGGGTAATTTGGAAAGGCTGTGGATTATACAACACCAAATACAATAAAAGTAAATAATACTCTTTTACACTTCATGTCCATACTGAAATTACTGTGGCATCCTTATGACAAAAACTTGCGGTTTATTTACGATACCAGTCTTTTCATCACGCTCCCTAGAAGCCTTTTTCTATGAAGGTACATAAAGGATCAAGTGTTTCGTCCATCATTGCCGGCTAACATTGACAACCTCACAACGAGAATTACGGACGCCATCCAAACCATAACACCGGACATGCTGACAAGAGTGTGGAATAAGTTTGAGTATTGCGTAGATGTCGTTCGGTCCACTCATGGATGTCACAGTGAACATTTATGAAGATATGCTTAACTAACTTCACACTTCCACGATTCATTTGATTGGTCAACCAAGGTTGTAGGTGGTTTGCCTTCGATATTATAGACCTTCAAAGTTAGGGTATATTTTTATACTCATCCTGTACAAATGGTCTCACGATACTCATATTATATGCCTCTTTCACTTTGATGCCATTGCCGAAGTAAATATTCTCTATTTTTACAGTTCCCCACACCAAACGTTTAAGTAATAATCTATTAATTTATAAAGTCACCAGTGTAATGAACAAATATCCAACCCACGAATCTATAGGTACGGAAAGTAATTTTCACGACAAGTCTTCGGGGGAAGATATGTTTCAAAAGATTTTATTGGTTTTTTAATTTTCATAATTGATTGAATTTTATTTTTCGCATATGACTATTGTTTTACATGCAGTCGAAACCACCGAATTCTGAGTGTGCCAGTAAATTGAATAAATGTATTTGCTTTCAGACATCAGCCAATGATGTAGGAAAGCTGCTGGTGTTTGCAAAAAGTAACTTTTGGAATCTACAGTTTGCTCAGATTCTTTAGCGGAAATTCGTTTGCTTTAGTGGAAAAGTTTAAATGAGTGAGGAATAAATCATACGTTTCTTCTTCACTATGATATTATTTAAACGCCAACCTCTCTGATGTAGTCAGTTAAATTTTCTACAAATCTAGAGATAACCTATTCGAGTCCCACTTCAATCAGAGGTGATTTCAAGATTAATTTGCATATGCCATCGCCTGATAATCATTATAGCGTAAAAGCAGGGAAGGTAATAAGCCATACAACAAAAATATACTTTGAACACGCTACTATGCTTCATGATCATCACATTAGCATGGCGATGCGTGAACAACACCGCTGCATATATGATCTATTCCTGGAATTGGTCTGCTCCGCCACAACCCACCCCACCCATGTCTAAAAGGTTCTTCGCTCTAACATGTGCCAGAGGGGCGAGAATACATAAAGGGAACTGGAGCCGCTAGCGCATGAGGGTAGGGTATAATGGTTATGCCAGCATTAGAAAAAGCATGTGTATAGCAAATAATATTTGTTTATAAGCCTAACAAAATATTTTCTATTCTTATTATTATAAAAACTTTAAATTAATTATTCATTCAGACGCTTTCGTCTTTCTGCTCCCGCTTGCCTTTCGTAACATCGTGATGGTTGACAATTAGCAAACTCAACCTTACAGTGAATATTTAAGCTGTCTTGGAGTTGGCTCTTTAATGATACAGTTTCGTAATACTAGTAATTGTAAGTTACATTTCAGTGTGTAGACTTTTGTATGTATTTCCCTGACTGCAGCAATAATTGTGGTTCACGAAATATTATTTGAGATAAATATACGACCGTATACGACGCTAGAGAAACAAAAATGAGTTAATAATACCAAACTACTTTTTTTTAACCAAAACCAATATAATCCTGCACATTTCTGACAGTTATACGTTAGTATTAGAAACCCAACTAAATAAAAAAAATTGATTATTCAAAAAGCCATAAAAATTCGTTTTTGTGGTATTCAATATATTGTCTTACTTTACTCTGAAACATGTGTTATGGAGTTCATATATTTTGTCGTCATCCTGAACGCGTGCATCAAGGCCCTTGATGAAGGTAGTTTTATGAATCATACGCGAAACTATTACTTGGATAGAGGCATTCACTGCCATCATGCCTATTACTACAGTAATTAACGGAAAATACATATCTTAAATAGCCTACTGCAGCGATCAGGAAACATCCGGTACCAACATTTATACAAATTAATGTGAATTTGAACACACGTGATTTCCAGAAATTAAAATATTCCGTTCAAATTTTTCTCAATTGCAAAATTGTAGTGTCGTGACAAATCATTCTTATTTAGTTGACTAGTCCTTAGACTTCATCAAATTAAATATTATGTAAATTACCACACAAACTTTGGCGCTGTAATAAAAAACGTGTAAAAATCAGAACTTTTGTCGTAATCGAGTACCACAAAACATTCATATAATTTAACTATGGGATTTTCGTCGAAATATTTCCATGCTTTGAGATTTATAATTCCATGTGTTAAAATTTCTCGAAGTTAATGTAAATCAGCTGTTCAGTCAAAATTATCTTCATAAATATATCATGAGCGTGTTCAATGATAGTGCAACACAAGCTGAATTCCGATTTAGAATGAGCATGCGTGATTTCGGAAGCGAAGTTTCACCACCAAGAAACTGTTGGATGCAGCAGCATATACATACTCAGAATATCAGCATATGCATACTTAGAATATCAGCATTTGGCAAGCCTTCACGAAGCTAGTCATGCGTGGAGAACTTTTGGGAAATAAAAAAACAATTAATTTAATTCAGACGACAACCACACATAACGAAAGCTAAGCTGTGCGTCATATTTAGACTGCATATAACACGTGAAATAAGATAAAAATTTCAAAAACGGTGTGTAATTTTTACACCCTACGTTAGCTTACATTAGTAAGAGGTGGTAATTCTATCATATTTTCTAAAGAAATATGGCAGCTAGTTAAAGCCAATAATTAATTCTCATGCACTGTGCAAATTTGAGACCAGTTGGTAGCGTGAAAAATCTAAAGAAAATCCAAGAAACCATAAGTTAAAATCTTTGTCCAATATTGCCAAAAGCGAGAATGTTCAAGACTTAATTACCCGAATCATGTATATGATGCCCAGTGACTGGGAAAAACAATATTAAATTAGTGACAGTTTAATTCGAGTCTATACGTGTACTTAAATACTGAAATGAGCATGGAAATTGACACACTGATTGTACGTACGCGGAAAGAGCAGATGAACTGGAATATATATGTACTGTTTTATAATACAAAAGGGACGTAATGGTACGATCTCTTTAAACGTTAATTGACATGGACAGGTTCGTTACGGGACAGAGGTCTTAATGAAATAAAATATTTCATTATAATTTCCCAATTTTATTTATAATAATTACAAACACAATTCTCTTGACCCAAATCCTCACAATATATTGATATCACTTGCTCTTTACAATTAATGGCTATTCACGATACAGTGAGCGCTTTCGAGATAATCCTTAGAATAAGTCACTCTCCCTGCCTGCATATATTTGAACATGCGCACTGAGTGACATGCGTTCAGTAAAGTTGGTAACACGGGGTGGAAAGCAGTTCCATAACTTAGCATGGTTTAAAAATTGTTAGGTAACGTTTTGTGATAACTTAAATTATTATTTACTTTTCTAATAATTTCACCGTTTCACTTGACCGACGCATGAATAAAGTGGAGGCCAACGGATATTTAAAGTTTACACATGGCGGAAGAATACACAATACAACGTGCATACAAGTAGATCTTAAAGCAAGGTTTTCAAAAGTGCCCATTTTACCATGGATTGCCTATAGTAAATTTTATCAACACTATTTAAATTTACCTAAAAGAAATTAATGTAATTAAATAATTAAAAATCAGTCCCAAAATACATTGTTCTACTGTAACGACGTAATTAACGTGTCATGTAATGTAATGCAACGTCGCCTTGTTACGTACGTGGAACTCAGTATATGCAGATATGCTGCTTAACAATAACCATGTATGAGATATGCGTGTGTGAGAGGAGAGTAGGAATAATTAGGTGTAATAAGATTTATTTCTTAAACCACAATAGCCACTCTTCTGTAGACAGCTGAATTCAAATCTGACAGCTTAGAATAGCGTGCCAGGCGGTAAGGTAGAGCGTGTATTCTAGTTGCGCAAATTCCTTGCCCATTATATTGTTACGCGTGTGATTTCTCGCCACACAATCGAAGTTCCGTTGGGAGCAGGCTGGCGCTGAGGGAGGGCTGATCGCCTTCGCCACTCATCATTCCTCCAGGTGTTCGGCCATCGCACCACCCGTCTCCTGACTGACATCACACACACCACACACACCCTTCACCCCTTCCTACGTCATGGGGAAGCCAAGGAATGATTGGTAGTGGCGAGGCCTGGCTGTCATCACAGCCTCTCCTCTCTCTGCTGAGGAGCCGACAAACTTAGAGCAGGTGCAAGAATAGCCTGGGAATTAGGACACTCGGCGCAACTCGGGATTTCATAAAACTTCTGGGTGATTGTCTACGACCATAAAAAAACTGTAGTGGTCCAGTGACGTGTAGTCTGTGGCGAAAGGCCATCTAGCAGAGTCCGGGCGCGAAAGTTAGTGCGGCACGACTGCAAATGAGGTGTTCGTGGTGTGAATGAACAAGAGGGCGTGAAAGCCGACGAGTGAAGCCTACTGTTCGTGAGGACGCTCGGAGAAGTCTAGAACATTGCGGACTGGTGGGACATTAATCATAAATTATGTGTGAAATGCAAAAATTATATGTTAAATATTCACAAATATGTGAAATAGGTGTGCTGAAATGTATCATAACATATTCAATTATTTTTATAATTATATTTTTAAATTTGAAATTTCAAATATATTAAAGTGAAGTCCATATTACATGTTCGTTCAGTCCCACCTCAATTTAGTCCATGTCCCACCAGTGCGCAATGTTCTAGAGCTCTACGAGCGACCTCTCGCCTATTCCAACCACTGACACCTAGTCGCCATCGTCTGTTCCTTGCCGCATTTAACTTCGTCCACCACACATAGCCAGATGGCCTCCGCAAAAAGACTTTCGGCCTTATATAAGAATTCTATTTTTATTTTTGTGGTCATATATATATCTATATATATGTTATATATATAACATAAAAAAAGTTTTAACTTTCGCTGCCTACTTTCCTGAAATATAACATATATTATGGTGCTTGTTTTAGTCACATATACATACATGTAATAAAAACCTAGTAGTATAGTTAAGTCTACAAAAACCATCGAGGCAGTGAATAACTAACATTATGTTGTATTCAGTCTTGAAGAGAAAAGACCTGAAAAGAAGTTGAGAGAACTGTTTTGGCGTTCTACTATAAAGGAATTTTTTCACTATAACTTAAAAAAAAATTTTAATCGAATTATATATACGTTTTTTTATTTCCTTTTAAACCAATATCATAGGAAAACTATTGTGTTATAAACAGACCTCATTTAAAAAGCAAAACACAATTTTGCCTCTTACAGGCACATTACACAGAAAAAATGCACTTGGTTCGGGTTTATTTCCTCATGTCGCCAGCAGCACGTGCATGTAACAGCTGACACGCAATAGGCTCAGGGTTATTCTCACTCTTCGCCTGTTGTACGTGCATGTTTCAGCTGGCAACCACTTGGTTTCAGTTAATTAACATTGGGCTCCTGCTGAACATGTATGTCACAGATGTCATGCACTTTACTCGGGGTAATTTGCACTGGCCGCCCGCTGCACGCACATGGCACAGCTGACAATAACTTGACACTGGTACATTTAAACTAGTCTTCTGTTGCCCTTGCATGTCAGTGAGACATGCAATTCGCTCGGGGTTATTTAATCTGTTTGCCTGATAAACACGCATGTCACAGCTGTCAAAGATTTTGCTCTGGTTCATTTACACTGGCCACCTGCAGCACGTGAATTTCACAGCATACATGCACTCTGCTCGGGTAAATTTTAGTGGTCGCCTGCTGCACATACATGTCACAGATGATATACGTTTGGCTCAGGTTCAGTTACTATGACTGCCTACTGCATGTGTATGTCACAGGTGCCATGCATTGTTCCGGGCTCATTTACACTTGTCGCCTGCTGGACGGGCTTGTTTCAGCTGGCAACCACTTGGTATAAGTTCATTTAGACTGGTCGCCTGCTGCACATGTATGTCTCAGCTTTCATGCACTACGTTCGAGTTTATTTACACTGTTCGCCTGCTGCACGCAAATGTCAAAGATGATATACATTTTGCTCTGGTTCAGCATCTATGGTCGCCTACTACATGTGGATGTCACACCTGGCATGAAATGGGGTCGGATTCATTTACACTGATCGCCTATAGCATGGAAAATAAACTGCAGACTTGCACTTCGCTCCGGGTCCTTTACACTGCCTGATGCATGGGATCAATTACACTGATCTCTTGCTTTACGTGCATGTCACAGCTTCCATGCACTGGGTGCGGGTTCATTTACACTGGTCGCACATTTGCTGAAAGCACATGTCACAGCTGGCATGCATTTGCCTCCATATATTTTACATTGGTCGCCTTTTGCTGGCGGATGTCACAGCATACGTGCACTTGGCTCCGTGGATATTTACACAATGCACCCGCTGCATGTGCACGTCACAGCTGTCAAAGACTTGGTTCGTTATAATTTTCACTGGTCGCCTGCTGCACGCACGTGTCACAGCTGATATGAACATGGGTCGGGTTATTTTTCACTGGTCGGGTGCTTCACGTGTATGTCACAGCTGACATGCAATTGGATCGTGTTCATATACACTGGTCGCCTGCTACATTGGCATATCAATGCTGACATGCAGTGGGCTCGGTGTCGTTTACATTGATCAATTGCTGAAAGTGCATGTCACATATGTCAAAGACTTGGATCTGGTTCATTTACACTGGTAGACAGATTCACATTCATGTCACAGCTGATATGCACTTGGTTGTAGTTTATTCACACTGGTTGCCTGCTGCGTGCATATGTCGCAGCTGACATGCACTTGGCCCGGGTTTATTTACACTGCTTGCATGCCTCACGTTCCTGTCACAGCTGACGTGCACTTGGCTCGGGATCATTTACACTGATCGCCTGCAGCACTACAATATCACAGCTGACATGTACATTGCTCGGGATCATTTATGCTGGTCGGCTGTTCCACGCACATGTCACAGATGACATGCACTTGGCTCGGGATCTTTTACTTAGGTCGCGTCCTTCACATTGTCTGTCCCTGCTGACATGCAACTGGCTGGGGTTCATTTTCACTGATCGCATGTTGCATATCCATGTCACAGTGGACATGCACTTGGCACTGGTTTATTTACAATGGTAGCTTGATGCACTTGAATATGACAGCAGACATGCACTTGTCTCATGTTCAGTTTCACTGGTTGCCTGCAGTACGTGCAAGTCACTGATGACATGCATTTAGGTCGGGTTCATTTACACTGGTTGACTGCTGCACACTCATGACACAAATGAATTGTACTTCGCACGGGGTCATTTAAACTTGTCGTCTACTGCCCATTCATTTCACAATGACATGCACGTGGATCGGGGACAATTACACTGGTCGCCTGCTACATGCGCATGTCACAGGTGACATGCACTTCGCACGAGGACATTTACACTGTTCGCCTGCAGCACATGCGTGTCACAGCCTGCATGCAATTGGTTTCGGTTCATTTAAAGTGGTCACCTGCTGCACATGTATGACGCAGTTAACATGCACTTAGCTCGGGGTCATTTGTACTGGCCGCCTGTGGCACGCACATGTAACTGTTGACTTGAACTTATCACCTGTTCATTGTACTTATCATCTTCTGCCTGTGCATGTCACAGTGACATGCACTTGGCTCGTGGCCAATTACACTGGTCGCCTCCTACATGCATATGTCACAGCTGTCAAGGATTTCGCTCTGGTTCATTTACACTGGCAGCCTGCTGCACGTGCATTTCACAGCTTACATGCACTCGGCTCGGGTTCATTTACTTTGGTCACCTGCTGCTCACACATGTCATTTATGATATACATTTTGCTATGGATCTGTTACTATGCACATGTCATATATGCCATACATTGGTTTGGGATCATTAACACTGATCGACTGCAGGACGTGCATGTCACAGCTTACATTCCCTTGGGTCGGGATCATTTACACTGGTTGCCTGATTAATGTACATGACACAGATGATATGCACTTGGCTCGAGTTCATTTATTTTTGTCGTCTGCTGCACTTGAATGTTACAGCTGACATGCACTTTTCTCGGGAACTGTTACACTGATCGCCTGCTGCATGTCCATGTCACAGCTGACATGCACATGGCTTGGGTTCAATTACAAAGAATCGCTGCTGTACATTCATGTCAAAGCTAACATGCATTTGGATTGGGGTAATATATACTGGTCGCCTGCTAAATGCTTATGTCACAGAAGGCATACACTTGGTTTGGCGTCATTTAAAATGGTTGTCTGCTGCACGTGCATGCCACTGCTGACATGCACTTGGGTCGGTGTGATTTACTTTGGTCGTGTGCTTCACGTGCATGTAACAGCTGAGTACCACGTGGTTCGAGTTCATTTTCACTGATCGCCTGGTGCACATGTATGTCACAGCACTTAAAGTCTTGGCTAAGGTTTATTTACACTGGTTGCCTGCTGCACGCACATGTTAAAGCTGATATGCACTTGGCTCGGGTTCATTTACATTCGTGGCCTGCTGAGTGTGCATGCCACAGCTGTCAAAGTCTAAGTTCAGGTTCATTTACACTGGTCACCTGCAGGACGTGCATATCAGAGTTTACAGAATTTGGCTACCGATCTTTTACACTGGTCGATGGATGTATGCACATTTAACATCTGAAATGCACTTGGTTCGGGGTCATTTACACAGATAACATGCTGCACCCACATGTCACAGCTGACATGCACTTGGCAGTTTATCATTCGCACTGATCGACTGCTACATGCTTATGTCACAGTTTTCAAAGTCTTGGCTATGGTTGATATACACTTGTCGCCTGCTGCACGTGCATGTCACAGCTGACATGCACTTGGATCGGGGTTATTTACACTGGTTGCCTGCAGCACGCTCATGTCACATCTGACATACACTTTGCTCGGACTCATTTATTATGGTTGCCTGCTGCACGTGCATGGCACAGCTGACATGCTCATCGGTTGGGGTCATTTACGATGGCTGTCTGCTGCAGGCGCAAGACACAGCTAACATGCACATGGTAGTTATCATTTACACCTGTCGCCCACAGCACACTGTATTCACAGCTGTCAATTTCTTGGCTTGGGTTCAATTAAACTGTACACCTGCTGCACGTGTATGACACAGGTAACCTGAGCATGTTTCCTCGACATTTACACTGGTCGCATGCTGCATGCGCTTGTCACATCTGATATGCACTTGACTCTCGTTCATTTACACTGTTCGCTTGCTACATGCACATGTCACAGTTGACATGCACTTAACTGGGGGAGGTTTAGACTTGTCGCTTGCTGCAAAAGAATGTTATTGCTGACATGCACTTTGTTCGGGTTCATTTGCACTGGTTGCCTGTTACAGGCACATTACACAGAAAAAATCCACTTGGTTCGGGTTTATTGCCTCATGTCGCCAGCAGCACGTGCATGTAACAGCTGACACGCAATAGGCTCAGGGTTATTCTCACTCTTCGCCTGTTGTACGTGCATGTTTCAGCTGGCAACCACTTGGTTTCAGTTAATTAACATTGGGCTCCTGCTGAACATGTATGTCACAGATGTCATGCACTTTACTCGGGGTAATTTGCACTGGCCGCCCGCTGCACGCACATGGCACAGCTGACAATAACTTGACACTGGTACATTTAAACTAGTCTTCTGCTGCCCTTGCATGTCAGTGTGACATGCAATTCGCTCGGGGTTATTTAATCTGTTTGCCTGATAAACACGCATGTCACAGCTGTCAAAGATTTTGCTCTGGTTCATTTACACTGGCCACCTGCAGCACGTGAATTTCACAGCATACATGCACTCTGCTCGGGTAAATTTTAGTGGTCGCCTGCTGCACATTCATGTCACAGATGATATACGTTTGGCTCAGGTTCAGTTACTATGACTGCCTACTGCATGTGTATGTCACAGGTGCCATGCATTGTTCCGGGCTCATTTACACTTGTCGCCTGCTGGACGGGCATGTTTCAGCTGGCAACAACTTGGTATAAGTTCATTTAGACTGGTCGCCTGCTGCACATGTATGTCTCAGCTTTCATGCACTACGTTCGAGTTTATTACACTGTTCGCCAGCTGCATGCAAATGTCAAAGATGATATACATTTTGCTCTGGTTCAGCTTATATGGTCGCCAACTACATGTGGATGTCACACCTGGCATGAAATGGGGTCGGATTCATTTACACTGATCGCCTATAGCATGGAAATATAACTGCAGACCTGCACTTCGCTCGGGGTCCTTTAAATTGCCTGATGCATGGGATCAATTACACTGATCTCTTGCTTTACGTGCATGTCACAGCTTCCATGCACTTGGGGCGGGTTCATTTACACTGGTCGCACGTTTGCTGCACGCACATGTCACAGCTGGCATGCATTTGCCTCAATATATTTTACATTGGTCGCCTTTTGCTGGCGGATGTCGCAGCATACATTCACTTGGCTCGGGTATATTTACACAATGCAACTGCTGCATGTGCACGTCACAGCTGTCAAAGACATGGTTGGTTATAAATTACACTGGCCGCCTGCTGCACGCACTTGTCACAGCTGATATGAACATGGGTCGGGTTATTTTTCACTGGTCGGGTGCTTCACGTGTATGTCACAGCTGACATGCAATTGGATCGTGTTCATATACACTGGTCGCCTGCTACATTGGCATATCAATGCTGACATGCTGTGGCCTCGGTGTCGTTTACATTGATCAATTGCTGAAAGTGCATGTCACATATGTCAAAGACTTGGATCTGGTTCAT
Source organism: Dryococelus australis (assembly GCA_029891345.1). Classification (NCBI taxonomy): domain Eukaryota; kingdom Metazoa; phylum Arthropoda; class Insecta; order Phasmatodea; family Phasmatidae; genus Dryococelus; species Dryococelus australis. The sequence continues at coordinate 166,224,039 of CM057009.1, read as the reverse complement.
TTACACTGGTAGACAGATGCACATTCATGTCACAGCTGATATGCACTTGGTTGTAGTTTATTCACACTGGTTGCCTGCTGCGTGCATATGTCGCAGCTGACATGCACTTGGCCCGGTTTTATTTACACTGCTTGCATGCCTCACGTTCCTGTCACAGCTGACGTGCACTTGGCTCGGGATCATTTACACTGATCGCCTGCAGCACTGCAATATCACAGCTGACATGTACATTGCTCGGGATCATTTATGCTGGTCGCCTGTTCCACGCACATGTCACAGATGACATACTTGGTTCGGGTACTTTTACTTTGGTCGCTTCCTGCACATTGTCTGTCCCTGCTGACATGCAACTGGCTGGGGTTCATTTTCACTGGTCGCATGTTGCATATCCATGTCACAGCGGACATGCACTTGGCACTGGTTTATTTACAATGGTAGCTTGATGCACTTGAATATGACAGCAGACATGCACTTGTCTCATGTTCAGTTTCACTGGTTGACTGCAGTACGTGCAAGTCACTGATGACATGCATTTAGGTCGGGTTCATTTACACTGGTTGACTGCTGCACACGCATGACACAAATGAATTGTACTTCGCACGGGGTCATTTAAACTTGTCGTCTACTGCCCATTCATTTCACAATGACATGCATGTGGATCTGGGACAATTACACTGGTCGCCTGCTACATGCGCATGTCACAGGTGACATGCACTTCGCACGAGGACATTTACACTGTTCGCCTGCAGCACATGCGTGTCACAGCCTGCATGCAATTGGTTTCGGTTCATTTAAAGTGGTCACCTGCTGCACATGTATGAAGCATTTACCATGCACTTAGCTCGGGGTCATTTGTACTGGCCGCCTGTGGCACGCCCATGTAACTGTTGACATGAACTTATCACATGTTCATTGTACTTATCATCTTCTGCCTGTGCATGAGACAGTGACATGCACTTGGCTCGTGGCCAATTACACTGGTCGCCTCCTACACGCATATGTCACAGCTGTCAAGGATTTCGCTCTGCTTCATTTACACTGGCAGCCTGCTGCCAGTGCATTTCACAGCTTTCATGCACTCGGCTCGGTTTCATTTACGTTGGACACCTGCTGCTCACACATGTCATTTATGATATACATTTTGCTCTGGATCTGTTACTATGCACATGTCATAGATGCCATGCATTGGCTCGGGTTCATTAACACTGATCGACTGCAGGACGTGCATATCACAGCTTACATTCCCTTGGGCCGGGATCATTTACACTGCCTGATTAATGTACATTACACAGATGATATGCACTTGGATCGAGTTCATTTACTATTGTCGTCTGCTGCACTTGTATGTCACAGCTGACATGCACTTTTCTCGGGATCTGTTACACTGATCGCCTGCTGCATGCCCAAGTCACAGCTGACATGCACATGGCTTGTGTTCAATTACAAAGAATCGCTGCTGTACAAGCATGTCACAGCTAACATGCATTTGGTTTGGGGTAATTTATACAGTTCGCCTGCTTAATGCTTATGTCACAAATGGCATACACTTGGTTTGGCGTCATTACAATGGTTGCCTGCTGCTCGTGCATGCCACTGCTGACATGCACTTGGGTCGGTATGATTTACTTTGGTAGTGTGCTTCACGTGCATGAAACAGCTGAGTACCACGTGGTTCGAGTTCATTTTCACTGATCGCCTGCTGCACACATATGTCACAGCTCTTAAAGTCTTGGCTAAGGTTTATTTACACTGGTTGCCTGCTGCACGCACATGTTAAAGAAGATATGCACTTGGCTCGGGTTCATTTACATCCGTGGCCTGCTGAGTGTGCATGCCACAGCTGTCAAAAACTAAGTTCAGGTTCATTTACACTGGTCACCTGCAGCACATGCATATCAGAGTTTACATGAATTTGGCTACCGGTCTTTTAAACTGGTCGACGGATGTATGCACATTTCACATCTGAAATGCACTTGGTTCGGGGTCATTTACACAGATAACATGCTGCACCCACGTGTCACAGCTGACATACACTTGGAAGTGGATCATTTGCACTGATCGACTGCTACATGCTTATGTCACAGTTTTCAATGTCTTGGCTATGGTTGATATACACTTGCTGCCTGCTGCACGTGCATGTCACAGCTGACATGCACTTGGATCGGGGTTCTTTACACTGGTGGCCTGCAGCACGCTCATGTCACATCTGACATACACTTTGCTCGGACTCATTTATTATGGTTGCCTGCTGCACGTGCATGGCACAGCTGACATGCTCATCGGTTGGGGTCATTTGCGATGGTTGTCTGCTGCAGGCGCAAGTCACAGCTAAAATGCACATGGTAGTTATCATTTACACCTGTCGCCCACAGCACACGGTATTCACAGCTGTCAAAGTTCTTCGCTCGGATTCAATTATACTGTACGCCTGCTGCACGTGTATGACACAGGTAACCTGAGCATGTTTCCTCGACATTTACACTGGTCGCATGCTGCATGCGCTTGTCACATCTGATATGCACTTGACCCTGGTTCATTTACACTTGTCGCCTGCTGGACGGCTTGTTTCAGCTGGCAACCACTTGGTATCAGTTCATTTAGACTGGTCGCCTGCTGCACATGTATGTCTCAGCTTTCATGGACTACGTTAGAGTTTATTTACACTGTTCGCCTGCTGCATGCAAATGTCAAAGATGATATACATTTGGCCCTGGTTCAGCTTCTATGGTCGCCTACTACATGTGGATGTCACAGCTTGCATGAAATTGGGTCGGATTCATTTACACTGATCGCCTATAGCATGGAAATATATCTGCAGACTTGCACTTCGCTCGCGGTCCTTTACACTGCCTGATGCATGGGATCAATTACACTGATCTCTTGCTTTACGTGCATGTCACAGCTTCCATGCACTTGGTGCGGGTTCATTTACACTGGTCGCACATTTGCTGAACGCACATGTCACAGCTGGCATGCATTTGCATCCATATATTTTACATTGGTCGCCTTTTGCTGGCAGATGTCACAGCATACGTGCACTTGGCTCCGGGAATATTTACACAATGCACCCGCTGCATGTGCACGTCACAGCTGTCAAAGACTTGGTTCGTTATAATTTTCACTGGTCGCCTGCTGCACGCACGTGTCACAGCTGATATGAACATGGGTCGGGTTATTTTTCACTGGTCGGGTGCTTCACGTGTATGTCACAGCTGACATGCAATTGGATCGTGTTCATATACACTGGTCGCCTGCTACATGTGCATATCAATGCTGACATGCAGTGGGCTCGGTGTCGTTTACATTGATCAATAGCTGAAAGTGCATATCACAGATGTCAAAGACTTGGATCTGGTTCATTTACACTGGTAGACAAATGCACATGCATGTCACAGCTGATATGCACTTGTTGTAGTTTATTCACACTGGTTGCCTGCTGCAAGCATATGTCGCAGCTGACATGCACTTGGCCCGGGTTTATTTATACTGCTTGCATGCCTCACGTTCCTGTCACAGCTGACGTGCATTTGGCTCGGGATCATTTACACTGATCCCCTGCAGCACTACAATATCACAGCTGACATGTACATTGCTCGGGATCATTTATGCTGGTCGCCTGTTCCACGCACATGTCACAGATGACATGCACTTGGCTCGGGATCTTTTACTTAGGTCGCGTCCTTCACATTGTCTGTCCCTGCTGACATGCAACTGGCTGGGGTTCATTTTCACTGATCGCATGTTGCATATCCATGTCACAGCGGACATGCACTTGGCACTGCCTTATTTACAATTGTAGCTTGATGCACTCGAATATGACAGCAGACATGCACTTTTCTCATGTTCAGTTACGCTGTTTGCCTGCATTACGTACAAGTAACTGATGACTTGCATTTAGGTCGGGTTCATTTACACTGGTTGACTGCTGCACACGCATGACACAAATGAATTGTACTTCGCATGGGGTCATTTAAACTTGTCGTCTACTACCGTTCATTTCACAATGACATGCACGTGGATCGGGGACAATTACACTGGTCGCCTGCTACACGCGCATGTCACAGGTGACATGCACTTCGCACGAGAACATTAACACTGTTCGCCTGCACCACATGCGTGTCACAGCCAGCGTGCCATTTGTTTTCGGTTCATTTAAAGTGGTCACCTGCTGCACATGTATGACGCAGTTGACATGCACTTAGCTCGGGGTCATTTGTACTGGCCGCCTGTGGCACGAACATGTAACTGTTGACTTGAACTTATCACCTGTTCATTGTACTTATCATCTTCTGCCTGTGCATGTCACAGTGACATGCACTTGGCTCGTGGCCAATTACACTGGTCGCCTCCTACACGCATATGTCACAGCTGTCAAGGATTTCGCTCTGGTTCATTTACACTGGCAGCCTGCTGCACGTGCATTTCACAGCTTACATGCACTCGGCACGGGTTAATTTACGTTGGTCACCTGCTGCTCACACATGTCATTTATGATATACATTTTGCTCTGGAGCTGTTACTATGCTTATGTCATAGATGCCATGCATTAGCTTGGGTTCATTAACACTGATCGACTGCAGGACGTGCATGTCACAGCTTACATTCCCTTGGGTCGGGATCATTTACACTGGTTGCCTGATTAATGTACATGACACAGATGATATGCACTTGTATAGAGTTCATTTACTATTGTCGTCTGCTGCACTTGTATGTCACAGCTGACATGTACTTTTCTCGGGATCTGTTACACTGATCGCCTGCTGCATGCCTATGTCACAGCTGACATGCACATGGCTTGGGTTCAATTACACTGCTCGCCTGCTGTACATTTATGACACAGCAGATATGCACATGGTTCGGGTACATTTACACTGATCGCCTGCTGCATGTGCATATAACAACTGTCAAACAGTTATCTCGGTATCATTTTCACTGGTCGCCGGCAGTGTGTATGTCACAGCTGGCACGAACTTTTTTCCTGGTTATTTACACTGGTCGACAGATGTGTGCGCATTTCACATCAGCCATGCAATTTACTCAGTTAAATTACACTTGTCGCCAGCTACATGTGCATTTCACAGTTGGCATGCCATTGGCTCTGACACATTTTCAAATGTCGCCTTCTGCACATACTTGTCATAGCTGACATGCACTTGGCACAGGTTCATTTACACTGGTCGCCTCATTCTCTGGCATATCACAAATGACATGCACATGGCTTGGGGACATTAAGCTTGGTCGCCACCTTGTTCCCCATGTTAATGCTGTCATAGACTTGGCTCTGTTACATTAAAATTTGCTGCCAGCTGCATGCGAATGTCTCATCTGACATGCTTTAGGCTCGGGTTCATTTACACTGCTCGCCTGCTGCACTTGCATGTCATAGCTGACATGCGGTTCGCTCGGGATCTGATGCGTTGATCGCCTGTTGCATGCCCATGTCACTGTTGATATGCACATGCTCGGGTTAATTTACAATGGTCGCCTGCTTTACGTGCATGTCATAGCTTTCATGCACTTGGTGTGGTTTCATTTTCACAGGTCGCCTATAGCATGCACATTTCACAGCTAACTTGCACTTGCCTCGAGGTCATTTGCACTATTCACCTGCTGCATGTGTATTTCGCCACTGAAATAAACATGGAACAGGTTCATTTACACTTTGCGTATGCTCCACGTGAATGTCACTGTTACATGTATTTGGCTTCGTGTCATTTACAATGGCCACCTACTATGTGTGCTTATCACAGCTGACATGCAATAGTCTTCAATTACATATACACGGGTCGCCTGCTGCTCGCATATGTCACAGCTATTATGCACATGGCTCGGGTTAATTTGCTATGGTTGCCTGCAGTACATGCATATCACAGTTGACATAAATTTAGATCGGGTTCATTTACACTGGTTGACAGCTGCGCACTCATGACACAGCTGAAATGTACTTGGCTCGGGTTCATTTACTAGTGTCGCTTGCTGCACTTGCATGTCACATCTGACTTGCACTTTTCTCTTGATCTGTTACACTGGTCACCTGCTACATTCCCATGCCACAGCTGACATGAACTTGCTCGGGTTCTATTGCACTGGTCGCCTATTGCACGTGCATGTCACAGCTCTTTAAGTCTTTGTATATATTAAAATTGGTTACCTACTGCACGCACATGTCCCAGCTGCCATGCATGTGGCTCAGGTACATTTACACTAATCGACTGATGCACAAGACATGTCACAGCTTACATGCACTCGGGACAGGTAACTTTACACTTATCGCCTTCTGCATGTGCATATCACAGCTGACATGTGCTTGGCTGGGGATCATTTACTCTGGTCGCCTGATATATGTGCTTGTCACAGTTGATCTGCACTTGGCTCGGGTCATATACACTGGTCGACGGTAGTATGCCCGTTTCTCATCTGACAGGTATTTGGCTCAGGTTTATTTACACTTGTCGCCTGCTACACGGGCATGTCACATATGACATGTCATTTATTTGGGGTCATTTCTACTGCATGAGCTAGTCACAGCTGGCATGTATGGGTTCTTTTACACGTGAAACTTCTGCACAAACATGTCACATCTGACTTGCACTTTACTCGTGGTCTTTTACGCTTTTCACTTGCTGCATGCGCATGTCGAAACTGATATGCTCTATGTACAGGTCATTTACACTGGTCGCCTACTACACATACATGTCACAGCTGCAATGCACGTTGCTTATGGTAATTTACACTGTTTGCCAGATGTATGTGAATAACACAGCTGAAATGCATTTGCCTCGGGGTTATTTACACTGTTCACGTGCTGCGCGTACATGTCAAGCTGCTATACACATGGCACAGGTTCATTTACTCTGGTCTTATTAGCCACGTGAATGTCACAGTAACATGCACTTGGCTCCGAGAAATTTACACTGGTCTCCTGCTGCATGCGCATATCTCAGCTGTTATGCAATTGGCTTGGGTACATATACACTGGCCACCGGCTGCATGCACATGTCACAGTTGACATGAACTTGGCACCGGTTCATTATACTTGTCGTCTGCTGCCCGTGTATGTCACAATGATATGCACTAGGTTAGGGCTCAATGACACTGGTCGCCTGCTACACGCGCATGTAACAGCTGTCAAAGATTTGGTTCTGGTTCATTTAGACTGGCAGCCTGCTGCACGTTAATTTCACAGCTTACATGCACTCGGTAAGGGTTCAGTTACATTGGTCGCCTGCTGCTCACACATGTCACAGATGACATATATTTTGCCCTGGTTCAGCTACTATAGTCGCCTACTGCATGTGGATGTCACAGCTGGCATGCACTGGTCTCGAGTTCATTTACAATGATCGCCTATAGCACGGAAATGTAACAGTTGACTTGCACTTGGGTCAGAGTCCTTAACACTGTTAGCCTAATGCATGCACATAACACAGATTATATGCACTTGGCTCGGGTTCATTTACTAATGTCGCCTGCTGCACTTATGTCACAGCTGATATGTGCTTGGCTCTTAATCTGTTATACTGGTCGCCTTCTGCATGCCCATGTCAGAGCTGACATGCACATAGCTGGGATCAATTACACTGGTCGCCTGCTTTACGTGCATGTCTCTGCTTCCATGCACATGGTGCGGGTTCATTCCCACTGGTCGCCTGCCACAGGCACATTTCAAAGCTGACATACACTTGGCTCTAAGTCATTTATTTATGTCGCCTGCTGCACATCGATGATACTTGTGAAATGCACTTGGCTGGGTGTCATTTAAACTGGTCGCCTGCTGTACGTACATGTCACAGCTGACATGCACTTGGTTCGGTTAATTTTCACTGGCCACCTGATACATGCACATGTCATAGCTGACATGCGCTTGGCACGGGATCATTTACACTGTTCGTTTGCTGCACGCACATTTCACAGCTGGCATGCACATGGCTCGAGATCTTTTACATGGGTCGCCTGTTGCAGGCGGATGTCACAGCAGACATGCACTTGGCTCGGGTTCATTTACACTGGTCGCATGATGCACATCGCTTGTCACAGTTTCCAAAGACTTAGCTCAGGATAATTTTTACTGGTCCCCTGCTGAACGAGCATGTCACAGCTGACATGGACTTGACTCGGGTTGATTTACATTGACCTCATACTGCCCTAGCATATAACTGCTAACATGCAATGGCTCGGGCTCATTTACACTGGATGCCTGCCGCACGCATGTATCACAGCTGACATGCACTTGGCTCGGGTTCGTTTACACTGATCAAGTGCTGAAAGCGCATGTCACAGATGTCAAAGACATGGATCTCGTTCATTTATACAGGTCGCCAGATGAACGTGCATGTCACAGCTGATATACACTTGGCTCTCGTTTATTCAGACTGGTTGCCAGCTGCATGCATTTGTCACAGCTGACATGCAACTGTTCGGGTTTATTTACACTGCTCATCTGCCTCACGTTCATGTCACAGCTGTCATGCACTTGGCTCGGGTTCATTTTCACTGCTTACCTGCTGCACATTTATGTGACGGCAGGCATGCACTTGGCTCGGGTACATTTACACTCATTGCCTGCTGCATGCGCATGTCACATCTACCAAAGACTTGGCTTGGGATCATTTACACTGGTCGAAGGATGTATGCGCATTTCACAACAGACATGCTCTTTGCTCTGGTGAATTACACTGGTCGCCAGCTACAAACGAATGTCACAGTTGGCATGAATTGACTCGGATACTTTTTCACTGGTCGCCTGCTGCACATGCTTGTCATAGCTGACATGCACTTGGCTAAGGTTCATATATATTGGACGCTTCATTCACTTGCATAACATAACTGACATGCACATGGCTCGGGGACATTTACCATGTTCGTCTCCTGATTCCCCATGTTAAAGCTGTCATAGACATGGCTCTGGTACATTTACACTTGCCACCTGCTGCATGTGCATGTCTCATCTTACATGCTCTAGGCTCGGGTTCATTTAAACTTGTTGCCTGCTGGTCGTGCATGTCACAGCTTACATGCACGTGGCCTGGGGTCATTTACACTGCTCGTTTGCTGCATGTTCCTGTCACAGCTTACATACACTCGGCTCGGGTTTCTTTTACACTGGTCGCCTCTTGAACGGGCATGTAACAGCTGACATACACTTGGTCGGGTTCATTTACATGACACAGATAATATGCACTTGGCTCGAGTTCATTTACTATTGTCGCATGCTGCACTTGCATGTCACAGCTGACATGCACTTTTCTTGGGATCTGCTGCACTAGTCCATTGCTGCATGCGCATGTCACTGCTGTCATTGACTTTGCTGAAGTTCATTTCCACTGGTCGCCTGCTGCATACGCATGTCACAGATGACATGCACTTTGTTCTGGACATTTTCAATAGGGTGCCTTCTGCACACACATGTCGCAGCTGCCATGCAATTGTCTTGGGTTATTTTACAATGATCGACTGCTGCACGTGCATGACACTGCTGACATGCTCTTGGGTCGGTGTCATTTACGTTGGTCATGTGCTTGACGTGTATGTTACAGCTGAGATGCACTTGGTTCGGGTTCATTTTAACTGATCGCCTTCTGCACGCGCATGTCACAGCTCTTAACGGCTTGGCTTTATTTTATTTACACTCGTTGCCTGCTGCACGCACATGTTAAAGCTGATAAGCACTTGGCACGGGTTCATTTACACTGGTGGCCTGCTGAATGCGCATGCCACAGCTGTCAAAGACTTAGTTCAGGTTCATTTATACTGGGCACCTACTGGACATGCATGTCACATCGACATGAATTTGGCTCTCGGTCTTTTACATTGGTCGATGGATGTGTGCACATTTCACATCTGAAATGCACTTGGTTCGGGGTCATTTACACAGGTAACCTGCTGCACCCACGTGTCACAGCTGACATGCACTTGACTGTGGTTCATTTACACTGATCGCCTGCCAAACGCTTATGTCACAGTTTTCAAAGTCTTGGCTATGGTAGATATACACTGTTTCCCTGCTGCACGTGCTTGTCACAGCTGACATGCACTTGGATCGGGGAAATTTACACTGGTCGCTTGCAGCATGCTCATGTCACAGCTGACATACACTTTACTCGGACTCATTTATTATGGTTGCCTGCGGCACGTGCATGGCACGTCTGACAAGCTCATGGGTTGGGGTCATTTACAATGGTTGTCTGCTGCAGGCGCATGACAGAGCTAACATTAACATGGTCGGTATCATTTACACCTGTCGCCTCCTGTACACACTTTTCACAGCTGTCAATTTCTTGGCTCGGGTAAAATTAAACTGTATGCCTGCTGCATGTGTATGACACAGGTAACCTGAGCTAATTTCTTGGACATTTACACTGGTTGCATTCTGCATGCGCATGTCACATCTGATATTCTCATGACTCTGGTTCATTTACACTGGTCGCTTGCTACATGCACATGTCACAGCTGACGTGCTTTTGGCTTGGGGATATTTAGATTTGTCGTCCGCTGGACGCATATTTCACAGCTAGCATGCACTTGGCTCTGTTACATTTATGATTGTCGACTTTGCACGTCCATGTCACAGCTTACATGTACTTCAAACAGGTTAATTTACACTGGTCGATGGCTGCACGTGCATATCACAGCTGACAGCCACTATGCTCGGGTTCATTTAAACTGGTCGCCTACTGGATATTAATTATCACATTTGAAATGTACTTGGCTCAGGGTAATTTACATTGTTCGCCTGATACATGTGCATATCTTATCTGACATTCAATTGCCTAGAGGTAATTTGCACCCTTCACCAGTTGCATGTATATGTCACCACTGAAATGTACATGGAACAGGTCCATTTACACTTTGCGTGTGCTCCACGTGAATGTCACAGTGGCTTCGAGTCATTTACACTGGTCGCCTGCTGCATGCGATTGTCCACAGCTGACGTGCAATTTACTTCGATTACATATACACGGGTCGCCTGCTGCTCGCATATGTCACAGATAATATGCACATGGCTCTGGTTAATATACTATGGTACCCTGCCAAATGTGCATGTCACAGCTGATATGCATTTAGGTCGGGTTCATTTACACTGGTTGACTGCTGTACACACATGACACAGGTCAAATATACTTGGCTTTGGGTCATTTAAACTTGTCGTCCACTGTTCGTACAAGTGACAGTGTCATGCACATGACTCGTGGTCAATTACACTGGTCGCCAGCTAAACGGGCTTGTCACAGCTGACATGTACCTCGCAAATGGTTATTTACAATGTTCACATGCTGCACGTGCATGTCACAGCCTGCATGGTATTGGTTTCTTTTCATTTACACTGGTCTCCTGCTGCACATGTATGTCACAGATGACATGCACTTATCTCGGTGTCATTTGTACTGTTCCCCTGCTAATTTGCTTGCCACAGCTGTCAAAGATTTCGCTCGGGTTCATTTCAACAGGCAGTCTGCTGCACGTGCATTTCACATCTTACTTGCACTCGGCTCGGGTTCATTTATGTTGATTGCCTGCTACTCTTGTTTCAGTTACTATGGTCGGCTACTGTATGTGCATACCACAGCTGCCATGCATTGGCTCGAGTTCATTTACACTGGTCGCCTTCAGGACATGCATGTCCAAGCTTACATGCACTTGGATCGAGCTCATTTACACTGGTCTTATGCTGCACCCCCGTGTCACAGCTGACATGCACTTGGCACAGGTTCATTTACCTGGTCTCATGCTGCATTTGCATGTCACAGCTGACCTACACTTGACTAGGGGTTTATTTACACTGTTCGCCTGCTGCATGTGCATATCACAGCTGATGTGCACTTCGGTTGGGTACATTTATATTTGTTGCCTACTGCACGCACATGACACTGATGATATGCACATTTACTCTGGTTCATTTACATTCGTTGTGTGCTGCACGTGCATGCCACCGCTGAAATGCACATAGTTTGGGGTCATTAACTTTGGTCGCCTGCTTAGCCGCATGACTAAGTTAATATGCACTTTGTCGGGTTCATTTTCACTGGTAGACAGCTGCACGTGCATGTCACAGCTGATGTGAACATGTCTCCCTGGAATTTTCTCTAGTCGCACGCTTCATGCACATGTCACATCAGACATGCACTTGGCCCAGATTCATTTACTCTGGTCGCGTACTACATGCTTATGTCACAGCTGGCATGCAATTTGCTCGTGTTCATTAACACTGGTCGCCTGCTACATGCACATGTCATAGCTGACATGCACTTGGCTCTGGACTTTTTACACTGGTCGCCTGTTGCACCCACGTGTCACAGCAGACATGCACTTGGCTCAGGTTATTTTACACTGATCGCCAGCTGCACGTGATTTTCACAGCTGACATTCACTTGGTTCGGGGTTATATCAACTGGTCGTCAGCTTCACGTGTACATTAGAGCTGACATGCACATTTATCGTGTTCATTTACACTGGAAACCTGCTACCCATGCATTACACAGCTTACATGCACTCATCTTGGGTTCATTTATACTGGTCGCCTGTAGCACGTGCATTTCACAGCATACATGAACTTGGCTCGGGTTCATCTACACAATTCGCTAGCTGTGCGTTCATGTCACAGCTCTTTATGTCTTGGCTTAGGATTATTTACACTGGTTGCCTTCTGTGTGCATAAGTCAAAGCTGACATGCACTTGGTTCGGGATCATTTACACTGGTCTCCTGCTACACATGCATGTCACAACTGACATGCACTAGGTTTGGGTACATTCTCACTGGTCTCCTGCAGCAAGTGCATGTCACAGCTGATATGCGCTTGGCTCTGGATCATTTACACTATTCGCCTGCTGCACGTGCCTACCACAGCTGACATTCAATATGCTTGGGTATATTTACTCTCGTCGAATGCTGCACGCACATTTCACAGATAATATGAACCTGGCTCGGGTTCATTTACTATGTTTTGCAGCTGCACGCTCATGCTTCAGATGTTATGCAAGTGGGTTTGGGGTGATTTACACTGTTCGCCTGCTTCAGGCACATGACAAACTAATATGCACTTTGTTGGGTTAATTTACACTAGTCGCCGGCTGGCTGTGTATTTCACAGCTGATGTGCACATGGCCCAGTTTCATTTACACTGTTCGACTGCTAAATGCACATGTCACAGCTGACACGTACGTGGCTCGGGGTCATTTACACTGATCCCCTGCTGCACGTTCATGCACATGGCTCGGGTACATTTACATTGATCGCCTACTGCATGTGCATGTCACAGCTGTCAGAGACCTGACTCAGTTTAATTTACACTCATAGCTCATATGCAGTTGGCTCATGCTAATTTACACTGGTCGTCTTCTGCAAGCAAATGTCACAGCTCATATGCAGTTGGCTCAGGTTAATGTACACTTGTTGCCTGCTGCACGTGCATGTAACAGCTGTTATGTGATTGGCTCGGGATCTACTACACTGGCATGCAGCATGCCCATTACAGAGCTGACATGCACTTGCTCGGGTTCATTTACACTGTTCACCTGCTACATGTGCAAGACACAGCTGGCATGAACTTTGCGTATGTTCATATACACTAGTCACTTGCTGCACCCACATGTCACAGATAACATGCATTTTAATCGGATTCTTTTACTATTGGTGCTGTTACATTTACTTGGTACAGCTGACGTGAACTTGTCTCCTGGTAACTTTCACTGGTCGCATGCTGCATGTGCATGTCACAGCTGACATGCACTTGTCTAATAGTCATTTACACAGGATGTCTGTTGCACACACATATCACTGCCGGAAAGCACTTGGCTCGGGTTCATTTACACTGGTCGCCTGCTGCAAGAAAATGTGACAGCTGACATACACCGTGGCACGAGTAATTTTACCCTGGTCGCCTGCTGAACATGAATGTCACAGCTTACATGCACTTGATCAGTTTCATTTAAACTTGTCGCATGCGGCACAAGTTTTTCAAAGCTAAAATGCACATGGCTCAAGTTCATTTACACTAGTGACCTGCTTCACGTGCATGTCACAGCTGATATTCACATGACTCGGGGTCAGTTATGCTGGTCGCCTGCTGCACTTGCATGTCACAGATGTCTTGCATTTGGTTTGGGTTCATACACACTGGTCGCTGGCTGCTTGTGCATGTCACAGATGACATGATCTTGTATCCTGGTAATTTACACTGGTCGCATGCTGCATACACATTTCACATCTGACATGCACTTGGTAAGGGTTTCATTTGAATGGTCGCCTGCTGCATGCACATACAACAGCTGGCATGGAATTGTCTTGGGTTCATTCACACTGGTCGCTTGCTGGCTGTGCATTCTACAGCTGACATGCACTTGGATCGTGTTCATTTACACTTCTCACCAGCTACACATGCATTTCACAGCTGTCATGTGATTGGCTCGGGATCTATTACACTGGTGGAGTGCAGCATGCCCATTTCAGAGCTGACATGCACTAGCTCGGTTTCATTTACACTGTTCACCTGCTACACTTGCAAGACACAACTGGCATGCACTTTGCATGGGTTCATTTACACTAGCCGTTTGCTGCACGCACATTTAACAGATTACATGCATTTGGCTGGGATTCTTTTACTATTGATACTGTTACACGTGCATGGTACAGCTGATGTGAACTTGTCTCCCGGTAACTATCACTGGTCACATGCTGCACGCATATGTCACAGCTAAATTGCACTATTCTCAACTTCATTTACACTGGTCGGCGGCTGCAAGTTCATGTCAAATCTAACATGCACTTGGTAGGGTATCTTTTAGACTGGTTGCCTGCTGCAAGTGCATGTCACAGCTTAAATGCACTTTTCTCGGGGATATTTACACTCGTCGCCTGCTGTATGCACATGTCAGAGATGACATGCAATGAGCTCGGGGTCATTTATACCGGTCGCCTTATGCATGTATATTTCACTGCGGACATGCATGTGACTCGGGTATTATTTACACTGGTCGCATGCTGCACATGATTGTCAAAGCTGTCAAAGAACTGGCTAGGGTTCATTTAAACTGATCGCCTTCTGCACGTGCATGTCACAGCTCTTAAATTCATGGCTCTGGTTTAGATTAACTGGTTTGCATTCTGCACGCACATGACAAAGCTGACATGTACTTGGTTCAAGTTAATTTATACTGGTCGCCTGCTGCACGTGATTGTCACAGTTGACATGCAATTGCCACGGGGTGATTTACATGCCTGCTGTATGTGCATGGCATTGGTGTCAAATTCTATGATCGGGTTCATTTCACATGTCGCCTGTTGAACATACATGTCGCTGCTGTCATGCACTTGGCTCGGGTTAATTTACATGGGTCGCCTGCAGCACTCTCATGTCACAGCTGACATACACTTGGCTCGGACTCATTTATTATGGTTGCCTGTAGCACGTGCATGGCTCAGCTGACATGCTCATGGGTTGGGGTCATTTACAATGGTTGGCTGCTGCAGGCGCATGGCACACCTAACATGCACATAGTCGGTATCATTTACACCTGTCGCCCACTACACACATTTCACAGCTATCAAAGTCATGGCTCGGGATAAATTAAACTGTACGCCTGCTGCACGTGTATGTCACAGCTAACCTGAGCATGTCTCCAGGACATTTACACTGGTCGCATGCTGCATGCGCATGTCACAGCTGATGTGCACTTGGCTCAGGAACATTTAGACTTGTCGTCTGCTGCATGTACATTTCACAGCTGGTATGCACTTGGACCAGGTTCATTTAAACTGGTCGCCTACTGCATATTATTTGTCATATCTGCAATGCACTTGGCTAGGGGTCATTTACATTGTTTGCCTGATACATGCGCACTTGCCTCGAGGTAATTTGCACTGTTCACCAGTTGCACATGTATGTCACCACTGAAATGCACATGGAACGAGTTCATTTACACTTTGCATGTGCTCCATGTGAATGTCACTTAGACATGCATTTGGCTTCGAGTCATTTACACTGGTCGCCTGTTGTGTCTGCTTATCACAGCTGACATGCAATTTACTTTGATTACATACACGCGGGTCGCCTGCTGCTCGCATATGTCACACATAATTTGCACATGGCTCTGGTTAATATACTATGGTTGCCTGCAGTATGTGCATGTCACAGCTGACATGTATTTATGTCGGGTTCATTTAAACTGGTTGTCTGCTGTACACACATGATACAGGTGAAATGTACATGGCTCGTTCTCATTTACACTTCTCGTCCACAGCCGTGCTAGTCAGTGACATGCACATAACATGGTCAATTATCCTGGTCGCCTGCTACACGCACATGTCAAAGCTGACATGCACTTCGAACGTGGTCATTTACGATATTCACCTGCTGCACATGCATGTCACAGCCTGCATGCTATTGGTTTCGGTTCATTTACACCGGTCTCCTGCCGCACATATATGTCACAGATGACATGCACTTAGCTCGGGGTCATTTGCATTGGTCGCCTGCTAACGTGCATGTCACAGCTGTCAAAGATTTCTCTTGGGTTCATTTACACTGGTCGCCTGCAGGATGTGCATGTCACAGCTTACATGCACTTGGCTCTGGGTCATTTACACTGGTAGCCTGCTGCATGTGCATGTCACTGCTTACATACACTCGGCTCGGATACATTTACACTGGTCGCCTGCTGCTTGCACATGTCACAGATGACATACATTTTGCACAGGTTCAGTTGCAATGGTCACCTACTGCATGTGGATGTTACAATTGGTATGCACTTGGCTCGGGTTCACTTACACTGATCGTCTAGTGCACAGTCTTGAAACTGCTGACATGAACTTGGTTCGGGGTCATTTACACTGGTTGTCTGATGCATGTACATGACGCAGATGATATGCACTTGGCTCGGGATAATTAACTACTGTCTCGTGCTACATGCACATGTCATAGCTGATATGCACTTGGCACAGGTTCATTTACGCTGGGCGTTTGCAGCATGCACATGCCAACCCTGGCATGCTCTTCGCTCGAGTTCATATATATTGGTCGCCTGTTGCAGGCGCATGTCACAGCTGACATGCACTTGGCTCGGGTTCATTTACATTGCTCGCCTTCTGCACATTTATGTCACAGCAGACATGAACTTGGATCGTGTACATTTACACTTGTCGCCTGCTGCACGTGCATGTCACAGCTGTCAAAGACGTGGCTCAGGATACATTTCACTGGTCGCCTGCTGTACATGCATGTCACAACTGACATGAACTTGGCTCGACTTCATTTACATTGATTACATACTACCCAGGCATATAACTGCTAATATGAAATGGCTCAGGATCATTTACACTGGATGCCTACCGCACGCACTTGTCAAGGATGATATGCACCTGACTCAGATTATTTTTAAGTGGTCGGCTGCTGCGCGTGCATGTCACAGCTGACATGCAATTGGCTCGTGGTCGTTTACATTGATAAAGTGCTGAACATGCATGTCACGGATGTCAAAGACTTCGATCTAGTTCATTTACACTGGTCGCCTGCTGGACGTGCATGTGACAGATGATATGCACTTAGCTCATGTTCGTTTACACTGCTCACGTGATGTACATTCATGTCACAGCTGACATGTTCTTAGCTCGGGTTCATTTACACTGGTCACCTGCAGCACGCTCATCTCATAGCTGTCAAAGTCATTGCTCGGGTTCATTTATACTTGTCACCTGCTGCACATGGATGACACAGCTGACTAGCACTTGGGTTCGGGTACTATTTTGTTGATCGCCTGCTGCACGCACATGTCATTTTCACAGATAGCCTGCTGAACGTGCATGCCACAGCTGTCAAAGACTTGGTTTTGGTACATTTACACTGGTCGCCTTCTGGATGTGCATGTCACAGCCGACATGAAATTGGCTCCTGGTCTTTTACACTGGTCGAAGTATGTATGCACATTTCACATCTGAAATGCACTTGGTTCGGCGTCATTTATCCAGGTCACCTGCTTCACCCACGTGTCACAGCTGACATCCACTTGGCAGTGTTTCATTTACACTGATCGCCTGCTGCACGCTTATGTCACAGATTCCAAAGTCTCGGCTATGGTTCATTTACACTGGTCGCATGCTGTACGAGCATGTCACAGCTTACATGCACCCGGTTCGGGTTCATTTACACTGGTCGCCTGCTGCATGCACATGTACAGATGATAAACATTTTACTCGGTTTCATTTATTATGGTCGCCTACTGCATGTGCCTGTCACAGCTACAATGCGCATGGCTTGGGGAGTTCATTTACACTTGTCGCCTGCTGCATGCACAAGTCAAATTATAACATGCAATAGGATCGGGTTTATTTATAGTAGTTGCCTACTTCATGAACAAGTCATAGCTGACATGCACTTGGCACGGGGTCATTTACACTGGTCATCTGCTGCCCGCACATGTCACAGGTAGCATGCACTTGGTTCTGGTTCATTTATACCGGTCGCCAACTGCACGGGCATGTAACTGCTGTCATGCACTTGTCTCGGGTTATTTTACACTGGTCGCCTGCTGCACGTGCCTGTCAAAGCTGACCTGAAATTGGCACAGCTTCATTTACACTAGTCGCCTGCTACACATAAATGTCACAGCTGATATGCAATAGGCAAAACTTAATTTACATTCGTCACCTTCTGCACTTGCATATCATGGCTGACATTCACTTGGCTCGGGTTCATTTACACTGGGCGCATGCTGCATGTGGTTGACACAGCTGATATGCCCTTGGCTCGGTGTAGTGTACATTGGTAGCCTTCTTCCCGTGCATGTCACAATTGACATGAACATGGATCGGTTTCATTTACACTGGTCACCTTCTACGCGAACAATACACAGCGGTAATGCACTTGACTCTGTGTCATTTACACTGGTCGCCAGCTGCAAGTTCATGTAAAAGCTGATATACACTTGGCTCATGTTAATTTACACTGGTCGCCTGCAACAAGTTCATGTCAAAGCTGACATGCACATGGTTCGGGGTCATTTACACTGGTCATCTGCTGCACGCACATGTCACAGCAGGCATGCACATAGCTCGGGTTCATTTACAATGGTCGGCTACTGCACCCACGTGTCGAAGCTGAAATGAACTTGGCTTGGGTTATTTTACACTGATCGTCTGCTGCACTTGCCTGTCACAACTGACATGTACTTGGCTCGGATTCATTTGCAATGGTAGCCTGCTACACATGCATCTCACCGTTGTCACAGAGTTGGCTTGGGTAAATTTATCCTGTATTTCATCTTGAAGTGAATTTCACAACTGACATGATCTTATCTTCCGGTCATTTACTAAAGTCGACGGATGTATGCGCATTTCACATCTGACTTGCACTTGGCTTGGGTTCATTTACACTTGTCGCCTACTGCTCGTGCATGTCACAGCTGAAATGCACTTGGTTCGGGTTCATTTACACTAGTTGCCTGCTGCACGTCCATATCATAGCTCATGTGCAAATGTTTCGGGTGCATTTTCTATGGTCACCTGCTGAATGCTCATGTCACAGCTGACATGCACTTGGCAAATGATAATTTACACAGGTCGTCTGCTACACGCACATGTCACAGCTAGCATGCACATGGCTCGGATTCATTTCCACTGGTCGCCTACTGCATGCACATTTCACATATGACATGCAATTAGCTCGGGTTCATTTACACAGCTGACCTGCTACATGCACATGTCACAGCAGACATGCACTTGGCTAATGGTAATTTACTTAGCTCGTCTGCTGCATGTAAATGTCACATCTGACATGCACTTGGCTCGGATTCATTCCCACTGGTCGCCTGCTGCACGTACATGTCACAGCTGTAATGCACTAGATTTGGGTACATTTTCACTGGTCGCCTGCTGCATGCAACTGCCACAGATGATATTCACATTGGTTGTGGTCATTCCACTATTCATCTGCTGCATGCACATTCACATATGACATGCCCTTGGCTCGGGTCATTATCTATTTCTGCATGCTGCACGTGCATATCACAACTGACATGCACATGGGTTGGGGTTATTAAAAGTAGTCGCATTCTGCACGTGCATTTCACAGCTAACATGAACTTAACTCGGGTTCGTTTACACTGATCGCCTGCTCCAAGTGCATGACATAGCTGTCAGAGACTTAGCTCTGGTACATTTACACTGGTCGCCTGCTGCAGGTTCATGTCACATTTGATATGCACTTGGCTTGTGTGGTAATTTCCACTGGTCGCCAGCTGCATGTGCATGCCACAGATGTTATAGTCTTGGCTCGGGTTTATTTTTACAAGTTGCCTGCTGCTCGCACAAATCACAGCTGACATGCACTTGGGTCGGTTTCATATAAACTTATTTCCTGCTGCACATTCATGTCACAGCTGAAATGCACTTGGCATGGTTTCATTTACACAGGTCGCCTGCAGCACGGGAATTTCACAGCGGACATTAACTTGGGTTGGGGTCATTTATACTGGTCTCCTGCTGTACATGCATGGCACTGATCTTAAAGTCTAGGTTCGGGTTTATTTACACTGGTTGCTTGCTGCATGCACATTTCACAGCTGACATGCACTTAGCTTGGGTTCATTTTAACTGGTTGTCTGCTGCACGAGCAAGTCATTTACTATGGTCGACGCTTGCATGCACATTTCACATCTGGCATGCACTTGGGTCGGGTTCATTTACATTGGTCGTCTTCTGCACGTGAATGTCACAGCTGACATGAATTTAGCTCAGATATGTTTACACTGATTCCCTGCTGCACGGGCATGTCACAGCTGTCAGAGACTTGGCTCTGGTTGATTTACTCTGGTCGTATTTGCACGTGCATGTCACAGTGGAAATGTGCTTGAGTCGGAGTCATTTCCACTTGTCGCCAGCTGTATGTGCATGCCCTGCTCTTATAGTCTTGGCTCGGGTTTATTTTCATTAGTTGCCAGCTTCATGCACTTATCACAGCTGACATGCACTTCGCTCAGTTCCATTTGCACTGATCGACTGCTGCACGTTTATGTCACAGCCGACATGCACTTGGTTCGGGGTCATTTACACTGGCCGCCTGTTGCACGTGCATGTCACAGTCGAAATGCACTTGGCTCAGGTTCATTTACACTGGTCGCCAACTGCACGTGCACGTCTGAGCTGAAACCACTCGGTTCACGGTCATTTATGCTGGAAGCCTGCTGCATACACATGTCACAGGTGACCGGAAATTTGCTCGGGTACTTTTAAACTGGTCGTCTGCGGCACGCGAATGTAATTGCTGTCATGCACTTGGATCGGGGTCATTTGCATTGGTCACCCGCTTCAAGCACATTTCACAGCCGGAATGCAATTGTCTTCATTTCATTTATACTGGTCGCCTGCTGCACTCACATGTCACAGATGATAGCAGTTGACTGGCTGAACAGTTGCTATGGCCGCCTGCTGCACAAACATGTCACAGCTGACCAGCACTAAGTTCTGAGTTATTTTAACTGGTCGCCTGAACATACACCTGTCATAGCTGTCGAACACATGACTCGGGTTCATTTAAACTGCTCGCCTGCCGAATGTGCATGTCACAGCTGTCAAAGTCAGGTATCGGGCTCATTTACACAGCTCGGTTGCAGTATGCACATGTCACAGCTGGCATGCACTTGGCTTGGTGTATTTACAAAGGTTGTTGGCTACACACGCATCTCAAAGCTTTTAATGCCTTGGTTAAGGTTCACTTGAACTGGTTGCCTGCTGCAAGTGCCTGTCACAGCTGAAATGCAATTGGCTCCGCTTTATTTACACTGGTTACCTGCTGCACCCACCTGTCACAGCTTTCATGCGGTTGGCATGGATTCATTTACACAGTCGCTGGCTGCATGCGAATGTCACAGCTGACATGCACATTGTTCGCGGACATTTACAATGGTCGTCTTCTGCACATTGATGACACAGCTGAAATTTACTAGGTTCAGGTTCATTTACACTGGTCGTCTACTGCACGTGCATGTCACAGCTGACAACCACTTGGCTCGGAGCCTGCAGCATGCACAGGTCAAAGGTGACATGAATAGGCTCTAGTACATTTTAATTGGTCGTCTACAGCACACGAATGTCATATCTGTCATCGGCATCAATTACACTGGTCATCTCCTGTAAGCACATGTCACAACTTACATTAACTTGGCGTCGGTTCACTTACACTGGCCGCCTGCTGCACTTGTCACAGCTGTCATGCACATGGCTCTGGGTTATTTTCACTGGTCATCTGCACCACGCATATATCACAAAATGCACTTGGGTATGGTTAATTAACACTGCAGCCTGCTGCACGTGCATGTTACAGCTAACCTGCACTAGGCTCGGGGTCATTTACACTGGCCACCAACTTCATGCGAATTGCACAGATGACATGCACTAGCTTTGTGGTGATTTATACTGGTCGCCTGATGCACTCGTATTTCACATCTGATGTGATCTTGACTCGGGTTCATTTAGACTGGTAGCCGGCTGCATGTGCACGTCAAAGCTGAAATGTACTCTGCTCAGAGTAATTTTCACTGGTAGCTTGCTGCACCAGCATATCAAAGTTAACAAGCTCTTGGCTCTGTAACAATTACATTCTTGGCCTGTAGCATGTGCATGTGACAGCAGACATGCACAATACTTAGGGTTATTTTCAGTGGTCGCCATCTGTACATTCATCTCACAGCTGACACCAAATGGTTCGGGTTCATTTACACTGGTCGCCTGCAGCACAGACATGTCACAGCTGAAATGCAATGGCTGGGGGTGTTTTACCCTGGTCGCTTGCAGCACTCACATGACACAGTTGGCATGCACTTCTGTCGGGGTCATGTCCACTGGTCGACGTATGCATGTGCGTGTAACAGCTGACGTACACTTGGCTCGGGATCATGTACACTGCTGGCCTGCTGCACGTGCTCTCACAGATGACATGCACTTTTCTCAGGGTCATTTACACTGGTCGCCTGCTGCACACGCATGTCACAGCTCTTATTGTCTGGTCTTGGGTTCATTTACACTGTTTGCCGGATGCACGTACCTGTCACCGGTGACATGAATTGGTTCGGCTTCATTTACACTCGTTGACTGCTACACGCACATGTTGTAGCTGACAAGCACCTAGCTTGTGTTCATTTGCACTGGTTGCCTGCTGCCCCTCCAAGTCACAAGTGACCTGCTCTTGGCTCGGGTACATTTACACTGGTTGCTTGCGGCACACACATGTCACAGCTGTCAAAGGCTTGGCTTGAGTTCATTTACTCTGGATGCCTGCTGCACGAGCATGTCACAGCTGACTTGTACTTGGATCGGGTTCAATTATAGTGGTTGCCTGCTACACGCGCCGTCTGCAACTGCATGTATCAGCTGATATATACTTGGTTTGGGTTCATTTACATGGTTGTTTGCTACACGTGTATGTCACAGCATTCAAAGGCTTGGCTCGGATTCATTTACTCAGGAAATGCATGCGCATTTCACAGCTGACAAATACTTGGCTTGGTTTCAATTACACTGGGTGTCGGCGACACCCATAAGTCACAGCTGTTGTGCACTTATGTTGGGTTCGTTTACACTGATTGCCTGATGTACGTGCATGTCACAGATGACATGGACCTGGCTGAGATTCATTTACACTGTTTCCTTGCTGC
Source organism: Dryococelus australis (assembly GCA_029891345.1). NCBI lineage: Eukaryota > Metazoa > Arthropoda > Insecta > Phasmatodea > Phasmatidae > Dryococelus > Dryococelus australis. The sequence goes on along the minus strand of CM057009.1, from coordinate 166,200,398 downwards.
ACGCGCATGTCATAGCTGTCAAAGTCTTGGCTCTGGTTCATTTACTATGAATGCCTGCGGCACGTGTATGTCACAGCTGAAATTCACTTGACTCATGTTTATTTAAACTGGTCACCTCTTGCATGTTCATGTAACAACTGACATGCACTTGTTTAGGGTTCATTTACATTGGTCGCCTGCTAAAGAGCATGTCACATCTGTCAAAGATGTGGCTCGGGTTCATTTATACATGTCGCTTGCCGCACACATATGTCGCAGCAGACATGCCATTGGCTGGGGTCATTAACACTAGTCGCCTGCTGTACACGCATGACACAGCAATCAAACAATTAATCGGGTTAATTTACACTGGTCTTCTGCGGCACATGCATGTTACAGCTGACTTGAAATTAGATCGAGGTCACTTAACTTCTCACCTGTAGCGCACGGATGACAAAGTTGTCATGCACTTGGTTTGGGGTCATTTACACTGGTCACCTGCCACACGAGCATGTCACAGCTTGCATGCACTTGGCATGGATTCATTTTAACGGTCGCCTGCTACACATGCAAGTGACAGGTGATGTGCACTTGGGTTGGTTACATTTACACTGCTCGTCTGCTGCACGCACATGTCACAGATGATATGTACTTGTTTCGGGCTATGGTCACCTGCTACTCGTTTATGTCGCATCTGACATGCACCTGGGTAGGGGTCATATACACTGGTCGACTGCTGCACAGGAATGTCACATCTAATATGCAATTTTCTCCATTACATTTACACTGCTTGACTGCTGCACGTGCATTTCGTGGAAGACATTCCCTTGTCTCGGGATTATTTACACTGGTCGCCGACTGTACATGAATGTCGCAGATTTAAAGTCTCAGCATGGGATCATTTTAACTGGTTGCCTGCTACACATGCCTGTCTCAGCTGACTTGCAATTGGATCAACTTCATTTACTCTGGTCCCCTGCTTCACACGCATGTCTAAGTTGATATACACTTGGTACGGGTATATTTACTCTGGTCGCCTGCTGTACACGAAAGTCACAGCTGACATGCACTTGGTTTGTGTCCATTTACACTGGTTGCCTGATGCACGGGCATGTCACAATTCTAAAAGTCTTTTCTCGTGGTTATTTACACTGGTTGGCTTATGCGCACATATGATACTGCTGTCATTCAAATGACTCGGGTTCATTTACACTGGTCGCCTGCTGCACGTTCATTCATAAACTTGGCTTGGGGATATTTTCACTGGTCGCCTGTGGCATGTGCATGTAACAGCTGACACGCACTTGCGGTATGGTCATTTACATGGTCGCCTGCTGAACACGCATTACACAGCTAACATGCATTTGGTCGGGTTTATTACCAAGGATCTCCTTCTGCACGTGAATGTCAAGGCTGACTTGTACTAGGATCGAGGTAACATAACTTGTCGCATACTGCACATGGATATCACTGTTGTCATGCACTTGGTTCGGGGTCATTTACACTGGCTGCCTGTTGCATGTGTATGTCACAGTCGAAATGCACTTGGCTCAGGTTCATTTACACTGGTCGCCAACTGCACGTGCATGTCTCAGCTGAAACCACTCGGTTCGCGGTCATTTATACTGGAAGCCTGCTGCACGCACATGTCACAGGTGACCTGAAATTTACTCGGGTACTTTTAAACTGGTCTTCTGCGGCACGAGAATGTCATAGCTGTCAAGTAATTGGATCGGGGTCATTTGCATTGGTCAAATTCTACAAGCACAATTCACAGCTGGCATGCAATTGGCTTAGGTTCATTTATACTTGTCGCCTGCTGCACACACATGTCACAGATGATATACACTTGACTCGGGAACATTTACACTGATTTCCTAATGCATGTGTATGTCACAGGTCTCATGCACTTGCCTGGAGTTCATTTATACTGGTCACCTGCTGCAAGTGCATATCACAGCTGATGAGCACTTACCTTGGGTTCATTTAATATGAACGTCTGCTGCACGCAAATGTTGCAACTGACATGCACTTAGGTCGGGGTCATATAGATTGCTTGAATGCTGCACGTGCATTTCACAGATGATATGCACTGAGCACTGGTTAATCTACACTGGTCGCCTGCTCTTTGTGCTTGACACATCTGTCAAAAACTTAGCTGGAGTTAATTTACAGCTCTGGGTATTTTCACTGGTCGCTTGCTGTACATGAATGTCACAGCTGACCTGCACTTGGCACTGGATCAATTAGATTGGTCATCTGCAGCCCACACATGTCACAGATGAAATTCAATGGCTGGGGGGTCTTTTACACTGCTCGCTTACAGTACACGCACGACACAGCTGGCATACACTTTGCCTGCATTAATTTAGACTTGTTGCTTGCTGTACTCACATGTCACAGATGGCTTGCTCTTAGCTCGAGTTCATTTAGTATGGTCGACTTCTGCATGTGCATGTCACAGATGACAAGCACATTGGTAGAGAGTCATTTTCACTGATCACCTGCTGCATGCGCAAGTCACAACTGACATGCACCGTGCTTGGAGTCATTTAAACTGTTCGCTTGCTGCACTTACAAATAGCAGTTGCTATGAACTAAGCTCGGGATCATTTACACTGGACGCCTGCTGCATGAGCATGTCACTGTTCACATGTACTTGACTTGGGTTCAGTTACACTGGTCGACTGCTGCACGTGCATGTCACAGCTGACCTGCATTTGGGTCTGTTTTATTTTCACTGGCCGCCATCTGCATATGCATGTCACAGCTGACATTCAATTGGTTCGGGTTCATTTTCACTGGTCGCCTGCAGCACAGACATGTCACAGCTGGGATGCAATGGCTGGGGGTCATTTACTCTGGTCTCTTGCAGCACATGCATGACACAGCTCTCATGCACTTGGCTTGCGTTAATTTAGACTTGCCGCTTGCTGTACGCACATATCACAGATGGCATGCACTTTCCTCGAGTTCATTTAATATTGTCGCCTGCTGCAAGTGCATATCACAGATGACATACACATTGGTCCAGAATCACTTACACAGGCGCCTGCTGTATGCACATTTCAGAACTGACATGCACAGAGTTTGTAGTCATTTAAATCATTGTTTGCTGCATGTGCATTTCACTTCTAACTAGCACTAGCTAGGGATAATTTACACTGGTCGCCTGCCGCATGTGCATATCACAGCTGACATGCACTTGGCTCGGTATCTATTAAAATGGTCGTGTGCTGCATGGACATGTCATAACTAACATGCACTTGGCTCGGGTTCATTTACACTGGTCACCTGCTGAACATTTATGCCACATTGTCAAAGCCTTGCCTCGGCTTAATTCACATTGGTCGCCTGCTGTACGTGCATGTCACAGCTGACATGAACTTGGCTCCTGGTCATTTATAGTGGTAGCATGCTGTATGCGCACGCCCCGTCTGACATGTACATGGCTCGTGTTCATTTACAGAGTTCGCATGCTGCATGCGCATGTCACAACTTATATGCACTTGCCTCAGGGTCATTTACACTGGTCGTCTGTTGCACTTGCATGTCACAGCTGACATGCACATGGCTCGGGTTCATTTACACTGTTCTCATAATGCATGTGCATGTCACATATGTGAAAGACTTGACTCGGGTTCATTTACACCGGTCGCCAATCGCACATGTATTACACTGCTGAGATTCACTTGGCTCGGGGTCATTAATACTGGTTGCCTTCTGCATGTGCAAGTGACAGCTGTCAAAGTCTTGGCTCGGCTCATTTACACTGGTCGACTACTGTACGTGCATGTCACATTTGACATGAACTTGGCTCCCGGTAATTTATATTATTCGCATGCTATAAGTGCATGCCACAACTTACATGTACTTGGCTCGGGTTCAATTAGACTGGACGCCAGCTGCACATTCATGTCACTGATGACATACATATTGGCCGAGTGTCATTTAAACTGGTCGTCTGCTGCACGCACATGTCACAACTTTCATGCATTGGGCTTGGGGTCATTTCAACTGTTCGCCTGAAGCACGTGCATATCACAGCAGACATGCAGTTGGCTCGGGATCATTTTCACTGGTCGCCTGCTGAATGTGCATGTCACATCTAATATGCACTAGGCTTGGGATCTATTACAATGGTCGCGTACTGCATGCCCATGTCGCATCTAACATGCACATTGGTCAGGGTCATATACACTGGTCGACTGCTGCACGCGAATGTCACAGCTGACATGCACTTTGCTCGCAGTCATTTACACTGGTCGTCTTCTGCACATTGATGACACAGCTGAGATGCACATGGCTCATGTTCTTTTACACTGGTTGTCTACTGCACATGCATGTCACAGCTGACTGTCACTTGGCTCGGAGCCTGCAGCACGCACATGTCAAAGGTGACATGAATTAGGCTCGGGTACATTTAAATTGGTTGTCTACAGTACGAGAATATCATATCTATCATGCACTTTGATCGGTGTCATTTTCACTGGTCATTTGCTGCAACCACATGTCACAGTTGGCATGCACTTGGCTCGGGTTGAATTTTAACCGATCGCCTGTTGTATATGCATGTCAAAAATGACATGCACTTGGTTCGGGGTGTTTACACTGTTCGCCTGTTGCACGTGCAAGTCACAGTAGACATGCACTCGGCTAAGGACTCTTTACACTGGTTTCCTGCATTCACGTACATGTCAAATATGATATGCATTTGGATAGTCGTCATTTTATATGGTCGCATGCTTCACATGCATGTAACAGCTGTCATGCACTTGGTTCGGGTTCATTTACACTGGTCACCTGCTACACGTGCATGTCAAAATATTGCATGCACTTGGCATGGATTAATTTATACAGTCGCCTGATGCATGCTAATTTCACAGATGCAATGCACTTTGCTCGTGGTCATTTGCACTGGTCGCCTGCTACATGCGCATGTTACAGATGTCAAAGGCTTGGCTCGTGTTCATTTACACTGGTCACCTACTGCACAGTTAAGTCACAGCTGGCATGCACTTGGCTTCGATTCATTTACACTGCTTTCCTGATTTACGTGAATGTCACCGCAGACATTAAATTGGCTCGTGATTATTTACACTGGTTACGTCCTACACGCACATGTTACAGCTGACAAATACCTAGCTTAGTTACATTTTCACTGGTTGCCTGCTGCATCTGCATGTAACAACCGATATGCCCTTGGCCTGGGTACATTTACACTGGTTGCTTGCGGCACACACATGTCACAGCTGTCAAAGACTTGGCTCGGGTTCATTTAACCTGGATGGCTGCTGAACGGCAATGTCACATTTGACATGCACTTGGCAAGGGTTCAATTACAGTGGTTGACGGCAATACGCGCAAGTCAGAGCTGACATGGACTTGGCTCGGGTTTATTTACACTGGTTGCCGTCTGCACCTGGATGTATAAGTTGTCATGCAATTGGCTCGGGTTTATTTATGCTGGTTGCTTGCTGCACATGCATGTCACAGCTGTAAAAGACATGGCTGAAGTTCATTTACCCAGGATACCTGCTGCATGTGCATGTCACAGCTGACTTTCACTTCACTAGTGTTCAATTACACTGGCTGCCTGCTACACGAGCAAGGGCTAGGGTTCATTTACACTGATTGCCTACTGCACATCCATATCACAGATGACATGCACTTGGCTAGTGTTCATTTACGTTGCTTGCCTGCTGCATGCTGATATCACAGATGACATGAAATTAGCTCGGGGTGATTTACACTGGCCATATATTGCACGTACACATAACAGCTGACTTACACTTGGTTTGGGTTCATTTACACTTGTAGCCTGCTGCCTGTGCATGTCAAAGCTGACATGCACTTGGCTTGGTGTCAATTACACTGATCACATGATGCACGCTCATGACACAGTTCTTAAAGTCTCGTCTCGGCGCTAATTTACACTAGTTTCATGCTGATGCACATCTAAATGTTGTCTTGCAAATGGCTCTGGTACATTAACGCTTGTCTCCTGCTGCACATGCATTACACAACAAACATGCACTTGGTCGGATTCATTAACACTGGTCTTCAGCTGCATGTGAATGTAACAGTAGACATGTGCTTGGATCGAGGTCACTTAACTTGTCTCCTGCTGCAAACGGAGGTCACATTTGTCATGCACTTGGTTCGGGGTCGTTTACACTGGTCGCCTGCCACATGTGCATGTCACAGATGGCATGCACTTTCATGGATTCATTTACACAGTCGGCTGCTGCACACGAATGTCACAGCTGGCATGCACTTTGCTCTCGGTCAATTGCTCTGGTCGCCTGCTGCAGATTGATGTCACAGCTCTAATGCACTTGGCTCGGGTTCATTTATACTGGTCGCCTACTGTACGTGCATGTCTCAGCTGACAACCACTTGGTTCGAGGTCATTTACTTTGGTAGCACAGGTCACAGGTGACATGAATTTCGCTCGGGTGCATTTGAACTGGTCGTCTGCTGCACGGGAATGTCTAGCTTTTATGCACTTTGATCGAGGTCATTTATTCTTGTCACATGCTACAGGCGCAATTCCCAGCTGGCATGCAATTGGCTTCGGTTCATTTACACTGGTCGCCTGCTGCGTGCACATGTCATAGATGACAAGTACTTGGCTTGGGTTCATTTACTAGGGTAGGCTGCTGCACGTGCATGTCACAGCTGACATGCACTCGTGTCGGGGTCATTTACACTGGTCGTCTGTTGAATGCGCATGTCACGACTGAAATGCACTTAGGTCGGGATAATTTACACAGCTCACATGCTGCATGTGCATGTCACATATGAAATGCAGTTGACTCGGGTCATTTACACAGGTCGCCTGCTACATGCGCATGTCACAGCTGAAATTCACTTGGGTCGGGTTAATTTACACAGGCATTTGCAGCATTTGCATGTCACATCTAACATGCTCTTGTATCTGGATAATTTACACAGGTGGCCAGCTGCACTTGTACGTCACAGCTGACATGTGCAGGGCTCGGGTTAATATACATTCGTCGCCTGCAGCACAGACATGTCACAGCTTACATGCAATGGCTGGGTTTCGTTTACACTGGACGATTGCAACATACGCATGACACAATTGGCATGCACTTTCCTTGGGTTCTTTTTCACTGATCGGCTGCTGCACGCACATGTCACATATGACATGCACTTGGCTTTCGTTCATTTACTATGGTTGCCTTCTGCACGTAAATGTCACTGCTGACATGCACTAGCGTAAGGGTCATTTACACTGGTCGCCTTCAGGGCATGAATGTCACAGCTAACAATTAATTGGCTCGGGTTCATTTACAGTGGTTATCTGTTGCACATGCATTCGAAGGCTGGCATGCACATAGATCGGGTTCAATTACAATGGACGCCTATTGCATTCACATAACAGTTATAAATGATTTGGCTCAGTTTCATTTTTGCAGGTAGTCTGCCACACACACATGACAGAGGTGACATACACTAGGCTCGGGTTCATTAACACTGGTCGCCTTCTGCACGCACATCTTACAGTTGACATATAATTGGCTCATAGTCATTTACACTTGTCGCCTTCTGCACTTTGATGTCACATGTGGAATGCACTTGGCTTGGGTTTAATTTCAATGGTCGCCTACTGCACGTTCATGTCTCAGCTAACATGCACTTGGCTTGGTGTCATTTACATTGGTCACTTGCTCGATGAACATGTTAAAGGCAATATGCACACAGCTTGGGTTAATTCGCCATGGTTTCCAGTTGCATGTGCAAGCCACAGATGATATGAACCTGGTGAATGTCACAGCTGAATTGTACTAGGATCGAGGTAACTCAACTTGTCGCATGCTGCATTTGGATATCACTGCTGTCATGCACTTGGTTCGGGGTCATTTACTCTGGCTGACTGTTGCACTGCATGTCACAGTCTAAATGCACTTGGCTCAGGTTCATTTACACTGGCCGCCTGCTGCATGTGCATGTCACAAATGACATGCACTTGGCTCGGGGTATTTACACAGTTATCCTGCTGTGCATGCAAGTCACAGTAGACGTGCACTCGGCTAAGGGCAACTTACATTGGTTGCCTGCTGAATGTACATGTTAAATATGATATGCATTTTTTTAGTCTTCATTTACTATGGTCGCATTCTACATGTACATGAAATAGTTGTCATGCATTTAGGTTGTGTTCATTTAAACTGGTCGCCTGCTGCACACGCATGACACAGTAACATGCCCTAGTCGGGTTCATTAACACTGGTCGCCTACTGGACATGCATGTAACAGCTTACATGCAGTTGGCTCGGGTCTTTTACTCTGGTCGCCTGCTGAAAGTTCATTTCACAGCTGACTTCTACGTGGATCGAGGTCACTTAATTTTCCACCTGTTGCAAATTGATGTCACAAATGTCCTGCAGTTATATCAGGGTCATTTTCACGGGTCGCCTACTGCACCTTCATGTCTCAGATGACATGCACTTGGCCCGGGGACATTTATGCTGGTCGCATGCTGTACACACATCTCACAGCTGTCATGAATTGGGCTCGGGTACATATAAACTGGTCATCTGATGCAGATGAATATCACAGCTATCATACACTTGAATCGGTGTCTTTTACACTGATCAACAACTGCAAGCCCATGTCACAGCTGGCATGCACTTGGCTTCGGTTCATTTACACTGGTCGCCTGCTGCATGCTCAAGTCACAGATGATATGCGCTTGGCTAGGGTTCATTTACTATGGTCGCCTGCTGCACGTACAGCTCATTTTTGACATGCACTTGGGTCGGGGTCATATACACTGGAAGACTTATGCACCTGCATGTCACAGATGACATGCACTTTGCTAGAGGCCTTTTCTCTGCTCGCCTGCTGCACATTGAAGTCACAGCTGAAATGTACTAGGCTCGGGTTTATTTACACTGGTCGCCTACTGCACGTACATGTCTCAGCTGACAAGCACTTGGCTTGGTGTGATTTATACTAGTCGCCTGCAGCACTCGCATTTCACAGTTGACATGATCTTGGCTCAGGTTCATTTTACTGGTCACCTGCTGGACGTGCATGTCACAGATGACATATACATCGTTCGGGGTAATTTTCACTGGTTGCCTACTCCACACACATATCACAGCAATCATGCACTTGGATTGGGGTAATTTACACTGGTCACCTGCTGCACGGGCATGTAAAAGTTGACATGCACTTGGCTCGGGTTATTTTACACTGGTCGCCTTGCACTAGTGTTGACATGCACTATGGTAAGGGTCATTTACACTGTTCGCTTGTTGCAGGAACATGTCACAGCTAAAAGTTACTTGCATCGGAATATTTTACACTTTTATCCTGCTGCACGTGCATATGAAGGATGTCAGGAATGTGGCTTGTGTCATTTACACTGAGTGCCTGTTGCCCGCACATAATACATTTATCAATGACTTCGTTCGGGTTCATTTATGATGGTCGCCTGCTGCACGTGTATGTAACAGCTAATATGAAATTGGCTTCTGGTGATTTACATTGTTCGCATGCTGCATGCAGAAATCCACATCTGACATGCACTTGGCTCGGGTTCAATTACACTAGTCTCATGTGTCACGCGACTGTCAAAGCTGACATGCACTTGGCTAGGGGTCATTTCTACTGGTCGCCTGCAGCACGTGCATAGCACAGCTGACATGCATTTGGTTCGGAGTAATTTGCATTGGTCGCCTGCCACATGCGCACGTCACATCTGTCAAAGAATTGGCTCGGATCCAATTACAATGCAACGCCTGCTGCATGCGCATGTTACAGCTAGCATGCACTTGGTTTGGGTTCATTTACAGTGTTCGCCTGCTAAACTGCGAAGCTGCAATCTTCCCCTTACTACAGGATGATTGTGATAGGAGACATGAATACCCTTCAAAAGCCACGAGGTTAAAAAGGAAGCCGCAATCTTCCCCATAATACAGGATGTTTGTAACGGGGGTCGCGTGTACCCCTTCACAGCTACGAGACTAGAATGCGAAGCTGCAGTATTCCCCATACGACTGGTTATATTGTAACGGGAGTCACGCGTAACGATTCAGAGCAACCAGGCTCGACTGCGAAGATGCATTCTTAATCATACAGCAGAGTGTCTGTGATGGAAGTCATGAATAATCCTTCACAGTTACCAGGCTAGTCTGCGAAAGTGCAGTCTTACAAATACTACAACATGATTGTAACATGAGTCATGAGTACCCCTTCACAGCTACCAGGCTTGAGAGCGAAGCTGCAGTCTTACCATATTAAAGGAATATTGTGATGGGAGTAATGAGTACACCATCACAGCTACCAGGATTGACTGCGAAACTGCAGTCTTACCCATACTGTAAGGTAATTCTCACGGTACTCCCGAGTACACCTTCACAGGTAAGAGGCTAGTCAGCGAAGTTGCAGTCCTCCCCATACAACAGGATGATTGTGACTGGAGTAACGAGTAACACTTGAGAGCTACCTGGCTACACTGCGAAGCTGTAGTCTTACCCATACAACAGCATGTTAGTGACTTGAATAATAAATATAACTTCACAGAAACCAGGCAAGACAGTGAAGTTGATGTCTTCCTCATAATATAGGATGATAGTGACGGGAGTCACGAATAACCCTTCAGAGCTACCAGGCTAGACTGTGATGATGCAGTCTTACCAATACTACAGGATTATTGAGACGGTAGTCATGAGTACCCCTTCACAGTTACCACGCTAGTCTGCGAAGGTGCAGGCTAACCGATACTACAGGCTGATTGTGACGGTAGCCACGAGTACAACTTCAGATCTTCCAGGCTTGACTGCTAAGCTGCAGCCTTCACCATACTGCAGGAAGATTGTGACGGGAGACATGAGTATACTTTCTTAGTTTCCAGTCTAGACTACGAAGCAGCAGTTATACCCAAACTTAGGGATTATTGTGTCGAGAGTCATGTGTACCTCTTCACAGCTACCAGGCGAGACTGCAAAGATGCTGTCTTCCCCATACAACAGGGAGATTGTAACGAGAGTCATCAGTACCCCTTCACAGCTAAAAGGCGAAACTGCAAAGTTGCATAATATCCCATACTACATGGCGATTAGACGGGAGTCATTAGTAACCATTCGCAGCTACCAAGCTATATTGAGAAGCAGCAGCCTTTCCCAAACTACAGGATGTTTGTGACTGGAGTTATGAGAACACCTTCACAGCTACCAGGCTTGATTGCGAAGCTGCAGTTTTCCCCATACTACAGGATGAGTGTGACAGGAGACGTGAGTACACCATCACAGCTACCAGGCTAGACTGCGAATTCGCAGACTTACCCATACTACAGGATTATTGGGATGGGAGACACGAGTAACCCTTCAAATCTTCAACTCTAATCTGCGAAGCTGCATTCTTCCCCCTAATACAATATGATTGCGACTGAAGACATGAGTACCCCTTAACATCTACCAGGCTAGACTAAAAAGATGCTGTCTTACACATAATACAAGGTTTTTGTGATGGGAGTCATTTAAACCCCTTGACAGCTACCATGCCAGACTGAGAATCTCCAGTCTTCCACCTACTACAGGACGATTGTGACGGGTGTCGTGAGTAACAAATCTCAGCTACCAGGCTAGACTGCGAAGCCACTGTCTTCCCCATATTACAGGATGATTGTGACGGGAGTAATGAGCACCCATTCTCCCATTCCAGCTACTAGGCTAGATAGCGAAGCTGCAGAAATACCCAAACTACAGGATCACTGTGACAGGAGTCATGCGTACACCTTCACAGCATCCAGGCAAGACTATTCGAAGCTGCAGATATACCCAAACTAAACGATGACTGTGACGGGAGTCATGAATACACCTCTTCAGCTACCAGGCTATACTAAGAAGCTGCAGTTAAAATCAAACTACAGGATGATGGTTGCGGGAGTCATGAGTAACCCTTCAGAGAAACCAGGCTAGACTGCGAAGCTGAATTCTTACCCATACAAGAGGAAGATATGTGACAGGAGTCATGAGTACCCCTTCACAGCAACCAGGCTAGACTGCGAAGCTGCAATATTCCTCATAATACAGGATTATAGAGACGGGAGTCATGAGTACCCCTTCACAGGTAGCAGGCTAGACTGCGAAGCTGCTGTATTATCTATACTGAAGGGAGAATATGACGGGAGTCATGAGTACACTTTAACAGCTACCAGGCTAGACTGCGAACATGCAATTTTACCCATACTACAGAGAGATTGTGACGGGAGACATGAGTACCACTTCACTGCTACCAGGTTAGATTGCGAAGTTGCTGTCTTCCTCATAATACAGGATAATTGAGACGGGAGTCATGAGAACCCCTTTACAGCTACCAGGCTAGACTGCGAAGCTGCAGTCTTTCCCATACACAAGGATGATTGTGATGAGAGTAACGAGTAACCCTTGAAAGCTATCAGGCTAGACTGCGAAGTTGCAGTCTTACTCGAACAACAGGATGATTGTGACGGGGGTCATTAATAACCCTTCAGAGCAACCAGGGTAGATTACGAATCTGCATTCTTACCCATACAACAGGGATTTTGTGACTGGAATCATGAGTACGCTTCCACAGCTACCAGGCTAGTCTCCGATTCTGCAGTCTTACACAAACTACAGGATAATTGTGATGGGAGTCATTAGTACCCCTTCACAACTACCAGGTTACACTGTGAAGCTGCAGTCTTACCAAAACTACAGGATGATTGTGGCAGGAGTCATGAGTACCCCTTCACAGCTACCAGGGTAGAATGCGAAATTGCAGTCTTCCGCATACTACAGTATTATTGTGAATGGAGTCACGAGTTCCCTTTCAGAGCTACCAGGCTAGACTGCGAAGCTGCAGTCTTCCCCATATTTCAAGATGTCTGAGACGATAATCACGAGTACCCATTAAGAGCTAACAGTCTAGATTGCGAAGCTCCTGTCTTCCCCATATTACAGGATGATTGTGACGGGAGTCATGAGTACTACTTCACTGCTACCAGGCTAGACTGCGAAGCTGCAGTATTACACATACTACCAGATAATTGTGACGGGTGCCATGAGTACCCCTTCACAGATATCTTGCTAGACTGCGAAGCTGCTGTCTTCCCTATAGTACAGGATAATTGTGACAGGTGTCACGAGTACCCATTTAGAGCTGTCAGGCTAGACTGCGAAGCTGCAGACCTACCCATACTGCAGGGTGATTGTGACAGGAGTCATGAGTTCTCTTTAACTGTCTCCACGCTAGACTGCTAATCTGCAGTCCAACCCATACTGCAGTGTGATTGTGACGGGAGTCATGAGTACCTCTTCACAGATACCATGTTAGACTGCGAAGCACCAATCTTCGCCATACTACAGGATAACTGAGATGGTAGTCATTAGTACTACTTCACAGCTACCAGGCGAGACTGCGAAGCTGCCGTCTTCTCCATATTACAGAATGATTGTGACGGGAGTCATGAGTACCCTATCCAGCTACCAGGCTAGACTATGAAACTGCAGTTATACCCGAATTACAGAATGAATGTGATTGGAGTCATAAGTACCCCTTCACAGCCATCAGGATAGACTACGAAGCTGAAGTTATACCCAAACTTCGGAATGATTGTGACGAGAGTCATGTCTACCCCTTCACAGGTAACAGGCTTGACTGCGGAGCTGCATTCTTTCTCATAATCCAGAGTGGTTGTGAAGGGAGACATGAATAATGTTTCACAACTACCTGGCCTGATTGCAAATCAATTGTCTTCCCAGTATTACAGGACGATTGTGTCCGGTATTACGAGTACTCCATAGAGTTACAAGGCAAGACTGCGAAGCAGCAGCCTTCCCGATACTACAGGATGAATGTGACGCAAGGCATGAGAACCCCTTCACAGCTACTATGCTAGACTGCGAAGGTGCTGTCCCCCATACTACATGATTGTGACGGAAGTCACGTATAACCCTTCATAGCTAACATGCTAGACTGCGAAGCTGCAATCATATGCATACTACAGGGTGATTTTGACAGGAGTCATGAATACACCTTCACAGCAACCTGGCTAGACTGCGAAGCTTGCAGTCTTACCCATACTAAATGATGACTGTGACGGTAGTGATGAGTTTCACTTTACAGCTACCAGGCTAGATTGTGAAGTTTCAGTCTTACCCATACTTCAGGGTGATTGTTCCGGGATTCACTAGTAATCCTTCAGTGCCACCAGGTTAGACTGCAAACTGCAGAATTCCCCATAATATAGAATGATTGTGACGGGAGACATGTGGAACCCTTCACTACTACCAGGCTAGACTACGAAGCTGCCATCTTCCTCATAACACAGGATGATAGAGACGGGCGTCATGATTACCCTTCCACACCTACAAGGATTAACATCGTGGCTGCATCTTCCCCAAAATACATGGTAATTATGACAAGATTCAAGAATACCCCGTAATAGTTGTCTGTCTGGATTGCGAAGCTGCCGCCTACCCCACACTACAGAATAAATACGACGATAGTCACGATTACCACTTTACAGCTGTCAGACTGGACTGCAGAGATGCTGTCTTCCCCAAACTACAGGATGATTGTGATGGGTGTCACGAGTTCCCATTCATAGCTACTAGTTTAGACTACGAAGCTGAAGTGTTACCCATAATACAGGGAGATTGTGACGGGTGTCATGAGTCGCCCTTCACATCTACCAACCTTGAGTGCGAAGATGCAGTCATCCCCATACTACGGGATTATTGTGATTGGGAGTCATGAGTACCCCTACAGAGCTTCCAGGCTAGACTGCGAAACTCCAATCTTACCTATAATACAGGATGCTTTTGGTGAGAGTCACGAGTACACTTTACAGTTACCACACTAGACTGTGAAGTTGCTGTTTTTCCCATTCTACAGATTGATATGGACGGGGGACATGAGTACCCATTCAAGCTACCAGGATAGACTATGGAGCTGCAGTCCTCCACATACTACAGCGTCAATTTGACGACAGTCACAGGAACTCCTTCACAGCTACCAGACTAGACTGCGAAGCTTCATACTTCCCCTTACTACAGAGCGAATTTGACGGGAGTCACGAGTACCCCTATACAGCTACCAGGCTGAAATGCGAATCTGCAGTCTTCCCCACGCTACAGGATGAATGTAACGGGAGTCCCTGTTACACCTTCAGAGCTACAAAACTAGATTGCGAATCTGTAGTACTTACCATTTTACAGAACGAAGGAGAAGGGAGTCACGAGTTCATCTTTACAACATTCAGTCTAGTCACCGAAGCTGTAGTCTTCTTCATATTACTGGTTGAATGTTACGGGAGTCACGAGTACCACTTCACAGCCATTAGGCTATACTGCGAGGCATCATTATTCCCCATACTGAAGGGTAGATATGACAAGAGTCACGATTACCCCTTCGCAGCTTTCAGACTAGGCTGCGAAGCTGCAGTCATCCCCATACTACAGACTGAATGTGACGGGAGTCACGAGTACCCATTCAGTTGTACAAGTCTAGTCAGCGAAAATGTAGTCTTCCACATACTGCAGGGTGAATGTAACGGGAGCCACATGTCCCCCAATCACAGCTACAATGCTATACTGCACTGCAGCAGTCTTCCTCATTCTGCAGGATGACTGTGAAGGGAGTTGCGTGTATCTCTTCACAGCTACAAAACTTGACCTCGAGGCTGCAGTTTTCCCCATACTACAGGATAAATATGACATTTGTCACGATAACCCCTTCACAGCTAACAGGATGGACTGCGACGCAGCAGTCTTCCCCATACTACAGGATGAATATGACGATAGTCACGATTACACCTTCACAGCTGTCACACAGGACTGCGAAGCTGTAGTCTTCCCCATACTACAGGATGATTGTAACGGGAGTCATATGTACCCCTTCACAACTACCAGGCTAGGCTGCGAAGAGGTAGTCTTCCCCATAATACAGGATGAATATGACAGGAGATCTGAGAACACATTCACAGCTTCCATGTTAGACTGCGATGCTGCAGTGATCTCTATACTACAGACTGAATATGACTTAAATCACGAGTACCCATTTCAGAATTACAAGGCTAGACTGCGCAACTGAAATATTACACAAACATCAGGACGAATATGACGAGAATAACGAGTACCATTTCACAGCTACCAGGCTTGAATAGGAAGTTGTGGTCATCACCATAATACAGGAAGATGGTTACAGGAATCTCGAGAACCCCTTCACAGCTGTCATGAAGGACTGCGAAGCTGCAGTCTTCCCCATGCACAAGGGTGAATGTGACGACTGTCAAGCATACACCAACACAAATATAAGGCTAGAATGCACAGCTGCGGTTCGCCGCATACTGCAGTACGAATAAAAAGGAAGTCAAGCGTACACATTCGGAACTACAAGTCTACTCAGTGAAGCTGCAGTCTTCCCCATAAAACAGGGTGAAGTGACAGGAGTCACGAATACCCCTTCACAGCAACCAGGCTAGACTGCGACGCTGCAGACTTTCAATACTACAGGATTAAAATGACGAGAGTCACGATTACGCTTTCTAAGATATCAGGCTGGACTGCGAAGCTGCAGTCTTACCCATACTACAAGGTGATTGTGATGGGAGTCATTAGTACATCTTCACATCTCCCAGGCTAGACTGCGAAGCTGTATTCTTCCCATATTACAAGATGATAGTGACGGGAGTCATGAGTAACGCTTCACAGCTACCAGGCTAGACTGCGAAGCTGCAGTGTTACCCATACAACAGGATGATTGTGACGGGAGTCATGAGTACCAGGCTAAACTGCGAAGCTGCAGTCCTACAGATACTACAGGATTATTGTGCCGCGAGTCATGGATATCACCTTCAAATCTTCCAGTCTAGACTGCGAAGCTACCTGCAGTCTCAACTATACTACAGGGTAATTGTGACGGGATCCATGAGTAACCCTTTTCATATATCACGCTAGATAGCTGAGCTGCAGTCTTAACCATACTACAGGATGATTGTGACGGTAGTCACGAGTAACCGTTCAGAGCTACCAGACTACAGCGACAATCTGCAGTCGTACCCATACTGCAAGTTGATTGTGACGGGAGTCACAAGTGCCCCTTCAGAGCTATCAGGCTAGACTGCGAGGCAGTTGTCTTCCCCATACTTCAGGATGATTGTGGCGGGAGTAATGAGTATAGCTTCACAGCTACTAGGCTGTACTGCGAAGCTCCAGTGTTACCCATACAACCGAGTGATTGTGACAGGAGTCGTGAGAACTCCTTAACATTTACAGGCTAGTCTACGAAGCAGCAGTCTTACCAATACCACAGGGTGATTGTAACGGGAGTCATGGATATCACCTTCACATCTTCCAGGTTTGACTGCGAAGCTGCAGTCTTCCACATACTACAGTATGATTTTAACGTGAGTCATGAGTACCCCTTCACAGCTACCAGGCTAGATGCAAAGCTGCAGTCTTACCTATACTACCGGGTGTTTGTGACGGAAGTCACAAGTACCCCTTCAGAGCTACCAGGCCATACTGCAAAGCAGCTGTCTTCCCTATACAAGAGGGTGACTGTGACAGGAGTTACGTGTACCCCTTCACAGCTACAAGGCTAGACTTCGAAGCTGCAGTTTTCCCCATACTATAGTATAAATATGACGATAGTCACGATTACCCCTAAACAATTGTCAGGCTGGACTGCGTAGCTGCAGTCTTCCCCATACTACAGGAAGAATGTTATGGGAGTCCCGAGTAGCCTATTAGAAGCTACCAGTCTAAACTGCGAGGTTGCAGTCTACCAATACTACAGGATGAATGTGACGATAGTCACGATTACCCTTTCACAGCTGTCTCGCTGGACTGCGAAGCTGCAGTCTTCCCCATAATCAAGGGTGAATATGACATGAGTTCCCAGTACACATTCACGGCTACAACATTAGACTGCGATGCAGAAACATCATTATACTGCAGACTGAAAATGACGGAAATCACGAGAACACCTTCAGAGCTACAAGGCTTGACTGCGCAACTGAAGTCTTACACATACATCAGGGTGAATGTGACGAGAATCACGACTATAATTTCACAGCTACAAGGCTATACTGGGAAGCTGCAGTCTTTCCCATATTGCAGGGTAGATTTGACAAGAGTCACGATTACCCCTTCACAACTTTCAAGCTGCACTGTGAATATGCAGTCTTACCCACACTACACGACGACTGTGACAGGAGTCTTGAGTACCCCTACACATGTTCCAGGCTAACCTGCGATGTTGCAGTCTTACCCACACTACATGGTGATTGTGATGGGAGTCACGCGTATCTCTTCACAGCTACAAGGCTAGACCTCGTTGCTGCAGTTTTCCCCATACTTCAGGGTAAATATGACGAGAGTAACATTTACCCCTTCACAGCTGTCAGGTTGGACTGTGAAGCTGCAAGTCTTCCCCATACTACAGGATGAATATGACGAGTGTCACGATTACCCATTCACAGCTGCCATGCTGGACTGCGAAACTGCAGTCATCACCATACTACAGACTGAATGTGACGGATATTACGAGTATCTCTTCACAGAGACAAGCCTAGACAGCTAACCTGTAGTCTTACGTATATATCAGGGTGAATGTGACGAGAGTCAAGATTACCCCTTCACATCTACCAGGCTAAACTGCGAAGCTGCAGTCATCGCCTTACTACAGTATTATTGGGACGGGATTCATGAGTACCTCTACAGTGCTTCAAGGCTAGACTGCAAAGCTGCAGTCTTTCACATACTACAGGTTTATTGTGACGGGAGTAATAAGTACCCCTTCAGAGCTACAAGGCTAGACTGCTAAGCTGCAGTCTTCCCCATACTACAGGGTCAATTTGACGACAGTCACGGGAACCCCTTCACAACTATCAGGCTAGACTGCTAAGATTCATAATTTCCCAGACAACAGAGTGAATTTTACCTGAGCCACGAGTATCTCTACACAGCTACCAGACTGGAATGCGAATCTGCAGTCTTTCCCACACTATAGTGTGAATGTGATGGGAGGAACGAGTACCCCTTTACAGATACCAGGCTAGAATGCGAAGCTGCAGCATACTACAGTGTTATTTTGACGCGAGTCACGAGTACCCCTTCTCAGCTACCAGGATAGAGTGCGAAGCTGCAGGCTTTCACATACTACAGGGTTATTGTGAGAGGAGTATCAAGTACCCCTTCAGAGCTACAAGGCTAGACTGCGAAGCTACAGTCTTCCCCATACTACAGGGTCATTTTGACGATAGTCAATAATATGAAGGGGTTCCTGAGACAGGAACCCATTCGTATTTACCAGGCTAGACTGCGAAGATTCATTCTTACCCATACAACCGAGTGAATTTGACAGGAGTCACGAGTAACCCTAACAGCTACCAGGCTGGAATGCAAATCTGCAGTCTTCCCCACATTACAGATTGAATGTGGCGGATCTCCTGTGTACCCCTTCAGAGCTACAAGGGTAGAATGCAAAGATGTAGTCTTACACATTTTTCATGGTGAAAGCGACGAGAGTCACGAGCATCACTTCACAGCAACCAGGCTAGACTGCGATGATACAGTCATTACCATAATACAGGATGAATGTAATGGGTAATGTGAGTACCCCTTCTAATATGTCAGGCTAGACTGGGAAGCTGCAGTCTTCCCATACCACAGAGTGAATGTGATGGGAGTCACGAGTACCCCTACAGAGCTACCAGGCTTGACTGCGAGGATGCAGTCTTCCCCATAATAGAGGGTGAAAGAAGGAGTTCCAAGTACCCCTTTAGAGCTACCAGTTTATCCTGCGAAGATGCAGTTTTCCCCATACACTCGGGTGAATGTGACGAGTGTCACACATACACCTTCACAATTATGAGGCTAGAATGCACAGCTGCGTTTCGCCCCATACTACAGTATGAATGTGAAAGAAGTCACGAGATCTCGTTCGTAAGTACAAGTCTACTCAGCGAAGCTGCAGACTTCCCCATATTTGGATTTGACGGGAGTCACGAATACCCCTTCACAGCTACAAGGCTAAACTGCGAGCCGCAGACTTTCCATTTTACAGGATTAAAATGACTAGAGTCATGATTACCCTTTCAAAGATATCAGGCTGTACTGAGAAGCTGCAGTCTTACCAATACTACAGAGTGACAGTGACGGGAGTCATGAGTATCCTTACACAGCTACTAGTCTAGACTGCGAAGCTGCCGGCTTACCCATACTACAGGGTGATTGTGACGGGAGTCATGAGTACCCCTTTACAGCTACCATGCTCGGCTGCGAAGCTGCAATCCTCCCCATACTACAGATTGAATTGGATGGGAGTCACGAGTATCCCTTCAGAGGTACCTGGCTACACTGGAAAACTGCAGCCTTCCCATTACTACAGGGTGAAGTTGACGACAGTCACGAGTACCCCTTTACAGTTTCCAGGTAAGACTGCGAAGCTGCAGTCATCACCATTACACAGGATGATTGTGACGGGAATCCTGAGTACCCCATCAGATCTACCAGGCTACATTGCCGAGCTGCAATCATTCCCATACAATAGAGTGAATGTGACGGGAGTCACGATTACCCCATCACAGCTACCCGGTCTAAACTGCGAAGCGACAGTCTTCCCCGTACTACAGGGTAATTTTGATGGGAGCCACGAGTACCGCTTCACATCCGTCAGGCTGGACTGGGAAGCTGCAGTATTCTCCATACTACAGTGTGAATGTGGCAGGAGATCCGAGTATCCCTTAAGAGCTGCTAGTCTATACATCTAAGCTGCAGTATTCTCCACACTATGGGTTGAATGTGATGAGAGTCACTAGTAAACATTCAGAACTACCAGCGTGATTGTGATGGGATTCACGAGAACACCTTCACAGCTGTCATGCTGGACTTCGAAGCATCACTCTTCCCCATATTACTGGGTGAATGTAGCAGTAATTCCGAGAACCCCTTTAGAACTACCAATCTAGACTGCAAAGCTGCAGTCTTACCCATACTACAGGGTCATTGTGATGGGAGTCATGAATATCCCCTTTACATTTACCAGGCTAGACTGCGAAGCTGCTGTCTTACCCACACTACAGAGTGACAGTGACGGGAGTCATGAGCACCCCCACGCATGTACCAGGATAGACTGCGAAGCTGCAGTCATCCCCATACATAATGATGAATGTAATGGGAATACCAGTTATCCCTTCTGAGCTACAAGGCTAGAATGCGAAGCTGTTGTTTTTCCATATTACATGTCAAAGCTTACATACACTTGGCTCGGGCACGTTTACACTGGTCGCCTGCTGCACACACATGTCAGAGATGCCATACATTTTGCACAGCTTCAGTTACTATGGTCGCCTACTGCATGTGGATGTCACAGTTGGCATGCACTTGGTTCGGGTTCATTTACACTGATCGCCTCTTGCACTGGCATGTAACTGCTGGTATGCACTTGGTTCGTTGTCATTTACACTGGTTGCCTGATGCATGTACATGACACAGATGATATGCACTTGGCTCGGGTTCATTTAATATTGTCATCTGCTGCACTTGCATGTCACAGCTGACATGCACTTTTCTCGGGATCTGTTACACTGATCGCCTGCTGCATGCCCATGTCACAGCTGACATACACATGGCTTGGGTTCATTTACAAAGAATCGCTGCAGCACATGCATGTCACAGCTAACATGCACTTGGATTGGGGTAATTTATACTGGTCGCCTGCTGAACGCTTATGTCGCAGATGGCATACACTTGGTTCGACTTCATTTACAATGGTTGCCTGCTGCACATGCATGCCACTGCTGACATGCACTTGGGTCGGTGTGATTTACGTTGGTCGTGTGCTTGACGTGAATGTTACAGCTGAGTTCCACTTGGTTCGGATTCATTTTCACTGATCGCCTGCTGCACACGCATGTTACAGCTCTTAATGTCTTGGCTACGGTTTATTTACACTGGTTGCCTGCTGCACGCACATGTTAAAGGTGATTTGCACTTAGCTCGGGTTCATTCACATTATTGGCCTGCTGAATGCACATGCCACAGCTGTCAAAGACTTAGTTCTGGTTCATTTAGACTGGTCACCTGCTGGACATGCATGTCACAGTCGCCATGAATTTGGCTACCTGTCTTTTACACTGGTCGATGGATGTATGCACATTTCACATCTGAAATGCACTTGGTTCGGGGTCATTTACACAGGTAACCTGCTGCACCCAAGTGTCACAGCTGACATGCACTTGGCAGTGGTTCATTTGCACTGATCGCCTGCTACATGCTTATGTCACAGTTTTCAAAGTCTTGGCTATGGTTGATATACACTGGTCACCTGCTGCATGTTCATGTCACGGCTGACATGCACTTGGATCGGGGTTATTTTTACTGGTCGCCTGCAGCACGCTCATGTCACATCTGGCACACACTTTGCTCGGACTCATTTATTATGGTTGCCTGCCGCATGTGCATGGCACAGCTGATATGCTCATCAGTTGTTGTCATTTACGATGGTTGCCTGCTGCAGGCGCATGACACAGCTAACATGCACATGGTCGGTATCATTTACACCTGTGGCCCACAGCACACGCTATTCACAGCTGTCAATTTCTTGGCTCGGGTTCAATTAAACTGTACGCCTGCTGCACATGTTTGTCACAGGTAACCTGAGCAGGTTTCCTCGACATTTACACTGGTCGCATGCTTCATTCGCATGTCACATCTGATATCCACTTGACTCTGGTTCATTTACACTGTTCGCTTGCTACATGCACATGTCACAGTTGACGTGCACTTGGCTTGGGGACATTTAGACTTGTCACTTGCTGCACAAAAATGTTATAGCTGACATGCACTTTGTTCGGGTTCATTTACACTGGTAGCCTGTTTCAGGCACATTACACAGAAAAAATGCACTTGGTTCGGGTTTATATCCTCATGTCGCCGGCAGCACGTGCATGTAACAGCTAACATGCAATATGCTCAGCGTTATTCTCACTCTTCACCTGCAGTATGTGCATGTCACAGCTGACATGCACTCGGCTGGGTTCAGTTGCAGTTGTCGCCTGCTGCTCACACATGTCAAATATGATATATATTTTGCTCTGGTTCAGTTACTATGTTCGCATACTGCATGTGCATGTCATAGCTGCCATGAATTGGCTCCGGTTCATTTACACTGGCCGGCTGCAGGACGTGCATGTCACTGCTTACATGCACTTGGCTCAGGGTCATTTACACTTGTCACCTGCAGCAAGTGCATGTCACAGCAGGCATGCACTTGGTTCACATTCATTTACACTGGTCGCCTGCTGCACTAGCATGTCACAGATGACATGTACATTGCTCGGGGTAAATTAAACTGGTCGCCTGGAGCACCCGCATTTTACAGCTGACATGCACATGGCTCGACTTCATTTACACTATTCGTCTACTGCATGTGCATGTCAGAAATGACATGCACTTGTGACGGGGTCATTTACACTGGTCGCCTGTCACACACACATGTCACAGATGAACTGCACTTGGCTCGGGATCTTTTACTTTGGTTGCTACCTGCACGTTGCCTGTCCCAGCTGACATGCAACTGGCTAGGGTTCATTTTCACTGGTCGCATGTTGCATATCCATGTCACAGCAGACAAGCACTTGGCACTGGTTCATTTACAATGGTCGCTTGATGCATGTGCATATGACAGCAGGCATGCACTTGTCTCATGTTCAGTTACACTGGTTGCCTGCAGTACGTGCATGTCACTGCTGACATGCATTTTGGTCGGGTTCATTTACACTGGTTGATGCTGCACACACATGACACAGCTGAATTGTACTTGGCATGGGGTCATTTAAGCTTGTCGTCTATTGCTCGTGCATGTCACAATGACATGCACATGGCTCGGGGACAATTACACTGGTCGCCTGCTACACGTGCATGTCACAGCTGACATGCACTTCGCACGAGGACTTTTACACTGTTCGCCTGCAGCACATGTGTGTCACAGCCTGCAGACAATTGGTTTCAGTTCATTTAAAGTGGTCGCCTGCTGCACATGTTTGGCTCAGTTGACATGCACTTAGCTCGGGGTCATTTTTACTGGCCGCCTGCGGCACGCACATGTCACAGTTGACATGAACTTATCACCGGTTCATTGTACTTGTCGTCTGCTGCCCGTGCTTGTCACAGTGACATGCACTTGGCTCGGGGCCAATTACTCTGGTCGCCTCCTACACACGCATGTCTCAGCTGTCAAAGATTTCGCTTTGGTTCATTTACACTGGCAGCCTGCTGCACGTGCATTTCACAGCTTACATGCACTAGGCTTGGGTTCATTTATGTTGGTGGCCTGCTGCTCACACATGTCACACATTTCACACATTATATATATTTTGCTCTGGATCAGTTACTCTGGTCGCCTGCTGCATGTGCATGTCATAGTTACAATGCATTGGCTCGGGTTCTTTAACACTGGTCGTCTGCTTTATGTGCATGTCACAGCTTACATACACTTGGCCTGGGTACGTTTACACTGGTCGCCTGCTGTATGCACATGTCAGAGATGTCATACTTTTTGCACAGCTTCAGTTACTATGGTCACCTACTGTATGTGGATGTCACAGCTGTCATGCACTTGGTTCGTGGTCATTTACACTGGCTGCCTGATGCACATACATGACACAGATTATATGCACTTGGCTCGGGATCATTTACTATTGTCGCCAGCTGCACTTGCATGTCACAGCAGACATGCATTTTTCTCGGCATATGTTACACAGATCGCCTGCTGCATGCCCATGTCACAGCTGACATGCACATGATCGGGTTCTTTTACACTGGTCGCCTGCTTTACGTGCATGCCACAGGTTACATGCACCTGGTGCGGGTTCATTTATATTTGTCGCCTGATGAATGCACATATTACAGATGACAAACACATAGCTTGGTCTCATTTACAAAGAATCGCTTCTGCACATGGATGTCAAAGCTGACATGCACTTGGATTGGGGTAATTTATACTGGTCGCCTGCTGAATGCTTATGTCACAGATGACATATACTTAGTTCGGCTTCATTTACAATGGTTGCCTTCTGTACGTGCATGCCACTGCTGACATGCACATGTGTGGGGGTTATTTACATACGTCACCTGCTGCGGGTGCATGTCACAGCTAACATGCACATAGTCGGAAATATTTACACTTGTCAATCATTGCACACACTGTTCACAGCTGCAAAGTCTTGGCTCAGGTTAATTTTAACTGTCCGTTAACTGCACGTTTATGTCACAGCTGACGTGTCCTTGTCTCCCGGACATTTACAGTGGTCGGATGCAGCATGCGCATATCTCATCTGATATGCACTAGGCTCTAGTTGATATTCACTGGTCGCCTATGGCACATGCATGTCACAGCTGCAATGCACTTTTCTAGGGGTCATTTACACCGTTCGCGAGATGCATGCGAATATCACAGCTGACATGCAGTTGGCTTGGGTACATATAAACTGGTCGCCTGCTGCTCGCATATGTCATAGATAATATGCACAAAGCTCGGGTTCATTTACTATGGTTGCTTGCAGCACATCATATCGCAGGTGTCAAAGACTTTGCTCGGGTCCATTTTCACTGCTTGCATGCTGCACACACATGATACAGCTGACATTCACTTGGCTTGGGTACATTTACACTGCGCTCCTGCTGCACGCACATGTCAAAGCTAACTTGCACTATGCTTGGGTTCATTTAAACTGGTCTCCTAATGCACATGCATGTCAGAGCTTCAATGCACTTATAAACTGGTCGCCTGATACACACAAATGTCACAGCTGACATGATAATCGCTCGCCGTAATTTACAATGTTCACCTACTGTACGTGCATGTTTTAGCTGGCAACCACTTGGTTTCAGTTCATTATCATTGGTCGCCTGCTGAACATTTATGTCACAGATGACATACACTTTGCTCGGGGTTATTTGCACTGGCCGCCTGCTACACACGCATGTCACAGCTGTCAAAGATTTTGCTCTGGTTCATTTACACTGGCCACTTGCAGCACGTGCATGTCACAGCATACATGCACTCGGCTCGGGTAAATTTTAGTGTTCGCCTGCTGCACACACATGTCACAGATGATATACATTTTGCTCAGGTTCAGTTACTATGACTGCCTACTGCATGTGTATGTCACAGGTGCCATGCATCCTTTCGGGTTCATTTACACTTTTCGCCTGACGGGCTTCTTTCAGCTGGCAACCACTTGGTATCAGTTAATTTATACTGGTCGCCTGCTGCACATGTATGTCTCAGCTTCCATGCACTACGTTCGAGTTTATTTACACTGGTCGCCTGCTGCACGCAAATGTCAAAGATGATATACATTTTGCTCTGGTTCAGCTACTATGATCGCCTACTACATGTGGATGTCACAGCTGACATGCAATGGGATCGGGTTCATTTACACTGATCGCCTATAACATGGAAATTAAATGCTGACTTGCACTTGGCTCGGGGTCCTTTACACTGCCTTAAGCATGGGATCAATTACACTGGTCTCTTGCTTTACGTGCATGTCACAGCTTCCATGCTTCCGTGCACTTGGTGCGGGTTCATTTACACTGGTCGCCTGCTGCAGGTTCATGTCACATGTGATATGCACTTGGATTGTGTTAATTTCCACTGGTCGCCAGCTGCACGTGCATGCCACATCTCTTATAGTCTTGGCTCGGGTTTCTTTTCAATAGTTGCCAGCTTCACACACTTATCACAGCTGACATGCACTTCGCTCGGTTTCATTTGCACTGATCGACTGCTGCACGCTTATATCACAGCCGACATGCACATGGCTCTGGTCTTTTACACTGGCGGCCTGTTGCACGCACATGCCACAGCCCTTAAAATCTATACTCGCGTTTATTTACACGGGTTGTTTGCTGCACGCACATATCATAGCTGACATGAACTTGGCTCAGTTTAATTAACAATGCTCGCCTGCTGCATGTTCATGTCACAGCTGACATGCACTTGGCTCGGGTTCATTTACACGGATTTCCTGATGAATGTGTATGTCATAGCTCTCATGCACTTGGCTGGGGTACATTTACACTGGTCGTTTGCTGCACATGCACGTTACTGCTGCCAAAGCTTTGGCTCATCTTCATTTACACTGGTTGCATGCTTTACATGCAAGTCACAGCTAACACGAACCTTGTTCCCAATCATTTACTCTGGTCGTATGTTGTATCCGCAAGCTGCATCTGACATGCACTTGGGTGGATTTCATTTACACTGATCGCCTGTTGAACATGCATTCTCAGCTGACTTGCACTTGGATTGTGGTCATTTACAATGTTTGCCTGCCAAATGTCCATGTCACATCGATGTAGACTTGTTACGTATTCATTTACACAGGTAGCCTACCCACACGATTGTCACAGCTGACATGCACTTTATTGGGGTCATTAACACTAGTCGCCTGCTGCACACACATGTCAGAGCTGACATGCAGTTGGTTTGGGTTCAATTACACTGGTCGCCTGCTGCATGTGCATATCATAGCCTACAAGCACTTATTTCGGGTTCTTTATCACTGGTTGCGGGATTCATACATCAAAGATGGGAGACACTTAGCATGTGTACATTAAAACTGGTCGTTTGCTGCATGTGCATTTCAAAGCTGACATGCCCTTGTCTCAGTTTCATTTACACTGGTCGCCGGCGCACACGAATGTCTTAGATGAAATGCACTTTACTCAGTGCCATTTACACTGGTCGCCTGCTGCACTCCAATGTCACAGCTGGCATGCACTCGGTATGGGTTCATTTCAATGGTCGCCAGCTGCACATGCATGTCTCAGCTGACTTGCACTTGGATCGGGGTAATTTACAATGTTCGCCTGCCACATGTGCATGTCACATCTGTCAAAGACTTAACTCAGATTAATTTGCACAGGTCGTCTGTGCACACGTATGTCACAGCTGACATTCACTTGGCTCGATGTCATTAATACTAGTCGCTGCTGCACGCACATATCAGAGCTGACATGCACTTGGAATGGGTTCAGTTACATTGGTCGGCTGCTGAAAGTGCATATCACAGCTGATGAGCACTTGCCTCGGGTTAATTAGATATGACCGGCTGCTGCTCGCGTATGTCGCAACACACATGCACTTAGGTCGGTATCATATACACTTGTTGAATGCTGTACGTGCATATCACAGATGACATGCGCTTGCCTCTGGTTAATTTACACTGGTCGCCTGCTGCTTGTGCATGAGACATCTGTCATAGACTTGGCTCGAGTTCATTTATAAAGGTCGCCTGCTTCTAACATATGTCACAGCTGACATGCACTTGGCTCTGTGACATTAACACTGGTCGTCTGCTGATGTGCATGTTAGAGCTGACATGCACTTGGCTCGGATTCATTTACACTGATCGATTTCTGCATGCACATGTCACAGTTGACAAGCACTTGGCTTGGGGTGATTTATACTTCTCGCCTGCTGCACGTGCATTTTATAGCTGAAATATATCTTGATTAGAGTTCATTTTCACTGGTCGCCTGTGCACGTGCATGTCAAAGCTCTTAAAGTCTTCGTTCGGATTTTTCAGCTGTCAAAGACTTGGCATGGTTTCATTTACTCTGTTCGCCACCAGTATGCACATTTCACAGCTGACATGCACTTGGCTAGGGTTTATTCACACTGGTTGACTGCTGCATGCCCATTTCACATCTTACATGTACTTAGCATGGGTTCATTTACACTGGCCGCCTGCTGCACATGCATGTCACAGTTGATGTGCACTTTGCTCAGGGTCATTATCACTGGTCGCCTGCTACACGAGAATGTCTTAGCTGACATGCACTTGGATTATGTCCATATACACTGGTTGTCTGGTGCATGGGCATGTCACAATTCTAAAAGTATTTTCTCGGGCTTATTTACACTGGTAAGCTTATGCATGCATATGATACAGCTGTCATTTAAATAGCTCGGGATCATTTACACTGGTCGCCTTCTGCACGTGCATGTCACTGCTTTCATGCACTTGGCTCGGGTATATTTACACTGGTCGCCTGCAGCATGTGAATTTAACAGCTGACATGCACTTGGGGTATGGTCATTTACACTGGTCGCCTGCTGAACACGCGTGCCACAGCTATCATGCATTTGGAAGGGTTCATTAACACTGGTATCCTTCTGCATGTGAATGTCACAGCTGACTTGTACTAGCATCGAGGTCACTTAACTTGTCGCATGCTGCACATGGATATCACTGCTGTCATGCACTTGGTTCGGGGTCATTTACACTGGCTGCCAGTTGCACGTGCATGTCACAGTCGAAATGCACTTGGCTCAGGTTCATTTACACTGGTCGCCAACTGCACGTGCATGTCTGAGCTGAAACCACTCTGTTCACGGTCATTTATGCTGGAAGCCTGCTGCACACACATGTCACAGGTGACCTGAAATTTGCTCGGGTACGTTTAAACTGGTCGTCTGCGGCACGCGAATGTCATAGATGTCAAGCACTTGGATGGGGGTCATTTGCATTAGTCACCTGCTACAACCACAATTCACAGCTGGCATGCAATTGGCTTCGGTTCATTTATACTGGTCGACTGCTTCATGCACATTGACTTGGGGATCATTTACTATGGCCGCATGCTGCACAGCTGACCAGCACTCGGCTCTGGTTTATTTTAACTGGTCGCCTCTACATATCCCTGTCACAGTTGTCGAAGACATGGCTCGGGTTCATTTACACTGCTCGCCTGCTGCACGTGTATGTTCCAGCTGACAAGCACTGGGCTTGGAGTCATTTAAACTATTCGCCTGCTGTATGACAATGTCAAAGCTGACAACACTTGGATCAGATTCATTTACACTGGATGCCTGCTGTATGCACATGTCAGTGTTGCCATGTACGTTACTTGTAATCATTTAACAGGTTGTCTGTTTCATGAGTATGTCACAGCTCTAATTCACTTGGCTCGAGTTCATATACACAGGTTCACCTGCTTCACGGGCATGTCAAAGCTGTCAGAAAATTGGCTCGGCTTCATTTACACTGGTCTCCTGTTGTGCGTGCAAGTTACAGCTCACATGAACATTACTCCTGCTTACTCACATTGGACACATACGGCATGCACATGGAACATCTGACATGCACTTGGCTCGGGTTTGTTTTACAATGGTCGCCTGTTACACGAGCATGTCACAGCTGACATCGACTTGGCTTAGGGGCATTTACACAGGTCATCTGCTGCACATGTATGTCTCTGCTGACTTGCACTTGGATCGGTTTTATTTACAATTGTCGCTTGCCACATGTGCATGTCAAAGCATCAAAAACTTGCCTCGGGCTCATTTACACAGCTTGGTTGCAGCATGCACATGTCACAGCACTCATGCACTCGGCTCGGGTTCATTTACACTTGGTTCAGGATCTATTGCAATGGTTGGGAGCAGCATACCCATTTCAGAGCTGACGTGCATTTCACTCGAGTCCATTTTCTATTGTCGCCTGCTACATATGCTTGTCACAACTTACATGCATTTGGCATTGGGTCTTTTATACTGGTCATCTGCTGCACGTGAATGTCACAGCTGTCATGCACTTGGATCAGGGTCATTTACACTGGTCACCTTCTGCAAGCGCATGTCACAGCTGACATGCACTTGTCTCTGTGTCATTTACCCTGGTCGCCTGCTGCACATCCATGTCAAAGTTGACATTAACTTGGCTCAGGTTCATTTGCACTGGTTGCTTACTGCACGTGCATTTCAGAGCTGTCAAAGACTTGGCTTTGGTTAATTTGATCTGTATGCCTGCTGCATGTGCATGTCGCAGCTGACAACTATGTGGCTCGCATTCATTTATACTGGCCGCCTGCAGCACATGCATGTCACGACTGGCATGCACTTATCTTGGTGTCATTTACACAGGTCGCCTGCTGTACGCGAATGTAACAGCTGCTATGCACTTGGTGGGGGATCATTTAATATGGTCGCCTGCTGCACATGCATGTCGCATATGACATGCGCTTATGGTCGGTGTCATATTCACTGGTTGACTGCTGCATGTGCATGTCACAGCTTACATACACTTGGCTAGAGGTCTTCTATACTGGTCGCCTGCTGCACGGGCATTTCACAGTTCTTAAAGTCTTGTCTCGGATTCATATCACAGCTGACATGTATTTTGCTCTCGTTAATTTATACTGGTCGCCTGTTGCACGTGCAAGTCAGAGTTGGCATGCAAACACCTAAGGATCATTTACACAGGTTGACTGCTGCATGGACATGTCAAAGATGAAATGCATTAGGCTAGTTTTAATTTACAATTTTCGCCTGCTGCACATGCATGTAACAACTGGCATGCACTTGGTTTGGGGTCATTAACACTGGTTGCTTGTTGCACATGCATGACTCAGCCAAGTTGAATTTGGTCGGATTCATTAACACTGGTATCCTGCTACATGTGTATGTCACAGTTGACTTGTACTTGAATCGAGATAACTTAATTTGTCGCCTGTTGCACATGGATGTCACAGTTGTCATGCACTTTATACGGGGTAATATACACTTGCCACCAGCTTCAAGCCCATGTCACAGCTTGCATGCTCTTGGCATGGATTCATTTACACAGTCGCCTGTTGCAAGTGCATGTCAGGGCTTACATGTACTTGACTCGGTGTCATTTACACTGGCCGTATTCTCCACTGGCATGTCACAGCTGATATACACTTGGCTCGGAATCATTTACACTGATTTCCTTATGCATGTGTATGTCACAGCTCTCATGCACTTGCCTGGAGTTAATTTACACTGGTCGCCTGCTGCATGTGCATATCACAGCCGACAAGCACTTGTCTCGGGTTCATTTACAATGGTTGCCGGCTGCATATGTACCATATCGGAGGTACTTAGTTCGGATACATTAAAACTGGTAATTGCTGCACGTGTATGTCACAGCTGACATGTCCTTATCTCAGTTTCATTTAAACTGGTCGCCACCCCGCACACGCATATATCAGATGAAATGCACTTGACTCGGTGTCATTTACACTGGTCTCACTGTGCACTCTCATTTCACAGATGGCATGCAATCGGCATGGGTTCATTGTAATGGTCGCCAGCTGCTCATGCATGAGTCATCTGACCTGCACTTGGATCGGGGTCATTTACAATGTTCGACTGCCACATGCACATGTCACATTAGTCAAAGACTTGACTCGGATTCATTTGCACAGGTCTACTGTGCACACGTATGTCACAGCTGACATACACTTGGATCTGTGTCATTAATACTGGTCGCCTGCTGCACACACATATCAGAGCTGACATGCACTTAGAATGGGTTCAATTACACTGGTCGGCTGCTGCAAGTGCATATCACAGCTGACGAGCACTTACCTTGGGTGGATTTAATATGAACGCCTGCTACACGCACATGCCGCAACTGACATGCACTTAGGTTCGGTCACTAGTAGTCATATAATCAGCTTGAATGCTGCATGTGCATATCACAGAGGATATGCACTTAGCACTGGTTAATCGACTCTGGTCGCCTGCTGCTTGTGCTTGACACATCTGTCAAAGACTTGGCTGGAGTTAATTTACAAAGGTCGCCTGCCGCTCACGTATGTCACAGATGACATGTACTTGGATCTGTGTCATTAACACTGGTTGCCTGCTGAAGTGCATGTCAGTGGTGACATGCACTTGGCACGGATTCATTTACACTGATCGCTTGCTACATGCACATACCACTTCTGACAAGCACTTGGCTTGGTGTGATTTGGATTGGTCGCCCGCTGCACGTGCATGTTACAGCTGACATGCAATTGGCTCTGGGTCGTTTACTCTGTTCGCCTGCTGTACATGAATGTCACAGCTGACCTGCACTAGGCACTGGATCAATAAGATTGGTCATCTGCAGCACACACATGTCACAGATGAAATTCAATGGCTGGGGGGTCTTTTACACTGCTCGCTTACAGTACACGCACGACACAGCTGGCATTCACTTTACCTGCATTAATTTAAACTTAATGTTTGCTGT
This sequence comes from Dryococelus australis, assembly GCA_029891345.1. NCBI lineage: Eukaryota > Metazoa > Arthropoda > Insecta > Phasmatodea > Phasmatidae > Dryococelus > Dryococelus australis. The sequence goes on along the minus strand of CM057009.1, from coordinate 166,167,358 downwards.
ACTCACATGTCACAGATGGCTTGCTCTTGGCTCGAGTTCATTTACTATGGTCGCCTGCTGCACGTGCATGTCACAGATGTCAAGCACATTGGTCGAGAGTCATTTTCACTGATCGCCTGCTGCATGCACATGTCACAACTGACATGCACTGAGCTTGGAGTCATTTAAATTGTTCGCTTGCCGCACTTACATATAGCAGTTGTGATGAACTAGGCTCGGGATCATTTACACTGGACGCCTGCTGCATGAGCATGTCACTGATCACATGTACTTAAATCGGGTTCGGTTACACTGGTGGACTGCTGCACGAACTTGTCACAGCTGACCTGCATTTGGATCTGTTTTATTTTCACTGGCTGCCGTCTGCATATGCATGTCACAGCTGACATGCAATTGGTTCGGGTTCATTTTCACTGGTCGCCTGCAGCACAGACATGTCACAGCTGGGATGCAATGGCTGGGGGTCATTTACTCTGGTCTCTTGCAGCACATGCATGACACAGCTGGCATGCACTTGGCTTGGGTTTATTTAGACTTGCTGCTTGCTGTACCCACATATCACAGATGGCATGCACTTTCCTCGAGTTCATTTAATATTGTCGCCTGCTGCAAGTGCATATCACAGATGACATGCACATTGGTCCAGAATCACTTACACAGGGCGCCTGCTGCATGCACATTTCACAACTGACATGCACAGAGTTTGTAGTCATTTAAATCATTGTTTGCTGCATGTGCATTTCACCTCTAACTAGCACTAGGCTAGGGATAATTTACACTGGTCGCCTGCCGCATGTGCATATCACAGCTGACATGCATTTGGCTCGGTATCTATTAAAATGGTGGTGTGCTGCATGGACATGTCATAACTAACATGCACTAGGCTCGGGTTCATTTACACTGGTCGCCTGCTGAACGTGTATGTCACTTCTTTCATGCACTTGGTTGGGGGTCAATTACACTGGTCGCCTGCTGCACATGCAAAACACTGTTGCCATGCACTTGGGTCGGGTTCATTTGCAATGGTTCCATGATGCATGCATATGTCACAGCTCTCATGCACTATGTGAGAGTACATTTACACTGGTATCCTGCTGCACGTGCATGACACATCGTCAAGGCCTTGGCTCAGCTTAATTAAAACTGGTCGCCTGCTGTACGTGCAATGTCACAGCTGACATGAACTTGGCTCCCGGTCATTTACAGTGGTTGCATGCTGTATGCGCACGCCACATCTGACATGTACATGGCTCATGTTCATTTACAGTGTTCGCTTGCAGCATGCACATGTCACAACTGAAATGCACTTGGCTCAGGGTCATTTACACTGGTCGTCTGTTGCACTTGCATGTCACAGCTGACATGCACATGGCTCGGGTTCATTTACACTGTTCTCATACTGCATGCACATGTCACATCTGTGAAAGACTTGACTCGGGTTCATTTACACAGGTCGCCAGGCGCACACGTATTACACTGCTGAGATTCACTTGACTCGGGGGCATTAATACTGGTTGCCTACTGCATGCGCAAGTGACAGCTGTCAAAGACTTGGCTCGGCTCATTTACACTGGTTGACTACTGTACATGCATGTCACATTTGACATGAACTTGGCTCCTGGTAATTTATATTATTCGCATGCTATAAGTGCATGCCACAACTTACATGTACTTGGCTCGGGTTCAGTTAGACTGGACGCCAGCTGCACATTCATGTCACTGATGTCATACATATTGGCCGAGTGTCATTTAAACTGGTCGCCTGCTGCATGCACATGTCACAACTTTCATGCATTGGGCTTGGGGTCATTTCAACTGTTCGCCTGAAGCACGTGCATATCACAGCAGACATGCAGTTGGCTCGGGATCATTTTCACTGGTCGCCTGCTGAATGTGCATGTCACATCTAATATGCACTAGGCTTGGGATCTATTACAATGGTCGCGTACTGCATGCCCATGTCGCATCTGACATGCACATTGGTCAGGGTTATATACACTGGTCGACTGCTGCACGCGAATGTCACAGCTGACATGCACTTTGCTCGCAGTCATTTACACTGGTCGTCTTCTGCACATTGATGACACAGCTGAGATGCACTTGGCTCATGTTCTTTTACACTGGTTGTCTACTGCACATGCATGTCACAGCTGACTGTCACTTGGCTCGGAGCCTGCAGCACGCACATGTCAAAGGTGACATGAATTATACTCGGGTACATTTAAATTGGTCGTCTACAGTACGAGAATATCATATCTGTCATGCACTTGGATCGGTGTCAATTTCACTGGTCACTTGCTGCAACCGCATGTCACAGTTGGCATGCACTTGGCTCGGGTTGAATTTACACCGATCGCCTGTTCTATATGCATGTCAAAATTGACATGCACTTGGTTCGGGATGTTTACACTGTTCGCCTGTTGCACGTGCAAGTCACAGTAGACATGCACTCGGCTAAGGACTCTTTACACTGGTTTCCTGCATTCACGTACATGTCAAATATGATATGCATTTGGATAGTCGTCATTTTATATGGTCGCATGCTTCACATGCATGTAACAGCTGTCATGCACTTGGTTCGTGTTCATTTACACTGGTCACCTACTGCACAGTTAAGTCACAGCTGGCATGCACTTGGCTTCGATTCATTTACACTGCTTTCCTGATTTACGTGAATGTCACCGCAGACATTAAATTGGCTCGTGATTATTTACACTGGTTACGTCCTACACGCACATGTTACAGCTAACAAATACCTAGCTTAGTTACATTTTCACTGGTTGCCTGCTGCATATGCATGTAACAACCGATATGCCCTTGGCCTGGGTACATTTACACTGGTTGCTTGCGGCACACACATGTCACAGCTGTCAAAGACTTGGCTCGGGTTCATTTAACCTGGATGGCTGCTGAACGGCAATGTCACATTTGACATGCACTTGGCAAGGGTTCAATTACAGTGGTTGACGGCAATACGCGCAAGTCAGAGCTGACATGGACTTGGCTCGGGTTTATTTACACTGGTTGCCGTCTGCACCTGGATGTATAAGTTGTCATGCAATTGGCTCGGGTTTATTTATGCTGGTTGCTTGCTGCACATGCATGTCACAGCTGTAAAAGACATGGCTGAAGTTCATTTACCCAGGATACCTGCTGCATGTGCATGTCACAGCTGACTTTCACTTCACTAGTGTTCAATTACACTGGCTGCCTGCTACACGAGCAAGTCACAGCTAATGTACACTTGGCTAGGGTTCATTTACACTGATTGCCTACTGCACATCCATATCACAGATGACATGCACTTGGCTAGTGTTCATTTACGTTGCTTGCCTGCTGCATGCTGATATCACAGATGACATGAAATTAGCTCGGGGTGATTTACACTGGCCATATATTGCACGTACACATAACAGCTGACTTGCACTTGGTTTGGGTTCATTTACACTTGTAGCCATCTGCCTGTGCATGTCACAGCTAACATGCACTTGGCTCGGTGTCAATTACACTGATCACCTGATGCACGCACATTACAGTTCTTAAAGTCTCGTCTCGGGGCTAATTTACACTAGTTTCATGCTGATGCACATCTAAATGTTGTCTTGCAAATGGCTCTGGTACATTAACGCTTGTCTCCTGCTGCACATGCATTACACAACAAACATGCACTTGGTCGGGTTCATTAACACTGAACTTCAGCTGCAAGTGAATGTCACAGTTTATATGTACTTGGATCGAGGTCACTTAACTGGTCTCCTGCTGCACACGGAGGTCACAGTTGTCATGCACTTGGTTCGGGGTCGTTTACACTGGTCGCCTGCCACACGTGCATGTCACAGATGGCATGCACTTTCATGGATTCATTTACACAGTCGGCTGCTGCACACACATGTCACAGCTGGCATGCACTTTGCTCTCGGTCATTTGTTCTGGTGGCCTGCTGCAGATTGATGTCACAGCTCTAATGCACTTGGCTCGGGTTCATTTATACTGGTCGCCTACTGTACGTGCATGTCTCAGCTGACAACCACTTGGTTCGGGGTCATTTACTTTAGTAGCACAGGTCACATGTGACATGATTTTCGCTCGGGTGCATTTAAACTATTCGTCTGCTGCACGGGAATGTCTAGCTGTTATGCACTTTGATCGAGGTCTTTTATTCTTGTCACATGCTACAGGTGCAATACCCAGCTGGCATGCAATTGGCTTCGTTCATTTACACTGGTCGCCTGCTGCATGCACATGTCATAGATGACATGTACTTGGCTTGGGTTCATTTACTAGGGCTGGTTGCTGCAAGTACATGTCACAGCTGACATGCACTCATGCCGTGGTCATTTACACTGGTCGTCTGTTGAACGCGCATGTCACGAATGAAATGCACTTATGTCGGAAAAATTTACACAGCTCACATGCTGCATGTGAATGTCACATATTAAATGCAGTTGACTCGGGTCATTTACACAGGTCGCCTGCTACATGCGCATGTGACAGCTGAAAATCACTTGGCTCGGGGTAATTTACACAGTCATTTGCAGCATTTGCATGTCACATCTAACATGCTCTTGCCTCGGGATAATTTACACAGGTGGCCAGCTGCACTTGTATGTTACAGCTGACATGCACAGGGCTCGCGTTCATTTACATTGGTCACCTGCAGCACAGACATGTCACAGCTTACATGCAATGGCTGGGTTTCGTTTACACTGGACGATTGCAACATACGCATGACACAAATGGCATGCCTTTTCCTTGGGTTATTTTTCACTGGTCGCCTGCTGCACGCACATGTCACATATGACATGCACTTGGCTTTCGTTCATTCACTATGGTTGCCTTCTGCACATGCATGTCACTGCTGACATGCACTAGCGTAAGGGTCATTGACATTGGTCGCCTTCAGCACGTGGATGTCACAGCTAACAATTACTTGGCTCGGGTTCATTTAAACTGGTTATCTGCTGCACGTGCATTCGAAGGCTGGCATGCACATAGATCGGGTTCATTTACAATGGACGCCTGTTGCTCTCACATAACACAGTTATCAATGACTTGGCTCCGTTTCATTTTTGCTGGTCGTCTGCTGCACACACATGACAGAGGTGACATGCACTAGGCTCGGGTCATTAACACTGGTCGCTTGCTGCACGCGCATCTTACAGCTGACATCTAATTGGCTCATGGTCATTTACACTTGTCGCCTTCCACACTTTGATGTCACAGGTGGAATGCACTTGGCTTTGGTTTGATTACAATGGTCGCCTACTGCACGTTCATGTCTGAGCTAACATGCACTTGGCTTGGTGTCATTTATGCTGGTCACTTGCTCGACTCACATGTTAAAGGTAATACGCACACAGCTTGGGTTCATTTGCTATTGTTTCCATTTTCACGTGCAAGCCATAGATGATATGAACATGGTTTGGGGTCATTTACATTGGTCACATGTTGCAGGGGTATGTCACAGCTAATGTGCACTTGGGCTTTTTCATTTACTCTGGTTGTCTGCTGGACATGCATGTCACAGCTTACATGCAGTTGGCTCGGGTCTTTTACTCTTATCGCCTGCTGCATGTGCTTTTCACAGACGACATGCACTTGGCTCGGGTTCATTTACACTGGTCGACTGCTACATGCACATGTCACAGCTGACATGCACTTGGCACAGTGTCATTTAGACTGGTCGTCTGCAGCATGCACATCTCACAGTGTGAATGCACTTGGCCTGGGTACATTTACACTGGTCGCCTACTGTATGTCCATGTCACAGGTGACATCCACTTGACTCGGGGTCATTTACACTGGTCGCATGGTGCAAACACATGACACAGCTGACATGAATTTGGCTCGCATACATTTAAGCTGGTCGTCTGCTGCACACGAATATTACAGCTGTCTGCACTTGGATCGGGGTCGTTTACATTGGTTACCTGCTGCAAGTGCATGTCACAGCTGGCATGCTATTGGCTTCGGTTCATTTACACTGGTCGCCTGCTGCATGCGCATGTCATTTATGTCAAAGTCTTGGCTAGGGTTCATTTATACAGGTCGCCTGCCGCACATGTATGTCACAGCTGACATACACTTGGCTCGGGATCATTAACATTTGTCGCCTGCTTCACGAGAATTTCAGAGCTGACATGCAACTGGCTCGGGTTCATTTATACTGATCTGCTGGTGCATTCAAAACTCACAGCTGACAAGCACTTGGCTTGGGGTGATTTAGACTAGTCGCCTGCTGCCCCTGCATGTCAGAGCTGACCTGATCTTGGCTCAGGATCATTTTCACATGTCGCTTGCTGCAGGTGCATGTCACAGCTGATATGTACATCGCTCGGGGTTATTTTTACTGGTCGCCTACTTCACGCTCATATCATAGCAATCATGCACTTGGGTATGGGTAATTTACACTGGTCGCCTGCTGCACACGCATGACACAGCTAACATGTCCTAGTCGGGTTCATTAACACTGGTCGCCTGCTGGACATGCATGTCACAGCTTACATGCAGTTGGCTCGGGTCTTTTACCCTGGTCGCCTGGTGAAAGTGCATTTCACAGTTGACTTCTACTTGGATCGAGGTCACTTAATTTTCCACCTGATGCAAATTGATGTCACAGATGTCCTGCAATTATATCAGGGTCATTTACACTGGTCGCCTACTGCACCTGCATGTCTCAGATGACATGCACTTGGCCCAGGGACATTTATGCTGGTCGCATGCTGTACACACATCTCACAGCTGTCATGAATTAGGCTCGGGTACATATAAACTGGTCATCTGCTGCAGACGAATATCACAGCTATCATACACTTGGATCAGGGTCTTTTACACTGATCAACTACTGCAAGCCCATGTCACAGCTGGCATGCACTTGGCTTCGGTTCATTTACACTGGTCGCCTGCTGCATGATCAAGTCACAGATGATATGCACTTGGCTCGGGTTCATTTACTATGGTCGCCTGCTACACGTGCAGCTCATTTCTGACATGCACTTGTGTCGGGGTCATATACACTGGAAGACTTATGCACCTGCATGTCACAGATGACATACACTTTGCTAGGGGCCTTTTCTCTGCTCGCCTGCTGCACATTGAAGTCACAGCTGAAATGTACTAGGCTCGGGTTCATTTACACTGGTCGCCTACTGCACGTACATGTCTCAGCTGACAAACACTTGGCTCGGGGTCATTTACTCTGGTAGCCTGCAGCACATACAGGTCACAGGTGTAATGAACTTGGCTCGGGTACTACTAAACTGGTCGGCTGCTGCACGCGAATGTGATAGCTATCATGCACTTTTATTGAGGTCATTTACTCTGGTCACTTGTTACAGGCACAATACACTGCTGGCATGCAATTGGCTTCGGTTCATTTGCATTGGTCGCCTGCTGCATGCACATGTCACATATGACATGCACTTGGCTCTGGTTCATTTACTATGGTCGCCTGACGCACGTGCATGTAAGTGCTGACATGCACTAGGTTAACGGTCATTTACACTGGTCGCCTTCTGCACGTGCATGTCACAGCTAACAATTACTTGGCTATGGTTCATTTTAATTGGTCACCTGCTGCACATGCATATGAAGGCTGTAATGCACGTGACTCGGGTTCATTCCCTCTAGTCGCCTATTTCACGCGCATTAGACATTTATCATTGACTTGGCTCGGGCTCATTTATGCTGGTCGCCTGCAGCACGTGCATATCACAGCTGACAAGCACTTGGCTAGGTGTGATTTATGCTAGTCGCCTGCTGCACCCGCATTTCACAGCTGACATGATCTTGGCTCGGGTTAATTTTCACTGGTTGCCTGCTGCACGTGCATGTCACAGCTGACATGTACTTCATTCGGGGTCATTTTCACTGGTTGCCTACTCCACGCACATATCACAGCAATCATGCACTTGGATCGGGTTAATTTACACTGGTCGCCTGCTGCACGGGCACATAAAAGCTGACATGCACTTGGCTTGGGTTATTTTACACTGGTCGCCTTGCATTAGTGTTGACATGAACTATGGTAAGGGTCATTTACACTGTTCGCTTGTTGCATGTGCATGTCACAGCTAAAAGTTACTTGCATCGGAATATTTTACACTGGTATCCTGCTGCATGTGCATATGAAGGATGTCATGAATGTGGTTCGGGTCATTTACACTGAGTGCCTGTTGCCCACGCATAATAAATTTATCAATGACTTTATTCGGGTACATTTATGATGGTCGCCTGCTGCACGTGCATGTAACAGCTAACATGAATTTGGCTCCTGGTCATTTGCATTGTTCGCATGCTGTATGCAGGTGCCACATCTGACATGCACTTGGCTCGGGTTCAATTACAATAGTCGCATGTGTCACGCGACTGTCAAAGCTGACATGCAATTGGCTAGGCGTCATTTCTACTGGTCGCCTGCAGCACGTGCATAGCACAGCTGACATGCACTTGGATCGGAGCAATTTACATTGGTCGCCTGCCACATGGGCATGTCACATCTGTCAAAGAATTGGCTAGGATTCAATTACACTGCAACGCCTGCTGCATTGGCATGTTACAGTTAACATTCACTTGGCATGGGTTCATTTACATTGCTCGCCTGCTAAACTGCGAAGCTGCAATCTTCCCCATACTACAGGATGTTTGAGACGGGAGACATGAGGACCCCTTTCCAGTTACCGGGCTAGACTTCGAAGTTGCATTCTTCGCCATATTACAGTATGATTGTGAAGGGAGTAACGAGTACCCCATAGAGCTACCGGGCTAGTCTGCGAAGTTGCAATCATACTCATACTACATGATGATTGTGACGGGAGTCACGAGTACCCCTTCAGAGATACAAGGCTAGATAGGAAAGTTGCAACTTTACCCATACTACAGAATGATTGTGACAATAATCACGAATACCCCATCAGAGTTACCAGTCTAGACTTCGAAACAGCAGTATTCCCCTTACTACATTATGATTGTGACGGGAGTCATGAGTACCCTTTAAAAGCCACGAGGCTAAAAAGGAAGCTGCAGTCTTCCCCATAATACAGGATGTTTGTAACGGGGGTTGCATGTACCCCTTCACAGCTACGAGACTAGAATGCGAAGCTGCAGTCTTCCCCATAAGACAGGTTAAATTGTAACGGGAGTCAGGTGTAACGATTCAGAGCTACCAGGCTCGACTGCGAAGATGCATTCTTACCCATACAGCAGAGTGTCTGTGACGGAAGTCATGAATAATCCTTCACAGCTACCAGGCTAGTCTGCTAAATTGCAGTCTTACACATACTACAGGGTGATTGTAACCTGAGTCATGAGTACCCCATCACAGCTACCAGGCTAGACTGCAAATTTACAGTCTTTCCCATACTACATAATGTATGTATGTGACGGTAGTCGTGAGTACACCTTCACAGCTTCCAGGCTTGAGAGCGAAGCTGCAGTCTTACCATACTACAGGATGATTGTGACGGGAGTCATGAGTACCCGTTACCAACAACCAGGTTAGACTGCGAAGCTGAAGTCTTCCCCTTACTACAGTATGATTGTGAGGGAGTCATGAGTACCCCTTCACAGCTACTTGGCAAGGCTACGAAGCTACAGTTATACCCAAACTATTGTATGATTGAGCACAACTACAAGGCTAAACTGTAAAAACTACAGTTTGATTGTGACGGCATTCATGATTACCCCTTCACAGCTACCTGGGTAGACTTCAAAAATCGGGTGTTTGTCCTACTACAGTATGAATGTGATGGGATACATTAGTACCTCTTCACAGCTGCCAGGCTAGACTATGAAGCTGTAATCTTATCCAAACTACAGGAATATTGTGACAGGAGTAATGAGTACACCTTCACAGCTACCAGGATAGACTGCGAAACTGCATTCTTACCCATACTATAAGATAATTCTCATGGTACTCCCGAGTACACCTTCACAGGTAAGAGGCTAGTCAGCGAAGTTGCAGTCCTCCCCATACAACAGGATGATTGTGACTGGAGTAACGAGTAACACTTGAGAGGTACCATGCTACACTGCGAAGCTGTAGTCTTACCCATATAACAGGATGTTAGTGACGTGAATAATGAATATCCCTTCACAGAAACAAGGCAAGACAGTGAAGCTGATGTCTTCCTCATAATATAGGATGATAGTGACGGGAGTCACGAATAACCCTTCAGAGCTACCAGGCTAGACTGTGATGTTGCAGTCTTACCAATACTACAGGATTATTGAGATGGGAGTCATGAGTACCCCTTCACAGTTACCACGCTAGTCTGCGAAGGTGCAGGCTAACCCATACTGCAGGCTGTTTGTGACGGTAGCCACGAGTATACCTTCAGATCTTCCAGGCTTGACTGCTAAGCTGCAGACTTCACCATACTGCAGGAAGATTGTGACGGGAGACATGAGTACACTTTCTCTGCTTCCAGTCTAGACTACGAAGCAGCAGTTATACCCAAACTTAGGGATTATTGTGACGAGAGTCATATATACCTCTTCACGGCTATCAGGCGAGACTGCGAAGCTGCTGTCTTCCCATACAACAGGGAGATTGTAACAAGAGTCATGGGTACCCCTTCACAGCTAAAAGGCGAAACTGCAAAGTTGCAGTATTCCCCATACTACATGATGATTAGACGGGAGTCATGAGTAACCTTTCACAGCTACCTAGCTATTTTGAGAAGCAGCAGTCTTTCCCAAACTACAGGATGATTGTGACGGGAGTTATGAGAACACCTTCACAGCTACCAGGCTTGATTGCGAAGCTGCAGTTTTCCCCATACTACAGGATGAGTGTGACAGGAGACATGAGTATTCCATTAGAGCTACCAGGCTAGACTGCGAATTTGTAGACTTACCCATACTACAGGATTATTGGGATGGGAGGCACGAGTAACCCTTCAAATCTTCAACTCTAATCTGCGAAGCTGCATTCTTCCGCATAATACAATATGATTGCGACTGAAGACATGAGTACACCTTAACATCTACCAGGCTAGACTAAAAAGATGTTGTCTTACACATAATACAAGGTTTTTGTGACGGGAGTCATTTATACCCCTTGACAGCTACCATGCCAGACTGAGAATCTCCAGTTTTCCACCTACTACAGGATGATTGTGACCGGTGTCGTGAGTAACAAATCTCAGCTACCAGGCTAGACTGCGAAGCCACTGTCTTCCCCATATTACAGGATGATTGTGACGGGAGTAATGAGCACCCATTCACCCATTCCAGCTACCAGGCTAGATAGCGAAGCTGCAGAAATACCCAAACTACAGGATCACTGTGACGGGAGTCACGATACACCTTTACAGCAACCAGGCAAGACTACGAAGCTGCAGATATACCCAAACTAAACGATGACTGTGACGGGAGTCATGAATACACCTCCACAGCTACCAGGCTATACTACGAAGCTGCAGTTAAAATCAAACTACAGGATGATGGTTGCGGGAGTCATGAGTAACCCTTCAGAGAAACCTGGCTAGACTGCGAAGCTGCATTCTTACCCATACAAGAGGAAGATATATGACAGGAGACATGAGTTCCCCTTCACAGCAACAAGGCTAGACTGCGAAGCTGCAATATTCCTCATAATACAGGATTATAGAGACGGGAGTCATGAGTACCCCTTCACAGGTAGCAGGCTAGACTGCGAAGCTGCTGTATAATCTATACTGGAAGGAGAATATGACGGGAGTCATGAGTACCCTTTAACAGCTACCAGGCTAGACTGCGAACATGCAATTTTACCCATACTACAGAGAGATTGTGACAGGAGTCATGAGTACCACTTCACAGCTACCAGACTAGATTGCGAAGTTGCTGTCTTCTTCATAATATAGGATAATTGAGACAGGAGTCATGAGTACCCCTTTACAGCTACCAGGCTAGACTGCGAAGCTGCAGTCTTCCCCATACACAAGGATTATTGTGATGGGAGTAACGAGTAACCCTTGAAAGCTATCAGGCTATACAGCAAAGTTGCAGTCTTACCCGAACTACAGGATGATTGTGACGGGGGTCATTAATAACCCTTCAGAGTAACCAGGGTAGATTGTGAATCTGCATTCTTACCCATACAACAGGGATTTTGTGACTGGAATCATGAGTACGCTTCCACAGCTACCAGGCTAGGCTCCGAATCTGCAGTCTTACACAAACGACAGGGTAATTGTGGCAGGAGTCATGAGTACCCCTTCACAGCTACCAGGGTAGAATGCGAAGCTGCAGTCTTCCCCATATTTCAAGATGTCTGAACGATAATCACGAATACCCATTAAGAGCTGACAATCTAGATTGCGAAGCTCCTGTCTTCCCCATATTACAGGATGATTGTGATGGGAGTCATGAGTACCACTTCACTGCTACCAGGCTAGACTGCGAAGCTGCAGTATTACACATACTACCAGATAAATGTGACAGGTACCATGAGTACCCCTTCACAGATACCTTACTAGACTGCGAAGCAGCTGTCTTCCCTATGGTACTGGATTATTGTGACGGGTGTCACGAGTACCCATTTAGAGCTGTCAGGCTAGACTGCGAAGCTGCAGACGTACCCATACTGCAGGTAGATTGTAACGGGAGTCATGAGTTCTCTTTAACAGCCCTCAGGCTAGACTGCTAAGTTGCAGTCTAACCCATACTGCAGTGTGATTGTGACGATAGTCATGTGTACCTCTTCACAGCTACCAGGCGAGACTGCGAAGCTGCTGTCTTCCCCATACAACAGGGATATTGTAACGAGAGTCATGAGTACCCCTTCACAGCTGAACGGTGAAACTGCAAAGTTGCAGTATTCCCCATACTACATGTTGATTAGACGGGAGTCATGAGTAACCTTTCACAGCTACCAGGCTATATTGAGAAGCAGCAGTCTTTCCCAAACTACAGGAAGATTGTGACGGGAGTCATGAGAACATCTTCACAGCTACCAGGCTTGATTGCGAAGCTGCAGTTTTCCCCATACTACAGGATGAGTGTGACAGGAGACATGAGTATTCCATTAGAGCTACCAGGCTAGACTGCGAATTTGTAGACTTACCCATACTACAGGATTATTGGGATGGGAGGCACGAGTAACCCTTCAAATCTTCAACTCTAATCTGCGAAGCTGCATTCTTCCCCATAATACAATATGATTGCGACTGAAGACATGAGTACCCCTTAACATCTACCAGGCTAGACTAAAAAGATGTTGTCTTACACATAATACAAGGTTTTTGTGACGGGAGTCATTTATACCCCTTGACAGCTACCATGCCAGACTGAGAATCTCCAGTTTTCCACCTACTACAGGATGATTGTGACGGTTGTCTATGGGTTCAAAGATCACCAGGTTAAAGTTCAAAGGTCAATGCTTTCTGGTTCCCAGTAGTCAGTAATGTAATATGCTTTCTGACCTTTATGAATTTACTTAAATTTTACAATTTTCCTCGAGTTTTGGTTTTCAAAGTCATCCAAGGACACTGTTATAGGGTCAAGGTCATGTTTCACGTTTAAGATCACCTGCGTACAACATGGTTGTTGGGTGACATCATAACACAGTGACTGTTCGTTGCCAGTCCCTCGTCATCTCTATACACAAACTTAAAATTAAAAATTTGTTAATTTTTAAAATAAATTTATATAAATATTTTGGGAGTTTTTTTTTTTGGGGGGGGGGGGAGATTTTTCAGGAATTTCTTTCGTATTTTTTAAGGATTTTTTTGTGTTGAAGGTCAAAATTCACTGGGTTCAATGTCAGAGGTCAAAATTAATGTCACTGATATCCAACATTTCGATTAAAATGTCTGACAGAAACAAGATGGATTATGGTCGGCTCCGGCTCCGATCCCGGAATTCGTGTATCAATTTGGTATACCTATGCTTATAAAACAAATATGGCAGCCTGTGCTCTGCCTCGAGAAGCGAGCCTACCAAATCTCTCCGATAGATCGAAAAATGCCTTTCTGCGGCTCGTTTTTACAACTTGGGGGATCAGACTTTTTTTGAGGCTGAAATGTGTAATTTTGAGGGAAGAAAGGTAAATTTGGTGGTAAATGGCAACCAGGGGACCGGAATGACAGAGCATAAATAGATCCGATGCTCCGGGCTCCCTCGCCTTTGCGTCATAATCGGCATAATCATTCTACTGTCATGTACATTTATTGCGTACAGCCCAGTTGCAAATCTCACATAGCCGTAAAGAAAGGTAATTGTGGTTTTTATTCTCCGCCTCGTTGGGAGAAATGCTGGAAACATCGACGTGAACTCCGCTGAGGAAGAGCAGGTCAAAGTCAGCGAACGTAGCATGACATGCGTGGAGCAGCTGACAAAACAATAACACCGGAAATAAGGCATGTTAAAATTTTCGGCGCCGGAGGCCGCGAGTCATTGCGCATGCATAGCCGCTGCATAGGAGATGACATGAGGCGAACACGGCCACCTCATAATTATGTGAAAGGTGGGTCGATATGATCACAATTACAGTGGAAGTCGCGTAGTACTGAGCGCAGCAGGTACTCGTCACAGTCTCACATACACTGCACCATACTGTACAGCAAGCAGAGTTAATTATTGTCAGCTGTTGCAATCAACACAATTTTAATATCGACATACGCTGTTTGTGGTTTCTTCCCACGTTTCAAATCAAAATATTGAATACACAACCCATGTACGACGTGCTTGGTTGTGTGCCATTTTGTGGCACCTTAAGCGATTTGCGTATGCTTTTACTTTTGTTTTTGTCTTTGTTCTTTTTTTCGGGTTGTGCCGTACTGAAGCACACAAGGAGGTCATTTACAAAATATACACAGCATTAAAAAAAACACTGTTTAATGTTGGCAAAACAAACTCTCAGTTTTAACATGCATGGACTTACAAGTTTTTGTCCAGATAATTTTCATACTCTTCATGTTCATTTATACACTCAAGTAAAACAGGCTTGCAAGACCGAAGCCTGAATAAGTATTGAAAATATAATGCAATATCAATTAAGCCATTCTGGATCATTTACAAGTGCGAACATAGGAATATTATTTTTATCTTCACCCGCGATGTACAACAAAATTCTGAAATAGCCATTATATTTTATGATTCGGCTATTCTTTGAAAACATGTTTATCGTATTTGCACTTAGGTGGTTCCACACTTCAGGTTTTAAAAACCTTATTAAAATAATGACAACTAAAATATATACACCCACATGACGCTTCTAAAAATCTCTGGACAATTATGTACTTCAAAATAGATAGCTCAACTTTGGAGTCGCAAAAAATGTTTGTAAATGGATATTACGGGAGCTCTCTGGTAGTAGATGTTAAAAAAGAATTACCTATCAATAAATATAGTGTCCAATACTGGCAAAATAAGTGCTGAAGTTGTAATTTAGTGGCAATGCGCATATACTACTAATGGGCATGGGTAGAGCTAGTGATTTCTCACGAAGAAATATTAGTAGATTGTAGACTTCAATAATATAAGCACCAACCAGCAGTTTGTCTATTGCCATTGGTTGCTGTCTGCTTGAAAATGCGTTTTCATACATGACCGGAACACTCAGAATTCAGCAACATCGTCACGGTTCCTACGTGATTCGTGTGCAGACAGTTAACACATGTCTAAAAGTAATTCAGCCAATCAGGACACGGAGATGACCCTTCAGTGTTTTGAAATATAACTTGTCTTGAAATATTTACGCGAAATTTCACTACCCCTAGCTATGGGCGGAATGATAATTTCTGTTACATGAGGCCAATGATTAATTTGTGGAATAGTGGTGTAAATGTTGTATGTTCCTCGATTTTTAGAATTTTGTGGCTTAATACTTGGTGAGGGTAGTGAGGTAGAGGAGAGGGGTGAAGAGCTGTGATGGCTTGGTGAGGTACATGAGGGGAGTATGAGGGTTTGAGGGGGGTTGGTGTGTCGTTGTTAGGGTGGCGAGATGGTGAGGGCGTGAAGGCGGATAGTTCGCGAGGGTGTTGTGATGATGTGTTGAAGATGAGGAAGGTTAGTGAGGGGGGAAAGATGGGTATGTAGGTGGTTGGTGCAGGATGGGTGTCGCGGGATTTGGCCAAGTCCACTGGTCCTTCATGGTCCGCTTCTTTTGGATCCGAGTCTTGAATTTTCCTCTCTTCCTCTGAGGATCAAGTGGTTCATTCCGCTACGAGCATATAATCTTCTTACTAGGCTGAGCATTTCTAGGCTCTTGCTTCGAGGAGCTTCAAATCCGCTTTATTCATTTTGCCAAATTTTTGGAAATCCTTTGTTAAAAGAAGTGGTTTTTGGCCAAAATAATTAATTTCGGAAGTGGTTTTCGTAGTGAAACAGGCAATTTGGTCGATAACGTGGCCGTCAGCCACGCCTATAACGTAATGGCTAGAGACCCTAGACAAGTTGGAATTCTCACACTTGTATGTTCATGTTACTTTTGTAATTAGTCGACGTGTTGTTTGACACCTCCTGTAGATAAATGAGCCAATAGCAAACATGCAATAAATGGTGCGCCCAACCACCGCCTTTTACTACCACAACAATCAACCAATAAGCAGTTAATGTTTGTATGAGAGTATAAAAGACTGTGAAGTCTAGCCTACAGGTCGTTGCACTCGTGAATTTCTCAGGTCCCTAGTAATGACAGACAAGTCCTGCATTCAGATGCATGATGCATGTCCCAAAACGAAGATAAATGCACTACTTGTGTCCATCGCCCATAAACACTATTAACCCATATGCAACTTCTGATGTAAAAACTTGACTACTGACAATGTAACATTTAATTCTAGAGAATTGTTTGTTTTTTTGTTTGACTGATTGTTGCTATGTTTGTATTTGTATTACGTATGAGTTAGAACTTGATGTAATGTATATTTGTTACCTGATTTTAACAAGGTGGACGGTATGTTTAATTTTGTGACGTTTGATTGTGTTAATGGTTGCTAGTGTTTTTGTTTTGTTTGTCATGTCAGCACGGAAGTTAGATTTCAACATACTACTTGCACTCCTGCAGTTCTCCTTCCGTTATTGGCCGCGTGCCTTCGTCCAAGACAGTGTGGTATATGACTGGGACAATGATAAATAAGTTACTCCAGTCTGAACGTCTGTGATTCGCGGGCAGGCACATAAGACGCGTAGTAGTTGAATCTATTAAATCGCGCAAGTTGATCGGAATCGACATGTTTTTAACTTCAACTTGACAAGAAACCTTTCGCGAAAATCGGGTACCCCAAGTTATAATAGATTTTTCTTGAAGTTGAATATTTCCATAACATCCCTTGTTGAAATCGATTAAATAAAATAAAACGAGGGTACTGTATAGTTTCAACTTTTACTTTGCCGATATGGTGGAATTTTTGGTATAGACGTTCGTGATATTTGCGAATATCGGTGGTTTGTTGAACATCAGATAAGTTTAGTGTTACTGTTGTTATGGTATTCCAGTTTTTACGACATTCCAAGGACGATTACGAGTCAGTTGCAAAAAGTACACTGTTAAAAATATTTTCCTTCATTTTACGTAAAAGTGCTGGTAAAAATGTATCCAGAACTCAGCGTGAAATTACGGTCACATTGGTTTTCAAAAACGTACATTCCGTGAATTCACGAAATCTTTCCGTAAATTTGCTAGTTAGTGTAGGTACTTAGCATTCCCCTTTCCAAAAAAGAGATAACGAAGAAATGCCTTCATTTTCGTTATACGGGTGTTCTACTATGCAAGATAAACATTTAAGAATGTTAAATTATTTCGCACCTCAGTGAGATTTGAACCCGAGTAAATAATTTGAGAAATTATGATTTTAACCACTTCAGTCTCCCTACGAGAACTTCTGATACAACGTCTGTATTTGAATTGTAGTTGTATAAAAAATTTTCCATTTATATTTAAGTTAGTATATTTTAAGTGTTGCTAACAGTTGTAGACGACGGATGCTACTTTTACATGTTTGAATGATTAAGTATTAGTGGCGTGGATAACTCGACTTCTGGACAAATTATAACTTCCTGGTTGCAGTGCAGGAGAAGAAGGCTTCGCGTGGACTCGACATTGTTCGTTCCCGGAACCCGAAGCTATATCAAAAAGGCCACTTTCCGTAGTCTGTATCTACGGATTTCAGATCCGTTTTCCGTCATTACACACTGCGTTTCCGTAAAAGTGACAGCATTTATAGAGACGTTTTTAACAGTGTAAGAAAAATTACCGAATTGGGTTAACTATTGTGGCCCCAAGCATAAAAATACATGAGTGAAGAGAATTGGGCTGCTCTTAACAACGCGTTTTTGAGAGCCGATGAGGGTGAAGCGAGATGAGTATGGAGACGCGACAGAATTGAAACGGTGGGGGAAACGGGAGATCCTTGAGTAAACCCGGCGACCAGCGTCATCGTCCGGCACGATTCCCACTGGCGAAAATCCGGAGTACACAGGCCAGGAATTGAACCCGGTTCGTCTTGGTGAGAGGCGAGCAGGCTAACCGCTCAGTCACCGCGGCGCCCAGAAAAGCAATAGTAAATTGGTTTTGGAATGAGCGCGTTATGAATAGCATTCTGTGTTTACCAATATGTACTGATGAGGCAACCAATGTAATTTCCAAATTATATTTTTCATTTTCCCTCAGGTTAGTTCTTTTACAAAAATAAAAAACTGTCGTATACATAAACAGTTTTCTTACTTTAAGATAATAATATATATAACTTCTCAAATGTCAACATTATTCCAAAAAAAATTTAGATAAAAATACGAATGCTATCACTTGTCATTTATAATTTTTTTGTGTATGTCTGTAACATGAAATCACACCTTTCCTTCCAGTTTGTTTAGTTCTACTAAACTTCCCGCCATTTTCAGTTTAACTTTCGTTATTCGCTGAAGTAGTGGGTTTACTTTTACTCTGTCAAGATGTTCAGAGAAATTACTCTGCATTTTTGTACACTGCTAGGCGCGAGTAAAACTTATACTCGATGTGTTTTGGGACAACCAAAGAGAAACGTTTACTCGCGGAGTAACGTTTTGGAACGCCATGACGTAAAAGGTTTGTTTACTAGAAGAGGGAGGGGTTGTTATCGCTAAGGGGACAAACTTCATTCCTGGCAGCCGCAAGACTTGGGAGACATTTCCTGGTCATCAGTTCGACGGGCGCTACTCGAGGTGCGAAGAATATGGCAGGCGAGAAATTTCTAAGAAAAAGGGAAAAAAAGGATAGCGGACGGGTGACGTCACAACATGGTGTCTCCCTGGCTCCGGTTCCGATGCCAGGTGCCGTTGCATTCAACTTCCCCAAGTCCTACTACTCACACCGGACACTATAGTCCATGAACGGTTTCTTTAGATGTTTTGAAAGGAACCTTAGAAAAATCACGCTAGGCGTAACATGCCAACCTGGTTTTTCAATAACTTGCATACCGCAAATATATAACACTCTGATTAACTTTAAAGTACTGTATTCTCGAATACATGAAACTTTAACTTAGTGTCTTCTATAACTTGTAATATTTATTTCGAATTCAATACGACTTTAAAACAGAGAGAGCAGCGTTGTGTTGGCAATGTCTAGTAAGAACTAGTTCAAAGTAAAAATATTGTTTTAACTTAGTTTTTTTTGTATGCTATTTGTAAACTAAACATTGCCTATTGATATACGTGAATATTTAGGTACGCTGTAAAAACAATTCTTTCATTTTCCGGTAAAGTGTAGGTAAAAATTAACCCAGAAGTGTCCGTAAACTCTCCGTAAAATTACGGACACATTGATTTTCAGAAACGGACTTTCCGTAAATTTCACTGAACTTCTTCGTTAATTTCCAAGTTACTTTCCTGTACTTTCCGTTAAAAATAAAAAGAGATAGTGAAAATGTCTTTAATTTTCGTTGTGTGGGTGTTCTACCGTGTATAAAAATGTTATTAAAAAGTTAAAAATATTTTGTACTTAAGCGAGGTTTGAAACACAGTAAAAAATCTACCAGTCCACGACTCACACAATTCACCTTCAACTCTCACTTGAAAATTGGGTATAACTTTCATATTTATATTTGAAAGATAAATGTAAAAATTCAGTTTCTTTTAAATTTAATGTATTTTTGGTGTTGACAAATGTTGCAGACGCCTGATGTTTTTTTTTTAATTTTTGAAAGTATATGTCATAGTCGCGTGGATAACCAACTGCCGCAGAAGCGATAATTTTCTTGTTACAGTGGCGATGAAAGCTTCGTGTAGTTTCGGTATTGTTCGTCCCCGTAACTCGAAGCCAAAGGGAATGCGGAG
This sequence comes from Dryococelus australis, assembly GCA_029891345.1. Classification (NCBI taxonomy): domain Eukaryota; kingdom Metazoa; phylum Arthropoda; class Insecta; order Phasmatodea; family Phasmatidae; genus Dryococelus; species Dryococelus australis. Next base: position 166,147,117 of record CM057009.1, on the reverse strand, counting down.
ACTTTCCGTATTTTGTATTTACGGACTTAACTCCGTTTTTCGTCATTACGGGTTTTTTTTCCGTATATACACTGTACATTTCCGTAAGATATTCCGTAATTACATGGAAATTTATAACAGCGTAGCACTGAAGGAAATATATTTCATTGTTTCAGTTAACAATATCAGGGCAAATTACCGTGCGTAGGCCCTAGTGACGTGGTGCGTTTTTCCGCCCGAAGAAGAAAACTCAATAGGTGGAGTGGAGCTTGTCGCGCGCTCTCTCTCTCTCTATCTCTTTCTTTCTCATGGGAAGTTTCACAGCGCCTGTAGTAGCAAGCCAATTGTACTTGTTTTCAATTTTAGCATATTTAATATTTATTACAGCAAAAATAATGATTTCTAAATTTGTAATTTACAACTGAAATGAGATATAATTGTTGGAATACTTATTATAATATATTTAGATGTGATGGTGGGACGGTTACAAATCCAAACTTGGTAGAAGTGGCGACTGGCGACTCCGACGACATGACTTGGTGTGTTTTTGAACATAACGTTTAAGATCGTACTCGTGTTTTTCAGACATATCTGGGCAATTTACGATGTTGTAATAAATATGTTTTCTACGGCAGGAATAATATACTGTAAAGAGCGTCGTGACCTCTGTGTGTGTGGGAAAGAGTGTGGTCGCCATTACGTTAAGTTCTACTAGTGTGTGTCTGATAGCTTATATCGGACGTGTGAAATTTATGCATTTTAACCGTGAACTTTTATAATATGAAATTAATTGTTTGAAAGTCGCGTCTGTTTATCACATCGTTGTACTCTTGCCCTAGGTGTTTGAAACACAATTGTTCAACGCAGTTATGTTTCTATGATTATAATGTTTGACACAACTCCAACAATATACCAAGCCCAGCCAGACAAATTTAAATAAATAATAAAACACAACATACCTAGAAAACAGTTGTTACCAATGCATATAAATATGAGCGTAAAAAAAGTTACGTTAAGACTGTTTGCATCTTCACAACTTATGTTTGTCGTCGCTACGTACAATAAACAAGCGACATGATTTGCGTGCTTGAATTTACTGTGTCGTTTTGTTGAACTGGTTGTGCCTTCGTTTTAATTTTTATTCCAACTAAGTACTTCTTTTTGCCGAAATTACCCAACACATATTAATAAAAAGAGGTGAAATACCACTTTCAATATTGGATCATTTGAAATTGTTACGCGTCTTGTCTGTCTGCTCACGAATCACGGACGGGCAGTATCGGAGACATTTTATTCTAATTGGCTAACTCATGTTACAAACTCTCTTCAAGCAAATATGAGAGGCCAATAACCGAAGGGAGACTCCAAGTGTGCAAATAGGATATTGAAGTCTAATCTCCACCTAAATATTTCAGTGAAAAACAGGTAGCCCTACATATTACTTTTGCGTAATAATGCTGATTTTCCATTTATAACGACTGTTTAACATAAGGTTGATATTTTATTTTATGATCATGCTAATTTTTAGGTCCCTGCCGGTACTTTAGCATGTACGCAGTAAGTGGAGTGTACTACTCTTGCGATGGGGAGAGCGAGCAAACGAAAATGTGGACTCACGCTGTTGCTGAGTTCAATCGTCAAGTAAAACATAGAAGATTACATGGAAACATACATTGTAACCAAGTCAAGATTATATGTAGTCAAAGTATATTATACTTTTTAGTTCAAAAAATATCTTTTAATATTTTAAGTATTTTATTAAAATATGTGTAGACTACAGGAAATGAATAGAGACCTGGAAATTTCGCGAATACATATAAGGACAAGCTAGACTACAAGCACATGGAAACCTGAATTTCTTTTTAATTGGATCGCAGTGTGATAGACACGCCCTGGACAAATTTGAGCCAATAAGCAGCTTACAAGGAAAAGAATACCGAATAGCGTGCTACAGGGTCTGGTATTGAACTGGAGTAACAGCCAATGAACAGGTAACTGAGACTCGAGTATACATATTATTGTGGAGTGTAGTTTGTCGTCAAGTGAAGCCACGAAATTTCCGGGTCTCTAGTAATACATTTTGGCTTGGTTTTCAGTATATGGAGCGACTTCACTTGTACGGGCTAATCTATCCTTCGAATACTTCCCTAACTCGATAGAGTTATTTCTTTTCTGGGGAACACGTTCAAAACCGTAGTTAAATTAGGCCACGAGTATAGAACGCTAACAACACATAAACATCTAATTTTCTCCGCTCCAATAGCCATAACCTCGTCTATCAGTGCCGTCCATATTGCGTATATCGTGTGCATGTAATTACGGTCTGCTACTGCTCGGCTTTTAATAAGAAAGATAATGACAGAAAACTGATTCCACAATCTAGGCACGCTTGGTACTGTGGACATAATGTAAGACTACGATAGTCGTCCCTCTAGTACCACGATATTTACCGTCGCGTCCAATTATCGTCTTCTGCTCCAGCCGAAAGTCAAGATACGTGAAAAGTGTTTTAACTTCGAAGGCAGCTAATGAATTTCACCGTAATTACTACAGTGATGGTCCAAATAATACGCCATACGCTCTTCGTGGCGGAAGTACTCTGGTTAAACCATAATTGGTTTTTGATTATCACGTCGGTTTTGCTACTGTGCCAGAATAATCTCTCGTGCATTAAAATTTTTTTGATGCGCAACATAAGGTTCGTTTTTTTTTTTTTATATACTACCAGCATTGTTCATGCCAGTATATGAATAAATATTACAACCGTGTCAACAATAGTGGCTGAGAAGCCCGTGCAAACCATTTAAGAGAATTGACCATTTCTGTGCCAAAAATCTCATAAATATAAAAAAAGATCAATTATAGAATCTCTATTTATTAAAAAAGCTTTCACTGTCAAACACTATCTTAACCATTTTGGTACGAGAAGACAGTTTATCGCAGGAAATTTTAATTGGTAGAGACCTGAAAAATTCGCTAGTTCAATGACCTGCAGGCTAGCCTCTACAGTCTTATCTACAAATATGCCGATATTAACAGCACATTGGTTGTCTCCTTGACAGTGGAAGGTGACGATTGGGCCAGCGATCTCCCTAAGGTCTCTAACTCTGTGTGGACCAATGGGTAACGTTATATAAACACACATATTTTAAATTCTAGCGTTTCTCAAAATGAATTCGCGAATTCTTCAGGTCTCTATTAATTTGCCCTAGAATTCAACACTGAGAAAAAATTACGGTTGTAGGAACCATCTAGACTGTTAAAAAAGCCACAGTCATCTTATGGGTTGTATGGAACATTTAAACATTGTTAACATATACAAAATGGTCAAAAACTTGCCCGAAACATTTGGAGATGTGATTAATTGTGAAAAATGAGGTAGATATATGTCAAGCACCTTATAGCTAGGGACATGAAAATTTAGGACCCACCGTTTCCTTTTGAATTGCACACTAAGTTTAAGCGGCGGCGATATGATGTCTGGCATGTAGACAATACTTCCTTCACGTGGAGGTAAACACAACGTTAGCAACCGATATGGGGGTCGACATTTACTAAATGGATTTAACTGGAAAATGTACTACAAAATCACAATCGTATGTTGTGCATACTCACTTACAATTATTGATTCTGTGATATCACTTAGAAGCCCATAAAAGTCCAAATGAGTCAGTAAGAACCAAACGACTGCACAGTAAAATTATAACTATGATGATTATTGTATCGGTTTTCCATCATCTGTTCATCAACTGAACAAACGTCCCTTGATGATGACAAAGGGGGGGGGGGGGGGGGGAGGGGAGGGTTACATGGTTTGGGTATATTTGCTGATACAAATCCGTGCTCTTAGACAATTGCAGCCTGCCACACCGTCGTTCAGTTCCTGTCATGTAAACTTCGACATATTATTTGTACAGCAGTGTTACATACATGTCGGCCCAGCACACACCGCCTCTCCCGTTTCTCTTGCCATTTCAGGTCTACAGTAGTCAGCCCAATATTTGCTGATTGCCACTTGATTACCTCCTCATGTATGAAATATTGCTTGTGTGCCAAGCATTGTATTGTTGCCACTGAAAACTTGGTGTGCGATTTCAAAGGAAACGGTGGGTCCTACGCAATTTCAACTAGAGAACCTTTCTTGTTAAGTATAACGTACTGTTCAATAAGACGGCATCGAATTAAAAAAATAACTGAAGGAAAAAATGTATGCAATAATAGGGTGTGCACCTTTATTAATTTAATGACGGCTGGATATATTAACCCATTCAGACCCAGTGTACACAATTGTGTACATTATGAGCGTGAAGGTAATTTTTGGTCTGTACTGCACACTTCGAAACTCAATTACCAACGATATTACCTGTAAGTTTAACAAAGTATACAAATACGGAATAGTGCTGTAATAGGGAATACATCATCATCTCATTAAGTAGGTGCTGCTCTCCCTCGGTAGTGCTTTGAAACACAGCGATTGAACTAGCGCTGTACTTGAGATGACGTAGAACTATTCCCCATGCTCCGGTTTTGTTGTGCAGTGCTATTTGTATTTCTCAAGGTTTTGAAACTTTGACAGGTATGTGCGTATTCAATTTACTTACAATTGTATTGGAAGAATTCAAAACGTGCGCTATAATGGAGCTTAAAGTAAGTAAATACGTTGGGCTATACATGTAAGTTAATGGTTTTTTATATAAGCGTTGTAAGACCACTTTGTGATATCAAGTATTTTACCATAGTTAGGTGACTAGTTACTAATACTACAAGGGTTTAAAAATGCCCTAGCATATGGAATAGTATTCTATATTTGTGATCTGGTGTTAAATTTTTTTTTGTCAGATATAGTGCGTAGTAATCTGGAAAAAGCGAAGGAGAAAATATAGCAGTGGGATGTTGCATACATGGAAATGGCTAAATCACAGGCGAGAGAAAAGAAAAGGTTTTACTTGAGACCTGCATAGGTTTACAGTGTTTCGCTTATTACAATATTTGGTCTTGCCCGGACAGCTGTCTCTACTAAACTCGCCTGTCAAATAAAGCTTTTTAGAAAAACGACCCTACCATCAGAATGTGAAAAGCAGCTCGTGGACTATCTGTTGTTGATCAAGAATAAATTATTTGGCCTAACGAGGTAAAATGTTCGAAATATGGCTTATCAAATTGCTAAAGCTAACAACATAGGTAATCCTTTGGTCTCAGGAAGAGCAGGTAAGGGATGGTAAAGGCTATTCTTAAAGCGACACAAGCACACATTATCATTATGTAAACCAACTAAAACATCATTTCAATGAACAGTAAGATTTAACGGAGAAAATGTAAAGCAGTTTTTCACACTTTTGGAGTCAGAAACGAATAAGCACAAACACCCCACTGACAGGGTCTACAATGTAGACGAAACAGGTTTGACTATTGTCCAAAGTAAAATCCCACAGTTTCTCGCACTGAAAGGAAAACAGCAAGTAGCATCGATCAGTTCAGCTGAGCGAGGCTCTCTCATAACTATGGTAACAAGCATGAGAGCAGGCGGAGATTATGTACCTCCAATGTTGGTTTTTCCCAGAAAGAAAATGAGTCCTCGCCTCATAGGAGGAGCTCCTCTGGGGGCCATTGGTGTTTGTCATCCGTCTGGCTGAATACAGACCGATTAGTTTACACAAGGGTTCAGTCATTCCGTGAAAAAAGTCAAGCCTACTGTCTAATCATGATTGTAATGTGTGTTTTCCGCCTTTTTCGTCACACAAGCTGCAACCATTGGGTAAGTCTTCATGAGTCCTCTAAAACCGTATTAGAGTGAAGATGTGTGGGTGTGGATGAGCTCAAACACACGCCCTCTTAAAAATTTAGACAAAGCTGAGTTATTTAGCTAAGCTTACCTCAAACTACAAACATATGAAATCGTAGAAAAAGGATTCAGAGGCACTGGTATTTATTCCGAAATTCCCAACATATTTCCACACAATGAATTCCTATCATCAGACGACGTAGACACATCTTCTGTTGCTTTTGCTAGGGCTACTTCTGATCTTGAGATTGTCCATGTGAAGTACTTGATATACCCTATGCTGTAGGGCAAGATAAGGTCGGTCACATCCTTCCAAAACAACGTCAAACAACGTTCAGCAGATAAACAAATTTTTGGAAACAGAACTAGTTGCATTAGTTACACAAAAACGCACGCACGAACTCTTCGAAACTTCGTAGTATTTTAAATATATAATCAGTACACTACCAATGTACACAAGCATAATGATTACACAGCAAACTACTAAAATGGTAAAAACTACATTCCTTTTCCATTCAACAAATCTGCTAGTATACATTTTAGCCCTAAATAATTTACATCCTCGAACCTGATGGCAAGGTACTGGAGCAAAGTGGTGTTCATTAAGGTTGGGAGCGGGACAGGTAATTGTTCCATAGATTATCACCAACTCTTCTACTTGCAGATGACCGGTGCGAGGTATTTTAAGAGAAATATCAACTAGCTAGCGTAGAGCAGATTCTTCTCTTCTCCGGGTCGTGTGCCAACGACTTTAGGGCAATAACTGTCCCACGCGGCATGCTGGCCGAGGCTTGGTGGGCAGCCAGCCATGCCGACTATTTTCTTACACTCTCAAACTCCAGAAAACACATCCATGTTGTTTTAAATGCTACAAAACTTACAAAAACAATTACACTTGTCACAGGAACCCTTTAATTGACATATTATAATGTATGAAACGAAAGGTGGATGAAACACGTGAAAATTATAATGAATGAAAAATACAAAACACTGTAATTAAAGCCCGCAGGGGCATCAAAATATTATAGGGCTCCTTGAGCATTTCTTAATTAAGCTTGATTACATTTAGGCCAAAATTTCCAGGGTCTCCTTTTAAGACATGTGCGTGCGGGCGTACATGTCTTGCTCAACATTTGCACTTTCCTACTTACGTCAGGAGCGCTCTCTTCGGCCCCTGTGGTAGTACTGGGGCATCGCGCCCACTAGCTAAAGTCGCAGGGTCAATTATACCCTATGTCCACTAACAAGCATAGTTGTCCGTGATTACCGAACTGTTTGAGATAAAACTACCAAATTCCCAACAAAGGTATCACCCATGATGATGAGAAGGATTGCAGGACCAAATATACCCGATGTCTACTTATAAGCTCAGTTGGTTGTAATTTCCGAACCACTTAAGATATGGGCCTAGTTTTCACATCCATAACAAAGATAGCAACCAACAATGAAAATCAGTTAGGGTGGTCAAATATTACCTATGTATACTAATAAGCATAGTTGGCCATAATTTTCGAATCGTTTGATATACAACTACCAAAATCACAACATAGGCATTATCCCAAACAGCAAAAAGGACCGAATTGTCAAGTATGGCATAAGTGCACTTATAATCATAGTTGGGCATATTTTTATAATTGTTAGAGATACAACTACAAAAATCATAATGCAGGCATCACCTATGGCAACGAAAATGACAGAAGTGTCAATTATGCCCCAAGCGCACTTATAAGCTTTGGCTATAATTTCCGAACTGTTTGATTTATAACTACCAAAATCATAACACAGGGATTGCCCCAAACAACTTAAAGGATCGAGGTGTAAAGTAAGTCCTATGTGCACTTATAAGCATAGTTTGCTCTTATTCCGAACCAGTGAATATACAACTAGCAAATTCATAACACAGGCATCACCCTCGACAACGAAAACGATCGAGGGTTCAAGTATGACCTAAGATATAGTCGCCAAATTCATAACAAAAGCATCACTCCCGCCAACAAAAAGGGTCGCCGGGTCAAGTATGTCCTAAGCATTCTTATAAGCATAGTCGACTGTATTTTCCGAACAGTTTTATATGAAACAAACAAATTTAAAAAAAACAGCCATCATCCCTGACAGTAAAAAGGGTCGCAGTGGCCAAGTATTTAGTATCTGCACTTTAAACATAGTTGACAGAAATTTCGTAACTGTTTAAGATATAGTATCAAAATTCATAACATGGGCATCACCTCCGACAGTGAAAAAAGTCGCTGGGTCATGTATATCCTAAGTACATTTATAAGCATGATTGACTGTAATTTCCGAACCATTTGAGATACAACTATCAAATTCATAGCACAGAAATCACCTCTGACAACGAAAAGTGTCGGGGGGAGGGTGCAAGTATGTACTAAGCATACCTATATGTAACCATATTTGACAGTACATATAAGTATAGTGAGCCTAATATTATATCTGTTTGAAATACAACTAAAAAATGCAGGAGGCATGTGGGGAACATTCCGGCGACCCTTGGGTTACCAGTCCGACACCTTGGCCACACGACCACAATTGCATTATAAGTGTTAGGAGATGAAATAGTGTATTCATTGGCCTACGCACACAACATACAACGTGAGGTTAGGAGAAATACTAGTATGGGCTTACACACCCACCAGACTTGTCATCGCGAACCAGCAAGAATTTTTTCCCCTTCTGGATGCGCTTAAGCCAATGACTTCCTCGACAGACATTGCATGGAGAGGAGAAACAGGCATGGGTTCCCACAAGACATCACGAACTGGCGAGGATTTCCTTCTGGTTTCACCTATGCTAATGATGCCAACACTGAAGAAACTCTCACCACCACTTGACTGCAGGCTGTGAAAGGGGCAGGTTTCCTTACACCTGGTGTCCCAAAGGATATTTAAAGTATGTCATTCCACCGTAATTATCCCATTCCAACCAGGTTAACTCCTTTCACCTACTGTCCTGGCGTCTCAGCGGGGACGAGTCTCAAGCGCTTTACCTGCACAACATGGAGTGAAACCCACTAGGCTAGAATCACACTGTACGCATGCGTCAAGTATGCCCTAAATACACAGCATGGTTGGCTGCCGAACCAGTCGACCGACAGTGTAGACAAGTCGAAGGGATGTCACAGAACACTAGCCGAGACAGATGCGCCGAGGTTCCAAACCAGCCGAGTCACTCACATGTACTTTTACATTAGGAGGGGAATTCCAAGTACTTGCCGACCAGCTACACAAGCATCAGGTGTTGTATGCTGTGTGTTAAACCGACCCAAATAAATCAGGAGCCATGCTGGATCATTCCGGATACCAGTTCATTACCTTGCTCGCATAATCTCCATTTAATAATTGTTAGTAAATAAAATCGCATATATACACACATTGGTGTACGAACACAGTAGACAGGTCATTGCGAGCAGGCGAGGTTTCTCATGCTCATTCTGGAGCCCACATAAGACAATGACACATTCGATAAACAAAGTGCAGGAATGATACGACCAACACTGCTATACACTGCTGTGACCCTGCTTTAAGCCAACAGGTCACACATTCATAAAAGGGGGAAATGTAGTCTCGTAAGTAAATTCCTTTTATCACCAACACTATGTTTTAATGGCTCCTTCATGAATACAGTCAAACAGTCGTCAGTTTTTACGTTAATGATTTAACTAAAATACTGGAAATTCATTTAACTTTAATTGCTGGAAGTCAACTAATTAAATGATACAGAGTTTGCTTTGTGAAAGCTCTTAAATTGCCTCGCTCGCCCTTACCTCACATTACCCGAAGATGCCCTAATCAGGAATGATATTTACCCACTGATGACGTTTCGGTCTCGCTCAGGTTCGTCTCGGCAACTGCTCCCTCAAGTTGTTGAACTCGGTCCGTTGGACTGACGGCCCTCTCAGCGACGTCGATGCAGGCGGCCCTCTGGAGTCTGCAGGAACAAATATGGCCACAAGCCATTTGTTTTGGCCTTATGGGGGTCTGTTAGTACCTTAAATATTTTGGATGTGTGTTCCGTTTATATATTCGTCTAAGAATGGTGAGTTGTTGATGACAATAGCGGCGATTAGTAAGTGGGAGTCATCTTCAACTCTTATGTACTCCTGCGCATGGTGATATGGAGGAAAATAGTATGGTGTGCTATTGTGTGGTTGCATTATAATTTGACAATTGAGGAGCAGGTCCACACAAGTTGCTTTTATATTATTTTCATGATTTTCCATGGAAATCTCAATGTTTACCTGATAAATGATGCTGATTATTTAAGCTATTGCCTGTAATGGCAAGTATTCCTCATTAATTTCATTTTGGCTATGCGTGCTTTATCAGTTGGGTGTAGTTTATTTCTCATCAAATGTTTTATTTCAGTCCAGTTGTTAGTAATGTATTTCATCATAATTTTCTTAATTTCTTTGTGTTTTTGTGAGTTTCGGAATAGGCTTTACGCTAGTGCCTCGTAAGAGGAGGTGCATTTTAACATTGTTTTTTTTTAATTTCTTAGTTAGTGTGGTTTATTTGGATATTTGGATAGTTGCGGTTTCGGCCTTTCCTGTTGTAGGTAACCTACTCATCGCATCCATGGGTATATTTAGTTTACCTTGGTTGGAAATCATATTCGGCTAGTGCAATCGCCATCTTTTGGATGCGGATATTGTGTTCCGCCATAGTTTTTAGGTAGTGTAAGCTCGCGTGGTCTGTCTCGATGGTGAATGTTTCCATATATGTATTGCCGGAAATATGTAACAAAATTCTCTACCACGCCTAGCTCTCTCTCCGTCGTGCTCCAATGTGCCTCGTTAAGCGATAGTTTCTTAGAAGCAAATGCTATGATGGCTCTTTCTTTCGTACCTGGGGTTTCCTTCATAAGGACACATCGCAGGCTAAAATAGTGTGTCTGTTTTCGTCAAATTTTGCTAATATTGGTGAGTTCCGATTAGCTTCCTTGGGTTTGTTAAACAATAATTTTACCTTATTAATCCATTTAAATGGGACATTATCCTTAGTTAGGTCTGCACGACCTGCGTAGGCAGGCATCACACTCTACTTGATTTTGCTTCGCATTCCACTTGTCCGACGTCAGAATGCGAAGCGAAATCAAGTAGAGCGCGATGCCTACCTGAGCAGGTCACGCAATCTGGTAACAGAGCGCGACTTAACTTTCAGATTACCGACTGTTTTCGTTTGGTGGGAGATTGCATGACCTGCACAGGCAGGCATCGCGCTCTACTTGATTTTGTTTCTATTCCGCTGGTCCGACCTCGGTATTCCCGTCATTTTACCCCGCCTCTTATCTTTGGTTATTATCCTACCTCCAGCACGTGTGCACTGGCCAGCTTTACCCTCGCTTGATTTTGTAAGTTTGTCATCAGAGTAAGTCTGAGTTCGGCCTATTCCTTCTTAGGCTTCAACAAGAGCAGTTGACTCTTAGGTGGGTGTTGTGTGTGATCATGCTTCGCATGAGTAACTATAAATTTTATTAATTTTTAGATTTTGTTTAAGATTGCCAGTTCGAAATTATAGACTGGATTAGCTTCTTTTAAATATTTTATTAAACTTTTGTATCTTTCTTCCTTTCAATTTGTTTCGGTTTGCATTGCCGACATGTTGAATATATAACATTTTGATAAATCCGCCCGCCTTAAGCTTCGGTTTGAAGTTTATAGAGCCTTATAACTGAGGGGGCTTTTGACTGCTGTCTAATGCGTCGTCGGGATGCCAAACTATATCTCGAAAAATTATTGTGGGTTACCCAAAAGTTTTGACTTGAATCATAATTGTTTGCGGTTTTTTAGGTAAACTATCTCTGTGGTACCCTTTTACTAAATAAAACTTAGAACACATCAATTTTCATATTTTGCTTGTTGGGGAGGGGGAGGCGTGTCTTTCTCTGTAATTTAGCATACTTACTTCTACCTGTGTACATTCATAACGTATGTAATGGTATTTATAAGGGATTTAGTTCAATGGGTTTCTGTAATGTTCCCTACTATGTTCATTTTAAAATGCCATGGACTGGTTTAACATGACCTGAATTGGTGTAATTATTTGGGAAGTGTTTCTGTATTTGTGTGTGGTTTTACTTTACTTCAATTTCCCGGTGAATTTGTGGCATTTTTGTTCGAGTTTGTGAGTTTGTGTATTTCCTGTTTTAACCTTTCCATCTCCTCTTGGAGTTTGGTATGTTCTGAATTTAGGGAATTATTTTTAATTAGAAGTTGATATCTGTAAATACCTAGCTCAACATTTTTCACATTTTATAACAGTTGCTCAAGTGTGTCATTCTATATAGGTATGAGTTTGTCTGCAGACGTTGGTGAGAGAGTGTTCCAAATGATTTTGATGAAATCAGGCACTGGCAACTGTGGTTTGCATTTGTTTTTGTAGAATATTTAATCTTCTATATGAGCCTGGCAGTTTTTGCCTTGTTGTTGTCTCTTTGTGTGTATGAGGTGTCTGCAGTTATCTTTTGTGTTGATATGTGTAAATTTTTCTAATAATTTGTCTTCAATTTGTTGCAAGGAAATTTTTTCTGCATTGGCGTAATATGCATTTTCATAGGCGCTTTTGTAGATAAAACTTTAGGCGCTTACGTTTTTCAATTTCATTCCATCCATTTATTTCGCCGGAGGTGTTGTAAGTGTACAAAAATTCCTCCATATATTCATTAATTTCACCTGTGAATGTGGGGATTTGTTCTGGTTGTTTTACAATGATCTGTACTGGTTTTGGTGTGTCTGATGGTTAATCAGTGCGATCTGTGTTGTCCTCTGTTTTAGCATAATGGTGTTCTGTGGAGTCAGTGTTTTGTTTGGTATGGAAATTAGATATGGGTCTGTTGCCTGGAGGTTATTAACAGGGCATGGTCTAAGGTATACACTTGTGCTTGCCCCAGATCTGTTTTGGTCGTTTCTGTTGTGATATGAGTAATCAATCATGATATGAGTAATCATAGGTCCTATTTGAGTGATAACTGTAATAGCTGCAAAGAATAATTCCATTTTATCCCAACACTAGCTGTCATTTCGTGCCAAAATTTACAGCGTTATTTAAACACATGGTTATGAAATAAGTAAAATACATTAATTTCATACCACCCATGTTTTAAATATATTATATTTTTTTATGTAAGTCAAAAAATTTGAAATGTTTGGGATTTGAAAGCGAAACACAAAAAATCTCGACTGTATGAGTAGTCAGCACCATGCTTCAACCAACTTCGCTAAAACAACTTACAGGCTCAGGCGGTTAATTCTTCAATATTAATATAAAATTATGTCATATTTAAATGTTTTGTGTTTACTTTGTATATACGGCGCAGTAAAACCGTCTTCTTTTCTTATTTCCCTTATTTCCCTTATACATACGTGTATTCCAGTGAATAATGTTTGGATTTGCCATGGTGACGGAAACAGCATTTCATTATAGAGCATTTTAGACGTCCTACTAGTGCATTTTAATTTCTTTCTAATAATAAATAAAAAATGCTCGTAAATGTAACATTTGCTTTATGACATAATTTGTAGCCTTCATTCTTCAGTGCATTCTTGTTCACATCTCGTGAACGGTAATTGGCCGCTTAACTGTGTTAAACTTTCAGCTGTAACGATCGGTATCAGAAAATGTAACAAAAATTTTCTGTACGTACTTTTCCACTGGCGATAAAGAATCGCACCCTCGATACGCAACTATCGTTACATCCAATTGGAATTCGTTATTAGAGTTATAACGAAATACTTCGTTTCGAGGGTAACGAATTACATAATACAGATGCTGGCATCGTAGCAACATCCAGCCAGCGCAGGCCTGGCATCGTGGCGACTTCCAGCTGTAGCAGGCCAGGCAAAATAGCTTATTTCCAGCTGCCGCAGACACCGCATCGTAGTGACATCAAGCCGTCAGAGACCCGGCACCGTGGCGATACCCAGCCGTCGCAGACCCGGCACCGTGGCGACATCCAGCTGTCGCAGACTCGGTACCATAGCGACATCCAGCCGTCGCAGACCTGGCACCGTGGTAACATCCAGCCATCGCAGACCAGGTATCGTGGCGACATCCAGCCGTCGCAGACCTGGCACCGTGGTAACATCCAGCCGTCGCAGACCTGTCATCATGGTGACATCCAGCCGTCGCAGACCAGGTATCGTGGCGACATCCATCCATTGCAGACCAGGCATCGTGGGAAATCCAGCCGTCACAGACCCGGGATAGTAGCGACATCCAGCCGTCGCAGACCTGGCACCTTGGTAACATCCATCCGTCGCAGACCAGGCATCGTGGCAAGATCCAGCCGTCGCAGACCTGGCAACGTAGTAACATCCAGCCGTCTTAGACCTGGCACCGTGTCGACATCCAGCCGTCGCAGACCTATCATCGTGGTGACATCCAGCTGTCGCAGATAAGGTATCGTGTTGCCATTCATCCATTTCAGACCAGGCATCATGGTAAATACAGCCCTCGCAGACCTGGCACCGTGGTAACATCCAGCCGTCGCTGACCAGGGATCGTGGTAACATCCAGCCGTCGCAGACCTGGCACTGTGGTAACATCCGGCCGTCGCAGACCAGGTATCGTGGCAACATCCAGCCGTTGCATACCTGTCATCGTGGCAACATCCAGCCGTCGCAGACCTGGCATCGTGGCGAAATCCAGCTGTCGCTGGCCCGAATTTTGGTGACGTTCAGCCACCACAGACCCGCCAAAAGTTAGGCCTCCATTTTGTGTCTTACCTGTTTCAATTCAGGATATTTTTGACACTGACGGCAAACAGTTAGCCGATGTTCCATATATATGTATATATATACATATATATCGGCCTACTTTCAGCATAAGACAGCGGGTCAGCATTAGCTGGCTGAAGTTAATAGCCTAGCTTTCACCACCCCAGTCTGGCCCGTACCTTACGTGTTTGCAGGACAGCGAGTCTTGAGAGTAGACGTGGATGTTTGAGATGAGTATGGAGTAGCACCAAATTGGTGGGGGGGGGGGGAATTGAGAGATCTCCAAGAAAACCCGCCGACCAGCGTCATCGCCTGGCACGATTCCCACATGCGAAAATCCGGGAGTGACCCAGCCGGGGATTAAACCCAGTTTGCCTTGGTGGGAGGCCAGCAAGTTATCTGGTAGGCCACCGTGGCACCGGCATGTAGGTAAAACTTGGTACACTTCTTGATACCTTTCTACTTTTTAGGGCCACCGATTTTCGTGGAAAGAATTCTATGGAAGCTAGATTTCAATATCCTGCTTGCACATTTACAGTTTTCCTTCCGTTATTGGCAGATGTAGGCTGTTCACCGTAAATTGAGCACTTTTGACGCCCAGTTACTTTTTCCTTTCAGATATTGTTCAACATTTAACCAGATTTTTATATAAATACTACCATGTAGGTAATAAACACAGTCTGTATATTCCACAGCACTTGGAAGTTAACGTCTAAGGCTAAATTAATATATATTTATTTACTATTATTCAATATGAGAGGGCTTTCAAAAGGGCTCACTTTACTGTGAATAGCCTTTACGCCTGATTTTAGCGAAATGATCTCAGGAAATGTTGTGTTCCAAAACACTTCAGTTCAGAACCACTTTCGTGATTGGATCATTTGAATTGTTACGCGTCTGATCTGTCTGCCCTTGAATCACAGATGTTCAGTACCGGAGTAACCTAATTCTGATTGGTCCAGTAGTATACAAAACTATCTTCCGATGAAGGCTCGCTAGCCAATAATGTATGGAAAACTGCAGGAGTGCAAGTTGGATATAGGAATCTACCTACAGTGGAAGTCTTTTCACGAACAACCGTGAATCTGTAGCCATAACTAGAGACCCTAGAAATTCGCGAGTTCAATAATCTGTAGGCTAGACTTCACAGTCTTATATACTCTCATGCAGATATCAACTGTTTATTGGTTTTATTGTTGTGGTAGTAAAAGACGGTGGTTGGGCACACAATTTCTTGCATGTTAGTTATTGGCTTAATTTTCTTCAGGAGGCATAAAAAAAAACCCGTCTACAAATTACAAACGTAACATTAACGTACATGTGTGTGAATTCCAACTTGTCTAGAAATTAGCCCGCGGAATTCTTGGGTCTCTAGCCATAACTAAGGCCACCTGTTATTCGCGAAAATATTTATTCGCAGTCTGTTCTTCAACTTTGCACGTACGCGCTTGCAAATTCCCTCTGAAGAAAAAGGTGTGTTATTTTGTGAGAAGACATTGACTAGTCGACTGGGCCAACCAGAAATAAGCTACTCCAACACTGAATGTCGGTGATTGGCTGGTAGACACGTAAGACTGGCGAGAGTTTAAATCAAACCACAAAATAGGTTCTGAACTAACACGTGTTACAGTTCAACTCGTCACACGAAAAACAGGCTGCTCTAGCAATAACTAGAGAGCTGAAAAATTCGCGGATTCAATGACCTGTAGGCTAGACTCTACAGTCGTATGTACAAATATGCCGATATTAACTGCACATTGGTTGTTTGCTGTGACAGAGGAAGGTGACGATTGGGCCAGCTTTCATCAAGAGATGCCAAACATCGAGTGGCTCAGTTACAAAAGTTATATAAACCCACGTGTTTGGCATTATAGCTGGTCCCAAAATGAATCCGCGAATTCTTCAGGTCTCTAGCAATATCTAATATGTAAGTAAACCATTGGCCGAATCCCATGCTACCTGCTCTGGTGCTAAAATCGAGTAACAGCGAATGAACCACTAATTGAGGCTTGAGTACATAAATTAGTGTGAGTTATAGCTTGTTGCCAAATGAATCTGCAAATAATCATTTTTTAACAATGCTGTCTAGCCAAACACAAAATAATGAAAAGAAAAAAAAAATTAACACAATTAAATTTAAAAAAATTATATTATCTCTGTATATGTATTGTTTATAGTTCGTTCATATATACGCCGTCGATTTTCTAAGATATAATAAATTCTTTGTTTTTTATAGTTGATTAAAAACAAATGATAATTTAGTTTTTCATATATTTCACATGTCAATAGAGTATTTTAAGGTTTATGACTATATTTGTTTAATGTGTATGCCACTTTCACTGCCAGAATATTATGTTCTTGTTAGCCAGCGGATACGGTAATGTGAAGCCAGAACTACACAGTTAAATATTTTTGTACTAGTTAAAAACACCTATTTGGAAACTAGTTGTCGAAAATTTTCTTGTTACTCTACGGCTCAAACATTCTATATATGTAAAACATATTCCGTCTCTAATAACCTTACTGTCGACGAGACGTTAAAACTACTACCTACCTACATTTAAAACATCATTTTTTGAAATACATGAGAAATTGTATATATAGCTACCATTTTATAATGATTTTAAACCTTACAACATTTGCTTGTGACATTCAGCATTAGTTTTACACAGTCCACACTAAGATTACGTGAATTTTACTCTTAGTTATTTGCAGTATTACAAAAATAAATTTAGGGGGTTATTTCCAAAGAATTACTTGTACAAGTACAAACAATTTTAGTCCAATTCCAGAAAATAATGCAAATTTGATTTGCTTAAAAGTACTGTAATTACACGAGAAACCGGAATAGACTTGCCTATTCGAAGAGGAAGCGGTTTGTAGTCAGTAACTACATACAAGTTGCTGAACTGTGAAAGGTAGCCTACATTAGACTGTAAGAAGTTCTCAGATATTTTCTCGGAAAACAAATTTTTGTTGAGTTCGTTTGACGGGGCTATGATAAACTAGACAGTTCCGTATACACTCCACACTATGCGGGATGTTCCGAAATTAAACTCCCAAACTACGGGAGGTGATTCCTTATGAAAAATGTGGTTGAAAATGTACAGGACGCCATATGCCTAAACAGGATATTAAAGGTGATTTGGGCCTATAAAAATTGGGTTTATATATATATATTTTTTCGAATGCAGTTTACAAGCCCACAAATTCCGCAGCAGAAAGGTTACTTGTGCTTCCCATGTTCCATAATCACATGCATAATTCTGGCTATCCTCGGCCTGTGACAGCTGTTCAGCTTGAGGAAGTGATACGTCAGTACATCAACATCATGTCCTCCACTAGTACATGCTACATAGCGCGACAAATAGGCGCGTCCCATTCAACCGTGTGGGACGTACTGTGGGTAAATCGCCGCGATACCTACTGCTAGCAGAAAGTACAAGTAGGCCTAATTCATTGAAAGAGATTTTCAAAACCCGATTTTCACAAGCTCATAGCTCCTTTACTATTCTGTTTAGATTTATGGTGTCCTTTATATTTTTGACTTTATTTTTCATAAGTAATTACCTCCCGCAGTTTAGGCGTTTAATTTCCGAATACTATGTATAGTTTTTTTTTGTTAATATTCGCCTGCCTAAGTGTAATTAAGAATACAAAGGCGAAATAGCAGCTTGTTTGGCAAACTCCAGCCGTACACGCCACCACAATTGCGTCACAATATATCGGAATGCCGTTCGCCTATCAGCGCCTGGTAACTTACTTGCAGGCGACAGCATAACCAATAGCAAGCGACAGGTGTTTTTTGCGAAAACATTTATGGCCATGCTAGACTTCACTATCCTACGTCCATAACCACAACTTCATTTTGGGGACATGTTAAATTTCAAACACATTTACCTTTGCAATACGTTTGTCATTGGACCATACTTCATCTGACACGCCCTGGGTAACTCTGCGCCAATAAATTAATGGGCTCTGGTGTAGAGACTGGTATAGGCAGGGAACGATTGAATGTGAATCTCAACATCAGATGTATCTATTTTGCTGGCAGGTATTTTGCAACCTCATCCATCCAGCACAGCACTGATTTCATCCTTCGAACACACATTGTTTATAAGTCCATCACTCACCTGCAATGTATCTTTAAATTATTTCTTGCACACCCTTATATTGTCTTTTCCTCTTCTTAGAAAGTAATGGAAGCTTACAGTTCTGGGAACTTTCGAGTTGTTGACTTGACGTCGTCGATTGATTGCACTACCCTCTACACTACCCCTTATAAAAAATATTCTGCTTACTTTTGACAGGAACTGTATAGAAGGATTCAAATATAATTTGTTGTTGTGTAGCGGAAATTTTTTCATTTCATTTCAAAGCACAGCCATATATTCCATCATGAAGCCGTTTCTCTTCAATGAATTTTCCAGGTCTGTTAATATAAGCATGGCCTGTCAGCCACTTCTTTGTCTCCCTCTTCGTAGCCCATTCTTCTGGATTACGAGCACGTTTACGTCCCCTTTCAACAACTGCAGTACTATTTGTAGCACTGGGTCGTGTAACTTCTGCACGTCGAGATACACTCGGTTGGGAGAATGCTGTATCTCCGTTTACAATACATTGGACCACTGCATCATCTCCTGGTACAGTACGTCGGAAAATTGTTGTATCTCTTGAGCCACTGGGTTGGGATCATGCTGAATCTTCTTGCAATGTGGGTTGGGAAAGTGTTGTGTCTTCTGAAGTACTGGGTTGAGAAACTACTGTTCACACTGGCAGACTGTAACGATCATCAGATTCTGTATCCAGAACTGTGAAGTCAGAATCTTTATCATTGTCATCAATGTCTGAACACGTGTCTGTGTCACTATCATTCATGTTCATCAGTTCTCAAGATGCAAACCTGAAAACAATGTATGTTTTTATCGATTAGAGTACTGCATTGCTAAAATACAAATAGCAAATATTAAATATAAATTTCCTTGATTAGAACCTACATATTATCTAGGGCTTACACATATAAAATATGTACGAAATTAGTAATAGTAAAACTTTGTGTTTCATATGCCTGTCATATATTTGTAAAGTGCGTATGTGTCTCGTTCATTATTTAGTTTCCAGGTTAGGTAAGCAAAACATTTAATTCACCAATATTGTGTAGAAAGTAGTGTTAACAAAAGCTAGGTTTTTTTACCAACTGAATGTGTTAAGATATTAAAAACAGCATACATGCGTTTAATACAAAGTTCCAAATTTAAATTAACAACAGAAATAAACTTTACAAGTAAAATAAGCAAGATATCAACAACGCACAGGCAACACTGTTTACAACGAAATAAACCACAGATAAAATATGACGTATGGAGTTAGTCACTTTGCTCCCTGAAAGTTAGCTCGTTTTTCTCCGTGGCCAACTAAAATGCAGCCACCTTTAGAATAATAATGAACTTTTGAGTAAGTCATGTTTGCCACTGAAAAGAGAATACTTCTTATGTTGCTTTGCAGCAACTTCATAAAAAAAAATTAGACTTAGACGGTTTGGCTTCTGAGTGGCTCAATTGTCCCAGTCGACAGTTTGACTCGATACCTCGCTGGTATAATTGTGTGGATGTACTGGTTGCAACCATCAGGGGCGTGAATTTCGGGGTTCGTAGTGTCGCCTCGGCTCGAAATTGCTGAAAATTCTAGAACCTGGTCCACTGTCGCAGTAAGAGACGTGTCTCGCTTCATGTGATGAACCAAGCAATTCCCGGAAGTGCAGCAAGTTATTAACTGTTGCACAGGTTCAGCCGATGTCACCAAATACAGTCAGTGATCCCAACCATTACATTTTTCTTCATAGGTATGTAGCGATCCAGACTCTCATAAGGAAATGTGATTTTAGAGTCGCTCGGGAATTACAAAATGTACATGTTCTCTGGATGAAAGAGTGTTATCTTGCTCCCACAGCGACTCATACTCGACTGGCAGTCAATTTATTTTAGGGTTCTATTTATTTACATAATTTTTTTGCGCATTGTGGAATGACGTCATATCTCACACTACCGTGTAACTATGTTACATCTCAGGGTATGCCACTCCAAAGTAACTGTATGTTTTTGGAAGAATTCGCCAAAGAACTTGGATCCCTTTCTTGCCTCATTTTAGGAAGGCAAGGGCAGCTATTTTCTCTTTGTAAGTCGATAATCTCTACCTTTAATTTTCACAATATACTTCGCCATTTTTTACTGTTCGGGTCTTGCCACTTAAATCTGTTTACAAATTGTGCACCGCATTTCCCACTTGGTGGTACGGAATCTCGCCTTCGTCCCATTCCAATCCATGGTAGTACTTGGACAAACAAGCATTTGTTTTCTTGCTCTTTGAATCCAACAGTTTCCACAATTAAGAGGGTCGGAAGTTGCGGGTTCGAGTCATGCCACGACTATCTATGATTGCGATTTCCTTGAGCACGTGACCGCTCTGGCTCTGGAAGACTTGCAGATCGCTGTACATTATTAGATCTGAAAAGTACATCCCTACATTATGTGTATTTATGCATAAAATTAAATGATAATTTTTCCCAGGCTGGAAAAACAATCGTACTGAACGAGCCTGCCGTGGAAAACCAAGCAATAGGTGGCGGTGTATGCGGGCACATGTTCCTTGGGGATTATCTAGATCTGGCAGTCGACTGTGCCATTTTACATGTGCTCATTTTTCTTCGATGCATCGACTAATGGCAAAGATGCCATGTTTAGGATATTATTGGGGTTCAGGAAGGAATGCGCCTCACGTTCGTAACACGAAGATTGAAATTACGAATTAATATAGTATGCCAGGAGGTACTGTCCATTTTCAAAGTTTGCTGTCAAATCCACGTACGGGTAGCTATCGCTATCAGAAATATCTTAACGTTTTCGACCTTGCAGTGGCCGAACGTACAATTGTCGGTTCTGATACTGTCCTGTTTGTTCGTCTGAAGCCCCATTGTGATGTAGCGTGGTTTTTACATGCTGGAAGATGTCTTCACTACCCAGTTAGTTATCGTGGCAGCGAGCAGGGCCAGGCAGGTAACCATGTTCCAACTTATGAGTTCTATTTTGGTCTCTTTTATTTCTTGGCATAATTGAACAGCTTGAAACATTCGCCAGTACTCGGGCTTACATGAGAAATGGACGAATCTCTGGTGTTCAAAGTAAAAGAGAGAGTCAGTGGGTTTTTTCCTTCTCCCAATACGGCATCCAAATGCGATGTGGCTATCATTATCACCAGCTCCTGCTTTGCTCCAATTATAACTTTCTTATAATCTTCGGAAAATCCCAGCAGCATGTAGAGCAGAACACATACTTTGAACTAGACTTCGTCATATATGCGAACGTTACAGAAAGCTTCGATAGCCTGCCTGACATCTTGGCTGCGAAAAATGTTTGGACACGAGTGATAGGTTAATTTTTATCAATGAGGTTATGCCCACCTCTCACGACGCCATTAATCTCATACATTACTCACTCAAAAATATGCAGAATCCCATTTGGTAACATGATGGTGGTGATTGGGTGGGTCCCGTTCTCCTACATTGGCCTGCCTCTCATGTGCACAAAGGACTGGCTAGGATGGTATAAATATTGTATCGCTGAGTAGGTATTCTAACCTACTTTCCGAGAGCGAAAGGTCCGGCAAGATATGGTTCGTAAAAGTGCATTTATATTTAATCGATTTTATTTTCGAATTATAGGCGTTGATCCACATCGAGAATGTCGTCTGCCATGTCGATCTACTTTTAAACCGAGGACACAGAGTAACTTTGTATTTTCAGGTGTTAATGCAATACTTCCTCACAGCTTACTGATCTCGGGTTCGATGTACTGCAGATATTTATACGTTTTTTTCTTACCCACGAAATAAAGTTCTATCCTTTAAGGCGTTAACATAGAGTAATTTCACTGTTTCGGAAATTTATGAATTAATCGTTTTGGTCCACAATCGAAACTGCTACTTCGTGGATGCTCTTGCAACGATCGGAATTTAAATGAGCGTTTTCAGAGATTATACGATTTTATATCCAGGAACTATGGTGGGGGCGAACTCTTAAATAGTACTGCTCGGTTTACCTTTCATGTAACTTCAAATTTACAGTTTATGCGTACGAAGTTGACCGGAAAGATGTTTATGGCCCGCAATGACTCGGGTATCTTTTCTGCTTCGTACACTCCGGCTTCGAACCCCAGCATAGTCCCGATTGTACCGGTTCCATAAAGTCGATATCTGCGGTGCAAAACATTTCGGCATTAAGGGTATTCGGATTCCCATGCAGTTCGAATGCAATGTCGTGTGGTTGCGATTTCTATATGAAGTGTTCTGTATCCTTCAGCTCGTATGCACCAGTGGGAATGCTGATTACATTCGCTGCCCCCATAACCAAATACCGAAAACTGAAATTAATAATTGCTTCTATGTTGGATATGGTGTTGTAAGTTTAAAAGTCCACTAACCCCAAAACACCCCTCCACCTCCTCCTCCAAGGAAGGGAAAAGCAGGCCCTCAGCTCAGACGTTTTACCACTGAGAATGATGGACACTGTAATACTTATGAGATTGGTATTGCTCACACAGCCTTTTTAGTCCCATCTTAAAAATCGCAGACACAAGTGACCACAGTTCCAAGTGTTGGGAATTTGCTCCGTCTCATAGTTGTAAGTCAGTTTATAATTTTTCAGGTTCTTGCGCAGTTCGGATGGAGAATGCAAATTCCCAAAACTGTCACAGTATACTACAATTTTTCCATGTTTGGCATAAGCTATCCAGTGCGTACCAGGCCTGGTTGCTGGATTCAAATAATTACGCCAAATTCTTGTCTCTTGGGTTTAGGGGGCAAAGCATCTCGCATGAACACTCTGCAAAATTTAGGTACCCTTAATATGCGTGTAAACTGTTCCAAATCCATGTTCGTTAGTAGATGTCTAGGCAGAGTCACTTTGGTTTCCTTCTTCCATTTTTTCCTATTCCCCCACCCCCTAATGGTATTTGATCCTATCCCAGAAATGGGTGATTAATATAGAGCCATTTGCCTTTTTTTCCCATTGCGATATTTTCCAACGTTCTGTTATGGTGGTGTGTTTCCTCTACCTTTTTTCGATCATTCGAAGCCAGCTTCACAGTACTAACGATATTTGTGACTTTCCCGGCGATACCGGCCAGAGAGGGTAGGTACCCACCTACCTTTTCCTTCCCTTTTCTCTTAGAGTGCCTTTTGCTTATACGTAGATACATGCCTAGTTTCAACTTGGCTTTTATGATGTTGCATAAAGTGGCTGTCGATGTTCTTATTTCTTCGACCTTGGCAGCCTAGTGTCCAGATCCTCGTTAAGGGAGTAAGCAATGTCGTGTTGCTTGCACACCTCGTCCAGCATGTTGATACCTGTGTCGTTGGTCTAGGTTGCTTCCACAGAACCTGAAATGTAGAGTTCGAACGGACAATCCCATGGCAATATTTCACTCTATTTACCTTAAGGAGAATCAAATTAAACTGACCAACAAACGATAAATATTATTCTTTTTACTTTCTTGTTTCAGTATCTGTCTATATTCGGATCGGTAGGGATGCAATGATGCATCCTCTGTGTCACTTCTGCGTTAAAGCGTTTGGCAGAATTTACCACTACACTAAATAACGACCTGCATGATGAAAACTTCGAGAATGTCTTATTTGTGCGAATTCTTTCAGAGGCAGTTTTTGTGAGTAGTATTTTGAAGAGACATAAAACTTGTAGCACTGGTTCTCTGCTTGCACCTCCGCAGGATAACGATGGTAACACACGTATTATAAAGCACGATGTTACTCTACCCTTACACATTCATGATGAAGATGAAGACATTTCTCACGAATCACGCCATGATGTCTTGTTTTTAGTTAGTTTTTGAAAATTTCGATTTTTCGAATACGCATGAATGCTTAAATTGAGACAGATTTTTTTTTTTTACTAGAAAGGACTATAACTCCATGTTTCACCACTGTAACAGGAAACAGTTACAAAAGTGTCGCTAGACGTCTTCCTTGGAGTACACACGTGAAAACTGAAACCCGGACTTGTGTTAGAGTTTTGTAATTTATGGAGGCAGGGTTTTGCCTTCTGAACGTCATGGCAGTGCCCAGTACTCATCATGCTGTTTGGGAATCGACCCAGAAACATTTTTAATTTGCTTGCAACATGTTTGCTCTGCGATATTATGCCCACTTATTTTCGGTGATATCCACCTGTTATCCTAAAAAATACAGTGGGTTATTGTTTTTTTCTAATGGCAAACATTCTGTCTCAAAAAAGACAACATGCCGTTAACAGCTACTTAACTTCTTGTCTTTTCAAAACACATTTCAAAAGTTTGCCGGCCAAAGACATCATATTTATATCTTTATTGTAATAAAGAGGATTGTCTCGAAAATGTTACCGGGCCAGAATAAAAAAGACAATGGCTAGCTTACCGAAAAGACAAAGATGCTGTATGGAAATCGGTCCAGAAACATTTTTAAGATGGTTGCAACATGTTTGCTCTGCGATATCATTGCGACATATTTTTGGTGATATCTATCTGTTATATTAAAGGATACAGTGGGCCGTTGTCTGTTTTCTAACGGTAAAGATTCTGTCTCAAAAAAGACATTACGCTATTGTCAGATGGATATATTTTTGCATTGAAACGACATTTGCCGACAGTACAGGTATCGGGCCGACAATTTGTCGACACTTTGCCGACAGGTTGTGCTTGCTGGGATGTGTCATTTCTTTAATGGAAATTCAGTTTGTAAAGCCTACTTTAATTATTCAATATATTGTGTTTATTAAATTATCTCTACTAAAACATTATTCGAAGTTGGAATTTGTAGTTTTAAAATAATCTTTAAATTTCGTGTATCGACAGTGTGTTAATGCCCTGTATCGATACTGTCTGGGTACGACCTTCGTAACTTCCGTTTTCGCTTCTTCTTCACTTGTACAATGATGTGTTTTTACAGTTATTTATTCCTCTCCAAGACTCATCAGACTTTTGATATAACTTTGTTTCATTGACCGCAGCGGTCAACGGTACCTTCGGGATACCTTTGCCACACCTAGCGTGGGTGTATAATCGTCGCTTAGGTAGCGCGACAACTTTGGTTCTGGCGTGGAATTTGATACTTCCAAGACTGTAATTATAACATGAACACCTGCAGTCAATTTCTGTAACATGCTGCCTTCGGCCCACTTCTAGTTTCGGCACTACATCAGGCCGTGAATTTTCTCTAAATTTGTTTGCAAATGTGCATTTGCATACGCCTTTAAGCATGTATTTTATGCCGAATCT
Source organism: Dryococelus australis (assembly GCA_029891345.1). NCBI lineage: Eukaryota > Metazoa > Arthropoda > Insecta > Phasmatodea > Phasmatidae > Dryococelus > Dryococelus australis. Next base: position 166,121,304 of record CM057009.1, on the reverse strand, counting down.
GTGATTTCGTTTTTTTTTTTTTTGCCAAAATGATATCGCCATAGGACATACACACCAAGGTCAGGTAGTAGTGAACTTTGAATTTTTAAACTTAAATAATGTAATTTTCTAGGCTTGCTTTACAAGGCCAAGCGGCCATGTTTGTCGAAACAATAATTTGTTCGTTGTAAACCGAAAGTCACTAATCGGCACAGAATTTCAGTAAAAAGGGAATTCCTACTTGACATCAAGTAATTAACATACATATATAAAATATAATATCTAAGTTGCTGAAATAACGAAAGTACCTATTAAAAAATTTGGTTAACAGAGGAGATTATTTTGTTACACTTTTACAGTTTATTTTTGTTATTGGTGTAATATGTCTTGAATTGAATATTTATTTAGATTCATTAGTTAATTGTGGGTTATGTGACGCGTATGTGGCCTTGATCAAAACGTAAACAAACCACTTCCCCAAAACACAAATTTCCGTCAGTCCTTGGTACACAAAATAAAAAAAAATTAAGGAAACCACGAGAATGCATTTGGAATGTGGTTTCAAAACATAAAAAAACCCAAGAACAGAACAGTTAATTAAACCGAAAGAAGTGGCGAAAATATCAAGAAGCTATAAAAACAATTAATTAATTAAAGATTCTGGGTGGTAGTACATGTCACAAAATAAAATATAATGGTATACCAACAGGATAGTAACACTGTTGAACTACTCAAAATATAATCATAACATAGATATGCAATAATTGAAAGCCCATAGAGGAAATACATGTATACCAAAAAAAAGACATGGATTTGTGGTGTGCTTAAATATCTTTTGGTCATATTTATTAATTATTTCTTTAAATATTTTCAAATTAATAACAAGTAATAAAGGAATAAACATTTCGTCACCTTTTAGTGCTCCACATATTCAATAATAATAACTTAATAATATTCTTTCATATTAATTACTTTGCAAATATAAAAGTGTTAATAATTAATATAACTTTGAATATAATATTCTATTGGAAATTGCACGATATCAACAATATTTAACTTTTGTAAAATAAACAAATTTGAGCTCTTTATATACCTTCCTGCTAGCAAAGAAAACTACGCAATAATATTAGACAACGGGTACCCGCACATTGCATTCTTATTCAAATCAACGAAAATACACACATGAATTAGAATTAAAATGAAAATTACGTTATACTGTTCGTTTGCTTAGGAAACAAAATATTAGCCTTAAAAAATAGGAAACATATTAAAGAGGTAAAATGCTAAATTAATTGTGCGTGAGAGAGTCATTAAAGAAATTTGTAATTTAAAATTTAAAGCACTTATCTGTCCAATTAATTAACGTAAATCCAGAGGAAGACCAGGAATGCAGAGAAGTAACAAGTCACATTTTCCTGGAAAATCGGGGGATCGAAGTTGGGTATGCACGGTCCCAGAAGCAAAACTCCCAACCGGAAATGTGTGCAAACACACCAGAGAAACAGCTAGTTGACCGTAGTCCGCAGTTGAAGCAAAGTTGGATAATTTGGAGTAGAATTAAAGTTGCAAACAGAATGTAGAAAGTATCACCCGAAAACTGGAACCCTCACTAAAACAAATGATTGCAAATAGAGAGTGAAAATTAGCGGCACGAATTAAAGTGAAAAACCTAATGAACCAGTACTTACCAAGTAGGGTAGAAATAACTTCTGCTCTCATGGTGGAACTGACTGACGAAACCACCAACAGTTAAAATAAAAATAAAAACAATAAATAAATTCTCGCAGCACCACAAAATAACTACTACATCCTGGGACTCTTACGCTGTGTGATGGTGGTGGTTAAAGTAACCATGGCACTCAGAAAACATCAAACACCAATGCGGCCAGCACACGCGAAGACATGTTGCCGACGTCCCAGGGACACAACGTGTGTGGAAACGGTGGGGAGGAAGTTGGGTGGAGACCAGAAACAACGGAACATGGAAATCGAAACAGCTTGGGCAGATAGTTCCAACGTCGCCGCTACATGGCAACGGGAGTACGAAAGAGACCAAAACCGATTCACGCATTAGCGAAACTGGCTGCTTTTCATGTGATCAAAGGACGTTTTTTATGTGCAATCATGCGGCAAGCACATGATTGCACGAAGACTCTGCCCACACAGCCACGCCAGAAACGAAATGTGAAAAAGAGGCATCGACGGTCGTGAAATACAATATCTTGCCAACACTGCAGCGTACATCCGGTCAAGCAAAGAACATGCGGAAAACCACAGCCTGGAAGGCTTTAGTGATTGTTAAGAAGACTCTTTCAGAGTACCAAATTAAAGGAAAATAACTAAAACTTTTACAATGGCAAGAGCAGTGTTCGCATGTCTGCACCTGTATTGTGTCTGTTAACTGCATGTGTATTGCTTTCGCATTGTTTTCACAATCTGCATAGTGTCAGATAGCCTCAATCAGCACATAGCAATGTTAGCAGGTCATCACCTGCACAGTGTCTGTTAACTGCATGCATACATGCTTTCACGTTGTTTTCACAAGCTATATGTTATCGAGTGACCATGTGCGTGGGGAGAGCTGTGTTAGCATTTTCACAGACTTGCACCTGCACAGTGTCAGGAAACTGCACACGTAAGTGCTTTCACTTAATTTTCGCAATCTGCATAGTGCCAGATAGCCTCAGTCAGCACATAGCAATGTTAGCAGGTCTGAATCTGCATAGTGTCAGGTAATTGGGGTGAACTAAAGAGAATGAGTAAGCCGGCTTCACGAGCAAGTACAAGCCTGCAATGGAATTGAACATTGAGTCTGCATGAATGAAGATGATTTTTACAGCTTGGTTCCAGTACCATGCCGCTTTATCATCTGCTCAGTGTACCACTTCTGGCCAGACTCGTCCTCAATGCAAGCATTTGCTATCGAGGATACAAATTAAAAGTTCCTTGACACATTGCAATCTGTTTAAAGAAGCATCCAAATTACCACTACGATATGCTGAATCGTGGACCAGGGACCTGCACAATGTTGTGGATCACCATGAACCATCCTGGACTAATCTGCAAACTAGGGTTGTGAACGAACTCTGCCCTATTTATAGACAGAAATTACAGAGCGAAGCCAAATTTTCACAAACAAACTTCCTGACCAGGCAGATGGGACCCTATAAAAAATATAAATAGATATGTTGGTAAATGGCAATTGTCTGTGAACCACAGCTTATGTACTCCAACAGCAGTTATGCTAGTAGTGAATCCACTACCGCCACCAGCAGTACTACATGCTCCACAATCAGCACCGCATGTACTCCAAACAACACTGTACGCACCAAAATTAGCACCGCACACACCACAATCAGCACCCACACACACCACAATCAGCACAGCACACACCACAGACAGCATCGCATGCAATACAATCACTTCCACATGCACCACAATCAGCATTGCAGGCACCACAGTTAGCACCGCAGGAATCACCACCACAACATTAATAGACTTTGTATGACAACTTCAAGTGTACGAAAAAAATTTAAAACAAATTTAATTTGATATTTTAAGTTCTTTCTCTGAAAAATTGTGATTAAAAGTATGTATGTAAAAATATTTCTTAAAAATAAACCATGTGACATAAGTATATTCAAAAGAGGCGTACACTCAAAGTTTTTATGTAAATAAAGTTTAACTAGTTAGCAATATTGGAAGTTTTCATATTAATATAACATTTTTTAGAGGCTGATAAACACAAAGTCATTATGCACTTGTCATATTGGTCGATACCAAACACTAACTTTGTTTGTACTAAACCTGTATGCGTTGTTATTCCCACACGAATGACTGGCTTAAACACTTGCATCAAAATAATTACCCTCATTTAATTCGTTGCCCATATAGAACTCCGTCGATTTTAAACAACTTGATTAGACCATAGTACTATAGCCACCCTACTGCATACACTAGCATAAATTTGATTTAACATATCACCAAATTAATTAGTCTTTCAGAAAAGCAGATTTACAAATTACTACATCCTCACACACACACACACATACACACACACACATATAAATATATATTAGATGCATTCTGATTATTTTTTGTTATTATATTTATTCCCTACTCACAAACAGATATTATGTAATTCCATAAACCCTCAGCTCTGAACATATCAATAATCGAATTTATATCATCACTGACAGATAGATCCCCGCATTTTTGGAGGTCAGTCAAATATCTGCTCCACCAACCAACACCAGACGAAATATACTCATCGTCCTTACCTCTTACTATAATTCAAGCATTACTCAGCCCTCACCCACTGAAATATACCAAAAATCTTAAGTTCAACATGTTTTCAAAGAATCAACACCATCAGATACCAGCCAAATATCATATGAGACAATAATATAAATCACTCTTTCAACCATAAATATCAATAAAATGATAACCACCACACCTTAAATAAAGTAAAGAAAATATGAGTAACCCTGCTGACCAGGAGTACTAGGGTACTGTTGAACCAGTGCTGCCGTCCTATTTCTAGTACCAGTAACGAACACTCGATGGTGGCGCCATGCCTGCTAGTTAAATGGCCGTTCGGCTCCACTCACATGTTACTTTCTTGCACCACCGTGCCTCCCTACATGCCAAAGTCACGTGAAAAGAGAGGGGAATGATCAGTGCGATTTGTGTAGCCCCCAGCCCACGGTCATTCCTGTTTCTGCATTCGTCTCTCGTTGTTCTACACTTGTCTTCCGTTGGGCAGCACTCATTCATCACCAACCATGTGTTACTTCAGCCTATACGAGACAAATAATTTTGTCGGCTGGCAACTCCACCCTTTTGACGACGATCATCAGCCAGCTAGCTCATGCACACATGACAAGGTTGAGTCATGATTTTCTTCAAAGGGCAGAACACTGAATCTACGAGCAACTAATTGTGGGTGTTGTTAATTTCAATTTGAAATATATTGGTGTAAGTGCGGCGCTATGTTGTAGGTAGACTAACTGGCGAGGGGAGGAGTGCACTCGTATAGTTTGTATAACTGTGGGTATTTATTTTAATTAGTTTCCTGAGAGTTGCTGTATGTGTTAAGAGTAGTGGGCTTGGCAGTATTTTAAAAATATTTCATTTTGCTGATGTGTTTATATTTGCCTGCATTTAGTGTACGTTCGTTAAGCCTCTTACTGTCGGCTGAACGCTTGTTTGATTACTGCGGCCCAGTTTCTTGCCCTGTTTGAGTGATTTTTCAGTATGAAGCAATCCTACCACACACCAGTATTTTAATTTTATTTAATTTTAAAATGAGCATTTGCAATTTTTATGATAGTACGCTTTGGAGGGCTAGCACTATAAATTTAACTGCTCGCCGTGTTATGAATTGTGAATATTAATGCAGCTTTTAATTTGTTGTGTGGTAGGATTTTACAAACGTAATGCTTTATGGGATCATGCTACACGACTGCCACTTCGTTCTTAGTGTAAATACAGAGCACATGAATATTTTTATATTTTGTTGCGTGAAACATGCATTTTACTATAGCCTAGTGTGGTAGGAGTAGCCAGTTACAGGACGCCACTCGATGCAAAACATGAGATGGCGTGTTCACATGGAAACCACGCTTTGTAATCATAATAATTGTCAAATGTTAATTGGCTCTGGTTATTGCCCGTAGAAAAATATTCACTTTATTTCTAAGTCTCAGAACCATAATTATTGTCACTCTTTCATAAAGAATGTTGTTTTTATGAGGAAGTTTGGATTAGGTGTGAAGGTGCATTAGCTAAATTATTTTTTTGAGCAAAAACTTTTTAATCCGCATTATTGTTCGTTTTTATGCCTCGTAGCCTTAGACAATCTAGTTTTCTATGAATTACAGTTTTTTCTTAAATTTAAATTAATATAATTAGCAAATTTTCTCGTGAATAATTACGAAAGTGAAAGTACTCGTTACTGGATTTTAATTATGATTTTGTAGTGGTTTTAAAGTATAAGTATCAGTAATCCATTTACCTGGTTGAGAGATCTTGTTGTGTTGTTTCGATATATCTTGTGGCTTAATAATGAACCATGTTTAGCTCGTATTGTAACACTTTGCTTAAAGAATAAGACAAGGTATTTTGATAATGCTGAATAATGCTGTAAGATATACACTCAATAAATTATATACATTTATGACTAATAAACTGTGGTTTGTTCGGAAGGTTTGTGCTGTCATTTGAAATTTTAGTTCAAACTCTACTTCGACTCTGCTGTCTTGTGTGTTATTTCTTGCAATTTTTTTGTTTCATGTGATGTCCTCAGCGTTCACCAGCATCGCATTTGTCTACTCGCTCCCTAAAGAGCAACTGCAGGGGCGTTTGCAGTATCTTCATGCCCTCTACTATGAAGCTAGTACTATGCTCGAGATGCGGAGTTTAGCAGTCAGATTACTGCGCGAGCAGGACAGTGGTGCCGCGCGGTCTACTCCTCCTTCACGGTTGGCCTCGGTGAGTGTCAATCCTTCTTCTGGTCCAAATAATAAGTTGTTGATTTCTTGTCTGGAAAAGGTTCTCATTTCAAGCTCCATTGAGGCGCTTTTAATTTTGAATTTTTTATATCCATTGCCAAAATAGTTTGCCTAAGCCTTTGCTCGGAAGATAATACGCTCAATGCATTATCTATTAAGGTAGAGGGTCATGTGCTGCTGTTGTTGGGTGTGGAAGTCACGTCGCTGCATCAAGGTACATTCCTCAGATTTAAAATGTGTGTTTTATGCGCATTATTTCTCCCGCATATCTAAAGGCAATGTGAATGGAGTTTGTTTATTGTTTCAGCGGCCTGATGAGGTGCTGTACGATTTTATCGATTCTAATTTTGTTTACCACGAAGCCTTCTGCCTGTCACTGTCGGAATATTTGACGAGTGTCATATACAACCTTACCCCATATTTCAAACTGCACTGCACTACGCTGTGTGTACCACGCAATTTTTTGGAATTATGCAAATTTGCAGCCACGGTCCAGAACAGAATAGCATCTGTTGGGAAATATAATTCAATGTTTCCTCCACCTAGGCAAAATGGTGTTGATGTTGCGGCCAGAATTTCTAAACAGATACTTTGTGCTCATGACTTCAAACAGCATAGTTTGTTGGTATGTTGTGCCGACTATGTCCGGGTGGGGCATGTTGCCACCGACTGCGATAGAGGAAGGTTTGAGTTGGCTAAAAAGCGATGTTATATTGTGGCCAGGAGAGCCATGTACTTAGCTCCTGTCCTAAGGTATCGGAAAACGAACATTGACAGGCCAAGCGTGTGGATCGGCCAGTCTGGATGAGCGTGCCTCTCTGCGCAACATTAATAAATTCATGGCGGAAATTACGTTAGGCAAATTGAAATTCCCAGCCCTTATTGACAGGGGAGCAACACATTGTGTAATTAACCAATGCTTTGTTGATTCCTTGTTAGGTCATAGGCTTTTCTCTGAAGGGTTCATCCGGGTGGTCCCGGATAAACATCTGGGTATTGCGAACTGGGACATCGTGAAATCTGATACTATTGTCGATTTTCACTTTAAAGTGGGGTGTTACTCCTGGACTCTGCCATTCTGGGTGCTTTTCCCTATTTGTCTATTTGTCACATGACCTCATACTGGGGTTGGAGTTTCTAGGTAAGATGAGGGCAGTGGTCAATTTTGACCAACTTGATCTTAGAGTTGTGTTTGCATCCAATATGCGCATATGCATTTTGGCCGATAATCTTTCAGTTGTGAGCACCTCTCTTGTTCAGTGCGACTTCGAGCAAGTCGAATTTGAAAAGTTTTTGGAAGACCCTTCTGCCGAATGTAGTGACGTCATTTCGTCATGTATTCGGAGATGTGATATATTCCCTTATAAATTTTCGTTTACGGACGACATACCCGTCAGGGATTAGCACTTCAAGTGCCCTCCTTCGAAGCTCAAAACGTTTAGGGAAATCATTGACAACATGCTGGCAGCGGGAGTCATGGTGCCTTCTATTTCGGACTACTGTTTGCCAGGGCTTCTTATAAATAAAAATGACGGAGACAAGTACCACCTTGTAGTAAATCACTGTCTTCTAAATAAGAAGAGTCATAATGATCTGTTCCCTTTACTAACCATAGACTGCGCCCTGCAACACCTGGGAAAGGCACACATTTTTTTTTGGTGTTGGAGCACAGCAACAGATTTTATCAGTGCTTATTACATCCATCATGTAGAAAGTGTACTGCTTTCAGCATGCCATGGAGAAAGTTTGAATTTATGCAAATTACTATGGGCTTAAATTTTGTGAGTCAGACTCTTTCTCAGGTTTTAGACCATAACATTTCTGAGTTAAAGTTTATTTGTGTTTGATTATATCGGTGATCTAATAGTATATAGTGAGGATCTTGAGTCGCATGTGGATCACTTATGCCAGGTTTTAATCTGTATGTGAGTGGTAGGCCTTACTGTCAACCCAGACAATGTAACACTGGGGTCAAACCAAGTCAAGTTTTCAGGATATCTCTTGTGTGAAGGCAGTTGTTGGTGGACCCTGATCGCATGGCTCCCAAATTAGGTTTCCTATGTCCCATGGCCCTAAAAGGGGTCCAAAAGTTCTTAGGGGTCATGGGGTGTTATGCATGGTTTATTGAACATTATTCCTAGATAACTGCACCCCTAAATAATTTAAAGAAAAAAGGGGCGGAGTTTGTGTGGGGACCAGAGCTGGAGTCTGCTTTTACTTTATTCAAGGTAATTTTATCATCTTCATCGGTTTTACACCTGCCAGATATTTCTAAACACTTTGTTGTTTAGGTAGACGCATCCTCTTTAGCTTTGGCTGCCGTCTTGAGTCAACGTGCCGAGGGTGGTTTGGCGCCGGTAGCCTTTGCGAGCCGAAGTTTGTCTGAGGTTAATAAACATTTAGGCATTTATGTAAATGAGACCATGACCTGTATTTTTCGTCTCGAGAAGTTTGCATCATACATTGAACATTACGAATGCGACCTGTATACCGACAATCAGGCGCTTAGTTGGGTGTTAGGTTATCTCCAAAAGCTCGGAAAGCTTGATAGGTGGGTGTTATGCCTTAGTAGATTTCACTTCAAAATCAGTCACAATCATGGGATAGAAAATCGTGTCGTGTATGTTGTGTCCACAATGTATGACCCTGAGGACTTCAAAGTAGGTAATGATCAACCCACACCAGAATCAGTTAATCTGATTCAAGGATTTCCTGAGTTTTTCGTCAAGTTACAGCAAGCTCAGACCGATGATACATTTTGTTTCGAAGTAGTGAGTGTCTTGGGTTCCGGCAAGGTGTTGCCTTATGCCACAGAGAACAAAGTTTTGTAATTCACAGGCAAAAATGGAAGTGGATGTAAAGTGATCTTGCCTGATGCTTTGCAGCCGATGATTTTGTCATACTTTCATGACTCGGTCATTGGTGGGCATTTGGAAATTGGGAGGACATTTGAAAAAAAATCGCAGCCAACTTTGCGTGGCCGACAGTTGCTGACATTGTGTACAAATACAATGCGTGACAAAGGTACAAGCAGGCACAACAAGGTAATGTGGGCCAAAATGTGGTTCAGCTCCCTGAAGGACATTAGAAATCTGTACATCTTGACATTTTTGGTCCCGTCGTCCATTCGAAGAAGGGCATTACATGTGTTCTGGTTTTATTGGACACCTTTCCTAAATTAGTTATTCTTCTTCCACTTGGAAATATGAAGTCTACCATTATTGTTAAGGCCCTCTTTGACAAATTTCGGAAATTATTTAGTGCTCGGAACGAGATTCTCACCGATAATACCCTGTACTTTACGTCGACCCCCTTTAAGGATATGTGATTCAAGTGGGCGATAAAGCATTTTACATCTAGCTCTTACTACCCAAAGGGTAACCAGGTCGAGAGATTTAACAAGGAATTGAAACCTTGCAGTACTATATTCTACAATCAGGACCACCAACACTGAGGTGAAGCTCTCGACCTGGAGAACGTGGGTTTTAACAGTGCTATGGACAGATCCATGGGGGCTCCTCCTTCGGTATCTTTCTTGGTCGCCCGCTTATTCACCCTTTATTGAACCTGTGGGATATTCCTCCTCTTCCTACACCCCTTTGTGAGGCTGACTGGTACAAACTGTGGGAGGAGGTGCACCACTGTTTGGTGATTGCTAAGGATTCGGTTAATCAATGGTTAAATAAGGCTGAGTCACCATCACACTTTAAGGTGGATAACATGATCCTTTGCAAAAGTTATGTTCTGGTGGATTTAGGAAGCGGTATTAGTGGCAAGATCCTGCCCAATTTCGAAGGGCCATATAGGATAAGCAAAATACTAGGGCCTAATACTGTTTGTCTTGTCTCTCCCTCTTGTGGTAGAATTTGTTGGAAACACAAACTTCCCAGCTAAAAATATATCAGGCAAGGTTGTAACGGTGATGCCGGACCTCCTTCATTGGTACCTGATGTATTTTAGTTTGCTGTAATGTGTTTGTTTACTTGTACCCTCTTCCCTGTTTGTACTTTTGGTTTATGTTCCCTTTTCATCTCCTCGTTCGATTTGTTTCCTGTGCTGTACGAAAGAGTGACCTGGAACTTGAGTGTTGGCTTGGTGAAGAGGATGTGGACTAATGCCTGGTTTTCCAGTGCGGCGCGTTGTCAAGCTATGCAGCATCAGACCCCCTCCCCCCTAGACTAAGAGTGTTACACCTGAGAAGAAGCCTGACACCTTGGTGCTCAGAACTTACCTTGCTGCCCACTGTTCGAACTTCCCCGGGAAAGATGTTTCGTAGAATTATATTCGAGAAAAGAAGAATTATATTTGATGTGATTGTGCTGAGAATGTAATGTACTATTTACTTCTGGGGACTCTTTGCCTTATTCTTCGCTTGAACTGTCATGACCTTAAACGTGCTTACCTACCTTCAGAACTATGTATCCTGTTTGTTGAGTTTTTATGTATGGTATCTTCAAGCAGCCAGGGAGCCCATTTTTGACTCTGTTTTTTCTAAGATTCTTGATGGGAAGCTCAGGGGACGGGGTTGAACCATTGCAGCCGCCCTGCTTCTAGTATCATAATATAAAATAGTTATTTCTCCAGTCCTCAGATGGTTGCCATCCCTGGTCTATATTATATATAATCTTCATTGTTTGTGTATTTTGGCTCAGTCTTGTGGGGTCTTAGCGATATAAAGTCCACTATCTGCCTATCAGCCAGCTCTGATTACCCCAAAGGTAATGTGTAGTAATTATATCAATACTGGTAATAGTGCCATGTCAGAGACATATACACGTCGGTGAGATCTTCAAACCACCACCTGCATTAGTCCTTTCCTACCACGACCAGTTGTCAAGGAAAACCCTTTTCATGGGCTCGGAGGTCACCCCATGCTACTCCTTCCTTTTCATGACATTTGTGGGTTTTCCCAAGGCTCGGTTTATCGGGAAAGATGCATGCCAAATCCCGTGCATAAGACCATTCCACATCCTCTGCAGCTCACTAAGCCTCTTGTCCATTACCATTAAGTCTTTGAGTCCTTCACTAAGACCCAGCCTTTTGGGCCCCAATGGTCTGACCATAAAGGAGTCAACCGGGCCGTCTCCCATCAGAGTCGTCACTATATGCTGTGGCTGCACACTCCTGAGATGCAGATACCCCTTTTAGCTATAAAGTTGGTAAAGGGACCAGCACGGGTAGCCCATGTTTGCTGGCTCTCGAAAGAGCCACTCAGCGGTACCAGGAGGAGGTGTGAGTCCCAGAGACAGCAGAGGTTATAGACTTGTGCATAACTGACTATTCTTGCATCCATGTTGCATATGAGCTCTAATACTAGGGATTTACAGTAGCCCCGGCAATTTATTGTCCATATACTCTCTCTAAAGGGCGGAATTCTGTTTCACATAAGTGTAGGGAAGTCCTATCCCTTAGTATCGGGCCTTCCCACAAGACTAGATCTCCATACATGATATATCGCCTCACACCCTTTAAAGACCGGTTCGTGCTGAACTATTTCAGCATCCATGCCACCAGAGAAGACTCAGTCATTCCACCTGTCAAGACTTAATCACTGGCCATAATCACATGATGCCTCCTGGTGTATCATAGGCAGCCTTACACCCAATACAGGCCAGTTTCTCTACCAGTCCTAGACCTTCCAGGATCTGTTACGGTTGCCACTGAACCTTCTCCCTTCCAGTACATTCCACCAGAGAGGGAGCTCCTGCTACCCTAAAGCGGTCAGAGCCCCCACAGGGTGTTGGGACACTTTACAGCCCTATGGGCCCGTCTCCCAGTGTCCAGCATCTATCATTGGCATCTTAAGAGAGTTATAGTTACTCCCGCCTGCTTCTAGTACCAGAAACGAACACTCTATGATTGTGCTGCGACACTAGCGCCAGTCGCCCGCGACACTAGCGCTCGTCGCCGGACTTTTTTATTGACTCTCTGGCCACATGCGCGCTCCTTGGCCGACTTCTCCTTCCCGAGTTCTCCCTCTGCGCCCTCCTCCCGACTTTCACCTCCTTTCTCCTCCTTATGTTGTCTACATAAGCCCGTGCACTTCCTCTCTATTCCTTCTTACTGCTCACCACTTCCTACTCCGACAGAAAGGTTTACTTCAGTTTACTTCATTACCAGTAGAGTTGTGCAACTATGCGAGAGAGAGTTAGCTGACTGTTTTGGATACTTCTACCATGGTGCCTTCACCAACCAGTCTACTCTTGACGATCGACCTGGGGATCAATGATACAGGGTTGTCAGCTGCAGTTGACGGCAAATTGCAGCGATTAATCTGAAAGTGTGGTGGATTGTGAGTTTTCGAGCCCTCAGCCGAGCTATATTTTTTTGGTGAGTTCAGTTTTTGGCATGGTGATGCTTATTCAATTGATGTCCGGGTTCAGGATGAGCATATTGTAGCTTGAGAATGATAAACGTGATCAGTGAGAACTTATTTCAAGCTTGCTTGAGTTGTCAATTTTGCGGGCTTTCAGTAAATGTCTGAGGAAATGCTACGCAATTTTGCTAGTCAGTTCATGGACATGTATTTAGTTTGCGGCTGGTGTGTTTAAGTTTTATGCTTTGCTATATCTCTACTTTAACGTTATATATAGTCTTGTTTTGTGTAGCATTACTTGCCAGAGAAATTCCAGTTTTGGTCAGAGCTGACTATAAAAGGGCACAAGATGTCACCCATCTCCACGAACCTGTAGTTTTTGGCGTGACTATTTGGAGTTGTGCGTAGTAAACATTTTTTTGGACGTATTAGATATTGAAAGTCATAATTGAGAGTTCAGTAATTAAATTCCGCCAGCCGGAGACCGCGTGTTCCAGTATAAGTTTGATACCTACAATATATTGTTCTGGTGCTGCCACTACGCAGTTTGCTTGGTACATTTGATGGCGCCGTGTCGTCCTCGTTCCCCGCAGGGTTGGAAATAAATCAATACCACGTGGGTTCAGCAATATCTAAGCACTTGTGTAAGATGTCTAGAAATAGCTGAATGTAATTGGAACTCTAATCCCCTGTTAACTGAATGCTGAATAATAAGTTTGTTAGGTGATAAGACAACAAGTGACGTGTTACAAACTATTGATTCAGAAGGCCATAAATATAGTTGTTGAACTTATGCATATTCTTTTAACATGAATATGAATTGTATGGTAACGTGTGCGTTGGAATGTTGAATTTTACGGGATGGTTTGAATCCCTGTTTTTAGTGGGAAGATATTTTACGTACGTGTGCGCAGCTTTCAAAATATTCTCTCACACATTTATATGATTATTTATTGAATGGTAGATTAGCGCTGGCGATGCGCATGTTACTGTGCATAAAGTTGAATGTGAGTTTTATGCGCTGGAGCACTTCCTTTTATACTGTATGTTTTATTAGTAGGGTAACTGTAGAGTCACACATTGTGAGGCATGGCCTGAACTATGATTGATTCAGAGTGCGTAATATTATTGATGATGCCTAGGGTTTGTTTTTGAAAACATTGATCTAGTATTCACAATTTTGTCTATGAATTATAATGAATTGTGGCTGGCTACTCAAAGATATTACGTAATAAGGTAAATGATAGCCTATTTTTTCAAAGTCTCTTTATAAGTGTGATTCACCTTAAGATGATAACGCACGGTAAAATTTTGATAAGGTTTAGTACCCAAGAATCTATATAAATGTGTAACTTTTTAATTAATTTTATTGCATTTAAAACAGTGAGAGTATATTGGGTATTTTTAATGTCTATGCTGGTTAAGTGTTAGCGAAATGAGGTAAGTGAAAATGAACATAAGATTAATTCCAGTCTTGATATCATTAAATTATTGAACTATTTATTATTTTGTAAATGCAGTTGTTAAAACGTTTTTGAATATTTCGAAGTGCATTGCGTTTCCGAATATTATAATGGTGTATGAACATTGCAAGACGAAAAAAAAACTAATTAATTGTCTGTTATCCTGATGTAAGTGTTTAATTGAATATTCTTGTCTTTGGTCGTTGGTAAGGCACAGTACCTAACCTGCTACTTCTATGGCCATTCGGCTCCGCTTACCTATTACTTTCTTGATCCACCCTGCCTCCCTACATGCCAAAGTCACGTGAAAAGAGAGGGGAATGATCAGTGCGATTTGTGTAGCCCCCAGCCAACGATCATTCCTGTTTCTGCATTAGTCTCTCGTTGTTCTACACTTGTCTTCCGTTGGGCAGCACTCATTCATCACCAACCATGTGTTACTTCAGCCTATACGAGACAAATAATTTTGTCGGCTGGCAACTCCACCCTTTTGACGACGATCATCAGCCAGCTAGCTCATGCACACATGACAAGGTTGAGTCATGATTTTCTTCAAAGGGCAGAACACTGAATCTACGAGCAACTAATTGTGGGTGTTGTTAATTTCAATTTGAAATATATTGGTGTAAGTGCGGCGCTATGTTGTAGGTAGACTAACTGGCGAGGGGAGGAGTGCACTCGTATAGTTTGTATAACTGTGGGTATTTATTTTAATTAGTTTCCTGAGAGTTGCTGTATGTGTTAAGAGTAGTGGGCTTGGCAGTATTTTAAAAATATTTCATTTTGCTGATGTGTTTATATTTGCCTGCATTTAGTGTACGTTGGTTAAGCCTCTTACTGTCGGCTGAACGCTTGTTTGATTACTGCGGCCCAGTTTCTTGCCCTGTTTGAGTGATTTTTCAGTATGAAGCAATCCTACCACACACCAGTATTTTAATTTTATTTAGTTTTAAAATGAGCATTTGCAATTTTTATGATAGTACGCTTTAGAGGGCTAGCACTATAAATTTAACTACTCGCCGTGTTATGAATTGTGAATATTAATGCAGCTTTTAATTTGTTGTGTGGTAGGATTTTACAAACGTAATGCTTTATGGGATCATGCTACACGACTGCCACTTCGTTCTTAGTGTAAATACAGAGCACATGAATATTTTTATATTTTGTTGCGTGAAACATGCATTTTACTATAGCCTAGTGTGGTAGGAGTAGCCAGTTACAGGACGCCACTCGATGCAAAACATGAGATGGCGTGTTCACATGGAAACCACGCTTTGTAATCATAATAATTGTCAAATGTTAATTGGCTCTGGTTATTGCCCGTAGAAAAATATTCACTTTATTTCTAAGTCTCAGAACCATAATTATTGTCACTCTTTCATAAAGAATGTTGTTTTTATGAGGAAGTTTGGAGTAGGTGTGAAGGTGCTTTAGCGAAATTATTATTTTTGAGCAAACACTTGGTAATCCGCATTATTGTACGTTTTTATGCCTCGTAGCCTTAGGCATTCCAGTTTTCAATCAATTCGTTTTTTTATTTAAACTGAAATTAACGCAGTTTGCAAATTGTCTGGTCAATAATTACGAGAGTGGATGTAATTGTTACTTGTTTTGGAATTAAATTTTGTAATAGTTTTTTAAATATGAAAAATTAATAATCCGTTTATCCGAAATAAAAGATCTTCCTGTTTTTTTTTTCAATATATTTTGTGTCTTAATAATGAAACATGTTGTGCTGGTATTGTAACACTTTGCTTAAATAATATGCCAGCGTATTTTAAAAATGTTGCATGCTGTTGTAAGATAAACATAAAATAAATGATTTATTTTTATGAATTATAAATTTTGGTTGGTCGGAAATGTTGTGTTGCCATTTCAACATTATGTTCACAATACAAACCATAACCCCAGCATACTTCATTCATGTCACAGAGATGACAATGTAGTTATATAATGCATATAACAACTCATTGTAGTCCTTGATTCCAATGTGTTATGTAATTGTCCGCTCGTATGTTTTCGCACTTAATTTCCTCGGGTCCTACAATCCATTTACCATTATTCACACTACATGCTGTATTGTTGTTCTGCGACTTGCAGGTTGCGTGATACCTCTAGGTCAGTGTACTGGGTTCGAATTCAAGTAACTTCTGTTCCATCTTCAAGATGTAATTATATTCAGCAACATGTTTACGTTTTTTTTTTTTGCTTTGCAGATGTCGTCAATTCATCATCTGTAAAATATGCGTATTTCGTATCAACATTAACAGTCTTGGAGTCCGCATGTTGATTCACAGAGTCCTGGACAGTTTAGAATCTTGGTTTTTTTTTTTTTCACTTTATATGCTAGCAGTGCAGGGTTGTTCACAGTTTCTGTGGATCTGTATAGCTCACACATTTCATAGTAAATGTCTGTACCACTTTTATTTCCTTATAATTCCTACTGTTTTCCAACATGACTAAGGCCTGCGTAATGTTATAGGCGCTTTTACTGAATATATTGGCACAGTAACCAGATTGTTTTTCATGTTATTTTTCACCATTGTTTGGTGAATATTATAAGAATTTATATTAAAGGCGAAATGGAAGTTTTAGCCATCAGCTATGGGGATCAAGTGTGAAATAATTCGATTGCAATTCGAGTGATGAAAAGAACGGTTTCAAACCTTCTTTTAGCAATGTTATTTGTTTAGTATTCATTTGCAACTCGTAATTGCAACATTTTAAGTAGTCTGTAACTGTTAGGTATGGCTCGGGGGCCTGAATTCGAACCCCGAAATAGTAAAAAAAGTATTAATTTTCTCTCGGCCTTAGAAATAAAATTGGCGGCTTTCCGAGTGATGGGATAGTATTTTTTATAATATGATTCAGTATAAAAAAACCAATAAAAATACTCATAACATAAACGAAAATGGCATATGAATTATCTTTTAAGGGCCCATCTTATTCCCCTATTAGGCCTTCTGCCATACATTACAAATGAAAAATAATATGAAGGCACTCTGAGAAAACACAAATACTTGTTTGCCCCAGAAAAAAACGCACTTTTTGGAGAACCCGTAGATGCCATCAACATATTATATGCTTTCTAAAAATATTTGTATGTACATATTACCTATTTTTAAAACATACATTGAAAAATAAATATTTTTAATTGTATATGATAAAAATTGGTTATATTTTATGCATAAACCTTGCAGTACGGTAAACGAGTGAGGTGGTGCAGTGTTTACTCACTGGACATGCAATCTGGTGGAGTCGGGTTCTAATCCCGGTCCTGCCATCCTGATTTCAGTTTTCCATGGTTTTCCGAAATCACTCCAGGCGAATGCTGGGATGGGTCCCTAATGAAGGCAATGGCCGATTCCTTCCCTAATCACTCTTCAGTGTGAAGCTTGCGCCTTCTCGATTGACCCTGCTGTCGAAGAGACGTTAAGCGCAAGTACATTCTTACCTTGTAACACGGTACATATATAGGACATAACTGTCGATGAAAAGCGAGTTAACGCCGCACTTATAGCGTAGGACACTTGCAGGCGTGAAGTAAACTCGTCGTAAAATACTCATGGGAAAAAAATTTTTCTCTACTAAAAATATATAACAGTTATTTTAATTCAGTACAACCCGTACTATTTGCACTGTGGTGGACTGGGGGATGATAAAGCATTTACTTCTTTTGTAAATACACTCAGCAAACTAAACCATGGTAAATGTTACCAGTCTGCATTTTCTAAAACTGTAATGTATGTTTTAAACCCATACTTTCTATAACGACATACCTTGCCTACAACATAATTCTTATTCCTATTTGCAGAGTAGACAATGGACTACACCGCAGTTTGGAGGCTACAAAGCTTTGGTCTCACATTCCGCATTGCTAAGATGGTGAAATTTTGACGATACGAGCTAGAGTGTGCAGAGATTCGACACTAGTGCGCCGCAGTCGGTCCGCTCATCATATTTTGCGGACAGGACAGATTGCACAGTATATATAAATAGTCAATGAGACAACTGCACTGATGCGTCACGAAGTTCCGGCCACTTGGGAGAGGGCATAGAGTGCCTAGACAGTACCAACAATAATGGGACATGAGACAGGCGTAGAGCGCCTAGTCAGTACCAACAATCCTGGGACTTGGGACAGGGGTAGAGCGCCTAGTCTGTAACAAACATTCTGTAACTTGGGACAGGCATAGAGCGCCAGTCAGAACCAAGCATCCTTGAACATGGGACAGGCGTAGAGAGCCCAGACAGTACCAACCATCCTTGGACTTGGGACAGGCATACAGTGCCTAGTCAGTACCAAACATCATGGGAATTAAGACAGGCATAGAGCGCTTAGCCAGTAACAACCATCCTGGAACTTGGGACAGGCATAGAAGAGCGCCAAGTCAGTACCAAACATCCTGGGAATGGGACAGGCGTAGAGGGACTGGTCAGTACTAAATATCCTGGGACTTGGGGCAGGCGAAGAGCGTCCAGTCAGTACAAACCATCCCGGGACTTAGGACAGGCGTAGAGCGCCTAGACAGTACCATCCAATATGGGACTTGGGACAGATGTAGAGCGCCTAGTCAGTACCAAACATCCTAGGACATGGGACAGGCACAGAGCGCCTATTAATTACCAACTATTCTGAGATTTGGACAGGCGTAGAGTGCATAGTCAGTACCTAACATCCTGGGACTTGGGACAGGCATAGAGCGCCTATCAGTACCAACCATCCTAGGACATGGGAACAGGCATAGTGTGCGTCGTCAGTACCAACTGTCCAGGCACATGGAACGGGTGTAGAGCACCTAGTCAATACCAATCATCCTGGTAATTGGCCAGTCCTATAGCGCCTAGACAGTACCAAACATTATGGCAATTGGACAGGCATAGAGCGCCTTGTCAGTAAAAGCATTCTGGGATTTGGGACAGATGTAGAGAGCCCAGTTAGTACCAACCATCCTGGAACTTGGTACAAGCGTAGAGCCCCTACTCAGTATCGATCATCCCATGACGTGGTACAGGCATAGAATCGTCTAGTCAGTTCCAAACATCTTCGGACTTGGGACAGGCCTAGAGCACCTAATCAGTACCAAACATCATGGGACTTGGAACAGGCGTGGAGCGTCTAGTCAGTACCAACCTTCCTGGGTCCTGGGACAGAGGTAGAGCAAATAGACATTACCAACAGTTCTGGGACTTGGGACTGACGTAGGACACATAGTCAATACCAATCATCCTGGAATTTGGGACAGACATAGAGCACCAAGTCAGTACCAACATTCCTTGGACTTAAGCAAGGCGTAGAGCGCCTAGACTGTACCAAACATCCTGAGACTTGGGACAGGCATAGAGCACCTAGACAGTACCAAGCATCTTGGGACTTGGGTCAGGCATATAGCGCCTAGTCAGTGTCTACCCTCCTAGGACTTGGGACAGGCATAGAGTGCCTAGTCAGTAATAAGAATTCTGTGACTTGGAACAGGCGTAGAGAGCCTAGTTAGTACCAACCATACTAGAACTTGGTACAGGCGTAGAGCACCTAGTCAGTACCAAACATCCTAGAACTTGGGACAGGCATAGATTACCTATTCAGTTCCAAATATCCTTTGATTTGGGAGAGGCGTAGAGTGCCTAGACAGTACCAACCATCCTGGGACTTGGGACAGGTGTAGAGTGCCTAGTCGGTACCAACCATCCTGGGAATTGGGGCAGGCGTAAAGCAACTAGTCTGTACCAACCATCCTTGGACTTACGAAAGGCGAAGAGCGCCTACTCTGTATCAAACATCATGGAACTTGGGACAGGCGTAGATTGCCTAGACAATAGCAACCTTCCTGGGTCCTGGGACAGTCGTAAAGCAAATAAAGAGTACCAACAGTCCTGGGATTGGGACAGGAGTAGAGCACCTAGTCAATACCAAGCATCCTGGGACTTGGGACAGTCATAGAGAGACTAGTGTGTACCAACATGCCTGGGACTTGGGACAGGCGTAGAGAGCCTAGTCAGTACTAGCCTTCCTAGGACTTGAGACAGGCATAGAGCGCTTAGCCAGTAGCAAATTTCCAGGGACTAGATACATGTGTAGAGAACCAAGTCAATACCAATATTCTGGGATTTGGGACAGGCCTTGAACGCCTAGTCAGTACCAAACATTCAGTGACTTGGGATAGGAATTGAGCACCTTATAAGTATTAAGCATTCCTGGAATTGGGACAGGAATAGAGAACCAAGTTAGTACCAACCATCTTGGAACTTGCGACAGGCGTAGAGCACCTAGTCAGTACCAAAAATCCTGGGAACTTGGACAGGCATAGTGTGCCTAGTCACACCTACCACCTTGGGAATCGGGACAGGCGTACAGCACCTAGTCAGCACCAAACATCCTAGGAGTTGGGACAGGCATAGAGCGCCTACTCAGTACCATACAGTGTTGGAGTTTAGAAAAGCTTAGATCGTCTAGTCAGTACCAACCATCCTAGGACTTCTGACAGGCATTGATCGCCTAGTCAGTACCAACAGTCCAGTACTTGGGAGAGGCGTAGAACACCTAGTCAATAACAATCATTCTGGCACTTGGGAGAGGCATAGAGCACCTAGTCAGAACCAACCATCTGTGGACTTAAGAAAAGTGTAGAGCGCCTAGTCTGTAAAAGCTATCCTGGGACTTGGGACAGACGTAGATCGGCGAGTCTGTACCAACTATCCAGGGACTTGATATAGGTGTAGAGCACCTAGTCAATTCCAATCGTCCTTTGACTTGGGACATGCGTAGAGCGCCTAGTCAGTACCAACAGTCCAGGGGATTGGGACAGGCGTGGAGCGCTTAGTCAGTATCAAATATCCTGTGACTTGGTTCAGGCATAGAGTGCCTATTCAGTACCAACAATCCCGGGGTTTGGGACAGGCGTAGATACGCAAGTCAGTACCAAACATACTAGGACTTGGGACAGGCATAGAGCACCTAGTCAGTACCAAACATCCTGGGACTTGGGACAACCGTAGAGTGTCTAGTCAGTACCAACAATCCTGGGACTTGGGAGAGGAGTAGAACGTCTCGTCTGTACAAACCATCCTGGGACATGGGACAGTCATAGAGAGACTAGTCTGTACCAACCATCCTGGGAGTAGCAGCAGGCTTAGAGAGCCTAGACTGTACCAACCTTCCTGGGATTTGTGACAGACATAGAACATCTAGTCAGTACCAATAATCATGGGACAAGGGACATGCGTAGAGCGACTAGACAGTACCAATATTCCTGGTTCTGGGACACATGTAGAGCGCCTACTCAGTACCAACCTTCCTTGGATTTGGGACAGGCATAGAGCGTCTTGTTCGTACCAACCATTCTGAAACTTACGAGAGTCGTAGAACAACGACACAGAACCAACCATCCTGGGACTTGGGATAGGCATAGAGCGCCTAGTCACTACCAACCATCCTAGGATATGGGACAGGCATAGCGTGCGTCGTCAGTACCATCTGTCCAGTCACTTGGAACAGTTGTAGAGCAGCTAGTCGATACCAATCATCCTGGGATTTGGGAAAGGCATAGAGCACCAAGTCAGTACCACACAACCTGGGACTTGGGACAGGCCTAGAGTGCCTAGTCATTAACAAACATCCTTGGACTTGGGACAGGCTAGGAGCGCCTAATCAGTACCAAACTTCCTGGTACCTGGGACAGGCATAGAGCAAACAGTCAATTCCAATAATCCTGGGATTTGGGACGGGCGTAGAACACCTAGTCAACAAAAATCATCCTGGAATTTGGGACAGTCACAGAACACGTAGTCAGTACCAACCATTCTTGAACTTATGGAAGGCGAACAGCGCCAAGTCTGTACCAAACATACAAGAACTTGGGACAGGCATAGAGCGCCCAGTCAGTACCAAGCATCCAGTGGATTTGAGTCCGGCGAAGAGCACCTTGTCAGTAGCCACCATCCTGGGACTTCGGACAGGCATAGAGCTCCTATGTCAGTACCAACAGTCCATGGTCTTCGGACATGCGTCGAGCACCTAGTCAATACCATTCACATGGGACTTGGGACAGGTATAGAGTGCCTAGTCAGTAAAAACCTTCCTGGGTCCTGGGTAGGGGTAGAGCAATTAGTCATTACCAACAGTCCTGGGACTTAGGACAGACGTATGAAACCTAGTCAATTCCAATCATCCTGGGATTTGGGATACGCATAAAGCACCAAGTCAGTACCAACAATCCTTGGATTTAGAATGAAATGTGTAGATCGCCTAGAAAGTACCAAACATCCTAGTACTTGGGACAGGCCTTCAACGCCTTGTCAGTACCAAACATTCAGTGATCGGGGACAGGCATTGAGTACCTTATCAGTAGTAAGCATTCCTGGACTTGGTACAGGCGTAGAGAGCCCAGTTAGTAACAATCATCATGGAAATTGGGACAGGCGTAGAGCAAATAGTAAGTACCAAACATCCTTAAACTTAAGATAGGAGTAGAGTGTCTTTCAGTATCAGACATCCTGGGAATTAGGACAGGTGTAGAGCGCCTAGTCATAACCAACCATCCTGGGACTTGGACAGGCATAGAGTGCCTTATCAGTACCAACCATCCTGAGATTTGGGACAGGCGCAGAGCGCCTAGTCAGTATCTAAAATCCTGGGACTTGGGACCGGCGTAGAGCTCCTAGTCAGTACCACCCATCGTTGAACTTACGAAAGGCATAGTAGGCCTAGTTAGTACCAACAACCTTGGGACTTGAGACAGGCTTAGTACGCTTAGTCAGTACGAAACATTCGGGGATTGTGACAGATGTAGAGCGCCTAGAAATTACCACCATCCCGGGAATTGGGACATGCGTAAAGAGCCTGGTACATACCAAAAGTCCAGGGTTTGCGACAGGCGTAAAGCGACTAGTCAGTACCAAACATCCATGGACTTGGGATAGGTATAGTTAGCCTAGTCAATTCCAACAATACAGGGAATTGGGAAAGGCGGAGAATGCCTAGTCAGTATCAAACATCCTTTGACATGGGACAGGCGTAGATCGCCGATTCAGTTTCAAACATCCTGGTACTTGGGACATGCGTAGAGAACCAAGCCAATATCAACCTGCCTGGGACCTGGGACAGTCGTAAATCAAATAGTCAGTACCAACAGTCCTGGGAATTTTGAATGGTGTAGAACACCTAGTCAATAACAATCATCCTGGGACTTGGGACAGGCATAGAGCACCTAGTCAATACCAACAGTGCTTGGACTTAAGCAAGGCCTAGAGCACATAGTTAGTATCAAACATCCTGAAACTTGGCACAGGCATAGAGCGCCTAGACAGTACCAAGCATCTTGGGACTTTGTTAGGCGTAGAGCGCCTAGTCAGTCCCAAACAATCCTGGGATTTGGTATAGTCATAGATAGCGTTGTCAGTACCAACAGTCCAGGGACATGGGACAGACGTTGAGGACCTAGTAATTACCAATCAGCATGGGACTTGGGACAGGCGTTGAGCGCCAAGACAGTACCAAGCATCCTGGGACTTGGGAATTGCATAGAGAGCCTAGTCAGTAACAGCATTCATGGGACTTGGTACAGGAGTAGAGATCCTAGTCCGTAACATACATCCTGAGACTTGGGACTGTCATAGAGTAACTTGTCTGTACCAACGATCCTGGGACTTATGAAAGGCATGGAGCACCTAGTCAGTTCCGACCTATCTGGTGGGACTTGGGACATGCATAGAGCGTCTAGTCAGTACCAACCATCCTGGAACATTGGACAGGCGTAGAGCGCCTAGTCAGTACCAACCTTCCTGGGCCTTGGACAAATGTAGAGCGCCTAGTCATTATAACCTTTTTGGGACTTGGACAAGTGTAGATATAATTGTCTGTACCAAACTTCCTGGTACTTGGGACAGGCGTAGAGCACCCCGTTATTAACAAATGTACAGAGATTTGATACAGGTGTTGAGAACCTAGTCAATACCAATCATTTTCGGAATTGGGAAAGGCCTCGAACCCCTAGTCAGTACCATACATTCAGTGACTTGTGACAGGCATAGAGCACCTTATCAGTACTAAGCAGTCTGGGACTTGAGGCAGGCGTAGAGAGCCCTGTTATTACCAACCATCTTGGAACATTGGACAGGCGTAGAGCACCTAGTCAGACCCAACCATCCTGGGAAATTGGACAGTTATAGTGTGCCTAGTCATTACCAACCATTCTGGGAATTGGGACAGGCGTAGAATGCCTAGTCAGCACCAAACATCAAGGGACTTGGGACAGGTATAGAGCGCCTAGTCAGTACCAACCAGCCTTGGACTTAAGAAAAATGTAGAGTGCCAAGTCAGTACCAACAATCCAGGACTTCTGACAATCATAGATCGCCTAGTCTCTACCAACAGTCCAGGGACTTTTGAGAGGCATAGAACAACTAGTAAATAACAATCAATCTGGTACTTGGGACAGGCATAAGGCACCAAGTCAGTATCAACCATCCGTGGACTTATGAAAGGAGTAGAGCGCCTGGTCAGTACAAACCATATTTTGACTTGGGACAGGCGTATTGCACCTAGTCAATACCAATCATCCTGGGACTTGGGACAGTCATAGAGCACCTAGTAAATACCAACAATCCTTGAACTTAATAAAGGCGATAAGTGCCAATTCAGTACCAAACATCCAAGGACTTGAGACAGGCACAGAGCGCCTAGACAGTATCAAGCATCCTGGGACTTGGGTCAGGCGAAGAGCACCTTGTCTGTTCCAAACATCCTGGGATATGGGACAAGCATAGAGCGTCTAGTCAGTAACAACAATCCAGGTCTTGGGACAGGCATTGAGCACCTAGACAATACCATTCATAATGGGACTTGGTCAAGGCATAGAGTGCCTAGTCAGTACAAAACATCCTGGAACTTGGGACAGGCGTATAGCGCATAGTCAGTACAAAACATCATGCGACTGGGGACAGGCGTGAAGTTCCTAGACAATACGAACCTTCCTGTTACCTGGGACAGTCGTAAAGCAAATAGCCAGTACAAACAGCCCTGGGATTGGGAAAGGCGTAGAGCACCTAGTCAATACCAAACATCCTGGTACTTGGGACACGCAAGGAGCACCTTGTCAAAACCAACAATCCTTGGAATTTAGCACGGCGTAGAGCGCTTAGTCAGTATCAAACATCCTGAAACTTGGGGCAAGATACAGACGCCTAGATTGTATCCAAGCATCTTGGGATTTTGTCAGGTGTAGAGCGCCTATTCAGTGCCAACCATCCTGGGAATTGCCACACACATAGAGATCGTAGTAAGTACCAACATTCGAGGACTTGGACTGGTGTTGAAGACCTTGTCAATTACAATCATCCTGGGACTTGGGCCAGGTGTAGTGCACTTAATGAGTACCAAGCATTCTGGGACTTGGGACATGCATAGAGAGCCTAGTCAGAACCAACCATCCTGAGACTTGGGACAGGCATAGAGTGCTTAGCCAGTAGCAAATGTCCAGGGACTAGGTATAGGTGTAGAGAACCTAGTCGATACCAATATTCTGGGATTTGGGACAGGACTTGAACGCCTAGTCAGTACCAAATATTCTCTGACTTAGGACAGGAATTGAGCACCTTATAAGTAGTAATCATTCCTGGAATTGGGACAGACGTAGAGAGCCCAGGTAGTAACAACCATCTTGGAACTTGGGACAGGCGTAGAGCACCTAGTCAGTACCAATCATTCTGGGAAATTGTGACTAGGCATAGTGTGCCTAGTCACACCAACAATCCTGGGAATTGGGACAGGCGTAGAGCGCCTGGTCAGCAACAAACATCCTTGGAGTTGGGACAGGCTTAGAGAGCCTAGTCAGTACCATCTAGTCTTGGACTTAAGAAAAGCTTAGAGCGTCTAGTCAGTACAAAACATCGTGAAACTTGGGACAGGCGGAGAACACCTAGTCATTACCAACCATCTTGGAACTTGGGATTGGCATAAAGCGCCTAATCACTACCAAACATTCTTGGACTTGGGACAGGCTTAGTGGGCCTAGTCAATACCAACTGTCCAGGGTTATAGTACAGGTGTACAGTTACTAGTCAATACCAATCATCATGGTAGTTCGGACAGTCCTAGAGCGCCTAATCAGTATCAAACATTCTCTGATTTGGGACAGTAATAAAGCGCCTTATTAGTAAAAAGCATTCTAGGATTTTGGTTTGGCGAAGAGAACCTGGTTAGTACCAAACAACCTGGAACTTGGAAACGGCGCAGAGCCTTTACTCAGTACCAATCATCCCGTAACCTGGTACAGGCATAGATTGCCTAGTAAGTACCGACCATCCTGGGACATGGGACATGTACAGAGCAGCTAGTCAGTACCGAAAGTCCAGGGACTTGGGACAGGGGTAGAGCGACTAGTGAGTACCAAACATTTAAGGACTTGGGACAGGCATAGTGTGCCTAATCAGTACCAACAATCCAGGGATTTGGAATAGGCGAAGAGCGCCTTGTCAGTACCAAACTTTATGGTAATTGGGACAGGCGTAGAGCGCATAGTCTGTACCAAACATACTGGGAGTTGGGACAGGCATTAAGCGCCTAGTCAGAACCAACAATACAGGTACTTGGAAAAGGCATTGAGCACCTAGTGAATACCAATCTTCCTGCATCTTGGGACAGGCATAGAGCCCCTAATCAGTACCCACAATCCTGTATCTCAGGACAAGCATAGAGCACGTAGTCAGTACCAAATATCCTGACACTTGAGACAGGAATAGAGCACCTAATCAGACCAACAATCCTGGGACTTGGTAGAGGCATAGAGCACCTAATCAGTACCAACCATACTGGTGGGACTTGTGACAGGCATAGAGCGCCTAGTCAGTACCAACCATCCTGGGACATGGGAGAGTAGTAGAGCGCCTAGTCAGTACCAACCTTCCTGGAACCTGGGGCAGATGTAGAGTGCGTAGATAGTACCAACATTCCTGGGTATTGGGACAGGCATAGACCGCCTTGTCTGTACTAACCATCCTAGTATTTGGGACAGGCGTAGACCACCTAGTCAGTACCAACCATCCTAGGTCTTAGCACTGGCATAGATCGCCCAGCCAGTAGCAAATGTCAGGAACATGAAACTGGTGTAGAGCACCTAGTCAATACCAATTATTCTGGGAATTGGGATAGGCCTTGAACGCCTAGTCTGTACCAAACATTCAGCAAGTTGGGACAGGCAAAGAACACCTTGTCAGTACTTATCATTCTGTGACTTGGTACAAGTGTAGAGCACCTAGTTAGTACCAAGCAACCTGGGAACTTGGACAGGCATAGTGTGCCATGATTGTTCCAACCATCCTGGTACTATGGACAGGCGTATAGCACTTAGTCAGCACCGAATATCCTGGGACTTGGGACAGGCTAGAGTAACTAGTCAGTACCAACCAGCCTTGGAATTAAGAAAGGCGTAGAGCGGCTAGTTAGTACCAACCTTCCAAGGACTTCGGGCAGGCATAGATCGACTAGTCAGTAATAACAGTCCAGGGACTTGGCAGAAGCGTAGAACACCTAGTCAATACCAATCTTGCTGGTACTTGTAATAGGCATAGAGCACACAGTCAGTTCCAACCATCCAAGGACTTAAGAAAGGCATAGATCGCGTAGTCAGTACCAAACATCATGGGACTTGGGACAGACATAGAGCACCTAGACAGTACCAAGCATCCTGGGTTTTGTGTCAGGTGTAGAGCGCCTAGTCAGTACCTAACATACTGGGGCTTGGGACAAGCATAGAGTGCCTAGTCAATAATAACAATATAGGGACTTGGGACAGGCATTAAGCAGCTAGTCAATAAAAATTATCCTTGGTTTGGGACAAGTGTAGAGCATCTAGTCAGTAGCAACCATCCTGGTAGTTGGAACATGCGTAGAGCGCCATGTCAGTTAAAACCATCCTTGGACTTACGAAAGGAATAGAGTGCCTAGTCAGTAGTAACCATCCTGGAACTTTGGATAGGCGTAGAGAGCCCAGTCAGTACCAACCATTCTGGGATATGGGACAGGCAAAGAGCGCCTAGCTAGTACCAAATATTCGGGGAATTGGGACAGGCGTAGAGTGCCTAGTCAGAACCAACTGTCGAGGGAATTGATACTGGTGTAGAGCACCTAGTCAATACCAATCATACTTTGACTTGGGACAGGCGAAGTGTGCCCAGTCACTACCAAATATTCTGTGACTTGGTACAGGCATAGAGCGCCTGGTCAGTATTAATCATTCTGGGACTTGCAACAGGCATAAAGATCCCAGTTAGTACCAACCATCCTGAAATTGGGACAGGCGTAGAGCACCTAGTCAGTACCAACTATCCTGGGACCTGGGACAGGTGGAGAGTGCCTAGTCAGTACCAATCATTCTGGAACTTAGGACAGATGTACAGCACCTAGTCTGTACCAACCAACCTGGGAATTGTGACTGGCATTGAACGTTTAGTCAGTACCAACCATCCTGTGACATGGGAAAGGCGAAGACCGCCTATTCTGTACCAACCGACCTAGGACCTGTGACATATGTAGATCGCCTCATCAATACCAACCTTCCTGGGTCTTGGGACAGGCGTAAAGCGCCTAGTCACTACCAACAGTCCTGGGACTTGTGACTGGCATAGAACACTTAGTCAGTTCCAACCATCTTGGGACATGAGAAAGGCGTAGAAAGCCTTATCAGTACCAACCATCCTGGGACCTGTGACAGATGTAGATCGCCTCGTCAGTACCAACCTTCCTGAGACTTGGGACAGACGTAAAGCGCCTAGTCACTACCAACCATTCTAGGACTTGCGACAGGTATAGTGCGCCTAGTCAGTGCCAACTGTCCAGGGTTTTGGTACATGTGTACAGTAACTAGTCAATACATATCATACTTGCAATTCGGACAGGCGTAAAACACCTAGTAAGTACCAAACATCCTGGGTATTGGGACAAGCATAGAGCGCCTAGTCAGTATCCACAGTCCAGGGTCTTGGGACAGTCGTTGATTACCTAGTCAGTTCCAATCATCCTGGAACTTGGGACAGTCGTCGAGAGCCTTGTCAGTACCAAACATCCTGAAAATTGAGACAGGCGTAAAGCACATATTCAGTACCAACCATCTTGGTATTCGGTACTGGCCTAAAGCGGCTAATCACTACCAACCATTCTAGGACTTGGGGCAGACATAGTGCGCATAGAAAGTACAAACTATCAAGGGTTTTGATACAGGTGTACAGCAACTAGCCAATACCAATCATCCTGGGAGTTGGAATAGTCCTAGAGCGCATATTCAGTACCAAAAATTCGTGACTTGAGAAAGGATTAGAGCGCCTTGTCAGTAAGAAAAATTTTGGGATTTTGGACAGGCGAAGAGAGCCCAGTTAGTACTAACCATCCTGGAACTTGAGAATGGTGTAGAGCACCTTCTTAGTACCAATCATCCCGTGACATGGTACAGGCATAGATTGCCTAGTCAGTACCAACCATCCTGAGAGTTGGGACAGGTATAGAGCACCTAGTCTGTACCATAAGGCCAGCGAATTGGGACAGGCATAGAGCATCTAGTCAGTACCAACAATAAAGGGATTTGGATCAGGCGTAGAGCGCCTAGTCAGTATCAAACATCCTGGGCCTGGGGACAGGCATAGAGCGCCTAGTCAATACCAAACATACTGGGACTTGGACAGGCATAGAGCACCTAGTCAATAACAACTGTACATGGACTTGAACCAGGCGTAGAACACCCAGTAAATACCAATCATCCTGGGACTTGGGACAGGCATAGAGTGCCTAGTCAGTACAAACAGGGCAGAGTCTTGGGTCAGGCGTTTAGTACCTAGTCAATACTTATCATCCTCGGACTTGGGAAAAGTGTAGAGATCCTAGTCATTACCAACCATTCTGCGACTTGGGAATGGCATTGAGTGCCTAGTCAGTACCAACAATCCTGGGAATTGGTAAACGAGTAGAGCGCCTAGTCAATAACAACCATCCTGGGAATAGGGACAGTCACAGA
Source organism: Dryococelus australis (assembly GCA_029891345.1). Lineage (NCBI taxonomy): Eukaryota > Metazoa > Arthropoda > Insecta > Phasmatodea > Phasmatidae > Dryococelus > Dryococelus australis. The sequence continues at coordinate 166,091,033 of CM057009.1, read as the reverse complement.
TAGACAAGTATGTACCAACAATCCTGAAAATTGGGACAGGCTTAGAGAGCCTAGTCAGTACCAAACATCCTGGGACTTGGGACATGCATAGGCCACCAAGTCAGTACAAAATATTATGGGAATTGGGACAGTCATAGAACACCACGTCAGTATCAACCATCCTTGGAAATACTAAACGCATAGAGGGCATAGTCAGTACCAACCATCCTGGGACTCTTTGGACAGGCGTAGAGAGCCCAGTCAGTACCAATCATTCTGGGATATGGTACAGGCGAAGAGTGCCTAGTCAGTACCAAATATTCTGAGAATTGGGACAGGCATAGAACGGCCAGTCAGTACCTACAATCCTGTGAATTGGGACTGGCATAGAGCACGTAGTCAGTACCAAATATCCTGAAACTTGGCACGGGCATTAAGCACCAAATCAGTATCAACCATCCTGGTGGGAGTTGGGACAGGCATAGAGCACCTAGTCAGTACCAACCATGCTGGGATTTGTGACCGGCATTGAACGTTTAGTCAGTACGAACCATCGTGGGACATGTGAAAGTCGCATAGCACCAAGTCAGTACCAACCATCCTGAGACCTAGAACAGATGTAGATCGCCTCGTCTGTACCATACATCCTGGGATTTGGGACAGGCATAGAGCGCCTAGACAATACCAAGCATCCTTGACTTGGGTCAGTCGAAGTGCGCCTATTCATTACCAAACATCCTGGGACTTTAGAGAGGCATAGAGCGCCTAGACAGTACCCAATGGTCTAGGTACTTGGGACAGGTATTGAGTACCTAGACAATACCAATCATTCTTGGACTTGGAAAAGGTGTTGAGTGCCTAGTTTGTTCCAAGCATCCTGGGAATTGGACAGGCATAGAGTGCCTAGTCAGTACCAACAATCCTAGGTTTATGGACATGATTAGAGAGCTTCGTCGGTACGAACCATCCGGGGACTTGGTACAGTAATAGAGAGACTAGTCTTTACCAACCATACTGGGACTTGCGACAGGCGTAGAAAGCCAAGTCAGTTCCAACCATTCTGGGAGATGTGACAGGCATAGAATGTCTAGTCAGTACCAACCATTCTGGGAGATGTGACAGGCATAGAATGTCTAGTCAGTACCAACCTCATGGGATATGGGACAGGTGTACAACCCCTAGTTAGTACCAACCTTAATGGGAACTTGGACAGATATGGAGCGCCTAGTCAGTACAAACATTCCTGGTACTTGGGACAGGCGTAGAGCATATAGTCAGTACCAACCATCCTAGGAATTGGGACAGGCATTGAGCACCTTGTCAGTTCCAACTGTCCAGGGTTTTGGTATAGGTGAACAGCAACTAGTCAATACCAATCATCCTGGGAATTGGTACAGTCCTAGAGTGCCTATTCAGTACAAACATTCTGTGACTTGGGATATTAATAGAGCGCCTTGTCAGTAAAAAGCATTCTGGGATTTTGGACAGGCGAAGAGAGCCCAGTTATTACCAACCATCCTGGAACTTGGGAATGGTGCAGAGAAGCTACTCAGTAACAATCATCCCGTGACCTGGTAAAGGCTTAGATTTCCTAGTCATTACCACTCATCCTGAGACATGGAACAGGTGTACTGCACCTAGTCAGCACCAAGAGTCCAAGGACATCGGACATGCGTAGAGTGACTAGTCAATACGAAAATCCAGGGAATTGGAGCAGGCATAGTGTGCCTAGTCAATACCAATCATCCTGGGACTTGGGACAGGCATAGAGCACCTACTCAGCAAAAAGAGTCTAGGGATTTGGACAGGCATAGAGCGCCTAATCAGTACCAACTGTCCAGGGACTTGATACAGGTGTAGAGCACCTAGTCAATACCAATCATACTTTGACTTTGACAGGCATAGTGCGCCCAGTCAGTAACAAACGTTCTGTGACTTGGGACAGGCCTGGTGCGCCTAGTCAGTAATAAGTATTCTGGGACTTGGAACAGGCATATAGAGCCCAGTTAGTTCCAACCAACCTGAAAGTTGCGACAGGTGTAGAGCACCTAGACATTACCAACTATCCTGAGATCTGGGACTGGCCAGTACCAACCATTCTGGAACTTAGGGCAGATGTACAGCGCCTAGTCAGTACCAACCATCCAGGGACTTGTGACTGGCATGGAAAGTAGATCGCCTCATCAGTACCAACCATTCTAAAACCTCGGACCGGCATAGAGTGCCTAGTCAGTACCAAAAGTCCAGGAACTTGGGACAGGCGTAGAGCGAGTAGTCAGTACCAATCATCCTGGGACTAGGACAGGCATAGAACTCCTAGTCAGTAAAAAGAGTCCAGGGATTTGAACAGGCATAGAGCTCCTAGTCAGTACCAACTCTCCAGGGACTTGATAAAGGTGTAGAGCACCTAGTCAATACCAATCATACTTTAACTTGGGAGAGGCATATTGCGCTCAATCTGTACCAAACATTCTGTGAGTATGTACCAACCAACCTGATATTTGGGACAGGCATAATGAGCTCAGTCAGTACCAAAGATCCTGGGACTTGGGAAAGGCATAGAGCACCTCATCAGTACCATCCATCCTGGGACTTGGAACATGCGTAGAGCGCCTAGTAAGTACCAAACACCCTGAAATTGGGACAAGCATTGAGCGCCTGTCAGTACCAAATGTCCAGGGACTTGATACAGGTAAAGAGCACCTAGACAATACCAAAAAGTGCTTTGAATTGTGACAGGCACAGGGTACCTAGTCAGTACCAACCATTCTGGGATATGGGACAGACAAAGAGCACCTAGTCAGTACCAAAACATTCTGGGAATTGGGACAGGCATAGAGAGCCTAGTCAGTATGCACAATCCGGTTACTTGATACAGACATATAGCACATAGTCAGTGACAAATATCGTGACACTTGGTAGATGCATAGGGCGCCTAATCAGTACCGACCATCCTGGTGGGACTAGGGACTGGCAATTATCGTCTAGTCAAACCAACCATCCTGGGACAAGCGACAGGCTTAGAGCGCCTAGTGAGTAGCAACCTTCCTGGGACCTGGGACAGATGATGAGCTCCTAGTCAATACCTATCTTCCTGGGACTTGGGACAGGCATTGAGCGCCTAGACAGTATCAACCATCCTGGGACTTGTGACAGGCATAGAACGTTTAGTCAGTACGAACTATTCTGGGACATGGTAAAGGCATAGAGCGCTTAGTCAGTACCAACCTTCCTGGGACCTGGGACAGATGTAGATCGCCGCATCAGTACCAACCTTCCTGGGACTTGGGACAGGCGTAGAACAAATAGTCTGTACCAATTTTCCTTGGAATTGGGACAGGCGGGGAACATCTTGTCAATACCAATCATCCTGGGAATTGGGACAGTAATAGAGAGGCTAGTCTGTATCAACGATCTTGGGACTTGCGACAGGTGTTGAGAACCAAGTCAGTTAAAACCATCCTGGGATATATGATAGGCGTAGAATGTCTTGTCAGTACCAATTATCATGCGACTTGGGACAGGCGTAGAATGCTTTGTCAGTACCAACTTTACTGGGATCTGTTACAGACATAGAGCGGCTAGTCAATACAAACATTCCTGGGACTTGGGACATTCGTAGAGCGCCTTGTCAGTACAAAACATCCTGAAATTTTGACAGGAGTAGAGCACCTAGTCAGTACCAACCATCTTGGTACTTGGGAGAGGCATAAAGCGCCTAGTCATTACCAATTCTAAGACTTGGGACAGGCATAGTGCCCCTATTCAGTACCAACTGTCCAGGGTTTTAGTACAAGTGTACAGCAACTAATCAATATAAATCATCTTTGTAGTTGGGACAGTCCTAAAGCGCCAATTCAGTACCAGACATTCTCTGACTTGGGACAGGATTAGAGCGTCTCGTTAGTAAAAAGCATTCTATGATTTTGGACAGGCGAAGATAGCCCAGTTAGTACCAACCATCCTGGAACTTAGGAATGACGCATAGCACTTACTCAGTACCAATCATCCCGTGATCTGCTACAGGCCTAGATTGCCTAGTCAGTACCAACCATCCTGGACTTGGGACATGTATAGAGCACTTAGTCAGTACCAAAAGTGCAGGGACTTGGGACAGGGGCAAAAGCGACTAGTCAGTACCAAACATCCAGGGACTTGGGACAGGCATAGTGTGCCTAGTTACTACCAAAAATACAGGGATTTGGAACAGACAGTGAGTGGCTAGTCAGTACTAAACTTCATGGGATTGGGACAGGCGTAGAGCTCCTAGTCTGTTCCAAACATACTGGGATTTGGGACAGGCATAGAGCGCATAGTCCGAACCAACAGTACAGGGCCTTGGAACACGCATTGAGCACCTAGTCAAAAACAATTCTTCCTGGGACTTGGGACAGGCGTAGAGCCCCTAATCAGTACCTACAATCCTGTGACTCAGGACAGGCATAGAGCGCGTAGTCAATACCAACCTCCCTGGAACATGGGAGAGCAGTAGAGCGCCTAGTCAGTACCAACCATCATGCGACTTGGGACATGCGTAGTACTCAGTGAGTACCAACTATCATGGGATTTGGGACAGGCATAGAGCACCTACTCAGTACCACCCATCCTGTGTCTAGGGACAGGCATAGAGCACCTAACCTGTAGCAACAATCCTGGGACTTGTGAGAGGCATAGAGCACTAAGTCAGTACCAACCATTCTGGAACTTGGGACAGGCGTAAGAAACCTAGTAGGTACCAATTATTCCAAGAACCTGGAGAGGCATAGTGTGCATAGACAGTACCAACCATTATGGGGCTTGGGACAAGCATAGAGTACTTAGTCCGTACGAAACATCCTGGAACTTGGGACATGCATAGAGTGCCTAGTCAGTACCAACAATCCTGGGACATTGGACAGGCATATAATACCTAGTCAGTACCACAAATGCAGGGACTTGGGGCATGCGTTGAGCACCTTGTCAGTACCAACCATCCTGGGAAATGAGACAGGCATAGTGTGACTTCTCAGTAACAATCATACTAGGACTTGGGACAGGCATAGATCGCCTAGACAGTACCAACAGTGCAGGGATTTGGGACATGCGTAGAACACCTAGTTAATACCAATCATCCTGGGACTTGGGATATGCATAGATTGCCTATTAAATACTAACCATTCTGGAAAATGGGAAATGTATAGATTGCCTAGTCAGTACCAACTATCCTGGGATTTGGGACAGGTAAAAGTGCTTATTCAGTACCAACCATCCTGAGTCTTGGGACAGGCAGAGAACGCATAGTCAGTACCAACCATCCTCGGACTTCGGACAGCCTAAGAGCACCTAGTCAATAATTTCATCCTGGGACTAGGGACAGGCGTAGAGCACCTAATCCATACCAACCATCATGAACTTGGGACAGGCATAGAGCACCCAGCCATTTCAAAACATCCTGGTACTTGGGACAGGCGCAAAGAACCTAGTCAGTATCAACCATCCTGATACTTGGGACAGGCGTTGAACACCTAGTCAGTATCAAACATCTTTTGACTTGGGACAAGCATAGAGCGCCTAGTCAGTTCCAAGCTTCCCAGGACATTTAACTGGCATAGAATACCTAGTCATTACCAACCATCCTGGGATTTTGGGACAGGCGGAGAGCAAATATTCAGTACCAACCATCCTGGGCTTGGGATAGGTGTAGAGCGCCTTGTCAGTATCAACCACTCTGGGACTTGGAACAGGCATAGAGCACATAGTCAGTACCAACCGTCCTGGGAATTGGGGTCAGGCGTAGAGCAACTAGTCAGTACCAATCATCTTGGGACTTGGGACATGCATAGATTGCCAAGTCAGTGCCATTCATGCTGGAAATTTGGACAGGCATAGAGCGCATAGTCAGAACCAACAGTCCTTGGACTTGGGACTATTATAGAGCACCTTGTCAATTCCAACCATCCTGGGTCTTGGGACAAGCATAGATTGCCTAGTCAGTACCCACCTTCCTGGGATTTTGGGAAAGGAGAAGAGCGCCTAGTCAGTACCAACATCCTGGGACATGGGACAGGTATGGAGCGCGTTTACAGTACCAACAGTCCTGGGACTTGGGACAGGCATAGAGCGCTTAGTCAGTACCAACCATTCTGAGAAATGGGATATGCATAGATTCCATAGTCATTACCAACCATTCTGGGACTTGGGACAGGTATAGAGCACCTAGTCAGTGCCAACTATCCTGGGACTTGGGACAGGTGTAGAGCACATAGTCAGTACCAAAAGTTCTGGGACTTGGGACAGGAATAGAGCGCCTTGACAGTACCAACCATCCAGGGAATAGGGACAGGCATAGAGCGCATAAACAGGACCAGCTATCATGAGAATTGGGACAGCCATAGAGCGTACAGTAAGTACCAACATTCCAAGCACTTGGGCCAGAAATAGAGCACCAAGTAAGTACCAAACATTCTGTGATCTGGGACAGGCATTGAGCGCCTAGTCATTAAAAAGCATTCTTGAACTTGGGACAGGCGTAGAGAACACTGTTAGTACCAACCATTCTGGAACTTGAGATAGGAGAAGATCACCTAGTCAGTACCAGGCATTATTGGACTTAAGAAAAGCTTAGAGCGCCTATTCAATACCAAACCTCCTGGGACTTGGGACAGGCGTGGAACACCTAGTCAATAGCAATCATCCGTGGACTTGGCATAAGCATATAGTGCCTAGTCAGTACCATCAATCCTGAGAATTTGGACAGGCTAAGAGCACCTAGTCAGTCCCAAACTAACTGGGACTTGGTACATGCGAAAAGCACCCAGTCAGTACCAACAATTCTTGGACATACGAAAGGCATAGAGGGCTTAGTCAGTACCAACCATCCAGGGACTTGGTCAGTCATAAAGCGCCAAGACGGTACAAATCATCCTGGGACTTGGGACAGACACAGAGCGCCTAGTCAGTACCAATAATGCTGGGAACTGGGACACGTGTAGAGCGCCTAGTCAGTACCAAACATCTTAGGACTTGGGACAGGCGATGAACGCCTAGACAGTACCAACCATCCTTGGACTTAAGAAACACATAGAGCGCCTTGTCAGTAACAACCATCCTGGGACTTGCAACAGGCTTAGAGTGCCTTGTCAGCAGCATCATTCTGTGACTTGGGACATGCCTAGAATGCCTAGTAATTACCACTCACCCTGGGTCGTGGGACAGGCATAGAACGCCAAGTCAGTTCCAACCATCTTGGGACTTGGGACAGGCGTAGAGCGGCTAGTCAGTACCAACCATCCTGGGTTATGGAACAGTCGTAGAGCGCCTGGTCAGTACAAACCTTCCTGGGACCTGAGACACATTTAGAATGCCTTGTCAGTACCAAACTTCCAGGGACTTGGGATAGGCGTAGAGCACCAAGAGCATACCAACAATCCTGAGAATTGGGACAGGCGTAGAGCACATAGTCATTACCAAACATCCAGGGATTTTGGACAGGTGTAGAGCGCCTAGTCAGTACTAACATTCCTGGAAACTGGAACTAATGTAGAATGCCTTGTCAGTACCAAACTTCCAGGTACTTGGGACAGGCATAGAGCACGAAGTCAGTACCAACAATTCTGAGAATTGGGACAGGCGTAGAGCACGTAGTCATTACCATACATCCTCGTATTTGGGACAGGCATAGAGCGTCAAGTATTTTCCAACTATCCTGGGACTTGAGACAGTAGTAGAGCCCCTCGTCTGTACGAACCAACCTGGCACTTGGGACAGTCATAGAGAGACTAGTCTGTACCAACCTTCCCATGACTTGCGACAGGCGTAAAGAGACCAGTCAGTACCAACCATTCTGGGACTTGTGAAAGGTAAGAATGTCTAGTCCGTACGAAGCACCGTGGGACATGGGACAGGCATAGAGTGACTAGTCACTACCAAACATAATGGGATTCTGGAAAGGCTTAAAGCGCCTAGTCTGTACCATCCTTCGTGGGACTTGGGAGAGGCATATATCGCCTAGTCAGTATTAAACATCCTGGGACCTGGGATAAGCATAGAGCGACTAGTCAGTACCAACAGTCCAGGTACTCTGCACAGGTGTATAGCACCTAGTAAATAACAATCATCCTTTGAGTTGGGACAGGCGTCGAGCGCCTAGTCAGTAACCAAACATTTTGTGATTTGGGACAGGCTTGGAGCTCCTAGTCAGTTATAAGTATTCTGGGACATGGGACAGGCATAAAGAGTACAGTTAGGAACAACCATCCTGGAACATGGGATAGCCATAGAGCTCCTAGACATTACAAACCATAGTGGGACCTGGGACATTTATAGAGTGCCATGTCAGTACCAAATATCCTTTGACTTGGGACAGTCTTAGAGCGGCTAGTGATTACAAAATATCCTGGGAATTGGGACAGGTGTAGAGCGCCTAGTCAATAACATCCATCCTGGACTTGGGACAAGCATAGTGTGCCAAGTCAGTACCAATTATCCTGGGACTTCGGATAGGCTTAAATCACATACTTAGTACCAACCATCCGAGGACTTGCGACATGTGTAGAACGACTAGTCAGTACCAAACATCCTCGGACTTAGGACAGGCATAGAGCACCTAATCAGTACCAACCTTCCTGGGGCATGGAAGAAGGCATTGAGCTTATAGTCAGTTCCAACAGTCCTGGGATATGCTACAGGAATAGAGCTCCTAGTCAGTACCAACCATTACGGGCCATGATATTAGATTGCCCCTAGTCAGCACCAAAAATTCTGGGAATTCGGATATGCATTGATTGGCTAGTCAGTACCAACGGTTCTGGGACTAGGGACAGGTGTAGAGCACCTAGTCCGTACCAACCAACCCGGGACTTGGGAAAGGCATATAGCGTCTAGTCAGTAACAACCATCCTGTTACTTGGGACAGGCATTGAGTGCCTAGTCAGTACCAATGTTCCTGGGACCTGGGACAGGCGTTGATCGCAATGTCAATGCCAATAGTCCTGGGACTTGTGACAGGCATAGAGATCCTAGTCAGTACCAACCATTCTGCGATTTGGGATATGTATAGTTTGCATTGTCAGTACCAACTATCCTGGGAATTGGGACATGCAAAAGTGCCTATTCAGTACCAACCATCCTGGGACTCGAAACAGCCATAGAACACACAGTCAGAACCAACAATTTTCGGATTTGGGACAGCCATAGAGCGCATAGAAAGTGCCAACAGTCCAGGGAATTGGACAAGGCATAAAGCACCTATTCAGTCCCAAACCTCCTGGGAATTGGGACAGGCATAGAACCCCTAGTCAGTACCAAACATACTGGTACTTGGGAGAGGCATAGAGTGCCTAGTCAGTACCAACCATCCTGGGATTTTGAGACAGGAGAAGAGCGTCTAGTCATTACCAACAATCCAGGGACATGGGACAGGCATAGAGTGCCTTGTCAGTACCAACAATCCTAGGACTTGGGACAGGCATAGATAGCCTAGTCAGTACCAACAGTGCAGGGACTTGGGACTGGCATAGAACACCTAGTCAATACCAATCATCCTGGCACTTGGGACAGGCATTGAGCACATAGTCAGTACCAATCTCCCGTGGACTTAAGAAAGGTGTAGAGCTCTTAGTCATTACCAACCATCCATGGACTTAAGAAAGGCTTAGACCGCCTAGTCAATACCAAACATCCTGGGAAATGGGATAGAAATAGAGTGCCTAGTTAGTAACAACAATGCTGGGATTTGGGACAGGCACAGAACGCCTAGTCAGTACCAAAATTCCTGGGAATACTAACTGGCGTAGAGCGGCTAGTCAGTACCAAACATCCTGTGACTTGGGACAGGCATAGAGAGCCTAGTCAGTACCAATCATCCAGGGACTTGGGACAGACATAGAACGCCTAGTCTGTACCAACCATCCTGGAACTTCGGACAGGCGTAGAGCACCTAATCGGCTCGAACTATCTTGGGATTTTAGACAGGCGTAGAGATCCTAGTCAGCTCCAACCATCCTGGCGGCACTAAGAGCTGGCCTCTGACATGTGTAAATGTTCAATTATCTCACCTAAACTAGAAATTTTTAAATGAGAATTGCACCTTTTTTTTGCGGAAAAATTAACTTCATTACTCTAGGAAATTATTCTGATATATACTTCAAAATTGGTGTATTTATTATCACATGTTTTACAGAAATTTAGGAGCCTATGTCTCAATTTATATGGTCTCGAGTGTACTCGCTATGTGAGCGCACAAGGCCTTTCCTTCGATGCTATGCTCTAATATACAGAAGTTATTTTGGATTTACTTGTTGATTATGTTATGTATTTGTTCATCGAGACGGCAATAAGTGGAGGTATGTAACAATTTAACAAGCGCCATTGTGTTGCGAACAACTAGTACATCCCAACCACCTATGATGCCACCAAGGAACCGACATACCTCCATTATGTGGGCGTGAATAATTTGCACATTTGGGTAATGTATCTACCTTCATCCATACATGGTTTTCGGTGTATGAGTGGACACATAGACATCGATGTCATGGGTGTGTTCGAGGACAGCATCACAGACTCTATACTGGAGGTATATGTGCATTACCCCGCAGCTCTGCATGAAGCACACAAATACTTGCCATCTACCTTCGAATGGGTGTCCCCCAGGCTCGAAACACCCAAAGCTTATGACTTCTCTGGAAGATAAAGATAATTACATTATTCATTAAAGAAATTTGAAGGAGGCACTGAAATATGGGATGAAAATTACTAAAATACATAGGGTACTTCAATTTGAACATGAAGCATGGCTAAAATCATTATATTGACAGGCAGAAAACAACAGTTGTGAATAAGATCTCTATAAATTAATGAACAATGCTACTTTTGGAAAATAATAGAAACCAAAAGGTAGGGAGAACACATGGAACTAGTATGCACAGAACGAAGAGCCAAGTAACAAATAGCTAAATCAGTACACAATATACACAGAAAATGTATCCCTGGTGAAGATGGAAAATGAAACAATAGTATTTGACAAACTAATATTTGCAGTATTTGCTGTACTAAACTTCTCCAACACCTTGATGTGTAGATTCCATTATTATATAATGAAGAAAAAAATTGAGATGACCTTGAACTGGCATACATGGACACGAACATCTTCATATATGAGATAAAGACCAATGATTTCTATCAGGATATGGCTGCAGACCACAACTTTATGTCAGAGTTCGACACCAGTGTGGACCCCCTAGTTCAAGTCTGATATTCCCCTACAATCCATAAGGTTGTTGGGAAATTTAAAAACGAGAGTATTTAGGAGGAAATGTGTGCATTGGCGGGGCTGTGTACTAAAATGTACACCTACAAGTGTGGAGTCAAGATTACGAAGAAAGCCAAGGGAGTCAAGAAAATTAGCTTGAAGGAAAAATTGCTTTCGAAGATTACAAGAGAGTGATGACACAACAGCAAGTAATGCGTGTTAAAGTTAAAAATAATAGGCTTTTACCATCGTGATATTTTCACAGAATGCACATAAAATTAGCACTTAAGTATATGGTACCAGTGGCAGCTGGATGGTCCGAGATTGAACTTGACCAGTGACCTTAATCTTTTAAAATTGAATGACCTTGATATTGACCTTAACCTTGATCTACTGATCTAGTTTTGAGAATTTAGCCCACTTATGAGAAATCTAACCTATTTTTGAGAATTTGGCCTAATTTTGACAAATTTGGCCTAGTTTTGAAAATTTTACCTACGTTGCCATTTTAGCATAGCATTACCTAAATTTGCTATTTGTGCACGTCTGGTAACCTTGATTTCGCACTTCCGGTTACGACGTTTCCTGGGGTTCGATTTCCGGTACGGGATTCAAAACTTGAAAGTGAATTTCCTTATTTTTGATGGAAGTTTTTGGAACTTTCAGGTTCGATTCCCAGGCGGGATACTTAGTTTATTTTTATTTTTGAAATTTGGTTACTTTTTTTTTTCTTGACATTCTGGGGGAAATGGAAATACACTTATGAGAGCTGCTACATCGATGTGACCTAGCCGACTACCAGAGCGCAACTGATACTCGACATCTGCTGCAGATCGACTGATGAAATGTGAATGGACTTGTATGACGTCATCGTGCAAGTTCATACTTGTGTATATTATGTAATCGTGCAATGTAATTAACATGTAATATATATGCAAACGTGGCAAACACCAACTCACTATGCAGGTACGCCCGGGAGTAAGTATAAGCACAATCATCAAGTCAGTATACAATTGATTACTTCCTCTCAGCTAGACAGCCAGGCTTCAATTGGGATATATAACAAATAATTATTATAAGCGAGAATATTGCAGCTACACCATTCAAGTATATATCATCACATAAAGTGAGAGAGAGCCTACATCCATTCCCTAGCATTGTCAACTCGAGACTACAGGTCGGGAGGTAACGTGTGAATGCACTTACATTGATTATGACATAATCGGCTAATGACGAAACTAATGTATGCTCTTCCATAACCATGTAATTAGCAAAAACCACAAGTATAATTACCTGTTTTGATGTCTAAACCGTTCACTTAATACAATTTTGGAAATTTTTGGAATTACCGAGTTCGATTCCCAGACTAACGATCTTGGCTAGACTTGGCGTATGAAAGGAAGGGAATTAATTAAAAAATATTATATATCGAGCTTGGAAGTTAACGACGTCGGTTCATAGGTTATCTACACCTGAAAACTACTGCGGACAAGGTTAAAACCCTACTACACAACGAGTTAAACAGAGACACGTCAGTGTAGCTGAGAACGACTTTGTAAATATCCAACCAGCACATAACACAGTGCGACGACCCTGCGAGCCATAAAACAACAACATGAACGTCACGAGGCTATCCAATGAAAGAGAGGGTCTTGCTTTTCCGTACACTGACCAACTCAGACACCAGTGAGCCTGGATACGACGAAAACGAACCAATATCAGAAGAAATGGTCCTGTTACTGTATTCTACTAGCATCCATAATTTGCTACAATTATGTGCGAGAAGGCTTACATTTGGGACAATATGGTATTACCTTTAAAAATGATTGCTCAGATATTTACAGCTCAATATATTTTGAAACATATAGTGAGAACGTACATTTCCCTACACACTGGAAAGGATTTTCACCATACGAATCCTTAAAGATTCTATCCAGATTCATGCTTATTAATTGTGAAATTCATCTCATTTCTGTGTTCAGAAGTTAGCGACATCCTAGGCCATTCCCGGATACTCCAAGGACTCTTATTTTGGTAAACATAGTTTTAGAAGTATACAGTAATTTTGTATTTTGTGTATAGACATAAACAGCTTCGAGATGTTAGATTTTTCTCCAAACCATTCATATCGATTCAGCCTAGACTATATAAATAAATCAGGTATGTTTATTTATGCACTAAGTATTACAGTATATATACTCCAGAAACAGGCATGTCTCGTCCTACACTGTCTACAGCAGCGACATTTTCAGACTATAGGACCAACATGTTTATCTACACAGATGTACATAACTTCAAAACATTAAGTGACCCTGATACGTAGAATTAAGGTATACGAAAAAACAGTGAAAACAAATTTGTAAGTGATAGCATAATTTTTTTTCATCACGTGAATAAATGTATGTATGTACATAAAGGAAAGACATTTCTTAAAATAACCACTGTGTTATAACTATATTAAAAACCGGCTTACACTCAAAAGTGCTACGCAATGAAAGGTTAACTAGTAAGCAAAAGTGGAAACTTTCTTACAGTTATAAATATTAGATAATGATACACATGAAGTTAGTACCGTACATCTCATGTCGATTGTTATCAAACACACAAACTTTGTTACATAACCACACAAAGCCAGTATGCACCTTTATTTTGATAATTATCCTATAAGACTATGTCGTGATTGTTTGAGAAGTTCTCGAACATATCCGAAGAGTGTCATAAAAATACTGAATATTAAGCCAAACTATTTACACGTAATAAAATAACTACACACAAGTAGTATGTACGTAACAATTAAATAACCTTACAGGATAATTACATTTTAAATCGAATATCAAGTAAATTAATAAGAGTAATGACGTAATGAATAGCCAAGTGCAAGTACTGTGCATGTATTGACCTGAAACTATCTACCCATAGAACGATGAATTACAACGAGCGAAGACTGAGAATGCATCACTGGCTTAATATCTTAATATCCAGTCAAGAACACTTATAAATAGTATTTATGTATTGAACAAATAACATGATTGAATTCACTCAAAGTACACATTTTACCTTAACCAACGCTAACTGAGTCTGTCTACAACCGCTTTGTCGTGTTCACCGTCCCTCTACCAAGCTATCACAGATCGTCGAACAACAAAGAACTAGATAATCACACATAACCAATCCTCCATCAGTCTACCACCATCTCTGGAAGGGATAACAAAGGAATCGCGGAAAAGATGCACGTGAGTGCTTTTCTAGGAATGCTACATATTCACAAACTGTATAACAGATATATGTAATTAAAGTTTACAGATATAAAGATCTTTTTTTTTTTAATCATGCACTTCAGAAATGACAAATTCATCACAAGCCTGTATGGAATTAATACTCTAAAAACATAGAAAAACATTCCTTATTCCTTATTCCTTATACCTTATTACTTATTCGTTATTCCTTATTCCTTATGTCTCAAATAAATTGACATTACTGGTTTATGTTAAAAGAAAATAATTTTTAATATTTACCTATTTCCCGATACATTTACCATACAAACAAAATTGTTCAGAAATTTTTCATTGAAGCTATCTAAAATGTAAAACCTTGCTTCAAATCTCATCGAAACCAACTTTTTTAATTGCTTTTAAACCCAAAAAGTATGTGTGTTTGTGTTTATATATATATATATATATATATATATATATATATACACAACATCCCTAACATTGGTATTTACATCTAACATTGGTATTTACATTCTGTGCTTCAATTCCCGACGAGTGTGAATATGATTAAAACTTTTTACTACGTTAATACAATGTTAATTTATTATCATGTGAATAGCACCCAAATTATCTTACAGATTAGTTTGAAAAAATCAAGAGAGACAATACGCATATCTCTAGCAAATCTCTGGAGAGACTAGATCTCTCGAACTGTAGATGTAACTACAGACAGTCAACTCGCAAAGGAGTTGAGAGTTATAATACTTCCAATATTGTCGACAGATATGGATTTGGACGACAAGACATTTATTCCCCACCGACCGAACAGAGCACAAACACCTAATACAACAGCCCACGAGGTTAAGAATACAGCCCAAGCAATTAGCAACTTCACCGATCGTGCTACCGAACACATCTAACAAGTTATCACAATAAAAAAAAATACTTACATAGATCTACTCAACCATAAACACAAACAGAATGAAGTAAATACTTAAACATTCATCGCTTGCTACCAGTAAGGTCATAGAGTCATACTTCAATTTCAAACAGATTTGTTCTTCTTCGCTTCTGGAGGATGGTGAATATTTAAGAAGTTCCTAAAGTCATGCACAAATAAGTAGGAGAAAAAATACAAATTATTATTGTTATTTGCATTCCACGCATCTATCATTAATTAATAGAGATTTTCCTTCTGTTATTCACAAATGAATCTTTACTGGATAAAATATTTCCATGAAAATGTCTCATAGTTCATTTCTATTTATCATACACCAATATTTACCAATCTTTCCATCAATATTCAGCAATCCCTACCAATCTGTACAATTTTTAACAATATTTACCAAACTTTAACAATCTTTCGATCAAACTTTCCATCAGTCTTCAGCAAAGAATAGTTTTATCGGCGGTCTCTAAACATACAGATAAGAAAAAACTCTCCACCTACTGTCTTCAAAAATGTTGTACATGTCTAGAGAATTAATGTTTGTGTGTGCATTCAACTATCCGAACATTTTTTTATTAAATCCTTTATTATCATTCTATATATATAGTTAACATTTATAAGCGAATGATCATACCATCACTTAAAAGTTGGGAGGGATAAAATTAATAAAAGCAACGGTCTTCCATACACTTTAACTTTATTGCACACATTTGTCAAAAATACATACTATTACTTACATACACTCAAATATATTCTCCAGTCAACAAACGTAGCTATGCTTTAATCTCATTTTATACCATATATCTTATTATGAGCAGTCAAGGTACGCTTATTGGCTTATACAGCATTACAGTTAACACATATATAGGTATTTTAGCTGATGGCTAATGGACAGATACTAGCTTCGTGCTGAGTAGTGCTAGACGTACTCGCGAATGTCTTGATGCAATACTTACACTCGATTCCCGAGGAACGACATTTCTTGCCTCTACACATCTTGCTATTCTTATACAGAACATCGCTAATGGTAAACACAGTATCTCAATTATCACAGTGAAACGCCTTGTATGCTGGGCTGAATACGCAATAATACTGCTTTTATGTCGAAGTGCATTATGTCTTTTAGTAACAGTATTTCCACGGTAGTAACGTTGATAGCGTATTGCTTCTACCAACTCTTCTGACACACTTGAAATCTATGTAACAGATGGCAAGTCTTCAATCTTTGATATCATCATTAGCAGAGTACAAGATCGTAGTAGATGAATATATTCGTAACAAACTGTTTCCACCACGGTTGTTTACGAAATGACGTCCGTTTATTAACATGATGCATGCTTATATACTCTTTTTACAATATAACAATTAGTGTACGTTGAACATCTCAATATATGTCTGAAAACTATTTGTTAGGTATGAGATTCGAACAAATAACCCCCTTACAAGAAAGTAAAGCTTAAATTCAGCATCTTACACAGCTCGACCAACCTGACACTTGCAAAAAAAAAACAATTTATTATAATGAAAAGTGTTAACCTTCTCATTGGATGACATAATATGATGTCATAGAATCTTAACCTTATGTTCAAAATCTACTGCATAAAACAAAAAAAAATCCCTTAATTTTAAAAAATTTTAAAACATGTAAATCTGCAGAACATTCGCTATATAGCAGAACTCTGAGAAAACCCAATCACACATTCACTCAGAATAAAACATGTAGGGATGAATATATATATATATATATATAATAGTATGTGTATATATATAGCGTTGTCAAGGACAACTACATCTAATATGGTGGTATTATCGGTAACATAATATGCTTGCTGACATTTATGAATTATTTTTGAGTTTTGGCTTTCAAGGTCATTTAAGAACATCCAATATGGCGGTAGTAGTCAGTAATGTAATAATATGCTAGCTGACTTTATGAATTTATTCAATTTTTTTCTAGTTTTTTTGTTTTCAAAGTCATTCAATGTCACGTTGTCAAGGTAAAGGTCAAAGGTCCTGGGTCCGGCTCTCCTTCTTGGAGTCACGAACCCAGCTTCCCTCCTCTGGGCTGAAAATTGCCTTTTTTGGGGGTTTGTAATAATTTTTTGATAATTTTTAAATACATTGTAATAATCTTTTTTTTTCTTTTCATTTTTTTTTAAATTTTGAAAATATTTTTGGTGTTTTAAAACAATTTTTGGGGTCAAAAGTGAAAGGTCCACGTTCAACAGTCTGTGGCTTCCAAGATGGCCGCCGTGCGACCGGAATTCCTGTAGGTGGTGCTCTGAGCTCCGGTGTCAGAGCCCGTTGTCGCAGAACCTACCAAATCCTATCTGTTATCTTAAACACAGAAATGCAATAAACTTCTGACGCACATAACATGTGAAGCTAGTGTTTCTAATAGTGCCGGTGGATATTGCTGATGATAATTCTCCTTACCTGGAAGGTACATGAGTGCAAGCCTGTAACGTCAGCAAATTGAGAGGGTACGAGGCTTAAAATATCCATGTCACATTGCCTAGTATGAACGTTATCACTGCACATAAATAACAAAGCACACTTTATTGATAAGCTCTCCGCGACCCACAAACGTATATTCGTAAGACATTAAAGAATAAAGAAAATATTGATTTAAAATTAAACATTTGGCATGCAGTGTTATCAAATATTTTGGGAAAGGCTTTCCAAAAATAGAACCTTTTAATGAGAGTTCTACACAACTGGACTGTGTATGTACTCCACCTTTCATGTCTAGTATTGTATTGCAATTAAATTATTCTCTAGTACATTTCACAAGGAGTGAGGTGGCGCAGAAGTAAGTATCTCAACGCACTCGCATTTTGTACGACCTGAGTTCGACTCCCTGTACGGCCAATGTCAATTTGGTTTTCCATACTTTCCCAAAAGCCCTCCAGGAAATGTTGGGATGGTTTCTTGCTATAAATTACAGCAGATTCCTTCCCCGCTCCCGCTTATCTAAGCAACTTTCTCCGTTTTAATTGACTTCGCTGTCAACGATACATTAAGCTTTACCGACGTGCCTCTAACAGATTTCCCATTTTAAATAAATGAGCTCTAAATAAGTAGGGACTCGTCATATCACTAGTCACTTTATGTATAAAGCGAAGGCGTTTATTCGCAACTAATTAAAAAATTCAGCAAGCTTTCAAAACTCCTATGAGATTACAGAAAAACTTCTAGGGTGATAACAGTACCTATTAATGTTACTACATAAGTAATTTAATTATCTGCGAACTATCAGTAAATAATGTTGCTATGAATTTAATTTAATGTAAAGCTACTAATATTACATAACATTAAGTACGGTACTTTTGCAACAACACTTTCATCTTACTGTTCAGTCAACATTAAGGTGGTGTTTATGTTGCGGCAAATCATATTTTGTGTTGAACTAACAATAAATTTGTGTAAAAACATTTTCTTGCATTTCCTTTTCTTTAAATAGATATTCCGATGTAAAAAGAACTAAGTACACTATTTATCACATAGTAAAATATTACCTGTGAATAAAATAACTATGTGAAGGGGAAGAATAGAAGCCGCGTATTGTGCTCACGAACTCCACCCTTCTACAAACTGTTCTACATTGACATATCTGGCTGCGTTTCTTACTGTGGCTATTATCTAACATCTAACGACAAACTGCAGTAGTCTTTCGTTAAGTAGAACTACTTAATGTGCTAGTAATGTATGCATATTTGTAACACGTAAACGGTTTTGCAAAGTTTGAGAACAGATCTAAGTTTTGTTAGGTTCTCATTTTATGCTTTAAATTTAAAATATAGTTGTTTAGTTTGACGACGTCACCGCTGTTCATAAGCATCCGCGATTTTGCATTGTCATGATATTGCGCTGATTAAATACACTAACTGCCGACCTCCGTAGACCCGCATGTTAAAAGTTATTGCCATATGAAAAATCAAGCTTAAGTATCATTTATCAAAAACTTTTCAAACAAATTCGCCATTTTAGGGTGAAATCAGTAATACGGAATGACAATTAAAATTCTCATAGATAAATAAAATCTTTTAAAAATGAAGATATCGTTCTTTTAGTGTTACATGACATGCCTCTGGCGAGTTAAAATTTATTTGAACCAAACTTGGTGTGCTGAAATGCTCAATGGGTGCACTAAATAAGTTTTCTGTAGTTCAATTTTCCTACACTTTTGCATCTAGTAACAGCAATGACTTATTTATGGTTGTAGATCATGTCTCACCATCTAGCTACCCCAGCAATTATCTTCATATATGGCAAATAAACTTTTTATGCAAAATATAAATGATCTCATCTTTGAAGTATGATGTTTTTCCAGTAAGTGAGTTATGTTTAGCTGGAATATAAATTTAGGCTGTGATATTGGTGCACACTCTGAGAAAGGGATACATTTTTGAGAAGCCCTGGTATTAAAAGTATTAGTGATGTCATCAATCATTTAAATGGGCCAAATCATATAGATTATTGAATTAACATTTATACATTTGTTATTAGTATTGAGTTATTCTCAATTATTGTATTCTCTAGTCATATACTCCTACTTTGGTGCTATATTATGAATTATCATTGTAATTAAATTTTGAAATTCACGTGCTGTGGCACAGTTAAAGGAAATTAACATCGTAAATACTGGTTGTGGCAAGTGAAGATGCTTTCATGTTGTTCTGAAGTAAGCACCAGTTGTGACTTATACACTTTTATGCTGCTAGCCAAACAGATTGAAGTTAACTATTATCACAGTGTGAACTTACCTTTGTACCAGACTTTTGAAAGTTTATATGCTCTCTTGGTTAAATGAATGCCTTAAAGTAATTTTCCTTTTTTTTCAATTGTGCAAACCTGTGCAAAATTGGGCATAACTTGTACAAAACTGCTCTTACTCTGCTTGTATCAATACAAAATTGTATTCTTGTTTCATGGCTACCTCCGTATCAACCAACATGAGCGTGGGTTTCGTGTATGGGCTACCCAGGGACCAGCTGATTGGGCTGCTCACAGACTTGGATGGGGAATTTGATGAGGGCAACACGGTGGTGCAATTACATCGGTTAGCTGTCCAACGTCTCTGTGTTTTGAATGCCGAAAGTATTACTTCGTAGCCGCCGCTGTGCAGCCGAACCCGGTATGGAGTCAGAAACCTACTCCTCCTGTAAATAAGCTTTTTTACCTTTCCTTCGATAAGGTCCCTTCCCCCAGTTCTTTGAAACCAGTGTTTATTATACAGTTTTTTTTATCTCAGTGGCGAAGTTAGCTAGTTTTAGCTTGTGTTCGGAAGAGCATTTGCTAAAGGCAATAGCTATTAAGCTGGATGGTTTCATCCTACAGTTGTTGCGCGAGGAATTAGCCGACTTAAAAATGGGCACCTTTTTCAGATTTAAGCTTCGTGTACTCCACGCCTTATTTCCACAGTGTCGTCGCGAGACAGATTTCGTTTTCAGGTTTCAAAAAACCCGATGAATCAATTTTTGATATCATAGACTTAGTATGCGTACATCATGATGCATTTTGTATGGAAATGAGTGAGTATGAGCTCACACGTACTATTGCCAGCAATTTTGCTCCCCATTTTAAAATTCATTGAATAATGTTATTCACTCCGCGGAATTTCAATGAGCTTTAGAAGTTGGCGGCGGAAGTTCACAGCGGCATTGATGCCCCAGCTCAATACCGAACCAGTTACCCACCAGCTATAGTACTCATAATGAGGCGACATTACACACATAAGGAATTGTAATGCCTTTACATAGTATTGAAAGGTCGGCATTTGCTGTGCATTGCGCCAATTTTGGTCGCAGGGGGCATATGGTAGCTAGTTGCGTAGAAGAAAGGCGCACTCTCGCCGAGCGACGATGTTTTCGTTGCGGCGAGAAGGGACACTTGTGGTGTGTTTGCAAAGGTGCGGGAAACAATTGTTGACTGGCTGTAAGCGGGATCGGACCAGTGAAGGGAATTCGAGGGTCCTGCATTACTTTCATAATTGTACTGTCACGGTCACATTAGGTGAGTGGAATATTCCTGCGCTGTTGAACACCGGTGCTGTGTACTGTGTGTTTAGCTTCGCATTTTTCAATCAGCTGCTCCAACCGACGGTAATATCTAAAAGGTGGGTGAGCATTATCCGAGACAAATGTCTGTAATATGTTAATGGTGACATAGTGAAATCTGATGTCATGGTGGATCTCCATTTCAAAATTGGTCGTTTTGCCATGATATTCCCATTTTGGGCAATACCACAAGTTTCCCGGGACTTGATTCAGGGTTTGGAGTATTTAGGAAAAACCAGGGCCATGGATAATTTGGACACTTGTCACCTTTCCTTCGGTTTTGTGCCGAATATTTACATTCGTCTCTATGTCGAAGATGTGACCACCATTTTTACTTCTTTAGCTCAGGAGTATCTGAGTGATGTAGATTTCAAGCTAAGGTTGGAAGAACTTAAAAGTGAATTTGGTTATGTGATAACTTCGCACATAGGGAAATGCAACTAGCTTCCCTATAAATTTGCTCTTACTGATGACATACCCTTACGGGATCGACAGTTTAGGTGCCCACTGCCCTGACATCAAGCTTTTAGGGAGATCATTGATAAGCTCCTGGTGGCTGAAGTAATAGTTCCATCTACCTCTGACTATTGCTCATCTGGATTTTTAGTAAAAAAATATGGCGGCAAATACCGACTTCTCGTCAATCATTCCTTAGTGAACAAGAAAATTCACAAGGACTCTTTCCCTCTACCTACGATCGACTGTGCCCTCCAACATCTGGGTAATGATCGAATATTTTCTGTTCTTGATTTAAATCATAGTTTCCACCAGTGTTTGTTAGACCCGTCTTGCCGGAAGTACACAGCCTTCATCACACCGTGGAGCCAATTTGAATTTACGAGAATCCCTATGGGGTAAAATTTTGGCAGTCAAGTGCTTTCTCGCATGTTTTATCATGTTCTTTCGGACTTTAAGATGAAATTCGTGTTCAATTATATCGATGATATAATCGTTTATAGCAACGACCTGGAGTCGCAACTAACACATTTGCGGCAGTTTTTAGGGCTTATGCACGAGGTTGGCCTAACAGTCAACCCAGAGAAGGTGACCTTGGGATCCAATAAAGTAAAATTTCTCAGCTATCTACTTACAGAAGGACACCTTTTTATAAACTTAGATCGTTTCCTACCCAGTTTGGGATTTCCGTGGCCCAAGACTCTGTAATGGGTACAAAGATTTCTTGGGATAATGGGCCATTATGCCGAGATGAGTTATCCAAGGGAGACGGAATAGGTGGAATGATCTGGATATTGAGCAGTGGATGACTAAATGGGCGACCAAGGAAGGGGAGAGAAGGAGATACCCCTATTGATCCATGAACTGCATTATTAAAGCCAATACTTACGATATCTCGGTCCTGATACCATAATGTAAGATCCTGATTATATAAGATATTAAGTCATGCCTTTAGGTCCTTATTGAACCTTTCCTCTTAGTTCCCTATTGAAAAGTATGGTCTTGAAGTGAAATGATTCACTGCCCATCTGAAACACATATACCTAAAAATTGTTGATGTAAAGTACCGTGTGTTGCTGTGAGAATCTCTGCAGGAGCACTAAATATCTTCCACACCTGTTCGCTGAGAGTTTTAACAATAGTGGTAGACTTGATGTTCCGCAGGGGCAAAAGGATCACAAATTTTGGAAAGGTATCGAGCAAAATAATATTTGAACCATCTTAAAAATAAGGGCATTGATTTTAAGTGGGGCCCTGAGCAAGAATCCACTTTCAACACCCTAAAGTAAATTTTATCTTCTCCACCCGCAGTTCACTTGCCCGACTTCTCCAAGTGGTTTATTGTGCAGGTAGACATGTTCTCACTGACCTTGGGCATGGACCTCAGCCAAAGAACTGAACATGGTTTAGCCCCTATTAAGTTTGGGAGTCGGAGCCTTACGGAGACTGAACGCAATTTATGGTTCTATGAAAAAGAGATTTTAGCCTGCATTTTTGAGTTGGAGAAATTCGCAGCTTACATTGAACACAATGAATGCGATCTTTTTACGGATAACCAGGCGCTTCATTGGGTTTTGGGTCATCCGCATCAGTTGGGAAAACTGGGTGTTGGGTCCTGCAGTTGACTAGGTTCCGATTTAACATTCATCGTGCGAGAGGATCAGAAAATCAAGTGGTGAATGCCCTCTCATGTATGTTCGATGCTGAAGAGTTTGAGATCATCCCGGTACCAGACACTGGTGGCCTTGTTGAGTTTAATCCAAGGCTTTCCAAGAATTTTAGTCAAGTTGAGACAGGCACAGCATGAAGACGACTTCTGTTCCAAGGTGGTAGGCGATTTAATATCTGGCGAAACATTACCTTACATCTTGGAAAAGGACATTCTTTACTTTACCACCAAGAACGTGCATGTACGCAAAATTGTTGTTCCCTCATTGCTGCCACAGATGGTCGTATCATATTTCCATAATTCTGTGTTCGGACGCCATCAGGGTGTTAGTAAAACCTTCCAGAAGATCGCTTGACATTTCGCCTGGCCTACCTTAAAATCGCTAGTAGCAGAGTTTGTGCGCACCTGCGATGAGTGTCAAAGATGTAAGCAGGCTCACCAGGTCAATCTGGGACAGAGTATTATGCTGATAGCTGAGGTGCCTTGGGAGACTCTCCATATTGATGTATTTGGACCTATTGTTCGATCTAAGAAGGGGAACATATGCATATTGATTTTGCTGGATACCTTTTCCATATTTGTGATCCTTTTGCCCTTGTGGAACATTAAGTCTACCACTATTGTTAAAACTCTCAGCGAACATGTGTGGAAGATCTTCAGTGCTCATGCAGATATTCTCACAGGCAACGCGAGGTACGTTACATCCATAGTTTTCGGGATATGTGTTTCAGATGGGCAGTGATGCATTTCACTTCAAGACCATACTTTCCAAAAGGGAACTAAGAGTAAAGGTTCAATAAGGCCTAAAGGCATGACTTACGATCTTCTACAATCAGGATCTTACATTATGGGATCAGGACCGAGATATCGTAAGTATTGGCTTTAATAATGCAGTTCATGGATCAATGGGGGTATCTCCTTCTCTCCCCTTCCTTGGTCGCCCACTTAGTCATCCACTGCTCAATATCCAGAACATTCCACCTATTCCCTCTCCCTTCGATGACTCATCTCGGAATCGTCTGTTTAGCGAGGTGCACAGGTTGCTTGGCATGGCTAAGAAATCTGTGAATAAACTTTTGAGTAAACATAGAAACACGGCACAGTATAGGTTTGAGGATCTAGTTCTTTGCCGCAGTTATCAGCTGGCCAACCTGGGTGCCGATTTGTCTAGTAAGTTACTACCAAAATTTCTGGGCCCCTTCCGGATACATAAATTTTTGGGCGGTAATACTGTAAATTTAGTGTCCGCCTCGTTTGGTACAGTTTATAGGAAAATGCAAGTGTGCCAATTAAAGGGCTACAATTCCAGACCTTAGCAGATGTTGCCGACTGTTTGTATGGTTTATATGCCTTTGTGACTCTACGTCTTTGCGGCCTTGTAACCTTTTCATTCCCTTTTTAGTAGTAATTAGAATCCCTCTAATCATTTACTATTTGTTTTGCTTTTACCTTTCATCCCCCCGATCTGGACGAGACTGTGGTGTGAAGTGGGGAGATTTGTGCATTCCGATTGGTGGTGATGAGTGACCGGCTTGCGTCTGCTGCACCTCGCCCCTGAGAGCACTCAAGAAGAAGCCCTACTCTGGCGCTGGGTTCTCCTGGTTGCCCACCGATTGACTATCACGGGATGGAACTCTTCGTTATATTGTTTGTCAAGAGGCGAAGAATTGTGATTGTTGTCTAAGAGTTGTCTATGTGATATCTAAACTGTACTGTACTCTTGGACTCTTTCCTTTCTCTTAATTTACCATGTTTCTTCTTGCTCTTCGATATTTGTAATTCTGAACTGCGGATTGTCACTGACATGTGGTAGCTGGCTGCTAGGGTGCTCATGATTGTTGGGGAACTTTAATAAGAGGGACTTTCAGCAGTGGAGATTGTACTGTGCGGCATTACCGGTGCATGCAAATTACCATTACGACCACCGTGTGAAGCAGCACCGCCTTTTGTTCACGGGCCTACTCACCACTCACTGCCTGGCCTTCCTACAGTCACCATCTACCTGCTAACTGCCTGCGTTGACAACATCGTACTTCCGATTGACATGGACATCGACTTTATTTTCAACCCATAGGCACCACGTTTTTTGCGTGCATATCACGTCGGCATCTGCGGCAGTAATGTAAAGCTTAGTTAATGTAATTATTCTTTTTTAGCCGATGAGAGGGACTCGCAGGGTAAGTGGTGGACTATACAACTTGTCTTTCCCGGAGTATTGGGTAACATGCGATACATAAAATTGAGTATTGCTTTTCAGTGCTAACGAGAAATGTGGGCGTGTAGTTGTGATAATATTCTGGAGTTTAATTTAGGCTGCATGACCAAAACTCTTTCGTTTTATACTGCTTGAATTTACTAATCATGTCCGGGTGTAGTTTTTTACACTCTATAGTTCAATGGCGCTGACGCCTCAGTTTGTTATGCATCGGCACTGTTGATTTTGTTGCCGTGAGTATCCACCACTTTAGTGAACGTGTTTATGATGGATTACATTAATTCAACTGCCCTGGGTTATGATGTTTTTACCAGTAAATAAGTTATGTTTAGCTGGAATATAAATTTAGGCTGTGATATTGGTTTGCGCTGAGAGAAAGGGACACATTTTTGAGAAGCCCATTTAAATGATTGATGACATCACTAATACTTTTAAGTATTAGTGATGTCATCAATCATTTAAATGAGCCCATTTAAATGATTGATGACATCACTAATACTTTTAAGTATTAGTGATGTCATCAATCATTTAAATGGGCCAAATCATATAGATTATTGAATTAACATTTATACATTTGTTATTAGTATTGAGTTATTCTCAATTATTGTATTCTCTAGTCATATACTCCTACTTTGGTGCTATATTATGAATTATCATTGTAATTAAATTCTGAAATTCACGTGCTGTGGCACAGTTAAAGGAAATTAACATCGTAAATTCTGGTTGTGGCAAGTGAAGATGCTTTTATGTTGTTCTGAATTAAGCACCAGTTGTGAATTATACACTTTCATGCTGCTAGCCAAACAGATTGAAGATAAATATTATCACAGTGTGGACTTACTTTTGTACCTGACTTTTGAAAGTTTATATGCTCTCTTGGTTAAATGAATGCCTTAAGTGATTTTCCTTTTTTATCAATTGTGCAAACCTGTACAAAATTGTGCTTAACCTGTACAGAAGTTTAATGGCAATGGTGAGTTAATGTTAGTATTATGGTGTGATTGGGCTCTCTCTAATGCCGACCATGAGACTTCATAAAAAAACGCTCACACAGACTCACCCACACAGAACTCAGTAAGACAAAAACGAAAATACATTTTTACAACACTAGATAGATAATTAGGATATTTTTTTCCTTGTGAATAGAAAACCATGCCAATAGAAAACAAATACGTATTCAATTAAAACCACAAAAAGACGGACGAATACATTAACACGAAACAGGACAGACAACAAAAAATTACCATTACAAAGGACAACACAATGAAGAATACGAAAAACACCACTCATGTGAAAAATCTGTGCAACAACATTAGTGGAGGAAAACCAGGTAGTATGTATGCTTGCATATAACGATTCTGGCACTTTGACGAGTGCTCCATTAGGAGAGTATGTAGTCTGTGATTAGTGGTGCATGGACTAGTGCTTGCTGATGGGGCCAAGTGAGTGCCTATCGGATGTAGTTACTTTTGAGTAGTAATACGGGTTTAATTTGAGGTGTAATTATTCTTTAGATAACAAAACTCCTTTTTCATTAATTGTAACCATATTTCCTTTCATTCTTTAATCTGTTCAATTATTATATTATCATTGCAGTCGATGAAAGTCAATTTTGGAATTTCTTTTCATGGTATTTTCCTTGGCTAAAGGTCACGAATTTTCCTACAGAATCTTATGGTTATTTGACCAGACGTGCTCAACTAGTTTTGATTTTTCTGTTTTTCCCTGTTTAGTGTTATTTGTGTGTTCTTAGACAGGGGTGGGCATTGGCTGGCCTGTTGTATCTGTGTTTGTGCCCGTTTCTTATTTAGTCTCATGGTCGGCAATAGACACAGTCCAATCACACCATCATAATAACATAAATTATCTCTTTGAAATTTCGCGTGGCTAATAAATGTAATATTGCATGCGCGCACGTAGGATGTATAGTCAGCGCGAAAAGAGTTTTGCGAAAATGTCTCCTCAGGTTAAGGATATGCTGACTATAGACATTCCACGGTTAATAACACACTTCTGAAAGCAAATGCTTATAATGTCTACTTACTTGATAATGTAGCATTCTTCCATTATATATTATATTTGCTTTTCCACTGATCCTCTCACTTTAGTGAAGCGCCAATAAATGTGTAACTGTGAAATCTGAGAAATTGTACAACAGTCACTAAATATTTTACATAAATTCAGAGGCAACAAATGTAAAAGTTACACTTTGTTAACGACGATATGATTCAGGACTACTTTTCCTATTTTGATACGAACTAAATTGGGAGTACGAGAGTTAGTTTGTTAGGGACAGTAAATTTCAAAAGTGATCAGTTTACCGTGAATCATCATTAATTACTGTCGTTTGAACTCCTTCAGGCTTTTAACACAATTAAATTTTAGGCGTTTCAACGAACCAAATAAATGTATTGTTTGGAACTTAACTGCTGTTTACATAACTCTCTGTCGTATATCTTAACCAATAGAACCGTTTTTGATGACATCTTACAGCAGTTGTAGATAAGCGAGGCTAGAGAGTAGAGTATGAAACAACCACCGATGTCTCCGAACTTCATTGAACGTAGTGTTCCGGCTGTGTACAGTGCAAGTCATCATATACGCTTGCTGTGCAACGTCCAGTACTGTGACCATCATGCATGAAAGTGTTCAAATACGTATTGTATATTATGTAAGTATTATTAGTTGTGTTAATTTTTCCCAGATGTATACATTAATTGCATGATGCCACAAACCCTAAAATGAAAACACATTAAAGATTAATCTTTGATGCCAATACATGTTAATGAATGTCCAGCTTAGCGTCTGAATTAACTGGCATGACTAAAGTAATAAAATTGGTGTTGCGTAATAATATAAATTTTTTAATCATGATTGAAGGAATTTTGCAAGGTGTAGCTAAATAACATTTTACAGAGGTGGACCTATCCATGTAGAAGTTACAAATTTAAAACCCCTAAATATTATATAATATAAATACGGCCAAAGTTTTACTGAGAGAAATATATAGTTGCTGGTACCAAATAAA
Source organism: Dryococelus australis (assembly GCA_029891345.1). NCBI lineage: Eukaryota > Metazoa > Arthropoda > Insecta > Phasmatodea > Phasmatidae > Dryococelus > Dryococelus australis. The sequence goes on along the minus strand of CM057009.1, from coordinate 166,062,239 downwards.
TTAGCTTGAAATGTATTAGTTTTCACGGGAAAATATTTAATTCACTTAACTTATCTATGCTTGGATCAAAAATTTTAATTCCTGGAACCAAATATATCATATCAAAATAAGTGGCTTAGCAAAAGATTTATTTTCTTGTTCCAACATTACCTTCATTTTATTGCTGTTTTGATACCGTAAACATTGTGTATACTAATCCAGAGTCAAATGAATATTTTGTTAGGAGTCATCAAGGCTTTAATTAACTTGAACAGACCAATATAGCTATTACTACAGAATTTATGGCGGCAACAAGTCAGCTTGACCTAGTATTGGCATTTATGTGTTTGCCTGTAAGATAATCGGGTATTTTGATTGCCTCCGTTTTAAAATACAGCTTGAGAGTTTATTTTTAATTTTTGTGATAATTAGGACAATAACAATGTTTGTTAATGCAGCTATTGATATTTAATAATGGTACAAAAATTCCTTTCAAACAACTTCAACACGATATAACAAATGATGCTGTAAAACTTGAAAATTTACATTTCCGTACATGTCCTGTATTAGAAAAATATGTGCTGCCGAACACTTATCTTTGGTCAGTTGTAACTTTAACAAATGTTGCTCAAGGGCTACCGTTAGGGTATAAGAGTTTTGGCTTCGAAACACGGTATTTCTTGCAATAATTTTTTTGGTAAACGAAAATGTTTTATCTACACTAGAAAAATAGTATCGTGGTGACTAAAAAATTTTTGTTGTCGACCACAAAATTGTTTTGTTAATATAGAAATGAGAAAATATTTTGTGGTGCAACAAAATATTTGGTTATTCCAGTATATAGTGCACACAACAAAATGACGTTTGAGGTCATCAATAATTGCAGTGTGTTTGTAGGCAATAATGTGTTCGTTTGTCGCAACGACAATGTTACGATTATAGAAGCAATATTGGTTAGTGAGGTGACAAATTTTTTGCGGGTTGTGTACTTTTATGGCCTAGAAGCAATGAAACACAGAATTATAAGTCGTCATTTGTGAAATTTTTTGAAACTTGGTATTTCAACTGCCAGCTCAGCGTGTTACCATTCCGCTACCTCACTCAACGTTAAAACAGTTGTCTTCAGCATGTGCATATAACAGAAATCTTATAAGTGGCACGCAAGCCAAGGATCACACACTTCACCTCATGGAAAGTTATTTTTCTGGAATCATTTACGTATAACATTTACATACTAGGAATAAAGGAGTGATGTAATACGTTCCTAAGTACTTAAGAATATCCCTCATGAGATTGTTCGTAACCTGATGCAAAGAACTGAACACAGAGAAATATGATGTCGTGGCCAGACTGAAGGTGGCCACCTCAAATATGCCAGAACGCATTGGCAGAATCTAACGGATATTATTTTGCAGTCGCAGAAAATATATTCTACTGTGGATAATATGAATGCTGTTACTACCAACTAAATAATTCGTGGCAGTCAATAAAAGTATTTCTACAAGCTTTTATTTAGCTTGCCTTGTTAGTTTATTAGTACGTTCGGGTGAAATCTTACAAGTGAATTTTGACCCACTTCTAGGAATTCAATCGAGCTGAAACTTGGTATGCATATAGAAACCCGACGACAATGCAATAATATGGTGACAGCGACGTAGTGCTGCCGCCAGGATCATCTCCTCACCGAGGGAACTCCTCAATGGTCAATAGTGATTACTCGAGTTTGGGCTCATTTGATTGCTCTTTATGCGACCTTTAGAGGTAGATGGTCAGTAAGGGCTGATGATGGATTCGGAAGGTGGTCATAGGAACTTCATCAAGGCTAAACGTGGAATCTTCGAGTTTGGGCTCATTTGACTAGGCAGGTCGGCCGTTTATTTTAATTTTACTTGTATGTATGTGGATGTTTTTAGGTCAAATATTGCATGTCGATTTTAAACCACGTGTCATTACTCAATTGGATTGAAATTGCGCATACATGTGTAGTTCCCATGACATTATATGTGAAGGCACCACTAAGCTGATCTGATGATGGAGCCGGAAATTACAAACTGTTATGTAACTTCACCAGTATGTACAAATGTTAAACAACTTCCCGTTATCCAATTGAGCTTGCTGCAGCAATGTTGCCAGACATCCCTGTCTTTGACTGTCGCCCTTGTGTGTGTGGCACAAGCCTACCTCGATCAGACAGGGTGACTTGGTACGTCCGATCAGCTGTGCTCGCACGCACTTGCACACACACAGTCCAGTTGCGTCTTTATCTAGTGTATTAATGCTGTTTTTTCATATTACGTAACTATTGCATTTTGCGCAAATGATTTTGTATGCTGGGGAAATTTTATGAGAAACTTCGATGTCTTGGAAATGCTGATTTAAATTAATTTATCTCCCCACATAATACATGTATCGAGTTTGGCCTCGTTGGACTTGTCTCGATGAGTAATTTGATTGTTGTAGATGGTGACCAGGGTCTGTAGCAATTATGTAGCAATGCACATTAACAAACATAAAGTTTGTCCCGAGATGTGCATTGCCACATAACATCACAAAAAATTGGTGAAAACTCAAAGTGAAAAATAAAATAACTGTAAAAAAACTTTTAAAACCCAGTTTTTATTTATAAATGTACTACAAAGAGAAAAATAATTGTAGTAGTTACACAATTTGTAGAATTTGTAAGATGTGGTCGAACAGCTGTAATAAACTTTACTACAAATTAATATGTTGTATCAATTTATATTTAGTATATAAAAGCGTGACGCAATATAGAACGTGTACCTCATTTGCGTAAGCTTAATAAGCACACATCTTGCGTAAGGCTCTTGCCTATTTGCGCATTAGAGACTGTTAAATAAAATACACAGATTCATAAAATATGTAAGGAATTCAAAGTTTCAAGGGTTATTTTAAATGATTGTTTTTGGTACTGATTTAAACTCTAGTTTTAATATTTATTTATAGAGTTTGGTTTTAACTTTTGTGTTATGTATCGACAGTGCCATTTGTATTGTTTGACGTGGTAAACAATAAAACAATTTTGCACTTATACAAATAATTTTTATTAATATCTTCTAAGGTAATTTTTTGTAATGCTACAAGTGTATTAGAACATACATCACAACAGTTTGCCATATAAAAATACCCCAGTAGTGTCTATTTTAACAAGCGCTGCAGACTATAAGTTCATTTAAATCATGAAGGAATATTTTTAATATGGGATTTTTGATACATCTCAATGTTGTATACACAATAATATATTATTATGATAGTACTTCTTGCCACCCAGTTTCCAAGGAATTGTTTGTAAAACGAACACAAATTTTACTGTGTAAGATGCATTGACGGCAGTTTTATTTTTTGATGAGACCCAGCAGCACGAATTATTTTCAGGGGAACAGCTGAGCTGTACTGAGAAATATGTTTTGTTGAATAACACCAAACAAAATGGTGCAACGAATTATTTTTTTGAAGAATTCAAATTGCTTATGTTCTTCTCTGGTTTACTTAAAAAGTGTAGGGTATGTTTGTTACAACTAAAAATTGATACGACAGTACGTAAATACCAGTTTCATTTATTGTAATAAACGAATGTACTGGAACCCAGTTCACTTGCGCCCAGACATTACATCTCAATGAAGTCGACCAACGTAACTTCTGTTGCTGGTTATTTTTTAACTTTTATACACTGCCGAATACATAACATTTACGCCAGTTATTCTCAAGTTTTACAGTTGTGATTTTGTTGTTTTCAGCTGAAATTTTTTTCAGTGGAATTATTTGTGCCATTGTTAACAGTCTGTTAATAACCAAACAAGTGCCGTTTTCGCCTTGGTTGTAACATAGGTAGTAAATCAACACTAGAACAGTATTATTGTCGTAGGCAATCAAATAATCCGATTTACACACAGCCAACTGAATAAATTCTCGACCTAAACCAAGCTTATTTTGTTGTTCCCATAAAACATATACACAGTCGAATCACATAATTATGACCACCTGCTAGTATCCACATTAACCGCCCTTCGCAACACGTACAGCAGCTAGACGAGCTGGCAGTGACTCAGTCAGGGGCACATAGATCTCCACGGGTATCTGGAGCCATGCTGTCTGCAGTGCATCCCACAACTGTTGAAGCGTGCTTGGCAGAGGATACAGACGGCGATTACGACGAACGAGGTGGTCCCACAGATGTTCAATTCGATTGATATCGGGCTGTTTGGGAGCCAGGGAAGAACTTTGAAGATTTGATCGTGCTCTTTCAGCCACGTGCGGACACTACTAGCCGTGTAGCAAGGCTCATTACTGTGCTGGAAGATCCCATCCTCCCGAGGAAAGACAATCATCATATATGGGTGGACGTGATCGCCGAGGATGGATTCATAACAAAATCGATCAAGAGTGCCTTCCACACGAATGGCGGGACATAGAGAATGCCGCGAGAACATTCCCCAGATCATAACACTTCCCCCACTGCCTTGTGTTCGTCCAGGTGTGACTATTCACAAATAACCAGAAGACACTGAACAAGGTTTGAACACTTTTTATTATTAATAAACGCATTTTTCTGAAAGACTAGCAATACTTAAATTGACAACTAATTTTCACAGCTGTTAATGAATATATAATAATGATAAATAACAATCTAACAAAAAAGGATATGAATTTAATAAAACACGCATCTAGCTTATAGCACTAAAGAAAAAAACACAATATATAACAAATACCTTTGCACCATTTCAACATGAAGCTAAATTACCATTATCCAAAACTTTACGTTACCAAAACAGCTTTTAACTTGTACATTCTTTCTAGAATCCAGAGTATAGCTTAGCATCCCTTTGATTATATAAAAAAGCACAGAAATGAGGGCAGCTAAGGTTGGCCAGTGAGAGCTTCCGTTTCTATAAAATACAATTTAAAATTTATTTAAAACAATAACGGTGGGAGGTGGTCTTGTTGGACCCATAAACGCTCCACTCGATAAAAACTATTACAATAATTAAGTTAGCAAACCATTGAAAATAATTACCCTTTAAAACGATGCAGTCGTGGAAAAAGTGAGAACAAGCATATAAACGAACTTGAGCGGCGGAGAAAGGACGAACACGACACGTTAAAAAATGACACATAACAAAGCGACACCATAGTTAAGACGAAACAAAATTTAAAACGGCACCCCGGAAACCGAATAGAAATAGAACGGCACTACAGGACACCCAAGGTACCACACAACCTTATCACACAAATTACAAAACCTTTAAAATACCATACCACACACATGAACGTTGCCTACGATTCAACGATTATGTGCCACTTCGCTCTCAGCGGGAGTAGAACTGTAGGTTCAATAAAATCTTCGCGGTGTTGACCTCAGCTCGAAGAGGAAAATGCAGCTAAGCCATGAAGTGCACAACAGAGATTAAGTAGCAGTCAGGAGGCGTAAGCTAATAGGCGTAAGAAAAGGCATACCGAGCCGAAACATGCAAGGGTTTAAACAAATTACCACGGACAATAAAAATGTATTTTGAACATAAGGAAAAAGAGATGCAGCTAGAGAAGGAGAACAAGGAGGGGACCCGAGCCAAGCAAAGAGTACACCACACCGCAGAATTAGATGGCACTAACAATCTAAACGTGACGGCGTTGGCGTTGCACACCAATGGATGAAGGGTGTCGGTTCTCAGACGGTTCTCGCCGGACACGCTGACGCCTATCCGTTCTATGCAGTTGAAAATGCGACTCATCGTAGAAGACTACCCGTCGCCAATCAACAGCGGTACAATCGCCATACTGTCGAGCAAATTCCAGTCGTTTTCGTCGATGCACCTGTGTAAGCATGGGTGCAGTCACCCTCCGTCTACTCCGGAGCTTATTCGCAGAAGTGATAGCTGAAGTGTTGCGGTATACACGTATCTAATTCATTTGGATGGTAAGTTGTTCCACTGTAGCCTGTCGGTTGGCCTACACGCACCGTCGTAATCGACATTGACCTCGATTGTCAATGGCACGTGAAGTTCTGCAGTACCCACCAAGGTTGTTCCCAATGTTGCCATTCATCCACACACGATACAAATTTACTATACAGGCACGTTAACAGTTCACAAACGTCGCTGTTTCCAAAATGCCACACTCCTTGGCCCGAAAGCAGATGATCATGGCGATTTGCAACTTGGTTAAATCGCTCTCCGACCCATGACAGCAGGAAGCGCACTGTGTACAACCAACGTGTCGGTCGCATTATAGACCCTCTTCACCAGCCCACGTCACGGGCTATTAATCATGGGCTACGTGCTGCAGATGTCACTTCTATCAAATGGTCATAATAATAAGATTGGACTGTGTAATAAAATACATTGGACTGTTTCAACTAATAATATTCCTATTTACTCCAAACGTTATATTCCTTTTATTATAACAAAATAAAGCTAATATTATCAGTGACCAAACCGATAAGGCGAGCGTACAGGTAAAATTGTGTGTACACGAAATACACTCTTTTGCAAAATACGTTTCCCACTGAAGGTGCCATCACAAGAGCACGTAAGGAGGTCTATGCATAAGGTATTGTAGTGTGTATGCAAAAAAAAAATCAACATATTGTACTACATCAAGCATGTATTGCAGGATGCACTCAATAGTATGGTGTTGGACTACTCGTAACTCGGAGATAGGAGGCAATGCGGTCGGGCATGGAGGCATACAGACGTCGGATATTATCCTGAGGAAGCTCCTGCCACAGGTGGTGCAAATGACCTTCGAAATCTACCGTAATTGCTGCTGGCCGAGGTTGCCATACAATCTGGTCGCAAAAGTTCTTGAAGGGTGAGAGGTCAGGGAACCTTGTTGGCCAAGAAAGAGTGGTGACATCAGAAGGTAGGCCAGAGATACGCGTGCTCTATAAGACCGGGCATTATCCTGCTGTCAAGCTCTACCAGTAATTGGAGCAGACATTGTCGCAGAATTTCCTGTACGTATCACCGTCCCATCAGGATTACCTCATCCTCTCCAGGGGAGTGCAGGAATCGTAGTAAATTTCACCCCACACCATAACATCTCTAGCTGGGACTGTGGGCCGCTCCACAATGAAGTGTGAATATCGTCGCTGTCCAGGATATTGCCAGACTTTAATTCGGCGGTAGTCTGTATTCAGACAGAACTGCCTAACCACAAGCCGCCATGTTGTCCGTTCCTGGCGGTAGATCACACATGCTCAGCGATTCCAAGGTTGCAATACTAGACTAGACGTCGTAAGAGCCGTCGCGACGACAGGTTCCTCTCTGCTAGCCACCTGGATATGGTAGTCTACTGTTGGACACAGGCGTATCTCCTGCTGCCGTAACATGTCTCTGTATGGTACGCAGTGACGCTCCTGGAGTGCTTACAGCCTGTCGCACGATGAAACAATCCTTCTTTCTGTTCCACCACCAGTGTCGACTAAAGTGTTCTCGACGTGTGTGTACCCTCCTGTTCCTACTGCATCCAACACCGACTCAAGTGTAAGTAGAAGGGTTCAAGTGGCGAGCAATGCGCTTGAACAAAAGTACAGCCTGTCTCTCGGACGCCGGCAATGCGGCCGTCGGAGCATACTGCATGTTCACTAAACATAGCTCTGTGGCTCACATTGCTCACACTCATACTAACGCCTTATTCGGTGTCTTGCAGCTTTGAATGTTGGAGAGACATACTGTATATGCCCCCTAGTGGCACATCAGCGCATGTAAACTACATCAAACGCAAATGGGACACATATGAGGCTATCACAATCCTGTGTGGCAACCTTCGTTGTACTTACGTTATTCGTTAATTGTGATAACTATTAGTGCAAACAAATGCATGTTTTCGTAATCTCGGGACAAAGAAATTCATATTCGGATAAACACTTGATATTTAAATGCTTTGTTTTGTTGAAGGGAACGAATGTAGATGTTTGTAGCAAGAGCAGACTTGTTGAGTGAATAAATCATTGCTCTGTGTAAACAATTATTTTCAAGAAAATTTATTTTGTATTGGAAACTATATGTTTTCCTTATATATGAGTGCATTCCTAAGTTAGCAACAAAATTAACATACACTTGTACAAGATAAAAATTCAAGTAAGAATGTATTTAAACATACTCTGTATGAGTGATCTACATTAAAATAAACACACTGCGTTCCCCCGTGTAAACAGCCCGCTTGTTTCAGTTTGTTGGTTGTCAGCTCGGTGTAGTGCAGCTGGAGTGTAAAGCCAGGCAACGTGGTGATCTCGGGCTTCAGCTGACCGCGGATCTCGTTGCTGAAACCAATAGGCGCGTGCGGCCAAAAGAGCCATCATCTGCCGCACCATGGCCGAACCGAAAGCCGGCCCCACGTCTAAAGAACAGCTCCTGCCTGCCTTTCGCTTCCACGATTTTACCTAGCAGCACTTTGCTGAGTGGGATTTTGCCTAGAAGACATTTCACCCAAATGGTGATTTACCTAAAATGCATTTTTGCTGCTAGACGTTTAGCCGTAACGTTCACATAACGTGTATGGTATCTCACCTACAAAGAAAAAATTTACTTATATTCAAAGACAAGCATTTGCGTACAGGCGTTTTGCTCAAAAATTGCATCTTATGACTTCGTTTATAAAAGCCGGCCAAAGATCCCCTTTCTCCTATCAGTTGTTTAGCCTGAAATACATTTTGCCTAAAAATCCTCAATATTCCTTAAATTTTTAGGATAGGTGTTAAGCCTACAACAATTGTGCCTAACAGGCATTATGCCTAAAGGGAAAATTATCTGAAGTTGTTTTTCTTACAGGCGTTGTGCCTATATCTTATGCAAAACGATGGGTCCCCTGTGGAACGAGACGCCACACACGTCATCTCCGGTCCCGCCTGCCCGCCTTCATTTGTTTGCCTGATGTGACTATCTCGTGCATTACTTCTAAGCATAGTCTTCTCTATATATTATGTACTCTTCAGCCGCCAGGGACAAGATATCTTCATTCATTCGTCTATAGAGAATAATATTAAATATTTTAATCGCAAAAAAAGTAATATGCAGTGAAACAGATCGCCATATTAGTGTGAATGTGATATCGCTAGAAATGTAAATATGGCACTAATACGGCAATAATTGGGGTTATGTACGTTAAGCAAACAGAAAAATGTAAAGTAGCCTTATTCAAGTATCGACAAATTTAGAACTTCAAATTTTAATACGATGCTACGACGGAAAATTACTTTCACTGCATCGCTGCAGCTTTACCGCGAGCATAATGGTCAGAGTAATAGTCAAAATACACGTGTTAAGGCAGAATATTTTTTCAAGGGTTGATTTCCAAATTCCTTCTGAACCACGAACCTTTCTTGGCATTTGTTAAACTACTAACTTAACACTAATACATACATATATTTTTTTACAAATTTAAAATATTTTTTTAAATATTTTTAGTATACATTTTTTAAAAATGGCATTTGTTCTTTCTGCCCCTGTTCTGCATTGCAAGATGTTATTAGTGAACTCATTATATCACGCACTTATTAGAATCTTAGAATATAGATTATTAAATAAAAGTTGACATAATCCAGTTTATATTTTTCTATTATGTGGGCAATATTCTTTACCCATTAATATTATTTTCTGTTATAACATTGTTGAATTATATAACAATAGCTGACTGGCCTGGCAATGAAAAAAATTATGGTGGCCACAATGTATTTTGTTGTTATTAACACTACCAATTTTTTTCTAGGAAAACAAATTTTACCACATTCACCCAATTTTTTGTAGCCATTAAATTTTACACTGCCGGGCAGTAAAGTTAGTGCATACAGAAGAATGCATGGGATGGCACTGAAACTTTACATAGGTAGTGACATAGATGAGTGATACACGTGATCACACAAATAGAGCAGCAGGACAATTATACAGTATCAATACAAATTATCTTTCCGATTGCAAAAATTAATAACTCACGTTTTATTTCACTCAGATACATGAAAGTTCTCTCAATGGAAAGGGAAACTCAAAATGCTTTAGTGGTTGGTACAACAGTCGCATAGTTATTGATTTCGCCGCTAGGACAAAGGAGAGAAAATGACTGCCAACGAAGACAGGAAGGCTTTCTGTGTGTTGAATTTCCACGTCTGCAACGTAACTTTAAAAGGAAATTTTGTGAAGATGCAGCCAGGGAGCCCTGAATCCGTAAGTGGTATACTGACTTTAAAGCAAGAGAATGCATATGTAAGCGAAAGTCAACCGGCCGTCCAATAGCAAGCGAGGCAACTGTGGAGCGCGTGAGAGAGAGTTTCGTGCGAAGTCTACAGAAATCCACCGCAACAGCCAGCAAATAATTGGGCATTCCGCAACCAACTGTGTGGAAGATTTTACGGAAACGTTTCCGATTCTATCCGTACCGTCTGAAATTGTTGTAGGCCCGGAAACCAAACGACAAAGCCAAGCGACTGTCTTTCAGCGAGTACATGTAAATCGAAATGGAAACTGATGGTTTCTCGGCATTGTTGGTGTTTAGTGATGAAGCCTCATTCCACCTGTCGGGCAAAGTGCACAAACACAATGTCAGGATCTGGGGTCTGGAAAATCCTTACGGTTATGTGGAGCATGAGCGCGACTCCTCCAAGCTGAATGTTTTTTGTTCCATCAGCCATCCAAAGGTGTACGGCCCTTTCTTTTTCGATGAGAACACAACCATGGGGTCTCGTACCTGTAAATGTTACACACATGGCTTCTTCCACAACTGAAACCGGATAAACAAGGTTTAATTTTAAGCTGGATGGGGCACCACTCCATTTAAACTTGGGTGTCAGACGTGAACTCAAAAGGCGACTACTAAACAGATGGATTAGGTGTGCTGGCCATGACTATAATGAACGTTTGTTTTGGCCTCACGTTCCCCCGATCTTAAACCCTGTGAATTTTTTCTCTGGGGTTATGTCAAACATTACGTGTCTCGGCCACCTTCGCAATCGACCATCTAGGATCTTCGTGTTCGCATCGCAGATGACATTGCATTAGTGAATCGTCCAATGTTACAACATGTATGGCAGGAATTTGACTACAGACTCTATGTGTGTTGCGAGACAAAGGACGTTCATATTATTGAGCACATATGATGTGATGTTGTGAACGAAATACAAAAAAAAAAAAAAATTGAGTTTCGCTTTCCATTGTGACAACTTTATGTATCTGAATGTTATAACACATGAGAAGTGAATTTTTGTAAAAGTTAAGATCATTTGTAATGTCACTGTATAGACATACATGTTATGCTGTTCAGTCATTTTCAATTGCGTGTCATTGTACCCCCTTGATATGCGATACGCGAGGAATCACGGTCAGGCATGTACTGCAGAAGACGTTGGATGTTGTCTTGAGGCAGACGGGTGGACAGTGTGCTGGAGACTGAGGCACGGCCGCAGCGGGCTTTTCAACTGGTCCTACACATGTGGGACCAGGTAGGAGGTGTGGGACCAGGTAGGAGGCGTGGAACAAGGTAGAATGTGTGGGACCATTTAGACTGTGTGGGACAAGGTAGGATGTGTGGGACCAGGTAGGAGGTGTGGAACAAGGTAGAATGTGTGGGACCAGGTAGGTGATGTGGGACCAGGTAGGTGTAGGAACACGTAGGATGTGTGGGACCAGGTAACTGTTGTGGGACCTGGTAGGAAGTGTGTACAATTTAGAAGGTGTGGGACAAAGTAAGAGGTGTGGGACTAGGTGGGAGGTATGGGACCAGGTAAGAGATTTGGTACCAGGTAGGATATATCGGTTTTGGTAGGATGTGTGGGACCAGGTAGAATGCATGGGACCATATATGGGGTGTGACACCATGTAGTAGTTACGAGATCTGTAAGGAGGTGTTGGACCAGGTAGGAGGTGTGGGTTGAGGTAGGAGATGTGTGTCCAAGTGGGAACTGTGGGACCAGGCAGAAGGTGTGGGACCAGGTAGGATGTGTGGGACCAGGTAGGAGGTCCGGGACCAGGTAAGAGGTCTGGGACAAGGTAGGATGATTTGGAACAAGTAGGAGGTGTGGAACCAGGAAGGAGGTATGGGACAATGTGGGCGATTTGGTACCACATAGGAGTTTTCATACCAGGTAAGTGGTATGGGTACAATTAGGAGGTGTGAGACCAGGTATGGGGCGTGTGACCAAGTAGTAGGTGTGGCATATGGAAGGATGTTTTGGACCAGGTAGGAGGTTTGGGTTCAGGCAGGAGGTGTTTGACCAGGTAAGTGTTGTGGGACCAAGTAGAAGGTGTGGGTTCAGGTATGAGGTGTTGGACCAGGTAAGGGATATGCGAACAGGTAGGAGTTGATGGACCAAGTAGAAGGTGTGGAACTAAGTAGGAAGTGTGGGCCCAGGTAGTAGGTGTGGGTTCAGGTAGGATGTATGGTGCCAGGTAGGAAGTGTTAGACCAGGTAGGAGGTGTGGGTTCAAGTAGGAGGTGTGGGTTCAAGTAGGAGGTGTGGGTTCAAGTAGGAGGTGTGGGTTCAAGTAGGAGGTGTGGGTTCAGGTAGGATGTATGGTGCCAGGTAGGAAGTGTTAGACCAGGTAGGAGGTGTGGGTTCAAGTAGGAGGTGTGGGTTCAAGTAGGAGGTGTGGGTTCAAGTAGGAGGTGTGGGTTCAAGTAGGTGGTGTGGGTTCAAGTAGGAGGTGTGGGTTCAAGTAGGAGGTGTGGGTTCAGGTAGGAGGTGTAGGTTCAGGTAGGGGTTTGGGACCAGGTATGAGGTGTTGGACCAGGTAGGGGATGTCCGCAAAAGGTACGAGGTGAAGGACCAAGAAGGAGGTGTGGGACAAGGTAGGAGGTGTGGTACCATGTAAGTGGGGTGGGAACAAGTATGAGGAGTGAGACCAGGTAACTGGTGTGGTACCATGTAGGAAATTGGATACCAGGTAGGAGGTGTGGGACCTGGTAGGAGGTGTGGAACCTGGTAGGAGGTGTGGCAATATGTAGGAGGTGTGGGACCATTTAGGAAGTGTGGAAAAATTTAGGATGTGTGGGACCTGGTAAGAGGTGTGTAAAAGGTGGAAGGAGTGGTAGCAAGCAAGATATGTAGTACCAGGTAGGAGGTGTGTGGCCAGATAGGAGTTGTTATACCAGGTAATTGGCGTGGGTACAATAAGGAGGTGTGAGACAAGGTAGGAGTTTTGAGGCCTGTTAAGTTTTGTGGGAAAAAAGTGGGAGATTTGTTACTAGGTAGGATGTAAGGTACCTGATAGGAGGTGTGGCACCAGGTAGGAGGTGTGGGACCAGATATGTGCTGTGGTACCAATTAGGATGCGCGGTTTCAAGAAGGAGTTGTGGGTTCAGGTAGGAGGTCTGGAACCTGGTAATAAGTGTGGGACCAGGTAAGTGCTGTGGGACCATGTATGATATGGGGGCACAAGTAGGAGGTGTAGGACCAGGTAGGAGGTGTGGGACAAGTTAAGAGTTGTGGGACCATGTAGGAGATTTGTTCCCATGTAGGAGGTGTGGGACCTGATAGGAGCTGTGGCACCAAGTAGGAGGTGTGGGACCAGATAAGTGCTGTGGGACAAAGTAGGATGTGTGGGTTAAAGTAGGAGGTGTGGGTACAGGTAGGAGGTTTGAGACCAGGTAGGAGGTGTGGGACCATGTAAGTGCTGTGGGATCATGCAGGATGTGTGGAAACAAGTAGGAGGTGTGGGACCAGGTAGAAGGTGTTGCACCAGGTAGGATGTGTGGGACCAGGTAGGAGAATTGTTACCAGGTAGGATGTGACGGACTTGGTAGGATGTGTGGGACCAGGTAGCAAGTGTGGGAACAAGTAGTAGGTGTGGGACCAGGAAGGTTGTGTGGGAGCAGGTAGGAGGTGTCGCACCAGTTAGGAGGTTGTGGGTTCAGGTAGGAAGTGTGGGACCAGGTAGGAATTGTGGGATCATGTAAGTGCTATGGGACCATATAAGATGTGTGGGAACAAGTAGGAGGTGTGAGACCAGGGAGGAGGTATTGGACCAGGTAGAATGAGTGGGTCCATATAGGATGTGTGGGACCAGGTAGGATGTGTGGGACCAGTAAATTTTTGTAGGAACACGAAGGAAGTGTGGGACCAAGTAGGTGGTTTGGGAATAAGTATGTGTGAGACCATGTAGTATGTGATGGACCAGGTTAGAGGGGAAGGAGTAGAAGCAGTTGTGGGACCTGTAATAAGGTGATGTCCCAGGTAGAAGTTTTACGAACAGGTAGGATGTGTTGAACCAGTTTGGAGGAGAGGGAACAGGTAGGAGTTGTGGGACTAGTTAAGTGGTGTGTGACCAGGTAGGAGGTGTGGTACAAGGTAGGAAGTGTGGTATCAGGTAGGAATTTTATGACCAGGTAGGATGTGTTGGACAAAGTAGGCTTTATATGAACTGGTAGGGGGTGTGAGAACAAATAGGGTTTGTGGGATCAGGTAGGAGATTTTGGACCAGTTAGGTGGTTTGTGACCAGGTATTAGGTTTTGGACCAGGTAGGATGTGTGTGACTAGGTGGGAGGTGTGGGACCAGGTAGTAGGTGTGGGACCGTGTAGTAGTTGTGGGGACTAGGTAGGAGGTGTGAAACCAGGTTCTGGGTCTGGGACCAGGTCAGTGTTGTAGGACTGGGTAGGATGTTTGGGAACAGGTACGAGGTGTATGACCAGGAAGGTGTGTGACCAGTTTGGAGGTGTGGACCACATAGAAGGTGTTGGACAAATTATTCTGTATATGTTGGGGTTCAGGGTGTGAGAAAAAAAAGGGGTGTGGGATCGGGTAGGAGGTGTGGGACCAGGTAGAATATGTGGGACAAGGTAGGAAGTCTGTGAAGAGGAAGTATGTGTGGGACCAGGTAGTAGGTGTGGGACCAATTCGGTTCTGTGTGACCAGTTAGGCTGTGTGGGACTATGTAGGAGGTGTAAGACAAGGTAGACTGTATATGACCAGGTAGGTGGTGTGAGACCAAGTAGGGGGTGTGTGTTCAAATAGGAGGTGTATGGCCATGTAGGTGGTGCAAGACCAGGTAGGAGGTGCATGAGCAGGTAGGAGGTGTTGGACAAGGTAGGCTATGTGTGACCATGTAGGGGTGTGAGACCACGTATGGGGTGTGGGATAAGATAGGAGTTGTGGGACCATGTAGGAGGTGCATGGCCAGGTAGGGCGTGTGGGACCAGGTAGCATATGTGGGACTAGGTAGGAGGTGTGGGACCATGTGGGATATTTAGCACCAGGTAGGAGTTGCATGACCAGGTATGATGTGTGGGACCAGGTAGCATATGTAAGACTAGGTAGGAGGTGTGGAACCAAGTAGGAGGATTGGGACCAGGTAGGAGGTGTGGGACCAGGTAGAATGTGTGGGACCAGGTAGGATGTGTGTGGCCAGGTGGAAGTTGTGGGACGAGGTAAGATATGTGGGACCAGGTAGAATGTGTGGCCAGGTGGGGGGTGTGGGACCAGGTAAGATGTGTGGGGTCAGGTAGGAGGAGTAGGGCGAAGTAGGATGTTTGAGACTAGGTAGGAAGGTGTGGGACCAGGTATGGTGTGTGAGACCAGAGTGGAGTCATGGGACCAGGTAGGTTTGGGACCAGGTAGAATGTGTGGTACTAGGCAGGAGGAATGGGCCCTTGTAGGTTTGAGACCAGGAAGGAGGTGCAAGACCTGTCAGTAGGTGTGGGAGCAGGTAATATGTGTGGGACCAGGTAGGATGTGTGGGACCAGGTAGGAGGTTCGGGACCAGGTAGGTTTGTGACCAGGTAGGAGGTGGGGGACCAGGCATATGGCGTGTAGCCAGGTAGGAGTTGTGGGACCAGATGAAGTTTTGGGAGCAGGTATGAGGTGTGTAACCAAGTTAAGGTTGGGTACCAGGATGGATGTGTGAGATCATGTAGGAGGCATGGTACCAGGCAGGATGTGTTGAACCAAGTATGTGTTGGACCAGGAAGGTCGTGCTGGAACAGATAGGAAGTGTGGGCGCAGGTTAAGATGTGTGGGACCAGGTAGGGGAAGTGGGATCTGGTAGGGGAAGTGGGACCTGGTAGGAGGAAACGTATTCTGCAGAGAAAGACAAGTCGCCAGTGAGTGCAGATACTGAAGCTAATACAATTTAGGAATAACAAATGGTTAGTTAGAAAGGGATGGTAATGAAAAATATTTGGTGGTTGGAGTGATCAGGAAAGTTGCATGAAGAAAATTACGCGCAATGCTATGAAACTATAGGAATAGTAGGAATGTTTCTGACAGTGTGCAAGTTGTATACGGAAATAAGTGCAAGAGGTGAATTGGTTCATGTAGGTTTATATTTTTGTATGAATTTCGAATGTACTACCTTTTAAAATATCTCTTGCAAAACAATGTCTTGTGGTCTTTGAGTATAGGAACCTTGTTGCAGGATAGCATATAATAGTAAAATAATCTTATTTTGTGAATGAGTGAAGAGTGAAGAGATTTAGGCAGCTCCTGACATCGCTGCCTTGTGAGAAGGGGAGGGGGAGTGGGCACCGGAATGAAATGTCGTGAGAAACGGGCAATCCTTGAGAAAACCCACCAACCAGCGGCATCGCTCAGCGCGATTCCGACTTGCGAAAATCCTGGAGTGGCATGGCTGGGGATCGAACCCGGTTCGCCTTGGTGCGAGGCGTGCAGGTTAACCGCTCAACCACCGCAGCCTTCAATACGAGGTTTCTAATTGTGTTTTGTTGCATCTATGTATCTTAATTTATCCTCATTTGTCAGGGTATTGCAGAGTTAACAAGTTCTGTAGAAATGTGGCCTGGGCAAAAAGGAATGAAGTGTGTTATCGTGGAAAGTTGCTTAGACACGTCTAACACAAATGAACTTGTCAGACCCTGTCGTTTCACTTGGCTGGCCCCACACTAGGCAGTGGTTTTTTAGGGTCGAACTTCAGGCTGGGGGGGGGGGGGGGGGTGGATGTTGGGAGACACACAGAAAGGAAAATGATTTCATAAGCAATCTTTCCTTGGGAAAGTAGGCAACTATTAAATGAGCGAAAATGTACGCAGAAAGTTATCTTCACTAAATTACCGTACGCGAAGTTACTGTTATTTTACGAAGAGGTTCGGATAAATTTTGCGCCAGTAGTCTGTTGTAAATTTAAGCATTTTTTCCTTTACAATGCGATTGCTATTTCTATTACCTTTTGAATCAGCAAGTAGAAACAATTAGGGTGTTTTGTTTTCAGGTTTCTGTGAACTGAGCCAGATTGTGTGAAGCTACAATGTTACCAAGTCAGTCGCACATATGGTGACTAGCAGGAGGGCCCGCTGTTGCATTCGTAACAGGTATGTTTTTCTTTTCACTGCATGAGCAGAATGTCAACTATTCCCGTTGAAATAAACTAGTAGATTACAGATGAACCTACCCATGTAGGTTGATCCGATTATGGTCCTGAACCGAGATTGTAAGGCCCTAATTCCAGCACAATTTTCAGTTGGATCTGAGTTCCAGTATAATAGTGTTACTCCTGCACGACTGGCCGAGTTCTGATAATACATTTTCTGATCGCAGTTGAGAAAAATTGTGGTCTTGGATTGAGATTAAACAAGTGCAGAGATCTCACCTTACGGCATCACAATGTATTACTTTGTTTTGAAGTCAAGGAAAAATTTGACGAGTTAGTTAAGTTGCATCCAGCGACCTGGCGAACCACTGCAGTAGCTGTGGTATGACATAGTGAGACTGTCGCCCCTGTCTCTGGAGGGATTCTAGGAAGAGGCACGAGACGTTATCACCGTCGGCTTCTTCGTCGACGCCATCGTTGACACCGACGTGCTGTAAGCTGTGCCTCACACCATGCAGGATGCCTTAGCCCGAGCACTGGAATTGGAGTCAGCACGACAGTCATCAGTGCCCCGACGTCCAGTGCGGGCAGTGATGTTTGATAAAGGAGAGGACAACAGCGTCAAGGGGATGTTGAAGGACTTGCAGACGACAGTGAGGGACATCGCCTCCAGGATACGCACTAAGGAGACTCGCCGTACCCCATCCAAACTGCCGGAATGTTGGATGTGTGGACAGCCGGACACCTGAGAGCCAACTGTCCTCAGCAGCAGCAACAACCAGAAAGCCAGCACCAAGGAGCAGGTGAGAGCACATTGTCTTCGGGAAACTTGTAAACACTGGTCTTGAGAGGCAAAGGTCGGTGATTGCTGGAGCGAAGGACACAAAGCTTTTTCAGGTGCGTTCAATGAAACAAGATTGTAATGCCATATTCGTTGAGGCGAGCCTAGATTATGTTTGTTGTCAGATGGTCGTTGACACAGGAGCGTCTATAACAGTGGTAAGACCGGACCTCCTTGGGCCTTCCCCCCAAGCGATCATCCGATAAGAGCATGTATTAGTGCTATTAAACTACAGTAAGAGGCTAGACCACACCAGTTAAATGCCAGAGAAGATTACTCTTACAACTCGGTGACCTTGAGATAAAGCATAAGATATACATAGCAGAAATAGATCACAAATGCATTTTGGGTCTTGATGTATTACATAAGCTGGGATACTGTATTGATACTCGACTGGGAGTGTTATGTGTAGGTAATACCGAGTTGGTAGTGTCAGCACAACGAGATTTATATTCGCCAATGAGCTTCCCAGTTGTGTGTAATCAGTCAACTGTGCTCCCTGGGAAAATTTGTCAGGTGGTTGGGCATAATCGAACCAGCCCAGAAAGGCGGCACTTTACCAGATGGTGTCATTGTAGCCAGGGCATTGATTTCTTCAAAATCGGACAGCTTGCCTATTTGGATGATTAATTTGTCTGACGATGCTCTCCACCTAGAAGAGGGGGCTACAATATGATTATGCAAACAGGTCTCACTGGTACTTCCAAATGTTCCAAAAGCGTCATTGCCACAATCTACTGAATGTCCTCTTCCAGATGCTCTGGGGCGACTCCTGACGAGAACGAGAGAAAACCTCGACTGGCGACAGGAAAGGGTAGTTTCAGAATTGTTACAGAGAAATAGAGGTGTTTTCTCCTGCGAGCCCAATGACCTTGGCAGAATTAATGTTTGCATGCCACCACATCGACACAAGGGATGCCAGACCCATAAAGCAGCCACCAAGGCGACTACCACTAGCTTCATATGAGGTCGTTGATGGTATTCTGAAAGAGATGAGGGATTTATATGTGTTAGAGCCATCAGTCAGTCCAGGGTCTTCTCCCATCGTGCTTGTTAAAAAGAAAGATGGCTCTATTAGATTTTGTGTTGATTACCACCAACTTAATAATACGAGCAAGAAAGATTCCTATCCACTCCCTAGGATAGACGACACCCTGGATAGCCTAGCATGCTCACAGTGATTTTCTACTCTAGACAGAAGAGCGGGTATTAGCAGTGCGAGGTTGCCCGGGAAGACAAGGAAAAGGCTGCCTTTTGTGTCTAAGGGATAGGAACATGGTAATTCAAGGTTATGCCCTTTGCGCTATGCAATGCCCCTGCCACCTTCGAACGACTAATTGGAGAAAGTTTTACCCTTAGATATTTGTCAGATGTACCTAGACAACAGTGTGGTCCCAGGAAGAACTTTTGAAGACCACCTGGCACGCTTAGATTCTTGTTTCAGAAAGTGACTGTGGCCAATCTGAGATTGGTTCCAAAGAAATGCCACCTTTTCCAAAAGAAAATTAATTTCTTGGGCCATGTTGTATCAGCCCATGGGATTGAAACAGACCCTGAGAAGACCAGAGTAATAAGAGACAGGCCTCTACCAAAGTATAAAATGGAAATTCGAAGGTTTATAGGCTTATATGCTTACTACCATTCATTTGTACATGGGTTCGCCACTATCGCCAAAGCTCTGCATGAATTGACAGAGGCAAAAATAAAAAATTTTGGACCCCAGAGTGAGAAATTGCTTTCTATAGCCCAACGGAAATTCTGATATCTTCCACAGTACTGTGCGTCCCATGTAGAGATGGCGAATTTATTCTGGATACTGATACTAGTGATGTTGAAATCGGGGCTGTTATCTCAGATCCTGGATGGAAAAGAGCGGCCTTTAGAATAATTCAGTAAGGTACCGGTGCCAAACAAGCCCTAGAGGAACTACTGTGTGACACGCAGGGAGCTTTTGGCAGTTATGAAGTCGATTGCACATTTTCATCCATATCTTTATGGCAGACACTTCATCCTAAGAACTAATCATGCTTCATTATGTTGGCTGCTAAATTTCAAAAACCCCCAAGGTCAAATAGCCTGGTGGATACAGCACCTGCAAGAATATAACTTTGAAATACAACACAGGTCTGGATGCCTTCACAGCAATTCAGATGCACTCTCCAGGAGAACATGCGATCCATTCCGTTGTCATACTGGAAAGCAAGGAGAACAATAATTCAAGGCCCTGTATCTGGTGATGGGTCATCTACATGGGATGTAAAGGACATAAGAAATGATCAGTCAAGTGACACCACCTTGTGTCCAATATTGGAATGGAAGGAAACCGGGCGTCGACCCGTGATGGGAGGAGATATCAGTCTAGGCATCACAGCCAAGGTATACTGGGCAAAGTGGAATTCCCTTGTTATAAAGAATGACGTGCTTTACAGGAACTGGGAAAGTAACAATGGGAAACAGAGTTATTTACAATTGGTCCTACCATAGTGCCGGATCCCAGAAGTTCTGAGGGAACTTCACAACACAGCAACAGGTGGTTACTTCGGTGTAAATAAGAGACTTTACAGAGTCCGAATGAGGTTCTATTGGCTGCATTGCCCGCAGGATGTTGAGAAGTGGTACTGTCTGTCTGATGCATGTACTGCAAGAAATGGTCTGATGGTTAAGGGACGCAGTCCCCTCCAGAAGTACAATGTTGGGGCCCCATTCGAGAGGATGCCAGTTGACATTCTCGGACCCCTACCAATCACTGAGAGGGGAAATAGATACCTTCTGGTAGCACAAGACTATTTAACAAAGTGCCCCGAGGTCATACCGGTGCCAAACAAAGAGGCAGGCACAGTAGCTGATGCTCTTGTCGAGCATATTTTCTCCAGGTTTGGAGTGTCACTGGAGATTCATTCGGATCAAGGACGAAATTTTGAAGCAATTTTTTTCCAAGAATTAACGAGTGTTTTAGGAATGAAGAAAATCCGAACGACAGCATTACACCCTCTGTCGAATGGAATAGTTGAGAGGCTTAATCGTACCATGAACAGTATTTGGCTATCTTCGTAGAAGACAATCTGAGGGATTGGGACTCTAAGGTTCACTTATTTCGCCTCGCATATCGCTCGATGGTCCACGAGTCCATAAGGGTAACACCTTCAGGGATGCTGTTAGGGAGAGAGCTCGGTCTACTTGGTGATCTGCTGTTCGGACATCCAGTGGAGGAAGAAGCAGCCACTTCAGAATATGCTATTAAGTTAGTCAGAAGTTAACCGACATCCATGAGTTTGCCCGGAGGCATCTTAACATTAACAGTGACAGAATGAAAACATGATATGACCGAAGAAAACCTGCGGAGACTTTTCAAGAAGGACAGCTGGTGTGGTTGTACAACCCTCACAGGAATAAGCGATATTACCCAAAGCTACAGAAATCTTGGGAAGGCCCATACAGGATCTTGAAGTGGATAAATTACGTGTTCTGCAGGATTTGCCGACAGGGCTCTCGGGCAAATCCTAAGGTTGTCCACATCGACCGACTGGCGATGTACGAAGGTCCTGATTCTGTAGAGTCTGTTCGGGACGTTATGTGCAGTGTTATGTGCAGCAGCTGGCGCCGACTCAACTGCCCCGTGCCGTAATGGGAGACCCAACTCGCCCTCCCCTCTTCCTGGAACGATGCGCTCGCGGCCTCCTAACTCTCCCGTCTGGGAATCCCGTGAATGCCGACAGCGGCGATACTTACTGGCGTCACAAATCTCCTCTTGCCTGCTAGAGTTTCCGATACGTTTAGCGACGACGCAAGAATATTCTGATGGGACTGGCTGGCGCCTCAGCCCTCCGCGGCGCATTACGTGAGTTGGGAAAGATTCTAGGTGGTGGCCTAAAACACTATATATACTGCCGCAACCCAGCGGCCGGCAGTCTTTGACGGAGGCCGCCTGGCGAGTGAGAACGAGTCAAGTAAATCGTGGATGACGACTGGAGATTGCGGGACGATGACGAGTGAGATGTCCGTGGCTTGAATGGACGAGAAGGTCTGAAACCAACGAGTGAAGCCTATTGTGCGTAAGGGCACTTGGCGGACTCTAGAACATTGCTGCTGGCGGGACATGGACTGAGCTAAGGTGGGACTAAATGGAAGCGTAATACTGATTTTATTTAAAATATTTATACTGTCAAATATGGAAGCATAAATTCATAAAATTATTGAATATGTTTATACACTATCTATTGGACTGATCTTTAATTATGTTATTTTATTTATTTCTTTGTCGTAATTATACATTTTATTAATTAGTGTCAATTGTGAACAGTAAGTGATTTCAATGTATTGCAAGAATTTGAGTTCAGTGTATTTTGCTGTAGTTATTGTAAATAAAATAAGGAAATTATAAATAATTATTTTATTAAGAGACCTCCATCCCTTAACGAACTTGGCATAACCGACTTAATTTCTAGAGAGAGAAATTGTTACAATATTTTGGGCATGTTACAAAAAATGTTTATTGCTGTATATTTTTGTGAAGGTCATTTTATAAATGCATTGACCCGAGTTTATGTGTACAATAACTTGTCCTTGTTCAATACATCCGATATAGTCAGCAATGCGATCACAATAAAATGAACATGTATATCTTAAAGTAACAACCTGAAACAATCCGAAACAATAATTGCTTCACAGCTTGTTTGATTGAAGTGTCATCACCTTTCGAATGCGGTATGGATTGCCAATAGTTTTGTCCTCGGGGTGCTCTCTATCCTGTGACTCTTGTGAAGTAAACTTTCATACCTTGATTTTTCGTCTACACAGTACAAAATGTTTGCATTTACAAACAATGCTTCGGCAAAAAGTTGCCAACGAATTTCCTGCAACTCTATAACTGAAATATTCCATCTTCACGACGTAGGGTAAAAAAAAAAAAAAAAAAAAAGTACAAAACAATGTAGCTACGTGTTTGAAGTACTTTTGAAGTCAACAGTACTATAGCTGGCAGACGTGTGTGCATGTTCGCTGCGAAATATGTTAAGCGAAACAAGGGGGGAAGAGATACGCGCGCAGATTTGGCCGTGCTATCAGCTATTCCACAAACATTAGTTACGGCGAACTCAGTTGTATGTAAGGCAATGGAGGACGAAGGACGTTTGCAGATATACGGAAAAGTTATCCTCAGTGTTACAAAATTGCACTTGCCCACGACATTAATATACAACCACAAATCATAAAAGTTATACAACTGAAATACTACATAGTTTGTAACACTCGGTTCAATTTCGCCTAAATTAATTTATGCATGCATGTTAACAAAGTATAACTAAACAGTAATTTTAGGCCAATGGATTTCTTTTGAAACTATATAAATGTTTTATAGCTTCGTTAGTTCAAAGTCGCAAAAATGGGCGTTTTTACACATATTGGACTGTCCCGTGGTATAAAGAAAGCCTACCCACAGTTTTTATAAAATAAGAAATACAATAATAAAATTAGTCAATGCCGCCGACATTACATATTACACTATATAGCATAGTGTCCATCTACTTAACAAATTCCATCCAATTGATCTGCGTGTAAGCATTCTTGCCATGCTAAACTCAAGTTTGTATGAAATGGTGGTCTGCATACGCGTAGATGTTCAAATTATAAAGCAAACGAAAATCACAGTAAATCATTGAGAGTTTATATAAAAATGATTTAATTGTCATGTCAGTCCACGTATATTTCTAGAAATCCTAATCACGTGCAAAATTAATGCCACTTGTAAAAATGTTTTTCCAGATAATGTTGGTTTCGGCAGCATGGTGTAATCGCAGAAAAAAATATTTCTATGTACTTTATGATAAACTAATTTTTGTATACTAATTTGCAGTCCGTAATACACATTTGTATGTGATTTATGCCAGTAAATGTTATTCCAAACGAAATATTCATTAAGAGAAAATATTTTCTCGTTTATGAAACAAAGAATGAGAAAATATGTGAGCCTATTTGAAAAATATTAAAAACATAAGAATTAACACTTTAAAATTATATGCCTGCCAAATTACTAGACAAACAGATTCGAAACTAACGCTATCGTTAAGTAAATGGGTTTGTTGGTGTTGAAGTTAAGTTCACACAGCACTTGGTCAATAATTTTGCAGGTTCGATTTCGGGTTGTAGACTATTTTTTTGGGTATAATATAAAAGATAATCTTCGTATTACAGTTATGGTATAAATAAATTTACTTTCGAAAGCATATTATATATAATATTATCATTCGCTATTTACCAAAGTGATTGGAACAGAAGCGTAATTGTAATGCTATATCATTCAAGTTCACTTCGTAGTTTACTGTACTTAATACAAGAAAAAGCAAATTATCATTTGGTTACCAGTATCCGGGTTTTTCTTTTAAAAGTACAAGAAAAAATGCAAATATATTTACAGATATACAGTTCACATTTTTAAACTCCGTGACAAATTTGTTCTCGCAGTTTTACTATTAAAAGTGCCTTTTTCCACGAAAGGGTGATCCATACGGACGAGCGTAAATCACACCCTTGCCCTACCTGGGATTCAAAACCAGAACTACTCACGCTCAACTCTCAAGCGACTGCGCCACAGAGTGCAGTAAATATGCCAACCAGAACACTGTCAGTCGCAATAAGAAGTTATTTTATGTGAACAACAAGCAGCTTATATCATTGGAGATGATATTTTAGTTACAATTTAGGTAATGTATTAATTAATTTTTCCACATTGTGTGATATGCTGCCATGTTTGTTGGGATTCGTTTGCCTATATTTGCGCTAAATTAAATGCAGTTGTTGCGGAAAAGTTTCGAACGATGATTTAAAACGTTTTTAGATTAGCTTGAACCTCATACATCACTCTTTTCTTTATAATTAAAAAAATTCATATGGAATGTTTTTATTCTTTTTCAGTTCTATGTTGTGATATTGTATAGCATTGATTATACTAAATATTCTTGTGGTATTTAATGTTAATTTATTATAATTAAAGATGTTTTAAAATTATTATGTACCACAATTTTATTCGCAGCCCCAAAACTAAAGGTTGTATTGCGATTGAATTCGACAAGAAGGTAATACGAGACACAATTGAAGAATTCTATAACCTCAAGAAGATTGTGCCAAAAACTATGAATATGCTACGAAAATTCATTCGGCATAAGCTAGATAGATGCCAGATCTGTAGGACTTTGTGTGTTATTATTTGTACGAGTTTTGGATTTTTTTAGAAGTAAAACTGATGTGCTGTGAAATTTGTTTTAGTTGTCTTAACATTATGATGTCACAAATCCCTCAATGTTTGAAAACTTTGTGAACAAATATTGCTTGAGTAATGTTTTTCCGTCGAGATATTTCTTACTCTGCGCCGTAAATCTTCACATAAAATAAAATATTTATATTCTTTCGCCCTCTCCACCACCCTTTTCACATTTTAATGGTGAAAGAATTCGTAAAGCCTTTTTTTTATTTTCGTGTGATGAAAATGTAGAAAAGAAATAAGCACTCTGCTAATACATCAGAGCACAGAATATATTCCACCTCCATTGTTGTTGATTTTATCTGACGTGATTTCAATTCGATGCGGTTGAATATTTCAACAGACAATTTGCACTCAATAACAGAGAAGCAATTGACATCTGCCGAACAACACATGGCAGAAGGTAAGAAAATCATCCACCACTCACTATTAAAAGATCACTGCTATGTATTTTCGCCAGTAAAATGTCTCGGTCCACCGCCATTTTACATCACTGGGACGCTACTCCCTCAGCGCGGGGGTAGATCGGTCCCTTGTGAGGGACCTTGGCCACCCAGTTAGTTATCAGTTAGCTTGCGGAGGCGAGGAGAAGCTAACCCCCTCCCCCCTCCCCGCCCATCAAACTTACTTCATGCTGCAAAGCTAGCATTCTTTTACAGGATTCCCAGGGTAGCGCCTGGGAGCTGTTTCCATAGCTGAGTTTTACTCTCTTTTTCCCTGCCTGTACGGGATAAAAGAGAGTGGTGAAGTTAATAGAATTTATCAGCGCGGAATTTTAAAGTTCAGGACTTGTGATGTACTGTCACGAGCTCCCTGTGAGAGAGCTAGCGACAGTTTGGTATAAAAAGCGGAGGTTAATAGCCAAATTAAGTTAAATTTTCGATATAAGTAGTTTTCCCATGACTGGAGTGGCAAGGGTTTATATAATTAACTTAATTATATGTATATTGTAGTGGTGAATTTAAGTTGCACGAAAATTTAAATCAGTGTAGTTGTTTCAGTAATTACTTCATATCTTATGAGTTATTGTTAAAAACCATTAAATAATCTGATTGTTGTGTAAATACATGTATGAATGTACCGTGACGAGCGGCTAAAAATGAAGTAAAACATGTTAACTCGGGGAAGTCCGAGAGCGATATGGCTTGTGCGACGCTAGCGCCAACTAGTTTTGTTAAACGTGGTCGATTTTTGTCCCGGACCGATCGGAAATTTCCGGCCAGTTTCGGGGCCTTATTTCTATGAAATCGGGCGGTATAATTACGCTGAGGGCGTGATTTTATATTTTTAAAGTTGTTTTGAACTATATTCCGTGTTGATAATTATTTAGACTTGTAAAATTCGAAAGCAGAGCCATGAAAACACGTCGCGTGAGTGACGTTAAACAGTAATATAGGCTAGAGGGCTCTGATTGGCCGAGAGAACTTGGTGGGGCGGGGCTTATGAAGTTGCTCGAGAGATGGCAGCATGGTCGTTAATTTACCGTCAACAGCTTTTATTTGATACGGAAAAATTTAAATAAATTAAAAGCGGTTGTAATTAAAGTTATTAAATCGTCTTAAATAAATAATTGGTGCTGCAAAACTTAAAATGTTCAGTTGTGTACGACTAGAATATATACGCGATTATTTCGCTCGTCATAGTGATTAATATTTGTGTAATGTGTTTCGGAGTTGCTCCAGTACAGAGTAGGGGAAATTGGTATATGCGGGTCTAGTTGACGGGCTAGGGGGCCGCAAATGACGCCATGGCCTCGAGAAGTAGCCAGGTTCTCTCTTGTTTCTCTGTGATGTTGCGGAGTTTTAGTATGTAGGGGTGGAAATGTGCCATGAGCGAGGCGAAGTCGCATGCTCTAAGGAATTCCATGAGTTCATGGAAATCCTGCATAACACCTCGCATCTCTCCTGGCGAATTTCGCTGGCGAGGGCGGGACTGAGGTTGTGTATTTGGCATTGCAGGGGTGTCAAGAGTGGGAGCTGGTTGTGAATAGGCGCAGAGAGTGCCTGCGAATACGTTTTGCCGGGCTGTAATGTCCTGACTGTGAACATGGACGGGGCAGGAGGTTGTTTTGCAGTTTTTGGCGCGATTTTCGCAGCAGCAGCAGTAGTTCTTTTCTGCACCAAGTCCAGGAACTTGAGGCAGGCTTTTGAAATAGCTGTGTGTTCGCCTGCGCAGTTACTGCATGTCGGCTTGGAGTTGGTTTCGTTTTTTTTGCAAGCACTCTCGGGTGAGGGCCGGCGCAGTGAGGGCATTTTGTCGGCATTGAACAGTGATTTTTGGTGTGTCCTAAAGCGAGACAGTTACGGCATTGTGCCACGTCTGTCGGCCGTTTCTGGTATTGTCGGGGATGAACAATTGTCATATTTATCCTCGTGATAGTGAGCAGAGGAGGGAGAGAAGTGTTCTGCGCCGCCGTGACACAGAAAAAACGTTGCGGCTCCAACGTGAATTTGGTCAGGTCTGATTGGTCTGTGATACGTTTTTTAAATTGATAAATGTGCTGGATTGAGTAACCGGCGCATTCCAGGTCTGCCTTGATGTCCGTAATGTCGGTTGTGGGGTGAAGGTGAAAAACTACTTTCTGTGGGAACTCGGAAGCTTTGCAAAAAGTAAAATAATGGATGTAGTTCGCTTCTAGCATTGTGCGAGCAGCTGTGAAAAAATCAAAGTTTTTAGTGAGGATTTGCGTTCCCTGAGCTGTGGGGAGAAGGGAGAACCCGTCCTTACTAATAGCTCGCAGTTTCTGAACAAGTAAGTTGTATTTAGTGGCGTCAGGAACCACTAATCTGAACTGGTTTTGTTTTTCTGTCGTGTTTGAGGTGCAGCCGGTTGTGTTTTGTGGGTGGAGATGCTTGAAGAGCCGGGATGGTTAACTGTTGAGGTTTTTTCTGTTACCTCCTTAAGCGGGGAAAACCTATTTTGTATAGGAATGGTGTTTGTATGTGCCTCAGACGACACATAATGGAGACGCTTGTTCTCCTGCGTGGTTGTTCTGTCCTCTTTTCTCTTTATTATCTGGAAGTCGGTTTTGTCTCGGTGTCCGGTTTTACCGAATGTTTTTATGTCGCTCATACAGCCGTGCCGTTGTCTTGCCGTTCTGCTACTGACCGGTCCGTGCCGAGCCGCATTCTAGAGAGGAGGGGTCTCGCGTGCACAGACGTATGTCAGTAGTAATAATTGTCTGTTAAAATTCAACATTAGGGTTACATATTCTACACTAATGTTTCGTAAAATTGGCTCTTATTCACTTGCAGAGCTACAAAAATATTCTTGGAAACTAAAATGCTTTGTAAAAAGAGGTAAATTTGTAGATTTGGGTTTTTACTACTTTGAAAGCGGCATATTTAATTATTTCTCGGGAAACGTCAATAATATAACCACAAATTACATTACCAAAACAATACCAACGGGTAATATATTTTCTGTTTTACAGATACCAACATCATGCAGCAAATAGAAGGCTATAGCTGAAGAATTTCACAGTAAGATGAATTTTTCTCACTGCTTTGGTAGTAGAAGCATCAAATACAGTGGGAGTATGTTTTGTATCATGCTACTTGAAAATTCAAATGCCATCTACTAATTTGTAGATGCACATATATATATAATTCCAGGTATGATTTATGATGATAAAGTTTTTAATTTCACCCTACTGTATAAAAATGAAGACGAACGTGTACAAGAATAAGGAGCGTTACCAAAAAGAACGTTTTTATTGCAGACAAGGCAATTTCATTGTTAGCTGACACAACAGTAGTAGGGTTTGGGGGAAGCTGGTGCAATGTATTTTAAATGGCAGCCGCAGCGGCTTGTACGGCTGGGTGACTACGGCCTTTGGCTCGACTCGGAAGAGCTCGACAATCTTCAGCTCAACCCAGATGAGCTCGGCAGTATTCGGCTCGACTCGGACGAGCTCGGCAATTTTCAGCACGATGCAGGGAGGTGCTCGGAAGCTGTTGACTAGTGTTTGCCGAACGTGCCGAAAGGTGCTTGGCAGTTATGTCAACTAATCTTCAAGCATATATTTGTTTCTGGTAACCATGTTGGTTTTATAGGCATAGGGTATGTCATATCGTAAATCTATATTTAATATTTAATTTAAATATTCATTTTTAATTAAAAATTGTTTATTTTTATATTGTGTCGACATTATACTTAGGGTATTGGGGAAACATGCGAAAATCTCTCAACTACATTTCCAGTCCCTCTCTTTAAGTCTCATTATTCACTGCCTCGACTTTTTTTGTAGGTATAAGTATGCTACTTCGATTTTTGGTTTTAATGTATGTATATATAAATAAACCAAGTCCATCATACTTATAGCGGCCACATGCACGAGTATGTTAAAATTGTAGTATGGACCAGCATCTACTAACTATTTTATATGCTTAACGTGCGTTAATTTATATTTCAATACTCTCAGGCCCCCGGAGACTTGGAATGGACGAGGGTTATAATAAGTCTTAACTTCTGTGCTCTTTTCTGACACCATTTTCGATCACCGCAATCAGGGGTGATTTATTGGTCGGTCTGCTGGAAACAGCCGGCTGGAGTCACACTTCTGGAGTTGAGTATGAGTAATTTTGAAGTCATTTTTGAGTTTATTGTAGGAGTCACTATGATGTCATTTCGGGGTCATTTTTTTGTATTTTGGAGTCTTAATAAGTCATTTAGGAGTCATTTTTGAGTCATTATGAGTCATTTAGGAGTCTTATAGAGTCAGTCGGCAGGAGTCAGTTGACGGGTGTCAGTCGGCATGAGTCAGTTTGCCAATTGGAATATTTCAGGGGGTTTGTGTAGGTGTGGGTGTGTTAGGTACATGTGTGTGTAGGTGCGTGTGAAGGTGTGTGTAGGCACTTGTAGGTGTGTGAATGTGTGTATATGTGTATGTGTGTGTATGTGCTTTATGAATGTTGTAGGGCGGAGGCCTTCTACGATCAAGGAGCAAGAATGGCCTATGTGCCATAAGAATAACAAAGAGAGGGGTTGGGAGGGAAGCACACTAAGTGGTGCTCCACCTCCCCCTCCTTCAACCACCACTGCACCCTGTACTTCCACCCCCTCCTCAACCCTGTGGTATTCTGTGTTAGGCTGTTGGTAAGAAGATGGATTGAGTTCAGAGAAGAGAGGGGGCAGAGGTCAAACCGGAAGACATATTGACCTATATTTAAATATCCGTTGATCTAGATTCTATAATTTACACTTCTGGTTCGATTCAAGGCAAGTGCATTTAATATACATGAACGTGGGTGATTGTGGAGTCGATTCTCGGACAGGAAACATAACATTATTTTATTTCCGAATGAAATAGAAATTTATTTACGAGTTGGATATATGATGTGGGAAAGTAATTTAATGATAATTTCGGAATCGGGTTCGATTCTCGGAGAGGGGTAAATTCAGAAATAAGTGACATTTGAAATTTTTTTTAAGTTTTTGAACTTGGGTCATTTCTGGTATGGGGTGCAAAACCCTACTAGTTATTTATGTTAACTTTGGACTTAGGAATAACAGACTCGGTTCCCAAACATAATACTTGATTTATTTTCTATAATTTAGAAAATGTTAGAAGACTGGGTTCGATTGCCAGATTGAGTATTTGTGAAAGTAGTTGGATATAGCTAGTTTGATTCCCTAACGGGAAACTTAATTGTTTTAAATATTTGGAAAATTGTGCTCCTCACACAAATCACTCTCGCAATCGACTCTTCTGCCCGCCAATGGTACAGCCCATTTATCCCGTCACCAGGTTTAAATAGGCATGTTTCTTTCTTACCTAATATTCACAACTGTATTGCAACCTACATGAGTAGTTTTTCAATTAAATTTACGAATATGTACATTATCTACTGTTCAAATGTGTAATTAAATGTCATAGTGCTCAGTCGTGTGTTTGTTGAAGATTTCAATTTTTAAAAATATATTTATTCAGTCATATTTACGTATAACCTTGCTTGCACTAGCATATAAAATCGATAATGAGCGCGACAGGTTTAAATTCCGGTTTACACTCTCTCCAGCACACTCCTGCCCTTGCGCCCACAGACCGGGATCTGAATGGTTGAAACTCATCTTGTCAGAGCATGCAAAGTATCGCCTTCAGCCAACTCTCTCCCTCGATCTCTATCTCTCTCTATCTCTATCTTCTCTCACTCTCTCAACCTGCCATGTTTGCCGCGGGACATGCGCGTAACAGCATTTTCTAGCTAACACATATCCGTTTCATGCAAACGCACGCCCCTATTATGGTGTAAATGTTAGTGCAAAATAAAACGGAAGATTTTTAACAAAGACATACAAAAAGAAACCCAACTAGGGTTCGCAACCAGCGTTTAATTAATGTTAACACTGCAATTCAAATCAATAACTACAACTGTTAACAAGCAGGGGGTTGTGAATGAATGTTAAGATAAATATATGTGTGTAATAAGCAATTAATAACTACACGAAGAAGTATTTACATATTGTTTAGATACTCATAACTTACATGCTGGTACAAAGTTCGTAACAAGTAATACCACCTCGCGAACATTGCTCAGGGAACAGCTTCGCTTGTGAGGAGAGTTCACACATACGCAAAGTTTGCACACACACAAAAAACTTACACCTTTCCATTTCCCAACCTTCGTCGATTACTAGCAGTATGGTTTAACTAAACACATCAACAATTTATTCTATATCACGAAACCAATATACAACTGACAACTACACACTGGCAAACGTCCTCCCACCAAAACAACCAGAAATTAATCGACAATGGCTAGTTCAAATTTAATTTATATTATTATTACATTACACAAACAACAAACAACTACAAGCCTAACCAATACACACATACAAAGACACATCCACTTACCAAGCCAGTCAGCCTTCTACTGACCTCTATCAAAGAAAATAAAATTAATTAGTTAATATTATTATTATTATTATATCATTACGCAATCACCAACCCACTGACAAACACACACATGTCCCCACTCCACGACGATCAGACTTCTTTTGACATTTTATATTAACAACCGATTGCACAACTCACATATGTCCTCTCGGTAATACAGCCAGACTTCAACAGACAAAAAAATATATAATTAATATTATAATTACTATTATTAACATTACAGACAGGGATATTACAGTTGCACCGTGCAAGTATATACAACAGCATGAGATGTAGAGATAAAACCTACATCCTGCCCTAGCACTTTCAAACCCAAGTCTGCACATCGACTGGGGTAAATGACTTGTATTACATAATCGCACTTGCATTGTTTACCAAGTAATTGGGGAGTAACGTTACGAATGTATGCTCATGTGTAACTGTGTAATTAGACACGACTACAAGCATAAGAAATGTATTCGATGTCTAGACAGACCACTTAACGTAATGTTTGGAAATACAGAGTTCGATTCCCATGCAAATAAATTAATATGTGTAAAAATTACGGGAAATGCACTGAAGTACACATTCACATAAGTATACTCTTCGGAGAAAACGCGAGCTGCTGCACAATCACAAGTGTTGAAGTCCCTATAGCTGAGCAGCGACTTTGTCTTAATCCGTCGGCTAGCGCTTCACAACCGATTAGCCGTGGCGTGGAGACCTGGTCTAGGTCTCCACGCCACGGCTACTACATACTACTATATACAAGTACTATACTGCCTAACTCTGACAAGTGGTGAGTGGATTGATAGGGAATTCAATTCCCAGGTAGTAAATAAATCTTACGTATTTAATGTAATATAATGTATTTTACTTGTAAAATGTACAGAAAAGTTTATGTCGAGTAAAGTGTCTATGGATTTATGGCGTCAAGAGAATTAGTAGTAAATGATCACTTCACAAACATCGAGTATGCAAAACATGACTTATAAGTACATGCTCTGTCATTCCATACCATCCAAGTGTTGGAAGCTAACTGTTACGCACATTAATTGCTGCTCAATCAATGACACGTTTTCGTTTGCGAGAGGAAAAACGGGAAATGGATTTGTAGTAAACAATTATCACCGACTGCATTTCCCTGACTGGGTTAAGTTTGGAAAATTTTTATTATGTTGCAAAATTTTGAGAAATTTAGGGAATGTACTCACATTTACTTGTGCAAACATGCTTGCAGACTCTTCGGAGAGAAAATGAACTGTAATACAAACACAGATACATATTATTGCTTCGATAACTGCAGAAGGACTAACGTGTTTTTTCTTAGCCATCTGCATCACTACTGACCAGGCATGGAGAGGGAAATACACTTACACACACCAATATACACACCAAATCGTCTCCATCAAGGTTTATCATTGGCTAAGTACTACAGCAATTTTTCTCATTTATCATTGCTACTCATTGATCAGTTACTCATGTGAACATCAATTACCCAAATACACTATCTACCAAAATATATTTGGGCACTTGTCCAAAATGTTTGCTCGTAGGTTGTAAGCATATTAAAATCTCGTAGGGCCACCTCTTGCGGCTATAACAGCAACTACCCTGTATGGCATGCTCTCTACGAGTGTTTGCAGGACATCCACGGGAATTCATCGTCATTCATCTTGCAACCATTCCATGAGTTGAGCAATGGATTTTGGCTGCGCCTAACGAACTCTCAACCGGCGATCCAATTCGTCCCACAGATATTCTATAGGGTTGAGGTCGAGGCCAGTCCAATCGGCGAACAGTGTTGTCGGCGTACCACACCATAATAGCCCTTGAAACAGGGCACCTGGCATTGTCATCCTGGAAGTAACATGGGTCCATTCCGCAAAAACGTCACAATATTGATAGAATTTCATTGTCCAGAATGTTACAATAGGCATCTGTGTTCATGCTACCACGGACAATCACCAGTGGTCCTACGCCGAAGGCCGTGAAACACAAGTCAACTGGTATACTAAATTACCTATCTTCACGGGTGCCCAATTACTTTTTGGTAGATGTGTACATTCGACTGACAAATTAGATTCCAAGACTACTACAAAATATAATGATGTAGATAATGATTATTAACTAAATACGCACATATACACCAGCAAAGTAATAATTTGGAATTATATGTATATATATGTTTGTTTACAAAGAAATAATGCGTAAATACTCATTACAAACCTAACAACTACACAATTACGCAGGTATGCTCATGAATAATTAATAACTACATTTACGATTTTACGATACAGAGAGAGAGAGAGAGAGAGAGAGAGAGAGAGAGACCTTGTCCACTCAACAAGATACCCAGCTCAAGAGTGAAACTTGAAAGTTAATATCAAACCATATTGGTTTCTAACCAGCATTCGATTACTGTCATTATTGTTCCAATTGGCTATTTACTCACACATGTTCGACCAATTACTCCCATGAGCTCCATTTACTCACAGGCGTTCGACTATCATCTTGGTTGATTTTGCATTTAAAAGGATGGGAATTAAATTAAAACATATATTTACTGCAAGGTGGGAAACCGTCGATATCTCTTCGCAAACAGCCTGTGATGAAAACTATCTACATCATCACATAGGAACTACAGCATGCAAGACTCAATGCACGCAACAGAGAGACTATCATGTAGTACAGAATGACTTGTTTAAAATACACCCATCACATAACAAAGTGCGATGACCCTCGCAGAAGAGAACAACATAAATACCAACGAGGCAGTTTGTAAAAAGTACAAGTGAGACTCCCAACTACCACCGAACAGCGCAGACACCATGGATCCTGAATACCACGAAGACGAAACAGTTTCTGAAGAACTGTTCATGTTACCGAATCATACTAACACCATACATAGTATACAACACATCAATTGCTACGACTACATGTGTGAAAGCCTACATAGCCAACAGTAAAGTATTACTTTTTGAATGAGTGTGACGATACTTACAGCTCGATATACATTGAAATGCGTAGTAAGGACGTACATTACCACACAGAGTGGAAAGAATTTTCAACATACGAAACCTCCAAAGTACTATCCATCTTCATGTACGAACTAGGTAATTGAGACATTCATTTCTGTGTTCCAAAGTTACCCACACCGTATGCCAAGCCTGGAAACACAGAATATTGCGATGGTAAACATAATTTTAGAAGTATAAATAAAGATATAAGTTAACCATTTTCCGATATCGGATACACCATATACATTAATTTGTGTGTTTCATAAACAGATCTATAGTCTTACCACATACATACTTAATATGGCTGATGAATGTCAGGCCACTATCCAAAAGTACTCCAAGATACTTCACTTCTGAGACAAACCCCCAGGGGTCTCACATGCATTCTCACTACCAGCCACCGTCTGCTTATGTCTCCCTTCAACATCATGCAGAATGTCTTCCCAACCGAGAACTGCCACTTACTGGCCGTTGACTAGTCTTGAATCTTGCTCATGATAGGCTATGCCTTCCCTGCTAGCTGCCTTCTGGTACCAGCCCATAGTTAGCATAGCCGTAGATACTGCAGCCCTCAGGATGTTCTTGCTCGAGGAAGCTGTAGAATATTATATTCCACAGCAGTGGCCCCAACACTGGACATTGGAGACAACCATTTGTTAGCATTTTCTCCTCTTGTAAATCTTCTGTGAGTTATACAGAGGACCTCTCCCTGATGTAGTCTACCAGCACCTCATACAGATCTGCTGTGCACTCTCTTCTTTTGAATTGTCACAAAATATCTGACCACTATGCATTGTCGAAGGTCCGGTTTTGTCTAGAAAAATTCCCATTGCATAAGCACATTCTGTAACCATGTCACACATTGCAAGTTCCGTACTTTTGGTCCTATGAAATCCGTATTGCATCTAGGAACTGAGTAAGCTTTAAGTTGATTAGCTTCCCTTAAATTTTACCTACAACAGGCAGCCGTGTCAAATGTTGGTACGATTTTATGTTTCCGGGGTATTTGCCAGTTTCCTTGTATAGAATTCTCAGCACCCCGTATTTCCATATTCTGGGAAACTTTCCCTGTAGCAACAGCTCATTATATGTGAAAAGAAGCACAGTTATTATTTTTGCATAACAACTCTGTCCTATTTCTGCTGTTATGTTATCAAAATAGGGCACCTTCTTCAAATTTAGAACCTTTACTACTCCGTCCAATTCTTGGCCAGTAAATTCTGCAGCATATTGTGTCCCAGGAGGTGTTCTCATGCTCCTTCTCTTCTCCAGATGTTCTTCCGATTCTAATTCTTCAGAATCATATGGAAAGAGCTCAGACATCATGGCCTTCACTGTGTCTTTAGCTGTGGCAGTATAACCGCCGGCTACCGAAACAATCCTTAATGGTGTTATGTTCTTCATCTTATCAGCAACGACCTGATACACTAAGCCCCAAGGGCCTTTGTTACCCTATTCTTTGATCATCTTCCTCCATCCTCCAACTACTTCTTCTTGACTGCGGCGAAGTACTCCTCCCTTCTTCTTTGGTGCACTTCTGCCAAGTGCTCTCTGTCTTCAAGTCTTGTTTCTTTCTTCCGACTTCTCCGAAGTCTTCTTACACATTTACTTTCTCTTTACAACTCGTCATTCCAACACATATTGGAGGGAGTTGGAGTTTTGACCTTCTTAAGCACTCGGTTACAAGTATACTGTATTGCTGTTAGTATCTCCGATTTCTCCTGAGGATCACTCACTTCTCTGAGCACCTCTACCTCAGCCTTCAGAATAATGTCGAATTGTCTCCAATTAGCACCTCAATGCATGTATCTGGTCCATAGCTACAATGCCGTATGTTCAGGCACATCTTACATTCTGATAAAGAACAGGATAAGATGGTAGTTGCTGGAACTTTCTTCTACTACTTCCCATTGCAACACTTTTGTGCATTCTTAATTTGTTGCTGTGACATCTCTATATGTCTCCACATCTAATGCTGGTGAGACTTATTTGGTCACGTGTCCAGCTGTGTTTCAAATGCTAAGATTTCTTGCCAGTAGGAATTGTTCAACAAGCACTCCCTTCTCGTCTGTTGTTAACGAATACCACATCTTTGATTTAGTATTTACATCAGCAGCAGTGACCAAGTTCTTAATGTGCAAACTGTCCAGGGCCATATTCCATGACTGTGGATGTTCTTCTGTACTTTCAGAGGACTGAAAGTATGATGACATAAAGTACACCTACTTTGAAATCACCATTACTTGTACTACCAAGTGATGCTGAGATAACATATTCTCCAATATAATACTGGTGCATTTCTTCCTAATACATACTTCAGACTTTGGATTTTCTCCATAAGTTAGCACTTCACCCGGTATTCCCACCACTTTCCCATGTGGTACATACGGCTCCTGGAACAGCAGCACACCCAGTTCCATTATTTGGCCACTTTGACTATTTCTGCTGTAGCCACCACTGATCCTTGTAAATTGACCTGCCCACATATTAGTGCATCAGCAGTCATAGTTGGTTCTGTCTATCTCCTGTTTGTAGGCTCTAATTTAAGCGGGACAGTCCCTCGAGTCGACCTTGTGAGTGTGTGCTCTATTTTCCAGTTGGCACACTTGACTTTCTTTTTTTTACACTTCCGATGGGACTATACCTCTTCAGCACATATTGAGCACATACATGAAAAGTACAGGCCAGAATCGGGCCTGTAAAAGCTGGCTGGAAAACTCTGGACAGCCAATACTGGCCCGCTGTCTTATGCTGGAAGCGGCCCGATGGAAATATGGACTGGGGGCTTACAGTTTGCTGAAGATGGCTGGATGGCGGCAAGATTGTGGGCATGTGGCGGCTGGATGACGGCATGATTGCAGTCCTGCGGCGTCTGGAGAGGGGCAAGATGCCGGGCCGGCAGCGTCTGGATGGCAGCAAGATGCCGGGCCTGCGACAGATGGATTTCGGCAAGATGTCGGCTGTGCGATGGCTGGATGGCGGCAAGATGCCGAGCCTGCGACAGCTGGATTTCGTCAACATGCTGGGCCGGCTGCAGCTAAATAGCGGCAAGATTCCGGGCCTGCGACGGCTGGATGTTGGCAAGATGCCGGGTCTGCGACGGTAGATGACTGTTGTGAACATGCAGTGTCTGTGCAAATAATACACAAGACAACTGAAATCATCAAAGTTTAACAATGCAACCTGTTTATAAAAACCTTGTCCCGCGAAAGACGATAAATGTTATAAACTAAAGATCCCCGCCCCACCAATATAAATAACAGAACCTTAACTAATATATTACTTGGTCGAAACAAAAATTCAACTGTGCCAGATACAACAAGTCGTCCTCACTTAACCTGGATTATTTTAAAAACGTGTTTACATAAAATGTAACAACAAAAAAATTTGTAATACAATATACGTATCTATGGAGCATACTGTGTGCCTTTGCTGCATAAATATGCAGCCAGCACCTAGTGGCAGCGGAACATTTTGTTACCATTTTTGAGATAAGAGTTTGATATTTTTCTATTTATCACATTTGTATACTACATTATTGTGATTTTTTTTTTTTTTTTTTACATGTTGATATGGCTTTCAAGTTTAGAGTAAAATTTAGCCTTTATGACCTAACTTTATCCTCATTCACTCCCGAGAATGAACACTTATCAAAGAGAGAACGAAGAATGTTATTAAAAAAAGTGCACCTGATTGAGAATGTAGATTTGGCTCAAATGATCTTGATTTTGGGGGTGAAATTGAAGATAGCAATCATGTTTGAAGAAGAAATTGAAAAATTGTTGCTTGAAAGTGAGAAATTTGCTTGAATTTTAGTCCAATGGTTGAGTTGCGTCAAGATATGCAATAGCCATTTACTGATTTATAAAAAATGTTTACATATCAACACAATTGACAATTTTCAAAAAGTGCTCAAATAAAATTGTCACAAATAAATTTGAAAGAAAAAATCTCACTTAGATAAAAAAAATATTTTTTATTCGATCAAACAAATTAACAATATATCTGAAAAATATTGTATTAAAATACCGAAACAATTACTTGTTTCTGTAAATTCATTAACATCCTCAAATTCATAACATTAAAAATTTATATATTTGCAGTAATAGTATCTTTCAAATAATTCATATGTTAAATTTCGTTGACTAATTAAAACAACGTTACAAATGGTACCGGCTTCAACAACTTTACTAAAATCAACATAAATTTTAATGTTTGTTTTGTCTTTAACTATAGTTGTTTTTTGGAATTTACAATCCATAACATATAATGGTCTTTGGCCCCAAAATGAATAATAATTGATTTTACTATCGTAGTTCACAGTGGGTTTATAATAAAGTTCATTATTTCTACATATACTATCTAATTTTGTTTTTGAATTTCTAAAGTAATTATGAGCAAGAACATGTTTAAGGCAAAGACCATTTTAAATATCTAAATTCCAATTTTCTTTTGGAAAAATTTCATTCCTATTTTTTTTTTAACAAAAATATTTCTTACATTACAGTGAACAAACATAGAAGCATGGACATACTGTTCAGCAAGATCTTTTCTTTTATATTGAACTCCTACAATTAATAAATCGGGCATGTCAAATTGTAAATTATTAAAGTTCTATTATATATCAAAGTTAAAAACTGTTATTCCTTCAGGCACTTCTATTTCTAAAAATTGCCAATAATTAAAACTAATAGAAATTTTAGGATCTTTGTAAATTTTTCTTTAATTGCAACGACTGTAATAGCTTCGTATTCAACGATAGGCCAACTAACTTATAATTTTTCAATTTCAGTCCTTCCCGGATCGGTGTAAGTTGCTGGAGGTGTGACAGCTGTTTCATCATATACAAATATACAATTGTTATCGGATGAATTACGGAAAAAAGTGATTTTTAACCACCTTTCCAGTAAATATTCACATTAACTCTGATAAAGCCAAACAAATATCTCATCGGATAGATCATTGCATTTGTTTTATGACTATGAACAGATTTTACTCCATATTTATTATCAACACTAGAGCTTTGTAAATAATTTTGTTCACCTGGTGACCTTAATAAAGCATTCATTATTGTTGAAGTTACTCCGGGATTATCGACAGCCTCAATAATATTGCCATGTTTTGAAATTTCTACTCTAGAAAACTGAAATGGAAAAAAAGTTGGAACAAACATCAATACTGTTATCTTTTTTACTATATTTTGCCTCATCTCCAACTTTACCCCTTTTCAGTGATCTATACTGTTCACAAACAGAAACATCATTTGGAAAAGAAAAGCCATCTCCTATAGGAATATCAAACTCAATTCTATTACTGTAAACATTTTAATTCCTCCTAGTTTGACCAGTTAGGGGAAAAGTTTGTCTTTCAATGCTCTCAATACTTTTATAACTCATTTATAAGTTTAAAAAAACCTATATATAAATCAAAGAATTAAGGGACATTTCTCGAGTGAAATCGCTCATTAAAAAATATAAAAAACTATAAAAAGCACCATGAAGTGGAATATGAAAGAAATAAGAAAAAATGAGCTGCCATTGATTGATGAATTACGA
This sequence comes from Dryococelus australis, assembly GCA_029891345.1. Taxonomy (NCBI): domain Eukaryota; kingdom Metazoa; phylum Arthropoda; class Insecta; order Phasmatodea; family Phasmatidae; genus Dryococelus; species Dryococelus australis. The sequence continues at coordinate 166,021,450 of CM057009.1, read as the reverse complement.
AATATTTAAAAAAAAGTATAAAAAGTAAGTGAAGAAAAAAAAATTCATTAACACACTAGTTCCTGTTGCAGTAAGAAATTTATATTATCCACCAACTCCAGAAAAAAGTCATTTGAAAGGGAATTATTCCCAAAATCACCTTATTTCGGTGTTACTCCATTAAAAGATTTGCCACCTTTAGTTTGCATTTCTGCTATCAATCTCGGAACTGAAATTGCAAAAAGAATTAATGTTATTATTGAAAAATATGGTTTACGTGGAGTTGGGGAAGATTTTTACATTGGTGAAACAAAAATAATCTTAAATAAAATAAAGGTGCACTATTTCTTAAGGATAAATAATGTAATTTACCACCAGGACTTTCTAATTTATTAACAAAAAACACGTGATCTTGAAGGTGAATTCACTGATAATGACTATGAAAATTACACAGAGATTTTTTTATCAACCAATGCTACATTCCAAGAATATAACCCTAAAAGCCAATAAACTCTAATAGAAGTTGGAAGTATGCAAATATAATTAAACCAATTATAATAATTATATAAGAGCATCAAGTTCAGTACCAAACACACCAGAAAGAGCGAATTTTACATATTCTCTTAGATATGGAGAAGGTATTAAAAATACAACAATTTGCAGAAAGGATATATTTGGATGGATGATGTTAGAAAATTAATTGGCAGATTGTTAGTTATTCATATTGAAGAAACTGTAGGAAATACAATGAAAAAGTTAACATAATAAATATGCTAAACAATAAGTTTACACTACCTACATTTTTACTGGTGATGGACATGTCAGGTTTTGAACGAAAACTCCTCATTTGCCCTCTTCAATAAATTTGAAAATGGCATATTCCCTACAAAAAAAACACGCAAAACATTTTTAACGGGTTAATTGTAATGGGTACAGTAAGTTCTGCAATGATGTTGAGCTATATTTATAAAATTAAATACGTTACAGAAAACAATAGAATCACACTTTCCCATAACAATAATTGTAATATTGTCTTATAGATTTGACCATGCATTAAAAGTAGGGATGGACCGATACCGATTCCGATACATTGGCCGACTTTCCCAATTTCGTTATCGGTTACTATCGGTCTTGGTGCAACCAATTCATTTCACCAACCCAAGTGATTTTATTATCATGGAAATTACCGTACTTGGTTATTTGCGAGGCATGTTTTCCCAAACAAAGAATTTAATTTTTGTTACCGAAAAACTATTTCCTTAATTTTATTTTTATAAAATAGTAATGCTATTTTATTACTGATGTGTCTGGCTTTGGTATTGCCCTATATAACCCATTAAAGGTGAAATTTTTAAAATAAAACGTAATTATACACTAATAGTGGTATATACTTTTGATAAAGTTAAAATTAATTTGTAAAAAAATTTTACTGCTATTATATTCATTGCCGTACATTTTATACCAGTAACATTAACTGTATATTGATCTTTCGCTTCCACATCGTGTGTCGATATTTCGTTCTAAGCATGGATTTATTCATAAATTGACTAGTACCAAAGTCGAATGCTATTCTTCTCCGATTCCATATATATTGAGCCCGATATGGCGCTGACTAGGGCAGAATAATAACTATGTGTATTTTATTTATAAACTAACATCTCTAACCAAAAATGTTGGTGATATGACTAAATTAAATAGTACGTATATATAAAGCAGATGAATGTGATTTATGCACTGAACATGCGCACAGTATTTACAGTAGGGCCCACAACTTGATCCTAGTCAGTTACATTTTCTCGTTACTTACACCACTGTATTTACAATTCTTTCCATTCTTGTTGTTGATGTCACGTGAAAATATGGCTTCCCGCAATTTACACTTTTATTGTGCTTTAGTAGGTATATTTTCTTTAGAATGTGAGAAAAATTCCCATTGCGAGTGTCAATGTAGAGACATTTCATTTTGTTATGTAGCAGGACAAGAACGAATCGGAGTCTAGTTGCCTCCATGATGGCTATGTGTATCCATTTATCGTCGGTACATAATACGTTTGTTTGCTTTTGGTGTATGTTTATTCAATCATAGCCACCCTTTTAACTTTGGTCCGTAATTACAGTTATATAACTTATTTACCGCATCCACATTTTATTATTGAGAGAATGGTCATAAAATTAGACTATACACTAATAAATCCCATAATGTCAATAGGATTTAAAAATACTTCGGCCCTAGTGTTCTTCGCGATACCAACATCTATAAAAGTGTCCTCGCCTGTAAATCCCCACATTCCCTTGGATGCCTCATTAGATTATCATAGATAAGGGATGGGACAATAGTATAAAAACATATGATGTCATCGACGCCATCTTGGTGACGTCATAACCTGAGTGTAAATACACACGGGTATCGGGTTGCACAATAATACCGAAAACTGAAAGCGCCAGGAAATTTGAAAAGGTAAGGAGTATTGTGGAACAGTCTGGAAAGCCGTTGACAGATCCTGGAAATTGAATCCTGCAATGTATTATAACATCACGTATTTTCTGCAGCAGCGTAAGAAAAATGGCTGAATATTTATGTGAATAAAAGAATAATTTGCATATTGCGAGGAATATCCTTGCACCTAAAGAATTACTCTATGTACCTCAGATTATATTTGGAAACAGTGAGTTGCAAATTCGATTTTAATTACTTTTTAAGAAGTAATTTTTGGGAGAAATCTTTGTTTTGAATGTTGAAGAATACTGGAAATTTCTTAATTGTTGGTTTGAAAACCTGTAATGTCAGGGAAATGTGATCCTGATATTTTTTAATTTGTAGCAGTTCAGTGAAGAAGGGTGGGTGTGTTTGTAAGAAAACTCCATCTAGATATGGAAATGAGTTGAGTTTTAGGAAAAAATTAAACATGGAGACAAATTCAACAGTCCTCTTCCTTTCGTTGAATGTTGATACTTGGAGATAATAGAAAGTAGCGTATATGAGGGCCATTTTTTGAATTTATTTTTGTTGTATAGCAATCATTAGTATCTATAAATATTATGAAGCAGTGACATTCAACAAATACTTTTCTTGTTATGAAATCACTTTTTCTTATGAAATTGAGCACCTGCATTATACTAGCTGAAACTGTACTTGAATATTAGCTATAGAAAGTCCAGTTTATATGATATTTGTTTGATCAAGTTCTGATGCAATACTGGCCAGCGAAAAAAAAAAAATTGCGAAAACAGAACTTTTTAGGATTGCAGCATGATACTACAAGCAAAATAAGACATAGCTTAGGCATGTTAACTAATTTTCGCCATACTTTGGACATCTGGAGTGGGTAATTACATAAATGGTTTCGTGACTGAAATTAATTAATTAATCATTAATGGCATTAGTTCAGAATTGTGGTAATGTGTTCGGTGATGTGAGTATTTTCATAATGCACCTAGATTGTTAATCAGTGAAACAACAATGTGTACTGATTGAGTAGGCTTTTGCTGGGACCAAAGTAGTTCTTAATTATAGTAAAATGTTTGTTAAAGTGCTGCTTGTCAAGTCTTGCGTGGAGTGATGCTTGGTCTTAAATTGTTATATTTTATTGTAATATTTTTTCAGGTACTGTTTTGATTATTTATTATGTCTAGTAATAACACTTGTGCAGGAAGGAAATTCAGAAAGTTTTACAGCATTCCTTATCGGTTATTGAGAGTAACACATTCTTTTTGGATGTTACTCAAGTTTCTTCAGAAAATTCTGTATATGGTAGTTGTGAAGTATATGTACAGGAAGCACTCCCTGGTACTTCTGATGCTGCAGAATGTAATGCAACTGAATGTAATAGTGCAGATGTTTCAGTAACTTCTGCACCTTTTCAGGAGTGTGTTCAATCAAATGAAAATATCTGTGTACCTGAGTTTGAAGTGATTTCTTACAGTGACACAGATTTCCATTCAGATAGTTCATCAAGTGATGTTGGCGATATTTCAGCACTCACCAGTTTCTTGCAGTATTGGGCAATAGACAACAATGTTACACATGCTCCACTTTCAGCATTACTGAAGGGATTACCTTTGTGGCATCCTAATATTCCATGTGATGCAATGAAAGTGCCTCATACACCACGGTCGAATGAGACAGAATCCCCAGGTGATGGAAATGTTGTGTATTTTGGTCTTAAAAATGGTCTCTGAAATATTCTCCAAGCTGTACCATATGACTCGTCAGTTTTACACCTGAATTTTAATGTTGATGGGTTACCATTATATAAGAGCGGTAATAAGCAAATTTGGCCTATATTATGCCTCATCGAGAAAGACAGTTGTAGAAAACAATTTATTGTAGCATAGTATTGTGGGAACTCAAAACCACCAGTTGAACTATTTTTAGAAAAAAATGTTTCTGAATTGAAAATCATTTCAGTTAATTGTTCATTTTACAGAAAAATGTATAACATGGAAATACGTGCCTTTTCTTGCGATGCACCTGCATGTGCCTACCTGAAGTATGTAAAACCACACTATGGTTGTGACAAATGTGTCCAAAAAGGAAAATGGCAAGGACGTGTACCTTTTCAAAATAATGAATGCCCTGCAAGAACGGAGCTTGCTTTTAATGACTTTGAAGATCTGAATCACCACCAATCTGGTTTTAATAGAAAGGCATGGATATTAGCTGAATTAGATAGATGGAAAGCCACTGAATTTCGCCAGTTATTATTGTATGCAGGTCCTGTATGTCTGAGAAGTATTTTACCGCCAGAAAAATATGAGTACTTTTTGATGTTATTTATCAGCATTTCTATTTTTGTTAGTTCTGATTTAAATGAAAAATCTATTACAGCTGCAGATGATTTGTTGAAGTTATTTGTAACATTGGCATGTGACCTCTATGATAAAGAAGTCTTTACATACTATACCATTGGCAGATCCACTTGAATGCTGATGCACAAATATTTGGTTCTTTGGATTATTTTAGTTGTTTTCCTTTCTAAAATTATCTATATGCTATCAACAAACTTTTATGGTAAAGCAACCAGCCTTTACAGCAAGTTGCCAGTCGTTTGGCTGAAGCAAACTTATGCAAGAAAAGAATGAATACTCACCTAGACGCAGTTCTTAAGTTTACAGTAGTCGAATAATCTTTTCATGAAAGTGACATTTCTGGTGGAATTCCTGGTTCTCATTACAGAAAGATAACGAATTAATTTAATGCTTTGTCTGCCAAAGAAAATGATTATGGTGTTGTATTTTAATGTGGAAAAATTTGTAAAATAAACAACTTTCTTACTGAGGATGGTAATATTTTTTTAATTGCTCGGAGATTTTTACAGTACCGAAGTTTTTTCTCATATCCCCACTATTCAGCTGATCTGGGAATATACAAAGTATCAAATTTTTCTAAAAGTTTGAAAGCTTTTGCAATAGAATAATTTTCACAAAAGTTACTTCTATTACCATACAAAAATTCAACAGTGTATATTTCAATAAACCATACAAAATAAAGCTAAAGCATTGCAGCATATATTAAGAAAAATATTTTGACGAGAAAAAATGCAGTGGTAATAAGTGAAAATGATTTTGGAAAGAAATATTAACATCCTAAATGTCAGGAAATATTCATTTCAGGTGATTTTTTTTAACCTAGTTTTAAAGGTTGCTGGCAAAAACAGACATTTGATATTTTTCCTTCCACAGCTGTTGACTATTTTGTCTCCAATGTAATATCGAATTTCAGACAGAATTTTAAGTAGTTGGTATAGATTGGAACTATTTTAGTAAATTGCCTAACAAAGAATCCTTTAGATAGTCAAGAATTTTGTCAAATAGAGTAAAACTACTTGATTGGATAAATAGAAAAGCAACTGGCTAGTAATGGATTATAACAACTGGTCACTGGCTGTAATCACTTGCTGCAAGACTAGGCGAGTGAATATTGTTGCATGAGCATAATATAATAATAATGTACTTCGTTACCCTTCTTAGCCATAGGCCTTTCCGTAGTTTTAGCATTCTTCCTTGCGTGTTAGGCCATGTTATAGTTTCTGCCAGCACACAAGCCTCCTTGAACCGTAACCTCGTAACTGATTCACCCGGCCCTCGAAGACCCATGTCGACTTCCACCACTCAGGGGCATTCTCTTTGGGCATGCTGTCACCAGGCTCAGTCCCAAATTACATTCTCCACCATAGGGAAATACTCTACCATCAACATCGATACCCGTCCATATAGGACAGATACTCCCCACTACCAGCACGAGTCCTTCCTCAATCTGACCTCAGGGCTCCATTTCTGGAAACCCAGCAGGAAAAAAGTTCAGCCCATGCTCCTCCTTCCTTTCCATATAGGGTTCTCCACTATCAGACAAATCCGAAGGTGGTCCCTCGAGTCTGAATTTCTTCATATTGAAATCCAACTTTAGGGCCCCACTGACCATAAAAGAGTCAACCGGCCCGCCACCAGGCACCACTATCATGATTGCACGTGATTCAAGCTTACCCTGGGAGGTAGATACACCTTTTAGAAAATCCTGGCATGGGGCATGCTCGGGGTTTGCTGTGTCTGCTGCATACACGGTACCATGCCCTTGTGGCAATATAGGGCAAGAGTACCCTTGAGCTATGAGAGTCTGTATGAGATGCATCACTAGCACATTCCGGTTTCATGCATTGGCTTGCTCTCAGTTACTAGAGCTGACAATAGCTCCGACACTTCTCAGAGCAGCCAAACTCTTTTCCTCATTGGTCGCCAGCCGAGCCCGAAGGAACAGAAAGAGGTAGTCAGCTTACCTTTCGGTCAACTGTACCCCCACCAGGTCTTAAGCATCATGTTCGATTCACCATAGGCAGGACCAGATGAGGGATTGGCTTCCCGTAGTCAACCTAATCCCAACCAGGCATAGCCTTACACCCATAACAGGCTGCTCTCCCACTCAAGGCTCGCATCCGAAATGCCATCCCCATGCCTTACACACATTACAGTCTGGTTGTATGCCCCTCTGTCTCTGGACAAAACCGCCCGGGGGCCCATGCCTTATACCCATTACAGGCTGGTCCTGTCCACTTCTGACAGGCCCATCCGACTTGTGGTGAAAATGTGCGTGAATCCTCCCGCCTGTTACATGTGTAGTATGAATAGAAGTAAAGAGATTTGGGCGGCTCTTAACATTGAGGTCTTGAGAGTGTAGGGCGATTGAAGTGAGTATGGAGCATCACTGGAATGAAGGGGTTGGGGAAACTGAAGATTCCCGAGGAAACCCACCGACCAATGGCATCGTCCAGCACAATTCCCACTTGCAAAAATCCGGTGACCAGACCGAGAATTGAACCTGATTTGCCTTGGTGAAGCAAGCGTGCTAATCGCTCAGCCACCATGGCCCTTCAGTATTAATATCATTGTATATTGAAGAATAAAGAGTGTGAGTTTTTCGTGCGCATTCATACATGTGTGCGCCTGCATGCATGTGTGAGTGGGTGCGGTATTATTAAGATGTCTTGCAAGGCACTTAAGAGTTAATTACTAACTAAGGAAAATTTTTAGGAGGGATGTGATGTTTGTATTAGGGATGGGACATTTTCACAGTTTTGGTTGTTGATTGATGCAGATATTGATTTTCAATTCCCAACAGTTCTCATTTCCTGACCTCATATAAGAAATTTTATTTGAAACTGTCTACTTAAAATGGGTATTCCTTTTGCAATTAATTTAAAAATTCGCCCTAGTGTACTACCCGATACCACATATGGTATCGGGAAGTACAATAGCGCCCACCCACTCTAGTGTACGACCCGATTCCACATTTGATATCAGGTAGTACACTTGGGCACATCCGACCAAGTGTACTATGTGATACCACATCGGGGTTATTGTCAATTATTTACAATTTTACCACCTAAACTAATGAATTACATTTCTAAATGGTGATTCATTTTTTTATGTATTTTGGCTACACCTTGTTAATGACGGCTGGTGTGTGGGCGAATCACTGTAATGGGTGTATATTTCAAACAAATAGAATCTATAAGTTATTAATTTACCACCTAAACTACACTGTAAAAATAGCATAAAAATACATGTACAACCTTTTGGCAATTTTACGTTTTCTGTGTGTAATTTGTGAAAACATGTACAGTACATGTAAATTTACAACAATGTACAAGTTTATTCATAACATAGTAAAATGATATTATTAAAAAACACAAATGTATTGGTATATTAAGAACAAGAGGGGTGTAAATTTACAAATTTACGTGTAAAATTCCACGAAAATTAAGAATTAAAACCCAAATCTGTGTATTCTGCCAACTACGCCAATGTTATATTGAAACATGTATATTGGTGTAAAAGAAGATATTGTTCTATTTCATTCAAAAGGTAGTACGATCTTACTGTAAAAAAAAAAATATATATATACTGGTATATTGTCATTTAAAAGGTGTAAAATTACGCATACAAAAGTATGTGTAAAATACACTAATGCAAGACACTAAATCCCTAAGCTTGTTTTTTTTTTACAACAACCCCAGTGTTGTATTAAAACACAATCAGCATTTTAAAAGTACACATTTTTTATTTCACTCACTAGGTAGTATAATCTTACTGTAAAAAACAAAAATGTACTGGTATATTCACATTAAAAAGGGCTTAAAATTACAAATGCGAAAGTATGTGTAAAAGTACACTAATGAATGGCCCTAAAACCCCAAGTCTGTGTGTTTTTACAACCATGCCAATCTTGTACAAACTCGTACATCAGCGTACAAGTAGGCCTACATGTTTTCCTATTTCACTGAAAACTTAGTAAGATTCTTACAGTAAAAAAACACGAATGTAGTGGTATATTGACATTAACAGGGATGTAAAATTACAGATTTGAAAGTGTATGAGAGTATATTTTTACATACAAATTTACATTTTGATGTATAATTTCCTAAAACGAATACAGTATTTGTAATTTTACACTAGTGTTCATGTGAATTTAAATATAACTTCAAGTATTTGCTTAAAACATGCGATTTAGCGGTAGGGAGTAGAACTAATTCGAACTCCTCTTGCGTGTTGAAAAGGAAATCTTAACTCCCACTAATGGAATATGCTGGTTTTGTATATAACTACCTAATCTATAACTGAGTCAATCGTTACCTACATCGTGGACATAACATTTTATTACTCTGTCAATTTACAGAAGTTTTGTCTTTACAACTGCAGTGAATCTGCGATTTTACTCTTTTGTTAGTGAGAAAATACAAATACACAGTGGTGAAATAACAATTGTTATGTTTGTGTAAATAAACAGTATGTGGCAAGAAATCTATAATTTACATAGTACAATTACATGCAAGGAGTGAATGTTATTTAACTTCATATTAAGACAAAATTACAGACAGGTATGGTATCATTACATCTACAGTGTACATGTTATTATTAGGTATGATTATTATTAAGCAGTAACAGACTGGTGTATTAAAATTACAATAACAATGATTGCGTTAATTTACAATGTGTGGCAGAAAATTAGTAGCAAGTATAGTAAAATAACATGTACAGAGTACATGTGATTTAATGTGATGAATAGTAAAAGAAACTGAGATGTATGATAAATTACACTAACAAAGTTTGTGTAAATTTACATTATATGGAATGATATTGGTAAAAAAATACATAAAATTACACATACAGAGTAGTTGTGATTGAACATAATGACTAGTAAAAGACTAACAAGTATAGTAAAATTACGCTGGCATTGTATTTGTAAATATACATAGGACACACAGTAAATGTACACATACACATGCACATGTAAAAATACACGAACATGTGTGGAGATTGTGCTGCCACGTACATTCGTGTAAAGTTACAATTTTTTTTACAGTGTAGTATATCTGTAAACGACGAGTCACAATTTTCCGTACTTCAACCATGCATTGTTTATCACGGCTCGTTTGTTAGCGGATCACTGTACTAAATGCATATTTCGAATAAACATAGTGAACTAGTTTTATGCCGCTTTAACGTATATATGTAAACGACGAAACACAATTTTGGGTAATTCAGTCACGCCTTTTTTATCACGGGTTGTGTGTGGATGATTCACTGTAATGGGTAAATATTTAGACCACTTTAAATGTTTTATTCTCACACACAATCGCATTTCCCAATTAGTTATATATAAATTCTGCTAAGTTATACGCTTCGCTGTTATGAATACCGCCTAAACATACTACCTCTATCCTAACTGGACCTACCTAGAACCTAATTCTATATGTCACTACAAATATCAATCATTAATTACAAGGGGTAATTACTAAGTACCTGCTACAGAATCCTCACCTAGCATTACGTACCTACCTGTTAATTACATCCGATACACACAAAATTAATTTACTATTTTAACACTTAAATGTAAAAAATTATCCCTTTTCTGCCAACATGTAATGCCACTCTCATCCTCATTACTCCACGTCGCTCACACCGTTTGCACTACGGCACGTATATAACTATACGTCATACACAACACCATTATTCACCGCGTATTTCTATATTTATTCCGTACACTATTTTATACAACTTCACTTTATATAAAGCATTCTAGTTTACCACTGTATGCGGTACGTATCCATTTTATGACACACTGATGCGTAATAAAACTGACTCTGAAAAAACTGAACATTTACAGTACTACCTTTTTACTCTACAAACACTTATTCTTATAAGCAAATCACGATTATCGAGAAGTACACTATCTACCAAAAAGTAATTGGGCATCCGTGAAAATAGGTAATTCAGTACATCAGTTCACTTGTGTTTCACGGCCTTCGGCGTATAACCGCTGGTGTTTGTTCGTGGTAGCATGAACACAGAGGCCTATTGTAACATTCTGGATAATGAAATGCTCCCAACATTGTGGCATTTTTACGGAATGGACACGTGTTACTTCCAGTATGAAAATGCCAGGTGCCATGTTTCAAGGGCTACTATGCTGTGGTACACCGACAATAAATTTCGCAGATTGGACTGGCCCGCTCAGACCCCCGAACTCAACCCTATAGAACATATTTGGGACGAATTGGATCAACGGGTGAGGGCTCGTCAGGCCCGGCCAAAATCTATTGCTCATCTCATGGAATGGTTGCAGGAGGAATGGCGACGAATCCCCGTGGATGTCCTGCAAACACTCGTAGAGAGCATGCCAGACAGGGTGGCTACTGTTATAGCCGCAAGAGGTGGCCCTACGAGATTCTAACAGGGTGACAACCACCGAGCAAACATTGTGGACAGGTACGCAATTACTTTTTGGTAGATAGTGTTTTACAGACCCCAGTTTTCCAATCCTACATCAAACTTCAGGTAATATTAAAGAAACTAAATAAAATTTCTCAGATTTGATTTTAAACATGATTTTCAGAATCCTTTGTTACGAAAAGCTGAAAAACGAATTTTCAAGGCCTTATTATTTACAAAATTAAAGTTACACACTCAAAGCAACCCGCTAAGAATATCATATAAGCGAAACCCATTGAATGGTTAGTAAAAAAAGTTGTGCTCGAAATATCCTTAAGTATGTTATTGTAACTTGTGTAAAACAACTGAAGTTAGTGGTTATCAATTTATAAAAGATTATTATTTTAGTTTATACTGTGCAGTTAGTTGAATTCCGTTCAGATTGTTAGTTTAACATTTGTTTTTCAGCGTGTAATGTCATGCAGCAGCACATATAGGGAAAGTAAGGTCCGATAGGCCTGGGGAGGCAAGGAAGTATGTTTACACGACCACATTGTCAGTGTGTGCAAGCCTCTCCGGTTTTAAAATGTATTTTGTGTGTACATTACGCAATGGAAAGAGAACGGATGTACATAGCATTTAATACTTCATTAAGGTTAAATTTTCATCTAAAATATGTACAGTGTTTGCGCTGGACTTAGCAGCCCAGGTTGACAGCCCTGTAACCTGATAACCATGAACTACCGTACGGCACAAGTACATAATATTTAATTTAAATATGATATGACCTTGCATTAAAGTGAGGTCATCGACAGCACCATAAAGCATAAAGTGTAAAAGGGTGTGTTGTATGACAATGTATATTAATCTTGTTTAGCTATCATATCATTCATCAGTTTGCGAAGAGGGACTTTTCATTTTGTGGGCATGCAGAGGTCCACGCCAGCAGCCATCGCCCCGGCGAGTTGGTACTGACGAGGGAAAGAGTGTGCACATGTCGCAGCCCGGAGTCTGCATATTATGTTAACCGGCATCTACATTACAGCAACATTAAATTTTTAGTAATGGAACATGCGTAATTCTCATTTATCTCATGCATGCCCCTCACCGCTCAAATACAAACCCCTACTATCATTAATTACAGTAAGTGTTGTGTCGCCCGAGAGACTTTACAGTGAACATTGCTAGTGCGCCGCTTCAGTCACATGTCTGCTTAACTGTGTAATTGTTTGTCATCATTCGTCTTGGGTTATCAAAATAAACTGCAGTGTCTTATACCTTATTTCTGCACACAAGACACAATGTTTTGTAGTAGCTCCACAGCAAGTATAGGGACGAATGACTCACTTCCACCAAGTATTTTCTTGGGGTTATCCCCCTTTTCAGTGTACTTATGCAGGGATATGTTATGTGTTTTAGCACTTCAGGGTGAATAATTGAGAGATGGACCATGTGCCAAGTTTTTTTTTACTTAAGTTCACCGCAGTGGTGTGCGACCAGCCCAAATAGGTCAGGTACTCACTTGCTACCTTATACTAGGGTGCAGGATTATGTCAGGCTGTCGACTAACCGTAAGAGTACTTCAATCTCGTGCTAATCTGAGAGCAAACCGTTTGATTTGCTGGCGGCAACACCTGATTTACCATCGGCATCACCATGCCCTACCGGGATATTGCATCCATCATGACTTCAACCACATTTCGAAATGTAAATGCGTAGACACTGCGGAGTGACCACAGCCCTGCACCTTCCTAGGGAAGTTAACTGTATAGGCTGTGTCATGCGCTCTTCTTGATCTCTATGCTGTCTTTATACTTGAAGGCGCGTGCGAGACGAAGTGAGAGGGAGTATGTGCGAAACAGAGAGTGATTAACATCCCCTCGCTGAAACCTCCCCCCCCCCCCCAATAACAGTGATATCAATTTTATTTTAAAGTTGACAACTTTGCCAGTATGCTTTTCTTAGAAACTTAGGCATGCAACAAATATTCATAATATAATATAAATGCATAACTGCAAAATTGTGAGATTATTTGCATACACAAAGACATGAAATGCAAAGATTTACAATAGAATTTTGATTAGGTTAGTATATTGGTTTTGGATATAACAAGACCAATTTTTAAAAGAAAGTCCCTATTTAATTCAAAACAGCAAAGGGCACTCAGTGCTTTTATTTTTACCATATTTTAAGTTTCTTTGCCTGAGAAAATTGACCATGTCTTGCAGAGGGTAGACCAAGGCATCAACTCACAGTATACCTTAAGGTGTGAGAAAGACCGACTTACAGATGAGACATGACAGTAATTCCTGATTTTCAAACAATTTTAAAATAAATGGCTGTTGTGATGTAAGCCTTGCAAACAAACCAACCATAAATGCTGGATTTTGCAGCCTTTGTATTTTTTAGCAAATGCATAAACATATTTCAGCCCGAAGACAAAAGAATGGATCGAATCACTAATCAGAAAAGTACAAATGACAACATTTACACAAAATGAGTAATATTAAACCAAATCTGCTGCGAACTCAACCACTAACCAATATTTGTCAAATATAATATTTTACCGCTTCTTCATAGTCAACACTATGACAAAAATAAACACCTCAATAGTTTACTTACTTATGTCAATTATGGTAATGGTACAAGTGGTGGTTTCTAACCTAAGCAATGTATGGTTTACATGTACCTATGTTAAAGTAGAGCAAAAAAAATTTACAACTACTATACGCGGGGCCTGCTTGTTACTGGTGAAAAGCTCTACAAAATTGGGAAAGGTGACATTTTGTGACTTTCATCACAAAGGAAAGTAGGAACCTGCCATATTTTCAATATAAAGTTTTCTGAAGTATAGACTCAAAGCATCACTAACCAAATAATGAGTCTTGTTATTTCTTAATGAGAAGTTTTGTGATCAACTGTTACCAAACATCACTTACCACGTTTTTCTTGCAGTCCATAGCACGAAGAAAATGAATAGATACAACACACTTTAAATACCACATAAGCTCAGCAGGTGTAGTTTTGTACAACAGTGCTGTTTCACTGGAGGCAGATGCAAGAGATGAACACGATAGGGTGAATTCTGTCCCTTTGGGGAATAAGTCCTGAAACTGTCATAAGGTAAGGTTGGTTCAGAGTAAAGTGAGCACTTTTTAAATCAACCTTTAAAAAATGTCACTGCCCCTATATATGTATAGGCATGCACCCAGTAAAGTTGGCAATGACCTAGAGAAAGTAGTTCCAGGTCTTAACGTTGAATTAAAACTGTTATTTAGGTAAACATTTGTGAATACTGAAATGATTTCCTTTATTTTCTGATTTTTTAAAATGCATCTAAGTTGGGACTGGAAATAGTAACATATATATATTTTAGACACTAAAACATAGTTAAATGTAAGAAATATCACGTAATAAATTATCATTACTCTTTTTCATGAATGAATGCTCTGATGAAGCTATATGTTTCTCAAAAGAAAAGTTTTTCTCCCACGACACATTGCAGTTTAGCCCTTACAAAAAAACTGCTTTTCTGTCAGTAGCATATACAATAACTCACGAACTTTTATATTGTTCAACATTTTCTGGGCTGACAATCTTTCGTTCCCGTTACTTTTGCTAAATTTGTACCATGCCAAAAGATACATATCGTAAAAAGGCATCATCCACAAAGCAATAAACAATACGAAGAGACCAGTTCAGCATTGAATATAGTAGCAATAATGCCAACAGAACGACTTGTACATGTCAAAAGTACAGCGTGAATTTGTTTTTATTTCTACAGCACTTTATTTATGAATTACTTCAATTTGTTTATTTCATAACAGTCAAGTGAATGAGTAACTAAACTAAGGAGACTAAATTATAGGAAGTTTGTTTTGAAGGATCTTTTGTAAAGGGATAAAAAAAAAGGTTATTGTATTAAATAAAAATAATATTCCAATAGATTTATATGAATTGGCAACAAGTTAAGACCCAACACTCATTTATTTTATGTAGACACATCTTTCTAAATGTACTTTGACCAGAAAAAAATTTTTTTATTACAGTTGCCAATAGTAAAATAATTGGCACACGCAACATATGATCTGGGTAGGCTAATATCAACAAAACTTATTTCCTTAATATGGATTTTTCACCCTCACCTAAATACGTAAAATGTTTATCTTCATTTTAATTTCTACAAAAATAGATATCCATTTTTTTCATCCATTGTGGATTAAATTTACACAACCTCTCTCACCTTAAGACTATAGAGTACGAAATAGCTGCAAAACCGAATGTTAACAAAGTCAACAGTTTTCATGGTGTATCCGCATTAGGTTATTTTAGTTCAAAGATCACAAAAGAATATTAAACTCACTGAATTAGTTTGCCTTTAACGGCATGTGAAAATAGCTAGCAGATACAATGCAGATTATTTTTGTCAAAAAATATTGCTGAACGAGCTGAACTTCAAGATGTTGATGTAAATTAAAATATAAATGTATATATTTTACACGTAAAGCTTGATTGACATTTACGCCGATCATACCATATAAAGCTTACTGAACCGATTGTTGTACACATGTAAGCAAATTTCCTGCTTAGCTATTTTGCCATTGCATTACTGATTTTTAATACCAAGATTCTAAAACCAATTACGGATAACAAACTAAATGATTTTGTGTTTCTACATCATGTAAATGGAAAAACACATTCACTGAAGCTCCATAATTGGTAAACAATATAAGAAATATGATTAAATACGCGTTGTAACTAAGTTTATTTGTTCTTGTTTTTAATTTTTATAACCAACTTTATTACATGTAGACACACTGTCCATGTCGGCATGTTACGTGAAACGTTTGTGCCGGAAATCCCGTCACTGCACGTCTGTGAATAATTTACACCTCGTCAATAAGTAAAAACATTCTTAAAATGAATTAGTGGGTCGGACCACGTCGCCATTTCCCTCGGAAAAATGTACTTACTGTGTCTGCCTGGTAACCTGTTGAATTGCGCAGTTTACGACCCAGTACACACGAACTTTCACACACATTGTTTTGAGGTTTAAAATTTTTCGACGTAAATTAAAACACTAATAAAATAGAACTGTGATGTTTGTTCGAGCTTCACGTCACTACCAAACACTTAAAAAATACTTAAGGTACGGAAAATAACTGAATATGTCCATGCCTAATTTTCACGTGAAGCAACACCTCACGTGCAGCAACACCGAGGCCTGGTAAGAGAGTGTGCACCCGAACAATGTTTCAGTGATTCGTCGTGCGAGCGCAGCACAGTCGGTGACCACCATGGTAAACAACTTGGGACGATGCGTGGTCCGACAAAAACTTGACGTTTTCGTTACTTTCTTCCGGCATCTTAGTCAAGAGGACGGAAATTGAGGGCATAATTGTAACCTCATAGGATCTTTTGAATTTCATTGTGTTATACCCCCTAAGGGAAATTGGTGTACGCTGCGTCGTTCACCATTAATGGTAATATTTTCTGCCATTGGCTGCACATTGCTTGGACTCCCCTAGGAGTAATTGAAAACCCCTCGATTTCTTGGAAAAACTGTTTTTGAAGGGGAAATTAAAATTGATTGGTAGCGCAAGAGGGCGATGCGGTGTATTTAATGCCGACACGCGCTGCTTTCGGGGTCAGTTCAGTAACCTCGAGGGGGCAAGCTTTACCATAAGATAAGTACACTTTATTTGAAATCACTAATGTAGGTTCCTAAAGCGAACAGGTCACTTACGTCACTTTGACGGTAGGCAGGGGTCATGTTGCCTTTTAGCCCAAAATCCAATACTGTTACATTTTGTAACCAAATTTTTGGGGCTATGTCGTCACCAAGACGTAACGTGGTGGAAACTACTGGTAAACATTTGTAAACTATTGCAAACCTAGGGAAAATGTTGTAATTTTTTGTAAACGCTTGTCAATAATCGTTGATTATGGTCTCAACTTTTGTTATTAAGCTGGAGCTATGAAAAACTCCTTGTTTTTATGACTTTTAAGAAGAAACTGCAATATGTTTGCTTTGCGATATCATGCTGATATATTTTCGGTGATATCCATCTGCTATCCTAAAAAATAGAACTGGCCATTGTTTTTTTTTCTAAGGGTAAGCTTTCTCTCTCAAATAAACCATCATAATGTTAAGAGCTAGCTAACATCTTGAGTATTAAAACACTTTTCAAAAGCTTGTCGGCAAAAATAAATTATATTTAATATCTTTATTGTGATAAAGTGCCTTGTCTCGATAACGTTACTAGGCCGGAATAAATAAGATAATGGCCAGCTTACTGAAAATACAAAGATGCTGTATGGGAATCGGTCCAGAAACATTTCTAAGATGCTTGCTCCATGTTTGCCTTGGGATATCATGCCGAAATATTTTCGTTGATATCCATATGTTATCTATAAAATTACAGTGGGCCGTTGTCCTTTTTCTAACGGGCTAATACTATGTCTCAAAGAAGATGTCACGCTGTTAATAGCTTGGTAAAATCTTGCCTACTCAAAAAACCCTTTCCCAAAGTTTGTCGGCAAAAAGGCATATTTACATCTTTATTGTGATAAAGAGCGTTATCTCTTAAACGTCCGGTCTGAAATAAATAAGATAATGGCTAGTTTAGCGAAAAAACTAATCTGCTGTATGGGTATCGGCCCAGAAACATTTATAAGTTGCTTGCTACATGTTTGCTGTATGATATCATGCTGACATATTTTGGGTGATATCCATCTGTTATTATAAAAAATAGAGCGGGCCTTCGTGTTTTTTCTAATGGAAAAAAATTATGTCTCAAAAAAAGTCGCAATGGCGTAAAAACCTTCCTATAATCTTGCCTATTCAAAACACTTCGACATTTTGTCGACAAAAAGATATCATATTTGTATCTTTATTGTCATAAAAATACTTTTCTTGAAAACTTTACTGGGCTCTTATAAATAAGAAAATTGCCAGCTTACCGAAAATACAAAGATGCTTCATGGCAAATTGGCCCAGAAACCTTCATAAATTGTTTGGAACATGTTTGTTTTACGATGTCATGCCGACATATTTTCGGTGATATCGATATGCTATCCTAACAATTACAGACGGCCATTCTCTTTATTCTAACGGCAAACATTCTGTCTCAATAAAGACATCATTCCGTTGACAGTTAGCTAAAATCTTGCCTATTTAAAACACTATACAAAAGTTTGTCGGCGTTTAGACATCATATATATCTTTATTATGATAAAGAACCTTGTCTCATAAACATCCAGGACGGAATAAATAGAATAATGGCCAGCTTACCGATAAGACAAAGTTTCAGTTTGAGAATCGGCTAAGAAACTTTTTTTAAAGATGCTTGCTACAGGTTTTCTCTGTGATATCATGCCGACATATTTTCGGTGATAACCAACTCTTATCTAAAAAAATACAGGGGGCCATTGTCTTTTTTTCTAACGGCAAACATTCTACCTGAAGAATGACGTCATGCCGATAACAGCTAGCTAACATCTTGCCTATGAAAACACTTTACAAAAGTTTGTCGGCAAAATTTCATCCTATTTAAATATTTATTGTGATAAAGGGTCTTGTATCGAAAACGTTACAGGGCCGGAATAAATAAGATAATGGCCAGCTTTCCGAAAAGGCATCGATGATGTATGGGAATCGGCCAGAAACATTTTTAAGATGCCTGCAGCATATTTGCTTTGTGATAACATAACGATATATTTTCGGCGATTTATTTATTTTATCCTAAAAAAATACAGAGGGCCATTATCATATTTCTATCGGCGAAAATTCTGTCTAGAATATTACATCGTGCCGTTAACAGCTAGCTAACATCTTGCTTAATCAAAACACTTTCAAAAGTATGTCGACAATAAGACATCTTATTTGTATATGTATTATGATAGAGAGCCTTGTCTCCAAAACTTTACCGGGCCAGAAAAAGTAAGATGATGGCCAGCTTATCGAAAATACGAGAATGCTTTATGGGAATCGACCCAGACAAATTTTTTAGATGTATTCAACTTGTGTGCTTTGCGATATCGTGCAGATATATTTATGGTGATATCCATCTCTTATTTAAAAAAATACAGTTGGCCATTTCCTTTTTCTAATGGATAATATTATGTCTGAGAAAAAACATCATGCTGTTAACACTTACCTAACATCTGACCTATTCAAAAGACTTTCCAAAAGTTTGCCGCAAAATATATTATATGAATATATATATATATATATATATATATATATATATATATATATATATATATATATATATATATATAGGCAAGATTATAGGTATGTGTTAATGTCATGATATCTTCTTTGAGACATAATTTTTTCCATTAGAAAAAAACACAATGGCCCACTCTATTTTTTAGGATAACAGATTGATATCACCGAAAATAAGTCGAATGATATGGCAAACAAACATGATGCAAACGTCTTAAATATATTTATGCCCCGATTCCCATACAACATCTTTGACTTTTCGGTAAACTGGCTATTATTTTATTTAATCTGGTGTGGTGACATTTTCGAGAAAAGGCTCTTTATCTATGTGTATAATAGCCAGTTTACCGAAAAGTCAAAGATGTTGTATGGGAATCGGGGCATAAATATATTTAAGACGTTTGCATCATGTTTGTTTGCCATATCATTCGACTTATTTTCGGTGATATCAATCTGTTATCCTAAAAAATAGAGTGGGCCATTGTGTTTTTTTCTAATGGAAAAAAATTATGTCTCAAAGAAGATATCATGACATTAACACATACCTATAATCTTGCCTATTCACAACACTTTACAAACGTTTGTCAGCAAAAGTATATCATATTCGTATCTTTATTGTATTAAAGAGCATTGTGTAGAAACTTTTTCAGGGACCAAATAAATAAGATCATTGCCAACTTACCGAAATACAAAGATACTTTATCGGAATTGGTCCATAAACACCTTTAAGATGTTTGCAACAAGGTTGCTTTTCGATATCATGTCGACATATTTTCGGTGATATCCATATGTTATCCTAAAAAATACAGATGGCCATTGCCTTTTTTCTGAGTGCAAATTTTCTGTCTTAAAAAAGAAATCATGCCGTTAACAGCTAGCTAATATCTTGCCTATTTAAAACACTTTCAAAAGGTTTCTCAGAAAATAGAAATTATAAATGTATCTTTATTGTGATAAAGGGCCTTGTCTCATAAACGTTACCAGGCCTGAATAAACAAGATAAAGGCCAAGTTACTCAAAATACAATGGTGCTGTATGGGAATCGACACAGAAACATTTTAAAGATGCTTGCTACATGTTTGCTCTGGGATATCAAGCTGAAATATTTTCGATGATATCCATCTGTTATACCTAAAAAAATACAGAGTGCCATTGTCTTTTTTCTAACTGCAAACATTCTGTCTCTAAAAAGATATCACGTAATTAACAGCTAGCTAACATCTTGCCTACTCAAAATACTTTCCAAACGTTTGTCGACGTAAAAGTTATACTTATATCTTTATTGTAATTCAGAACATTGTCTCATAAACGTCCAGACTGGAATAAATAAGATAATGGCCAGCTTACCGAAAAGACAAAGTTGCTTAATGGGAATCGGCCCAAAAACATTTGTATAAAGCCTGCAATATGTTTGCTTTGCGATATCATGCTGTTATATTTTCGGTGATATCCACCTCTTATCCTAAAAAATAGAGCTGGGCATTGTTTTATCTAACGTTAAATTTTCTGTCTCAAATAAGACATCATGCTGTTCAGAACTAGCTAACACTTTGAGTATTCAAAACACTTTCCAAAAGTTGTCAGCAAAAATAAATCATATTTAAATCTTAATTGGGATAAAGAGCCTTGTCTCGTAAACGTTACAGGGCCGGAATAAATAACATAACGGGCAGCTTACCGAAAATACAATGATCCGTTATGGGAATCGAGCCAGAAAAATTTTTAAGATGTTGGCAATAAATGTGCTTTGCGTTATCATGCGGTCATATTTTCATTAATATCCATCTGTTATCCTAAAAAATACAATGTACCATTGTCTTTTTTCCTAACGGTAAACATTCTGTCTCACAAAGGACATCAGGCTGTTAACAACTATTGAATATCTTGCCTATTCAAAACACTTTCCAAAAGCTTGTCGGCAAAATACATCATATTTATATTATTATTTTGTTAAAGAGCCTGTTCTATAAAACATTACCAGGCTGGAATAACCAAGATAATAGCCACCTTACCGAAAAGACAAACATACTGTATGGCAATCGGCCCAGAAACATTTTAAG
This sequence comes from Dryococelus australis, assembly GCA_029891345.1. Taxonomy (NCBI): domain Eukaryota; kingdom Metazoa; phylum Arthropoda; class Insecta; order Phasmatodea; family Phasmatidae; genus Dryococelus; species Dryococelus australis. Next base: position 165,999,976 of record CM057009.1, on the reverse strand, counting down.
ATGATTGCTACACATGTTTACTCTTGTGATATCAAGCCTACATATTATCGGTGATATCCACCTGTTATCCTTAAAAATACAACGGGCCATTGCATTTTTTTCTAACGGCAAACATTTTCTCTCAAGAAGGACATCAGACTGTTACCAGCTATTTAATATCTTGCCTAATAAAACCCCTTTCCAAAAATTTGTCGGCAAAACACGTCATATTTATATCATTATTTTGATAAAGAGCCTGTCTATAAAACGTTACCAGGCCGGAATAAATAAGATAATAGCCAGCTTACCGAAAAGACAAACAATCTGTATGGGAATTTCTTGCTACATATTGCTCTGTGATATCATGCCAACATATTTTCGGTGATATCCATATGTTACCCCCAAAAATACAATGGGCTATTGTATTTTTTTAACGGCAAACATACTGTCTCAAAAATACATCATGCTGTTAACAGCTAGTTAACATCTTGCCTATACAAAACAATTTCCAAAATGTTATCGGCAAAAAGACATGATATTTATATATTTATTATAATAAGGAGCTTTGTTTCGGAAATGTTACCAGACCGGAATAAAAAAAGATAATGGCCAGCCTACCAAAAAGACAAAGATGCTGTATGAGAATTGGTCCAGACATATTTTTAAAAAGTTTACAACATGTTTGCTTTGCTATATCATTCGAAATATTTTCGCTGATATGTATCTGTTATCCTAAAAATACTAGAGCGGGCCATTGTGTTTTTTACTATAGGAAAAATTATGTCTCAAAAAAGATGTCATGATGTTAACACCTACCTATAATCTTGCCTGTTCAAAATGCTTTAAAATTTTGTCGGCAAAAAGACAGCATATTAGTATCTTATTGCGGTAAAGAGCCTTGTCTTGAAATCGTTACTGGGCCCAAATAAATATGATAATTGCCAGCTTACCGAAAATACAAAGATGCGTTATGGGAATCGCCCAGAAATCTTTTTGAGATATTTGCAACATGTTTCCTTTGCGATATCATGCCGACATATTTTCAGTGATATCGGTATGTTATCCTAAAAAAATACAGAGGGCCATTGTCTTGTTTCAAACGGCAAACATTCTGTTCCAATAAAGACAACATGCTGTTAACAGCTATATAACATGTTTCACTTTTAAAACACTTTCCAAAGTTTGTCGGCAAAAAATAACATTCGGATCTTTATTGTAATAAAGAGCCTTGTCTCGAAAATGTCACCGAGTTGGAATAAATAAAATAATGGCCAGCTTACCGAAAATAAAATATGCTTTCCGGGAATCGGCCCAGAAACATTTTTAAGATGTTTGCAACATGTTTGCTTTGCGATATCATACCGACATAATTTCGTTGATATCCATCTGTTATCCTAAAGAATACAATGGGCGATTGTGGTTTTTGCAATGGTTTGCAATCTGTCTCAAAAAATACTCTACGCCATTGTCAGATGTCTATCGTGTGGCATTTAAACGAAAGTTACCCACAGTACAGTTATCGGGCCGACAATTTGCCGACACTGTGCCGACAGGTTGTGTTTGCTGGGGCGCTTCTTTTATTTCTCCGACCTCTTAATGGCCACATACTGTCCCTCGTAATGTGGTTAAGGAGTAGGGGTGGCCTATAAAAGTTCCTAACAGAAGTGAGTACATCATTGGGGGAGACAAATTAAAACCCACTAGCCTAGGCAATATGGGATTACAGCATAATCAGCAACATCAGCACGACTGAGGATCATCAGAGGAGCCAGTAAAACATCGACGAATCATTTCCAACACTAAAACCCTCACATTCACCTGATGCCCTAAGGAGAAACCCATCAGAACAATGAAATATTGATTTCCTTCCTTATTTTTCAATATGGCTTGGGAGTGCATATGGTATGGTAACGGCCTAAAATCGACATGGAAAGATGTGTGATTTCGATCCCGGCCCCCTTCAGAAATTTTTTTACCTTTTCAAATTACCATAAATTGTGCATAATAAAAAGTAAATTTTCAAAATTATATATGTTTATTTCATGTTATTATTTGGATATATTTAATTAAAATAATATTGAATTTGCCACTACAGTCGGCCATCACTTCTACGATGAGTGAAATTGTTTCACATCACTAATTCAGTCAGTTAAATTTTTTCACTGAAACAATCAGTGGTTTTCCACTAATTTTAATTGGAGTCATTTTTACTGATTCGAGTATTTGATAATCTCTGCGAACCAGTGATTTTACTTGGATATGAATTTAGAGTGTAAATATAGACGGACACAGAATGATACAATATATGAACACTTACATTAATCCTATCCAGTGTTCACCATGTTAAAATGTGATAGGCCACGCCATAATGTAGTATGTTTAAAAGAGCATAAGTCTGTACCAAGTCAAACGAAATTATGAATATGGTGCAGACAAATGAGAAAGCTTATTACGCACAGAAAAGAGTTACAAATTTATATATCATCTCATTGGCTTAGTTCTCATTCCAATGTTTAATTTGTCTCTTCTGAAAACATTTTAAGTTTTGACTTATGGCCTTTATACCACACAAAAAAGTAGCATTCACAACTATCTACAACAAACAGGGAAAGTACAAAGAAAGAATAACAAAAGAGCACGCGAACTGACAGATAATCTTAACCAGAGGCAGTAGTTATACCGCGCAAGAGCTCGTTGGTTCTTCACAGCAATGAGTGCCTACTCGGTATTATTGTGACGTGTGGTGACGTAGATCATGTAAGAGAACAGCATGTTAAGTAGGCATTGGTTGGACTTTTGTGAAACATTCAAACGCATTCAGGGGCCCACATTGGCACCACACAGGATTTTGCTGTTAGTGTTGTGAAGAGCAATCGTCCGTAATTAGTTATTTCCTACTAGTGAATCCATCAATTCTGTCTCTTATTATACATATATTTAAAAAATACTTGTGCAGTTGTGTAAAACATAGCCGCCATTTCTTAAAATCAGGATTGCAGCATCATCTTATTTTCAGAGGGGCTCCACTTACATATAAACATATTTAATACAGATATATAGTGTTTTTTCTTAGTTAAGAACTTAATAGGCCTATAAGGTAAAAGCTTCTACCTTTATGCTGTTCATGATGACACCAAGACGACCTTAAAATATTAAAACCAGGGTGCTATCACAGTGAGCAATATTATTACATGGGACCGCGGTGGTGTAGTGGTTGGGCTATTCGCCTCCCACCTAAGTGAACGGGGTTCGATTCCTAGCAGGATTGCTCCCGGATCTTCGCATGTGGGAATCGTGCCGGACGATGCCGCTGGTCCATGGGTTTTCTCAGGAACTCCCATTTCTCCTGCACCTACATTCCAGCACTGCTCCATACATGCCTCGCTTCACCCTAATTGGATCCGAAGACCTCGATGTTAATAGCTGTCCAACTTTCTTTACAATATTGTTACATGCGATAATCTTCCCTCCCTGAGTGGGTTTACAGTAGTCATCATTAACTAGTGGAGGGGAGGGTGAGACACGACTGAGGCCGTGGTACCACCTTCGGAACTCGCGTCACGATGACTTGGGTGCCACAACATGAATCTTCTGCTCATCACCTGCCTCGGCTCGACTTCTGGGCCAGGCGACCTCAGCTATATAAGCAGCAGCGTGGGCCGGGACAGGAGATGATGGACAGAGAAGCAGTGACATGGGAGCACGGAGAATGGGGTCGACTGTCTCCAGTGGCGTAGCTGCATGCAGGTTACTTGGGGTAATAATGCCTCTCCCCCCTCCCCCTTGAGACATCACAAGCTATGCCACGGACTGTCTCGACTGTAAAGAAGTGGGACTAGTGAACGAGTGACGGACCTTTGGATGATTGGAATCTATGACAGTTGAAATGTTGATCATGAATGTGTAACTAATAAGAGGCGATCAAGTAACTGTAAGTAGTATAAAGAGAGTGAATAAGGCTGTAATTACAATTCATATTAGCATAGAAACTGCCGCCTCGCTTTTATAATAACAGTGTGTTAATAGTAAATAAAGATAACTGTATTTTGTAACTCATAGGTGTACATAAGAATTATTGCAAATAAAAAGGGCAGCGGTGGTGCAGTGGCTAGCGCACTCGTCTCCCACCAAGGCGATCCGGCTTCGATCCCCGGCGGGTTTTGCGCCCGGATTCTCGCATGTGGGAATCGTGCTGGACGATGCCGCTTGCTGGCGGGTTTTCTGAGGGTACTCCTGCTTCCCCCGCCCTTGCATTCCAGTGCCGTTCCATCCTAGGGTATCATTTCATGTCATGTTCAGGGACGACGGGCACATACGGGTTCCAGGTGGAAAGCCCGCCACTCGGAGGGTGTTGCCACGCCCTGAGTTCACCCCCCCCCCCCATACGCATTTATTATATATTGCAAATAAATAAGGAATTTGAATCGAATCCTTATATTTTTTTCACGACGAGAAAATCCGCTCTTTCGCCTCCTTGGCGAACAGGGCTAAGTCTCCCGATCATCACATGCAATGTCAACGGCAGCACCTCAATCTGCTGGCAATTTTCAACAACATTCACAATATTTACTCCAGTGTTCTCTTATGTGAGAGAACAACTATTCAAAAAGCTTAATTACCAATTTTCATTTAAAGTTGTTATGTTGGGCACACAATGAATATTAATTCTGCTAAGGGGCATACGTGCAAACTATGTAAAAGACAGAAAACCATTGTTTCTTAGTAAAGTTATATAGAATAACTTATTTCAATAATTACAAAATACAGTAGTAAATTTTATTTAATAAGTAACACTTGCAAGTATCTGCTTTACATTGAGCATAAATACAAATTTTGTATAACATTCTTCATTAATTTTTATATGGAGCAGTCAAATATAACAGTCCTAGTCTAAAACCCCATAATGTTTCCACTCCAAAACATGAGCGTTCATCTAAAATTATAAAATGAACTTCGCTACGATAGTGAGCGGAAAATTCTTTATTTTATTTGACTTTCATAATTTGCGTAAAATTTCACTACAGTGTGAAGAAAAATGAAACAAGTAAACTGAAATGAAAATGTAACTTTAAAAACATATAATTTCTTTAAGGTCCCCATCGGACGTCGACGTCTTGTAAATATTTATAGTGAAGGCAGGTAAATATAACTTAGTTTTCAATGCAGGAAAATCATTGATGCAATGCATGAGATGACCAGACGTCTCAATTTTATTGTACCAAACATTCAGTCTCTGGCCATAGCCAAGTTATCACAGAATTAAGTTCAAATTTAAATAAAACAGCTAAAAATATTCTCATAGATTGTTTATAAACAATTCAAAACAATTTTCGAAATTAATATTTCACAGTTTATGGCTATCACATGATATATACAACTAATTCATATAATAAACTGTTACGTCACAGAAATCCACATTATCAAACATTTAAAAACAGTTTTATAAAATGTTTTAAAAACACTTACTGAATAACTATACAAATTATATGTTTGATAACTTACATTTAATTTTATAATCAATTATTCTGTACAGTGGCTAGAGCACATGCCTTCCACCAAGGCGAATGGGGTTCGATTCACAGTAGGATCACTTTCAAATTTCCGCAGTGACAATCATACCAGCCGATGTTGGTCAGCAGGTTATTTCGGGGATCTCCTGTATCCCCATCCTAGCATTCTAACACTGCTCCATTCTCATCTCGCTTTACCCTTATCGGTTTTCAAGGACCCCAAAATCCATAGCCTTTAAAACGATTCCTCTCAACTCCAATCCAACCACTCATTCATTCAGCTAAACCTTGTTTCATTCCAGATATCACCAATCTTTCCTGTCTGGAACACACTGCTCCCATACACAACCACATTCTATTCGTTGGGTCATTCGTCTCTGCAGTGTAGCACTCTTCCACCTCGCCCATCACCACTGCATGCAAACTCGTCCACTGATAGTCCTCGTCGATCACTATTTGTCCTACTTCGTCAGATAACTATCATACAATCCCATCCCTCTTGCTATAGCCTACTGGGGGTATTGTCGGAGCTATAGCCGAGAACATTTTTCATCATCGGCTCAACCCGATGTAGGAGACACTAAGAAAGCTCACGCAATAACCCGCAGCGGCCGACCCTTCCAGCAGGGAGGCCATTGTGGTGACCAAAATTCAGGTCAGCTGTCAATCACTCCTGCCTGCCTGGAGACATAGTAGGTCTGCCTTGGGGAGGGACCTGGGTATGGGCTGGTTTTATCATGGTGACACACATCCCTGATGCTTCGAAACTGAAGGGTATTGGCCTAAGGGAGGGTGGGAGGATCTATGTGTAACAATGCCCAAGTCTGTTTGTCTCCCGAATATATTCTACAACATCTTTACCCTCCTAGAGCACCAGTTTGTCAATGTGGCTTCACCCAAGAGCCCTATCTAACAATACAGTAGACCACATCAGTACTTCAGGAATCTGTATGTGTCTTCGCAACATTTCAGTAACTTCGGGCAAAATTCCTTTTCGACTTTGAGTGTTGTACAGCCACATCATGTGACCTTCTTAAAAAACCACTTCAGATATTCTTTGGTTATATTTTGTTTTCATTCGTTCACTGTTTATTTTAAGGTGCTGCAAGGGTACTCGTGGATTTCGACTAGTTTCTGATGTAGTTTACTGACATATTCGTGTTTGGGCTCTTCTTATCCGAACAGCAGATAACCAGGGAAGGGGGGGGGGGGGCTCCCTCCCAAACAGCATTCTTGAAAGTGTTACCAGTGTTGACTCGTGGACTGCCGAATGATATGCAAGTAAAATTAAGAGTCCCTAGGAATCCCAATAATTTCAGTTGCCTTCGATTATGATAGCCAGACATTGTCTCAGAGTATGGCCCATCTCCTCGAACATTCCATATAACTGAGAATGTTATTATATGGTTCGGGTTTTTTCATTCCTAACAACCTTGCTACCACTTGGAAAAAATGATTGTTGCTTCAAAACTTCGCCCTTGATCTGAATGAAGCTCGAGTGGCACTCCAAAACTGGAGAAAGCATGATCTACCAGAGCATCAGCTAGAGTGCTTGTCTTTTAGTTTGGAACTCGTATGACCTCATGCCACTTGGTAAAATAGTCTTGTTCTACCAGAAGCAACCGATTTCCCCTCTCAGTGGCAGATAATGGTCTGAGAATTTCTACTGCCATCCTCACACACAGGACCCAATAAATGTATTTCTGAAGGGGAACTCGCCCGTTAATCCTCGCGCCCTTCGCAAAATAGCCCTGACAATGGAATCAGTTGAATCTAAATCGAACACTATCGAGGGCATTATTTTACAACAAAGTGACCACCTGCTTCTCTATCATGGAAATCCCATAAATCCTTTGGGATTCTGAATCCAGGTAGTACCGATTGTAAGTGCATGCATTTCCCGTAGTTACTTTCCCAGTTCCTATGAAACACGCCATTCTTAAGTAGAGGGGGATTATACTGTGACCAGTATGCCTTGATTTCCAGGTGCATATTGGACATCTCCTGTCATCTTGGGCAACAACCAAAATTTTCCCACTCTGTTATCGGATGCAAAGTGGGGACACTTAGCTGATCATTCTTGATCCACTCATCATCCCGTATGGGTAACCCATCACAAGATTGAGAGCCTTGAATTCTTGTCCTCCTTGCCTTCAAAGATACACATTCCTTTTCCTCCTGACATTCACAGTGATGCCAGAATTGTTCGCATGTTCTCATGGAAATTACGTCTGTATTGCCGTGAAGGCATTCAGACCTGTAATGTATTTTAAAGTCATGTTCTCGCAGGTGGTGTATCCATGGGCTATTTGAAATTCGGGGTTCTTGAAAATTAGCAGCTAGCATAATGAAGCATTATTAGTTCTCAGGATAAATTGACTGCGTTAAAGTAAGAGGTGAAAGTTTGAAATTTCCCATCACCACAGCCAGTAGTACTTTACAGCTCACATGGTATTTTCTCTCAAACTTGTGCAATATCTAACTGAATTATTTCAGTGGACTCTCTTTTAAATCCTGAATCTTAGATACCAGAGCACCGACTCTTACATCACTAGCATCAGTATCCATGGTAAACTTACTCTCCCTTCTTGGGCTGCCCAGTACTGGGGAAGATACAAGAATTCCCCTTAGTTTAAATATTAAAAGAAACTTCATATTCAATTGTTCAATGTGACTTTCTCTTTGTCCTGGTCATTTTATGCTGTAGATTAGCAATCGTGGCGAACCCGGGTAAAAATCGATAAAAGTAAACACATAAGCTCAGGTAACTCTGCACTTCAGCTTTGTCAATTGGTAAAGACCAATCTCTTATCGCTCTGGTCTTCTCAGGGTCTGTTTCAATCCCATGGACCGACAATATATGTCCTAAAAAACTAATTTTCTTTGGAAAATTTGGCATACCTTACAAATCAATTTTAGGTTTAATGAGGCTACTTTCTGAAACACAGCATCTAGACATGCCAGGTGTTCTTCAAATGTATTTTCTGTGACCCCGATATTGTCTAGATGCACCTGGCGAATGTATATGTGGAGGACGTTCTCCATCCGATATCCAAATTGTTGCAGGTGCATTTCATAACCTGAAAGACATAAACTTGAAATGGCATGTTCCTTTCCAATGAAAACAAAATACATTCTTTTCTTTGTCTTTTAGTACCTACCTTGCATAGCCAGTAACCTTCTGTATGTCCAAAGAAGAATACAATTACGAACCTGCTAAGTTACTCAGTGTGTTGCCTATCTTGGCCTTTCCTGGTCACATTATGAAGTTGGAGCTAAACAGCACAAAATTACATAAAGCAATCTTTCTTTTTAATAAGCACAATGAGAGAAGACCATTGACTGACTGATGGTTCAATCACTTGTACTTTCTCATCTCTTTCAGAATAGCCTCAATTGCCTCATATGGTGCTATTGGTATCCGCCTTGGTGGCTGATTCATGAGCAGGGGCATTTCTAGAAAATTATATTTGGGTGGGCTAATAAAGTGGGGTCTGGGGGTCCTCCCCTTATAAAATTTGGATTTCAAGGTGCAAAATGGTGTTATTTAAGCAGTTTTTGTATCTACACATTGAATACACAGCTGGTAAAAATATTATTTTTTAGGATAAAATTAGTTTGAATGAAGAATTTAACAAAAATAAACACTATCACACAAATAATAAAATTAAAATATTTACAAAATATTATATTATGATATAAATGGCATTTAATCTTAAAATTTCGAAGACAATTTGTAATAAGAAGTGTTAGAGTATAAGAAAAACTTACCTTTCTAGTTGACATACAGTCGCCATATCAGGTAAGCTGTAGTAGTGGAATAACCTGCTATTTCAGGTAATAGACTATGCGAAACATATTTTAATGGCTTCCTTTAGCAGGTTGTATACCACCAGACCATACACTATCGACATTAAGTGAAATTCCTTATTTGTTACATTTATTACATGTAATTGTAATTTACACAAATGTAATCACTCGGCAGTTACATGATACCAATTAGTATTAGTAAAAACAATGCCAGCCAAATCGTGAAGGCGATGACTGGTCATGTTTGCACGCAGATAAGTTTTGATTCGTTTCATTGCCGAGAAACTTCTTTCTGCAGATGCTAAACTCACAGGCATCACCAAAATATGTTTCAGTACAATTTTTAAATCTTGAAAAGCTATTTCCATATTTCTGACCTCTCTGTATAGCTTGTACATGCTTGTGCATGTAGAAACCATTGTTTATGAGAGATCACATAGTTTTTTTTTTTTTTTAGTCGAATTAAAGCATCCTTGTCTGTAATGTAAGCTCCGGCTCGGCTGCCCAATACTGCTGAATTCATGAAAAACTCTGATGCTGGATCACAGGCAGAAACAACGCTGACTAAGTAAGTATTTTGAAGAAATTTTCTTTCCATTTATTACAAAATGTTATCAATTATTGAGAAATACCAGGATCTCAGTCGACATTAATCAGTAATATCATCTTGTGTGCAAGTGCAGACTTTACCTTTTCCCACTGACTCAGTTACAAAATAATCGGCTAAGCGAACATTAATTTTTTGCATTCGGGAACTGCTAGCCGTATTAAAGTCAGTTGATTTGCCTGTCACCGAGGACTGGGAGTGAGAATATTACAGCTTTCGGCTATTTTAATGGCTTCGTTATACAATTTGTCAAACTTATCTTCTGTTCATAAACGTGCAATTTGCTCTTTTGATAATTCAATTAGTTTGAGGCACCGTCCGAAATTCAATTTTGGAGCTTACTGATAGAGTGACAGTGAATTTACAGTTGACAATATATCATCTAGGCAAACCAGCAATATGATAATATCAAAACAAGTAAACTGTTCGTCAGACCCTTTGCTGCTGCAGCTTCATTCTTCTTTGCGCTTATTGAACATTCTTCCAATGCTTTAACAACACAGTCGAAACGTAATTTGAAGAAATGTATACCTTCATATTTCGAAACCCATCTAGTCACTGTGTTGTGGCACATTCAATATGTCCAATCCACATGAAGTTGGTGACTTCATAAACACATTGTGACCTAATGTTGAAGAAGACTGAAACGCATTAGCTTCTAGAAGTCCAATTGTTTCCCCAACAAATTGAAGATTTTTTGATACGTCTACAAGAACCAAATTCAGTCTGTGTGCATGGCAGTGGGCATAAGGGCAGGGGTTGTTGGCCATATGTCTTAGTGCCTGCACTCCGTTCAAAGCACCAGACATTACTGATGCACCATCAAATGATTGACTGACACAGTTAGTTAGATTAAGCCATACAGAGTTTAAAAAACAATTAATTGTGTTAGCTAGGGCATGGGCATTCAGCTGTTGCAACTCAATGAAACCAAGAAATCGCTCCTTGATTTCCGCGTTGTATAAATATCGTACGCATATGCTCATTTGTTCTGTAAGCACTTCATCGTGTGCTTCAGCAACAATAAATCTGTAGACAGTACTTCCTGATTTTATTTATCATACTATATCTTGTGTAATTACAGAATATGCTACTTGCAGCATGTCATTTTGTATAATGTTTGATGTGTATTTAGTATTTGGAGGCATATTATTTAACTTTGAATTTCAAGATTTATTTTCCAGACAATGTAAGTTAATCAGTTCTTAGAAATTACCTATATTGTTGAAGTGTTGGGACTCAGCTTGTCTCTGTGTCCCCGCAAACCAATATTTTGTCGAGCACAAAATATAACTCCTCTAATAAGAGACTTGAGAGTTTCTCGGTTTTCCATTATAGTTCTGGTAACTTGATCATTAATTTTGACTGTGACTGGTCCAGACTGTTTCGCCTGTAACCATCCTTTGTACTTAGCAGAAGAAAGTTTATGAACTTTAGAATTTTCGTGTTTGGGTGCCATATTGCCTATCTTTCCTATATGAATATCCATGAAGTAAAACGTCTTCACATACGTTGTCTTTCACAGCGAAATGACTGCATACAAAGCAGAATACAGCATCTTGTTTAACTGAATACTCTAATCATGAAAATGTACCATATCAACTGCCTTTGTTTACCAGATATAATATGAATCGGTAAGTTCACTTTTGGCTGTGTGGGACCATTTTTATGATCTGACTCTGGGCTTATATCTAAACTTACCACATCTTTCTGTCGTGTAGTAGGGCCATCCAAACATGTAGCAGGCAGTTCGACAGGCTTAATTTTTGTGCAGGGACTAAATTTATCGGCTACATTTTTTACCACAGATGCCAATCCGCTGAAACCACTATCTTCTTCAGCTGGTAACACCACTCAAAACCCCATAATTGTAACAGCCAACAGGTCCTTAAAAACTGCCTATTATGTATGCCATATTAAGTATTGACATCTGCTCCTATGAAAGGTTAGTAATGAACTGAAAAAAACGAGAGATGCGAAAATTGGCACTCTACTTATTTTCGCGTGACTTGAAATGCAAAGATGTTGTGTCGGCGGGCTAATGTTCGCGACCAAGATTTCAACTGTGTGCAGAGAAGCAGCATGCCCTTGAGAAAGGTCGTTGACTAGCGACAGACTAGCATGCACGTGCCCACGGTCTAGTGTTAAGGCCGACCAGCTGAAACAGCAGTCCACAATGAAGTCACACGCCAGCCAAGATAACGGACATCGTTGCTGCCGCCTACAGGGTGACGTCATAGGCCGATTCGGCAGGCTTGTTTCCCTATGGCATGGAGACACCCAGTGTCGCTGTGGCCATTGTTCCGGCGCGCTTTCTTGCTTACACTGAGGTAGAGCCCCAGCGCCCGGCCAATGCACAATATAGTATATTTTATTTTTCCTCGAAATCTTGGATGGGCCCGGGCCCACTCGCTAAAACCTCGCCTGTTTATGGGTCTTGTATCCCCTGTGTCGATACAATTTCTCTATAGAGCATCTGGTACAGTACATTCGGTGATCTGTGGCATCGAAGTTTCAGGAACATTTAAAAGTACCAAAGAGATCTGCTTGTAAACCCTTCATCAAGCCGAACAGCATAGTCGCATAAATTAATCGTCCTTACTGGCAAACTGTACGAGTTTGGATAGACCAAAGTCCTTGCTACATTGACACTATCTGGTAGAGTGCAACATTTATGGACTGTTTTGATAACGGCCAACATTCTGATAAATTTTCAATTCCATCTGCCTGGAGTGACAATTTCGCAATAAGAATGGAACACAGTGAAATTGCTACATACTACTGGACACTTCATTGGTGAAAACGAATCTCGCCATGTTGACACTACCAGCTCTGAGTTTCTTGCCAGTAGCACCCCCAGTCGATATTCGATACAGCGCCCTAGCTTACTTATGTAACACATCAAATCTCAAAAGCCATTGATTTGCTATTTCTGCTACATAAATATCGTGCTTTATACTGAGCTTGCCAAACTTCAATTGTACTCGTTTAACACTGACAAGGCTGGCATTAGGTTTACGAAACGTTTCATATGTATCTCTCGCCCAGTTTGTCTTTGATGTGGTCCCCCATACCTCTTGCATAACTTCCTCAGGGGATCAGAATTCATGCCTTTCTCCTGGGCCTCACTGGGTTGTCGGATGATGCAAAAGGAATGATTTCTGAATATTTTTTGTTACATTTTAAGTGTGTTAAAATTCACATGTCAAGTCATATGAAAGTCTGATGGTTAGTAAGTGATTGTTAAAAAGTAAAATGATTGTATTCAGAGAGGGTGTTAGAAAAATGTTATGCGTATGTTGGCTGTACTGCCACGTGTTGTGGATCATGATGGCCGGTGTGTAGGTCAGTCTGTGAATTAATTAGCAGAGAGCGATTCGTGAATATATTTCAACAGAAAGGGATAAGAGTCTCACGAGATGTTTGTATATTGTTCATTGTACTTAGATCATAAGTATGTCTTTTCTTAATATGAATAAATTCGTGCATGCAATATTCGAGTGTTTGTAGTGTAGGTTGTCCGAGCACAAATTACGGGTTGCGGTCACGTCGCACAGCTACATGCAATCAGAGGAACATGACAATCCATATTTCCTCATACATGACTCTTGATTTACAACGAAGAATATAGGAACATTGTGCGACATATTTATTCCTTGGACATTGGAAGTTACAAATATTGGATTTTACTATCAATTCTTTGGATTCTAGTTGCCTACGTTTTTTTGTATCACAAATTGTATACTTTTATGCGAACAAGAAATTTCAATTATATTTATGTGTTTATTATATAAACATGCGTTATAGTCTCTTTCAATTTATTCAAAATAGTTGTAATTTTAATTGTACAACAGTATTTATAATTTTGCTCTAATCTGATTGTAGTATTACAAACACATTCTTAAAAACATGTTTCAGAAAAGTTTCTTAAAAATATATTTATTATGAGTTTTATAGTCAGTTCGTCAAGTGAAACACAGACAGAATTTAATTTCTTATATACATTACTTGCAGTTGAATAGTTAAAACTTTTCGAGCTATCTTGTAGAATAATAGAAGACTGGCAGCATTCTCAGTTTCCTTTTGTGTTCTCTCAAGCTCCAAGGCATTTTTCCTTGTAATAGAGGAAATAAACTGAAACATAGGACATATTGTTAAGTGTCTATAGTTTTCAATAAGATACAATTTAACGTAGAATATAAACACATTGCTTCACTATATTTTCTGAATGGGAAATCACCACAATGCAGGTAAATGTTTCACATATGTTAAAATTCCTTACGTACTATAAACCACTGGAGTTAAGCAAATATTATATTAAATTCTAGCTATTTTAGTTAGAGCCTACAGTTAGCACACCTCATAAATATTATTTGCTAGAAATTTCGTGAACAGTACCCCAGATTATGTGTAATCATATAGCTTCATGTGGTGTTACTTTCCCAAAAGTCACTACTAGCAAAATAAATCTGGTTCAAAACGATATTGTTTACTGAGATGCTACTGGTAGCTTTATTCATTTTTATATTAGACACAAATAAACAGGTAAACAATTTAAAATAACCACCAGTGCTACTAAAATAAATTACATAATTTCGACTATCGAAAATGTTAAAACATCCCTTTAAATGGTTAATTCCAGTAATTTTGTAGTTCTAATAATCTCATTTATTCATATGAAATAAATTTGTACTATCAATCAATTTCTTAAATAGTAAATATATTTTTTCTACTTTGATTACGTAAAACTTATGTAACCTAATCTGTATTTACTTAATATTTATTGCCTGCTATGTATGAAATAAGAGTTGTTTCGCACAATAAAAATTAATGGATTTCAAGGCATACACTGCCCTGAATTATATTCAGACAGCTGAATTCATAATTTACAATTAGTCCCGCATAACCCTTTGAGATAAATATAGAGCACACTGGACCCACCGTTATCAGGATTTTTACAGTTGTGTAAAATAAGTGAGCATAAGTTCTGAAACGTTGCTAACTTGTGATACCTGTCGACACCGCAAACTGGCTTATATTCCGTTGCGCAAGGTCTGCAGGAACTGCTTTGGCTTGCAGCACCAGCGATCAAGCACGAAACTAGAAACAATATGAAACTGCTGGATCAGAATTTGTGTCAGGCAACACAAATAAACTATAATGTAGTTTATGATGCATTATTTTATTAAAGTAATAAACTATAAACTAATGTAGTCAACTATGAGTGTTTATCAACTGTTCATTCATTTAATTTTTAAAATAAAAAATTAAATTTGGTGTGTTAATATTTGGTTGCTATATTCATGAACTAAAAATTTATTTACATTAAATTCGGACGTAATTTCAGTATTCATCCCGAATTTGTTAGTTTAATTGCTGGCACTACGTAATAATAGAGGTAGCTATCTAACAAAACTGTTTACGTTTCAGTACACTAATTTTTGAAGTTCTTAAGTTCCTTTTATTTTACACTAATTAAAACCATAAATACATCATAATTGGTTATTTTCACTTCTTATTTTTTATTAGGCGTGTCACGGAAATAAACCTTACCTTACTAGAAAAAATTTTTGGTGTCAGATCAAATGAATATGAAACATTTAGCACGTTCTAGAAGTCGAGTGAAGTGTAGTGGGAGAGAATTTCTGTCAAGAATTCTGCTCAGATATCAAATATATAAATAATTAATACACTTGTAGCAAAATAAATTTCACTTCTTTTACCTCAGTGGTTTCCACTGATGTAATAACAATTTGTGACAGGACTATTAACGGCCGAATTAAATTCCTCAGATGCCCACGTGTGCACACGCACACTGCAAATCCGCATTTACACCGGTGTTAGTAGCACGTGTTGCTAACAATTGTTAGTAACATCTTGTAAAACGTTTCTGTATTTGTTGCCAACAAGCTGTGTTAGCAACATAAATACCATGCTAGTATCAAAAATTGTGTTACTCGCTGGAAGTCGGTAAAGATCAATGAATGTTGATTACATTAGTTAGCGGCACGTGTTACCGCGCCCCTCCACCCAGCCATTGCCACGGGCTGCCACCACAACTTGTGCCTCCCGCCTCAGTGTCTTCCTGTCAATACGAGTAGCGTGGTGGTGTTTGTCATTCAGTGTAGTGTGCAGTTTCCTTTCCTGTTCAAATGGAATTTATGTTAAATGAAGTGAAATGTTGGAAGAAAAAGGTGATTAACCATATCGAGCTGTTTCGCGAAGAGACTATTCTTTGGTACCAAACATGTGAGCAATTCAAAATTAGAAATCCTAAGAAAAACGCTTGGGGTGAAATTGCCCACGAAATGAAAATAAGCAAGGCATAATTGCAGAATAAAATTAAGAAGTTGATTGGCCAAAACCAGAAAGAGTCTACAAAAGTGACAAGTGACTCAGGAGTAGATTCCGTAATAAGCAAGTGGTTTGCGTTCGAATCGCTGAAGTTTCTGAACGACAAAACAGCTCCTCGACGCACTCGAGAGCTAGGGTGGAGTAGAACATGACATAGAGGTAAGTGAACATTATGTTGAATCTGTAGTCCTTTAAGTTTGCAGACGTTTAGCAAACCCAGGGCTGGCAACCTATAGGTTGTGTGCGCTACCACAAACTGTGCGCCTAAATTATAAATAAATGCTTAGTTACTGTATCTCACGTCAGTGATTAAGTATATATCTGTTCACTTTAAATCGGAATCAGTTATTTTTTTACTGATTGTCAGTTGAAACTGGTCCATCCGGAATCTATAGAAAAAATATCACTAATTCATCAGTTAATTGAAATCTACTAATTCAAGCAGTAGAAAAACTAGTTATTTATTAATAAGCACAGCTCATTCCTATGTGATGTAAGTTACGTACGATTTATTTTGTCGCAGAACACAAATATCGTCTACACAAACAAGTTTTTGGAGGTGGTTGGGCTCGAACCTCCGCCCATAAAGCAAAGCATGCTGAAGCTTTCATCATAAGTCATATCCACTGCCCTACTTTACCACTGCCAAATGTGTGCTCGTATTATGGATACTGAACTACAAAATGTAATGTCAAATATTGCTGTTTCGTGATGTGAAAGTATTGCTTGTTGTCGAAATATATAGATTTTCTAAGCAAATACATGTCTTTGCAAAGTTCGAAAGTCAATCAATCTTTAGTTCAGTTTGGATTCTGTGCTTTAAATGATAAGTATAGTGGTTATCGATGTTCGTTAGTGGTTACGAGGTTATCAATGTTCATTAGTATACGCCATTTTACAATGCAACGAGACACTACAGATTTAAACGGTTATTTCTAGTGACAAATAGATCAGTGATAATTTTACTGACTTGATAGTGCGGTGATTGAATAAGAAATGTGAATTCACACCAACAAAAGTTTTGTGGTCTGCAAGTTAACAGATCAAATGATGAAACGACAAATTTTATAAACTATTCAATTGCTACTAACTTTCCACTCTCTAATTAGCACAGTTATTACTAGTCAATCTGTCTCTTCAAAATAACAGTTTAATCCTGTAAAATCTCGTTGCAGTGTAAAACGGCAGATACATAGAAAACCCCGACAACACCATTGAAACCACTATATTTCTCTTGTAAAGCACACAATCTGAACTGAACTTAACTTAGAATGACTTTCGAGCCTTACAAAGACATGTACCTACGTACGCATATATGTGTATATTTCGACAACACGAAGTACTTTCAAATTACGAAACTTATAGCCGTTCGCCATTGTAAGTTTATGTTAATACGCAAATGCCAGACTGTTTATCTCAGTGGCAAAGTAGCAGAGTTGGTAGAACCTCAGCCAAAAGAAACAAGAGAATCTGTTGCGTTTTGGGGTGGCGGTTCAATACCAACCACTTCCAAAATTTCCTTTGTACATGTAATAATTTTGTTTTGCGACTAAACAATTTTTCTTAATTAATTTCAAACCGTTATCGTTGTAATTTTTATTTATCAACTATAAATAAATGATTTTCTACGGTTTGTATTAGTGGATTTCATTTAACTGAAGAGATTAATAGTTTTATTTTTCTACTGATTCCAGATTGAGCAGTTTCAACTGACAAACAGTAAAAAATAACTGATTCCGATTTAGATTGTGGGACATGAATAATTGTGCGTAATTGCTTAAAAATATATATATCTGGCGATGGTTTACATGTATCAAAGTAGGCCTATATACAATAGCCAATATGATAGACAAATGCAGTCCTACTTCGGTGAATAACCCTACACCTTTGTGAGGCACAAAGTGCACTCTAAATCTGAATCAGTGAGAATTTCACTGTTTCAATCAGTCAAACGTATCTGACTAATACATCCGTCACTTCAGTCAATTGAACTGGTTAACCAGTAAAATAAAAATTCCATATTTCCTTCACTGAGTGATTCAGTGACATTTCCCACTGATACGTCAGCAATTTTTTTTTACTGTTTATTCAGTGGTTTATTTTTGACTAATGGACCAGTGAAACATCTTGGCAACTTGCTTAGTTTCTAATTATTTTTGAGTGATGTATCAGTGAAACTGCGTGTAAAAATGGCCGTCGAACATCTTTTAAAGTTGCCGTTAAATATCGCTTAGGCCTAGAAACAAAGAATAAACAAATAAAACTAATACAAAATACTTTCTGAAATGTGTTTTCGTATTTAAAAACGCCATTTTACGAGGTAATATGAACACACAGCCTTTCATTACGTTTGAACATCTTTCATGTCGATTCCTTATAATCGTCACAGCGCTCTGTTTGAAGGTTTAAACTGCATTTAATGTGGTGAAGAGCGTGCACTCATATAGCTATTCGTTTTAACAATCCTAAAGGTACCAATCAAACAAAACACGATAAGTATGAACTCACAACTTCAAACTAAACGAATTCTCAACGTTAGTGAGAAATATTTATTTTCCTCCTATTCTTTCAACCTAACCTGGTAGCTCAGAGGGTCGTGGCCGAGCAGAGGCGGAGTAAACATCGCGTCCGGTGTGCGGAGTTCTGTCGCCCCGTGCTCTTAAACGGGGCTCTGTTCCGACGCGCGTAGTAATAATTCTATATAAGTGTCAGTCATGCCTAGATTTGTCCAACATGTCTAATGTGCGCGTGAATACCTTGCGTAACGTGTTTGCAAACGACCTTCGGCCATGGAAATACATGAATGGATTGATACGGTTTTAACTGTAACAGAAGATCAAATTGAAGCTATTTAACTGGATGGGCACCAGAACTGTTTGTTTTTCAAACTTGTTTCCTCTGGACCTTGTGAAGCGATATTGCATCGCAACAACGGCCAGTCAACTTTAGTCACCGCAGACCAGGAAAGGATCAACGTCACCATCGAACAATCCTTCGATAATTTAAAACTGGTAAGAATTCTACATTTACCTGTAGAAATAGACAACCAAATAATTCAGACGGAGTTAGTGAAGTATGGTCGACTTGTTACATTATAAGATGAAGAATGGAATCATAAATACAAATTCCAAGTAAAAACGGGAGTACGCATGGCAAAGATGGAAATAAAAAAAGATATTCCATCTTACGTTTCAGTTGAGGGCTTTTGGGCTGTAATGATATATCCCGGACAACCACGAACGTGCAGTTACTGCCAGTCTCCTACTCATGAACGAATTGCGTGTCCTAGTTTGCAAGAAAAGGACGCACGTGCAATACGCCGCCGCGGGATGAATAGGGAAACGAAAAATCTCGCAGCTGACACGCCTATACTGTCCACCCCTGCCCAGCACTCTCCCCGAACGGATTACCCTCCACTACGCAGACGCGAGCAGCAAGGTCCAGTACAAACACCTGTCGGTGACTGATCTGCTGAGCATGCGGTCAACCTCAACACCTTAGTGACCGCGCCACGCCAGATACACGTGGATACGGCTCGAAATACTGTTACTGCTCGCGCAGGGCTACCACCACACACACAGGATGTCTCGCCGCTACACATTCCATTGTCCTCTGCTTCATGGGTGGACAGCATGGACGTGAGGAGCGTAAAAAATGCAACCACACGACGGGAGCATGTAACAACTGCGGATGAAAATATGTCCGTAAGAGAAAAGCGACCTTACGAACGCGACGCCCGGGCCACAAGAGAAAGCCCTGTTCGCAAAGCGAAGGTGTTATAGCAGAGTGAACAATCACAGCTACAAGACAGGAAGGAATCTTTGGAACTAGCAAAGGCCGTTATAAATAAAATGTGTGCGTCTAGCCAAGAACGTCCTGATAACCCAACTAACTAACAATGCGACCGGCACATGTGTGCATCCCCACCTGTATGCCCTATTACCGACCCGCATTTTTCTTTGTCCACTTTTCCTTTTTGTCCACCTTTCCGTTTCCTTCTCTCTGATACTATCACTACATTTTTTAGGTACACGTGATAGGGTTATTGACAATTTTAACTTTAAATATTTCTGCAGCCTCGGCCAGTGCGCGATTGGCGGCGCTAAAGACACTGATTCGAACACAGGCAGTTGATATTGCATTCTTGCAAGAAGTAGCAATGCAAGATTTTATAGAGTTTCATACCTTCAATGTGTATACAAAAGTTGGAGATCGGGGACGGGGGAAAGCGATTATTACACGTGCGGGGCTGGAACTTGAAGATCTGTGCTACCATCCGTCAGGCCGAGTGATGTCAGGACGAATAAACGATATGTCGCTAGTCAGTATTTATGCTCCCTCCGGCTCCCAAGCGAGATAAGAAAGAAATCAGTTTTTCTCCGTGGATTTGATTCCGTTTTTCCACCCACCCTGTAATCAGTTCATACTCGGTGGAGATTTCAACTGCACAGTGCACCCCCATGATCATCAGGGTGGCATTTATCCTACTAATGCTGCCCTATCTACTTTAATAACTCGCTTAGACTTGTGTGATGTTGCATCTAACTTCCATGGAATTCATTACACCTATGTGACTTCACAGAGCCGGTCTAGGATTGACCGATTCTACGTGAAAAAACAGCTTATACATAAGGTTCATCGATATGACGTTCTTCCGGTAGCATTCAGCGATCACTCTGCAATGATATTTAAGTATGAAAAGTTTGCAAATGTAACACGGTTTGGTAAAGGGACATGGCGTCTAAATACGTCTTTATTAGACAGCTCAGAAATAAAAGAGGAATTCCTAGCTAATTGGGTACGTTGGCATAACAAAAATACCAGTTCCCCTCTTTGGCGATGTGGTGGGATGTGTTTGTAAAACCGAATGTCATGAGGCTTTTTAAAAGGCATGCGTACCCACTGGCAGAAGAACGTAGGGGAACACGTGCATTCTACGAACGTATGCTACACGAACTTCACCTGCAGGCAAACAATGGTGCACACGTAACTCCACGTTACAGACACGAAACAGAAGCTTATGCATTTATTTAGTGAACAGTTTAAAAATCGTCATATTATGATAAATGATAAAAGTCTATTCGCAGAAGAGAAATTTAGCATGTTTAGTATCATTAAGGAACAACAGCAAATACGACGCAAGGTTATCATGTCAACCAGCTTACTGACAGTGATGGCGCTATTGTTCGGGACCGGCCGGAAATAGTGCAAACGCTTTGCAGTTACTTTGGAAATTTATACTCGAAACAAGACACTGACGATGCTCTACTTCCATCGGTTTTGCAGAGTTGTGAAAACAGAGTTAGCTGTGACAGCAAGACGGGCATGGAGGCGCCATGTTTAGATGCGGAAGTTAATACAACAATATAGCAATTGCCATCAAAAAAATCTCCTGGTATTGACGGTATTCCATATGAATTTTACAAAACTTATTGGGATATTATTGGTACCGACTTCTGCGAAATTGTTCGCGATGTGCTTGAAAGAAAGGAGTAATGCAAGTCTCATAAAGAAGGGATAATTGTTCTTATACCCAAAATATCCCGTCCACTTAAACCCGTGGATTATGGGCCAATTACACTTTTATGTGTCGATTATAAAATAATTGCTCGGTTTTGTGCGACCCGATTAACCAAGGGATTGTCAGATATTATTGGTCCCTGCCAGACATGTACTGTTCCAAGACGTTCCATTTTACAAGGCGTGTTTGCGCTAAGGGACATTCAATTACTTTCGTTAATACAACACAGTAAAATGGCCATCTTGAATATTGATATGAATAAGGCATTCGATAGAGTCGATCATAAATTTTTACTTCATGTTATGCATCATTTCGATTTTCCAGCCAATGCAGTACAGTGGGTGCGGTTGGTGTGTGCCGGAATTTGGTCACGGCTGTTGGTTAACGGATTCCTTACCCCACCAATTAAGATCGAGAGTTCTTTTCGACAAGGATGCCCGCTATCCATCATTTTATTTACTATCGCCATTGAATATCTGTGCAGAATGCTCAGTGCCCGCTTGCAAGGATTCCCTGTAGCGAACCTGTCCTTTAAATTAAATGCCTATGCTGATGACATCACATGGGTCGTTCGTTCAGAGCGGGAAATTACAGAGACGGCAGACTGCCTAGACCTTTTTTGCAGTGTCTCTAATCTGCAAGCGAATGCTAACAAAACTGTCGTACTGGAGCTCAGCGCTACCAGCGAGCCATTTGACGACGTTTTTCCCTTTCGGAGGGCCGAAAATGTGAAAATATTGAGCATATACTTCCACGCAGACGCCACTCTTATGTTGCATTATAATTGGAACATGACAATAAATAAACTCCGTGCTCGTCAAATAGAAATGAATTATCGTCGTACAAATACCATACAGAGGGTTACTTTAATAAATGTATTCTTACTTGTGAAGCTGTGGTACGTGTCACATATATTCCCACTACCACGTCAACAAAGTGCACAAATACTACAGATTGTTGGCCGCATGTTGTGGAAATCTTATATATTTAAATTATCTAGGCCGCAGCTTTATCTTTCCTTGCAAGACGGAGGCCTGAGTCTAATTAATCACGTTTTGAAGTGTGAGGCCTTATATAAGTCTTCAGCAATTGCAACAATTTTGCGCCCAGAGGACATTTACGCAGCATTACAGAAAATGATGTGGTCTGAAGTTAGACGCATGCCACTTCAATATCGTCAGGCAAAGGAAGCACTAGCAACTCTAGTAGAATACTTTCTGGAAAGGGACAGTCGCATCAGCGAGATATTTGTACATTCGGGCTTCCAAAACGTCGGCAGCCATACCATCTGTTGTGAATCGCACCCCAACCATCCGCTGGAGGCGCTCATGGAAAATACTTGCCGATCCTAACCTTTCCTCGGATCTTCGAGCTGCAGCGTTCGGCTTCTACAATAATATCGTGACAACTCAGCAGCGTAAATACAGCATTCACCTGACAGCTGACCCTGCATGCCCGCTGTGTGGCAACACCGACACGGCCCTTCATAGGGTAATTTCCTGTGTTTATACAGCTCGCATCTGGCAGTGGTATCGCGTACGAGTACGAAAAATAATTCGCGATGAACGTGGAGAGGTCAGCGACACGCACATACTTCATTGCGATTTCTTCACCTTCCCCTCAGTTCGACGAAGAGCTGCGGCCTAGTTTGTACTTCATGCGATCAGTTTTTTGGTGGACCGTTCGACACCGGTGACAGTTCAAGACTTTGTCCAGCTTCTTCGTCAAGATAGGTGGAACATGGCGAGGCGTGGCACATTTCGTCAGTGGTACGGCAATTTTTAATTTTCATTCTGACGTTTACGCCTACAGGAAGTGCGTGTATATTACCGATGTTGGGTGTACGCCATGCGCTGCCCACCGCTCGGTACTTACAAGTGTACAATTTAATGTTCCAGTAGTAATCATCAATAGGTGGTAGTGTTATAAGTCAGTGTCCCATGTCGGGATGTACGCCATGCGCTGACCCTCACGTTAAATAATTTTTTATGTGTTCATCGACTTTGTCAGTAAAACCAGTTCACCAAATGTTCGTATAGTTTTGTGCCCCTATGTAAGAATTGTGTAGATATTTTATTGAGTATGTTGTTATTGTTTATATTGTGGGTTTAATGTGTACAGTATAATAGGTTAACGGTAAGCGCCTCTGTATATCGTTAGTGATAATAAAAAACAATTTATTCATTGAAACAATCAGTGGTTTTCCGCTGAAACTAAGTAGCGCCATTTTCACTGGTTACAATAGTAGAATTGCACTGCGAATCAGTGATTTCCCACCGATTCGATACTAAAGACAACACATGAAAGCTACTCTTAGATACACCATTGCAAGGCTTTCGTTTGTTTTCTTAATAGTATTTTTGCCATAGAACAGAGCCTTCAGAGCTGTTGAAATAAGCACTGCATTCTTTCCGTATTTGTTTTACAAGTTGGGAAGGTATTCTATAGCACTCGTTTTAAATTAAGTAGCGTTCCTGTCAGCCTATCATCTACTCGCCATCATTGAGTAAAGATATACCTAGAGTGGACTTCCTCAGGTTAAATTTTCTGACCACTCCAGCTGTAGTTCGAGGGATGAACACCACGTCGCGCTAGTCCATTTTCGTGGCGTGAGCGTGTGGAATGTCGGCGGCGTTGCCACATTGACATGTACCCTCTCTCTCACTCATACTCTATCTCTAGCTCTGTCACGCCCAATCCCAACTTCGCAATAGTAGAACGTGTTCTGAACATCTGATATACCCACAAACTGGGACAGACAAGATGACGGACACCCGAGTTCCTATCTCAATTCGCATATATCCTTTTACGAAAATATTACAAGTTCTGTAAAACATATGTATGAACAAAATGAAACTTAATGTACGCATAAGTTACGGGAAACGTTGCATATTACTCACACGGCCATACTAAACAAATAAAGAACACTTTATAAAATACGCAATAACTGTGGATTTATGTTGTATGTGTGTATATATATATATACATCTTATCACAGATGTATGGTAAATGGTTTGTGTAGATCAGTGAGTTAGTGCGCAAGTAAGTGCTACATAATTGTAGGTGTTAGGGTTCAAATCTCCGACTGGTAACGAGATTTAATGTGACACATTATGGATGTTTATAACTTAGATTAGTGTCAGAAAAAGTTTATTTCCAGGAGATCTTTGTCTAAAAGTAATAATAAGCAAGTACAGTACAATCGACGATCAATGGTTGTGATAATCACATCGATTGGTTTCTAAAATATATAATTTGAGCTGTGTAGTGTGATTAATGGTAACAGGCACACATGGAAGACTTAAGTTTAATATTGTAACAGTTTTGTCTTATTTTGGCCGTATAACTGTAACAGCGTGTTTAATTACGGAGAGCACAATATTTATTATTATGCTCATTAATGAGACGCATTTAAAATCAGGGGTGTAGCCGGGATTGTGTGGGGGAGGGGGGGGGGAGAGGTTATATTGGGACATATCACCCCCCCCCCCCCCCCCGAAATGAAAATAAAATTTGAAACCAAAATTACAAGTTTTATTTTATTTCAATTCAAGGAATATGTGATCTTCCTTGAACATGAAGAATGTTTATAGATTTTTGTGGTTCCATATCTGTACACAAACCCATCGATTATAAAAAACTATGTAACTTTAATTTGTTTAATAATACAGGTTTTGTATTTAGTTCGGAAACAGAAATATGGAATCAACTAACCCCCCTCCCCCCCCCCCCCCCGGCAAATGCGCAAACCGAGTACATTCTTAGCTACGCCCTTGTTTAAATAATATACCACTGATTTAATGAGTGGCGTAAATGTCAGTCGTATATATATATATATATATATATATATATATATATATATATATATATATATATATATATATATATATATATATGAATACAGTACCTTGTTTTCCATACATAAGCGGTGCTCTTTCTCATATCATTTTCCATACATTAATAGTACTCGCACGTTAAAACCTAAACCAATGCAGTTTTCTGTAAAAAAAATAACAATCGTCGTACGTTCGGGATGCACCAAAAAGCGTCTACAAATGAAATTTTGTAGCATTTGTACCCCTGTCCCCTGCGAGTTGTTTTGCCTGCCATTTACAAGTTTCTATTAGCACTTTATATACCGTGTGGGTATGAACGGATGCGTTCTTTCATCTCTTCTGCTACAAAAACTTGTATGCCTTCTGCTGTGCCCATGAATATAACATAAAGTAACAGAAAATGGGTATTGTGTAAGGCCGGCTTAAACGGCTCATTCCTCTCGCAGAATTTAGGCACCAGATATTTCTTAAATCCTTTTTTAAATATCGGAAGAACAAAGGTTTTGAAAATATGATACACTACATACTGCTAGTATTATACAACCGTATTACAATTAACATTGTTAAGTGGTAGGGGAATGCTAGTAAAAAGGAGAAAATACCCACAATAAACGAATCGAATCTACATTTAGTGTATGACTTAACACTACTTCTTATGAAAATGTTCCTACATGTTATAAAATATATTTCGTTAGTATAGTTTAATCGTGCAAACAGAATGAGTGGTCGTTAACGAAAAAAGTATTTATTCATTCAACACTACTCGGGGCACACAGAACATAACTACTTTTTGGAAAAGTAAAGTATAATTTATAAATATGCCATAAGGTTATCACACAAGAAGGCCCTACTGACACAAATCGTTCATATTTTTACATAGTGTTCGTAAATTGTTATCATTATCCATTTGTAGGCTCGGAAACAACAAACATTCCAGATTTAACGCAAAACTTTGGACACAGTCAAGATATTTAATAATATTTATGTTATTCTTGGTAATAAATCTACACTATGAACAGAGAAATGTAATGATTCTACTGAGTTTAAAAACACCTGCACACCATCTTGGCGTAAGCTGCGACGTCTGAAGTAAAGATGGGTTTACAATAGAAATACGCTATCTACCAAAAAGTAATTGGGCTCCCGTGAAGATAGTTAATTCAGTAATTCAGTTGACTTGTGTTTCACGATCTTTGGCGTAGGACCGCTTGTGTTTGTCCGTGGTAGCATGAACACAGAGGCCTGTTGTAATATTCTGGATAGTGAAATGCTCCCAACGTTGTGGCATTTTTACGGAATAGACCCGTGTTTCTTCTAGTATGACCATGCCAGGTGCCATGTTTCAAGGGATTCTAAGCAGTGGTACGCCGCCAACAATGTTCGCAGATTGGACTGGCCCGCTCAGAGCCCCGAACTCAACCCTATAGAACATATCTGGGACGAATTGGATCGCTGAGTGAGGGCTCGTAAGGCGCGGCCAAAATCCATTGATCAACTCATTGATTGGTTGCAAGAGAAATGGCGACGAACCCTCGTGGATGTCCTGCAAACACACGTAGAGAGCATGCCAGACAGGGTGGCTGCTGTTATAGCCGCAAGAGGTGGCTCTACGAGATTCTAACGTGGGGACAACCACCGAGCAAACATTATGGCCTAGGTGCCCACTTACTTTTTGGTAGATAGTGTATTTACGCATTATATTATGCGTTAAGATGTGTGCAGAAGAAACGAATGTGTGTTCTCTTATGTTTTGGTTCCCAGTGGAACCTTATCAAGTCGTGTGCGTTGGTAGGATCTCCTTAAGCATTGAAATAAATAGTTGTATTTTATATCTTTAGAAAAAGATGTTGAGGCTACGACCAATCGGTACAGAGCAGTCGGTGTTGTTGGCGGGAAACTGTTATTTACAGTAATGTAAGTATAGAACAATATGGTAAAGGCGTGTATGTGCACATGTTGACAATTATATTTGTTCACAAACAATAAGCTTCTCTAATTAGCAAATGTTGGCTTTGAAGTATGATCTGCTTCAATATGGTTTTTTTACGAGCTTATGTTAGCAACAAAAGTAAACATGACATGCTTGCTGCCTGTTTAAATTCACTGGAATTAAGAATTAAAACATTAATGGAAAACTGCAAATACAGAAGACGTGTTTCTGTATGACAGAGAAGTGCCTACTGCATAATTATAAATGCATTAGGTTTTGTATTGTAAACGTAGACAGTGTCCGAAATGCCAGATTGTGTTGACGAAATGATCACGTGACCTGATATTTAATACAAACATTGTAACGTATTTGGTAAATTGATATTTCGTATCTTGTATAGCCTCTAGGGATGTTAGCAAAAATACAAAATGACAAAACCAGCGCCATGATGGTTTTGACATTCAAAACACTTGCGCGAATGCGTACTTAAAACGTTTGTTTTTCAAACAAATAACTGTTAATAAAAAATTCGCTGGACATGCTTTAAAAAGCAAGTAAGTGTTGTGCTTTGTTTATATATTTCGCAACACATGTTTTATTTTAAGTTGTTATTGGATATTATATTATTGTCTTGTTTATTTAGATATTCCCAGCATTCCAGTAACGATGGTAGAAATATTATGTCCATTTTAAGCATTTCATCTATATAAAACATATTTTCACTGTTTATCTAATAATGCATTGCCGCGAATGCTAAACAAGCGACTGTCAACAACGTCATGATTGAAACCTACGAAATAAAAAATTTTAAAAATAACGAATTTGTCCTTACAGACACGGCCTTAGCTTGACTATTAGTGATTGGCACCGAGTCATTGCATTAAACCGATGTTTAGTGCAGAAATAGTTATATTTTGTAATGTACGTAGTCTGAAGTAGAATATTCCGACTCTCTTTGTTATATCTAGTTCTCACGCGTTCGTTGCTGTTAACATTACTGATAAACACTACAGTGTCAACATTTTTCGCATTGTTATGAGTCTGAGGTTTCAGTGTACACTATACAATGGTGTGCAGTGTTACACTCATATAAATGTAAACACACACAGCTGCCAACTTTTCAGAGAATATCCACTAATGAACATAATTATTGTACACGTGGATCTTACACAGACGACAGTTGTATTGGCGCTTTAAAACAAACATCTGTTAGAGTTGAGCCTTAAATGTTATCATTAATGTCCTTTTCCCGAAGTGTGCAAAAGGTTTTCTGCTTAATGAGATGCACGCTCATACAGCGTTCGCATTCGTCTATGTAGGTAAATGTTTGACATGTCTCGGGAAATGACATACGCACGTACACGGGGAAACGAATGTGTGTACGTCTCCCGCCCTTACAGCCCATAAGGTACGATTTTGGAAATCGATTAATATGCAGTTTATAATTGTTATTCCTAATATTTATTTTTATAAAGAGTGGAATGGAGGCATTACTTTCGAGGAACGCCACTGAACAAAGTTCTTAACAACGTATACTCTTTAACATTTAATGATCTAGAAGAGCCGGGATAAACATAACTAGTTCTCTTCGTGATTTGTTATAAACCGAGCGTGGCAATGAATTTATAGTTATTATGCACAGCAGTGAGAACACTACCAATGTTTTTACAAGGCAAGGCATGGATGAGTGAAAACGTTATATCTAAATCTGACATTTAATTTTTATTCTTACTAATATTAGTGTGAAAAGGAAATTTACCTGTAGTAGTTACATGTTTAATGATACATTATCGATTACTGCGTTTACTGACTTAAATATATATTCATTCCTTTCTTGTAAAAGTATATGATTGGATAATAGGAATACTTTCATTGTCATGCGCTTTCCGGCTACAGCTCCTATTGGGTTGATACTTCTAAATCTATGCGCGTACGTTCCATCACATAGAGTAAAATAATATATTGTTGTTACAATAATGACCGTTATATATTTATGATAATTCATTTTCGTAGAGGAAAATACAATCAAATAGTAGTAAATATCGCTACAAATGTCCGCAAACACATAATTCTAAGACATATACGAAACACATGCCACGGTCGCCACTAGTATATCATGACTTGTGTATTCACAGCTGCAATGAACGATGGTAACTTGGTAACTTGCGTGTGACAGGTTGCCTTAGGTAGAACTTGAACAAACGCGTGGGTGAGCCGAGGCCAGTGTTATGACATACTTTTCCCGGCTACGGAACTGGCAACACTGTGCGGATGACGTCGTCGAGAACACTAGCGCTCCTCTGGATCATTAGCGGAACTAACACATAAAACTGGTCAGACTTTTTCCTATCCCTTCGCCACTCTAGTGTATATCTTTACTCAATGTCGCCACTGACCAGGGACTAAGTTGCCGTTGTACTGTCTTTATAGTCAAATGTTCTCACAGGGGTACATGATGATTTTCACGATTTACTTCGTCGTAGAAAGTTGTGTAGATGGGTACAGGCCAACACTACTCTTTCAGCGTATTCAGGCTCGAATAAGAGTGGTTTTCGAAATACTCTGAAAACCGCAGACCACACGCCGAAAACAGTTTCAACAACTTTGCAGTGCCTATATTTGTAATTACGTTTATATCAGCCCATGTCACGAAGTCTTGGAAACGGTTTCATAACAAATGACTTTAAGGGAAAGGCATCATCAGCTGACAGTACGTACGGAACAGGAACGTTTCTTCCAGGCAAGAAAATGTTGTTCGGAATGTTCAAACTGGAGTCTTCCAGCAGCTTTTTTAAGGTGCTTTGAGCAAATACTCTGAAACCTTGCTTCAAAACTGACACTCGTTTCAACTCATCGACTCCAAGAAAATTATGTGTGTACTTCACTTTTCTGCCAAAATTTGTCCTGACAGCCCGAAGAGCTTAATTCCTGTCCCCGTTTATGGGGCCATAAACTGTGAAAATATGCGCCATTATCTTTTTAATGACTACTTAAAGTATCTCTGAACCCATTTAAAATGATTATAACACACTCTGTGTGGATTGGAATGAACACCGTAGTACGTCTAGTGAATTGGGCCCAGCGGTTATTGAACACTATCGTGGAAAATAAACTTATCATAAATTATGACTGCAATACAGCCAAAGTTGCTCAAATTGAATTTGAATGTTACTTGTCTGCACGCACGTATTCACGAAACGACGTATGTAAAAAGATTTTTCATTAACGTTAATATTACACTCAAGAAACGTGAAAATAGTAGCCCGCATTTTTGAAACAATGCTTAGGATTATTAAAAAACTGTTAGTACTAGAATGTGGGCCTAATGTTAGTGAAGAATTTACAGTACAGTGCTGCGGAAAATACCTTGCTCAAGTTGAGGCGTCCTCTTCCAGCAGACGACACGCACGTCTAGCCTCTACCTGGAGCATGGCTATACTGTCGCGCGGCGCGCTGCGTTCGCGACGCGGTCAGGCGACCCTCGTGGCAAAACCCGGAACTACGAGAAACGTCTGGCATGATCCATGACATCCTTTCAGTTTCTTGCCCTCTCCTTGATAGTTTCAGCCGTATTTTGGGGTTCATTTTAGGGCGAATAAGTGTGCAGTCTTCCTCTACGAGTGATGCGGGCTGGCTGGCGAGGGGATGACGTCGACATCGGAATCTGCAGTTAGGCTTAATGGCGCTAGGCAAGGCAATTTTGAAAATTTAAAGATAAGTAGTTTCGTAACTGTGTTGTTTTTGTACGTTGCCCTGGTAATTAGTTGAATACTTACATATTTGGGATGTTTTATAGTAGAAATATTTTGATCTTCCCTGAGTTTTGAAATGTACGTATTTTAAATAGTTATTATTTTATTCTGGCGTCTCTTCTGGTATTCGGGGAACTGATTCTTCGCCGACAATATTATAAATATCACAAAATGGTATTCTTACAGCTTTTGCAAGAGGTGGATTCTCTTTCCTATTGATCACGTGTGGTATGCTGAATATCTTTTCTATAGTAATATTCTTTCCTAAAAGCTTTAAGTCAGTATTGTACTTTCTGCCAATTTTAGAGGCAATTATAGTGATCATTTTTTTTAAATCTGATAGTTTTGGTAAGGGTTTGTATTATAGTTTTGGCTCGCTACGGTTGTGCTCCTTTGCCTGTCATGGTTGTTTTTAGAGTTGCATAATCTTTTGTGCGATTTTGTTGGGACACATCTACACAGTTTTTTTGGTATGTTGGGACACATCTACAGTCTTTTTTTGTGTGTTGGAACAGATCTACACAGTCTTTTTTTGTATGTTGGGACACATCTACACAATCTTTTTTTTTGTATTTTGGGACACATCTACACAGTTTTCTTATATGCTGCGGTATGTATATATTCCTGCTTTCCCGAGTCTAGCAGCATGAAGCAGTATTCAATTGGAAAAGATTATAAAGAAAATTGCCTTCTGTGTAATCTTTAAGCATCAATATATCAGTTTTTTTTCTGACTTTCGTGTGTCTTGTGTTGGCCGTAGTTTTGTGAACTCTTTTCTGTCTTAACTAATCCTTGATACGTCCCAGAGGGACGTAATAATTCCACCGTCAGATAATGGCTCTTGACACCCAACCAAAACGTACGTGAAGCAATAATTAGTATCGAAAACGGCTAGCAAGACTACGCTGAAAAACTGCCTGTAACTCTAGTAATCGCTTCCTGTATGTGTAAGCATTTGTAGCGTCACATACTTCCCATATATGCTCCCATTGCAACGGGGGAAGTTCCTCAAACGATAATACTCGTTGGCGTGATGGAACATCTCTTCTTTTGCTCGCGGTAGCTCAAGTAAAAAACATATGTTTACAAGCTATAGGCCTATGTAAAGTGCAATTAAAACAAATGTTTAACGAAATTACAAGCGCTGCTATAAGTGCCTGCGTACTGCATGCCTATTGCTTTATTATATGCATATTGTTATATTTTACACACACGCGTGCGCACGCACGTGTATGTAGTTATATTTGTGTGTTTGTGTAAATTCGTGTGTGTGAGAGTGTGTGTGCACGCGCGCGTGTTGACTATAAGCCACGCATTACGACTTTGTTTTCAGGCAGACACACCAGAAGAAATCACACACAGTGAAAAAGATAAGGAAGTCGTTCAGAATGGCAGCTGGAATGTCTCCGAAAAAGACACCCCAACCCAACCTCTTCCTCCTGCTAACGTTATAAAGCGAACGAGTAAACGGAAGTACAACCGTATGGCCGAAGAGAGTTATTCGGTCATGAATCAATTACGTATGAATGTGAAACAAAAAAAAATTACTTCGTTGTATATGGCGAGAATATCGCTTGCCAGTTACGTAAAATAACAGATGTGCGTAATCAGATAATTGCAAATCATCGAATAATCCAAATGTTGTTTAAGATGGAAATGTCCTCGTTCACTAACCATTCGAACAGCAATGTGCCATCTTGTTCAACTTCGAGGCCTTCTAGTGCATCGTCATTAAGCATCTACACGCGCAGTCCTAAATTGTGTGAAGATTCTACAGGTGAGTTATTCTTGAACGTGAGCTCTCTTGGTTTTGTTAAGGATATGGGTTTGAGGGATGAAAAGGAAGCTGACGAATTTTTAAATAATGAGGAACATATTTAAACTACACTGAATTGAACGAATCACATAAACACACATTATGAAATATGATGTTTTGGTGTATTTGGCTATTCATTTCTTCTTCAGAAATACTGCTTCATGTTGTGGAACTTGTTTACAACCTTGCATAGTTGACCTGTCAATAACCTTGTTTACACGAGTGGAGTAAACAGCAGAGTACTCGGACGAGTTTACAGCTTTGTAAAATTGACAATTGCCTGTATACAGTGTTGGCACACCTGCGAAGTCGGCAGAGTATTTTACCGTTTACTCCGCCCGTCTACTCAAGTATGACCTGTGTTTATATTAATTTTTGAAGAAAAACATTAAAACGATTCTTTCTTGCTTGTCACCCTTCAGCAAATCGATCAAAGCTTCATAAACTTCTGGCACAATGAGATTGTTGCGTTTGAAATTTTTAACACGTAACTTAAGCTTGTGCATGAGTCTGCAGTCACTAAAAAACGCAAGGTCACTGCAAGCTTTTAATCTACTGGAATATCTTTTCTGTAATTAATAACTTGTTGGCCAATTTTATGTCCTATCATTGATATTAAAAACTTGAAGTCACAACTAGCCATTCTCAAAACGATTTAAACGCTTCCTTCACACCTTACTTTGCCTGACAAAAGACCAATGTCATCTTAATTCAACACACTTAACAAGTCACTACCACTATATCTAGCTCTTGTCCGCAGAGAAGGTCTCACCCAGAACATTCTTGGTCTTTTCTCTTTCGCCAAAATACTGCCGCAGCGAGTACGGATTCCTCCACACCTGACATTGCAGCAGCCAACTGAGGTTATGCGGCCACAATGTTATTAACAAAAGTAAGTGGTAAACTAGTGTCCTGTTGCAAACATTTGTTGCCAACATATGTTGCTAACAACGTGTTGGTAACAAAAGTTATAAACATTTGTTGTTAACTGTCGGTGTAAACGCAGCTTAGAAATTATTTGTAGCACTGTATTCGAATATTGTGAAAGTGTGAATGGGAAAATGTTTTCCCATACATCCATGGTGCCGTTCCTACATTCGTTCACGAAACTGTCAAATGCGTAGGGAGGTCCACAACTGTAGTTAGTGACGCCGCTCAAAATCCCTGTGTTTGAAGTCTGGCATGTGGTATTATTTCCATAATGTGTATTAATTAAAAACTTCCTTTACAGTTTAGGAAGTTAACCAGAAAAATTGTTTGTATTACAATGCTATTTTGTTGTGGTGAAACGTAATCGTAATTGGTGGTTACGTCTGCCTGAATCGATTATGACTAGCCTTCCCAACACTCACATTGTATTGTTAAATATTGCCGTATTCTGACGGCATTTCAAAAAGGCAAACTTGCGATGGGACAAAAAGGGAAGATCTTAGCCAGCTGTTAACGGAATGATATCCGTAGTAACGCAACACGGACATTGTTATCCCACGGACAAATGTGAGGCGCTCTCAAGGTCGGTACGCCATCTCTTTGATCTGGTAGTAACGTGTTTTCACACAAGACGTGGGAAATGCGCCTCTTGCGACCGATAGTGTTGAGTTTGTTGTCGGGCACATTTAGCTAGCCCGTGTACTTGAACTACAGCAGTAGTTGTCATGTCTCCACTCCCTTTAATCAGTACGCTCGTACTCACCTTATGTGGTCTTCAAGTGCTTCATTGCATGTGTTTGATTATTCAGCGTATTAGGAGAAATACGGATTTGTAGTGTCGCGTATTCTAACACTTGGTTACATGTAAATACCCATTTGAGTGTGCGGAAATAGTCACCTAATGACTGTTACAATTATATATGTATGAATTTTTTCCAGAGGTGAAGAATCAATCAATATGTCAATACATTAAAGTCTGCCCACGTTATAATTCTTGTGGTTTCGTTCTGTATTTTATTGCGTTCTGTTATGTCCCATTACTGTGTATACGCCTGCATTTTGTTTGTATCTGGCAGTAATGTACTTAAAATGTGGTATTTTGTTAATTTTTTTACTTCGGTATTTTGAAAGTCATTTTCCAATTTTTATTTCCATAAACATTTTTGTACGATTTTCAGGGACTGGATTACAAGTGTCAAAACTTTTTCTCCCTGCATTTATTTTGTAAGTACAGGCGTAAGATGCTGGTAGGAAAGAATAGTGTCCAGAGTGTTACTGACCGCGGTTTCTGGGTCGAGAACATTTTCTCGTATAGACTTTTTCTCAAACCAGAAGCTTAGATATTCACAGAATACACTTTTGGCTTTCTTTTGTCGGTAGTTTTGTAAGGTTATTTCGTTGGTAATAATTTATCCTCTTATTGAGCAAATTTTGTTTGCATGGTCATGGTCTTCAGTCAAGGACTAAGAACAATTAAAATTGAAAGTGGAGAGATTTGGGCGGCTATTGAAATCTAGGTACTGAGAGCCGATGAGGGTGACGCGAGGTGAGTAGTAGCAGCGCCGGAATGCAAGGACGGGGGAAATGGGAGATCCCAGAGAAAAACCGCCCACCAGCGGCATTGTCTGACAGGATTCCCACATACGGGGCCAGGTCGGAAATCGAGCCCGGTTCGTCTAGGCGCGAAGCTAGCAGTCTGATCACTTCATAACCGCGGCCCCTTTCAAAATATAAAATTAATATGTTTTTGTGACATTTCATGTGGGTTTGTCCTGCGAGTGTCAGGCATTCACTGACGAAAAGCTATATAGTATTAAGAAATAGTACAGTTTAATTTTGTACACATTCAATTTTATTTACCATGTAAAACGTTTGATGCAAACGAGACTATGGCACCTCATCTCTTTTTTTTTTTAGCAGTTTTTATCTGTGTTACATTTATCTGTTACTGGACATCACTCCTAGGGGCTTATTCTGAGTTATTAGTTAATTATTAGTTATCGTTAAGTTTCGAAAGCTCTCTTAACGAATAAAATCTTCGAGAAATGCAATTTGAAATTCTAAGTCATAATTCTTTACATCCTTCCAGATGCCACTGAGACTTCGGCAAAATTCGGGTTTTCGTTAGCGACTGGGGGGGCCAACACTAAGCACATGAACTTTAACTGTTTTATGAGACTTTATTTTAAAATTATGAATAATTAAGATTGAAAACAATAATAAACTAAAGCAGTAAAGCGTTGGAAATATTTTGTTTTCTTTTTGCGTGTTTTAAATGTTAGTATAAAATACATAATGTGTTGCAGGAAAAAGGTATATTTCGTTCGTTGAGTGCATTAAGTTTTCTGACGACATTGTACTATTTTATAACTCGGTTGGAAGTGTGATGAATTTCACGTAAATATGCTTTAATTTCGTATTCTCTGAGTTGAAATAGATGTGCATGTACGACGATAAGCGAGAGCAGACAGAACTATAATTGTTGCATGCCCGGAGATTTTTCTCTATGACCAGGTTGCTGTTTGGCTGCAAACTATTTACGAACAAGCATTTTCCTCTATTATTTATAATACTAAGATTATAAAATAATCGATGGACAAGAAACAAGACGCTGTCTTGTTTCTTGTGGATTGTATCAATATCAGTATATTAATTTTCACTCAATAATTTTCAAGAGAAAGTATTTTGGTTGTGAACCACCATGAATTATTAGAATTCAGTACTACCTATTTTGTGATTTACGAACTACATTGTTCAAAACAAATTTTTTAAATAAAACAGTATTTATGATCTCTTATTTCATTATAAACAACTGTAATTATCTAATAAATACCCCACAATAGCCAGCCTACACTGCTACTTAGATAGTTCACAAATTAAAACAGATATTTTAATTGGTGCTTTTAAAATATTTTTTCTGAAATATATTTTTATGTTCCTGTAATGCACGGAGCCACATTACATCACGACTCTCTCCTTTTACAGTACCAAAGTTAATCTGTTTCACACACCAGCCAAGTTTTTATAATAAAACTCGGTAACGAAGGTCCAAAGGGCTTCGTTTTCGTTTCGAGTTTCCTAACGAACATAGTGATGTCAAACGAACACCAGAATGTGCTTAGAATAGCTACTTTCGTTAGTAAACGAATATTCGATTAATAACAAATATTTTTGTCGAGAGAATACGAAACGAATAACTTGAAATGAGCTCCCTGGTATGTATAAAGAACTTTGAAAGCAAATTTAACTTTTTATATTATAATAAAGAGAATATGATATTTTAATACTGGGAGCAATATTATTTGGTTCCCATGATCACATTTCAAAAAATTAAATTTCTCTGAAAAAATTAATTGTTCTGAAGAAGTAATGAAGTATTTACCTCTGTGTAGTTACAATTCATATCCTATCAAGAGGACGAAAGTAAATATTTGTAAATTTAAATGAAATAAAATAATTATATATCTCATTAAAAATATTTCATTCGCGTTTTATCGTCATATTAATTACAAGCCAAAAATTCGCGGTGTTATTTTTTCTCTAGTAAAGTCACTCGTTCCGTGCTGAGAATCAAAATATAATTTGCAATTAGTTTTAGAATGTTTACTCTCACGCGTATAATTAACACGTTATACTCATCGCGTTTCAGTGACAACATGTTTGTGAAATTTTGATTAGAGCCGTGAAATAAAATAAAATTGAAGCCTGATTATAAACGATTCTTAAAATGCAGTGCGAAATTTTCTACTGATAAAAAGAACTTATAGATAAATAAATAAATATGTTATAAACATACGTACGTAAAAAATTTATATTTTAAAAAATTAAATCAATAATTTATAAATCCGCATACAGGTTAGTAAACTGTGTCACGGGAATAGTTACTCTTACAATTAATA
Organism: Dryococelus australis; assembly: GCA_029891345.1. NCBI lineage: Eukaryota > Metazoa > Arthropoda > Insecta > Phasmatodea > Phasmatidae > Dryococelus > Dryococelus australis. The sequence continues at coordinate 165,962,032 of CM057009.1, read as the reverse complement.
GTTACAGATACTTTCATAAAACTTTTGTATAGGCTGTTCACGGTAAAGTGAGCCATTATTAGGGCCCTCCCAATTGGCATTTACTCATAATAAATATATTTTATTGCAGCCTCAGACGTTAATTTTTGAGATTGTTGAAATGTATACACTCTGTTTATTAGACATATTGCAATGTTTAGATTAAATTGTGGTGGAAAGGTAGAAATTAAATGAAAGGAAAAATTTGCCAGGACCCTAAAGTGCTCACTTTACCGCGAATAGCCTAATAAACTCTTTCGCAGCAACTCTTTAAAACGAATGATTTCAACGTAAATATGACAGAACAGTTAGGCTAACTTGATAAATTTACCTTTGAACACTACACCTAATATTATTGCTGTAATATTATACTCACCAATAAGTATTGTAAGGTATTTCATTTTGAAGCCAGTTGAAAGCTGTGGTGTTTCAGAGGAAAGCGACAAGTACTTATACATTTCATAGCTACTATCACTTCAGAGGAACTACGTGCTTGATCTCGTTTTTTCCTGCAGAGTCATTAAGTACGTGACGACATTTAAAAACTTAATATCTAGACTTTGTTTGTCCGTGCACGTACTTACGTTTTATTTTGCAATACGCAAACGACAAATGTGAGATTTGACATTCGGCATTGCAAATATAGATATATAATTGGTGATTCAACTCTTTTGTAGTCAGTGACTAAAATAACTTATTCGTATGCCTGTATTCATTAAAATTGTAACATTGATACGAGTATTGAAAACAATACTTGTGAAATTGAGCATATGTCCCAAGACTCGCTGTCCTACAGAAAGTTTAGTTTCAAAATTTATGTCATCTGAAATTGGTTCCTGTGTTTTTTTATTCATATTAAAGGATTGCCGTTAAATATAAGATATTTATGTCCACAGCAATTTCAGCGTTCGTTATTATGAAGATACGTCGTCACTCACTACCTATTCTTCATTCATTTTCTGCTGATTTAAGTTCTTCTGAAATAAAATTTTGTACAAGCATCTACCAATATAACTAATGTATACGACATACACGTATTGTTCATTTGCCGTCATTTAAAAATCATTGTATGACCCACATAAAACAATCAGTTTACATTTTGCACCATATTTTCCTTGTTTGCAGAATTTTATATGAATCAGTTGATTTTCTCCCAGATAAAATACCAAAATATTTAATTTATTTTGTGATTTCGTCTTTTTAAATTGGGTACATTAAAGACATTGTGTTTGTATATTTTATTGAAGTAGCTGATACTTTCAACGTACCAAGTTTGAAATAAATTGGTAAAAAAATTACAGTATATGTACCAAATTAACCTAAAATATTTATATAACCGCCATATGAAAAATGTGTTATAAATTGAAGGTTCCCGCCTAGCCAGCGCCTGAAATGCGTCGCAAAGTGTTTTTTATTAAACTATAAAACATGCGTCCACTTTTAGATCAAGGAAAACAACACACGCTTTAGACTAGTAGGCCTACTGCCGAGTGCTTTCACACACATTGCAAGCACCATTAGTGAGCTCTCAAGCAGAGTCGCCCTTATTGCTCGCGTACTACTGCTTACCGGCTGCCTGCAGCTACGACATTTCGATAGGAAATCTCATGTTAAGGAATTTTCGCTTCATTGCGTCAATTTTGAAGATAGGCGTTTCAAACAAAGTGTATTGCTCACATATTTTTTTAGAAGTTCCCTACAATGGAGATGTTTCCGTGATCCTGAACATGTACAATCTGTTCGCAAGGAATTTTTAAAATTGGTACGTATATTTTACTTAAGCATTTTGTTTGAAACGCCTATATTTACAATTAGGGCAATTATACTGAATTCCCGTTAACATGGTATGTGTTATTTAAACTTGCCAGCTGCAGGCAGTTGGTAGGCAGTGCCCTTAAGAGCGGAAGGTAGCTCCATGTAGCCGAGTCTTTGAATGACAAATGTTAGCATCGCCAACCTAAGTATTATTTACCTGCCAACATGCGAAGTCTGGTTGCAATTTTTTACATATTCTCGTAATCAAAAATGTTGAAATGACCGTCATTCTGAAGATAGTGTGTAGTTGACTGCTGGTTCGCTCATGCAGAGAGAGAATTTTAGCAGGTGTAAATGAAGTTTTTCATTTGTACAGTTTGTTGAGTTGATGCAGCATATCTCGTTGCATCGTTAGGTGACATAGTGTGGTTGTAAACGGTCAGGTTTTTACGTCGCCATAACAATATAAGTTTTTCGACTCAAGCGTCGAGCGCAGTGAGAATGGCCGGCAAACAGGTTGAGATTGTACACCACAACTCGAGGGTGTAGTGGAAGAACGGGATACGACGCTCCTGCAGTCGGAACATCGTAGCGTCCATCATGTATGACGTTGTGAAGATGGTTGTGGAGGAACTGCTAACGGCGCTGGTCTTCGACCTACAATAAACGAAGAAACTAAAGGCTAAAATAAAAATATAAAAAAACCAACGAAGAGCTGGAGAAAACTAATTGCGATATTGCACTGGCAGTGCACCAACTCGAGCAGTACCAACGCCGCAGTAGTATACGAATTTTCGGCGTTCCGGAAAATGAAAATTTAAATTAAAACACTGTCGATTTGGTGCCGTCAATTTTCAGTGAGAAGCAGGCCCTACCGCACATATCGTTAACAGATATTGACGGAGACACCGCGTCGGAAAAATAAATGTGCGAAACCAAAGCCGATAATCGCGAAGTTCGTATCCTACTGCGTGAGGATATTTAGTTTTGATGTGTAACCGGAAGCTGGCAGGAACTGGCCTCACGATTCACGAGGACCTGCCTGCTGAAAGACTGAAGGTGCTGCAGGCTGCCATCTCCATACATGGTTTACGAAACGTCTGGACAATGGACGGCTGCTCTGATGTAAAGTCAGAGAACAGGATATTCACTTTAACTCGCACCCAATACCTCTCTTAAGTACAGTTTAAACCAAAAATTTTAATTTCTTGCTATTATTTTTAATTTAATTTTTTATGTAACATTGACCAGGTGTACTTTCTTTTACACTTTGTTAATAATTCGGTTTTTCGTATTGTTTTTGTGTGAGTGTGCAAGCTTTAATTTTGAGTGTGAGTCGATAATTTTACTACTTATTTGTAGTGTTCCTACTTTTTAATTCTACGTGCGGATATGTCAGTTTCATCTTTGTAATTTTAATTGTTTTTTCTCCAACAACTTGTGTCCCAATGGCTAGTGCTACTAACGTTTTTCGAGCTATTTGTAGTGGTGACAACTTAAATGAATTATTTGGAAACCCTATTTACACCCTCAGAACTGGTTTGCCCTCGCCCCTTGTTACAGCAAGCAGCTGCTGCTGTGCTCACAATGCTGCGCAGTGCCATAGCACTGTGAAAGTGAGCTAACTCACTCAGTCGTTGATCATTTTTGCGCTATGTATTCGCAACTTAATTTGCATGCCTTGTTGGTATCGGAGACATTGCTTGTCCCTTCACTGCCAAGCTCCCTTGTTGACATGCCAGGTTACGTATTGCACAGAAGCGAACGAACGCTGAATAGAGGCGGTGATGCAGCCGTATACATACGGTATCACTTGAATACTACGGTGTTAGCTAGTTCAGCTAATGCCTATTCCGGGCGGCCGGAATACCTGTTTTTAAAGGTGAAAATTAAATATCGTGTTCTTGTAGTTGGAGTAGTGCATAAACCTCGGAATTTTCGCTTCTTGAGCGTTATTAAAGATATATTTTTTGCAAATAGTTCCTAGTTCCAGAATACCAGCATGCAATTATTATGGGTGACATCAACGCCAATCTGCTCAATGTCAACACTGAGCAAAAATATTTAACATACATTATAGCATTTTACAAGTTAGATATCTTGCTATTAGGGGTCGCGTATCATTCAAACATGGCTGACACATTGCTAGATATAAAAATCTTGTCTCCACGCGATAAGTAATTAAATCATGGACAGGTTATTGCACCAGGCATGTCCCGTCATGACATTGTGTTTTTAACGTATTCTTTATACGCACCAAAATTTTTACCCAAAATCATTTCATACTGTGATACAAAGCGCATTCATACCAAATAAATACTTGTGGCAGGCAGCATCAGATCTCCCTTGGCAAAATTTGCACGCGGCTGGAACTGTAAATTCGAACGTGACCACTTTAAATATTATGTTTAGAAAATTTTTTACACTATCTCACCGGTACTTACCAAGCGAGTCACTCGCCCTGCAGCCCCTTGGATGACTGATGAGGTTTTGGCGATGATGGCAAAACGGGACGAGGAATATAAGCAGTTCGTACACGTAAAAGAAGCAGGTCTACAGGAAGTTAATCTGTACTTAAGAATATACACGAACCTGAGAAATAAATGTACACAGGTAATTAGAAACGTGAAGCTCAGCTACTACACTTCGTAACAACAGTCGCATATCCCGGTGTCAAAGCTGTGGAGCAATCTCCGTAAGCCGGAACTATCTCTTGTTAAGAACATAACGCAAATAGCATTTTTTTTCTCAGATTTGTCCCCCGACGATATGGACGAATATTTCACTACTCCTTCTACTAATATTGAAGCTTCAACAAAGAAAACTCAAACTCGGTAGTACTTAACCCCAACGTTCATTTCGGCCCGTCATCATCAGCGAAGTATGCAAGTCGTTTAGGCAAATAAAAACAAAAGCTCAGAATTTTGATGGTTCGCCTGTCAAACTGATAGCGCCCATCCTGCCTGCCATCCTACAAGCACTCACAGATGTGATTAAAGCTTCACTGAAAGAAAAAAATCTTCCCAGACTGCTGGAAGAAAGCGTAGGTATTTACAGTAGCATAAATCCCGCAACCAGCTGCTAGCAAAGACTACCGTCCAATTAGTGTTTTGCCAGTGCTGTCTAAGGTAATTTAATATTTAATACATCAACAAATATTTACATACATAAATAAATGTAACATGCTAGATGATTACCAGTCAGGTTTTCTTCCAATGCCTAGAACAAGTGCTGCTTTGATTGACATAGTTGATAACATTCGTTTAGCCACGGAACACCGCATTTTAATGCTTTTATGCCTTATCGATTTTAGTAAATCAATCGATGATGTAGATCACGGAATCCTGCTAGAGGTAGATAGTTGGTAGGTTGGCTTAACGTCTCGTCGACAGTGAGGTCATTAGAGAAGGTGCAAGTTGCACAGGGAAGAGGGATTAGGGGAAGGAATGGGAAGGAATCGGCTACGGATTTTGTTAGGGACCCATCCCAACATTCGTCTTGAGTGATTTCGGAAAACCACAGAAAACCGAAATCAGGATGTCTGGATCGGAAATCGAACCCGGGTCCTCCCGAATGCGAGACCAGTGAGTTACCATTGCGCCACCTAGCTCGGTCCTGCTAGCGAATATGAGACACGTTTTTACTTTCTCTACTGGTGTGTGTCGAATTGCTCAAATACTATTTTAATGACCAGATCAAGTCCACTATACTAAATGGTCAATAGCCTGAATGTCGCTCTGTTAAATCTGAGCTCCCCCAAGGTTCTGTACTTGGTCCCCTTTTGTTCTCTCTGTTTATTATTGACATAAGTAAATGTTTGTCTTTTTATAAAAATCACCTATACGCAGAGGACCTAAAAATGTACGCATACCTCAGCAAAACCTGCGTTAAAAGGGCTTTTAAAAAAAATTAATCGTGAACTGCATGATTACATAGTTCGTTTGTACGAAACAGCCTCAGTATAAATCCTGCTACGAAACAGTTCATCGTGATTGGTTCTCCTGCTCTTTTAACCACTGTTAAATAACATGTCATCCATATTTTGTCTTCAATAATAAAATGAGTGCTCTATCAAATATTGTTAAAAGCTTAGGAGTCACAATTGATAAAAATCTGTCTTGGGCCGCTCATGTTACTACTTTATGTAGAAAGGACTTATTGCATTCTTTACGTCGATTAAAAAGACTACAGCATGCTGCAATAAAAACGACTTTAGTCCAATCTTTACTACTGTGATGTTTATAGCAATCTAAGTGAAAGCCATGTCACATTACAGCAGAAACTTCAAAACACGTGCGTGAGGTTCGTATTAAATTTAAAAACACGCGATACCATTACCCACTACCTAAGAAAGAACTCTTGGCATAAGCTTGATAGAACAAGAAATACTGATACCCTATTCTTGCTCCATAAAACACTAAATTCTTTCAGACCTCGTTACCTTTACAAGCTGTTTTCCTACATGAATGATCGCCACCTATTAAACATGCGGTCTATAGCCGACACTAATCTGCTAGTACCGCTATACAAGACCAATTCCACGTGAAGCGAAGTATCCCTTCAAACCAGGGCGGAATGTTCTTGTCTACTTACCGAGCGAACACTCTTTCCACGTGAAGCGAAGTATCCCTTCAAACCAGGACGGAATATCCTTGTCTACTTACCGAGTGAACGCACTTTTCACGTGAAGAGTGGTATCCCTTCAAACCAGGGAGGACTGTTCTTGCCTACTTACCGAGGGAAATCTCTTTCCACGTGAAGGGACGTAGCCCTTCAAACCAGGGCGGAATGTTCTTGCCTACTTACCGAGCGAACACGCTTTCCACGTGAAGGGAATTATTCCTACAAACCAGAGCGGAATTTTCTTGCCTACGTACTGTCCGTGACAAAAACGAGGGGCCCTGGCGGTGGGGTAGGTGGGGTTGGGGTGGGGCTGGAGAATTCCTGGGAAACCCTGTCTAAGTAGCCATCGTTTACGTTGCCAGACAGTAGTAAAGTCGTGTGCACAAACATCGGTTCCGTGTTCTAACGTTTCCGAGGTTTTGTTGAATTGTGAGATTTGTCGGAGACCCATATGAACATTAGCAAAACATGCTTGCATATTTGTGAGTATTTTATTCTTTAGAAAATTGAACAATGTGTATGGGTTAATTTATAATTTCAACCATGGCTTCAAGTAAAAAGAGGAAAGTAATTTACAGTGAGTAACGCATAATCGTAAGTAGGTACTGTAATAGAGAAGTGCGATGACGAAGCAAAACAACGGGTTATATCAGTAATATCAGTAAATCGAGCAACTCGTCGCGCGATTTTTTGGTGTTGGTGTAAGTAACCATCATAAAATATATCCCAAAATTAAATAAAATTTTAATTGACCCCGACAGATTTTTATCTGGGGCCATGGTGGCTGATCGATTAGCACGCTCGTCTCCCACCAAGGCGATCCGGGCTCAATCCCCGGCCAGATCACCAGATTTTCGCAAGTGGGAATCGTGCCGGACGATGCCGTTGGTCAGCGGGTTTTCTTGGGAATCTCCCGTTTCCCTCGCCCCTTCATTCCGGCGCCGCTCCATATTCACTTCAATCACCCTCATCGGCTCTCAAGACCTCGCTATTAAGAGCCGCCCAAATCTCTTCACTTTACCCTTCACAGATTATTATCTACACCTGGAAAAGCTACGCCACTATAAAAAGACACACGTCTTTGAAAGTGGATGATTTCGATAATCGTATAATTAGAAACACTATCCGTGATTTCTATGTGTGCGAGAATAATGTTCCAACTATCACAAAACTGTTGCAATCATCAGAAATGAGATCGATTTTGTACGGGGAGCAAGAACAATTTGTCGCTTAATATGCATGGGAGTTAAGTGGAGAAATTGTAGGTCAAAGGGGAAAATACTCGTTCAAAGAGCCAACATCGTGGCATGGCGTTATGACTACATACATAAGATAAGACACTACCGTGAAGTTGGTAGACAGATAGTTGACCTTGATGAAAGTTGGGATGATAGTTATTTGATGTTTTCCAGGTGTTGGCAGAACAATGAAGAATTTGGAGTAAAATCAAAAACAAGCAGAATATTAATATTGTTGCACATAAGTAGTCGGGATGAATTCCTTCCTAATGCACTACATCTGTATAGCGCCGGAACTGTCACAGGAGACTACTATGACCAGATGTACTATGTCAACTTCCAAAAAAGGATTGATGAGAAATTACTACCTAACCTCCCAACTTATTCCATTGTTGTAATGGATAATGCACCTTACCATGCTGTGGAGCTCAATAAATCTCCCTCAAAAAAATCCGTAAAAACCACATCTTATTGTGGCTTAAAAACAATGGGGTAGAGAGCAATGAGAGTATGCGCAAAGTTCACCTGTACACGTTCATAGAGATGAATAAGCCTAAACAAGAAACATTTAGAATAGATCATAAACTCTCTCATTTTGGACAAACAGTTCTCAGACTTCAGCCTTATATTTGTAATTTAAATGCAATCGAACTAGAATGGAGTAAAATCAAGAGGCTGGTTAGGGACAGAAATGTTACGGGCGACTTGTCATTTACAAAAATGAAGGGAATTACTGAAACTTCAATCTCATTAGTTACAAAAGAAGACTGGGCAGGTTATTATAGCCATATTGAAAACGTCGAAGACTAATACTGGCGAAAGGATGGAATTATTTTTGATGTGATAGACAGTATAATAATTTATTTGGACGACGAGGACTGTGAAAGTGACTTGGAAAGTGACGTGTCATCAGATGGTGCAACATCAATTAACAACAGTGATTCTAACTCCGAACTTGCCCTGCCATTATGAAGATTTTGCAGACAGATAGTTGGGTGATTTCATTCAGTGAATGTTTAGTATGGTTCATTTGATTAATTCTCAGATTAAATTAATTGCCTGAAGATAAAACTATAGACCTTCGACACCATGGTTGTTCAGGTTCCTGTTTACTGTCGGACAGCCTAAATGACTTAGTGAGTAGGTACTCAACATATATTAAATATGCATGTTTATATGTTTGTGTGTCCGTGCCAATTCGATTTTTTAATCTGATTTTTAGAGATGAAATTGATTTTTACCTGCGTTTATGAAACGGCAAATTACTTTGACTGGATAATACTTTTATTGAACGCAATAAATTACTAAGTATATTCCCAAATTCGTCTTTTGGAAATTATTATTTTTTAAAAAACACTTTAAATTACTACATATTTGTAGTGATTGTGTAGAAATATGGGTAAATGGTTTTTTATTTGCACGATAGCGTCCCTCGACCGACGGACCAGACACCATGCCGCCTCCTCAGCTCCGCTCGACCGCATACATTCCAGAGCCTCTCGTTTCTATCATGCACAGTACCGAGCGAACACTCTTTCCACGTGAAGTGACGTATCCCTTCAAACCAGGATGGAATGTTGTTGCCTACTTACCGAGCGAAAACTCTATCCACGTGAAGTGACGAATCCTTCAAACCAGGATGGAATGTTCTTACCTGCTTATCGAACAAACACTCTTTCCACGTGAAGTGACATATCCCTTCAAATCAGGATGGAATGTTCTTGACTACTTACCGAGCGAAAACTCTTTCCATGTGAAGTGACGTATCCCTTCAAACCAAGATGGAATGTTCTTGCCTACTTACCGAGCGAACACTCTTTCCACGTGAAGTGACGTATCCCTTCAAACCAGGATGGAATGTTCTTGACTACTTACCGAGCGAAAACTCTTTCCACGTGAAGTGACGAATCCTTCAAACCAGGATGGAATGTCCATGCCTACTCACCAAGCGAATTCTCTCTCCACTTGAAAGGACGTATTCCTTCAAACCAGGGCGGAATGAAACTTTTATCTTACCACACTTATTGCAAACAATATTTCGAACGGCTTTAAAATGACCGAAATAACAGTTTCGCTATGTTATAACTTAATTATTCTAGGCAAATACCTACTAAGCTTAATATAGCCTTGCATTGGAATTTTCTACATACATTTCTCCCATAAAACTATGGGGCCGACGCTTAAATTCCAATAGTAAATTTAGTACTACTTAAAGTCTACATGTAATTTCGGAGCTTTGTGCGTAGTGGCGATGGAGCATTAGATGCATGTGCCATGTCCTTGCTTTGGTACCACATAAAAAGTAAAATGTTCTCAGGTAGAAGGGGACCTTATGGTGATATTTCAAATTATTTTAAAAGGGTTATTTGAAAGAGCTTTTGAAAAGTGTCCCCTTAATTCGGTTATTAATTGTCAAATCAATATAGTTATCAAAATAAAACATTCAATACACTTAATTTCCCGAATTCTGCAGCATAAAAGGCTTTGCTCCTAGATATTTTTTCCAGGCACATTGCTATTTAATGCAAATCTGTATGGTGTGTATAACATACTGATTCAGTATGAGTGCGATTTATAAACAGGCGAGCGAGTATTGGCACTCTGAATTTTGTTGAAAATAGGGATCAGACTTTTCATCAATATATTTTTCTTAATTCAAGCGAAACTGTTAACATTCAATTAATAAATAGTTTAAACCATAAACAGTAGAGTAAAAGTGGTTTTTGTTCCTTTTGTAGCTTGTAACATAAATGCAGTATGCTGCGCTTATACTCTAATTCAACACTTTGAACCTTCCTATAACACTCTCTCAGAAAACCAAATTTAAAAAAAAGGGAAATATCACTTTAAAGCATTGACACAACTAGCATACCCTCAAAACTCACGACCAAGGCGGAAACGAGGCTCTTCGGGGAGCTAGTGAGTGAATAGATTTGGGCGATTCTTAACATTGAGGTCTGAGCTGAGTGTGAAGCGAGGAGAGTATGGAGCAGCATGTAAATGATGGGGCGGAGAAAATGGGACCTCTCCGAGAAAACTAACCGAGTGGTGGTATATTTTGGCACAATTCTCACGTGCGAAAATCCAGGGCGAGCCCACTGTTAATAAAACCCTGTTAGCGTATGTGGGAGGCGTGTAGTCTAACCACTACACCATCGTGGCCCCTCGCCAGGGAATGAGTCATATAGTCTTCATAGAAGCAATTCAAGCTAAGAGCACCGAGTCAGGGCTAGAATATCGGGATGAAAAGCAGCCATGATTGTTTACTTTACTGACCCCGAACATTTTGTGGGATGTGGGTGACCTTGATCTCAGTGACATTTAACATAAAAGGTCGAGAAAATTTGTAAAAAATAGAAAAAATTCAAAAATCCAGAGAAAATTCACATCAAAGATTCTGGTCACCATATTATATGTAGGTGACCTTGACCCCAGTAACCTTATATATTAAAATTTTTAAAAAGCTTCGAAAAATTCCAAAATCAAGAAAACATTAACTACTGACCCCGACCATCATGCTGGATGTGGGTGACCTTGAACTAAACACAAGTAACTTTGAACTCAAGAAATCTAGAAAATGGCAAAAATTACAAGAATTCAAAAAATCAAGAAAAACAATGTTCCTAACTCCGACCATCATGTCGTATGTGGGTGCACTTGACCCTGGCCAAAGCGACTTTAAACAAAATCTTAAAAAAGTAAAAAATTGAAGAAAAAAATAAATATCAAAGAAATATTACATTACTGACACTGAATGCCACATTGGATGTGGGTGAACTGTACCTCAGTTATCTTAAACAAAAATCGAGAAAAAAGTACACAAAATTAAGAACTTTAAAATTTTTTTATAAATTAAACTACTGACCCCAAACATTCATGTTAGATGAGGGCACCTTGACCCCAGTGAAATTGAAATATAAAATTGCTAACAAAATAGATGAAAAATTGTAAAATTAATTAAAAACAAATTCGAATGTGTGTGACACTAAGGTTTCGATACTCGTATGTAGAGAGCACAGTCACTCCCAAGTACGATGATCAGCAGGTAACTCATAGTTGGTACCTTTTAAAACATTGCGAAAATTAATCACTGACAAAATACGAATTATAAGCTTAATGTAGCTAACATCCATTCTCCCCTCCCCCTACACAGTGCACCCTACAGAAATCAAAATGCTAAATAACCCTCGCGATTAACTCACTATTGCTCGACCCCTAAATCATGAAACCAACCCACCACCCGACATACAGCCCCCTCACCATTAACTTGTGGTGGGGTCCCAATACCTCTACATTCAACACCTCGCAGCAGAAAATAACCGCCTACTCCTACATATAAATATTGCAATTGACCCTAAAATTGCTGTTAACATACATTATTTTCGATGTCATGACGTTCTGGGTGGCTACAGCAAAGATCGATTCGTCACGCAAAATTGTCGTCCGGATCCAGCGCGGTCGAATCCTGCAGCTTTTCATCAGCACGCACGGCGCACATGGTGGCTAACTCGTCTCTGCTGTGGTAGTTGATTTTACCACCACCCGTAGTTGATGGGGCGCCTCCTTTAGGGGTACTGCATATTGCTCCAGCTGGGCGCTGGTGTGTCTCTTCCATCTGCCGCGCATGCGCGCAGGAGTATCAACTTTGGGAAAAACATGGCTGCCCACGATGTTACTTCCTGCAATCTTGTCTGGTCGCCGGAAGTGTGTCGACGTGATGGTGACGTGGATCGCCATGTATGGACATAATTGCTGTGAATCGTCGCCAAATCAAAATCCTCCTACAAGACCCAAATGAACAGTTTGTCACACTAAGGCCATGTGGTTTTTGCTATTGGCCGAGTCTTCAATTTTTTTTTTTTGTAATATTGCCCTGATTGGCCATCATTTCTGTGTAACTCCTTTAAGGGGACTTGAACTTAAATGAGTATAAAAAGGTGTGCACAGACTCGGTCGGGGTCTATCATCGCCCCGAAGGATGATAGACCTGCACTGAGTCAAGTAGCAAAAATGAAACACGATGTAAAATTAAAATTTAAACTTATGCCTTTATGGCTGTGTTAGGTAAGGTACACTTGGTGCCTTAATAATTCAAATAGGCGCCATGATGGCGAAATTTGCTACTATCATAAGAATACTTTGAATTTGGTATTTCGGCAAAATATAACATTTTATTTAACATCAAAGTTACCTGCCAAAAATTTTAAATATATCTTTTATAAGAAATTGTAATGTCTTTCCTGGAAAACAATGAAACGATACATATTGATGGCCTTTGGGTTAATTTGAAACTGATGTGCAGTTTTCTCAGATTTTGGCCTTTGTTCGACCATAAGACCAGTTATTTTTAGTAAGTGTTTTGAGAAGTTCAAATAAAAATTTAACTCAGTAAAATGAATATGAATTCTTGTTCTCCAAAACTTTTGGCCACTGTTGGGCTATATAGTCAGTTCTGTTCATTAAATATATAAAGAATTTTTTGAATAAGGTATCAGTTAAAAATTTAAAATGTAAAAATTAATATTTTCAAATAAAGAGATCTCGTTGTTGGCCTCTGTTGGCCATGTTACTTCACAATATTATACAAACAAATCCATTTAATCATTTTTAAGGCTAGTCATAACCTGTGAGTTTGGCTAAACAATAGACATTAGTTTTGTTATGTACTATTCCCTTGTTGAAAAATTAACTTTGGAGATGAAAACAGTTAAAATTGTTATTGATGTCATAAATGGGAATTATATTTTACATGCCAATAATCTCAATACAAATTGTGGAATAATGAAGACCCTGTGGGTTCTGGTTAAATTAAGTAAATTTTGAAGAAATATAAAATTTTTTATTGGCATATAAGTAAACTGTTTCTATGTGGGCCAAAAAAATAGTGTATTTAGCTTGGCCAATATTTATAACTATTTCAACCTACCTATATTTGCGTTAATCTTTGCATAATGTTTATATAAAATAATTATTTTATATTGGTTGAAATAATATTGGTAATGTAAAAATCCTGGGGCATGATAAGACCAAAAAATTTATAGGGTTTCTTTAATGAAAAAAAATAATTTAATTGGCACTATGAAGAACAAAATCTAGTCAATTTTAAGAATAAATTGCTGTATGCAATTTTCTGAACTAGTTCAAAGTTCTAGAGTTGAGTGTAGTGAAAAACATTATATGAAAAAGTAATGAAAATTTTGAATAAAAGAAAACCCCAAATTATATCTCATGTATTCTTTGTTCGTGTAATAGGTTCTCTCTATATTATGCACTTTCTGGGCCCTGTTCAATGAGGGTTTCTTCTAAACCTGTTGGAAAAATCTAACTTTTTTGATGGAAGTCCAATTTTGCTGCGTCTTTGTGTTCAAGAGCGTAGCAAACTCACCACAGCTCGTCCACCTCAATATCCGCCTTTGCCATCAGCACACCACACGACTCTTGACCCCCTCCCTCTTCATCAACGTCCGATCGGCAACCCTACCCCCTAACCACTGACACCATAACACTTCCTCTCACTCCAGCCAGTTTCCTCCACTTCATTTACTCATTTAAATACGACCGTTAGCAAAGGTATATACTGTCAACCAGCTAGACCAGCCATCCATGGCAACCAACACTACTAGTCAACGACCCAAGAATGTCTCCACGGAAGACTGACTCCACCCAAGACCAACTCCCTCCAAGACTGGCCTTCTACTGAAAAACTGCCTAGAACAATGGACAAAATTATTCAATTTTTCCAACAGACGATGACAGCCAATCTCATTTCAGAAAAGTAGCGCAATACGAATCTCGTTGCTAACATATTCATGCAAAATCTCGCAAAATTCCTCAATTTCGCATAATCTTCGCATACTACCTCACCCACAGCTGACCATAACGAGGGGCCATACCATCAGACAGAGATAACATATGAACCAACCATACCAACCGATCATACGAACCAACTGTACCAGCAGACCACAAGAGCCAACCATGCCAGCTGGCCATTCGAACCGAATACACAAATCATACAAACCGTACACTCCATAACTCGCAACATGACCAAAAGCCCAGCACTACCGACTGCGAATATCAATGGCCAAAACCAACCATCCAATCCATCCATAAAATACAACACTATATGCTAAATATATGAACTGATCATACCAGTGAACCATACAAACTGACCATTCCACACAGCCATACGAACGAACCATACGAACCATACATAAAGACCAAACATACGATGCAACCATGCAAGTCGACAACACTAACAAGTCATACGAATTATCAATATGAACCAGTCATACTAGCCAACTATATGTACCATCTATACCATGCAATCCGGCGAACCAATCATACGCATCAACCATTCAAGCAACCAATACCAGATAAAAATACATACTAACAAATTATATCAGCCAACCTTGCCACCTAACTATACGAACCTCCCATACCAAACTATATTTCCAGCCGACCAGTCTAACAACCATCAAGTTTAGCCAACCATAACAACATATCTCGCCGACAGCCTGACTAGTCATCCAGGCTGACCATTACCAGCATACCATTTCAAAGGACCATACCAAAGCACCATGCCCATCAACCAAATCAGCCATTCGTGCCAAACAACCATACTGACCGACTGACTCCAACCAAGACAGTCTCCTTCACAGATCAACTCCTGCTAAACAATGTATAACAATGAACAATGCCACACAGCAAGACCAACTTGCCATAATTACCTTCTATACAAAAAAAATGCTATCAATGTCAAATCAATTTGCTTAATATGGATCTCGTTGCTAACCTCTTCGCGAAAAAACTTCACATAACTTCGCAAAATTATCGCAAATCTTAGCAAAAGTTTACTAATTATCTCACCCACAGCTGACCATACCAAAGTTCTATACAAACTGAACATACCAAACTACTGACGAGACCCATCAAACATACTGACTGACATGTACAAGTTGGCCATACCAGATGACTATACCTGCCATCCATGTCAACCAACCAGACCAGCCAACCATGCCGACAAATCATTCTGGTCAATGACCACCCAAGACTAACTCCACCCAAGACTGTCTCCTGCTGAGACCAAGTCCTGCCAAACTGTCTAGAATATTGGACAATATCAAGCAGTCATACATAACGTAACCTAACGATTAATAAATGGTAAAACTGGATGCCTGAATGGCTGGAATTATTATTTGGTATGACCATTTCGCTTGGTTTTGTGGTGTGGTTGGTTAGTGTCATTAGTTAGTGTGTATTTTTTGCTGGTATTGTTGACATGTATAATTAGCTCGTATTGTCGGTCCATCTGATTTCCTTGTGTGGATGGTTTGTACAGCTAGCTAGTATCAGCAGTTCATTTGGTTTATTGGTATCACTGGTCCATGTTGTCAGCTGGTATGGTTGGCTCATATGTTTAGTCTGTATGGATGGGTCGTATGGTTCGTTTGCATGACTGTGCGGCATGGTCGGATTGTATGACTGGCTGATATGGTTGGCTCGTATTGTTAGGTTGTATAATCCATTCCTATTTTTTGTTTATATGGTTAGCTCGTATGGACGAATCATATGGTTGGCCTTGCCCATTGATATTCTTAGTAGGTCTTGCTTGGTTATTGGCCTTATTGGGTGGTATAGGTGTTGGATATGGATGATTTGTATGTTCGATTGGTATGGCCTGCTGGTATTGTTAGTTCTTGTGGTCGGCTGGTATGTTTGTTTCATATAATCGGTTGGTACGTTTGGTTCGTATGGTCGGCTGTAATGGTCTGATTATGTGGTAAGTCTGTAGGTGTTATTCGATCTGGTCGACTGATATGGTCCTTTGGTGTGGTCACCTGAAGGTGTGATATTTTACCAATTTTTGCAAAGATTTGCTAAGATTTGTGAAGATTTAGCTAAAATTTGTGAAACTTTGTGCGAAGAGATTAATGAGGTTCGTACAAGGCGAATTTTTTCGAGACTGGTCATCGTGTGTCTGTGTTGATACAAATTGATTGTCTTGTCAATTGTTACAGGCAGTCTTGCAAGAGTTGTTCTCAGCAGGAGCCGGACTTGGATGGAGTGAGTCTTGGGTGGAGACCATTATGAATGGAGAAAATCTTGGGCGCACTCAGTCGTTGGCCAGTATGGATGGCTTGTCTGGTTGGTTGGCCTGATCGGCTAGTATAGTCCTTAAGTATAATACTTAGAAAAAAGGTCTAAGTTAATCACGAGCGATGGTAAGGGATGTTTGTGGATGACGAAATAGCCAATGAAATATAGTGGTGGATTGGAGGGAGTCGAACTATAGTGAGTAAATGAACTGGCTGAATTGACTGTAGTGTAAGGAGGATTGTCCGTGGCATGGCAGCAGTTGGAAAGGGTAGTCGAACTGTAGTGAATAAATGTTGTAAAGTAAAATAGCTGGAGTACTGGAGTGAGAGGAACGGAGTTGGGTGCCATCAAATTTTCTCCTTCTGAAATACCAAGCTCCATCGCAATATGACAAGTATTGTGCAAATTTTTGCCCATTAGGTCTACAAAGTACATAGTTAAATTTTCTGCTACATTTGTAGAGCACATTCAAATAAAACACATAATTCCTTTAAATTTGTAATCAATTTCTCAATAGTAAAATCAATACTAATAATTTAACAAAAAAATAAATTATTTATATTCGGATAAATACTCCTAAAATTCGGCTTGTATATAATATAAAATGAAGATATACATAAAATAACTAGATATACAGGAGTGAATACATTAGTGGATATTTTGCAGATAGCCATTGTATTATGGACTATGATAAGTAAGATACTATTAACGTTCATCTGTATAATGTTAAAAAATACAATTAAATTGAACAATATATAAAAATACAAAAAAAATTTATTTCGTAGAAATTTACTAAGAGTAAGAAGCTAAATACAATTGTTACAGTGATCAATATTGAAATTTCCTCACCAAAAACTGTATAGTTCAGTCGTGTGAATAATCTAACATTGAACGTGTATATTTACATGAACTTTACTTATATGCTTTTTTCTGCATTGAAAACTACAATTTAAGTAATGACCTTCACATGTGTTACTATCTGAAGCACATTTTAACTCAAATAAAATTTTTAACAAACTTGGAAAAAATAATTCTATTTAAAATTTGTAAAATTTGGTTGATAAGGAAGAGGTAAACCGTAACATTTCCCCTTATCTCAGATTTATTGTTATAAACAGAATAAAATTTGTTATTTCATGGCTATATAATATTAAAACCTGAAATATTAACATGTTTGTTAAATTACTATACTTATTTTATTGGTATGAATTACTGAAATATTTCTTTGTTCAGTCATACTCTAGCAATCAACCATGGTTATTTTTAATTAAATTTTGGAAAAATCTTAAAACTCCAATTTCATTCAAATAACCGCATGTTAATAGATGTAGGTTCACATGTGGTTTCGAAAATCTCATGTATCAAGAACCTAACCTGGACATTTGGTTCACAACCCCAATATGATATCGTCTCAGCCAACTGGATAAAGCGTGAAAGCCTGCTACAAAAATTTTTAGTAGTTTATTCTCAAAAGAGTTTAAGTCATGCGGCTATGTATTTCCATACATCATCTTCTGAAGGGCAAACTGTCACGGAGTTTATTTCCTTAATAACATATTCAGACCGGTACCTCTCCTTGCTAGACATGGATATTAGAACATTGACCACTATTATGTAAAATCCTCATATTTGTGACTTTGACTTTAAAAGAGCTGGAATGTATGATATCGCAGAGAGCTATAGTGTGAAGAACAGACTGACAGGACGTTCCTGAAACAATATCCTGTGAATGTCTGCGCTTCTAGGCCTCCGTTTCTTTTTCCTGTTCCTGTTCTTGTTCCTCCCCCTTTGGAGCAGCAGACGACGTGGCCTGGCTGCCTTTCAGACTGGGAGAGCAATCGTCGTGGAACATCACCTGGAAACCTTCAACAGAAATCATCATTTTCGCGAGCGTAAATGTGGCAACAATTATTTCATTTACAGTCTTCAGTGAACTTTAATTGTCACTGTACACTCCAAAGTGTTCTTGGTACTACTGGCTGTATGACTATTTTAGTGATGTACAGCCTCCGTATGACGTATAGGTGTCAAATATGCTTGTTTGACTGAATTCGGTGCAGTGGTTTTCATTTGAGGGTAACACTTCTGCTGAGCTCTGCTTCTCAATTAGGCCGGGTGCACAAGTGCGGACAATGTCGGCGTTGCGCCGCTGCTGCGCCACAAAAGCGTTTCACGAGGGCTTGACTTATATGTATCACTGCACATGTAGCTGCGGCACGGCTGCGGTATCGCGCGTCCATTGATCGTGCAAGAAACGGGGTGGTGCCACAAATGCGTTCCACGAGCGCTTGGCTTTTATGTATCAGTGCACACGTAGCTGCGGCGCCACCGCGGTCTATATCCGCACACGTGCACCAGGCCTTATTGTGTCACTTAAATGCGCCATTACAGTTTTACCATATAAATGCCAATGTCTAACAATTTTGCACAGCAACAATGTGACGTTATTTTGATAACACATTTCCTGTTACAGCTTCATTACAAACATTAATTTTTCGGTGAAATTGTTGGAAGGCAGGTAGATACTTAAATGACATGAACATCGGAGAGTTATTATCTCGTGTTATGATATACGAGATTGAGTATAATGGAGATGATTGGCGGCTCTCAACAACGAGGATTTCAGAGCCGATGCGGGTGAAACAAAATGGAAATGGAGCAGCACCGGAATAAAAGATTCAGAGAAACGAGAGATCACCGAGAAATCCAGCCGAACAGCTGCATCGTCCGGCATAATTCCCTAAGCAGGGAGAAACCCCGCCGGGAATCAAATCCGGTTCCCCTTGGTGGGAGGCAAGCTCTCTAGACACTACACCACTGCGGCTCTACATACGATATTTTAATGAACTCTTATTTTTAGCACACAGAACTGTTAGCAAGCCACTTCTTTAAAGCGAAAAAACTGCTACCACTTGTTACTACAAGAAAACCACTTGAGAATGCGTGCCGGAAAACAGTGACATTGTATCTAAATAAGTACAAATTATTACTAAATTTATAAAATAATATCAATAAAACGAAAAAGGATCGGAGGAATTTTCACTTGAGTCACATTCATAAGGCGTTTTATAAAACTTATATATATTTATTTATTTATATTTTCATATATATATATATACACACGAAATAAACTCGTGACATTCATATTCTTAAAAGAAAACAATATTGAACATAAGAACATGAAGCTTTTACACAATGCACCCAATCATATTTTTGAAATATGTAATAAATTACACCATTAAAAGAACGTGGCCCTTTCCATTAGGACTTGATGTAAGAAAGGTAATTTGACAAATCTGCATTTAATATAAAATAATTTTTTTAAACTATTACATCTTTTTCTTGTAAATGTTAAATTTTACTAAAGTGAAAACTTTTGGAACCCGCGGTTCATATCTGATTTGGGTCCTGCCGGTGAAAATTCGGACATCACCGCGATCCAAATAGAACGTCGCCCATCTTCTAATTCCCATTCGCAAACACTGAGAAGGCCGGGAGGCGAACAATTGAAAACGTCACATCACCGAATACAGCAGTGAACGGTCCCAACGGACAGGAACTCGGAACCAGTTCAAAAGAAGAGAAGAAGGGATGGAGAAACTAAATAATTACGGAAACCCTCTGCGGACAAAAGAGAAAAATACCTCCTCAATAATTAATAATGTGGTCTAACATATACAGCGTGTTTAAGAAACATGTGTACGAACTCGGGCACGTGATCTGTGACCGGAAAAGATCAAATTTGTTATGGGATATCCATGGTCTATCTAAAATTCTAAGGGCTGTAGAAACCCCTAAAGCCGGAGGGCAATAAGCATATTACGTGGGATATTAAGGAATATGCTTGTGTTAGAGAAACACAAATTTGTATACGGATTAATTGAATCAATATCTTGGATAAAAGGAAGGTATGGTCAATTATACACACCCCAAAAAGTAATTAATAGGGGTTGACACCCATGTATTGCATGCAACATTTACACTGTGAGGTTAAATTGATTGTGGATACTATTGAATGAAGCAGGGCATCTTAATTGGCAAATAACCCTCCCCCCCATACCCTACTAGTTGCAACTCCCTAAGACCCATCGTTTCCGGTTAAATAGCAAATGAAGGGTAGAGTGGTAGCAATATTGTGGCCTGGTGAGTAGGCAACCCTTCGTGCACCCGGAGGAATTCAGTGGGGATTCCCCGCCGAATGAAGAGATTTTGGCAGCTGGTAACAGCGAGGTCTTGAGAGCCGATGGAGGTGATTGAGGTGAGTATGGAGCAGTGCCGGAATGAAAGGTTGGGGCAAACGGGAGAACCCCGAGAAAACCCGCCAACCAGCTGCATCGTCCGGCACGACGTGTAACATTGTACATCTTACCACCAACATGTGTTTAAACATGGTGCAGTACGTGTGGCCTACCCACCAGGCCATGGCCTTGCTACCACTGTACCATTCGTTTGCAATTTACACGGAAACGGAGGGTCCTAGGGAGTTACAGCTAGGGCACTTATTTGCTAATTACGACGTTCTGCTTCATCTATTTGTATCCACAATCACTTTAACCTCACGGTGTAAATGTTGCAAGCAATTAAATGATGCCAACCCCTATTGCTTACACTTTGGGGGTGTGTACTGTGGACCATACCTTCATTTTATCCAAGATAGTGGATTTCTTAATCCATATACCAATTTGTGTTTCTCTAAAGCAGGAACTTTGCTTAGTATCCCACGTAATATGCTTGTCATCCGCCAGATTTAGGGACTTCTACAGCCCTTAGTATTTGAGATGGACCATGGGTGTCCCGTATCAAACTTCCTCTTTTCCGTTTACGAATCACGTGCCCGAGTTTGTACCCATGTTTCCTAAACACGCTGTAGAGAACCCTTCAAGGAGAAAATGTAGTCACTCACTAGCCCATTCTAGGGGGTACAAAATGTGCAACTAGGAGATATGTATTTCTGCACCTGCCTGGACGGCCAATAACAAAATAAATAATCACTACATCTGCTAATGTCGCGTTACTCTACATTATTCCAGAGGACTCGCTTCATCGTAGTCAGCCCCGTGAACATTTCGCAACTTTGTACTTGCTTGACGAGAGCACGAAAACAGCAGCCGACAAAAGCTGCGTATTTGCCTTCATGATCCGGTGACGAATGCACACAGCGAAGTGCTCTGGGCGCCAAGATATGCTTACTCTCTAGCGCCCGTGGCGGCGACACGAACTCAATATTAGTTCAAAGCTTCCAGACAGATGGCGTGGAGATGTACTAATCCTGGTCTGTACGGTCCAAAACCTCGTCCATACGGTACAAAGTCTGAATTTTTTGTCGGATTGCGACCGGCAAAAGCAAACACAACAAAATGTACAGTGTAGGCAAGTGACACTTTCAGAGTTCGGCGAAGGCTGAAATTATACGTGAAGTCGTGACAGAAAATGTCGGGCTAATGTCCGGCACATCAGTTTGCAGGAATGGAAGTGTCACTGAACCTAACTCGAGTGCAGTGCGCCTTGTCTGCATTCCGCCTATCCTGCCCTGCCTCGCTCTTTACCGGGATGTAAAACTAATTTAAATGCCCCGAACACCAATACTCAAGTGGTCAACAAATAACTAATTTAAAAATAAAAAATAAAATTATATGAATCCAGTAAAGTAAGTTTACTTCAAAAATGAATTAAAACCAAACGAAAATTTAATCGACCACAAAATAATTTTTTTTAGTATGTGACTTTCAAAAATGGTATAGAACACTTCTTTTTATCAGAGCTCTGTAGTGTGCCACGCAAAACCAAGGTTTACTTCAAAGTAATATGTTGCGGACATTAAAATATCAAAATAATGAAAACAATCCAAGTTTGGTTTATGGCAATGACACAAATGGTGGGGGGAAAATCGCACAGGACCTAAGACAGAATTCCGTGCTGCCTAGTTAGGATACTCACTGAGGCAATAATCAATGATGAAATATCTGAGACTCGAATATACAAAGGATTGTGGAGTTAGCATGTATTGCACTGGATTATCTGGATAGTTCTTTCTCAACCCTTTCAGTCCTTGTGTCCACTGCAATAAACATGTCGCAAACAAAGGGCATTTATGACCTGGACAGTACACAGCAAGCCCCACTGGCTAATGCAGGCCCTTTCTTTCCCACAGCTAATATGGCATGTGGACGTATACACAGCTTTGCTTTGCCAGTAGTTCATCCAAATGTCTTCTAAAGCCGACCTCCAGGATGCCAATTTCCGTACCAGTTATCATAGCCAATTTCTGCTAGCATATTTGTTTATGTCTAGGGTATAATTCACCCCCCTCCGGAGGGTTCTGGCTCAGGGTACAGCAGTTTTACTCGTATGCATGATCAAAACGGTAATAGCTCATGAGTCATATGTTTTAGTTCCATTTGGCGTAGGTATCAGGTACTATGATTTGAGATTTGCCGGCCAATCTGCTGACTTCATAACCGGAGGTCACGGTAGGTGGCCGAGTGCGGCCGTATTATCAACAAAATGACTTGTTTGACCACAAAAATCACTTCAGAATTTAATTATTTGGCAAAGAAAATAATTTTTTAGAAAAAATATAAAAAAATGAAACATGTCTCGATTGAGTCGTCAAATGAGCAAAGCATACTCGACGCTGCTGGATGCGAGAGCCAATAAGTCCTCAGAGAAGCAAGAGGATTCGAGGCTCTTATCGGAATGAGTTACTTAATCTTAAGAGCAGCTAAAACAGATTCGAGGCACCGAGTCAGGTCCAGAGGTTCGGGCCGATCACTAGCCATGGCTCCCTTCCAGACAGCCATTCTCTAACCCAAATCATCTTGCAACCCCTACCCCAGCCTTTCCAACACTACCTCTCCCCATCCACCCGTTCACCTCCAACCCTTCCGAAAATAAAGAGACCGAGAAAAAACGAAAAAAATTAAAGTAGACGTGCTTTATTATTTCCTCACTGGAAGGCAAAACATAAGAAAACGTTGGAACTCTTTACGTACATTAATAATGTTCTACAGTAAAACATTCTCTATGTGGCAAACCAAGCAAAACAGGACAAAATCAATTAGAATATACATATTTGACATGGAACAAATTATCTCATATTCTGGCAGATTTCAGCTATGCCTAATTAAATCCTTTCTACATCAATAAACAAATTCTGGCCCCATATAATAATGATCAAATAATATACACATTTATAGGCTATTCTTCACTGCAATAAATTTCAAAATTTATTCAACAAAATTATTCCTCAGCGTATACATTAACAATCGTCTTCCAAATTCTTCCCCTACACCTACGTAATAGGTGGTTCATATTCTATAAGAGCCATGATATTATAGTGTCCTAGGACCTTGCCATTGTCCAGACAAACCACTTCATAACAGTTCTATTTTATTATTTTTGATACCTTTACCCGATCGACGTAGAGTGGCATAAACTTCCTGGAAATAAATTCCCGTGCTCTACTGATACAGTGTGCTCTTATCAAAACTGATTTACCTACACTTAGCTTCTTCTTCCGTGACTACTTCGCATACTTGCGGTGTCGATCAGATTCTAGAATTAATTTCTTTTGGCGAGCTCCAATAGTTCTTGTTTCGCTTCTTCTGTCTTTTCTTCGATGTCTTTATAGGTTTATAGCGGAGATTACGGTAGTCTAGATATATCAAAGATCACGGATCTCTGGCCTGTTAGTGCCTCCAGAATTACTTTGCTCAAAGTCTCGTATCTCTATGTGGATAGTGATTTCTGGATTCCATTTCTCAAAGTCTCGTATCTGTTAGTACCTCCAGGATCCCACGGTTCGCAGTCTCGGATCTCTGGTCTGTTGGTGGCCCCAGGATCCCACAGTTTTCGTTTCTGGACAACACATTCTTCACTTCCAGGTCGTCTGCAAGTGTCTGCGACAAGCAGTCGTGTAATGACGTCTGCGACGTGTAAGAACAACTCCTCAGGTATCGAAGGATATGTCTTCAATATAAGCTGAGAGATTTCCTGCTCTGTGTTTCGTTCTTCTTCTACTGTGAAAGGCGACGTCACAAGGAGCAGCTCGTGTGTAAGAACGTCCACACTATACCAATCCACATCAGTATCATGCATCATACTACCTACTAGAATAACTTCCAGAGTCATGTTCTCAATCGTTCCACAAACTGAGTAATCTCTTTGGTTCTTCTCATCAAACACACACTCATTACCTGTGTAGGTTTCTGTCTCATTACTTCCCCACCAGTAGTAGGTTGTTGATCTTAACCTTAACTATAGGCATCTCAACTTGTTGTCGTTCAGGCTAAATAGGTTAGAAAAATCATCACACTTATTCACAAAAATTACTGGGTTTTCGCCGGATTTATTTTGGAAAATCTGAATTTAGTTATCCCACATTTGACTCGAGTTGTGTCGCAATGTGTTCAATGACAGCATTGTGGATGTGTCGTTCATGGAACATTCGGACTCCGTCCGTTCCGGTCGTTTTGACAACTATATAGAACCGTTTACATCGTCTACGAGTACTGACCTGGGCCTGGTGTTACCTAATCTAAATTCATCCATAAATATAATAACACCATCGATTTTATCTGTGACAAAATTATCCGTTCCCCCACCTGATCAAATTTCTACTCGTTTCTTTCTCTTTCCCTGTGAACTAATGCCTCAGATCTTTCGCATCTCTGTTCTAACTGGCAAACAAAAGCATTCAGTTGGGAAGAAATTCTACTTTGTAATTCTACCGGGTTGTTTTCTATTGTAGCTATTCTTTGTTTACAGCTTTCCATTGCTGCTTCTAACTCCGTCCTGTTGTTTGCTATGTCTGCTCGTAAAGCGGCAGACATATGAGCTAATTCCTGGTTTGCAGGTTTATTTCCTGTTGTACCTCCGATATAGTGTCAGTCATTACTTGATTTAATTGAGAATTTTGTCATTGTGAGAGTGAGCTGGAAGGACTCCCTTTGCTTGACCAAAGCCTGTCCGAAATACTGTTTGATTTCACGAATTTCACTGGATTGCTCCTTAACCCTCGAGCCATCCGTTTATGCTCCTTAGTTCCTCGCATAGGTTCTGATTGCTATTCGAGTAACAGGGCAATCTGTTGCGTTAACGACATCTCCTGTAGGCTAGATATTACCCCAGTCTGTTCCATTGTTTGCTCTGGGTTATTCACCTGGCCTTCTTAATTACCCTCCATGTCGCTCTATGTCGGTTTGCTCGTTCCTGCAATCATTTTATCAGCGTGATATTTCAATTTATTAAGTCTATGGTGGCGGTGTTTATTAAATAATATGCAGTCCTTGATTCTCGACTCATATAAATTCCAAATAATAAGCGAATATACTCGGATTTCTATATGGAAGTTATCAATATTTATTTCCGTGAGCAGCAATATAGTAATATCTTGTTATAGTGGGTTTAAAATATCGTGGCCTACACGTTGGGTTGACAATAAAATATTTGTAGCATGCGAGTTAAATAGACAAAACGTGTAGGGATTTTATAGCCCTGTGGTTGGGCTGCCAAAATAAATTATGTAACACAAATTATGTGTGCTACATAAATATGGGGCCACTCGTACTCCGCTCTCAATTCGAATCAGTGGACAACCACTGATTCGCGGTAAAATTCAACTACTATAATCAGTGAAAATGGTTCCACTTAGAATAAGTGGAAAACCACAGATTGCTTCAGTGAAAAATTTCACTGATTTAGTGACGTAAAATTAATTTCACTGATTGAATCAATGGCAGTTGACTGCAGTGGCGAATTAAATAATGCTTTTACTGAATGTAGACAAATTATTACATTAAATAAACATATTTGTGATAGTTTACTATTTATATTGTGCAATTTACCGTAATTTAAAAAAGGAAAAAAAAAATGCGGGTGGCCGGGAGTACCCTACAACCCCACGCCGTTGGCTTACCATCTGAGCTACCAAGCCAAAACGTAAACTTTAGAGGAAAATATGTTTTATACTGTGGCTGCTAAATCGTATAGTTTGAAATTATTTGCTCATACTTTTCGTTTTTGTATTGATTGGTACCGTTAGGATTGTTAAAACGAATAGTATATTTATGAGTGCACTCTCTTCGCCGCATTAAATTAAGTTTAAACCTTCAAACACAGTGCTGTGGCGATTACATGCACACTAAATGAAAGACGTAAAGACGAAATGAAAAACGTAAAAACGGATTCAAAGTCTGTATGCTCATATTATCTGGTAAAGTGGCTTTTTAAAAGACGAAACGTATTTTAAAAAGTCTTTTGTATTTGTTTTATTCGTTTATCCGTTGTTACGGTACTTCACTTGATACACGTCTTTTAGCGGCCATTTTTAAGCGATGTTCGAAGGCGATTTTTACACGCAGTAAAAAATAATTAGAGACGGAGCAAGTAGCTCAGAGAAAAACCAAAACACTAATTTAACCCAGAAGAAAATATGTTATTATACAATTGTGAATATAAGATAGGAATATATATATATATATATATATATATATATATATATATATATAATCATACATAAGATAGGAATATATATATATAATTTTATATACAAGACAGGATTATACATAAATATATAGGATAGGAATATACATAATTATATACGTATATAGGGTGTTTTATTCTGGGTTGAACAAATATTTATGGGTTTTCTCAAAGAGTTCCTATACCGCGAAGATGAAATGCTATTATGTCGGCAGTGACGATTCTGAGCTCGACGAAATTGAAAACTTGGTCGAGGTTTTATGATTTTTTATGCTAATTAAAATTTTCTATTTAAAAATGTGTATTTTTTGTTGTAATCAATATATTTTTATCGATATGATAATAAACGATAAGGTTAAAATTCATGATTCTAGTTTTGATCTCTAGCTAACACTACTCCTCTAATGTGATTGAAGTTTACCATTATACACCAAATAAGTGGAATCTATACTGGGTTTTAAAACGAAAATTTAATTTAATGGTGTGTAGGAGGTGAGATGGTTGTAGCAAAACTATTTCTAATAGCGAATGCTCTCTACTAAATAGATTACCATGCATGTGTCTACAGGAGAGGCAAATTTGTTTAGCAATACGATTGAACGATGAGATGGAATATTTATAGGAAGCTAGAAATTCCATCTATCTCCTTTAGTTATTACTTTAGAAAATATTATGTGTACATCACAATTATATTCATTTGCAACAGTTTGGGTTAGGAATCTTTTGAAATCTGGGGATGGAATTCTGTTATAACTAGGCAATTTCACGAATCTTTCCTTCGATATGGGTGAAATAGGAATGTTCGTGTTTAAAAACAGGGAATATTGGCTTCCAATCACATCGGTTTTATTTAAATGAGTGATAAAAATTTGAGAATCTGTATGATGGAATCAACAATAATGTTACTTTTTTGGTAAGAGACTAGTGGTTTGATCGCTGCTATATCAGATTGTTGTACAATATGTTTCCTGTGTGATGTTATAGAAGAGGAATGTTGGAATTAAAATGTTAGGATTATATTATATTAATTACATTTTTTACTTAAATAATACGCATGGACTAGAGGTTTATTTTGGATATTTGCCATTCTCCTGTTACAAAATTCAGGGGAAAATAAATGCGAGGAGGATATTGGTGATCAGTTCACAGTTTGATAATGTTTGACTAGGCAAATAGGTAAATGAGATAGGATGAATATTCTATCACAACATTCTGCGAGAGTGAAGATATGATTTAAATGATAAGGAAACTTGGTTTGGGCTGTAAACAATCCGACATTCGCCTGGAGAGATTTTGGGAAAGAATGGGGGGAAAAAATAAACGTATCTGAATGTTTTGGATGGGAATCGAACACATGTCATTCTTAATATGTGTTTTAATATAGTATTTTCTCTCACATGTTATTCTAATGAAAAATTGTTCATTTCTTTTATGTAAGATATAGATTGAAAACTTATTTTAAAATACGTTTGCGGAATTACATCTTTATTAAGCATATATGATACATCCTAAGAATTGTTTAATTTCCCAGGAGATGATTTTCATATATGATAATTTGTCTCGTAAGTTAACGAAAAGTAAAAAAAAAAATGATGCTATGTTTAAGTATTTACTTCGTTCTGTGTGTCTGTGTGCAGCAAGTCTATTCACTATCTACATAAATGCTTGAAATGATTAAGCTCTGGTTCACTGTAAGGGAGCGTAGGTTCAAATAGCAAAATTGACAAATAATTTTCAGACATATATTCAGACAGTCAAGATGGTTAAGAGTGCGATGGAGCTGCATTTACAAGTTCAAGAAGCGAGGGAGCGATACGGGTGACACTAACATGCATTTATAGTGCCTCAACGCTCCTACGCGCAAGGCGTGCAGTGTTTCCATCGTGATGCTGTAATGTATAAATTAGATATGTAGCACACGAACTTTATTACACAGCATGAAAGTACTCAGATTAAAATAAATCCATATATTTGTACTTTTCTCTTGCTGCTTAAGGAAACTGCAAAAAAAAAAAAAAAAGCTTTAAAATGCGATATTTGACCATTGTCATGATTTTTCTTCGAGAATACCCTTAATATGACAAAAGTAAAAAAAAATATGTGGCTTGACATATTTTTTTTTGCCCTTTCTGATAAAAAAAGTCATATTTGCACAACATTTATTTACCGAGACATGCATATTCCAGCGAACAACTATTTCACAGAAAATGTTTCAGTACATTCTCCTCTTAACAAAAACTGCTTGTTCTGTAGTTTTTATAGCATGCATCATGTGAGTAGGTTTTCCCATGATTCGTCAAATGCTTATATGCTTTACGGGTTTTTACTCTAAAACTTCTTGTGAGCGAGTAATGGAATTGAGAATGACTTGAGTTTATGGATGGGTTCTGAATTTTTTGTTAAAAGAGGGAGGAGGAGAAGATAAAACAAAAGATTGTATAACAGAGCATATCTCAGATCATATACAATATTTGTGTGAACTTGAGGTGCAAATAAGTTTAAACGTGTGAAAAGAGATGAATTAACGGGAAATTTGTCGGTTACAGAATTATATATATTTTTCGGAAACGAAACCTGTTGAATATATGAAGAGAATAAAATATTTACTTTTACTATATAAATATTGGTTTAAATGCAAAAAGGGAAATTTAATGGTATTAATTTTTAATAATAATAATAACAATAATAATATACTTCAATTTAAAAATTGTAATAATGTTAATGTAAATTATGCGCAGAGAGGCGGTTGTCGTGAAGGGTGCATTTCTTTGTATGTGTACGATGGCCTGACTTAATGAAAATTCTTAATAAAATGAACCTTGGAGCCATTCACTCTTCCGACACTTGTGTCTGGTATGATCTGCTCGGGTGGCTGCTATACAAAGAATGACGGCTCGCTGCGTTCTCTTGAGAAATTCTACAACTCGTCTACCTCCCCTATCACCACACCTCTCCATCGCAGAACAGCCACTTTCAAGCTGATGTGTTGAGCACTCTGCGGTACACTTTTCTTGTGGAATCAAATGTTATGTCTCTTGTTCCTCGGGAAGGAAGTTTGTTAATTAATCTTGCGTGGTTTCTCTTGTTTTAAAACTATTCTAAACAATGTCGGCATTGATGGTAATACATGATACTAAATTTATATTTTAAATGGGGTATTACATTTGAAAAAATATGTATCCTTTATATTTAATGTTGAAAATGATTTCGTGTTTAAACAATAGTGATTTTTAGATTGTCTCCATATATGTTTCGAGTAGCACCACCCTATATGACTCTGTCTTTGTTATCTATATGTTGATTTGAATATCGATACATCACCCGGAAATGAAAAAAAAAGGATTATCACAATTAATACTTTTTTTTTTTTTTTAACTTTGTCGGTTGTTGGGTGACTGAATCTCAAAGTAATCCAATACAAATCTTTGTCTAGTTGGGAAACGAAGCAAGGCTTTAAAACGTAGTTATGCTTGATAAATTATATACTTCTTATTTAATGTACAAAATGATTTAGGGTGTATACAACAGTGATTTTTTATAATGCATATTCATTTTATTTTTATTATTGAATTAAATAAAAGGATAAATATGTCCCTTTCAAGTTCTTTCAATTTATTGAAACAATATGTAAATTAAAATAATTTATATTTTTTTCTCAAACTATCTCAGTTCGGAGAAAACAAGACATCTGTTCAGGGCTTCAAAGGCAAATGAGCAAAACGAATTAAACATACTGAAGATCCAAGATGGCGTAAACGTATGCCAAATTATCTAAAAAAGAAATAATTTTACTGATGCAGTCTCTGAGTCGAAATTCAGAAATATATAGCCTAAAATTCTTGAGAGCAGCAACATCTCGTGGAATTTTCTTATGCTGATTCCACTGGTCGATGGCCTTAATATGCCCTCACAAAGATCTCGGAGCCTGAGGTACGTCACTACAGTTTTTACCATACCACATGCATATCGAGCTAGCTCTACCTTGACTTTAATTTCTAGCCCTTGGGGTTAGCGCACGCAGATTAATTTATTATTCTTCTGTGCCGCATGTCTTCGCCTTGACGGACAGTTTGTATTATGGTACGTCGCTTGGCACATCTGACCAGAAAAAGAAAAATTATCTATCAGGCTGATGACCCACTACGTCACCACCTGCCTGACAGAAACAAGTTTGTTATAAATATTTTAAAAATGCACACTTAAGTGATGCCTTCAAACATCGTGCTAATCACGAGATGGCTACCTCATAAATAACACATTACATCATTCGTTACCACAAAAACTAAACAACAAATTGCTCAATGCAAAATGACCCTCATACAAATAAAAATATCCAAAATATCCTTGACTGGGTCTGAAGCAAGCAGTATCTCCGAAATACTAAATCACTTACCGCATAGGCTCGTGAAATGTGTTTCACCTCGTTTCGTAAATAATTTTTTGTAATAAAACAACATTAACTAATGTGGTTTACGTCATGCGAAGTGAAGATATTTGGTTTAAAACTTTCTTTAATAAGTAATTTTTTAAATTGTATTTATGAGTTATATATTGATGTCGTCCAATATGGGTGTTAGAACGTCGAATTTTCACTACAGTATACTAAGTCGCGAACGCCGATATTTATTGTGTGTGCTTACATAATGTTTGAGAATATATACAATACACAATTTATAGAACTTTATGTAAGTGAAATTAAGTAATTATTTTACGTTCGTATAATGTTTATGTAAGTATAATAAAGTAAATAGTTTTAAAAGAGAAATAACATTAGGTAACATCGGCAGACATATTTTAACACAAATAATTATATTTTCTTATTAAAGCTGCAATCGCGTGTTCTCCCGGCAAGCCAGTTTCACCGGAGTATAGAGAGATGAAGAGTTGACCTGTAGATGCAGTATTTAGAACCTCAGTTCGTCTCATTATCGTGAGCCGGAGGGCGGTTAGCCTCTCGCGCCCTCCTGGAGACAGCATTGTCTGCTATTCCCCGGCTGGCGGCTCGCGTTCAGACCCGTCAGGAAATGCCGCGACTTGTCGGTGTGCTGGCGGCATGAGTAGGCAAATGCTATATATGGCTGCTGGTAAAAATCTCAGTTTAATTCGAGTGTGCAGTCCTAGCGAGAGGTTGTAAAATCGTCTCTCGCACATGATAAAATGTAATTACGTGAGTGTGTACTAATTATTAATTATTTTGTTACTATCATTATTTTACTTGCACTATTAAATACATAATTTTGCTTGATAAGTAAATGGGGTAAGTGCTAGAGTTAGTAATTTATGCTGGATATGCATCTGCATACATAGTATATCGTTAAGTATGTTAGTGGATTATTAAATATTCTAATTACATGGGCTCTTCACTCACTTTATGTAAAATATTTTACACGCTTCTTGTAGCATGCGGTGTAGCACACGCGAAGCAATCATTACGGCTTCCCGACTTATAGCAACACTTTTCTAAATAAGTTTCCCAGCTTATATATCTTGAACATAATCCAATATGGCTGCCGGCCGGCGTAGGCATTTGTATTACATATTATCGAAACTCTGCTCAGTTGAGCGCTGGCTGCCTTGATGAGAAGACATGTTATTAGATAATATAGTTGTGGTATGTTACTCTCTCGGAACATGCAAGTCTTCGATTAAATAATAAATGCATAATTAATTGCTGCTTATGCAAGGGTGTACTCTCTCTCTCTCTCTCTCTCTCTCTCTCTCTGTCTCTCTCTGTAAATGTAAGTGTGTAATACGTTATTTCACTATTAAAATCATCTAATAGAATTAATCGAATTATTTATTCATTGCCTGAATAAATATTCTATTTACACGTCTTAGTCCTACGAAACTGCATTCTCCCTCCCCTCATCGCTTCATCACTTGTCATACAGATGCTCCACACCTACATGCATATCCCCTTACAAATTTCTAAGTCTACTTCCAGCTCAAGACTAGACAAACACTGAAAGCATTTCTCCCTCCATCCTCCTCAGTCAACATGTGTGTACTTACTCTCAGTACATAATTGCTAATTGCGAAATTTCGCAAATAATATATAAGTATACTTCCCAAACAAGCACCGGTCGCTGCAAGTCCAGCCGGGCGGGCACCAACCACCCCCCCCCCTCCTCCAACGACCCTTCCAATACACACACTCAAATCTCAGTCACTCACAAAGGTGATGGGATGTGAGCTGGGAAAAATGCATATTGAAATGCAGGTGCAACACCGGCAGAGTGCTGCAGTAAACCACCAGGGGGGAGGGTGGCGGAGGGATATAACCAGTCACACAACAACTCAATGGGACTGGGAGGGGGTAAGAGAATTGCACCAATGGAAACTAGGTCCCGATGGGTCGACGGGAGGGAGGGCTGATGCACCACCTGGTATCCTCACTCTCTGACAGTCTTCTCTTGTTTAATAACTGCACCTACCGCCATATTGAATAAATTATATCCAGTAACTGCCTGGTGCCCTTACTCACACACCTACACACCCACTTACATACATACCTACACACACAACTACACACACCAACACACAGATTGACACAGGCACACACCTATACACACACGTGCACACACATACATATTTACACTCACCTGCCCCATCACACCTACTCACAACAACCCAAATAGTACGAAATATTCAAATTTGCCGATTACCACCACCAGCCATAATTACGCCAAAATGACTCCTAATGACTCCACAATTACTCCAAAGTAAATCCACCTTCATATCCACCTCCACCTCCACTACCACTACCCATAATGACTCCAAAATTACTCCACCTCCAACACCACCAACCCCACCACCATCCATAATGACTACAAAATGTCTCCAAAATGACTCCACCTCCACCTTAACGATAACAATCCCCCATAATGACTCAATAACGTCTCCCAAATGACTCCAAAACAACTCCAAAATGACTCTAAAACCCCTCCTCCTCCACCTCCTCAAGACTCTGAGAATGACTCATGCACATGATATCTCAGTCGCCGCAAACAATTGGTCAGCTGCAATCATGTCACAACTTGGTGATTGGCTGGTCGGTGTTCGCAAAATACACTATACACCAAAAAGTAATTGGGCACCTGTCCACCATGTTCGCTCGGTGGTTGACACCCTGTTAGAATCTCGTAGGGCCACCTCTTGCGGATATAACAGTAGCCACCCTGTCTGGCATGCTCTCTACGAGTGTTTGCAGGACATCTACGGGGATTCGTCGCCATTCCTCTTGCAACCATTCCATGAGTTGAGCAATGTATTTTGGCCGAGCTTGACGAGCCCTCGCCCGGCTATCCAATTCGTCCCAAATATGTTCTATATGGTTGAGGTCGGGGCTGTTGGTGGACCAGTCCAATCGGCGAACATTGTTGTCGGCGTACCACTTGTAACAACCTGCCTACCTAACCCTGTGACTATTCCTATATTTATACTGAACACTTTACTTCTCTCCTTAACCACATTATCTCCAATTAGGTAGAGGTGTACTTGGGGCAATAAATACTAATAGTATTCAATGAATATAAAATATTTTAGTGTAAATAAAACAATATGTGAACTCTATACAACAGTACTACTCTCCTTACAACACTGAATTTACTTTACTCTGGTTTGACAGATAATTATAAGAACATAAATTAATACAGTTATACACTGAAGTTTGAGACGATTATACTGACATACGGGAATTCTGACATAAACAGAAAGTTAAGTTAATTATAATATTATAAGATTACGAATATATAATAACCCTAGCCTTGCCATGTGATTATTAATACTTAAGACGGGACTTCGATATCGGGAATGTCACTCTACCGCCTAGCCGGGTTCATACTCACCAATGAAGATGTAGCTTGTCTCGTAGATGAGCTGGAGCTCCCCGGACCCTAGTGCTCTTCCGTGTCACTCCGAAACTGACGTGGTCACTTCACTCTCCGCCGACAGCCTGAGGGGAGGGGGGCTCTCGCTCGATGCTTTTATAGTCCCGGCCTCAGCAGGAAGGCCAGGCGTGTTATTAAAACAGGGGGGGGGGGGCACTCAATAATCTAAAGTCCATCTAAGTTAAACGCATTGTGTGAAGGCCCCCTGGAGCCCGCTACACACTGCATAGTAGCCCTTGAAACATGGCACCTGGCATTGTCATCCTGGAAGTAACACTGGTCCATTCCGTAAAAAGGCCACAATGTTGAGAGCATTTTATTATCCAGAATATTACAATAAGCCTCTGTGTTTATGCTACCACGGACAAACACCAGCGGTCCTACGCCGAAGACAAGTCAACTGCCGTACTGAATTTCCTGTCTTCACGGGTGCGCAATTACTTTTTGGTAGATATTGTATATTAATGGTGCAATACAGTTGGTTCAAAGTCGATATGAATTCATAGGGCTTGCAGACTCGTATAGTATAAGCAGTAGGAAGGTTAGCTGAGAGGCTTTTGACAACGGTTGCCAGGAAAGGCGGATCGTCTCGGCTAGCTTCTGCATCTTCACATCTAAGTGTTATTCTGTATCTGCGATGCCTTCGAGTACTCCTGAGTTAATGGTAGCTACATGAGTGCCAACGATTTCTTTGGGAGTGGTACCAGCTATGCCATCGACTTCTTCGAGTGTCATTCTTATAGTAGCATTGCCATCGACTTCTTCGAGTGGTGTTCTTATAGTAGCATTGCCATCGACCTCTTCGGATAGCTCCATCGGCATCGCTACTGGACCATCAACTCAGAAGCATATGTACA
Organism: Dryococelus australis; assembly: GCA_029891345.1. Classification (NCBI taxonomy): domain Eukaryota; kingdom Metazoa; phylum Arthropoda; class Insecta; order Phasmatodea; family Phasmatidae; genus Dryococelus; species Dryococelus australis. Next base: position 165,926,074 of record CM057009.1, on the reverse strand, counting down.
GTCAACCACCTCTGCTGAACCATCCCGACGTTTTAAATGTCGTTTCTGTGATAAGACATTCACAGACAGCAGCCATTCTCGACGACATGAGTATTTCAATTGTGCTGAAATTTCCTGTTGCATGTCATATTTGTGTGACATGTGAGGTAAGCAGGTCAGCTGTAGCGACCATTATCTTAGAAATATTAAAGAAAATTGGAAATTTTTTGAAGATGCTAGCGGCTGATGGAAATTAATCGAATAAATAAAATGCGAGTGAATAACATTGTGTCTTATTTCATGTTTTCCTGATTTGTCAGAATATAATCAAAATTTAAGAAGTGGAAGGATCCCCATGGGACCCCCGCATCCAAGGTCAAGAATCGAGGGAGCGATACGGGCGACACTAACACGCACGCCTAGATCCTCATCGCTGCTACGCACAAGGCGTGCAGTGTTTCAGTCGTAATATTGTGATTTGCTATACTCAGCCAAAAAAAAAAAAAAGAGTTTATAACAATAATAAAGTAACCATTGACGAAAAATTCGTGAGAAAAGAAATAAATGGGCAAATGTGGTAATCAACCCAATGCTAAACACTCTATTTTGAAACCCGAAGTTTCTATGTTGAAAGTTTGACCAAAAAGAAATAAATGCTGCAATGAGTAAATGAACTTTCAAATGCAAATTTTGCTAGAATTAAATCCGAACGTGGAGAAAGAAAAGTAAAACACATGTAATGTTTCTTTCGCAGGGTATTCTGAATAAATACATGTGTAGTTGGTTTTGATTATGTTCTTCATATTATTTGTATTTTAAAGGTCTTCGAATTGTATGATTTTTTTTCTTTTAACACACATACTATTTATGCTCCTGAACTAAGGTTTCAGAAATAATTGCTGTATAGATGTGAGATTGATAAACATTTAAAGAAGTTCATGTTTAATTTTATAATTTTTTTAAAATGAAATTAGTATAATTTTATGACCTGATATAATTTACAGATATTTTATATACGATAGTAGTAAACCATGGTCAGCACTAGTTGGTACTGTTGTGACGCCATTTGATTGCCATTAAGATCAAAGAACTGTAAATAAGAACAGAGGTGTCAACTGCATGTGTATTAAGGAACGTAGTTTTTTCCACCGACACTCTTTGCATGAAGGACACTTACATAGACGAGTGCGAAGTATGAAATAAAAGATAGCAAGTAACTCTCAATAAGTGTTAGCTGAAGGAAATAAACTTTTGTTAAGCCAAAACAAGTTAAAATAAACATTTACTTTATAAGTGTGCGCATTGTTAATAGAAGCAGCGATGATGAATAATTTAAAACTTGAACTGACAAGTTTAGTCATACCAAGTGTTACAGCCGAGAAGGTTAAAGCGAGGCAGGGGATACTCGCTAGTTCATCTCATCTGCGCCAGCAGAGACGACTGCCGAGTACTCTAGGACTTATCGAAGCAGTAATGTTTTTACTGATGGTGGATATGGTGACGATTTTTATTCATAAAGATAAGACTTTGATTCTAAGTCAATTGATAATAATAAATGTTGTACTGAAACACTTTTAAGTTACATGACTAAGCCAAATGAACATCTATTAGTATTGATTTGCAATGTTATTTGATTTTTTTATTATTGATCTGTAGATAATGAAATAATCTACAGTCTCAAATGATATATGAAGTGTTACTTTAATCAAGATAAATTTTATCCCAGCTGACTTGTAAGAACTGTGTCAAAATGTAGGGGAACTTCTGTATCACTTCAATATTTATAACTTTATAATGATTATCATATGTCCCTAGTTTGCTTTAAATTCCAAACTGTAATATTATGTATACGATTTCTTAAGTATGTTCTATGTGAGATGTATATAATTATTTAGTTTGACACTTGGTTTGTTTGTAATATGTATGTTTAATGATTATCTGTTGTTTAATTGCATGAAAATGTGTCCATGTAAATAGCACTAATTTTGTTTCTCAAAAGAATCAGGCCACACCAGCCGGCCTATCATAATTTATTGATTTTCGAACAACGGCGTTTTAGAAAAAACTTATGTATTCTAAATTGGAATCCGCGAGGGACCAGAACAGAATGGACGACAGTCCTGAGTAATAAAGTTAATTTCTGTGTTTTGTTCAATAAAATATTGAAATTTACGACAATTAATATAACAAAATACAATTAGCGGAATGCTGTGCCTTAGCAGTTAAAATAAGAAGTACATCGACATATATGATGAACCAAGATGAAAGAACGATCCGGTACAGGAGGACTTCGGAGAACCGACTTCGAACCCGGGACAATTAAGAATTTGGTACTTGGAGAGCCATATCAGCGAGGAGAGGTCTACTGATTGCGAAAGCAGGCGAGTTCCGGTTCGACGTCCACTTTGGTTGTTCTGGCCCGCAGAGGACGAGTTTGATTCAAGACCACCTGTGGATGTGCCACCAAAGAGGAGCGGGAGAACTGTTCCTGAATTCGGCACCCATGAAGGATGACCTCACGACTTCGGCGGATTTGCGGTGATTTTCCGCTGTCTACACAGCTAAGTTGCATTCTTACCCATGTAATTAAACCACTTTCCAACACCATTACTTATACTTTCAATAATTGGCAGTCATTTGGTATGCAATGTGCAGGCTGGTGTTGTCTGTGTTCGAGAGCTCAAATAGTATATTATTTCTCAATTAACGTTTATTGAAACATACTATATAATTTCAATTCGTTTCGTTCTTTTGAGATATTAACGTGAACATGGTTTCTGTTAAATGAACTTAATTCCAAATAAGCAAAGATAATTTATTTGTTTCTTTTGAGTTGTTAAACTTAATAATTCTCTGATTATTCATTGAACTAGCTGTCCAGATATTAGTTTAAACATAGTTTTGTTTACTATAATCTTCAGATATAATTCACATCTATATGAATGTACCGATTTTCGTGGCAACATAGAATTTAGCTGAGGCATATCTTTAACCTAACATATGAAAAGCTTATTCAGATACAGCTCTCTCTCTCTCATTACACTACATAATCATTTATTTAATTATATGTTACAAAAACAATATATTATCGCCAGTACGAGTGGCCATAATTATGAAGCACACACCAGTAGTGTTACAGTACACTGTCACAGCATTATGGCACATTTAGTAACAATACTACTTGATCATCGTACACAAATCCAAATAATAATACATGTACCATAAATTGGAGATAAAATATGTCGCCGGCCAAACATAGAAATACCGATAGGATCATATGTTTAACTATTTTATTTTTGTACTTCAGCTTAATATATCATCTTGCCCCAAAGATATCTATCAGCAGGTAAGCCTTGATTAATTCACTAGAATGTCATGACTTCCGACATAGTTTTACACCTGTGTTGTTTATACCTGAATAACACTATTGCCACAAAATAAATATACTCTGTAAATTAAATTTTAAACATTAACGATTCATTCCAAATGGCAATCTCATATTTAATTAAATTATTTGACCGATATAAATATATAATATGTAAATTATACGTGTTTTATAGCATAAACACAGCACTCTTGATAACCGTACTCCCAATGACATTTAATTTTTTAAAAGATAACTATTTGAAGCCCCATAAAATTCCTAGTAATTATTATTACTAATATTCATATTTAGTCTAAACACATCCAGGTATTATTTTTCCGATTTTCGAAAAACCACTATTCTGGAATTATACCATAATTTTTTTCCTGCTAATTTAAATTTTCTAAGAAAAACTGTGTATCATTTTTGGTTTTAATCAATAAATTTTGATTGAGATGATGATAAAGGATAATTTTAATATTAAACATTTTTGTTATAAAGCAACTTTCTGATATTTCCATTCTATTACAATTTGTCAGGTTGGTCGAGCTGTCAAAGACACTGGATTTAAGCTCTGGTTCCTTGTAAGGGTAGCATGGGTTCAAATCCCACACCTGGCAAACAATTTTCAGAACTATAATGAAACAGTCGCGTTGGTTAACATATACTGTTCGTTCTGTAGTTTCGTTCTGTAGTGTTAACATCACATAAGTATGTTTTCTCATCTCTAATGTTCATAGGGTTTTTTAATAAAGTGATATTATTAGAGACACAATACACTCTAGGAGATGCTGAAATATAAATCGGGAGAGTGATGGGAGTTGAAGTGATCGGAAAGCGAGCCTTATACATAGACACACGAGCATTCTGGCACTTTTGCAATTCGTCTGTTGTTAAAATAAGGGCTTTTTCTTTCTCTGAATGTCTTTGAGTGACTTGGGTGTTAGCTATATTGTTTTACACCTATAAAAGCAGCTTATTTTGCTGATTAAAATCATCTAAAAATTATTTCTTTCGTTGTGAGGGCTGAGTGAAAAAAAAATGCTGACATGATGTTCTAACAGACAGAATTATTTATCAGCTATTATGAGCTATGGAATACTTAAATCACTTGCAGCACTCGATAAAGAAACTGAGATCGCATACCTACCTAAAGAATTCCTTGTAATCTATGCACTACATGAAATACGGTGGGTCTACAAACATGTACCTGCTTATCTGCAAGTCTGTGAAAATGCTCTTCCCATGCACATATATTCTTACTTTGCCACTGTCAGCCTGCTGTCTGACCTGCGAGAATGGTGTGGGAAAAGGCGTTGGGCAGCAGACAGGGACAAATATCTTAAATTAAAAGTGGTGGTCCTGACATTGAAATGACATGACGATCGTAATCGCCTCAATAAATACGAGCCTGGTGATATAAAACACTCAATACTTACAGCTTTTAAATTCCATAAAATCAGTAATATATAAATTATTAATATTTTTTAGATTTACGTGATGTTTTGGTATTTTCTTTATGAAAAAGTGGTAAGATGGTGGTCGACACTTTTCGTGATGTTTAGGAACCTGAAATTGTTACGGAAAAACACTGATTTCTAGGTGAAAATGACTGATTTTTAGGGAAATTGAGAAATTCAAGATGGCGGCCAGGGACCCCTGAAGGCAATTTCTGGGAGAGTCGTTTTTTCAGCTGGGGAAAACTGAAAATTTTTTTAGGGAAAAAAGTTATTTTTTGAGTAAAATAATCTATTTCTGAAGGGATTTTTGGGTAAAAACAAGTGATTTTTGGGTACAAACAAGTGATGAGAGAAAAATTCCAAAATTGTGGAATCCAGGAGAGGCTCCCCAATCAGCATCTACATTCTGAAATCTTTCGCATAAATTCCCATTCGCCTACTAATCACTTTGATTCACACTTTTAATACCTAATATAACCATGCTCGTCAATTTTCTGTTCTTAATATCGCAAACATGCACTGTGTGAAAAGCCCATAAAACAAGACAATATACATAAGAAACTGTATAACAAAGATTATCTCCATTTTCATCTAATAGAAGCTAAAAAGGTAAAACAACAGATTAAAACAATATTCAATTCTGTTTAACCTAATCTAAGATTTATATTTTCATATGTATCTTAAAATAGTCATGTAAATTTATTCCCCAAAGGTGGCAAGGTAATGAGAAACATCATGTTGAGATTACATCCGCCCAGACAAATGTGTCATACAATCAGATACACTGGTAATAAGGATACAATATATAATGGTGACCAATCACCGTAGAGGCAAAGAAACATCCTAGGAAGTATCTGGTATGACACCAGTATGATGTAGAACCTCTTTCCTGACATTAGCATCCTTCTTTTATATGGTTACTTTCTGCCCGAACAAAACTGATGTTAATTCATGTTTGTTGATTTTGTTAAGCATATTAATTGTTGTAAGCAGCTAGTCTTGGTGCGGTCGGAGATGACTCACCACGACTCACCTCTGCCATATAATACAGGCCCAAGACCACTGCATCACTAGACCAGCGGGTGAAATTGTCGACATCTGACTTGGACTACAGTTACAGTAAAACCTTGCTGGAGGAGTCGACGAGCTGGAAGCATGTGTGAGCACCTTCTAGTCAAAACCTAATTCAGTGTGTCCCAAGGTGTGAAGGAGGTTTTGGGTCGGGACATCTACAATGTAAGTACGGCCGCAACCGGACCAGCGGGTGAAATTGGTGACATCTGAACTGGACTAGAGTTACTGTCCCACCTTACTGGAGGAGTCGACGAGCTGAGATAATGTGTGAGAACCATCTAGCCAACACCTCACTCAGTGTGTCCCGCGGTGTAAGACGGTTCTGGGCCAGGACATATACAATGTAAGTAAGGCTGCAGCCGGACAAGTGGTTGAAATTGGTGACATCTGACTTGGGCTGGAGTTACTGTCCACCTTGCTGGAGGAGTCATCGAGCAGAGAGCATGTGTGAGAACATTGTTGTCAACACCTCAAACAGTGTGTCCTGAGGGGTGAAGAAGGTTCTGGGTCAGGACACCGACAATGTAAATATGGCCGCAACCGGATCTGCGGGTGAAATTGGAGATATCTGACTTGGGCTAGAGTTACTGTCCTACCCTGCTGGATGAGTCGACGAGCTGAGAGCATGTGTTAGAACCTTCTTATCAACACCTTACTAAGTGAGTCCCGAGGTGTGAAGAAGGTTCTGGGCCAGGACATCTGCAATTTACCTAAGGCCGCAACTGGACTTGCGGGTGGAATTGGCGAAATCTGACTTGGACTAGAGTTAGTGTTCCACCTTGCTGGAGGAGTCGAACTAGCTGAGAGCATGTGTGGGAACCTTCGAGCTAACACCGCACTAAGTTTATCCCATGGTGTGAAGAAGGTTCTGGGCCAGGACATCTAAAATGTACCTAAAGCTGCAACTGGACCAGCGGGTGAAATTGGCAACATCTGACTTGGACTAGAGTTACTGTCCCACCCTGCTGGAGGAGTCGAAGAGCTGAGAGCATGTGTGAGAACCATCTAGTCAACACCTCACTCAGTGTGTCCCAACGTGTGAAGAAGGTACTGTGTCAGGGCATCTACAATATACATACGGCCGAATCTGGAATCTTCAGAGTCTGTGGTAGCCATTGAGTGAAGCGCAGCGAATTGTGAACGAAAATCGTGCTATAGAAGGACTTTGAAGACGAGGACCAGCGGCGAACTTATGTGTTAGAGGTTATGATTGTGGTGGAATGCTAGTTATTAGACGAGTGGATCACTTCTGTGTATGGGAATGCTCGAGGTGCTCCATTACATTCTGGACGGGAGAGACTGGTAAGGTGAGACAGATTAGGCAAGTGATATATGCTTGATTTTTTTTTACTGTAAGTGTCGGTCATCGAGGATGTAATTGTTAATAGTATTTGAAAAGGTGCTAAAAATTGTTTTAAAATGCTGGTGTTATATATGTGTGTATTAATTGTTGTGTATTGGTGGATGTTTTCATAAATAATAGCTGTTAATGCAAGTAACTGCTATTAATTTCGAGACATTAAATATTTAGTATTTTTTAATGTTTATAAATTAATTGTACATTCATTATAAGATATTTTATTTATTAAGACCAAATTATTTTAAATACCCATGCTATGCCCACAGGATTGAATAGTTTTTGTAATTTTTTTGATAATTTTAATAATTTCATTACATTCTTTCCAGATTTGGAAGGCAATGCTCATAAAAATTTCAAGGTAAACTAAATGACAATATCAGTCACGACAAAATCAAGACGGATACTTTAAAAGTTAAATGATGAAGATGAACAAATGGGCCAGAAACGGTATTCTCCGATTATTTGTAACGACTGCTGAAGAGCTTACCTTTTTGATGGAATTCGCACTGGTGTCTCTTGAAAAAGCATTCGTTTGTGAAGGTTTGCAGACTACCATATTTGTTCATAGCGCAGAGAGGTTTGTGAACATTTGGACAGCTGTAGTCGCAGTTGTCGTTACTTCTGTACACTGCTGCGGTCACCATGCAGATGCTCAATACTGAAAAAATAATTACGTACATTATCCAATATTGGTCAAATTTATAATTAATTTCGTTATATTTTCACCGGTGTAAAGTATTATCCTAATGTTAGCGTTTGCTCCAATGGCAAGAAAAACGAATATCTTCCATCCGTCCGAGCCAAAATTATTTAAGCTCACAATCTTCATAATGTATGAATGATAAAGTGTCTAATTTTCTTCTCCAATAGGTGTATTTAAAGAATACATGTAGACTACTCCGTTTGAATCAGAAATTCCGCTTTGAAAATGTTATTTAGTAGCATAAAGATATATGTGTAGTAACTACAAAAGCAAGGGATAACAAGAGGACTGAACGCAATGACCGTAACAGTGTTTTGTTCTAAAATAGTATAGGAGAAAAGGGGACTTTGGCATAATGGCGTCTGACGTCGGTGCTTAACGCTGTTCATACTCTGTGATCCCGATAGCGAGCAAACAGCTCGTGTCGACGTAGCTGTGCTTTTGAACAGGTACGACTTCAGCCGCTATGATATCGGCTTTATCAGCAATTTACCGGCGAGTCATGGTAGTCAGTCAGCAGTTTGCATTTTGGGGGTAAAGTCAAAATGCTAGTTTTGCGAATACGTGAATGCCTTTGGGAGAGAAGTGAGGGCAGTCCAGTAGCCTTTAGGTTTTCAGTAATGTTTCAGTGTGAGTTTGTTGCATGCAAATAAACGAGGTCGTATTTTGTGGTCTGTTCCCAGTTTGACTGCCTCGACTCGTCGATTCAGTCTGACCAGCAATCATTATCGCGATGATTACTTGTTTTCAATATTTAATATTAATTTCTCTTGATCTTTTGCATATCGGCTCCAACGAGTATGATGAAATTGGGCGGGGAAACTTCATGTCGGAAAATGGTGTCTTTGATAGAGCATTGATTTGTCGCCCACTGTTTTCTGGTAGGGAATTTCGGGCCGTTTGCCCTTGTTTGATCGAGATAGTGTGGAGTGTGTCGAACATTTAATGTTGAGTTATGTTCGAACATTATTTAGAACTAGTGAATAATTTAACCGCATTGCCGCGGAAATATTGCAAGTCGAGAGTTCTGAAAATATGATTTTGAGTGGACAGTATCGCTGGTAAGCCCTTGTAATGTTCTATACTATTTGTAGGATTCGTGAAGTTCGTAAAGATGTTTTAATACTATTCAAATGTTGAAGGGCAGTTGTCCCTTGTGATAAGTAATATATTCACCGATTTGATATCTTATAGTAAAGAAAAAGTAAGTTAACCATTTTACCCTGCGGTAAATATTTGTGGAAATGCAGACGCCCCTTTATTGAAACCAATTAGAAAGTGATCCATAATTTTGGAAAGCCCAACTAAACAAATTTCCCAAGAGTGTTAACGAGTAATAAAACACGTGTCGAAGGAGAAAAGGGTGTGATTAGGGCTAGAAAATTAGTTGTATGTGCGCTTATGAGCACAGCCTTAAGTATCAGAAATTTTGTAATTTAAATTAAGGCACTTAAGTGAAGTCCGATGCCTATTTGTATTTCATGCTGGTGCGATAATCTCGTCTATTTTCTTCATGAGTATGTTTGAAAATATAAGCTTTGGAGACTATGATCATGTAAGCTCGTATGGTGCTTAATAGAAATGTTTTAAAGAGTCCGCTTAAGCTTGATATTTATTATCTTATTTAATGGGGATCTTTTATAAAAGTCTGAGAATTATTTGGTGATCCCGTCTCATTGTGAACAATTTAAATGGAGTTCAGTGAGCCACTTCTTTTGCCACTTTAATACGATTGTACAATATTTCAAAGCTGTGACTGACCACTCATAGTTTTATAAGATGTGAGATCATTTTCAGGGTATATGTTTATTTTATTGGAGATCCCTATGGTATTGCGGATTCGTATCAAGCCAGTTGTGACTGTATTAAATATGAAATATATTGAATTGCTTAAATGTCCATTTATAAAACACGTTAAGCTTTTGGGAAATATTGATTTTTCTATTTTTCTATTTATATTTTTATTCTGGAAATATATAAATGTTTCAGATTTTTTTATTCCTCTACATAATATTTGTGAATCTAGATAATATAGAATAGAGGCATATGATATTTAAAGCTCATGAAGTAATTAAAATAAAGTTTGCCTAATTTGTATAAATTGTGTGTACCGAAAAATATATCAGAAGCTTGAATATATCTAAGAATATTTTAAAGACTTAAGTACTCCGCTTGTTTTATGATATCGATTCTTACTCATGGTGTGTACAGTATGTGAATAAGGAACCAAGTGCAATAAAACGTATTGCCACTTTGAATTGTCAGATTTGTTATATATTTATTATGACCCTGGTTTTTATGGCACAAAGTTATGAAAATTATTTGAAAAACCCTAAAAAGACAATTTTCCGCCCAGAGCAGAGAATCAGGATTTGTGTCTCCGAGCCAAGAGAGCAGGACTGAGGACACTTGACTTTGACCTTGACCCCGTGACCTAAGTTGATCTTGAAAACCAAAACTAAAAAAAAATTCACAAAAATCAACAAGCATATTACATTACTGACTTATATCATCATATTGGATGCAGGTAACCATGTCCTTGAACTCGTTACCTGAATGAATTTTAAAACCACAACTCAAGGAAAATGTGAATAAATTCATGAAAGTCAGTAAGCATTTTGCGTTAATGACACCTACAGCCATATTGGATGAAGGTGAACTTGACCTAGGCAACATGACTTTAAAAGACATTGAAAACAAAAACTTGAGATAAAATTGAAGAAATATATCAAAGTCTACGGCCATATTATGTTACTGAATACTATTACCATATTGGGTGCAAGTGAGCTTCACCTAGCCCTGTGACCTTGAATTACCTTGAAAACAAAAACTCGAGAAATAAATCTCAAAAGCCAGAAAGTATATTACAATACTGACTACTACTGCTATATTGGATGCAGGTGAAATTGACCTTGACCCATGACCTCCGTTGATATTGAAAACAAGCTGATTACAGAGCTGATTGTGATCGCGTACTTGTCTCGGGGGTCATTCACACTGGGCCCCTTACCGTCGAGGTGCCCTATAGACATCGCTAGCTCTCTTCGCCTTTCATAACAGCTGTGTCTGTCTCGCGGTACTGTCCGTGCGTGCGAAGTTACAAGGCTAGATTGCTTACTTTTAAATTAACTTAAATTTTTCTGTACACAGTTAAAACAAATTTAATAGAGATAATATTTAAAAATATATTGATTAAATTAATTTAGGAAAAAGGTATTAATATTCAAGTATTTTTACAAAGTCCTGCCTGGAATACACTTTACAATAATTCTATATACTTTCTCGTATATGAAAAAATATATATTTTAAATCGTAAAAAAATATACACACTGACAATTCGCGCACTCTAGCAGGGTTCGTGCAAGCGGGGCTTTCTATGCAAACGGATGTTTTTTCTACGCATATCAATATAAATTCGAGGTATTTAGATGCATTTATTTATGTTTTTACAAACGTTTATAATTTTTAATAATTTGTTTATATATTATTCGATTTGTTTTGGAAACTGTGGAGAATTATTTGAATTTTTGTGTTAAAGGTCAAAAGTCAAGTGTCCTGAGTTCAGCTCTTCTCGCTCGGAGTCACTGATCCCGGTCTCATGTCTGCCTCGTATTCACAAATCCTGGTCTCCTGCTCTGATTCTGAAATGTGATTTCCTGGGGATCCCTTTTGGCAAATGGGAAAAACTGGAATTTTTCGGGAACATTTTAGTGATAAAAGGGAACTTTTGAATGGTTTCGAGGGAATAAATATGAATTTAGGTTAAAATAATATATTTATGAAGCTATTTTTCGGGTAAAACAGGCGATTTCGATAGAAAAACGGGAAATTCCAAATGCAGCGGCCGAGCGAGAGCCCCCGAGCCCGATCCTGAATTCTGCGCCAGAACACACTATAGCCTACTACTAACTATTATATCGCAATACTACAGAACGGTGTACACGCTATATACAACTTCTTCAATCGGCTACCAATATTTGGTGCTAGTTGTCTCTCCGGCAGAAACTCAGTTTTTTTTTACTTTTTAGTCTCCCTGTGTAAATGTCGAGACTGTACTGCGAATGACCTTGAGTTCCCCTCACGTTGATAACCAATGGAAATATTCGGTGACAATTCCAGCAGCCAGTAGATATGCTAAGCTGTGGCAACATTTTGGAAGTGACAGCGTACATACACATTTGATATAATTTACACGACCGCCTGCATTGCACAACAGAAACAACAATTCGTAGCAAATACACGCACAGAGAATTATCTGTAGTTACCGATACAAAATAAATTACCTTGACATGTATTTGTTCACACTAAACAATACTGTGCTCACTCGAGTATCTATTCTGCTCTTGTTCCAAACATCTGCATTCAGCCAAATAAAGCATTTAAAAATTATTTTCTTAGTTTATCACAATACTGAAAACATTATGCATAATTTGTTTGGAGGCAAAAAGTATTTGAATACCTGGTACAGGCTGATTATATCTACACTGAAAGGAAATATCTGTTAACCGGTAACACAAAATATTCGGTTAATGCTTTCCAAACAAACATTATTTTCCGGTTAAAAACCGATGGTGGGACACAGTAACACGTAGGCTGGCAAATACTCAAGCAATTTAATGCTCACTAACATATATATTTATTGAGTGAATATGTGTTGGTGGCCACAAAATATATAGTTGCCAGCAATACATTTATTCCGTCCATAGTAGAACAGTCTACTGGGACTGCAAAACTACGTCTGTTAAATTCTGCGCACGCAAGCTGGCGTATTGGAAGCGGTCGTCTTCTGCTTGACCACGATGCAATGTTTGTCAGTGTTTAAGCTTCTTTCAGCAGATTACAAACAAATGTATGAAGGATATTGTCAAGTAATTGGGAACTGTTTAGCAATGCATAATTCCTTTATTCCAAAATAGTAAATATTACACGTAAATGAGTCTAGGAAATAAATATTCCGTGAGGTGTAGTGTGCAGGCCTTTATGCCCGTGCCAATTATTAAATTTGTGTTTTCTACTAGAATACAATCGTCCGCTACTAAACGAGATGGCATAATGGTAATACACTCAATAAGTTCGTGAGTACCTGGCAACGATTCCCTTTCCGCCCATTATAATTTTTTTTGTTTTAATAGTTGCTATACCATACTTATCTACCTAATCCCGCAAGCCCCAAAACACTTTTGCGGGCCCCAATAATCGGCATTGCTGCTAGCCTCGTAATATTTAGCTGTGGTTAACGAACACATTATTGCCTATCAACATGTTGAATACATGTGACCACAAAAATAATTTTGTGTTTGCCACTAAATATTTTAATGACAAATATTTGTGGGTGCCACATAATCTTTTCTGAAATCCGTATTGATAAAGGGATATCATTTGGTCTCTACGAAACAGTTTTTTCAGTTTACTGTTTCAGAAAATGTTGCGGCGACAAAATAAGCTTAGTTCAAAACTGGTAATTTTTTGTTTGTAGGTTTATCAAGTGACAGATTGCCTTCGTTCGAATTTATTGCTCGAAAGTATGTTTATAATATTTGTGACACTTATGATAGTAACTATGTTTGTTAGTGTACTTATTGATGCTTAATAGTGGTATAAAAAATCCCAGTGAAATAATTTGAACGCGAAACAAAAAGGAAATCTCTAACACATATAAATATTAATCTACGTACATTACCTGTGCCAGCAGTTAGCTAAGATGAGTTCTCTAAAGCATAGCATTAACATGTCAACTTTATGGATGCGAATTTCGGTGCTACTTTTTTTTTATAATAACTAAATCTGCAAATTACAAAGGCCATCATTAATCTCTGGTTGCACCAACCAAGTCTTACTCGTTTGTGGCAACTTTATAAAAACCAAATAATTTTAGTTCACAAAAGAACATTTATTTCCTCCTACCAAACTTTTTTTCAGTGTGCTTGTCACTTGTGAATTTTAAATATGAATCTTGTCGACAGAATTCGTACTCTTATTAAAAATCATTGCTTTTATATTATTTGCAAAACAATTTCTATTGAGGAAAAAAAAGCGCTTTCCTAAATACAAATACCTTGGATTTAAATCAGCTTAATCGGGTATTCGTGTATCTTTATGATAAATAAAAACTTACACATTTTCTACTATTGCTGTATTAACTGTAAAGTTTAAACGCCTTAACTTGATATACGTCATAAAACGAAATTAATTGGTCAAAATGATGTTGGTTTAGGTTAATTCTGTACTAAATCTCATCGTTAAAGGAGTTTGTAGAAAAATAATTTGGTCGCGCAAATTGTTCGTGAATCCATACAATCGACTTGTTGTCGACTATCGAGTGTTAATTATGCCAAGCCAACGAAACTCCGCTATTGCACCTGGCGGTGAAGGAGTTCGATGCGGAAGCAAATGTTTCCTAAGAGCGAAATCTTACCTAAAAGAAGCAGCACAGAGAGTTTCATCGCCAGTTTCGTAGGCAGCCTGTAGCTGAGTAGCGGCTCGCGCGTACTTATACATCGCTTGTCGGTGAGACACGCGTGTCTTTCACCAGTATTCATTATAATGGGACGACGTTCGTGCTGCCAGAGTCTCCAACTACATTACTCCACACTGTCTGTCTGCAGATAGCGTCGCCTGCTGAGAAACTGCGATTAGTCATAGCTGCAAACTTTTTGCGTAACTGTGTTCCCTGGCCGAGTGTCAAGTCCGGTCGTTCCACTATTCATCTGAAGAGTGATATTTCTTCTCAATGTTTCTTTCGCTCACTTACTGTTGTATTTAAATAATATCCAAATCAGCTGTTCACATAATAATATCATCTCAGATATAGTCCGTTCACTTATGTTCCATGTTGCAAACCTTGGTTTGTTCAGTTCTGCTTAATGGTTAGTTTTGCAAATAAAAAATTTTGCTCTTCTGTAGCACATAGCAGGTGATTTAGTGAAAAATAAATTTAATCATAAATTAAAAATTAACTCGCAAAATGCTCATCCTCAGTAAACAGTTCTTGGTATTACAAAAATTGAAAATTATGCTGAGGCCTTCTAGCTGGAGAAAAAACTTTTACATTGCTCATGTAAAAAAAAAAAAAAAAACAACAACAACTAGAAATCTGTGATACTTGGAGCTGGCATTTTACTGTAACAAGGGAAAGTAAACAATATGCTCCAAAAGAAGTTAGCTTAAAGCCATATTGTTAGGGACGTGCAACAATTAGCGTTATCTAGACTTAACCTATCTCTAGTTTTTCCACACGGCGGCCTTCGTTTATTGACTTCTGCAACAGGGAGGACCCGGCAGGTATCCAAGTACTACGGCCATCACAACTGTCCCGCACACATCAAGTGAACTGTAGTAGACTTATGAAAGCAGTATTGACACGCCTTCTATCTCAATGGTTTCGGGTTACACAAGCATCCCTAACTCTCGCATAATTTTATATAAACAAGTAAAATGCACTGGCTCAAAGTAACAGGTGCCTCGGATGGAAATATTTCATTTTTAGCACGATGCTCTTAAATTTAATTCCAAGTCCTTCATTCAGTTCACTGTAGTAGAGTAACTTAAATTTAATCTCAGGTAATTAGGGGTAGTGTAAAATACTGACAAACTCACTACCGGCAAATAGTTTACTTTCTGTTTATTCACGTGTGACTGTACATGCACCTTCATTAAAATTGATATATTTAATAACGACTTCTTGAGCACTCTGATAGAAATGGCATATGGATAAAACAATTGATAAAGTGGTTGCAAATATTTCACTACTTTCATTTAAAACACCACGTGCTTTAAACTGTTCCAACTAATTACAAGTTTATTTGTTATACAAAGTGTTTGTAAAATATTTAGCTCTTTAATGTGCCAACACGGAAAAAGCACACAACAGTCACAGTCACAGCTGCTGCTTACATTGCCCCCACTCACACTTACCTTCTTATCTACAGGTCATTAACATGGTATGTTTTTGTGTGGAAGCTTTGTGCAATCAAGAGCAATTCTTAATAGCCTCGTGCAAATCACACACTCCTTACCTTCAGTTATTCGGATAAAGAAATCGCCTAGTATTGTGTGGGAATTCTCTGGTTTTGATGTACTATGAAGTGAACATATTCGCCGTCTTAAGTGTCCCAAAAATTTTGCAGAGTTTCACTGTAACTTCACTGCAAATATTCAAGAGAATGCAGATGTTTTACAATTATCTTGGTTTTTATAAGCACCAGCCTATAGTCAGCAATCTTCTTAATAGGCATGTTTACGCTGAAATATTGCCTTTAATACTTGAACATCAGCTTCAATGTACTTGTTTTGTTCACGAGAAAGATCAGTTCGTACGCGATCTGTATTCTTGGGAAATTATAACATTGCTCCACGATCCGACATCTACCCCTTCCAGACATACACTGACAATTTTCTAAAATAAATTCCATTCTTTTACACATTAACCATTTTTCAATATGGCCGACGGGGTTATAAGCTTTCAAACTGGTGACTGGAGTTCATTCTGCACTGAGGAGCGACAGCGTGCGGATGTGCAATTAGGGTATATGTACTCATAATTAGCTTATGTATTTGTGAAATTGGTAAATGCAACATGTATTAATTTAATAAATTAATGTGTCAGTAGTTATTTATTTCATCTGTGTATCACACTTGTTCAATGCGCAATTGCTCATTACTCAATGAGATTGTAATGGACATTTTTTTCAGTTATTACTCAAATTTGTAACTGCCAGTGCATATAAATAGTTATTGCAGTACTTAATTAATGCAATTGTTTTTTATATTTACAGTCCTAGCCCTATACATCCTCTCCAACTGCATTAACCCTTCCCCTCCTCAGCAACTGCATTATCCCCTTCCCTCCTCAGAAAATGCGTTACCCCCACCCTTCCTCAGCAATTGCATCACAGCTCATTCCAGAATAAGACTCCGAAGTGCCAACATCTATAATGGTCTTTGTGACATTCTTTCTTCAACACCAACCCGACCATACACAGACGGGGTAAGCCCATATATGCTGCTGCTCCCACCCCTCACACCTCAATCTACTTCCAGTTCCTGATCTGACAAGACCTGTAATTACTCTCATTACATAATTGCTTAATACGCAAAAATAGAATATAAGTACCCCCTACAAGCTTCGAACCAAGTACCCTTAGCTACAACTCCAGCCTGGTGGCCACTACTCCACGGCGTCCGCCAGAACACCCCTTCACATCTCCGGCACAGTGGTGTTTGAAGTACAGAAGGGGGAGAGGAAATGCAACTGGATTTACAATTACACATGCAATTAAAATTACACACATCACTAATATTTATACTGTTGCTTCATTGTCAGTAATGATTATATTTATTTGCTAATTGGAGATTATTGCATAGCCTCTGATTTCACATCCTGATTAACCCTAACTGTGCTCATGAGATTATGCATACCATTGAAGGGGTATATAACAATATGCAACGAACAAGGTATTATTTCTGCATTGCAATGCTGCATCCCTTGACGGTGAAAAAAATACTTAGTATAAAATATACAACGCATTAATTTAAATGTTTACCTATTATATATAAGTATTTATATATAAATATGAGAATATAAAATTAATTTATTTGTATATAAGTATGTGCATATAAATATGGGAATATAAAATAAATTTAAAAGATTATCTTTATACAAGTAGCTACATATGACTACAAGAATATTTAAATCACATATTGTTTTGTAAGTACCGCGTGTTATCTTCCAGAGCGAAAGAGTATTTGGGTTTTGTCCGAGTGCCCCCATATCGCGAAGATATATTGCGAATATGAAGGACTTACTTTTGACCTCGTCGAGCATGGTGCTGTGACCTGCATCATCGCTAACTGGATTGTATTGGATGTTTTATCGCTCCATCGCTCCATGTTTCAATGGGGTAATGGGGTCTTGGGGTCATGGGGGCAATAGGTCATGGGGTCAATGGGCCATGGGGTCATGGGATCATAACCCATGTGTCAAAGGGTCAGTCTTGTGAGAGTGTCGGTCCGAAATCAGGAGTCAGTTGTCTACTTTAAGTATGACCATGATGAAATATAGGTGAGCTAAAAACTTGTCGGAATCTAACTGTTGAAGATATAACTACATATTAATGTGATCACGGAACTAGCATCTAAAGCCCTCCTACCTGCCTGTGTGTGATTTCTCAATGCTTGCATGTCATTAATTAACTGCAATCATGAGGTAACTTGGTGATTGGCTGGTTGGTGTCTGTACAATATATTAAATGGTGCAGTACGATTGGTTCGAAATCAATATGACGCCATAGGGCTTGCACACTTGTATATTATAAGCAGTAGGGAGGTAAGTTGCGAAGTTTAGTGTGACTGCAGCTGTATGGAAGGTGGATCGTCTCGGCTAGATTCTGCCGCCTCATATAGGTACTTTCTCGAGTTTTAATTTAGGTGATTTAAGGTCATTGGTTCAAGGTCAAAGTAGTGCGCATCTAATATGGTGGTGATTGTGTGTAATGTATTATGCTTGCTGACATGTTTTTATTTTTTCTCAATTTTTTGTTTTTAAGGTCATCCAAGGTCATGGGGCTAAGGTAAAGATAGTCTGCATCCAATATGGTGGTGGTAGCCTGTAATGTAATATGCTTGCTGACTTTTATGTAAAATTTCTCGAATTTTTGGTTTTTAATTTCATTCAAGGTCTTGGTGTGAAGGTTGAGGTAGACTGCATCTTATATGGCAGCAGTAGTCTTTGATATATTATGCTTGCTGACTTCTATGTATTTTTTCTCGAATTTTTGTTATCAAGGTCATTCAAAGACATGGGACCATGGTTGAGAAAGTCTGCATCTAATATGGTGGTAGTTTTTAATGTATTATACTTGCAGAATTTCATGTATTTTCACGATTTTTTGTTTTTAAGGTCATTCAAGGTCGTGCGGTCAAGGTTGAGGTACTCTGAATCTAATATGGTGGTAGTCTTTAATGTATTATGTTTGCTGACTTTTATGTATTTTTATAGAGTTCTTGTTTTGAAGGTCATTCAAGGTCATGGGGTCAAGGTCTAGATAGTCTGCATCTAATATGGTGGTGGTAGTCTTTAATGTATTATGCTTGCTGACATATATGTATTTTCTCTCGAGTTTGAGTTTTTAAAGTTATTCAAGATCATGGGGTAAAGTTTGAAATAGACTGCATCTAATATGGCGGTGGTAATCTGTAATGTATTATGCTTGCTGGCTTTTATTATTTTTTCTACGAGTTTTTTTCTACTTCATTCAAAGTCATGGGGTTAAGGTTGATGTAGTCTGCATCTAACATGGTAGTGGTAGTCTGTAATGTATTATGCTTTCTGATTTTTATGCATTTTTCCTTAATTTTCTAATTTCAATGTCATTCAAGGTCATTGGGTTAATGTTGAGGTAGTCTACATTTAACATGGTGTTAGTAGTTTATAATGAATTATGCTTGCTGACATTTATGCTCTTTTTCTCAATTTTTCTTTTCAAGGTCATTCAAGGTCACGGGGTTTTAGGTTTAAGCAGTATGCATCCAACATGGTGGTAGAAGTCTGTAATATATTATGCTTGCTGACTTTTATGCAATTTTCTAGTTTTTTTACTTTCAATGTCATTAAGGTCATGGGGTCAAGGTCATGGTCATTGGTTTCCAAAATGGCAGATCGGTTATGTATACCGAGATGGTGGCCGTTTACCAATATGGTAGTCGCATACCAAGATGCCGTAATGAGTATAGGCTATAGGTGGCCTCTGGTAAATTAAAATATTTTAAAAAATGTTTAAATTAATTATTATAATTTTTTTTTACTATTTTGAAAATAATTTTTATAGTCAATATTTGGGATTTTGTAATTTTTTTCGTAATTATTTTAATGATTCGGTTTTTTGGGTCAAAGGTCAAAGGTCATAGGTCGTGCACTTATGAACCCTGGGTCACTGACCCCTGGCACCTGGGTCGCTGATCCCTGACACTGAGGCCACTTATCCCTCTCGCCTGCTCCGAGAAAAATGGAAATTTTTTTTAGGGAAAAAAGGGAAATTTTTACGGTATTTTGGTTTATTTTGAGGGAAAAGGGAAATTTTGGGGGGAAAAGGGGAATGGACGGTGACGTAACAAGATGGTGGTGGCCGACTCCTGCGCTCCTATGCCCGATGCCCATGGCCCCAACTTCCCATTTCCCTACTACTTCCAGGGTATAAAGGATTGTGGAGTCTAGTTTGTTGCCTAATGAACACGTGAATTGACCAGATTTATAATATGGAAGAGGCAAGGGCTGGAGAAGGTTGGTAAGTCCGCCTGTAGTGGTGATGACGTATACGTAGACGCAGTGCAGTGGAAGAGAAGGAACTGACGACAGCGTACTGAGAGTTGTTCACGATGCCGTGTGGCCTGGGCAATGTGCTGCTGCTGTGCTAACGCACTCACGCACAAAATTATATTTTTTCAAACTCTTTTTCTTTAATCTCGTCACAAGGTAATTTTTTGAATCACTTATCGATGATTTAGAATGAAAACCACGTCAGTAGTATGATTATGGGAAGTTAAGGCAAATGGCAACGGGCATAGTAACACAGGAGCCGGCGATTGTCATCTTGTTACAACACCGTCCGCCATATTTTTTCCTTTTCTCCCTTGAAAATGTTCCTTTTTTCCATAAAAATCGACCAAAATACCCTAAAAATTTCCCCTTTCCCTTATAAAAATCCCTCTTTCCCTAAAAAAATTCCCTTTTTTCCCGGAGAAGGCGAGAGGAATTAGTGACCCCAGGATCAGGGATCAGCGACCCAGGTGCACGGGATCAGTGACCAAAGATCAGACTCAGGTGACCAGGGGACAGGGATCAGTACATATGACCTTTGTCCTTGATATTTAACCTCTGACAAAAAAACAAATCCAAATCATTCTAAAAAATCTGAAAATATTCACAAAAATCGCAAAAAATTTAATAAATATATAAAAATGTATAAAAAAATTAATTATTAAAATTGTTATTAAAAAATCGTTTCAAAAATTTTACAATCGTTTTAAAAATTTTAAAAACCATTGGAAAATTAATTTTTATCACATTTTATTTTAAAAAGTTTAAATTAAAAAGTCTTTAACATCGGTGGTCATTTTGTCCCGTTTTCCATCGAAATTTCCCTTTTTCCTAGAAAAATTTGCCTTAAAATATTTATAAAACTTTAATTCAAAAACTTATGTTTCCCAGCACCATCATTAGTAACATTCATTCCATCCCCAGCAGAATACTGACTCCCTCGCACCCACTCCCCTCACCAATACTCATTCCGCCAAAATGATTTTTTCGTTCGTCATTGTTACTGGATACCACAATCTTTGTTAATATGTTACTGGAGGCTGCCATGTTTGTTTTTGTTTTCGTTCGTCATTTCTTTATACTTTATTGGAAGTCACCATCTTGGTAGGCAATCACCATCTTGGTAGGCAGGAATACATAGAAGTTAACAAGCATAATACATTAAAGACTACCACCCCCATATTAAATGCAGACTACCTCGACCTTGACCCCATGACCTTGAATGACTTTGAAAACAAAACCCGAGAAAAATACAAACAAGTCAGCAAGCATAATATATTACAGACTTCCATCACCATATTAGATGCATACTATCTCGACCATGACCCCATGACCTTGAATGAACTTGGAAATACAATACTTAGAAAAATACATTAAAGTCAACCAGCACAATACATTACAGACTACCGCCACCATATTAGGGGCAGACTACCTTGACCTTAACATCATGACCTTGAATGACCTAAAAACAAAAACTCTAGAAAAAATATACGTGAAGAGGCAGAAGCTAGTCGAGACGATCCACCTTCCAAACAGCTGCTGTCAAACTAAACCTCTCGGCTTACCACCCTACTGCTTATGATATACAAGTGTGCAAGCCTTATAGCGTCATATTGACTTTAAACCAATCGTACTGCACCATTAATACATTGTGCAGACACCGACCAGCCAATCACCAAGTCACCACATGATTGCAACTAACCAATCGCATGCGAGCATTTGAAATCACACACAGGCATGTAGGCAGGCTTTAGAGGCTAGTTCCTTGATCACATTAACATGCAGTTATATCTTCAACAGTTTCTTCCAGACAAGTTCTTCGCTCACCTATAAATCATGGCCACACTTAAAGTAGACAACTGACTCCTGTTGTCGGACCAACCCCTCACAAAACCGACCCCATTGAACCTATCGTCCCTATAATTACCCTTGATTGCAGTTCTGCGGTACTGTTTGCTGTGTTAATTGCGGTGCTGATTGCAGTGCTACTTGCGGTTCTGTGGTGCTGATTGCGCTGGTAAGCGTTGTGTGTGTGTAGATCATAAGTGAAAAAAAGATTCATGGATTTTAAACAAAACTTACATATTCATATTTCTAACATCGTAAATGCGAACATTTTTTTAAATAACTTCGCTTTAAAAGAGTATATATCCATGTCTCGTGTTATATTTCATCGCCATAACTATGTAAATATAAAATTATTTTCAAATTAATTTATGTGTATAGGTATATAATAATGTATATATAAAATTATTTTCAATTTAATTTATATATAAGTATAGGTATATAACTATGTAAATATAAAATATATTTTTATATCTACATATGATTATGTGCATATAACTATGGGAACGTACAATTTAATTAAATGTATGTGTAATTATGTACATGTAATTATGGCAATATAAATTAATTTAATTATCTACATATAAGTATGTACATATAAATATGGTAATATAAAATTATATTAAATGTTTATTTATAAGTATGTACATATAAATATGGGAATACAAAACTATTTTAAATATCTATATATAAGTATGTAAATATAACTATGAAAATATAAAATTTATTTTAATGTGTATCTATTTGTATGTACATATGCCTACGAGCATATGTAAATACAATATTGTTATGATAGTACCTACGTGTTTTATCCCACGGCTAACGAATATGTGTGTTTTCTCAGAGTGTTCCCATACCGGGAAGGTGAATTCTGAATATGAAGACCTGCCTTTTGACCTCTACGACCATGGAACCTCGACCAGCATTATCACTTACTAGGTGTCGCCAATGGCGGTTCTGCTATCGGGTTATTGCCTATGTTCAAACTGCCCGTCAGCTTGAGAGGACTATCCGAAGGAAGATTCCTTTTCACGCAACGACGATTAATTGGGAATCATGGTGGAAACCTGCTGTAGTTCTGGGCACTTTTATTGCAAAGTGATAATACAGTTTGCCCAGGAAGCGATGAAATATACCGCGGGACATGGATAAATACTCTTTCACAGCGAAGGAATTAAATTAAATGTTCGCATTTCAGATGTTAGAGAAACGATTATATAAGTTTTGTTTAAAATCCATGAATATATTTTTCTCTTGCGATCTACACACACACCAATTACCACCGCAATCAGCACCGCATAACCTCAATCAGCACCGCAATAAGCACCGCAATTAACATCGCAATTAGCACCACAAACAGCACCGCAGCACTGCAATCAGGGGTATTATTGGGTCGATAGGGTCGATGGGGTCACTGGGATAGATGAGATCAATGGGGTCGATGGGGTCAATGGGGTATATGGAGTCGGCCCGACAACAGGAGTCAGTTGTCTACTTCAAGTGTGACCAGAATTTATAGGTGAGGGAAGCACTTGTCTGGAAGAAACTGTTGAAGATATAACTCCATGCTAATGTGATCAAGGAACTAACATCCAAAGTCTGCCTACATGCCTGTGTGTGATGTCTTAATGCACACATGTGATTTGTTAGCTGCAATAATGTGGTAACTTGGTGGTTGGCTGGTCGGTGTCTGCACAATGTATTAATGGTGCAGTACAATTGGTTCGAAGTCAATATGATGCTATACGGCTTTCACACTTGTATATCATAAGCAGTAGGGAAGTAAGCCGAGATGTTTAGTTTGACAGCAGCTGAGAGGAAGGTGGATCGTCTCGTTTAGCTTCTGCCTCTTCACATAGATTTTTTTCGAGTTTTTGTTATTAGGTCATTTTAGATCATGGTTTTAAGGTCTAGGCAGTCTGCATATCATATGGTTGCGGTAGTCTGTAATGTATTATGCTTGTTGACTTTTATGTATTTATTCTCGAGTTTTTACTTTCAAGGTCAAGGGGTCAAGGTCGAGGTAGTCTGCATCTAACATGGCGGTAGTAGTCTGTAATGTATTGTACTTGCTGACTTTTATGCATTTTTCTCGAATTTTGGTTTTCAAGTCACATGTCAAAGGTCTATTGCTATTGGGCATTTTCTTCCGAGATGGTGGATGGTTGTTGTATGCCAAGACAGTAGTCACCTACCAAGATGGCGGTTGCCTACGAAGATGGTGATCTTTAGTAATGTATATTCAAATGCAAATGAAAAACAAATATGGTTGCCTGTATTAACATATAAACAAATATGGCTTCCTCCAGTAGTATGTAAACAAATGACGAACGTGAAACTCAAAATGTCGAAATGAGTAGTGGTGAGGGGAATGGATGCGAGGTAGTCAGTCGTCTGTTGGAGTCGAACAGAGGTAAGAAGTTGGTTGTGCTGGGGGGAACTTCGAAAATTTAAGTTTTGAAATTAAATTTTTTATGAATTTTAAAGGGAAATTTTTTAGGGCAAAAGGGGAATTACGAGGGAAAAATTGGGGGAAATGGCCGCCGGAGTTAAAGACTTTTAAATTAAGACATTTTTGTAATAAAATTTTATAAAAATTTACTTTAATACGTTTTTTTTTATTTTTTTGCGATTTTTAAATGAAATTTTAAATAATAATTTTTTATACATTTTTAAATCGATTTTTAAAATATATGTGATCTTTTTTAATTTCGGTATTTTCAAGGTCAAAGGTCAAGTTCACAGGTTCTGATCCCTGTCTCCTGGTCACCTGGGTCTAACCCTGGGTGCTGATCCCTGACACCTGGGTCGCTGATCCCTGTCAGCATTTCTGGAATAAAAGGGTTATTTCTGTGGATCCTTTAAATAATTTGTTTTATTATTTTGAATAAATTTAATTGTATTTTTTGTAATACATTTTTTGAATTTTTTCTTAACTTTTTGGAATTTTTCAACTTTTTTTCCAGTGTTTTTGAGGTCAAAAGTCTTCGGAGTCAAGGTCAAGGTCAAAGGTCACATGGGTCAGGGTAAAAGGTCAATTATATCCAATATGGCGGCCGGTTAATAACAACATGTCAGCTCCCCCGAATCCGAATCCTATGCCCGATGCCCTTGTCTCCAAACCGGTATAATTATACTACTTACGATTTTTAAATTTTTAAAACGATTTTTAAATTATTTTTTTCATTTTTTTAAATTTTAAATCATTTTTTTTTTGAGATTTTTTGTGATTTTTTTCGGATTATTTTTAATGATTTTGATTTTTATGGTTCAAAGGTCAAAGGTCTAAGTCAAAGGTCATAGGTACTGATCTCTGTCCCCTTGTCACCTGGGTCTGACCCTGGGTCACTGATCCCTGGCACCTGGGTCGCTTATCCTTCGCCCTGGAGTCACTTATCCCTCTTACTTGCTCTGGAAAAAATGGGTCACTTCTGTGGATCCTTTTAATAATTTATTTTAATAATTTTTAAAAATTTAAAAATTATTAATAAAAGTCATAAACATTTTTTTGTAATTTTTTCAGAATTTTTTTACATTTTTAAGAAATGTTACAGTTTTTTTTAAATCGTTTTTTTGAGGTCAAAGATCCACGGGGTCAATGTTAAGGTCAAGTCTAAAGGTCACACGGGTCAGGGGTGAAATGTCAATTACATACAATATGGCGGCTCCCCGCTCCTGCCCTCCTATGCCCCTTGCCCTTGGCCCCAACTTACCATAATCATACTGCTCTTGTCTCTTCAAATTGTCTGAAAAATGATGTTTTGACAAAGATGTAATACTATATCTCACTTTCATGAAAAATAAAATAAAGTAAATCTTAAAAAAATATAAACATTGGTGCTGTTGCTTAGTGCCAGTAAGTGGAATGTTGTCTCTATTAAGCCAAATATTTCACCTTTCTGCAAATGTTGATATTCGGAAGATGCGAGCTTTTCGATATACGCCATCGTTATAAACAACTTAAGACGTTTATTCTAGCATGCACTTAACAGGAAATGTTATTTTGCACAATCTCACGGACGTTCAGTAACCATAATATGTAAATATTAGTTTTACTGATCATAATAGAGGTTTAGAACTTTTCTCAACTTGGTCAAATATATGTATTGGCGCAGTTCATTGTAATCTTTTACAATGTAACTAAATCTCTTTTCTACACGTGATAAAGCTTTTATATGTATAAAAAACATGAAAAGTGTTATTTCACATATAACAATGTAGTAACTATAATTTTCTGTTACTGGATAGACGTGAAGTCACACATAACGTGTTGTAGTTGAATTACGTTTAGCACAGTAACAAAACAAGGAATTATTTTCCTCTATAACGCTCAAAATAACTGTCGCCTATTTTGAAATGGACTTAGTGCAAGCCCGACATAGATATGGATCAAAGCAGCGAACAATTTCAAAACGACGGAGCATTTCCTGAATATGTAACAACATTGTTTTCTGAAGCTGTTCGGTGTAAGGAAGCGAAAATATATACAAACATATTGCAATATTCACTAATAATTTATTTTCTGTACACTTTTGTCGATATAAAACAGTAATTTGTAACAAGAGAATGAAGTCTGTTTTCATACATAAAATACTATAATCTTGTTCGGATCTCCTCGGTACAAATGCAGTGTCATCGAGTTTCTTAAACACGATGTTATTTTTTTTAGAACATGAGTGGACAGAAACACTCCCCCCTGTGAACCAGCTTCAAACCTAGAACACAAAGAGGACGAAAAAGATTAGCGATACTTCCATTTAGTAATCGTATTGACTGAAACTACTAGACGATAACAAAAAAAAAAAAAAAAATGTAGAACTTAAATTTAGAATTAAACTATAACTTTCAAATTGCGTCTGGTGACAACAAACCAGAACTGTGACGAAATAGGTAGAAATATATATATTTTTTTTCAAAATATAACGACGCAAAACCAATAACAAAATGTCATGACAAAACGTCTAAGTAAAACTCTTCACTTGCAGTCCGATATCCCATGTTATAAATCAATAAATTAGAAATCCAGCTGTCGATAACCAACCGAATAATTTAATAAATAAAACAGTTAAATAACCAAAGTAGCAATTAAGTGAAAAGTCTTCATGTTACAAGTACACTGTTAGTCTCCACAGCCACAAGTGTCCTGTAAAATAGGATTAAATAGCACAAAGGAAGAGAAAAAAAATCTAACTAAAATAAGATTCATGAAAGTAAAGGTCGAAGGATTGACGGTGCAGTAAGACAAATAACAACATGAGGCAACAAATACAAAAGGACAAACGAAGGGGAAATAAAAGAACGCCTTGATTATACTCTAAAGTCGACATAAGCCTCGGACAAAAATGAATGAACCTATAAAAATAATTATTTTACGACTTGGAAATTACACTTTAAAAAATACATGTAAGTAACAAAAATTATTAATTCACACCACTATCGTCATTAAACCATAAAATATTTCCTTAGCCTTTATTAAATAAACTGTTGACGGTCCAACCAAAATTTGTATGATATAAAAGGGTTACTTGAAAACACAAAGTCTAAGAGCTCATCATGTAGCGCATCAATGAAATATTATTTTGATTTGAATATACTTGAATGAATATAGACTGCCAACAATGAGAATCTGACATGCAAGATGGGTTTTCTGAATGAGTTCTGCCTTAGCGGTAGACAATTAAAAATATTATTATCATGGGCATCTTATTATAAAGCTGTTTTGTCATAGGAAACCTTAAATGTGACATATAACTACACAAACACATAAAATAATTAGAGAATAAAGTACACGCAAATATTACACAGATAATTTCGCAGATGTAATGAAGTAGGTTGATACAAACTCAATGAGACAAAAATCAACATAACGAGTGAGTGAGTGAGAGAGATTTGGGTGACTCTTAACAGCGAGGTCTTGAGAGCCGATGAAGGTGATTGAGGTGAGAATGGAGTAGCGCCGGAATGAAGGGACGGGAGAAACGGGAGATCCCCGAGAAAACTCGCCGACAAGCGTCAACGTCTGGCAAAATTCCCACTTGCCAAAAACTGGGAGTGACCCAGCCGGGAATTGAACCCGTTTCGCCTTGGTCGGAGACAAGCATGCTAACCGCTCAGGCAACGTGGCCCCTCAAATTAACGAGTATTGGAACTAACAACCAGGACAGAATGTCAGATATATGCAAATAATTATGGCCGGTACAACGAAGACGATTGCAAACTTCCTGAAAACGGAACCAGATACCATTTCTTCACAGATAACCTACTGAGTTTACATGTATTGTTTTTTTTTTTGTATCATTCAGGTATTGCTCTTATCTGTATTTACATTTTTTACGTTAGAATTATTTCTTGTTCTGTTGTTTTTGTTCTTGTTTAGTATGTATAATAGCTTAACTATTTTCTTCTGCGGGATTATCGCCTTATTTATTTAATACCTCCTGATAACAGCTACTATTGAATTGTTTTCGGTGTTTATTGTTTGTTTTTCCATGTCATATTGTAATTGTTATGTAACAACATCAATCTTACCATTTATAAGGTCCATAATTATATTTCATCACTCATAATACCTCATACATACATGTGGCTCGCGATCTGGGGTAATACTGACAGCTTTCGTTTATATAACTGAATGCCTTCTGTACGTGATAACTTGTAGCTGAGTACTTCTGAAATAAACCCTCGAGAACATTTCTGTCTGGACATTTTCACTTAAACACTGCCGGATAATCTGAGTGTTGCTGTCCATGTCTCCACGTCTAATTGAAGTGTAATTATTGTAGCGTGAGTTCACATGGACTGTGTCTACTGCAAAACTTAATTTTTAAAAATTATTGAGTAAAAGAATACCAGTAAATTATATTAGTGAACTGATCGACAAAGTGTTTCACAATGTCAAATTTGCGTCATCAAATATGTTTCGCAATAAAATTTGATGAAATAAATCGATTAAAATTTTCCATCAAATAATTTTCGCAAAATTGGAAAAAAGTGTCATACTGTACTGAAATTAAATTAATGGACGGATCTTGTCAGATTTTTTTTTTCAAAACGATATTTTGCTGTTGTGTTGCCATGTGGTCCACTAAAGGAAAACATGTAATAAAGGTGGTGATAGGATGTATGTATACTTATTTCCTAAATTTAAATTTTGCTCATCAAAGAAATTTCCTTCACAAAATGCCCCTAATATTCTTATATTACTGTGCGATTTAGTTGCTGGGTATGAGCTAAAGGGGCTGTGCATACATTGGGAGAATGAGAGTTAAGTAGGAACACAAACTGTTTTTGAACGCCAACATGAGTTAATAACATTTGTTACATACAATTTCCAATTAATTGTTTAAGTGCATTTACTTATACTTCATTATATCCCTGCTTATAAGTTACTTACATTTCTCTGTCTTTCATGTTGCGTATAGTTTAGGTTTTGAACGTGTCAAAATTAAATCTATAAGAAAAGTATAAACCCACCCTGGGAATGCATAAAGAAGTGCCGCCTATTGCAAACTGCAGTCATGCTCGCCGAGCTTCTATATATTATATTCGCAACCTATTTTCGTTCCTAACAACTGTTCGCCATTTTTAAGTTTCGTGGTTTTGTTAACCACATTTATTGTCTTGCGCGATTGTTATTGTCTAAAGTCACTGTCACACTGTCATATTAACCCGTCAAACTGCTTCCAACTAGTTTGGTCAAATAAAGTTAAACAGTTGTGGAGTCAGCGAAACGTCATATATGCCACCGTATTTGCGTAAAAAAAAAGTGGGATGGTTTTAGTTTCCATCCAGCATTTGAATATTGGACGTGTTCTAAAATTGGTTTAAAGTTGGGTTCAACGAATCAGAATCGTGCGTGAAAAAATATCCATTTCCATCGCCACAAAAACTTAAAATGTCTAACAACTGCCGGATACTAAGTAAGGTTACGAAGATAGTTAATTTATATGGAAACTCTCTGAACACGAATGCTTTTTTTAAGTGAATATGACACATAATATTAAGAACGCAAATGCATAAAATTTAATCGTGCGAGAAATATTTCTAATAAACAAAATTTAAATTTAGTAAAGAATTGAAAATAATCACAACACTGGTTACATGGTTATCTGTTTTGATTGCATGGAAACTCAACTGTAGCATCTCACTATGGAAGTAATTTTTCTATAAAAGTTCGTCCTAGATATCCCCAGTAAATAATTTGACAGCCTGACACATTTAAGGTTGTTTGATCAAATTTGTTTGAAGGAAAACTGTCATGGCCTTATTTCGTCTTGAAATGTTATTGTCAAATACATTTGAAGATGAAAATGTCGACAGTGTGAAAGGGGCCTTAAACATATCAAACATAAAATATGTCTTAGAACCAGTTCAATATTAAACATTTTTGATGGAAACTAGAGCCAAATTTCAGTAATGTTAGAGGCGAACATGGCTGAAATAGTGACGTTCGGGGGACGTCACAATCATATACCGTTCTTTGATCAACTTTTTGAGAAGCAGTTTGGCAGAAAATGTTGGCAATGGGACTGGGGCTTTATAGTTATTGCCTCGCATCACAAACCAAACAGTCATGTAACGTACTTATATTATGCTTTACTTTAAGTCGTTTCTCTAAAACATTATGTCCTAACGCTTGTGTCATAGAATATTTGTCCCTGTAGACTTGTGCCCTGAACTATATTTCCTTCTCCAGCATTCGCTTTAACACGTTCAGTTGCTGTGTCCCTGATCGAAGAAATGATACTCATCACGGATACTTATGGTCGGCACTGTATACATAAAGGATTCAGGGTTCAGTGTTTTGGGCTAATTCCTTTAAACTAATCTGATTTTTTGAAGATCCTGCATCCCCCATTGGTGAATTGTCTATGCGATATCACTGGGCATGCAGCGCGTTGCTCTTTATATGTGAGAAACACGCTCGACACAGGTTGATCACTCATCTAAAATTGTCACGTTAGCAAAACTTGAACTCGTCAATGAATGTGGGAATGAGTGTGTTAAATTAGCATTCTGCCGCCGGCGTCACATTTGTCTAGTGGTGTAGGCGTGTGCCTTCTCTTGAATCTTGCTTGCAGACAATGTGGCAGTGCTGCGTCGTTCCAGTTATGTCGACTGGAGACATGTTCCAAATGACGTGTCAGAAGGCAACACTACTAAACTGTACTGTGCTACTACACAGTACTATGCCATTACACAGTACTGTGCCACTACATGATGGACCTACTGCGCCACTACACACTACAGTGCTATTATACAGTACTGTGTCACTATACATTACTGTGCCACTAAAAACTAGGCCTACTGCACACTACAGTGTACTGTGCCACTACACAGTACTGTGCCACTACAAGACACCGTGCCCCTACAAGACACTCTGCCACTACACATTACTATTCTACTACAAAGTACTGCACCATGACACAGTACTGTGCCACTACACATTACTGCGCCACTACACAGTACTTCACAACTATACAGTATTGTGCCATTACACATTACTGCGCCACTACAGACTAGACCGACTGTGCATCTACACTGTACTATAGCACTACACAGTACCCTACCCCTACACAGTAATGCGCCACTACACGCTTGGCCTACTGCACATCTACACAGTATGTACAGCGCCACAACACTCTAGGCCTACTGCACCTCTACACAGTACTGCACCTCTACACAGTACTGCAAGACTACACAGTACTGTGCCACTACACAGTACTGCGTCACTACACATTACTGTGCCACTACTCAGTATTGCGCCACTACACAGTACTGTGCCACTACATAGTACTGCACCGCTACACGATATGCCTACTGAGCCACTACACAGTAATTTGCCACTACACGCTTGGCCTACTGCACATCTACACAGTATGTACAGCGCCACAACACTCTAGGCCTACTGCACCTCTACACAGTACTGCAAGACTACACAGTACTGTGCCACTACACAGTACGGTACCACTACACAGTACTGTACCACTACACACTAGGCCTACTGCGCCACTACACAGTACTGCGCCACTACACACTAGGCCTACTGTGAGGCTACACAGTACTGCACTCTACAAAGTACTCTGCCATAACACACTTGGTCTACTGCACCTCTACATACTATTGCACCACTACACAGTACTGTGTCACTACACAGTACTGCGCCACACACAGTAGGCCTACTGCACCTCTACGTAGTACTGTGCCACTACATAGTACCATGCCACTACACAACACTGTGCCACTACACAACACTATGCCACTACACACTAGGTCTACTGCGCCACTACACAGTACTGCGCCACTACACACTAGGCCTTCTGCATCTCTAGACATAACTGCACCACTACGCAGTAGGCATACTGTGCCTCTACACAGTACAGCACCACTACACAGTACCGTGCCACTACACAAAACTGCGCAACTACACACTAGGCCTACTGCACCTCAACACAGTACTTCGCCACTAAACAGTATTGTGCCACTACACACTAGGCCAACTGCTCCTCTGCAGTGTACTGCACCACTACTCAGTAGGCCTGCTGTGCCTCTACACAATACAGCACCACTACAAAGTACTGTGCCACTACACAGTAATGCGCCACTACACACTAGGCCTACTCCGCCACTACATAGTACTGAACCACTACACACTAGGCCTACTGTGCCACCACACAGTACTGCGCCATTACACTATAAGTATACTGCATCACTACATAGTACTGCACTACTATGCAGTACTGTGCCACTACACACTAGCCCTACTGCGCCTCTACACAGTACTGTGCCACTACATAATACTGCGCCACTACACAGTACTGCACCACTACACACTAGCCCTACTGCATCACTACACAGTACTCCACCACTACACAGTATTGTGCCACTACACACTAGGCCTACTGCAACTCTACACAGTGCTGCGCCGCTACACACTATACCTTGTGTGCCACTACACAGTACTGCACCACCACGCAGTACTGTGCCACTACACAGTACTTCACCACCACAGAGTACTGTGCCACTATACAGTACTGCACCACCACACAGTACTGTGCCACTACACACTAGGCGTACTGCATCTCTACACAGTACTGCTCTCCTACACACTAGGCCTACTATGCCACCACACAGTACTGCGCCACTTCACATTAGGCCTAGTGCGCCTCTACACAGTATGGCGCCACTACATATTACGGTGCCACTAAACACTGGGCCTACTCGCCCACTACACAGGACTGTGCCACTAACACTAGGCCTTGTGTGACAATACAAATTACTGCGCGTGTACTAGTTGAAGGCTATCTCTGTGCTGACACACAATGCCTGGCGGTTCCTTCTTTCATTTAGATGTATCCATTCACTGATTGGCTGCGCGATTCTCTGGGAACGGGCCTTGTGTCTGATTGGCTAGCGTATGTTGCGCAATAATTCTTATTGGCTGCATAGCTGCCAGCTGACAAGTAACCAGGCGCTGATTGGCGAACGTTATTCTGGCGTGTTGCTAGCCAGTGACGCCATTTTCCTTGCGTTTAGTTTGCTGTTTAAGAGAATGATTCATCTATTTATTGCTAAGTACGTTGTGGTGCCAAAGTGCCTAAAACCTATGTTACACGATACCTGCTGCCGTACTAGTCCCTCTAAGAAATCGTGTAAAGTGGATTGTACGAGCCCGTGTACTAGCCACTATGCGAACTGGTGTGAAAGAATGCTGTTTCCAAAATTCCTTGTGTAATGGCATGAGGCACAGTCAGCAGTTCTGCAGATAAGCGTACTGTTCGCAATAAATATGGACCTCTAAGGTAGAACTTGTAGCCAGTAACTTGCGTGTCTACAAACCAGTACATTATATAATTGCTTCGCTACTAATAGCTATTAGAACACTTTCATACCTATTGATGTACATCCAACTTATGAGATTGAGAGTGTAAAGTCACAAGAGTATTGTTTGTAGTATCTCTGTAATTTATTTATGTTCACATAATGAAAATATTTATTAGCTTAAATTAATATTACACATGAAAAACAAATTCAGGCGAAAATATGGCGGTAAGACCTGAAAGTATAAATTGGTATATAGTACAATACTCTATTACTGAAATCTCAAGACCTCGCTGTTAAGAGCCACCCAAATTTTTCACAATATTCTACTACTGTGCTACCATACCATAACAGAATAATGAAGATTTTATAAGAAATATTTGTAATGTGTTCACTTATATAATGTTGTGTCTATTAAATGCTTAGTTATGTAGAAAGTGTTTTAAGTCTTGATTACACCTTCAAACAGTATTTAAAATTTGCTGTTATATTTGTCAACTATTTGGATAACTTTCAACATCACGTGCATACGATCAGGATTCAGATATCCCATTTCGATTCATCGCCATTAATTTTAAACTAATGACCTCGTTGAACGATCTATGCCCAGCAACTGCAAACGAATCGTAAAGTACAACAGGGCCTCCATGACGACATGAAGTAATAAAGTAACACGTTGTTTCAATACAAACTCATTTGAAAATCTCCCCTTTTCTCAATTTCTTTAGTCAGACGGGTCTAGAGTGCCAGAGTCCTCAACATTATAAAAGTTGCCTAAAAATTCCTTAGGTTTTCACTAGACACATAAGTTCGTGTGGTAGTGTGCATCACAGTGAAATCGTGCTCCAGGAGTTTATGAGAAAATAATACATTATCTCACATATCTTTCTAGTAATTGTGGTTAATAATCAACGATTGCTACATACATGCAGTTCTTCACTTCTCGAAGATACACTACGTAATCTAGCAGTCTCGCATTTCACAAAGGTGATACAGTGATTCTTAAAGTTAATATCGTTAAAAAAAAACTAGTATTATATACAAAAAATAACATTACCTCTATGTATATAATTAAAATTGTGTCATGGTGTGGACGTGAGCTATATCAAAATTTCTTGAGATCATCATGAATGGCATAAAAGCAAGAAGAAATTGCCCCTTTCGGACTGACAAGTATTGAACGTATTGGAAAAAGACAACGTTGCTGTATTAAGGTTTCAACATAACGAAAGTAGAGCTGGGGATTGTTAGCTTTGTTCATCTGTAGCCCTAATCTTAATGACCATGGTGGAGTTGTGCGTTTTGTTCCTCTCTAGCCCTAACCTCAATGACCACGGTGGTATTATGAGTTCTCTATCCTTAAAATGAGTGACCACGGTGGTGTTGTGCGTCGTTTTCCCCTCTAGACCTAAACTTAGCAACCACGGTGGTATTGTGTGTCTTTTTCCTCTCTAGCCCTAACCTTTGTGACCACGGTTGTGTTGTGCGCCTTGTTCCTCTCTAGCCCTAAAATTAGTGACCATGGTGGTGTTGTGCGTCTTTTTCCACTCTTACTCAAAATTTTGTGACCACGGTGATGATGTGTACCTTTTTCCTCTCTAGTCCTGAGCTTAGTGTCCATGATAGTGTTGTGCGCCTGATTCCTCTCTAGCCCTAAACTTAGTAACAATTATGGTGTTGTCCGTATTTTTCCTCTCTAGCCATAAAATTACTGACCACGGTGGTATTCGGTATCTTTTTCCTCTCCAGCCCTAACTGTGGTGACCACGGCGGTGTTGTGCGCCTGGTTTTTCTCTAGCTCTAATCTTAGTCACAACAGTGTTGTTGTGCGCCTTCTTCTTCTCTAGCCCCTAAATTTCTGACCATGATGGTGTTGTGGGTCTTTTTCCTCTCTAGCCCGAAACTTAGCGACCGCGGTGGTATTGTGTGTATTTTTATTCTCTAGCCCTAAACTTAGTGACCACAGTGGTGTTGTGCGCGTTGTTCCTCTCTAGCCCTAAACTGAGTAACTGCATATGGAAATTGTGCATCTTTTTCCTCTGCAGCCCTAACCTTAGTGACCGTGGTGTTGTGCGCATTGTTCCTCTCAAGCCCTAAACTTAGCGACCGCGGTGGTGTGCGCCTTGTTCCTCCCTAGTTCTAGCCCTAAACTTAGTGATCATGGATATGTTGTGCGCCTTGTTCCTCTCTAGCCCTTACTTTAGTGACCATGGTGGTGTTGTACTCCTTGTTCCCCTCTACCCCTATCCTGAGTGACAACATTCGTAGTGTGCGCCTTTTTCCTCTCTAGCCCTAAACTTAGTGACCACGGTTGTGTTGTGCATCCTGTTTCTCTCTAGCCCTAAACTTAGCAATTGCAGTGGTATTGGGCTTCTTTTTCCTCTGTTACCCTAAACTTAGTGAACATGGTAGCATTCTGCGCGTTGTTCCTCTATAGCCCTTACCTTAGTGACCATGGTGGTATTATGAGTCTTTTTCCTCTCTAGCCCAAACCTTAGTGTCCGCGGTGGTATTGTGCGCATTTTTCCTCTCTATTCCTAAACTATGGGACCGTTGTGGTGTTGTGCACTTTATTCCTCTCTAGCCCTTACTTTAGTGTCCGCGGTGGAGTTGCGCATATTTTTCCTCTCTAGCTCTAACCATATTGACCGCATTGGTATTGTGCGTATTTTTCCTCGCTATCCATAAACTTAGTGACCGCGAGGCTATTGTGCACCTTTTTCCTCTCTAACCCTAACCTTAGTACCAACGATGGTATCGTGCATATAGCGACAGCGGTGTTATTGTGCGTCTTTTTCCTCTCTAGCCACAAACTTAGTGACCGCGGTGTTATTGTGCATCATTTTCCTCTCTAGCCCTAACCTTAGTGACCACGGTGGTATTGTGCATATTTTTCCTAGCTATCCCTAACCTAAGTATTGTGGTATTGTGTGTTTTATTTCTCTCGAGCCCTAAATTTAGTGACCACGGTAGTGTTGTGCGCCTTGTTCCTTTCTAGCCCTAAACTTAGTGACCACAGTGGTATTTCGCATCCTTTCATTTATGTCAGAAATGTATCATATTAATTTTAATCAGAGAATTAAATTTTACACTCAAGAAAATATACTTTGGGGTAATCGTCCTGCAAAAGTTCTGTGTGTCAATCCAAAATAATTTCGTGGCCAGAAATTTTGAGTGGTTCCCAGACCATGCACAGGCATGGTTTGAACACCCACGCCCTCCCCCAACAAGTTACAGAGTGGATCCCAGACCACGCTGAGGCATGGTTTGAACACCCATGCCCTCCCCAATCAAGTTACTGAGTGGTTCCCAGACCACGCAGAGGCATGGGTTTAACACCCACGCCATCCCACATTAAGTTACTGAGAGGTTCCCAGACCACGCGGAGGCATGGGTTTAACACCCATGCCCTCCCCCATCAAATTACTGAGTGGTTCCCAGACCACGCTGAGGTATGTGTTGAGCACCCATGCCCTCCCCCATGATGTTACTGAGTGGTTCCCAGACCATGCGGAGGCATGGTTTGAACACCCACGCCCTCCCCCATCAAGTTGCAAGCATTGAAACCAAAGTAAACTAACATTTCACCGGTTATATACTAATTGGCGCCGAACTTGTTTTAAATTTTACTCTGAACGGTGGTTATGTTTGGTTGCCCATTAAACTTTTTGATAACAGAACTGTACCAAAAATTATGTTTGTTGCAAAAATGATGGGAAAGTTAATATTTATTTTTTTCTATCAGAATAACACCTCCCATTTTAAAACCCTCTGCGTGATCTTGTGCCTACTTATAAAATTTGTAATCACCTCAAAATAAAATGCAGGTGAATAATAAGAAATTGTTTTGTGGCCACACATAATACTTATTTCAGTGTATGTTAATTATATAAGTTAAAATTTTGTTATATGGTTTATAAAATATAAAATAAGTGACGTTTATATTACTTTGAAAATTAAAAATTTTACTTCAAGTTTGTTAGTATAAATTATCTCCGCTTTGATTTGTTTGCTGTTAGACGCAGGCAGTAAGACGACCTGTGGAAGGGCTGTAGTGTTACTGAGCCAGCTAAAAAGCAGGGATTCATTTTGTGCTATTGTACTCACAGAAGATAGGGTTGGCGAAGTTATAGGCGCGCAGGGTGCAGAGGTTGGGGAAGGTACTGAACTGGCCCCACCGGCTCACTGCACACACCGGGTCGTAGACAGCAGGACACGCCTGTATGCTGACCGAGACTGAGCTGCCAATCAGCAAGCAGCACGCTGAAACAACCACCACATTTCCTCTCTTACACAAACTGTTGGTTTCTCTATATACTTCTCTCACCCACAACTGGTTTCTTTATGGCTCAACTCACCTACAGCACAGCTCACTCCAACTCATTTCCTAGGCAGCACTTGTTCACTTGTCATAGGCATTTCTTCACTTCATATATATATATATAGTGTACGTTAACAAAGTCATATTTGCAATGCTTCAAATTTTATTTAGCCAAAATAATATTTTATGATAGTAACTCTACTACATTATAAGTAGCAAGTCACTTGAATTTCTTCTAAAAGAATATAACATTCATAGGTACAACATACTTAAACTTCCAAAATTACAGGAATTACA
Source organism: Dryococelus australis (assembly GCA_029891345.1). NCBI lineage: Eukaryota > Metazoa > Arthropoda > Insecta > Phasmatodea > Phasmatidae > Dryococelus > Dryococelus australis. The sequence goes on along the minus strand of CM057009.1, from coordinate 165,887,538 downwards.
CAGACGAGCAAGCAAATATTTAATTTTTGGAATACTGCGTTCTTTGTCACTGACTCCCTATGTGGAACAGTTCGTCGCAAAACGGCTTCATTGACTAAATAATTTTTTTTTTCGCTATTATTAAATGTGACACAGTGACCATGTGACCATTAACTTAATAAACAATATTTATTTTTAAAAAATTTAACGTTTCAAACTTACTGTACTACAAAGAGAAATTAATATCAGAAGGAAATAATATTTGTTTGGGCCAAAAAATCTTAAGTTTGTCTATGGCGAAACAAATATACTGTTTATGGAACAGAATATGTTGCTTAGGCATATATGTTTGCACGAACAAAAATCGCATATTCGTGGGAAACACTATTGTGTATTTAAAATTGAAATTTCATATTGTTTATAAGGCATGGTAATTCATTTCACCGAAGATTAACGTAGTTTTACTATGGTGTTACTATAACAATATGCACAGTCTTTGTTATCCTAGTCTTATATTTAGTCATAATATGGCATTTAACAAAAATAATCCATCGACAACTCAACCGAGATTCGAACACGAAGCAGTGGCTTTGCTTTCAATCTACTCACTGACCTACCAATTACACACACAAAATAATGAATAAAATATGATTATATATATATGTTATTAGTAATAAAGTTTGTATTTGTATATTGCCTTACTGCTTTTGCTTTAAATGTTTTACAAAAAAACTGCCGGATTCAAGGCATTTTCTCTTTCATATTGCTTAATTCCTTGAAAAATTCGTCTCAGAGATACTTACTTTGTTTATGTTCTGCAAGATGTGATTGTTGACTTGTTATACACAGCTGTTTATTTCCCTAGGGTCACATGTTTATTTGTTTACAACATATTTGTTGTTGTATTATAGAGGGTCATTAGGTTATAATATGGACAACACTCGCAAGTGTGATCCATTAGGCACAACACCTTACAACGTCTGAAATGGAAAAAGCCAGTATTGTCGTTAGGGAACACTTTATCATAAACCATTATGTAATATAATTACAATTTTTGTTATTTTGGTTACATGTTAAGTCATAATACGTAGAAAAGTAAAACTTACTAAACGGTGACTACTCTTAGACTTGAAACCGAAGTGTAGTGTCTTAAGGCAACCGGTTTATTTATTGAATTACCAGTACCTTATAAGTTCCAGCCAGGTCAATGTGATATACATTGTTCCTAGTATTAAATACCTACACACACAGGTTCTGTTTTAGATATGTTATTTTTGGCTTTCACGTGAAATTATATGAATAAGATTGTTAATACCAACATTACGTTGTGCCAGTCGTACTGAAAAGCACCGCTGGTATCCACACTGACACATAAGTTGTATACAAACGCTTGAGCTGTGTTATACCATTTATATATGTTGTTTAAGATTGTTCAATGCAACAAAATATTTGCTCATCTCAAAACGTGCTAGAAATAATATGAAACGTACATCAACCATCGCTAAATAGTTGTATGTACTAACTATAGTTAGTACTATATATAACTATACTAACTATATATAACAACAATGTATAATATAAATATAATAAATATTACAGTTTATTTATTAACTTCATAAAATTTGAAGTATCAGCCCTACAGACCACAAGGCCCTAACTAGGCTGGACTGATAAACATACAGACAGGGGATTTTATAGACCACTATACAAACACAGAAATTATTATACAAACAAAGGATCTCGGATAAATATAGAGAAAATCAAAACACACTAGATGTTGCAAATATTTTTAAAATACATAATAAAAATAATTAAATAAATAAATAAATTATATAAATAAAATTATGATTAAAATGTCGAAACAACCAAAAAGTGTTAAACCAATTACGTTATTTTTAACAATGGTATTTGGTTCAAGGGAAAGTATGCGGATGTTTTGGGGCAAGTTCAACTTGTCTGCGTTAACTTAACATTGTTCGACGTATACATATGCTCTCCAAGTAAATGTATTTTGCATCTGGAACTTTTTCGTTTTATAATGTTATTCTTCAAATAGTTTTCCCTCCATGAAAACAGGTAAGTACTTAAGCATAATGATTCAGTGTCAAAACACGACCTACGGCAAGGTCATAGGCCTAATATGTTTTATTTTACCTTCACTCATAACGCTCCATCGACACTAAAATAATTAAATAATTTTTCTATACCGGCGCCTAAATACACATGAAAACTTAAAAGTTAGTGGAATTTGCTGACAACTATCGACTATTATAAGTGCAGGCAACTAACGTGTTTTTGCCACTATTTAAATGGACGTGTAAGAAGCAGGGTTATCTTACTTCTGACGTATTATTCATGACTAGGAGCCAGGAGACGTCCACCACCTTCGATGATGCCACCTGCTGCTCTGTCATTCCGATCCGTCGATGGCCATTTTATCGTCAAAATTACTTATTTTACCAGAAAATAACTCCAGAAATCAATTATTTTACATAAAAATCTATTTTCCCCTTGAAATTTTCATTTTTCCTATCAACCTTCCTATATTTGTAGAAAAAGTTCTTGTTACTTAATGTGTCTGATTTTCGTGATACCTCAACCACATTGTGTAATCTGACGAGCCGATACAATTAATTTGAAAACAGTTTTTTTAATTTAAATATATAATTTTTTATTTTAAAAATTGAAAGTGGTAAGTATTAAGTATTGCACATGACTGGACTCGTCTTTCTAAGGTGCATTCGATCATGATGTCACAACGATTATGTAATCCAATGTCAGGACCACCATGTTGTGTTAAAGATGTATGTCTCTATCACACCCACACCCTTTATTCAAAACTCATTACCATCAGCCCCCTTACCAACATCCTTCACTCACACCTCAATCACTATAGAAAGTCGTGAAGCCACCTCAACCCCTATCCCACTACCCCATATCCCACTACTCCTCTCCCTACCCCCCAAAAACACTCCTTAAAATCCATTTTTTAATGTAAAAGTTCAACGAATGTGAATTATATCACTACCACAAACATCGTGGAAAACTATATTGAAAGCATCAATACATACACAACCCACCCCCCCCCCCCAGACCCTCAACCCACCCCGCATATCTCACATCCCAAGACCATGAATTCCTTCAACACATGTCATCTTCTAAACACCAATACCAAGCCCCTTCCACGCTAAACAGCGCCTTTTTCCTCGCAGGTTAGGCATCTGGCTGACCTTCTGCAATCATATTAAAACCATCAGACATTAGGAATCGATTAATTAATAAATAATTAAAATTATTTTATTTATCATTTGAAAAATGCCGATACCTTAAAAAATTTATATTAATGTTCGAGCAAGTTTTTTTTTAATGCAAAAATTGTTTAGAATATTTAAACTGCATAAATTTAACACTTTCCTATGACTGCTGGTAACATTAGAAAAAGAAAAAATCCTCATAGAGTGACAGCTATTTAAACCTACAACCTCTCGAGCACGATTTGGGTGCTCTTACCATTGAGCTTCACAGCAACCATACACAGCGAAGCTGAAATGTTCTATAGTAGTCATCCAAACAAGGAACCTGCATTCTGTCGTACAATTACTTTAATGTATTTTAAATGTTGTTATATTTTTTACAATAGTCAGTCCAATTATGGCTAATGACGACATTTATTAGGGAGAATTTTTTGTTAAAATTAAAGTACACTTCATTTTATAAATCCGGTTAAATCTTAAATCGGATTATGTGCCTATGCACACACTGAATATTTTATATATTCTTTTTAAATAATAATGTAGCAGACCACATTTTTTCGCAAGTCAACCCGTCAGCAAGTAATTATGTATAGGCATTTATATAGGCAAATATAATTCGCGAACTCTTAGGAGGCAGGCTCATGACATTCAGGATGCAAGTATCATTTCTAGCTTCAGGCATATATGTATGTATTTACTTAAATAAAAGCCCTATGTAACCATAGTGACTAGCGAAATAAAAAAGTAATATGTGCATTATTCCATTTTTTTAAATTAATTCTGTTTTAGGGATGTTACCGACGAATCGGTAACAGATCGGATCCGACCGATTTTTACTGAATCGGAAATAAAAAAAAACGGAAAACTACTGATTTATTCCGATTCCGAATTTTTTTATTGCAGACATAATTTACGTACAGTATAATTTACATACAGTACACTTATAATAAATACACGGGCATTCAAACGTTACTCAAAATGTTGACCAAAGTTTTGGATAGTACTTACGTACGAAAGCTGGTCTCAAAAATAAAGTGCCATAGAATATTCAGCAGCACGTAAGAATATTTTTGTAACACCTCTAACCTAAAACTTCGATTTGACTATGCTGTTCACAAACATAAATTCACGACATCACTTGGTCTTGGAATAATTACGGTTTGTGAGTCGCAGCACTGAATATATTTTGTTAAGTTTAAAAGCCCTTATCTTGTACTGAAATATAATATACTTTTACTATTTTTCACATAAGTTACTTATGTTCTTTTTTATTTACTTTTCTCAAACTGTATTAATACAGTACAATAATTATTATTAAAGTATAATTTCACTTTTTGACAAAATCTGTGTAATTGTGTAAAGAATCGGAATTGGAATAAATCGGAATAGGAAATGGTAAATATTTAAATCAGCAGTTCATCTCGGAGTCGGTTTTTCAGTGAATCGGCACGTCCCTAGTAAGTTTATAACATGGTGTTAATGATATATGATTAAAAAATAAAATACTAATATTTTAACTTATTAAAATATATTATTACAAAAACACTCAAAAAATATTCATGTTCATCATGCACAGATCATACAATTCAGCTCCAGACTCTACATGTGTAATCATAGGAGACTAACTCCACCAAAGATGGACTCTACCCACGACTAAATCTACTCAAGACTAATTCCACCCAAGATTATCTCTACCCAAGAATACTCAACCCAATATTAACTCTACCCAAGATTTACTCTACTCAAGATTAACTCCAACTGACAATCACACCAACCAAGGAAGACTCCTGGCATACCATCCACCTATAAAAACAAACAGCGATAATGAATCTCGAAAATAGTCTCTTATAGGAGTTTTTAAGCTAATCTCTTCGCTAAGAATTTTGCAAAATCTTTGCAAAACATTTCTACATCTTACAATACGAATTGGCCATATTAACTTGCCAAGCCAACTAACAGGGCCAACCAACTAATTGCAAAACATTCCTCAAAAATGTATCTCTCATTTTATTCGTTCGCCTAATAGAACTCAGATGATTTTAATAGATCTGAGTATGGCATAATACTCCAGATACTACCGTAGCCCTCCTACACACGCTCGCATAAATTTTATCTAAAACAGACTTTCACAATCGATTGTATACACCATTGAATTAATAAGTCTTTCAGAGAAGTAGATCGGACTGTATAAGAAAGTAAACTTGCTTTATTATGTACATATAAATTTAATTTATTTACTTATTATGTACATTCTAACGTTCAAATTATTTTGTATATCCGACCTTTACATTTTTCTGATGTTTACAGATCATGTATAGTAGCTAACAGTCTGATCTGATATAAACCTGATACGTCACTTAATCCGTGATTAAAGATATCTCAATAATGCATGACAGATTCCCGTGTTTTTGCAGGTCAAGCAAATATCTAAGTATATCAACAAATTCAATCGGATCTTCGGGAAATATGTAACAAGCATTCTTAATGTACTCTGCCTTCTCCACACCCCTTCTCGAAGGAAATTCGTTGGTAAAATGCATGTTGTTGGGCCGACCCCATCGACTCCATCGACCCCATGACCCCCATCGATCCCATGACCCATTGACCCATTGACAGGTGGAGCGATGAAGCAATGGAGCGATGGAGCATCCACCCAATCCAGTCAGCGATAATGCAGATCACGGTTCCATGATCGTCGAGGTCAAAAGGCAGCTGTTTATATTCGCAATTTATCTTCGCGGTATGGGAGCACACTGAGAAAACACAAATACTCGTTCGTCCCAGAAGAAAACATGCAGGTCGTACTATATATAATAGGACTATACATATTTATGTACAGTTGTATAAATGTGTATAGTTAAATATAAGTATGGAATTATGAAATAATTTTCATTTCAATTTATATATGTGTAGTTATGTTCATATATGTATGGAAACATACATTTATTTGAATTTAATTTATTCATAGTTATGTATAATGATAGGTATATAACTATGTAAAATTAATATTATTTTGTATTTAATGTATATATATATATATATATGAATATAAATATGTTAATAAAAATTATTTTCAAATTAATTTATATGGATAGGTATAGGTATATAAGTATGTTTCTATAAAACTATTTCCAATGTAATTTATATGGATAGATAAAGGTATATATGAATGTAAATATCAAATAATTTTCAATTCAATTTATGTATATGTATACAAAAATGTTAATATAAATATACTAACACAAAATGGTTTTCAATTTAATTTATAAATTTTGGTATATGTACAATAATATGTTAATATTAAATTATTTTAATGTATTTAACATGGATAGATATAGGTACGTAAGTATGAAAAAATAAAAAATTCTTTTCAATTTAATTTATATGTATAGTTATAGGTATATAAGTATGCATAGATATATATTTAAATTATTTAAATTTAATATATATATAGGTATGGGTATATAAGTATGCATAAGTATATAAATATGTAAATATAACATTCTTTAAATAAGTTTATATGTATCGGTATAGATATTTAGTATGCACAGGTATATAAATATATAAATAAAAAATTCATTTACTTTATATTATATTTATGTATAGGCATATAAATATGTGAACATAAATTAATTTAAATGTCTATATATAAGTATGTACAGATTAATATGTGAATATAGAATTAACTTAAATACCTACACATAAGTAGGAAAATACAAATATGTGAATATAAAATTAATTTAAATGATTATATATAATCATGTACATATACATATGAGAATATAAAATTAATTTTATTGTATATAAGTACGAATATATAAATATAGGAATACTTATTTATTAGAAAGTTTATATGTAATTATGTACATATAAATATTGATATATAAAATTTATTCAAATATGTATATTTAGATATATATCCTACATATGCCTACAAGCATATTTAAATAACATATTGTTATGCAAGTACTGCGTGATTTATTCCGGGGCGAACGAGTATTTGGTTTTTTTCAGAGTGTTCCCATACCGCGAAGATGAATTGCGAATGTGAAGGGCGGCCTTTTGAGCTCGACGATCATGGAGCCGTAACCTGCATCATCACTGACTGGATTGGATTGGATGCTCCATCGCCCCATAGCTCTATAGCTCCATCACTTCATCGGTCGATGGGGTCGATGGGTTCTGTGAGGCTGATGGTCTCAATGGGGTCGATGGAGTCAATGGGGAATATGGAGTCGACCCGAAAACAGGAGTCAATTGTCTACTTTAAGTGTTACCATGATTTATAGGTGAGCGAAGAACATGTCTGGAAGAAACAGAGTATGATATAACTGCATGGTAATGTGGTCCAGGAACTAGCATCTAAAGCCTGCCTACCTGCCTGTGTGTGATGTCTCAATGCTCGCATGTGATTGGTTAGTTGCAATCATGTGGTGACTTGGTGATTGGCAGGTCGGTGTCTGCACAATGTATTAATGGTGCAGAACGATTGGTCCAAAGTCAATATGACGCTAAAAAGCTTGCACACATGTATATTATAAGCAGTAGGGAGGTAAGCCGAAAGATTTAGTTTGCTAGCAGATGAGTGGAACGTGGATCGTCTCGACTAGCTTCTGTCTCTTCACATAGCTTGTTTCTCGAGGTTTTTTTTATGTCATTTATCGTCATGGTGTTAAGGTCTATGCAGTCTGCCCCTAATATGGTGGCGGTAGTCTGTAATGAATTATGCTTGTTGGCTTTTATGTATTTTTCTAAGTTTTTTATATTCAACGTATTTGAAGGCCATGGGGTCAAGGTCGAGGTTGTCTGCATCTAACATGGTGGTACTAGTCTGTAATGTATTATGCTTGCTGACGTTTTTGCATTTTTTATATAAATTTGGTTTTCAAGGTAATTCAAGTTCATGGGGTCAAAATCATGGTCTTTGGCTTTCAATATGGAGGACAGGTGATGACTATCAAGATTGTGGGTGCCTACTAAGATGGCTGCCTCCAGTAATGTATAAACAAATGGCAAACGAAAAACACATATGGCGGCCTCCAGTAACATATAAACAAATATGGCGGCCTCCACTAACATATAAACGAATATGGCGGCCTCCAGTAGCATGTGAACAACTGACGAACGAAAAAATCAATATGGCGGATTGAGTATATGCGAGGGGAGTGTGTGCGAGGGAGTCAGTCGTCTGCTGGATTCGAACAGAGGTGATTAATTGGCAAAAGCTAGGGGGGGGGGGGGGGATGGGGGAAACAGGAAATGCAAGATTTTTAATTAAATTTTTTTTAAATTTTTGATTGAAACTTTTAGGTAAAAAAAGAAATTCCGAAGGAAAAAGGGGAAATGGCTGCCGGGGTAAAAGCCTTTTCTATTTAGAAGTGTTTTGAATAAAATTTTATAAAAATTCGTTTTTTACATTTTTTTAATTGTTTAAAGGTTTTTTAACTAAATTTTAAAATTATTTATTTATTTAAATTTTTTATCGTTTAATTATTTTTTTGTGAATTTTTGTGATTTTTTTAAAGATTCTTTTGGATCTTTGCATTTTCAAGGTCAAATGTCATAGGCCTCCTCTCCTAACCCTTGGGTCACTGATCCCTGTCTCCTGTTTGACCCCGTGTCACTGATCTCTGGCATCTGGGTCGCTGATTCCTGTCAGCAATTTTGAAAATAAAATGGGTGATTTCTGTGAATCCTTTTAATATTTTTTTTTATATTTCAAAAATAATTATTAATAATGTTAATAATAACTTTTTTTCGGAATTTGTTCAGGAAATTTTTGGAATGTTAAAATTTTTTAAATGTTGATTGAGGTCTAAAGTCCACAGGGTGAAGGTCAGGGTCAAAAGTCACACGGGTCAGGGGTGAAAGGTCAATGACATCCTATATGGCGGCCGGGTGACGTAACAAGATGGCGGTTCCCTGCTCCTTCGCTCCTATGCCCCATGCCCTTGGCCCCAACTTCCCATTTCCCTACTACTAAGTATAATGTGCACCACAGTCCGCACCACATGCACCACAATAAGCCCCACAATATGCTACATGTGCACATGAATACACACCAATCCATTGAAATATTCCTCAATCCTTACAGTCCTCCACAATTTTTCTCAATCCTCCTCAACAATCCTTGGCAACCCTCACCAAGCACAATCCTTCAATCAATCATAATCCTTCAATCATCTCAATTCTTCCATCGATCCCAATCCTTCGATCAGTACCAACGCAATTTTTTTTTTTTTTTTTTTTTTTAGTTTTAGTTCTCAAGTTTATTGAGGTCGATGTTAAGCAACAAGCCACATGGTGGTTGGGGATCAACAATGTAATATATTCCTTAATTTTTATAATAATTGCCAGGGATAGAGAGGGGTGAGATGAGCTTGGATATGGGTGTGGTGAGGAGGCGATGTCTGCTGATTCTCAATGAACCCCCCAAATAGTGAGCCCCATTGGCTAGAAAACTGCCTTTGGGGGCTCGTATTGCACATGGTGGTTCGGTGCATTCTGAGGGGAAAACGGGAAGTTTAAGTGAGGAAGGGGAAATTTTGAAGAGGAAAAGAAACTAGGAAAATTTTTAAGGAAATTCTAGACTTTTTGAGTGTTTTTAAGGGAAGAACAGGAAATTTTGAGAGAAAATGGGGAAAATTTCATGATGTCATCAAAGATGGTGGACAGCTTCTGGCTGCACTCATGAATCATGCACTAGAACGAAGATAAGTACGCTACTTGTGCACTTTAGTATGTGAATTCGAATGTGTTTTCCGATCAGAAGTTTTTAATATTGGTAATAGTCTGTAAACATTAATTACCATTTATGTTATGATGTCAATTTTCCACGTGTAAAAATTGCTACGAAGAGGATGGTGAACACGTAGTACCAACAGATTTTGTTCAGCAGACGAAATTTTAAACTAAGTGCAGTTTCCTTATTTGGACCATTTCTGTATGCTCAAGCTGGAGTCCTTCCACTAAGAGAACTTGTTGTTGAAATGCCAACTTGAATAGAGACAGCAGTGATTAGTAATAATTTGAAGCACGGTAATGTAACTTGAAGAGAATAAGTTTACAACAGCAACCGAATTAACAGCAAGCCATTTTACAAAAATCCGCATTAGTGAAATCAATAAACAATACAATGTGCGTTCATTTTGAAAACGCATTTTTAAGTACACACAGATAGAAGATAAGATATAGCTGAAGTTTGCAGTAAAGATTTTTGTCATTTGTGTAAGGATGCAACTGAAAAAAGACACGATTCAGTGCACAAGTGCACATTGAAAATGTGTTGATTTTAACAAAGAAGTTGCTAAGAATGTGATAGCAAAATATAGTGTCATAAATTTTAGCACCTTTTAAAGATTTTAAATATTATTCCTTCTTGAAAAAAGTAGATATAAGTAGTTTTGCATTCTTGGTATCGTCGTTTGTTGCCTAAACATAAGCTCTCATTAGTTACCCTTTACGTTTTTCTATGAGAACTAAATTTTTATCAAAAACGCTCAGTTATGTAAACTCGGTCATATAGGCGACTTATCCGAGTTCTGTTGACAAAAACGATTTCTCTCAGAGTATAAGTTAAATTCAGATGCCGAGGCATCAGTTGCACAGTACATTTCACCAGCGGAGCGGGCAACAGGAAGACCAACTTGCTGCAGAATGCCAGAACAACATTCAGCTCCGAGTTTACAACCATGAAGTCAAAAAACAGTGTTTTTGTTTCGGTCGCACAAGAATATTGAAGAGGACGGGTAATCGCGATAACAGTGGGCTTCGAACGACTGAAACAGCAGTGCATTAAAACACTTGTAGTTATAGATAGGAATAGAGTTGAAATGTATTGAGTAAACTGTAATATTTTTGTGTTCAATTTCAACGTGCCATGGAGGCTTTAACAACACCGTATAATAATTCCGACACTGTAGAGATAAGACATTTTTCCGAGGCCTATTACTAGAAAAACAGCGTTACACGCTGTAACGTGATGTTAAATCGTACACTGAGATAAAACATTTTCTAGCACATCAGAATTTGATTTACATCACATTTAACATTCCTCCATTTCCTAAATTGGCTGCAAAACGAAATCACAGATAATATTATAAAAATTAAATTAGGGGGAAATATTTCCAAGCTATTTAACAATTCAAATGAGACAGCAAAATTATAAAAATAAATGATATTTACTTGTTGGCAACTTTCAAATAACCATCTTCTGAACATGTGTAATAAAAATGTCGGAAATCAGAATAAACTATTTAAAAACCAATAAACTTAATGTAAAAAGTTCGTAAATGAATAGAATTTCTGCCGAATGTGGGTAACCAGATACAATAATATAATCTAAACAAAAACCTTGTTTGACTCCTAAATGTGTTATCGATTCAACCCATTGAACTCCGAGTTTGTCTGTCAGAACTTACCGTTAGTCCTGCTTTGTTGAGTTTGGAATATAGTTATGAAAACAATACTTTGTTAGAGGAATGTGTTTGTTGTTCATGTGGTAAGTACATACCCTGGTTATATTGATTCGGTTGCAACTGCATCAAGCAGAGGCTCGAGGCACCGACCCCCATCTTGGATCCCCTACTTCCTGCTCTGTCATTCCGGTCATACGACCACCATCTTGAATCCCGTCATATTGGTAGTCAGTACGGAACCATTTGGTTTTTGCACTTCATGCCCTATCATTCTATGTTGTTTTTCATGCTCTGTCATTCTGGTCGGTCGATTGCCATTTATTCTCAAAATCGCTTGTTTTCCCCCAAAAATCGCTTCAGAAATAAATTGTTTTTCCCTCAAGATTTCCTTTATTTCTCTAAAAAAAAAAAAAAAATCCCGAAAAAATCAAGAGTGGCGACTTATGATCAGCCTGCAGTTTAATAAAAATTTATGATTTTGAATAATCCCATTAAAAAATGGTTGAACTTGATGGAAAGTGGCAAGAACTCTGGGAGAAACTGTTATTTCAGCTTGTAATAGAGCCACTGTGATATTAGAGAGAGTGTATTTATGACGGTGTAGAGCACTAGTGAAAGTTTGAAGACTAGTAATTCGTATAAAATTACGATATTAATCTAATATAAAGATCCTTGAAATTACTAAAATTAATGTCATTAAAAGTTAATACACGTGAATGTCAGGCACAAGGCAAAATAGTGAAAATAAATTGATACAGTATACAGATGTGTAGAAAGTGCACTCGGTGGAGCACATGCGCCGAGAGATACAACTCAATTGCGGACCTGCGTCGCTTATCAGAGACCCTATCAATTCGCGTTATAACACTTTATAGAGGTGGAGAGCATCGATTTATAGTTTCGTGTGTTTGATTGGACCTGATCTCGTCTGACACGTCCTGCAGGACTCACAACCAATAGTAAACTTTCAGCGCTCTGATAGCTTCACTCCGAGGGGCCGGATGGTAAATGAGAGAGAGTTTTGCCTGTGGCGTCTGCCAATTGTTCACTGGCTTTGCTCGAGTGGGTAGAGGATAATGGAGTCTAGCTTGGCATGGTTTCTTAATGCAGAATAATAAGGACTCTACACTTGATCAATGTATTCTTTAACTAACCGAAATGTGTACAGTAAGAGATGGGAACTAAGATCGCGCTGACACTAGAAGGAACTGTTGTCTTTAGTCACGTATCCATGGGTGTAGTTTGGAGAGGGTCAGCACGGACGTAGCTAGGGTGATGTGGAGAGGGGGGGGGGGGGGTGTAAGTTTAGGGATACTCGGCAGCAGAGAATAAATAATGAGACTATGGAAATTATACAGCAAACATTTGCCATATATATTATAGTATATATTACACAAATGTCTATATGTGTTTTCTATCCGAAAATTAAACCAGTTAATAACACAACAAATGTGCAAATTATATTTTTCTTACAAATTAATGTGTGCCCCTGACAGGTTAAAATTTTTGCTAGGATCATGGCTGTGAGCTTTTATATACGAAATGTAATCTTTAATTATACTACCTCCGTGGCCACCACAAAGGTATATGACTTAACACATTTAAGTTACACGAGGGTATGAAATTTTAAAACAATTTTATTAAAGACCTCAAATTAAACTTGTAACAATAAATACTAGACGGAAGTGAAGAAATGCCTTGGGTGTGCTCTATTGGTGACCTAATTAGCTTCCGTGTCGGGTGCGATATAGCATATGTTATCTCAATACTTTTTATCTCACAACTTTATTTTCCGATTGCTACTATTTCTAACACTAACAGTCTAAATAAGAGTGTGTTTGCCACTGAGAGGCGCCCTGACCCCTGGATCCTTCCTTGGCTGCGAGCAGGATATCCGTACTGCATAGTTGATACGACTCACCTTCAGTCATACATATTGCGGATTGCCATCAGAGACTATTTTGGTAAAAACACATCATAAAATAAAAGTATTCATCAGGCAAGATCATGACAATAATCACTCTTGTTGTATGTAATAAAAATTAGTAGTAGTTATTACAGATAATTTTAATCATTATTCAATTTGAGCTACTAAAGTAAACATTTTTACAATTAAAATGTATGTGAATAAAATCAATTATGAAAAGCATTTTTTTTTCAAACTGCTTTTATTTTATTGAACCAGAGTTATTATTAGGCACATATATTTCCTTGATGAAAATGTGTTTTGTATAATGTGCTTTTCGATGAATCCAGAATGAAAACGTGCTTAAATTTTATTCAAAAATAAATTCTAATAATTTGATTATTTAAAAATATTAAAATAAGTGAAGAACAGCAAAATATTTTTTCTGTGCTGCAAAGAATGCGCTTTCTTCTTTCTTGTGCAACATAAATAGTAGTCTATTTGGTAATTTTTGTAATATGTGTACGACTTTCTAATGAGTTGAACATTTTGTACAGTCAGGTGCAGCACTCCGTTGGTTACCATTGTGCTTCTACCACAAGTACAGCACACTTCAATACATATCTTATTTGAAACTCCCGAAACTGTACATTTAAGTGTGGTTGGAAGGGCTAACCACAAGGTCAAATCTACTGTTGCTAACTCGACTCCAATTCCGCCTGTCCAGACTAATAATAATGGTCATCACCTCTTGTACCCTCCTTAGCCATTGAACCACACATGGTGTATGTGAAATCATTCGTTACTCTTAAACATTACCAATCCGTTCTACCCCCTGTCATATGCGTCAGATAGGAGAAAACATTCCACTACTATCGTAAGTCTCCAACCACTACCCGTACGAATCCGAATTCGTTTGACATTGGACGGGCCGGCTGATAACGGAAGAAGGCAGGCATCCCCGCGAAAACCCGAGTACTCGCTTGTCATATATTTAAGAGAATTTCCAGTGGTCGTCCAGCAGGGCCACAAATACGCGTGTGTTCTCTTGGGCTAGCAGAGTTTATTAGCATGCACGTAGCTAGGCGTTTCTCCAACTATGAGTCCACTTGGACACTGACTGCTGGAATCGAAACAGCCGCGACATACCTCAACCAGTTATTCTCTCGTACTGAATGAGCGCCTGACATACACCATAAGAACTCGGGCAAGGTACACTTTACTGGCCTTCAGGAGTCAGTTGGTCGTAGATGTCCCACCAATAATAACAATTTAACAAGTTTCAACTTTGCCACACTTCTAGGTGCAGACTGTTGGAACTGTGAACCGGGCAAAGAGAGGCGGCAAAATACGTGGCAGTACCCCGAGAAAACCACTCACCAATGTCCGCCGCGTTCTTATGTGAGCAAATACGAGATTGACCGCGGCAGTAGTCGAATTCTGAATGTCCACATTTTATCTTATTATTTCGTGTTGTGAGTGCCTCCGAACGTCGATAAAGCCATAGCACGGGAAAATTACTTTGAAGGAAATAGAGGATAAAGGAAGGAACCATCACATCATTTGCAAAAAGAGATTTCGGGAAACCAAGGAAAACCGAAAACAGAATGGCGGTACCGAGAGTCTAATCAGGTTCTCCTTAATCCGAGTGGCGTGATTTACCACTGCGTTACCTCACCTTCCAGATATACATATTAGCTTTTTTAAATTGCTAAAAATCACATTCGGATCATGAGCTTTTCAGCTAAAACCCAACTAATCTGTAAATAAATGTAATTTTTTCTCACATTTATTCTGCAGTAGGTTAGATTCCAAGTAGCCATGTACGTTAGTATTTCGTTTATGATTGACCATAGTTTTTACGACCCATCCTGGACCAGTGCGTGTCAAAAGCTAAATGAACGAACTATGGTTGCCATCGCGTGCAACATATACCAAAGGAAAAATAAAATTTTTGCCAAGGCAACAGCCAATGAAAAAACGATTGTGGGCCAAACATAAAAATTACTAAGAAATTTAAGATGGTACCATATGAGTTTCTGTAAGTGGCGTACGTCTAGTATTGTGTGTGTTTGTGTGAATTTTTAAAATTAACAATGGGCATTTCCCGAAATACGATGCACAGAAAAACGCAGTGGCGTTATTTCTGGCCAGTGAAATTAATGAAAACCAATTCATAACTGAGATACTATTATGTTAAAACGGTTCTGACACAAGAGGGAATTTGTCGGACAATAATTTAAAAATAAATAATAGTTACTTAAATATCTGATCCATGGGAGAAGAGTTTCTGAGTGTCCGTTGCTACAAAACCGAATTTTCTGCGCGGATACATTCAAGAGTATTTTGTGTCCTCGAGTTTTGGTAACTCATTGAGTGGTGCTGCAATTTAACCCCAGACCAGGTAACACGAGATCCGACCCCTATTTCCAAGAATGTTCTTTATTGAGTGTTCCTCCAGTTAAC
The DNA here is from genome assembly GCA_029891345.1 of Dryococelus australis. Lineage (NCBI taxonomy): Eukaryota > Metazoa > Arthropoda > Insecta > Phasmatodea > Phasmatidae > Dryococelus > Dryococelus australis. Next base: position 165,871,516 of record CM057009.1, on the reverse strand, counting down.
CCCAGAGTAGGTAAGACGAGATCCGACCCATATTTCTAATCATGTTCATTATTGAGTGTTACTCCAGTTTAACCGCAGGCCAGGTAACACGACATCCGACCCTTATTTTCTAGCATGTTCTTTATTGAGTGTTGCTCTAGTTCAACCCCAGAACAGGTAACACGAAATTCGAAACTTTTTTCTTAGAATGTTCTTTATTAAGTGTTGCTCAAGTTTAACCCCATACCAGGTCAAGCGATATCCAATGCTTATTTCCTAGCATGTTCGTTATTGAGTGTTACTCTAGTTTATTCCCAGACCAGGTAACACGACATCCGGCAATTATTTCCTAACATGTACTTTTTTGAGTGTAGATCCAGTTTAACAACAGACCAGTTAACACGAGATACGACAATTTTTTCATAGAAAGTTCTTTATTAAGTGTTGCTCCAGTTTAACTCCAGACCAGGTCAAACGATATCCAATGCTTATTTCATAGCAAGTTCTGTAATGAGTATTGCTCCTGTGTAACCCCAAACCAGGTAACACGAGGTCTGAACTTTATTTCCTTGCATGTTATTTGTTTTGTGTTGCTCCAGCTTACCCCAGACCAGGTAACACGATATCCGACCCTTATTTTCTAGAATGTTCTTTATTGAGTGTTACTCCAGTTTAACCCCACACCAGGTAACACGGCATCCGACCATTATATCTTAGCATGTTCTTTATTAAGTGTTGCTCCATTTTAACCCTATACCAGGTAACAGGAAGTCCGACACTTATTTTCTGGCACGTTATTTATTGTGTGTTGCTCGAGTTTAACCGCAGACCACATAACACGAGATACGACCCTTATTTCCTACAGGTTCTTTTCTGAGTGTTGCTCCAGTTTAACCCCAGACCAGGAAACACGAAATCCGACACTTATTTCCTAACATGATCATTTCTGAGTGTAGATCCAGTATAACACCAGACCAGGTAACACGAGATACGACCCTTATTTTCTAGTACCTCATTTATTGAGTGTTGCTCCAGTTTAACCCCAGACCAGGTAACACGAGATACGACCCTTATTTCCTAGCAAACTTCTTTATTGAGTGTTGCTCATGTTTAACCCTAGACCAGGTAGCAAGTGAACCGACCCTTGTTTCCTAGCACGTACTTAATTGCGTGTTACTCCAGTTTAACCCCAGATCAGGTAACACAAGATACGACCCTTATTTCCTGACATGTTCTCTATTTGGTTCTGCTCCAGTTTAACCCTAAACCTGGAAACACGAAATCCGACCCTTATTTTTTAGTCGTTCCTTTATTGGTGTTCCTCCAGTTTAACCCTATATTAAGTAACTTGAAATCCGACATTTACTTCCTAGCATGTTCTTCATTCACGTTGCTCCATTTTTACACCAGACCAGATAACATGTGATCCGACCCTTATTTCCTAGTATGTTTTATTTTGACTGTTGTCCTGTTTAACCCCTGACCAGGTTACACGAGATCGGACTCTTATTGACTAGCACGTTCTTTTTTGAGTGTTGCTCCAGTTTAACCCCAGACAAGGTAAAACGAAATACGACCCTTTTGTCCTAGCAGCTTCTTTATTGAGTGTTACTCCAGTTGAATCCTAGGCCAGGTAACACGAAATGAAAACCCTATTTCCAAACACGATCTTTATTAAGTGTTGCTCCAATTTAACCCCAGACCAGGTAACACATTATCCGACCTCTATTTCCTAGCACCTTGTTTATTGAGTGTTTGTCCAGTTTAAACACACAGCAGGTAACAGGAAATCGCACCATATGTCATGATACGTTCTGTATTGAGTGTTGCTCCAGTTTAACGTCAGACCAGTTAACACGAGATCCGACCCTTATTCCTTGCACCTCCATATTGAGTATTGCTCCTGTTTACCCCTGACCAGGTAACACGAGATCCGAAACATATTTCCTAGCACGTACTCTATTGAGTGTTGCACCAGTTAAACACCAGACCAGGTAACACGACATCCGACCCTTATTTTATGGCAGATTCTTTATTGGGTTTTGCTCCAGTTTAACCCCAGAACTGGTAAAACAAAATCCGACACTTTATATTAGCATGTTCTTTATTGAGTGTTGCTCCAGTTTAACCGCAGATTAAGTAACACGAGATCGACCTTTATTTCCTAGCATTTTCTTTATTGAGTGTGGCTCCAGTTTAATCACAGACCAGATAACACGAGATCCGACCCTTATTTCCTAGGCAGTTCTTTGTTGAGAGTTGCATCAGTTTAACCCCAGACCAGGGAACATGAGATCCGACCCGTAATTCTAAGCATGTTCATTATTGATTTTTGCTCCAGTTAAGCCTCAACCCAGGTAACACGAGATTCGACCCTTATTTCCTAGTATGTTCTTTATTAATTGTTGCTCCAGTTTATCCCAAGACCAGGTAACACGAGATCATACCCTTTTTTCCTAGCATGTTCTTTATTGATTGTTGCTCCAGTTTAACCCCAGACCAGGTAACACGAGATCCGAACCTTATTCCCTAGGAAGTTCTTTATTGAGTGTAGCTCCAGTTTAACCCGAGACCAGATAACATGAGATCCGACCCACATTTCTAAGCATGTTCAATATTTGTTTTGCTCAAGATTATCCCTAGACCAGGTAACTAAAGACCCGACCATTATTTCATAGCAACTTTTTATTGAGTGTTGTTGAAGTTTATCCTCAGACCAGGTAACACAATATCCGACCCTTATTTTCTAGCACGTTTCTTATTGAATTGTGCTCCAGTTTTACCCCAGACCAGGTAACACATGTTCCGAACCTTATTTCCTTGCACATTCTTTATTGAGTGTTGCTCCAGTTTATCCCCAAACCAGGTAACACGATATCCGACCCGTATTTCTAAGCATGTTCGTTTTTGAGTGTTGCTCCAATTTAACCGCAGCCCAGGTAACATGATATCCGACCCTTATTCCCTAGCAAGTTATTTATTGAGTGTTGTTCCAGTTCAACCTCAGACCAGGTAACACGATATCCAATGCTTATTTCCTAGCAAGTTCTGTAATGAGTGTTGCTCCTATTTACCCCAAACCAGGTAACACGAGATCTGAACTTTATTTCCTAGCATGTTGTTTGTTTTGTCTTGCTCCAGTTTACCCCAGATCAGGTAACATGATATCCCAAAACTTATTTTCTAGCATGATCTTTATTGAATGTTACTCTAGTTTATCCCCAGACCAGGTAACACGACATCAGACACTTATTTTCTAGCGTGTTCTTTTTTGAGTGTAGCTCCAGTTTAACACTAGACAATATGACACGAAACCCGATCCTTAATTCTTAGCAAGTTTTTAATTGTGTGATGCTTTAGTTTAACCCCAGACCTGGTAATACTATATCCGACCCTTATATCCTAGGATGTTCTTTATTAAGTGTTGCTCCAGTTTAACCACATACCAGGTAACAGGAAGTCCGACACTTTTTTTCTGGAACGTTCTTTATTGTGTGTTGCTCCAGTTTAACCCCAGAACACATAACACGAGATACGACCCTTATTACCTAGCATGTTCTTAACATAGTGTTGCTCCAGTTTAACCCAAGAACAGGTAACACGAATTCCAACACCCTTATTTCCTAGCATGTTCTTTATTGAGTGTAGCTAGAGATTAACCCAGGACTAGGTTACACGAGATCCGACTCTTATTTCATAGTACCTCATTTATTGAGTATTGCTCCAGTTTAACTCCAGTTCAGGTAACACGAGATCCGAACCTTGTTTCCTAGCATATTCTTTATTGAGTGTTACTCCAGTTTATCCCAAGATCAGGTAACACGAGATCATACCCTTTTTTCTTAGCACGTTCTTTATTGAATGTTGCTCCAGTTTAACCCCAGACCAGGTAACACGAGATCCGACCCTTATTTACTGGCGCCGTGTCTTTTCAGTGTTGCTCCAGTTTAACCCCAGACCAGGTAACACGAGATACGACCCTTATTTCCTATCATATTCTTTATTGAGTGTTGCTGCAGTTTATCCCCAGACCAGAAAACACGAAATCCGACTCTTATTTTTTAGCATGTTCTTTACTATGGGTTGCTCCAGTTTAACCTCAGACCAGTTAACACGAGGTCCGACCCTTATTCCTTGTAACTCCCTTATTAAGAATTGATCCAGTTTACCGCAGACCCGGTAACACGAGATCCGAACCTTATTTCCTGCCAGATTATTTATTGGGTTTTGCTTCAATTTAACCCCAAAACCAGTAAAACAAAATCCGACCCTGATATATTAGAATGGTCTTTATTGTGTGTTGCTCTAGTTTAACCCCAAATTATGTAACACGAGATCCGACCTTTATTTCCTAGCATTTTCTTTATTGAGTGTGGCTCCAGTTTAACACGAGACAAGATAACACGAGATCCGACCCTTATTTTATAGAATGTTCTTTTTTGAGTGTTGCTACAGTTTAACCCTAGACCAGGTAACATGAGATCCGACCCGTAATTCTAAGCATGTTCATTACTGAGTTTTGCTCCAGTTAAGCCCCAGCCCAGGTAATACGAGATCCGACCCCTATTTTCTAGCATGATCTTTATTAAGTGTTGCTCCAGTTAATCCCAAGGACAGGTAACCCTAGATCACACCCTTTTTTCCTAGCTTGATCTTTATTGAGTGTTGCTAAAGTTTAACCCATGACCAGATAACATGAGATCCGGCCCTTTTTTCCTAGCACCTTCTTAATTGGGTGTTATTTCATTTTACCCCCAGACCAGGTAACACGAGATCCGACCTAATAATTCCTAGCAATTTATTTATTGAGTGTTGCTCCAAGTTAACCCCAGACCAGGTTTCACGAGATTCGACCCTTATTTACTACCAAGTTATTTATTGAGTGTAGCACAATTCACCCCAGACCTATTTACACTAAATCCGACCCTTATTTCCTAGCATGTTCTTTATTGTGTGTTTCTTCATTTGAACCCCAGGTCAGGTAACAGGAAAACTGACGATTATTTCCTATATTGTTCTTTATTGAGTGTTGCTCCAGTTCAACACCAGACCAGGTAGCACGAGATCCAACCCCAATTTTCCAAGAATGACCTTTACTTAGTGTTCCTCCATTTTAATCCCAGACCAGGTAACGGCAGATCCGACCTTTATTTCCATCATTATCTTTAATCAGTGTTGTTCCAGTTTAACCCCAGACCAGGTAACATGAGATCTGACCCGTATTTATAAGCATGTACATTATTGAGTTATGCTCAAGTGTATCCCCAGGCCAGGTAACTAAATGTCCAACCCTTATTTCTTAGCACCTTTTTATTGTGTGTTGCTGCAGTTTATTCCCAGACAAGGTTACACAATATCCGACACTTATTTTCTAGCACGTTCCTTATAGAATGGTGCTCCAGTTTTATCCCATACCAAGTAACATTAGTTGCGACTCTTACTTCCTAGCACCTTCTTTATTGAGTATAGCTCCAGATTAACCCTAGACCAGGTAACACTATATCCGACACTTATTTCATAGCAAATTCTTTATTGAGTGTTGCTCAAGTTTAACGACTGACTAGGTAAAACTGGATCCGTTACTTATTTTCTAGCTAGTTCTTTATTGAGTTTTGCTCCAGTTTAACCCCATGCCAGGTTATACGAATTCTGACAATTATTTCCTAGCACCTTCTTTATTGAGCGTTGCTCCAGTTTAACCCCATACCAAGTAACACATTATCCGACCTTTATTTCCTAGAACCTTCTTTATTGAGTGTTTGTCCAGTTTAAACCCAGAGCAGGTAACACGAGATCCGACCTTTACTTCCCAACAAGATATTTATTGAGTGTGGCCCCAGGTTACCCCCAGACCAGGTAACACGTGAACCAAAAAATTTTTCCAAGCACGTACTTTACTGTGTGCTGCTTCAGTTTAACCCATTATCTGGTAACACAAATTCCTACCCTTTTTTTCTAGTATTTTCTTTATTGAGTGTTGCTCCAGTTTAACCCCAGACCAGGTAACACGAGAACCGACCCTTATATCCTAGCATGTTCTTTATTGGGTTTTGCTCCAGTTTAACACCAGATCTGGTAACACGAAATCCGGCACCTATTTCCTAGCACGTTCTTTATTGAGTGTTGCTCCAGTTTAACCCCAGACCAGGAAACGCGATATCCGACGCTTATTTCCTTGCACGTTCTTTATTGAATGTTGCTCCATTTAACCCCAGACTAGGTAACACGATATCTGACCTTCATTTCCTAGCAAGTTCTTTTTTGGAACATTATAGTTTAAGCAGTTTCTAAAAATCTGTTCTGCTGGCGAAAAGTAAACTCAAGTGTACCAGTTATTGGAGTGTAGCTTTGTTCGAAGGAGTTCGACAATTTTCTGGTTTTCTTTTTATTGCACTATCAGAGGGCGGTTATAACATGTGTATATGCCAACAACGGCCAATAGCAGTGTAGGAAAAAGACGCTGGTTGTGTCGGTGGTGTTTTATGATAGCGCATTGCACCGAACCTAACTTCAACTTTTCTGAAGAGGCATGCTTCAGAAAAGTTGAAGTAAATTATTGGAAGTTTATAAAAAATATTTTTTATTAACGATATTGTTCTACTTAGTTTACATGTTGTAATTTGAAATTTAATTATTAGTTACATCGTAAAGTAAGCGCGTGGAAATAAGCCTGTAAGTAACAATTAAAACATGACGACTTACCGAGCAAAAAAACTGCCATGAACCTCATGGTGCAAATTTGCTGATGTTTGCTAAACTGAGTCAGCAGACGGAAGTGTAAACGCCTTATATATATACACGTCGCGTGACTCAATAGCTGTGCGCGGGTCTCATGTTTACATCGCAGAGTTTTGTTTTCTGCCTAGCAGTTCACTTCTGCTATCGCGTACGTGACTTCATCAGCTTCTCTATACACAATATTTTCAAAGCCAATTATGACCGCTTGTAGTTCTTTTCGCACGTTCCTTTTTTTCTTTCGGCAGAAACATGCTTCGTATCTATAATTACTTTAAATATACGGCGATTACAATAAGATTACTTTCTCAAATATAAAACCGGGATATATTCGAACAGAAAATAATTTTCTAGTCGATTTGGTGGTAAATTGTCATAAAGAGTTGCAAAATAAAATTTGTTATAGCAGAGTCGTCTTTGCAAATTCAAAATGACGTGACAAATTTTTCGGATTGAATGTGATTTTTTTCTACGCGCGTAAATAAATTTGCTGTGCATGAATTAGAGACTTAACACAGTACACACACTAAAAGAAATTCTTACAGTAAAATAATATAATTTGTAATTTTGTACGTTAATGAAGTTAATGACTTAATTGAATGGTACTTACGAAAATAATTTGTTTTTTGTTCATTACTATGCTGAATACAATAGAACCATTGGGTGTACTAAACAAGAAAATAATAAGGCGACATTGAAGCTAAAGTAACATAAGAATGCATCCGTCAAAATGTTATACATGTATGGCAATAGTTGCAGAGATAATACTGGCCGTTCAATTCCAGAGAATAAACAAGTAGCAAAATTAAAAGTACAGAATCAACTGTCAATGCATGTGCCAACAAACACAAAATGTAATAGGACCATGAGGCGTAAGTTAGCAAACACGTACGAAAAGATTTGTTTTATTGCTCGCAATTAAATGTCACGAGTGAACAGAGAGTTAAGGTCGTTAACCTCTGCCTATAGACTATAGAATTCTTAGAGAGAAGATAATAATTGTAGCTAGTTCGTCAGTCTCACATCTGCCATAGGCCAGACGCTTAGGCCAACATGGGGGAACTAGCCTTTAATTGGTGTCAACAATTCTGAGCAATTCAATAAATGCTTTCCCAGAAGATGCAAAAAGATTGAAGCTTTATTCCCATCGTTGCTTACTTTGTGATACCGAAAATTCCTTATGCAATAAATTCTACAAATGTTGTGAATTTTGTTTACTGGTTTCATTATAGTATTTTTTGGTTCGTCATTCCATTTATCGTTTGTATTTGTACAGTGTTTCTTGTTTCATCCCCTCTCTGGATCATGATACGTTAGCAGAATCTTGGTTTTCATTGCATATTATATTTTAGTCTTTTTTTATACCGGCGCCACTTAATAGTGTATATTTCATTTTATTTTCTGTTCCGAATAACAGGGAAGTTAGACTTTGTTCTCGTTTCACATTAATTCTTTTATTTTCTCGCCGTTTAATTTACCGGTTCTTTGATATGTTGGTTCATAATTGGATATTTGCATTACATATTTTGTTTTAATAAAGAAATTGGTTTAATGGTTTTCCTCTTGCTTTTCTTAACTGAACTGCTTGACAATGTTAAAATATTTTGTTGTCTAGTTTTTCTCCTTGGTCACGCTTCATAGCCAGTGTTAGCCATAAATTATTACTTCTGTATCCGTTAATCTGAGTCGTAAGAATAAATCACATCCTGAGTACGTGGCAAGTAGGCGGAGAGCTATTGCTGTGCGTTGCAATAGACTTTTAATATGGCATTGAAACACGTACACAAAAATAATAAAATACGCCAAGGTTAGCTGTTGTAAACAGACATGAAAACGACAAGCTGCCTTTCTGTTTGTTGTCTGCTTCATGTTTCGAAAGATCACCTATTGGCTTAACCACTGGCTGGTGAGTGGGTAAGTAGTTGCTCATACACAAACTTTTTTGTAACGGAAACCGGCAAATTATTGTATAATTACTACATTTTTATAGTTCACAATGTTATCGTTTATTAATTTTCAAGATAGCATTTGTGTGAATAACGATAAAGTTAATGTTGTTACAAAATATTGTAAACAGCTGCGTGTCACTCGTCACGTCACTTGTGGGGAAATCCACACATTCCAACAAAAGCCTCCCTGGCTCAAGGAGGGTTGTACTTTTAAACAGTACATATATATATATATATATATATATAACATATTGAAAAACGTTATTGCACCATATTACAGTGGCAAATTATATTATTATGAATAATATGAAATACTTTATAGACTTTAATTTCATAGCTGTTTGGAGTTTTTTGAAATATGTCGTTAAGAGTACAAACAGCGTATTCGGGCTTAAAATTTTGATAACGGATTACAGTGAAACAAAACAATGTATTTCAGTTTAAATTATATAATCTCAACATTCGTTATTGCAAAAATAAATCATAAAGCACGTATCTGAACATATTGCATATTGGAATAAATGTCGCGATGATGAATGAATTATATGTATGTATGTATATATATATATATATATATATATATATACCATATATATAAGGCAAATAAGTCATCACTTCCGAGAATTCGCTTATTGTGAGGGCTACTTCTTCCCTTGGACCACAATGCAGCAAAGTCCATTTTGACTGAATTGAAAATAATGGTTTTCCCAAATTTCCGGTTTCGCAACACTAAATTAGTAACAATACAAATATGTACGTTTGTTTCAAATATTTTAAAAGATGTTCCGAAATATTTCTTAATACATATTTTGTATTCTTTCATCGTTTCTCTAGACAGCTAATTATTAATGTGTGTGGTGATGTACGTGTACATTCGCATTATTTCGCATCGTTAACTTTGAATAAAAATGGTAAGTGACAAAATTATGCAACAGAATGCAGAGATAAAGAAAATTAAATTATTTAGAAGAATGCAACAGCTGTTGATAGCATTCATTTTTTCCTGTATGTGCAAAGTTGATCATTTCTTTTTCATCTCACCAACATACTCCTTGTAATTAAGTATTAAACTATTTACAGATCCACCGCCACCTTAGTAAAAACTTTCTGCTGTCTATTGAAGGTAAAATACCACATATTAAAACGAAATTAAAATATAGAACGGGCGTATAATGTGTTAAAGTAGAAAACGATGTATGGATGCAACCATAGCATAGTGGTTAGTATACTAGCTTATAAGGTAGAGGATTCGGGTTCAGTTTTCGTCACTGAGAAGGGAAATTTCAAATTCATAGTTGTTATTGGGCGTGTGCAACTGGGCCGCATTAAATGTCTCCCGTGCTGTCCAGGCTGGCCTGTAAATTTTATACCATTAATGAGTATCATCAGGAAGACAAATTACGTTGTAGAAGTCCAAATAGTGGCTTGTGATGTCATAGGAAAATTTAAGAAATACTACACGTATTGTTGTAATTCTACAGGATATCCATAAGTTACAGTACATTTTCGTACAAATACTTCATGTATCCCGTACACTTTTCGAGCAATTTCTTGCAAAGTTTTAAAATATTTTTTGTAATATCGCCTAGCAATTTTGGCAGTGAGTTTCAAACATTTTTTTTTCGTAATAGTACAAACACTTTTTCACTTTGTAGGCGAATGGCGATCGATCATTATGCTAGTTAGTGGCGCTATGATGCTGGAATTCGCGTCATATGTAACTATATATTTGCTTTATTCGTTATTGCTCTGTACTCTGTGTTTATGTCTTGTTTCTTTGTTATATTTCAGCTAGTCTGGGGAAAGTTTTCCATCTATCCGATTATCTGTTTCGATATTATTACTTCCTGTAATATTTTTAAAATTTAATAGAGTAGTGAAATTAAATTCTATTCAGAATTTTGTCAATTTTGTATACTAGCCATTGCGAAATCAAGTTAGTCGTCATGTGGGAATGGTGTTGTCTTCAGAAGTATTTGTGACGTTGTTACTACTAAGTTAAAGACCCAAACCGCAAAAAAAAATTACCCAGCAAATTTGTTATAATCAGGAAATTAAATTACGAAATGGAAACTTACCCTACGAGCCTATACACACTTATTTAAGCAGCTTTATACTGAGTGCCGAATGTGCTAAACACTACAAACATTTTTCAGAAAAATTAACGTAACCATGTTCCTTAATGACCCACTACAAAAGCTAGTCATGAAAATATAATAGGCGTTTATTTCGAGTGTAGAGAGCGATTTTTGTGTCTGCTTAATTGCCTTTAGGCGATAATGTTTAATAAATAAGCTGGAATTGTGTACGTTTTATCAAGGCAAGAATTTGGCAGCGGCTGACAGTTTGTACGTGCATATAAGTGATATTTTTTTGCAGAACCGTTTGGTTGAATTATATTCTACTGCATAAGTTATGCACTTTTATCATCGTTCTTTATATTGTTTCCAAAACATCTGTGCAGTGCGCAAAAGATATTGGGCAAGAATCGTACTACAGTTGCTGCGAACCTTCTTCTTTGTTGCTAAGTAACGTACGTTTGAAAGTTTGAGTGTGAACATTCTCTAGTGTTTTGGCTGGTGTTTGTTGACGCACGAAATTAAACAATGTAAGGTACAGGACTGTTTTTTGCAAAGATAACTTTTTTTGTCAAAAAAAATTTGCAAAAGGCAGCAAGTTCATTTACAAGGTGCTGCCAAGTTGTTGAATTGTTAACTCTTATGTGTGGAGGGTAATGAGGGTTTCCAGCTAGTAGGCAACGTATATAGGAAGCACAGCGTTATTCTCCTGTGACGTGTATGGAGCACAATATGAAGGAAGACGAACTGTCTACGGCAAAACACTCTTCCTGCTGAATAAAATTCAGACGTGTTACTACCGCATGGACACATTCTTGGTATATACACTTCACAAAGATAGTAACAACAACTTATGATAATTCTCGAAAGAACCCTGAAAGCTACGTGATATCGCCAACCAACCAGCGGTCAATAAAGAATTCCCAGTCCTTCGCACACTCCGCGCACGATTGTTTTTTAATTTGCTGCTCTCGTGGCAGAAGGTAATTTTCCTTTAGGCTTGTTTGCACATGGCAATGTCACGACTTTTCTTCCTATTTATTACTTACTCACAGCCGTCCAGAGCGTGCCATATCAATTGTGGTCCTATTATAAATGTAACATCAAGTATATAACTCTCTGATCTAACATGCCTCTAAATAGATTTGCAAAATGAAAATAAAATAATAAATACTGTAATCCTATTGAATATTATAAAATTAAAACTTTTCCCGACGAACATAACTTGTGGCAAGTTACCCGTGTTCATGATTGCAATTTGCATGAAGCCTCCAGTAAGTAATTTCACGAATCGTCTCAGTAGTGAAAAATAGAAGGCTATGACACTAGAGCTAGGAGAAAAGAGTGAGGCTTTCCCTGCCATCATAAATCTATAGGAGATTTCAGATGTGATCATATCGCTGTCCCTTTTTAAGGCTCTTTATTAGTTTTCGCCCAGGCATTTAAAAGAAGCGAAGGGTGGGGTTTCGCATGGGGAGGGTGTGTCTGATGTACAGATATTCTCGGGTCACTCCTGCTTCCGCCCACATCTGCATTCTTCATCAGCTCCCTCCACATCTCACCTCATCCGCTCTCCAGGCTGGTAGCCAGCTGTCATAATGCCGACCTTGCCTGTATGCGAGAGCCATGAGCCAGGCAGCTTGTACAAAGAATACCCCTTACTATCATCTGTTTAACATAACACATTCCTGCTAGTAGGCCTACCTACTTCAACTATATTACACTAAGGGACTTAAACACAATTAGTACATATTATGCACTACTATCTGAAACAAAAATATTTCAAAATGAATGTTGTTTGCTCAAACACAGAATATTGTCACAGTTTTTTTAATAATACAGGAGAATTTTAAGAGTAATAAATCTGTATCATACCAGTATTGTAACAATATTATAGGAGTGTTGTAATAGTATTATAATAGTAATGTAGAGTAGTATAACACTTTTAGGTAAATGATATGGCAGGATTGCAGCAGTAATTTAGTTGTAATATAACATCGACGTAACTTTTCACAGCAATACTGAAACTCTTTTATAGCACTAATATAGATTTATTATAGCAGTTATGTTCTCACTGCACAGAATTATTTCGCTTGACGTGACTGGAAGCTTGCATTATTTGTTTACTTCAGTACCCTTTCACTAACTGGTAAGGCCTCTTTCCCGACTGTTGACCTGTGGCTGTATATAACAATAAAAACCCTAGAAAAACTAAGGAACTGGCAGAAAATTAAATAATTAGGACTTAAACTTGAAGATTCCAAGAACAAGGGACTGAAGGTCATAGTGTATGAAGTTCAGAGGTCCGATGATATTGTTGAAACTCTCTACAAGCAGAATTTTAGATCAAGTGATCAAACACAAGAAGACTTTCTTAGGAAAGTACAAGTGAGCCATAGGTCTGACAGAAAGGACACTGGCAGGATGAATTTAATACTGGAGTGGAACCCTGTAAGCCGAGGTAAACTGATCAGTGATAGCCGCATTTTCTAGGCTATGACAACTGCAAAGTGCAAGATTATTTCTCGGTTTACAGGTGTTACAAATGTCAGGCTTAGGGCTATATTGCAAACAGGTGCAATGCAAAACAGGCATGGTCAAAGTGCGCGGAGAAAGGAAATAAGTATCAAGAATGTCCCCTCAAGCAGGATAAACAATGCCAAGAGAAATGCATTAACTGCAAGAGGAGGAATGAAGCACATTGTCATAGAGTTGACTCAAGAGACTATCAGAATATATAGAATGTGGGCACCAATGCAGTGCCATATAAAATAGGGCAATTTCTCTTAAAATTGCAAGATATAATAAGTTGTTTTTGCCAAAAAGACTATTTTGAACAAAAGTACAAGAAGCAATAAAAAGTCACACCTCAAATTTTGACGAGAAACAGCTAAAATCACTCAAATATAAGCTAAAATCAAGCAAATTTAATTTAAAATCAAGTAAATTTAAATCAAAGTAAATCCAACTTAAAGCCAATAATCATGTTAGGTAAAATCAAGTGAAATTTTATGATATTATTCATTACAAATAAGGACCCCATGCGGGAACTCCAGAAATATAAAAAAAATATTCGAAAGCCATTTTACTCGATTCAAATCATATAGTTTTATATATTTTAAGCTAATTCTATATCATACATATATTATATATATTTTATATATTTTAAACCTTTATATGTTATAAAAAAGATTTCTTATTTGCTAATTTTAAAGTATTTTTATCAAAGACATTTATATAACGATCAGAAAATGAAATATTATATTTTCATTTAAAATAAAACTTTTTTTTTCCAAATTTAGATTGATAAATTTAAAAATCAGAAGGTAAATACATTTATTAATTTTTAGATAATGTAGTTTGGTAAATTCATAACAATTGTTTAATTTTTGAGAAGCTATTCCATTTTATTATTTATAAAGAAATAAATGTATAAAGAGGAAATAAAAAAATTAGGTTGAATAAACACCAAGCAAAATTAAGCTATAATGGATTAAATTTAAATCAAAACAAATCAAATTTAAAGCCAAAAAACGCGCAAATTTAAGCTAAAATCATATAATTTATACACTGTAAGAGGCAAGGAGATAAATATAATTTTGATTTTAAAAAAATTATTCGATAAAGCAACTCAGCTATATATCTAAAAATGTGTAATTATTTTAAAAGATTCAGACCTTTGCGACGCCCTCGTACCCAAGGACGTAACAAGGCTGGAATTACTCCAATCTCAGCAAAAGATTTGATCACCAAAAAATTTCACAACATGCCAGCAAGTAAAATCATTAAACAGAGCAGGAGCATATTTATATAACATTTTCAAAACATAATGAAAACTATGAAGTATGTAGAAAACTTGATTTCTGTTATTTCATTTTTTCTTTGTTCCAACAAACATATTTTGGGAAAATTCACCATATGAAAACAAAACTCTTTTAAGAGAAATACCATATTTGGTATGTATGTATAAATATCTTTACTAAATATTATAGAAAAATACTCACAATATTCACTGTCACGTTAAGTTATATTTTTAATACTTTCCAACGTACTGGAAAGTTCAGGTACATTTAAAGTCAGATTAACCAACCAGTAAAATATTTCTGGTTAAAACTCACGCATAATTCCCATAAAACCATTGTAAAAGTCTACTATATATATGACTAGAAAAACTTTGATTTCTGTCTAACAAGCCGTCCAAAGGCTATGTTAAAAAAAAAAAAAACTCCTTTTTACAAGAGGAATTCCATGCAGAAACATGTGATATTTTTTACTTGAAAATACGTTTAATTTTCTGGCTAACCGGCCATCGAAAGACCACACCAAGGATACTTTTAATTTGAATAATTTCTCTGGGCTAACCTGTACATGTTTCGGGCAAAAAGTCCTTAGTTAAAATTGCCATTCCATACTGCAATTAAATTTGACATTTTGACATTGCAATTGAATTTGCAATTTAATATTTAGAGTTTTCTGTGCATGGCAATGGTAAAAAATAAAAATAAAGATAAATAACCTCCAGGCTGGGTGGAAATGCCTGCCTCTCAAAAATTATACCTCACAAAAACATTATTTTATAATTTTCCTCGCGTCCCACTGACACAAGGCAACTGCTCACGAATGGCGAGCCATAATCTCCGAGGAAGATTTCCTATTTGAAAACCATCAGGTTCCTGCTCCAAAAACGACTTCTTAGAAAACATTCTCAAAACCCTAAGTCGTTTTTTTGTCAGATTACAATTAGAAACATATTTGCAAAACCCTGATACTTTGAAAAATTAAGCCCTTTTAGGTATCTATTCTTACATCAAAGTGATATCATGACCTTTCTCGATTGAAGAGCATAACATTTTAAGGCGGTATATTTATCATTGCATAACTTATATGGATGCTCCCTTGAGGCCGAAGGTCTGACCTCGACCGAGCATTTGGAAACAGTATAAATACTAAATCAACTCAATTAAGTGTTAGAGGTGTGAATACAATTTATTCCCTAGAAATAACACAGCATTATTCTTCATTAATTTAATCCGTCAATAGAGGTGTATGTGCCCAAAAATTGGAGAACAACATAGTAGCGGGGTGTTATGAAGTTTATTATGCTGTAGAGGAATTTTCATTGGAGCAGCCAATCACAGCCACTTTCTTCCAAAAAGTTCATATATGGCAAATATTGTGTCCGTTGTCGGCGGAAAGTGCATCATTTTGATCTGTGCGCTGGCTATAGCACATATGACGTTACACTCGCCAGCCGGCGAACAAAGAACACTAGCACTCCACACCCCTGTACATGTGGGTGTTTTAACTACTGCCCCCAGTGTTAGTTGAGCCATAGATCACACCTGTTGCGCAGACACCAGGCGTGAATCATTATTAAAGAGAGCAGCGAAAACAGGTTTACAGCCGCGCCGGGCCACACCAGAAGCAGTGTAGAGCAAACAGGTTTGCAAATATGTAATTTTAAGTGTGTTTCACCCAGTCCAAAATAAAATTTTTCATTTGTCAAACTTCCAGTAGTTTTCCATATGTGCAGCAAACGAACTTTAGACATTGTCGTGTTGATGGGGTTGAGCAGGGGCGTACAGGAGTCAACAAAATCACGTAATTTTAGATGCAGTTGTCTCAAGATTAAACAATATAAATATATGTCTAAAAATGTGTAATTGTTTTAAAAGATTAAACAATTTACCTATACATCTAAAAATTTTCTATTTAACTATCGAAACATTTTCTTGTTTCTGTTAAATCATTTACTTTCTCCATTTATTAATTTAAAATATTTATATATCTTTGGTAATCATTTCTTTCAAATAATCATAAGTAGGATTTATTTGGCTAATTAGAACAACATTAGAAATAGTTTTTGCTTCAGTTGCTTTATTAAAATCCACATTAAATTTCATTTTTGTTTTTTCTTTAACTTCAGTTGTTTTTCTATGAAAACTATCAATAACATACATGTTGATGTCTTCGCCCCCAAAATTAAAAATAATTAATATCTCCATGAGAATTTACAGTTAATTTATGATAAAGTCCATTATTTCTATATATAGTATCTAGTACTGATTTTGAATTCCTAAAATCATAATAAGCAAGAAACATTTTATGACAAAGACAATTTTCAATATCTAGAGTCCAATTTTCTATTGAAATATTCCATTTCTTCCATTCTTAAAATAAATATTTCTTACATTACAGTGATCAAACAAAGAAGCATGCACATACTGTTCAGCACGATTTTTTCTATTAGTTTAAATACACACAATTACAAAATCAGGCATGTCAAATTGTAAATGATTTAATTCATCTTTTATATCAAAGTTAAAAACAGTTGATCCAGCAGGAAACTCTTTTTCTTAAAATTGCCGATAATTAAAACTAACAGGAATTTTAGAATGTGTGTATATTTTTTCTTTAATTGCTACTGATGTGTCAGATTCGTATTCAAAAATAGGCCACATGATTTCTAATGTTTGATAACAATTTTACTTGGCTCAGCATAATTTCTATCAATTGTACCATTTGTCTTTTAGTTTGATAAAAAAATAAACAATTGTTATCAAATTAATTACGAAAAAAAGTAATAGTGTAACCACCTTTCCAGAAAATTTCATTGTTATATCGATTACAACCAATTAGATAACTCAGATGATAGGATATTTAATTTGTTTTATCACTATGAGCATATATTACTCGATATTTACTATCAAAAACCAGTACATTCTAAATAATTTTGTTCGTTTAGTGTTCTTAACAAATTATTTATAATTGTTTATTGTTATTCCCGGATTATCAACAGATTCAATAATATTTCCATGTTTTGAGATTTCTACTCTAGTAAACTGAAAAGGAAAAATGTTAGCACAAACCTCAAGATTATCTCATTTTTCATATTTTGCATCATGGACTTTTTTATCTCTCTTTAGTATGCGATATTTTCATTAACATAATCATTATTTGGAAAAGAAAAACAATCACCTATAGGAATATCAAGTTCAGTTATATTATCTTTAACATTTAAATTTCCTCTAGTTTGATCAGTTGGAGGAAAAGTTTGTCTTTCAAAACTCCCAATACTTTTAGTACTCATTTATAATAAAAAAGTATATAAATGAAAGATTCATCTAAAGAATTTTCTCGAATTAAATTACTCATTGAAAAATACAAAAAATTATTAAAAGAATCATGAACAGATTACGAAAAAAAAAATGAGAAGAAAGAATTGCTTCTATTTCATGAATTACCAAATATAGGTAAATTAGTAGCACTAGTAAGTGAAGAAAATAAAAGTTTAATAACGACACTAGTTCCCGTAGCAGCAAAAAATTTAGATTATCAACCAATGCCAGAAGAAGTATCAGTTGAAAGAGAATTACTCTCAGAACATAAAAATCCTAATTTGGAAGAACAAATGGGAACTATACAATTGAAAGATCCTAATATAAAACTTGCAAAAGAAATTTAGGAAAGCATTGATGTTATTAATACATTTCATGGTTTACGAGGAGATTGACATTATGTTTAACTTGGAGATACAAGAGTAATGATACATGATGATAAAATATTTGTTAATGGTAAAGAATATAAATTAACGGAAGGCCTTTCTAATTTGTTAACAAAAGAAAAAGTTCTAGAGGATAAATTCATTGATAATTACTATGAAAAGTACACAGAAATTGCTTTATCAATCAATGCCGCATTCCAATAATATAATCCTAATAAGAAAATAAATTCTATGAAAGCTGGAAATACAGAAATATAATTAAACCAATTTATTATCAGTTTATAAAAGAATCGCAATCAAGTTCAGAATCAAACACACCAGAAATAATGATTTCTCTAAAAAATTCTAGTTTTGGAGAAGGTTTAAAAAATACAACAGTTTATTAAAAGAATGCATTTGGATGGACGATGTTAGAAAATTGATTAATAGATTGTAATTTGTTCATGGCGAAAAAAATGTCGGTAATATAAACTAATACAATAAAAAATTAGCATAATGAATATGGTGAACAGAAAGATTTCTGAATTGGTTATTAATTGACCAAAATGAATTCCATATCATTAAAGGATTGTAAATGTATTTCCACATTCATTTTGGAATTCTGAACATCACGGTAGAGGAATAATAAATTGGGCTCTAAGCAAAGTAAATTTACTTGAATTCAAACATAAATTTACTTGAAATGCTATTGCCAGATTATGATTTTGGTGAACCATTTACGAAATTGAAAGAAAGACTGTAAAGAGAAAGTGTAATAAATCAATTAGACGAAGCATGCAAATATCATGACATTGCTTATAGAGATTATAAAGATTTACAATCTAGACATTCGGGTGCCAAAATTCTACAAAAAGAAGAAAAACAAATGATGTTAAATGAAGATACTCCAATTGGTGAAAAAATTGCTTCTGCTGCTGTTGCTTCAACAATGTTTACAAAAAGAAAATTAGGCTGGGGTTTTAAAAATTATTAATTAATACCTATTTTTAAAATATAAATGAAACTATTAAAAATAACTTTCGATATACCCATTGATAAACTAAGAGATTTGTGTATAGATCAATATTTAACAAAATATCTGATTGAGAGAAAAAATAAAAAATTTAAACAAAGTAATTTTTTCAAATTAACTTTACCAATATCAACAATAAAAAATACTTAAAGAAAAATCTGGAAATGATTTGCATCGTGGAGGATTTCTACCATTTTTAATTCAAGTTGTAGGTGCACATGGAGCTTTAGTCGGATGAGCTAGTGCAATTTACAATTCTGTTGAACAAACAAGAAAAAAAATTAGAATAATTACAGAGACATAACTTAGCAATGGAAAATAAATCAGGAAATGATTTAGTAGCAAAGACAGGGAGACTAAAAAAAAATTGAATATATCACCATTAACAAATTTTTATATTGAAAAGAATGTAAAAATACTAAAAATTAAATATTTCAGATATTTTTATATGACTGATGAATTAACAAATTGAATGCATGAAAATGAATGTGTTGTTAATTTTGATAATTCGTTAACTTCTGGTACTCATTGGATTTGTTATTTTAAAGTAAATAATCATGTTTACTACTTTGATTCATTTAAAGATAATATTCCTAGTAACTTAATTAATTACTTTAAAAATAGAAATGTTCAGAATTTTAATTTAGTTATCTGTGGACATCTATGTTTAATTGTATTATATCTATTTTAGAGAGGATTAAAGTTTTATGATATTATTTATTTATTATTAAATGACACCTATATTTGGGAATTCATTAATTAAATCTTTAATTAAATCTTCAAATGAAAACGTTGATGCTATTATTTAAGACAAAATACATTATATAATTGGGAAACTATTATTCAAATTATTAAATGAAATGTTTGACACCATTGTTGATGATATAAATGAAAAGCTTGACACTTTTGCTGAAGATTTAAAAACAGATTTAGATACAATATAATTGTTGCTGCTTTACGAAATCAACTCAGTAAAGTTTTTTGTTATACAACAGATTTTGTTTCTTTTCAAAATCGTAGAATTAATCATTTATCTGATCCTATATATTGAAAAGATGGAGTCAATAAACAATTTTTATAAATTAAATAGCTGATAAATTACAAAATTTAAATCAATCAGCTTGGAAATATTGTAATACATTTGTTAACTAGAAAATTGAAAAAAGCAAAAAAGTTATTGATAAATAAATAACTGATAATTCAGAAAATGTAAAGCAAATATTTTACAATTGTTGTGATGGACTAATTGACTTGAAAGTTGAAAAATGTACGTAGGAAAAATTTCAGATGTTTTATTTACCTGCAAAATGGGATTAAAATTTTTTTTTTACTTAGGTAATATTCTAATTTTATTTTCTTTTTTGATGGACTGCACTGTTTATAAAAGAAATATTGCTAACTTTAATTTACCTGACGATACTGTGACTGTTATTAAGAGATCTACAAAATTGATTACAGTATGCCTTGTGACATTAAAAGAGGTGGTATTCTAAGTTTTAAAATAGAATAAATAAAATATCTGAATATGATAATGGAATGATGGTTACAATATAAATATATGTAAAAATATAAAGAATAAATATTTTTTTACTATTAAATGGAGAATACTTTATGATTGAAGTGTAAGAAGGCTACTAAAAATGATGATGTAAACTTCGAAAATACAAAAAATGTTCGATTAGTTCAAAAAAGTAAATGTTCAATGCGTAATTCCAATAAATTAACATTCTTAAAAGAAATTGCCTGATGTAAGGGAATAATTGTCCATGAATTATATTAAAATACAAGAAGGAATTTTCCCAGGAGAAAAGTAATAACGTATGGAATTGATTATTTATAGCAAATTGATCGTGTTGAAATGGTTACTGCTAGTTTGAAAGGTATATCCTATATAAATGAGGGGTACAAGTATATTATGACAATTATTGATGTGTTTTCAAAGTATGCCTTTGGTATAACTATTAAAAATAAAATGGCTGAAATGTAGTAAGTGTATATTGATGAAAAGAAAACCACATAATATATCAAGTGATAATGGTTCTGAATTTTATAATAAAACATATAAAGAGCTAATGCAAAAATATAACTTCAATCATTATTCTACAATCAGTGAACTTAAAGGTAGTGTTGTAGAAAGATTTAATTGCACAATGAAAAACAAAACATCGAAGAAATTAGTTTTCAATAGTAATTATAAATGGGTAAATATATTAAAGGAATTAGTGACAGAATACAACAATACAAATCATATAACTATTGGTATGAAACCTATTAAAGTTAAAAAGAAAAACAAAAAAATTATACAACTAGATTTTATGAATATGTTTACTAAACCGTAATACAAAGTCGCCGATGATATGACAAACGATAAACTTGTGTAGTGCCCCGAGGGCAAAGAGCCTCGAGAGCAGAGAGAGAATATTTTGCAGGTTTTTTTTTCGCAACGTATCAAGCTCTGTGTTCCTGCAACAAGAAGTTGTATCTGTTCTGATACTGCCTGCAGTGATTTCTGCACCACATGGTTATGATTCAATCGTTTTTCTGACGGGAAGTACGTCCTGTTTTCCACGATATTCCAGACCAATTACTCCTGAATCACGGACTGTATCACGTGCCTATTTTCCAGTCACATGATTTTAATATCACTCTTTGGGGCCGTATGTATAGAACCTGTTCATTGGCTGACACCCTGACCTCGCACTCTTATTGGAGGGAGACTTTCTCCTTCTACATTCAAGTCGTTATATTATAGCTCGTCCAGCCTGGATACGCCATACTTCGTCAGAGGACGCCAGAGACTTCACTTCGATGCCTGGGATAACTCCGCTGAGCTCTTCCCGAGACTTCACTTCTTCACCACTGGGACACTTATGAAGTGGTTTCACGCACTAGTATATATATATCGTTAACCACGGCAGCTCTCTTTATATCGCCAAATAAGTAAAAGTAACTCACAAATGTCATGTATAGTTTTTAAGTGGGTTTATTTTATTAAATGTATAAAGTTGAAAAGTTTGATTTCTTTTTTAGTGTTTGTACACAGCTCTAGACCTCTCGGGCACCACAAACTTATGGCAGCATTTTGGATGTTGCTTCAGATGGCTGTAACTGCAACCCACTCCGAATGGTTATAGGTTATTATAGGCGAGAGGTGATAGGTCGTGAAACTTTTGCTAGGTTGTTTGCCGACTGTTTAGTTTTTTATTTTCCTTCCTTTTTCTGTTCATGGTCGCAAAGCGTGTTATGAACGCGAATTGTGAAGTTGTGATATATTTAAGAAACGTTGCAAAGTGGCAATTTCTAATGTGTCCTGAAGCATTCAGGATTGTTGACACTTCAGTTGACGATTCAAATACAATTGCTCGCGGAAAGGGAGATCTGCAGGACTACAACGAACACGTATATTGTAGGAAGTCGTATAGCTTTAAAGTTGCATATGTTCACGGACCTCTGTATAACAGGGTAACTGGTAGCGGTGATTGTCACGTAGACCTGGAAGATATAACTCTACATATGTGGGTTACAGTAGAATTATGCAAAAATTATTTATATTCTGCCCCACTTCTTTGATGCATTTTGCAAAAGCATTAACGTGTAATGCTAAGACGCTTATTATTTCAGCGGCAAGAATGTAAAGAAGTAGATTTTACAGTGCTGACTATTTATGTTATTTTAACTACTAGTACTGAAACTTTGAAAGGTTTGGAAGATTATTCTTACCATTTAATATAGAAATTCTTTCATAAACACATGTCTTTTGACCTGTCTCAAGTCTAGACATTCCGTGCTAGATTGAATGCTTTAGCTACAGGATTGGGACTAGAGATAGCTTTCAAAGAAAAACCAAAACTGTCTTTTCAGACACCGGCGTATAAAGTGTACGAATATGAGAATTCGTCGGGACATGTAGTGTTAGAATTTGAAGGGTGTATAGTGCTTAGATTCATACCTAAAGATCGTGTTTATCCTGAATTTGAAATTGAGTGGCTTGACTTTGCAACGAACACAGAGCCTTCGACATCTCAATGCGCGAACGCGAAACGATAACAAGGGAATCCTAGTTCGTCACATTCGGTAACCATTTCTATTCCGAAGAAGGAATAAGTGAACACGATACTTGAAACTAAACCTAAACTTAATAATCCGCATTACGATGCCCCAAAGAAACGGACTCACGATTGTAAGACTTGGGTTCCTTTTTCAAAATTGAATTTATTTTCTATAGTCAGGCCAATATAAGGTGTTAGTTAAGATGGAGGACGAGAGGAGTCAAGTTTGCCAATCAGCTCCCACTATAACAGCACAAGTGCCAGCGCAAATTATAGACTTGGTTATCATTTCATTAGTAGAGAAATGGACTGGCGAAAAGGGTTTACTGCCAGTATACGAATTTCTAGAAAGTGTGGAAAGGGCAGCGAGTCTAAGAGATCTTTCAGATAAGGACAAAGTAAAATTAACTAAAATGGAGCATTTAGAAGCCACCTGTCCCCGTTTAAAATGTGATATAACATAATGTTGAAAGACGAGTAGAACGACCGATTTAGGGAAAATCGGCCATTGCAATTTTACTATTACAGGCTGCATAATGTGAGACAAAAACACAAGGAGAATGTGCAGACATTCGCTGATAGGTGCTGTAAATTATGTGAGAAAACCATTCAGCAGTTAGATGATCCAGAGAAACAAGACATTTTAATTCAGGAAGACGATAAAAGATTACTAGCAGTATTTACTAACAGGTTACAAGGTAACATATGTCAAAAGTTGAAATATAAAATTCCACAAACCATGGACGAAGCCGAGTGGACGGCTTTAGCATTTGAGGTTACAGAGGCGCACCAGGAACACAAATTAAAATTTGATGATCCTATTGGAAGGAATAAAGTATATAACATAGTCTCCCAGCAAACAAGTGTGGCACTGGGTAACGCAAAAAGTGGCGAAAATACTTCCTTCAACAGATGTTATGAAAGAGTTTATAACTCACGTTACTGTGATTCAAACGATAACAATAGAAAGAGTTAATCGGGAGTAGGTGTTTCTCCAAGAACATGAGTTACAGACAAGAACAGAGAAATAACAGCAATATCAGATGTTTTCATTGCGGACGTTTTGGGTATGTAAATAGGGAATGCCGGAGTTTCGGGACCCCACAATGAGTCCAAGTACCTAGGAATGTAGGGTACCGCATTATTGAAACTGGCGAGAAATTAAGTAGCAATCGCCCAAACACGAGAAGTCGAGTGTCAACCCCGGGCACCATATAGCAGTAATTACAGTTATAGAGGGAAATGAGACTTTAGTAAATGAGACTTTAGTATTTGTTCTTGTCGAGGGCCAGTCTCACTTGGTCTTAATTGACACAGGATCCGATGTAACTCTTGTAAGACCTAGCATCAGCAGGAATATCGTCGATGTATCTCATTTGGGAATGAAGGGCATTATTGGAGATTCTCTCCAGATCACAGGTTCCCAGTAAACTGAGTTGTGGGTAAATGGTCAATGTTACCCATATTTCTTCCTTGTGTGTGTGTGTCAGAGCTTCCTTTCGATGGAATACTTGGGAGCTATTTTCTCAATTTTTATGATGATAGAATCGATTTAAAAGAGCAGACATTATATCTTAAAGATACAGTGAATCTAGATATACACAATTTATTTACATGTATAATTGAAGGAGAGCAGAAACAAGCATAGAGCCTGGCCTACTCTGAACTTAGATCCGGAGAAATAGTTAGTCATCAAAATTTTGAGGCAAATGCAATGCAAAACACGATATTTGCCACCACAATCGGAGATTATAATAGAAGTTGCTTTGCACATGGCGGGTTGGGACACTAACTTGAAATTACTTCTCATTGAACCGACATTGACAAATGTACTGGGCATCCATGGAGCAAGGGCAGTGTGTAACTTAATTCTTACTGGTAAGAGCCTCACAGAGGACAAGGTGTGTTGTAAGAGCAATGCGACTACAGTTAATATAGGGACATTTGATAGATTCTGTGAAACGAATCTGATAGACGGGGTGAACGACTGTCAGGGAACCTGTGCAATTTCAAATATGGTTCTTATGAGGGTGAGTGACCAGAGTGCCTTTGTTTCAGGTCAAAGGAATGCGTCCCAGTGATTCGTTGCTCACCGCGATCGCATCAAAGGGGGCAAGATGACATGGTGTCCTAGTAGCGCGGAAGATGCAGAAGCGACATGTAAAGTAGGCGGTCATGTCGATAGGACCACTGGCAGGGTGGGTCAAGAGTTATTTGAGGATTCAAGGAAACCTCGCAGAGCATTAAGATATTCAGTAAGGACTGTGATAAAAATCGTAAACATTTCAAATGAGATGCTCGTTGTGCCAAAGGGTACAGTAATAGGATTTGCCACACTTGCCAGTGACGTTTCTGGAGTGCTATGTGTTAGTAGTAGCATATCCCGAATATCCTATATAAATTGTTTTGGGTCGGAACATAAAAAGTTTGTGTCTCCACAAATAGGACCACGGAAGAAAATCCTCTCAGATATCCCTAGAGATAATGATGTGAAGCGTTCACTTGCATGCTCCGAAGGAGTTAAAATCCCCTCGAGTTGTGATAGCCATAGAGTGTGTGAATTAGTATGCGAGGTCATGGAACAGGACGAGATGTGTCAACGTGTCCCCCAAATCCGCCAAAATAGTGTATGCCGAGAGGAGGTAGTTCCGATTCCAAATGAAAACCCCGAGTCATGTCATAGTAAGTTGAAATGTCAGAGTAATTTTAAAATATATGCAAATGTGACATGTCAGAGGAATGCGAAAAGTTGTAGAAACAGAGAAGATAATTTTGAAAATACGCACGAAAGTGTAAGATCGGTACCGATGTCAGACTTTTCACATAAATTGAAAATAAATGAGCCAAATAGTTTAGTGACTCAAGGTAGTCATAGTTTGGTCAAGTGTTACCAGAACCACAGAAAGGTGGCCTTATGGAGGTATAGAAAATTGTCAGTGATAAATTGAAACATTTGATTAAGAATGATTTAAATATAATGTTCCCAGTGTTAATGAAATTTGTGTATTCATTCCAAGTTGAAGGAAGTTAGAATATTTTGTGCACGAATTTATTGAAACATAAGATAGCTACGGGAGAGACCAGACCAATAAAACAGAATCCATACGGGTAATGCCGGCCTTGGAACCATTAATTGCAGAGCAAATAAATTACATGCTAGATAAAAATATTATTACAGAAAGTAAATCACCTTGACAGTTTCCCGTAGTTATTGTAAAACAGAAAAATTAATACAGTTCAATTAAGATGATATTTTGTATAGATTTCCGTCAGCTTAATAAAGTTACAAATCAGGATCCTAATCCTATTCCGAAAGTCAGGGAGACATTAGATTCCTTGCATGGGTCTAAATATTTTTCAACATTAGTCTTAGCGATTGGCTACTTCCAAATTCAGTTAGAAGAGAGTGGTAAAGAGAAAACTAGTTTTGCTACATTCAAGGGGAAATATGAGTTAATAGACTCCTGTTTGGAATGTGTAATGCCCTAGCAATATTTGAGGTGTTAATGTTCTAACATGTTTGTTAGTTGATCAATGTTTAGTGAATATTGATGACAGTACAATATTTAGTAGTACAGTTAGAGAACATGCAGAGTGTATAAGCAAAGTATTGAAAAGATTGGAGGAAGCTGATTTGCGAATTCAGCCTAGTAAGTGTTCATTTGTGCAAGATAGTGTAGAAATACTTAGGCCATGTTGTAAGTTCGAAAGGCGTAGAACCAAATCAGAAAAATCTGCAAGCAATTAAAGAACTCCCCTTCCCCAAAAATGGCACTGTAGTTCGCTCAGTAGTTGGTCTATTTAAAAATTATAGGCAGTTCGTAACGAATTTCGCGGACATAGCCAGGCCGTTAACGAACCTTACAAAGAAAGATGAACCATTTCATTGGGGGACGGAACAAGGATAAGCTTTTAAAATATTGAATGAAAAATTGATTTCATACCCACTTCTTGTATATCCAGATTTTTCGCAGCCCTTCATTGTGAGTTCAGATGCTAGTAATTATGTTGTAGGCGCTGTCCTGTCTCAGATGAGGAATGGACATGAGAAACCAAATACCTATGGTAGTTGACAACTAAATTTAGCGGAGAGTAATTACACAATAACAGAAAAATTAATGTGTGTTTAGTTTTGCCACAAAAAAAATCAGAGCTTATTTGAATGGGTGTAGGTTCACAGTTATCACTGACCATGCTGCATTAAGATGGTTACTAAATCTAAATGACCCGAATTCGAGATTCACTCGATGGGCACTTCGGTTAGCAGAATTTTATTATGAAGTAATCCCAAACTGGGTAAGAAACATTGCTAATGCAGATTGTTTGTCGCGAATGGTAAATACAATAGAGGCGGTGGACTTAACTAGCAAAAATATTAAGGGAGAGCAGTATGAGGACGGAACATTTCAAAGCATAATTAATCAGACAGATAAAGGATATTTCTTTATTGATAAGGAAGGTATCCTAGATAAAAGAGAAGGCAAGAAAATGTTGGTAGTTGTCCTACAATCTCTCGTGACCAGACTAATTTGTCATCACCATGTCACTACATTTTCTGCTCTCCAAGAAGTGAAGCGAACCCAGAACCTACTCAAATATCGTTGTTCTGGTGGCCGACATTAAATAAATATGTAGCTGAATACATTGTAGCATGTGACGATTGTCTTAGGAGAAAAAGGACGAGAACGACGAAAGCACCGTTAGGTTCTTTACCGCAAGTGACTTCTCATTTTCAGTTGGTATCTCTAGACATTTTAGGTCCCTTGAAAATGAGCGAGAAAGGGAATAAATATGTTTTAACTTTTATTGGTTATTTCACGAGGTACTGTGAAGCGATACCAATCTCCGATCAAATTGCAGAGACAGTAGCAAAATATTTTGTACAACGTATTATTTTAATACATGGTTTTCCACAAAGCTTTCTTAGAGACCAAGGAAGTCATTTTGTGTCTAGATTGATGTTAGAGAGTTTCAAATTGTTTAAAATTAAGAAATTTCAGACAACCCCTTTCAGAACGCAGTGTTACGGACGTGTTGAGAGACTTCATCGAACCCTAGTGGACATGATCTCTCACTATGTCAATGAGTACGTTAGTAATTGGGAAGAATACTTACCTTATGCAGTGCATTAATATAGGACAGTCCCACACTCAGTAACATGTTTTAGCCCTCATTATTTATTGCACGGAAAAATGTTAGGTTACCCCCTTTGGGTGAATTAAGTAGTCAACCCGATTTTTTACAGAGAGGTTCTACTGCCCAGGAACACATAAATATTTCGAGTAAAATATTAAACGAAGCACTTGAGATAGCAAGGGAGAGAAATAAGATAGCTTTTGATCAACAGAAATAATATTATGATAGTAAAACTAAATATTGAGGTAGGTGATTTCGTATATGTATACACATCAAGTGTTAAGAAAGGAAGAGTATATAATTTTCACAAGTACTGGTCTGGACCTTACAAAGTTTTAAGAAAACTGAGCTCAGTCACTTTTGAAATATTATTAGACAAGATAAAAGTTATTGTGCACAGTGATAGATTAAAGCTGTCAAGTAATTCCACAGAGCAAGAGAGCTCATGTCTTAGTAAGAATGATAAAAGATATAGGGAAAGTGCCCCTCAAGTTATTGATGAATTAGAAAACACGCGTGATAGTGAAAATGATGATGAATGAAGTGAGGAAATTAATTGAGTAAATGTAGGTTCAAAGTCACGTCAAATTACAGCAGATATAACAGAGATAGCAGAAATATGTGAGGTAGAAGAAATATGTGTTGAAAGCCCAAGGGACTACAGCATATTAGACGATAGTGATAATAATGTAGGAATTGACGACATTAGGGAACTGTAGCGTTACTTAAAAGTGAAAATTCGTGGGAGTATAAGTGAACAGAGTGTTATATATAATTTGCGTTCAAGTGGAAGAAATCCCTCAGTGGAAGAGGAGGAAATAGTAATAAGTGATGCGTAGTCTTAAAGCATAATGTAACCTAAATTTAGTAACTATTAAGGAATACAATACAAATGACTAAATAAGGTATATTGTTTTGCATTGCAGATCACACCATAGGTGCAGGCGTGATTCTGATCCAAGAAATGTACGTCGTGTTAACGAGTGACAGATGGACGATAATACTAATCCTTCCCCATCAGAGAAATGAAAAAAAAATTTCATGGAATTTAGGAACCAGTTCGACATAATCAATGGAAGTAATTTTTCCTCGAGCCCCTACGGGATAGCATTTGAAGAATTTGCAGTTGTCGATAAGTTAATTGTAGAACTAGAGGAAGAAGTATCCGAATTGATTTTGATATTACCTAAAACTTCATTTCGTGATAAAAGAGGTTTGATAGATGCAGGTGGTGAAATTCAGAAATTTATTTTTTTGGTTCACTTACAAATAATGAATATGTCCGTATCCACCAAATAATTAGCGGATTGGGTGAAAAACAATACAAGTTGATTCATATAATAGAGAAACACCTAAATTTTGTGAAAGGGTAGATAACAATTCTTAGAAATCTTAGCGAAAAAATTAACAAAAACCATCATGTTTAAAGGTGACGCGTATAAAGCCATTAATACAATGGATGGAGCAATTTATAAAAATTATAGAAAAGGTAGCAAAACACAATAGTTTGATGAGAGAATTAGAATTGATTCTTCAAATTTACAAACAGGAGGTGATGAAAATAAGAACAGTACTAGACATCATAACGACTTGTAGGCAGCCCATTTCTTTATTGTCTCCTGGAAATTTATCAGAAATTATTAAGGGAATTGCTCTTTAATTACCCTCAGATAGAACTTTAATAGCAGGAACTGATTTAGATCAATTGTACAGTTATTACGAAGTAACGACATTGCACACGCTTGCTACAACTGATAGTATACAGTTTATAATAGAATTTCCATTAAAATCCACAAAAAGGTATTTCACAATTTAAAGAGCTCACCCCTTTCCTGTAATTGAAGAAAATTTAGGACGATATGTTCAACTAGCACCAGATAAGCCATTGTCAGAAAATAGACAATTTTACCCGTTTATCACTGATGCAGATACGAGTCAATGTAAAAGTGGAAATAATATAGTTTTTAAGCTAATGTACTAACGTTTTCTATAAATGTTCCAAATTGTTTAGCAAATATGATTTTATAACATTCCAGTCATGACTACACTTTATGTAAGAGATGGGTTCTAAGTAACTCGTTCATGCAAGTATTTATTAGAAATATAGACGGTGATAGTTGGATTTATTCAGTACCCGGAAAGATAAAAATTACTAAAGTTAGTCCTGATGGGAATTGTGAAAGACGCGTGGTGGAGGAGTGGATCTCGGCGCAGGAAGTCATGTCCTAGGTAAGCAATTACATGCTATTAAGTGGAAAAGATCGATCATTACCACATACCATCAAAGTAACTCATTTAAAGTATAACTTTAAGGAAGTTAAGTTTTTCTATCGTTAAAATCATATCAGAATCATGTATTAATTCTAAAAGCTGTTTAGTCATCTTTAACATAGCATCCCAAGATAAACCTGGTGCTTTAAAATACCACACAGGATATAAACGCAGTAATACATGTATTTCTAAAGTTTTCAAATATATATGCCAACAATAATACAACACTTTTTAATCATACATCATGATATTCACCAAAATTCTTTAAATTAAATTGATTCCATACAAGTTTCGAATGTTCAAAATCAGCATTAGTTATGTCTGAACTATTTAATTTATTGTAAAATTTCCTCTTTGGTGGAAGTTCAGTCTTTTCAAATTTCTTCCAACTGTCCATATAATCGTATGGATAAACACCTTTTCTAATAACTATATCTACTTGATATTTTGGGAAATGTTTTTGTGAACGTTTCATTTGTTCTTTCGTTAAATTATATGTTAATTTATCTAAACTACTAGCCATACATTTATGTGTGTCTATAACCCTCATTGTTAAAAATTTTTTCCTCCAAAAGTATTAAACTTTTCTTCATTATTTGCAATTAAATCTATCTTTTATTCATAATATCGTAAAATTTTAATACTTAAATGATCTTCACATCCAGCTAAATTATGAAAATAAAGTGAAACAAATTCGGGCAGGCTTTATTCTAGAATACAACTGAAACATACTGAATTAATAAGTTGTCCAGTTAAAACATAATAGTAATAATCTTTTGGGCTGTCTTTTTGTATTCTCCGTTACATATAGAACATTTTTTAGATTAATTATATATTTTTTTCTTTTGTTAGTGGATTCATTGGTTCTTGATGAGAATATATTTCCCAATTTGTTCTACTTCTAGTTTTATGTTTTCTATAAATATCCAACGTGCATTTGGACCTCGATATACAACTGGAGGCTTATAATCACCATACATCATAAATCAAAAACCGGAAGCTTCATGTAACTGATATTTCATTGTGTACGATTCATCAGTCAACTTTAAATCAATAATATTTATATGTTTATTAGTAAGTTTATAACTTTATTAAAGAACTTGTTTATAAAAACCATTATCAATATCATCTTCTGTTAAAGCTGTATTTTTTTATTATTTTAATTTTTTTATTTCCCTAGGATTGGGTTTTGTGGTTGATATTTTCTTCAGTATTGATTCGAAATCAGCTACTATTGCAAAAGGAACTTTCATTGTATGGTTGTAGATTTTGAAAAAAAATTGTTTACCTTCCGAAGTTATAATAATTCTCACTGATTCTTATTTAGAACAGTCATCCATATGTTTATTTAACTTTTCTTGAGATGTAAAAAATTGAAGACACATATCATGTATATAAGTTTTACTTTTATGATTAGTTTCTGTGCTGAAAGCAATCTCGATAAATATTTTATCCAACAGTAATGTGAGTTATTATCTTTAAAATAAAGAAAATTTATAAGTTTACCTTTTTCGTGTTATGTAAGTTTTAGTTGATATACTTCACATTTGTCTTCGACAGAGTATACATTTTTTATATAATATGTATCAATTTTATTTTATATTTTAGGCATATAATCAATTTTAATATGATATTCATAATTATCTATTACTTTGTCTATATTAAGCCCCACATTTTTATATCTAATTACTCCTTGTTTTTATTCTGTAAACAGTGCAGATTTGATTGCCCAGAGAAAACATTATTGATCTTCATTTTTTTACATAAATGCACGCGTGTTTACTGTCAATATTTTCTGGTAGATCAATATATGATGATCCAATTAATGGAGTATACTTATTTATAGATAACTATAATTCATTATTTTATATTATCTCCAATCAGATTTTCTTTTTTCTATATTTTCTATCCCTAAAGGTATTTCTTTTTTAACGTATATGTTATACTCATAAATTTATCCTTTGTTCATTATTCCACATGCGTTTGACTTAATCTCAAATTCACTAATTTTGTTCGATTTTTCACTGCGAAAAAGAGCATATAGATAAATGTGAACTAACTCCTCTATACATCTTGAGATGATCATTTATTTTCTCAAATAACTTCGGTTGTACTGAATTTAATAAATGTCTTGGATCTTTTAAATTAAGAGTATTTTCTAAGTTATATGTTGATAATATACATTTAAAAGCTATTTTAACTCTGTAGGTTTTATTGCTTATTCTATTTCTTTTGTTTACATATATATTAGTGGGAAAAGGAAATATTTCTTTTAAATTATTTTTATCTTCTTCATATATTTATTTAATATCAGCATCTGTAAAAGGTAAACTTTTAAACATTATTCTATCATTAGTTTTTGAAATGGTAAAACTTTTTTGAACATCTTTTTAACATTAGCAATTGAAGAAGAGAAATTGTTGGATGTTATTTTATTCCTAATTTTTTGGATGTTTGAGAAACAAAATTATTAATGAATTTATAAGCTAATAATTTATAATTAATTAAGGGTTATATGTCTTTAATATCATTTTTATTTTTCTTTATAAAATGAAATGATTCTTTTAAATTATTTTTATCTTATTTATAATATATCATCAGAAAAACTAAATATTTCTTTTATCTCATTTTTTCTTTTTCAAATACATTTTTTAAATTAATTTTATTTATAACAAATAAAATATTAATATATGTTTTCTATGGCATTTTGATACTTTGTTTTTTAAAGTCCTTATTTATAACATATAAAATAAAATAGTATTTTTTATTTTAGGGTAATTTGGTACCGTGATTTTTTTACTCAATAAGTAAAATGAGGAAAACAATTAACTTAAAGGAATAAAACGATGTTTAAATAATTGTTAATTTTTAAAGCATTGTTAATATTGAAAACGATGTGTTTTAATTATTTAATTTCTTGTAATAACAATATTCACTAAAACATTTTAAAATTTTGTTATATGTTTGTCTATAGATTTATTATAAGGATAAATGAATCAATATATTTATTCTCATTATATGATATGTAAGTCTGTTGAATAATCACCATTATTAATTTGATTTGTAATGTATAATTTAGAATTATTATGCTTTTTGAGAGAAGATGAATTACAAACACTTTTTTTCCACAATATCATAGTACTTTATTTGATTCATAATGATTTATAGCATATTCTCTATGACATTTTTTACAGGTGTTAATATGTTTATCTTTTGTATTTTATGCAATGAAAACCTTCCTAAGTTTAATATTTTAATACACTGTTTTACTTTGTTTAAATATTTTTAATTTTCATTTTCATAAGAGACAAATGATTAAATTTATATTAATTATAAACGAATAAATTTATAAAGAGGAAAAATAAATAAATTTTGTTAAAACATTTAGAATATGAAAAAAATCTAACTATTGCTAACTTATAATTTTTAAATATTTAGAATATGAAAGAATTCGAAACTTTGGTTTATACACCAATTTTAGAATTTTAGAATACGAAAAATGTAACTATTATTTTCACATATGTTTTTTTATATTTTTAGATACTAATGCAACCTAATTCTTTTATTTCTTCTTTATAAATTTCTTTCTTTATGAATAATAGAAATGGAATTGCTTCTCGAAAAGTTAAACAATTCTTATGTATTGACAAAACTACAAGATATAGAAATTAATTAAAATTATTCAGCTTCTGAATTTCAAATTTATGAATCTAAATTTGAAAAAAAAAGTGAGTTTTATTTTAGATGATAAATGTAAAATTGCATTATCTGATCGTTATATAATATGTGTTTGATAAAAATGCTTTTAAATTAGTAAATAAGAAACCCGTTATATTAAGAAATTAAAAAAAATATAACATCTATGCATGAAATAGAATTCTCTTAAAATATATAAAATTGTATGATTTGAATCTAGTAAAATGACTTTTTAATATTTTTTCATGTTTCTGGAGTCCCCGGATGGGGCCCTTATTTGTAA
This sequence comes from Dryococelus australis, assembly GCA_029891345.1. NCBI lineage: Eukaryota > Metazoa > Arthropoda > Insecta > Phasmatodea > Phasmatidae > Dryococelus > Dryococelus australis. The sequence goes on along the minus strand of CM057009.1, from coordinate 165,836,824 downwards.
TGAATAACATCGTCAAATTTCACTTAATTTTATATGATTTTTTTGCATTAAATTTAATTGAATTTTATTTTAATTTACTTGATTTGAGCTACATTTGCTTTATTTTAGCTGTTTTTCATCGAATTTCGAGGTTGGACTATTTATTTTTCTTCAACTTTTTTAGAAATAGTTTTATACCGATAGGGCATCGGTATAAAACATATTATTTTTTTGCAATTTTGTGATTAATTTTCCTATTTTAAATGGAACTGCGCTGGTACCCGCATTCTATATCTTCTACTGTCCAGAATACCAGTGAGCCCTGTCAATGGAACTCGTCAGAACAGTCTATGGCGTCTAAAATGAAAATTGGGCAGGTGAACATGCAAAGGTCAGCACTGGCGAACTCAACAGAATTGCTGTGGAGCAGAGCCAGGATTTGGTTCTGTTTCAGGAGCCTTACATCCCATTTAACGAGGTGTCCGGGCTGAAAGATACAGTCCTTACGATTGGAATAAGATCCCAGACTGGGATAGTGAGGACAAATATGGAAACCATTCGATTATGTGGCTTGCAAAACATCCCACTAAGATGATGTCTAACACACATCATGTATGGGCCCAGGTACAACACAAGGGCAGTAGATTATGGACGGTGTCCTCCTATTTTCGGTTTGGGGAAGCAACACAGGGCCACATAGACGGATGAGATGAAATCGTGGATGTACCCCAGAAGAGTGTATACACGTATGATACATTATTCACTGCCGTCTCCATCACATGCAACGAAAAACATAGAAGTATTAGAATACAATAGAAAATAGCAGAGTTTCGCATTATTTGAACCTACCAGTTCAAATGCAGACTCACGAGATTCCACCATAAACACATTTATTAAATATAAAGTAAATGTCTGGCATTCAATGTTACGTAACAAAATATCACAGTCTTTCTCATACAAATACCTTCGGCGTACCTTCACAACTAAATACAATATGTTACAAGATCACTCAAAACTTGATAATACTGTATAATTACAAACTGCCAAGCTCGTTCACTATAAAGATACTTGGTAGCATTACTCTCCATAAATTATTCTTACATGCCACATTGAGTAACCAGTTACTGACGTGGATAAAAGTTTCATAAAATTAACCATAATAAATACGTACAACTATATTAACATACCCATTAATCAACAATAGACTCGCGTCACAGACACATTTCGTATTCACCACAAAGTACGGTACCATTTTGTATAAGCAGTGCCAATCAATAGAATCGAGCACATTACATTTAATGAACAATGTTATGTTCAGAATACCTAAGAAACGCACTTAAAGGTGAATCAAAAGAAATTTACTTGACAAAAACTTGCTCGCTCCAAAAAAAATTAATTCAGGCACTTGCATTCATGAACATGCTCTTGTAGGTTTTTTGACATATTCAGTAAACCAGTATTCAATGTAAATATATTACCAAAGCATAATCCTCACCAATTTACATTTAAGCTCTGAGTGCAACCCAAAATCATCTAACTGTAACACTATTCCCGCCAGTCAGGGTTTATGTCTGTACCCAGCTTAACACTTTTCCTCATAAATCAGGAACCCGTAAGAGGCACAAGAATTCTTACATTCGGGACAAATAAAAAGTGTTCCCACACTGCTATCTAAAATCCATATAACATATATTTAATGGTAAACAACATGCCCTTCAATTCGGAAGCTACATAGAGCACGTACTGTGTAAAATTAATACGGTATACAAATGAAAAGCTTCCCTGAAAGTTTTAATTCGGCAGCACGGCGATTAATTAACTAGTATAAACTAAACCTGTCAGAGCATGCTGCCGTACAATATTTCCAAACACGCGCATATTTAAAAATTAACAAACGAAGAATTAAGTAGTGAACAGCTGTAACCACCAAGCAACAGGGCAGTGGAAAATGGGCCCGCAAAGACTGACACATGCTACACACCCTACTAGCTGCAAAATTCAATCTCTCAGAAAAAACACAAGTAACTCAATTAAACTTTGGATGGTGCCAAGCCGAAATATTTAAAATAAAACAAAGCACCTTTGGCACACTTCTACAACACACATTATGCCATCTACTTGCCCAAAATTTTGTAAGCATACTAGCACACTCCACCAGTCACCAGTTCGTCCCTCTCTTGTCACTGCAGTAATACATATATTATAGTACACACTGAAAATATTACTCCCACATTTTATCAAGGCTCAGCGTGCTGCCCCACAAGTAGGTTTCGTTGCATTTCCTCATAAATAATATCTAGCTAACCAGAAGTTGGATAATGCTAAGGTAGGTGAAGTGGCCAGCCGAAGTATTATGTAGCCCAAGTGCAGCGCCGATGATCAAAGTTGAAGGCCAGGAGCTCTCTACAAGATAACCGACGAGAGGCGAAGAAGCGAATGACCTCAGGCTACTATGCATACCCACTCACTGGCCAAGCCACCTTTTATCATATGTGCGTGAAGGAGGTGAAAAGGGATGGGTAAACCAATGAAGAAGTCAAGCGGAGACACGTAACCACTGAGAAGGCTGTGGCGGCGCCACCATCGGGATTTCATAAGGCAAGCCACAGAAACAGCAGCTGCAGGATTGTTTCACAGTAAGTACATTTTTGGTAAGGTCAGTGCTGGCTGAGGTGTGCTCGAGTTATAGTATAAGTATATTTAGTCTGGTGTTGGTTGGTAGAGCAGATGGCAGGGATTTTTGTGTTTTGGCTGGTCTGAACTCTATATTTTCTGTAAACTTTAGTTGTGATATATAGTATAATTGAGGTGTTGGGTTGTGTGGTTGAATTAAGTATTTCTTTGGTTATAGGTCATATGTTGGTTGGTCTGGTATGAGATAGTAATGATGGTTTGAATAATGGTAAGAAAGTTTGTATTGTGAGGTGGTCTGGACTATAAATTTGCTTAGTATGCTTGGGTTAACATGGATGGTATTTTGGGTGAGATGTTTTCCAGTGTATCTGTCTTGCGATTGTGGGTTTATGTTAAATGGTGTGGATAGTATGAGTGTGCTGACGAGTCTTGCAATACTACGGCATGCTTGAGTTAAAAGTGTTTGGTATGGGTGGTTGTTGTATTTTGACTGGTGTCAGCCTGCACGGTGTATTATGCGAGAAGAATTTGATCGTGTCACTGGTAGGGACTGTATAATTGCTTTGTATGGTATGTGTGGGCGAATGGTCGAGATATGCTAGAGTTATAGTGGGAGGTATTGTTGGTAGGTAGGTATAAGTGGTGTCGGTTGCTAGAACAAGTAAATTGGGTGTGTGGTTATGGTCTGGACTCAGCTGTATAGTTGCTTGAGTTATGATGGATTATGTGCTTGGAGTGTTGTGTGGTGCGGTTGAATTGAATTTTTTATTTGGTTATAGTAGATAGGGTGTTAGGTGGTCTGGCATGACATGGTTTATAATGGTTCGTATAGTGGTATAGTGACAAGTATATATTTGACTGGTGTTGACCAGTAGAGCTGAAAGTATGAGCAGTAAGTCAATTTTTGTAAGGTCAGTGTTATCAACAATGCTCCTACGTGTAAATAAAATACTAAACAATTACATCAGTTAAATCTGAATATTAAACAAAAATCTGAAAATAAGCCTGGGATAGTAAAAAACGTATTGCTGGCCTATGTATGTCTGGTGTTGGTTGTTAGAGCAGATGGCATGGATGTGTGTGTTTCGGCTGATTTGAATTCTATGTTCTGGTTAAAAAGCTTATTTTTACTGTGGCAATAGTGAAACTTTGTCTTGAAGAAGAATATATGGTCAAGGTTTTTGTTGGTCGCTGGTTAGTATAGACTGCCATGAGCTGTGTATAAGCTTCCTCAGATATATAGAAAATATGATGGTGGTTGGCTTATTCACATACATACATTTTATAAAACCCGATTGGGATAGTTATGCCTATAAAAATAATCAAGACAGTGAATAACTCACTTTGTGTAATATTTAGTCTTGAACAGAGAAGAAATGAAGTTGAGAGACCTTTTTTTTGTACATACAAGTTCAGTAATAATAAATTAAACAAATTTAAAAATCGAAAAATAAATACAGTTTTTTATTTCTTACTAAACCTACTTTGTGGGATAACCAGTCTGTTATAAACAGATCTCACTAAAAATAAATATATATTATTGTAAGCCAATTACTATGGTTGTATAGGTTAAATAAATTAAGATCCGCAGGGTTATAAATGAAACTTGAAAACTGAATTTCACGATACTGTCTGCCACATAAGAGTTCTCAAATTTTATTCGCATTTGCATGTAAATATCCACATGCTTATGAGCAAGACCTGCGAAAAAAAAATTTGGTCTGGTGCACATTTATTATTAAAAAGAATATATAAAAAAATTATATGTGAGCATAATACTGATTCAGATTCCGATTGAAAATAACGAAATTATTTTATAACACTACATCAATTGCCTTTAAATAAACAAAAACATATATAAAATAGAGTAATCTTTTGCCATATATGCATTTATTGAAACAATACAACGAAATATTATGATTGTTTATGTAATTTTATGAGGGAATTCGCCAACTACGCTTGCAAGTTAATATACTACTATTTAGCAAAACTTCTCATGTGGGCACACTGTAATCTATTGGCTAGTATGCCTAACTCCTAACTCAAAGGTACGGAGTTCTATTCATGCAGCTAGATAATAATGAATCCTTTTTTAAATGTTACCAGCTGTTATGGGAAAGTGAGAATTTTTTATAGCGATTTTTACATTACAAATGAATTTAAGATATATTTTACTGTCTTTTTCGAAATATTTTTTCAGCATTTTTCAAATGATTAATAAAACTAATTGAAATAATTCTACATACTAATAAATGCATCGATTGACAAGGTTTCACAGCAGCATGAGTGGCGGTAATTGGCCGCCTATCCCCCCATGCAGTGCCTACCTACTGTCACCAGCGCTCTTGCCTGTCATATCAGGCATGTTTGGCTTGTGGGGCCTGCTGATATGTGAATGCGTGCCTGGTTACAAGGTTAGTCGACTAAATTTTGGTAGAACAGCGAAAAATAATAATTAAGAAGAATATTGAAAAAAAAGTTTATTTCCAAAAAAAATTATAATATATGTATGTGTTAGGTAAACCGAAATAATAAAAAAAATTATTCTTTAAAAATTTTCATAAAAATTTTGATAGGTAAAATGTAAAATAAAATAATTTAAAATTATAAAAATTTAATCTAAATAATACATAAGTAAGTTAAAACTAAATTATAAAAAATAAATACCTTAAATAATATACGTACAAATAATTATATGTAAACAAAAACTTAAAAAATTATAAAAAATTAATCTAAATAATATATTTGTAATATCTTTAATGAGATACAATATATTATTTATTCGTCCATAAGCTATATACAATTTTTAAACTCTTTTCCAAGCACATGTCGCAATAACTGACAGGTCTAAGGCATTAGACTGGCGACCCAAGATCCGGCAGTTCGATTCCGCACTATTCCAGATGGTATTTTGAGTCGTACAAAAAGCAGCTCCCTTAGCAGCCAACTCTAGAACCAATATAGCGGCCACGCGACTGGCGTTCCACCTAGCAGCCAACACCAGAACAAAGATGGCAGTCGAACAAAGGTGAGTAATCGACTAATCGAATCACTGGTGTGCCACCTCGCAGTAGCCGATATAAACAAATGACATCGAACAAATTGCAATCAATAAACCACGACGGCGGCCTCCTGTAACATATAAACGAATATGGCAGCCTCCATTAACAAATTACAAATAAAAAACAAGATGATGGCCTTCAGTAACATACGAACAAATGACAAACGAAAAAAGCAAGTTGGCGGAGTGGAGCTCATGCGACAGATGTGAGAGATAAATTACAAACGAATGGGAGAGAAAGAGAAAGAAATTAGAGAATGAGAGAAAAGGAAAGGAAGAGAACGAAAGGAAATAATTAATGAAAGGGAGAAAAAAATGAGAGCACTCGGAGAAAAACTTCGGAATGCAAGCGCCTTTAATAATGACACACTGGTTAGAAAAATGGCGGTCCAAGATTACAATTTACTGGCTAACAATATGGAGGCATACTACCTACCAACATGGCGGTTGCATGACCGGGTCGACAATGGCCAAACCTCGCACCTCATCCCGATCCCATGTGTGTCCGAAAATACATACGCCTACTTCGTCCGTCTAATCGTATTTCAAATAATTTTATATTGGGTCTACTCCCTTAATTGAATCGTTTTTGTCTTCAACGCATTTGTGGTGCCTGCCCAGAAATCATAGGCGTCTCATATAGATTTTTCCTGATTCTGATTGGTCAGACAATTGAAAAAGTGTTCTAATAAATACACACAGCTAGTAAACAAAACAGAACTGCTGATATGCCTGTAGCATATTTTAGTTTAGCTTACAAGGACTCTTTTCGTGAAAATCAAATGCCCCTGCCAGACACAAAGCCCACTTCAAGAGGCCCGCGCAGCCAACCATAGAACGGGTAAGCCCACATCAAAGAAACTTCATCTCTGTGCATTGACCTCATCTGGATCACGACATTTAAGATGTAGACTCTCTAACATCTGATCACGTCTGTTTATAGGGAAGTATGAACAACCTCATATTTCGAGTACTTGCATGATTACCAAGTTTATCTAGAGAAGTGGGATGAAATATTAAGAGTAGGCCAATTAGGAAAAGAAAGATTGAACAATGATGTGGATGTGAACGCCAAGTCAAGAGAATGTTTTCCCCCGAATTAGATGAGTGTGGCTGGGCGATCACTCGTCATCTCTTAGCGAATGCCTCCATGTCACAAATGATCTCGGCAACCTCCACACGTGTTTGTCACCAGCACATTACACAAAGTCATATTTGTGCGTGTCGGTCATCCCTAGACAAGCAGCCAGACTGGTTTCAAATTGGGCACTTACCGAAGACTCAACAAGTGATCATAGAATAATAATATTTGAGATACATTTTCCCCCAACTGCTGAAGACTGTCAAGAGCCAATATATTCATTGTGTTGTATATTTAAAGAGATCTGACAAGGTGCTTGTGTAGAGTACCTACAAGTACAGAGCCGAGCTTCCACAAGACCTGCATCAACGCGCAGAGAACCTACAAGTACCGAGCCGAGCTTTCACAAGACCTGCATCAACGCGCAGAGAACCTACAAGTACCGAGCCGAGCTATCACAAGACCTGCATCAACGTGCAAAATACCTAAAAGTACCGAGCCGAGCTCTCACAAGACCTGCATCAACGTGCAGAGGACCTGCAAGTACCAAGCCGTGCTCTTACAAGACCGGCATCAACGTGCATAGAATTTTACTAAGCTGATCCAGGCCACTTGCAGAGCAACTTTACTTACATTGAAGCATGGCATCCTTCTGAATAGTTGGAGAACTGGAATAAATGAGGTAAAGGGCTAGGAAAACTCGTGTAGGGAAATAAAGAGAAAATAAATACCCACTGAGAGGCAGCAGTTATGGACGCAAAAGACCTACTAAAGTTTTTGAAACAAAATAAGGAGTCCTGAAGAAACATTATAACAAAGATGGTATTTTATTTCGCCTGGATTCAGGCAGTCCCTTTATCATTTTTACTTAATTTGGTTTTGCATTCCCATGACCTTTTAGCGGTCATAGCTTTACCATTTTACTTATTTACAAATTTGTTTATTTTTCTTTTTGCTCTCTAATGTAGTTCCAGGTAGTTTCGAGTAGTGAGTAATGCAGTTTATCCTATATTCCACTCAGTTACCCGCACTTACCGTGTATAGCCTACGATTCTAGTGATGTGTCTAGTTACAGTGGCACTTACTACTTGAGTACTGTATTATATTTCTACTTTCCAACTTGTTCTCTTAGTGTCGACATCCAGCGGAAATGGGGGCCTCATGACACATTTTAGACAATTCTTCCCCCCCTAGTGAGGTCATTGGTCCTGAATCTTGTCTTTGCTCATGTATATCGCTGTCCTTTTCCAAGGTCTGCATAGTTTATCTGGTTCTCATCCCTTTATTCCTTGCCTTAGTCATTTCTATCAAGTAATATGTTTCCTATTTCATTTCTAGGTCTTCACCATATTTATTTTCTTTAGGATCAGAATTTAGGAAAGGGGTTGCGGGATGAGGTATCCAAAATATAATTTCTAAGATTTTCCTTTATTTCTTCATGGTAGCGCCCAGACTGTGTAATGGATCTGCGCCCATTACTAAGTTTTTATTGCGATTTTACTATTCTTCTTTTCCGGGATGTAAGCCCGCATATATTTTGAAGGTTTTTATAGCGGTTTTCAGCCACGTAAAAAAATACCTAATCTGTGGCCATTGAGTATCAGTATTCTACACGGGCGGTGAGAACGCCCCAGTTTCGCCACAAGCAACAGCTCCACATTGAACAGAAACCACGCGCTAAATAGAGTCAGACTAGAGGAGCGTTTCTCCCGCTACAACACTAGGCGTTGGAAACTACCAGCGCTTTTCGAACGCCTACGGTATCGTACAGGCCGCTCGCGGTAGAATCGACGTAGCAATAAACAGTTTAACCGCATCTACGTCACGAGCTGGTTTGCTACAATTCAGATGTGACTATCGGGATACAAGATGTCCTAAAAAGTAGATAACATGCAGGGCTTCCAAAGTGGAGAGAGTTAAGTGGAGAGATTTTAATAGCTCTCAGCGACGTCTTGAGAGCCTATGAGGGTGAAACGAGGTGAGCATAGAGCATCGCCAGAATGCAAGGGCAAGGGTAACGGGAGATCCCAGAGAAAACCCGCCAACCAGTGTCATCACTTGGCACTATTAATGCATGCGAAAATCCTTGGGCGACCAAGCAACGAATGGAACCCAATTCGCTTAGGTGAGAGGGGAGTAGTCTGACCACTACACCAACGCGGCCTGGCTTCCAACTAATGAATTATTGGCGAACAGTCTTTATTCTGTTGACAACAGTTCACTTTTTCAAGTTATCAGTCGATGGCGACATGTGAACAGGTCTATAGCAGACTTCAAGTGTGGGGCGTAGCTGTGGTGGAACGTAGTGCTTGTATCTGGTAGTGGCAAGTTCTGTCACGCCACGCAGTCCAGAGCGCATTGCAACACAGACTTCACACTATTCGAAACACTCGAGCGTCTATCGCGAGTTTATTGGCTGTTGCAGTGCGGAGCCTTTGTATATTTGGTTGTTCATTACTCGATCACACTACTGCTGCTTGCTTACAGTTACAGGGGCAATTACAAAGAACTTAATTCTATTCATATCAATGCTACAAGGAAATATTTAGTAAAGCCCAACCTGTCATCGAATGAATTAAATATTCGGAGAATTAACAATCAGTAAAACGACCTCTCTGAACAAACCCTACCTATTTGTTAGAAGTGGTTTTCCACATTGGCGACTCTTACTAAATTCGGCACGTTTGTTTTAAAGAGTTACGCAATTTTCTGTTAACGAGCGTTGATTCGGAACATGAAATGTTTTGTGGATTGTAAAAGATAATTCTAGCTGTCATTAAGTGAAACAGTGTTTTTTCATCATTGTTGATCAAAGCTGTATCGCTTATTTTCTTGAAGGAAAGCAGGAATTTAGCAACCGATGAAAAAAAGTTAGGAATGATTTATGAGTTGAAACGTACAAAGTGAATAATTCCTACAGAACATTGTGCGAGGAAAGATCTAAGTTGAACACATTTGAGAAATATTGTTGGACAGTTCTCAATAATGATGTAGAAGAAATATATTTCACCATATCCAAAACAGCTTTGTGATGCCACTAAGTAAAATCAATTATATAATTCCAGCAATTTCCAATTAAAATTCCGAGTTCTCCAATTTGAATACAGATTCACATAGGCCCTACAAAACTAAATAATACGGATTCCTCCTGGAATTCTCCACCAGTTTAGTCGTATTTCACCTTAAATGTAATTTTGACCCTGAAGGTCTGAAAACGTGCAAGATGGCGGCTATGTCCGTCATTAAAGATAGCGTGTTTTTAAATTTATTTAAAGATACAATTTCTTGGTGATTGGCTGTTAGACATTTTGTACAAGCTTTTAATGCGGAAGTAACAGCCATTTTGTGATCAAGCACGATTTATGGAATTTCAAAAAATTGTTTTAGTAACTCAGCCAATAGTAGAATAAAACTAAAGAATTTTAGATGACTGTTTTAATTCTGAAATGCAGCAATGTTTTTAAAAGATAAAAGGATATATAATAGGAAGGTTAGGAAAATAAATGAGTCTGAATAAATTTGCAAGAAAGGCCTATAAATAATTGAACATTTGTTTAGAAAATTCACTTTTGAGTGAAATCTAACATTGTGATAATAATCGAAATATCTAAATCTTTGTTGTTGAAACCTCTTTGTGAGAATTCGGAATGACAGAAACTTTCATGAGAAAGTTGTTTTTATTAGTAAATGTATTTAGCCTGAATATTTAATCACATAAAAAATGTATATAATCTATGTTATAATATATGTACTTATCCCATTAACTTTGGATTATATACATTTTTTATGTGATTAAATATTCAGGCTAAATACATTTACTAAGAAAAACAACTTATTATAATATTGTAATTTATAAAATAATAAATACTTATTATGCAATGTCACTTAGATTGCCCAAAATAAAACGAATATGCCAATACCCGGAATTGATGTATTTTCTCCTGAATACCATTCAAATTAATCAATTTGTATTTTATACTAAATAAGTAATGAAATGTCATGAGAGAATTCATGTGTGTTTTTGCCAGAAATCATTACACTACGTGGCTCTGTCTTATACATTTGTTTTTGATATATTTTGTTAACTTGCATTGCTGTCACGTCCTTTGAGAAGGGCGTCGCAATTTTCCCTGCTCACTGTGCTTACTTGTATGCAGAGTTTGGTGATTTCTTGGCATAGTAAATATTGCTTGGGTATGCAGATGAATTGTCTTGTGATAAAAGTAAAGTTCCCAGTTGAATCACTTCTAGTTTCAGTTCCGTGGCTTAGGTACCTGTAAGTTTTATTTTGTGTGTTGCCTGTTTTCTAAATTTAACGAAGTCCACAGGGTGGATACAGAAGCTGAGCAAGCTTGCGCTGGCTCAGCTTCTTTCGGAAGCGGGAGAAACAGTTGCTGATGGTGATGGCGTAGCAGAGTTGAGACTGAAGGCTCGGGCTCTGATTCGGAGTAAAGATGATGAGGGAGAGAACTCCGCTAGCGTGACCGTGGGTGAGCCAACTCCTATTTCAAAATTACTAAAATATATACAATCAGAACTCTTGGCTAGATTGCCAGTTTTTGTTCATACTGCTTTGGAGGCAGTAGTTTCTTTTCTTGTAGAGTTGCAGCCAATCATCACTTTGAATGTTTGCTCTAAGCCAGTAGTGTAAGTAGCAGTAACTTTTAAAGTACCCAAAGAGCTACAGCCTATTTTCTGTAAAGCAAGGGCTGACAATTGGAGTTTTAAGGGGCTTGTTAAAGCGTGTATTAGAGTGTCTCGAGTGAGGTAGCTGTTTCAAAATTGCGTATGAAATTTATGTAAAAAAGAAAATTGCCAACTCAGAGTATGCAGAAGTTCGTACAGGAAATTATAGGACTAGTCGGGGTTCTTGGGTACCCATGTGCTGAGAATTAATTTACCCAGGTAATGATTTTTTTAACCTACTTCCAAGTAATAGCAAGTTTTCTTTGCCTTTGCCACACAATCCACAACATTACAACAACTTTTCAGTTTAGTCACAGATGTAGAACACACTATGCAGGATTGTTCGTTAGGTGGGGGAAGTTGTGGGGTGAAAATAAACCCTAAGGAAGATCGGAAAAGGGGAACTTAAAAATGTTGTATTATCTGTGGGAAAGGTAACCATATGGCAAAAGAATGTTTTCACAGGAAACCTGTGTTTTTGGTAGCCCAGGATGAAAGCACTGGAAACACACTCGGACATGGTACACTCAAACAGGGAAGGTTAATGGCGGAACCTCTAAAGAAGATAAAGGCAAAGATATAGTTTGTTTCTTGTGTCAACAGAAAGGACACATAAAAGCTCATTGTCCGCAGAAAGGGAAGGTAATTGGGCATCATTCCATAAATACTTTAGGAATAGAGTGTAAATTTGGGTTGTTAAATGTTCCTGTAATTATCTACGACCAGGTTAAGGTAGCTGCACTTGTGGATTCAGGGGCTACTTGCTCTTTGATAAACCATTCCTTTTGAGAAATATGCCTAAGGGTTAAACTCAAGTGCAGAAGCAGGAAGTCATCGGTTTCTCTTTAGCCAATGGTGGTATGATAAGTTCACAGGGTACTGCCATATTCAAATTAGAATTGAGGGTTTTACTTGGAAGTTTGAATTCCGAATTATTCCAGACTTGAGTCATGAACTGTTAGGAGTAAACTTTCTAGGGAAAATGCGAGCTTGTGTTGATGTAGCAAAGAAATAATTCTGTTCTCATTTTGTAAAGGTCAACCAGATGCTATTACTTTACGGAAGATTAATATTCAGGTTATCGCCATCCAAAATCAAAGTCAGGATCATGATCAGAATCAACAATTAAAAATGTTACAGTTAGGATTTTCTGATCTTATCACAAAGAAATTATGTCACTATAATAAACACCCAATTATTTTGAGACTTAAGGATCAGGAGTCTGTCTCTTCAGTGCCACATTGTGCATCTCCACCAAAATGAAAGATATTTAAGAATATTGTTTGTGAATTGAGAGAAGATATTATTGTTCAACTTTCTGTCAGTGTTTACTCTAGTCCGGCTTTTCTCCTGCCGAAAATGGTGCCTGGGCAGTATCGTGTGATTTGCAATTACTGGTGGGTAAACAAAAAGTTTTTTGTAGATCCTCATTCTCTCCCAACAATTGAATCTGTATTTCAACATGTAGGGAACACTCTGTATTCCTCACTCTTTGATCTACATTCCGCGTTCTTACAATGTGAATTACTCCCAGAGTCAAGAGGGGTTTTTGCTTTTGTCACTCCATGGGGACAATATCAAAGGCGGATATTGTCAAAGAGGGTAAATTGTGGTCCTGAAGCCACATCAAGAGTATTATTCCAGGTTTTAGGAAAATTTCAGTATGAATTTTTATTCACATAATCGATGAAGTATGTGTCTATAGTAATAGTTTTGAAGAGTATATTGAACATCTCTGGCTTTTTCTGTCCTCCCTAAGGGAAGCGGGACTAACAGTTAATCCTAAAAAGGTGACATGGGCGAAGACCTATGTTCGTTACCTAGGCTTCGCAGTATCTGAAGGGAAGTTGATTATGGATCCGGAAAAGATCCCACCCATCGTGAAATTTGCTGCAACAAAAAACCTTAAAGGAGTGTGGCATTTCTTGGGGATGGTAGGATTCAGTTCCAAATTCCATGGTAGGATTCTATATCAAATGCTTTGAAACGCAAATACATTTAGTTTGTGTGGGGCGACTTCCAGGACCAGGCTTTTTCTCTTTTGAAGGAAAAATGAGTAACTCCTCCAGTGTTGCACTTACCCAACTTTGAAAGTCCTTTCGTTCTCCAAGTGGATGCCAGTTCCAGGGCATTGGGAGCTATGCTCTGCCAATGAGATGATAACAGCTTAGTTCCTGTAGCATATGATAGTAGAATTCTTACTCATGCCGAGCAGACGTTATCAGCTTACGATAAAGAGGCATTGGCAGCCATCTTTGGAATGGAGAAGTTTTGCAATTACTTGGAGAATGGAGAATTTGAATTGCACATAGGTATTCATGCCCTTAGCTGGTTTTTGGCTACCAACAAACCAGCTGGTAGGTTAGTCAGATGGCTGGTCCATCTAATCAGGTATAAATTTATTGTCAAACATATTAAAGTAGTGGATAATGGTGTGGCGGACGCGTTATCCTGCATGTTTGTTTCAGAATAATTTTGCATTCACCCTCCTGAAGAAGTTGCTGTAGTAGATCAATTAAGTCAGTTTTATAACACAGTTTGTAAATCAATAGATAAACAAGATTCAGTATGTCCTAATTTAGTAGACCAACAGGTTCAAGTAGATTGTGCTATTTCCAATTCTGAAGGTAAAAATGGTGTTGATAAAATTCAGGTTTTGAATGAGTTTCCCCAAGCTTACCTGAAGTTACAACAGCATCAAGGAATTGATCCTGAGTGCGTTAAATTAAAGGCAGACATTGATGGTGGTAAGGGTGGGTCCTATGAATGTTCGTAAACGCCTAATAGGTCATGTAGATACCAAAACACGTAATTTAAATTTTTTTGCACTTCAGATGTTACGTGGTGCAATAATTCACTATTACCATAATACATATTTTGATGGTCATTTGGGCCAGGAAAAAACTGTTTCTCATGTCAAGGAAATTTTCTTTTGGTCAAGGTTGGCAAAGGATGTGGAACAACTTGTAAAACAATGCGAGAATTGCAAAAGGGCAAAACCGCGAAATGTTAAGCTAAGGAGTCCTTATAGAGCCACAGTAGCCAGTTTTACTAGGGAAAATATTTATTTGGATGGTCTTGGACTGTTGCCCAGGACCACTGTTGGTTTTTCCTCTATACTTCTAGAAGTCGATAGTTTCACTAAATTTATATTTCTGATTCCACTTCGGACCATGAAGTCAGTTAAAATATGTAAGTTACTTTGTCAAAAGCTGTTCCCGATTTTCGGGTCTCTTGTACATATAGTGACCGATAATGCTAAGTTGATACTGCTACACCATATTATCCCCAGGCTAATTTGGTGAACAGATAGCCCCGGAAACTGAAGGCAGCCTTAAGGACATTTCTGTCCGGTTCGCATAAAGACTGGGATATAGTGTTGTACCAATTAGCCCTAGCCTTAACAATGTTCAAGTTCGGCCACCAAAAGGATTCCAGCTGAATTGTTTTTCGGGAGGAGACTTTTTCATCCACTCATTATTCTGTGGAGTCTCCATTAATTATTTTGTGATACCATTGACCAAAAGGATATTAAGGAGATATGTGAGGAAGCCTCTCAAAATCTGAAAAAAATTTATGCCAAAATAGCACCAAGGAATGCTTATCATAGTGCGTCTGTCTCGTTAAAGGTTGGCAACCACGTATACCTTGAAACCCACCTGTTGAGCAATAAAGCAGTTCAATTTAGTGCCAAGTTGGCTCCCAAATTTCATGTCCTTATAGGATAAAAAATGTTCTTTCTCCAGTCATGGTGTTGTTGGAGGATGAAAAAATCCAGGTAGTCTTTATAAAGCCAATGTGTCACAAGTTAAATTAAGTAATTCATAGAGAATTTTTCACCTGATGCCACTGGATTCACATTGTGAAATTTTAATGGTAGTCTAATATGATTTGTAAGAGATTTGTTTTGCATATATATGGAGTTTTTTTTATCCTGTATTATCTTTGGAGGGAGTTTTGTTTTTAGGTATTTTCGTTGTGGGGATGCCCAAAGGAAAATCGCTCTTTCAAATCCCATGCCCATTTCGCAAGTGTTTTCATCTTCATGTAGTTTATAAGATGTTTCTTCATCCTCATCTTTTTTGTTTTATCCGTATGGTTTTTATTACCATATAGTTTTTAAGGTCTTTTTAATGTCCATGTAGTCATTTGGGGCTCACCTTTATTTAGGCATAAGAGTATATGTATATCCTTATAGTTTGTTAATTACCAAGTAATTCTATCAATTAGACTAGTCTATTGGATAGGTCCTTGTCCACGAGGTTTTGTCTCTTGTAAAACCGTCTGGAGTTCTGATGTGGAACTTTCATAATACTATAATTAAAACTAGTTGCATCTTCTTGGAGCTGTGTGATGCTTGTACTTGTCTGTCTTGTTTGTACCGGTGGACCTGTCGGAGGCAGGAGCTGTTGAAGATTTCTCCTGGCTGGTGCTTTCCCTGAAGATGGTGATCCGGGGCCGATACCGGGTGTGGCCAGCCCGACATAGTTCCTGGCATCTTTCTCCAGTATCTATACCTAGAGCATCGTTTCAGGAGGTGAAACTGAGACAAGTGTCTCCGTGCCCACCTTTGACTGTCCGCTCAACATACCGCTTGGCTACGAGGCAACGGAAGAATACTGTGTTCTACGACCCGACAGAAAATACGTTCTTAAACATGAAATACAGTATTATTATTAAAACGTAAAACAACACTCCTACACACAAATTTAACACCAACATTATTAATGTTTCTGCTGAACGACCTGTTGTATTTACCCTGGTTACGACAAGGAATTTTACATCTGTGGAACCCCTACAATTTTACCAAAACTCAGCTCTGCCTGTTTTGCCCTGTGTAATATTGTAGACATTTTAAACAGAGAGACTGTTGTAATAGTTTACTTTGCATACTTTCACTCAATCATGGCATATGGCGTAATTTTCTGGGGAAACTTAACTGACAACAATAAAATGTTTCGTATGCAAAAAAAACGGCTTTAAGGATATTATTCGAAAAAAAAAAACATCTGATTCCTGTAGACCATTGTATGCAAGTTGTTAGAATCCTACCACTAGCATGTGAATAAATTTATTCTTCATTTAAGTTCATTTCCAAAAACCACAGTTTATTCCAGAAAAATGATCATCTCCATAAACATAACACAAGAAATAAAGAACAAATTCATTTGCCTGTTGCAAACTTAAGACTGTCCCAAAAGGGGCCTTCTTACTCTTCAAGTCAACTGATCAGCAACCTACCCCATTACTTGCAGAAATGATGCTTTACAAATACGAAACTCTTTAAAAAAGAACTAAAGGAGTTCGTAATAAGAAAACTTTTTTTTCTGTAGACGAATATCTAACATAAACACAAATCATACTGACTATACATTATTTTAATCAAGACTAGAAACCCCCATGGATATTCAGTGTGAGGTATTGTGTAAAGCCAATGTAATGTGTGCCTCTGTTTTGGTTTTTATTTCTTTATAGACTGGAGTGGCCCGGAATGCAGCACAGATGTGCAGAAGAAAATGAAGAATGAAGATTAAATATTGAAAATTCAAGACTATTTGTATTTTATTTTATATTTGTTTAAGAATTCGACAATATTACCATACTTTGATGTTTTGATATTGTTCTGTAATTAATGTGTTCATGTTCTATACATGACGTATTCATGTTCTGACTTGTCCGATGTCTTTGTACATACTTGTACCAGAAAAAAGACCAAATGGATGCAATAAATAAACATAAATTAATAAAAAGACCAGCAGATTACTGACACCCATACCACCAAACTGCTACAATTTATATTCTCTGATTGCTCATGTTCGTTTGATGCAACCACACCCAAGACATACCCATCACAATGCTATCTAGTTATTGATAGTTGGTCACATGCTATCTCATTTTCTTCATATAATTATTGTAACCAAAGCTGTACCACATCACATTTATGTATGTGATCTGAAAGGTGAGAGACCACACTCTCTTCCTAAGTGTTTTAAGCATTCAGTCTGGTAAGTTATTTTATTTATGCTCATCTCTTCCATCAAATTCAGAATACCATTATCAAGTATGCTCGTAATTTTAATGTACATAAGTTTCCCCGCAAAAGTAAGAACTCAGTCTGAAATTCCGACTGCCAATTCGACCCAGTGAGGTATTGGAGTGTAGATATAAAGATGAAGTGTTCGTTTAATAGCATGCTTTTGACCGATCGACCTCCTCAGTTCATCTTTGATAGTTGACTCCAGCTGGACTACCTAAGTTGCGTCAATGCTATTCGCAAGCCACTCTGGAAAAACCATTGAGACTTGGAGTGTACTAACACAGCTAGTGTGATTAACCATCTGATCATTTGTGTTCTGCTCAGACATCAATGATTACAAATCCTCTGCAATCCTCCAAGGTCCTCTTCAGCATTCCTCTGCAATCCTCACAAATCTTCACCAAACCTACTCCACAATCCTCAACAATCCTACACCACAATCCTCACCAATCCTTGCCAATTCCCTACACAGTCCTCAACAATCCTCACCAACTCTCTTTTGCAATCCTCAACAATCATTACCAATCCTCACAACAAATCCTCCAGAATCCTATACAATCCTGATCAATCCTCCCAAATCCTCATTTTAAATCCTCACTACTTGCCAATCTTCAATAAGCCTAAAAAATTCTCAAGATTCCTTAATAATCCTACTCCATAATCCTCCTCCATAATCCCTCTCCTCAATCCTCAGAAACATCACCAATTTCCCTCCACAGTCCTTAACAATCCCCACCAATCATCCCTGGCAATACACAACAGTCCTCACCAATTCTCCTCCACATTCTTCCAAAATCCTTACTAATCCTCCTCCACTTTCTTCACCGATCCTCAACATTACCCTTGCATGTCCCCCTCAATCCTCACCAAATCCCACCAATAGTTGTCTGCAATCCTCTACAATCATCACCAATTCTCACAATTCCTCCACAATCCTCTCGAATCCTCACCAATCCTCCCCTGCAATTCTCACCAATTCTCACCTATTATCAATCATCCTTAACACTACTCAAATATCCTCGCCAGTCATCCTCCAGAATCCTCAACAATCCTTACAATCAACCTCCACAACCCTCACCATTCCTCAGCAATCCTCACCAATCACCTTCTGCAATCCTCACTAATGCTCACCACTCCTTCTACCAATCCCACTCGCTCTATCAATGACAATTCCTCGATCGATATTTCGGTTTATCATATGTCCCCGCTCATACATTTTGAAATTACATTCATACATCAACTGTCTCCAAATTTTAACATATTGACTGAATAAATGGCTTTAATGCAGACTACTATCCATCCATATTTATACTTAAATTCGGCATTAATACATTGTATGCGGATTTTCACCTTAATAGATGAGTACTGCTAGCACCACGTTAAAGTGTTGATGCACAAATACAGCACAAATAAATTAAAATATACTAATTTATTTTTTAAATGTTATGCTGTTTTATACATTTCAGCATCAGAAGAAAGCAGTTCATCACATCATACGATAAAATCCCTGACATTCAGTTCACTAATGATTGAAGATATCTTGTTAATGTGTGAGAAATCACCACCTTGTTGCAAAGTGATCAAATGTCCGAGTCTATCAATATCCTTTGGGTATCGGGAAAAATAGAGCAAGTGTTCTGGTGTCTTCAGCCTTGTTCATATATCTCATTGTAGCAAATGTGGAATAGGGGTGTGTAAGAGCATCGATAATATCACCATTATTTTCAACACTATCACTGTCTTCATGTACAATTTCATCAATGCTGTCATCATGGTCTTCTGTGTCCCTTTTTTAATCCATAAAAAATATTTTTTTCTTGTAGCAGAAGTTATATGATTATCAGCTTTTAAAGCTGATGACCGTTTTATTTTGAAGTTTATCGCTTTCACACGAAATCTTGCAAGCCTATATTTGGGCTAATCGATTATACTGCACTCGTTCTATCTAGCAATAACTGTCTCATCATAATCACCTGTGGAATCATTACCCATCTATGTAGGAAGAGATATGGACGGCAACACCTGCTGGCTCTCAAAATACAAATCCTGGAATTTCTTGATGTGATTCTTAAAAGTTTCAACTTTCATAAATCGCATATGTCGATTTTCGTAATGTTTCCTTATTTGAAAAGGATTTTTCGTACAGGTGGTTCTCTCTTGTCGCCGAACATATTGACCGCAGGTGAAATATCGACCGCATAATCAACACTGACAAAAATAAGGTAGCGATGTTGCAGGTGACATTTCCATGTACTTTGAGGTCAAAGGCAGACTTTCGTATTCTTAATTAATCTTCGATTAATGATAATATAGTGCTTCAAAATCTATGTTCGCCGCATGGTGTCTGTACGACAAATTAAATTATTCTATAATATAAAAGCGATTCGCTTTATAGTAAGTAGTCTACCCTACTGTATTTCTGAAATACCTATTAATTCAGTTATGTATACAAATGAATGCCAGTGTCTAGCTAGGTGCATCTCCTTCTGGGGTGAAGGCAATCGACTCCGATCCAGAGATCGCATCAGCTTTTATACACAAAAAAGTAATTCCATCTGGGAAGGGTATCAACGTCCATTTGGCCAGTAAGAAAACAGATGGGCAAAATTATGGTTATAGAGGGAAAAAGGTTCATATAGGGAAGTAATTTCCCTCTAGAGGGGTATCGACAATAATGTCTAATCAAAAGTCATAATAAAAAACATGTCCAAATATGGGTAGCACATGCGCTCCCATGTAATCATGCTTCTGCTGTTCAGATGTGGGACTGGATGTGTCGTGACGAAGTATGCCATCCTTGCCAACAACCAGGTAGCAATCTTACTGGCCAACAGGCGTTTGACATCACTGGAGTAGTCCACCAAGTAGCTACGGGATTAGGGCGCACAGCTGCCAGCAGATGTCCACCCTGCAATCGAGGTCAAGCCAAGTGAACGGTTAGTCGGTGTTGCTGAACCTCCACGCGCTGCCGATCCGATGGCGAGCGGCGTTTAAAGCAGCTATCCACCAGGGCTGCTGCTTGACAAGATACCAAGGTATTCACAGGTATATGGCCCATGTATTGACCAAACTCTTCAGGCAGGTAGACAAATTAGTTTTTTCTTCTAGTCCATGGTGAATTGTTCAAGCACCCCATGCTCACAAACAGACGTAAATTATTTTAACATAGCTTCCAAAGTGTGTGAGGCATTACAATATACAGTAAGTAGTTTGGAAAAGGGAATTGACACACAAGGGTATCAGGGATAGGAGAGCAGGATCCGCCCAGCCGTCATGTTGTTACATCACCTTCCGCCAGCTTTGACCCATATTACCTCGACATTGACCTTTGATCCTTGACCTTGATTCTGGTGACCTCAGACCCTAAAATGCCAAAAAATTGCGAAAAAATATTTGAAAAATTTTATAAAAATTTAATTAAAAAATTGTTTAAAAATCTATAAAAAAATTTCTTGCAAAAATAAAATCTAATAATTAAAAAAAAAAAAACAGTTTCAACTATTACCATTTTGTTTATATTTGTGTTAAAATGTAATAATTGAAAATATTTAAAAATTATTTTCAAAAAAAAAAAAAATTAATTAAAAATGATTAGAAATAATTTCAAAATTCTAGTTCCTGGCAACCTTTTTCCTTAACAATTTCTCTTTTTCCCTAAAAACTTTCCTTTTCCATTAAAAAGTTCTTTATAACTTTTTTTTTGCGATTTTTAAGACATTTGTAAAATTTTATTTCAAATAAACATGCAGTTTCGGAGGTCCTCCCAGCACCACGTACAGCAGACCATATTTGTTTTTATTTCTTTATCATTGGTTTAGATGTAACTGGAGGTGGTCATTTATTCTTAAATAATTTGTTTATACATTTTACTGGAGGTGGCCATATTAGCTTCTCGTTCTTCATTTTTTTTAGATATATTACTGGAGGCTGCCATGTTGGGAGGCAGCCATCTTGCTAGGTGCAGTCCTCCATACTTGATTCTTCTTATTGTCATTTGTTTTAGAGTTTGTATCTCACTTTCGTGCCGCTACAATATAAGATATATGTTTTCATCGCCTATGTATCACCAGGTGGCAGCCATATTTGTTTATGTTTTTGAAGTGTAGGTTGCATTGTCGGCCCCTGCCAATGTTTCTCATTGGCTAATTACTGTTTAGTCGGCAAGCCTCCACAACCTTCGTTCCTTCAATTTCTCACTTTAGTTCAACTCCCTCCATGTTAGATCATATTTTTTTAACACATAGGTAATATCGATTATGCCACCTGCTATCGGCTCGTACCAAATGATGACATTTACCATTCCTGCAATGTACCTAAAATGCGTTATTAATTACTTTTATTTTTATATATAAAGTTGGAAGTTTTTTTGAAATAAAACACAGTATATCATTTTACATAAGACTTACTGTACACATTATAAAATATACAAATTTATTAATGTTCTTCGATGTTCACCGCTTGAAGTCCACCTCGGCGACCGAGGAATTGAAGCGGACATGGAAACCCCACTACTTGAAGTACGCCCTTCCGTTACGTCGTTTCAGCATCCTCTCGAACCTTGAAGCTGGTGAAGCCCAATCGACCCATCGTATGTAGCCCGCCTCCGAAGTTCTTCAATGATTGAAACTATCTCGGTATGGGAGTAATTTCAACACATTGCGAAGCAAGCAGTAGCTACAGCCTGTCTACCATCTCGTTCGGATCGTCCAAGAATAAGTAGTGAAAGTTCTTGCCGTCGTCTATCTTCTTCAGACATTTGCTGGTTTTCAGTGCTAGGCCACTGAAGAGGTCTGCAAGAATGTCGATTTTTTCGTTATCTTCGTGCTTATAATTATCTGTCTCGGTATCGTTAAAGTACGTGCATGAGTTCGAGAAAGTCTTGTATTCCAGCAGGTCGGATTCTGTAAACGCCCTGGACTCCTTGTGAAACAGTAGTTCATATAGCCCGGGGTTTCCACGTATCGTGTAATTGCCAACTCGGATGCTCCCACTTGGTAGAAACTCTATTTCATCAGCTCCGGGGAACCATTTATCATTACATCATACGTCGTATCATTATTACGAGATGTGTACGATCGTAGGTACCACCGAGCAAAAGTATTAGATTTCAGGGCTCTCTTCTATACTTTCTTCTTGTATGGCAGATCCGCATCCGATCTATTGTCCTTACCTGACTGTACTTCATTATGTTTTCGCTTCTTCAAAATCTTAGTGCTATTGTCGATTTCGGACTTCATGGCTACAGGTGCTATGTAGTTCTCCCTGAATACATCGAAGCGACGAGTAATCTGCTGAAAAATTCCGTAATTTATATGGTCGCGTGAAATGTTGGCTCTCTTGGCGAGAAAATACTTTGAGCGGACAGACTGAATCGCCTGATGTAGTTCGCTGGCAATGTCCGACATCGTACTGAATAAAAATTATCACTGTAGCTCTCTTTTATTGATTTAACCATGAGTCTCCGCCAAAATATTTTCGATCCTGGTCAAACATTCACTGCAAACATTCAATAAGTCCCTGCTGTAATTTTTTATATCGATTTTCGTGGTGAGGTGCGAAATCGAGGTATCAAATGTACTTGTCATATATCCTTCCAGGTTTTTCAGATTCTCTTCATTTTGTGCAAATGCTACGTTCCATCTGTCGATAATTTGCCTTTGAACACGCGTCATGTGCTCGTCCATGGCCACCGTATCGTGGACGATCTTAACCTAAATGACCTTGAACTCGGAAAATAAAGAAAAAATTGCTAAAAATTTCAAAAACATAAAAAAAAATCATGTACAATTATACATACCTAATACGAAAAATCAGGTGGAAGTCCGTTACCCTTAAGTTCGATTCTCGTAAAGATGGTTGAGCACAGCCACTACCTGGTAGCACGAAATGCAGATGTCTGAAACCTCACCTATACATCGCCGACCATTCTTACGACCCCCAAAGCGAATTATGTAATTTATGTAGCGCATAAACCCCTTCGCAAAAACCCCGCCACCCAACACACCTCTCGTCGCTCCACATATCTCACCATTTCATTACTATAGATCAGCCACCATAAACATTTACGCATGTCACCATTCATTTAACACACTCCCCCCTCCCAATTCACCCACAATAGCTCGTCCCTTCGCCATCCACCGTCATTATCAACAAACCACACGATACTCCACCCCTCTCCCTTTCTCTAAATGAAACTCCAACGGGTTCCTGAAGAGACGTAACTCTAACCAAGACTGGCCTTTGCCAAAACCAATTCCTGCAAAAATGGCTAGAACAGTGGTCAAGACCAACCCACCATACCACCCAGCTATACCAACAATCGATGACAACCAATCTCGAAAAAGTTGACTAATATGAATGACCAGGCCAAATAACCAGTAGCGAAACATTCCTCAGATATATTCCCCATGGCATTCTTTCATTTTATAGAACTCAGCCTATTTTTTCATTGACCGAGTAAGGCATAATACTTCAGATACTACCAAGACTCCTCCTTTTGCACATACTCCCATAAATTTTCTCTAAAACCGACTCTTGCAATCGATTTTACACAACACTGAATTAATAAGTATTTCAGAGAATTAGAATGGTCTGAATAATAAATTAAACTCACATTATTGTGTATACATACATTTAATTAATTTATTTATTTATTATATACATTCTATCTTTCTAATTATTTCATACATACGATCTTTACATTTCTCAGATGTTTTCATACAATGGATAGTAGCCAACAGCCTTATCTGATAAAACAGCCTTATCTGATAAAACATTGATCCTTCAGTTCACTAATGAGGGAAGATGTTTCTATAATGTGCAAGAAATCTCCATCTTGTTGCAAAGCGATCAAATGTCTGAGTCTATCAACAAGTATATTCAGGTCTTCGGTAAACTGTAGTCAGTATTCTCAGCGTCTTCTGCCTTCTCTATTTCGCTCGTCGCAGCTAATGAACGAGCGTTCTTGATGCCTTCTGCCTTCTTCACATCACTTTTCGAAGGAAACTCGGTGAAATGTGTGGGAACGTCGGGCTAATCATCATCCTGCTATTCAGATACTTCTTCAACACTGCTTTCATATTCATTATTATTAATGCGGTTTTCATGATCATCTTCACCTCCTGGATCATTCTCAATATCAAGTTTACATTTCCTTGTAGGAGTTGCATGGCCATAATCAGTATTTAGAGGCGACGGCCATTTACTTTTAAATTCGTCGACTTCGAAACCAACTCGCCTTGGTGCGAGGGGCGCACTGTGGTAGCTGTTGAACTGTTGTCGAGAGAGAATGGTGTGAAGTATTGAGCATGTCAGGTCCGGTGTCAGTGCGAAAAATTCATTACCAAAAGGGTGCCTTATCTCCACCGCTACATTTTGTGGTTCTCTGGGATGGTGAATTTCGTAGTGTTCGCAAAGAGTCTGCAAAATTTTTGGATCGGGAAGAGAGCATGTATTTATTGCTGCCACAATTTTAGTGGAATAAATAATTACTTTATCTCTGGTGAAGGTTTGAGGTGCGATATTAAGAACGTTTACTTGTGTAAGCATGGGCTGGTTTTCACCCTAGGATGCAAGGAGGCTATGGCGTTATTATCAAGTATGAAGATGTGACTGAACGAAATGGCTGTGGTTCAAAACCGATTTGAAGCATATAAACAATCATATATCTATGATTTGATCGTAATGTATGTTATAGTTGGCAGTAAAGACTATATATAAGATTTTTTTTGTAATTACTCTTAATGATGTTTTTCCATTTTGCTCTCTATCGACGGCATTAGTATTTCAACAATAATTTTCGGAATTCATATAGTATATAAGAATAAATAGGAGGCTGTTTTTCTTGACATGCACCTCGTCAGTATCTCTTACATTCACATTCAAAGTGCTGTTTATATGTGCTGTGTGAATATAACGTAAATAAAATAGCACGTAGTGAGTCGTATCTGAGGGTTTTCCTTAAATTTCTTCAATATGTATGAGATTGTGTTCTGGCATGAAGAGTTGCTGAGGTCCACCCTTCAATAAATTAATTTTTTTAAGGACTTATTTGCAACGATGTATTGACCTGCAAAAATCTAGAATATTTAGATTAAAAATTAAAAATTTTCTCACAAGAATAATTGAGGTTTTATATTTCACAGTTTAGTTATGGCAGAGAGAGTGGTACCACATCAGGCACGACCGTTAGCGACGATAAGCTTGAAATTGGGGGTGGATGGAGTTTTAAGGAACTGATATGTGGAGATTCAGCCATCTTGTAAAAAAAGGTATATTGTGGTTTTATTTATTGCAGCTTTGTTACAACAGAGAATTTGGCTGTGCCTTACAGACGGGAACTTTAATTTGTATAAAGGTGAAATGAGGAGAGGATGGAGATATAACGAATTGCTATGACGAAGAGAAGTGGCATTTAACCGAGAAAGCCCGCGTACCAACGACAATGTTCTCTGAGTTTCCTCATGACAGTTCCAGGCTGCTGACCGCAGCCGTAACCTCCACCTGTGACGTCATAGCTGGTGGCTCCAAGCTTCGACTCCTTTAATCCGTTCCCAGAAGAAACATTTCCTTCCTACAATCGCATAACAATTGTAAATGAAAATAGTTACACATATGGATCAAACCTAAATTCGCAACATATTATAATATTACAGCAACTACATTAAACGTTTCCATATATAATACATGTAACGTAAACACTTTACGGAGTGGAGTTTGCACTTTTTGCTATGCACACGACAGGCATACAAAAATATTAAATGAATATGGCAGCACGAATACAATAGTTGCTTTTACATCCTGTAGAATGCAAAATAAGAGGTGAAGAATACTATGAAGACAGCATTGATGAAAATGAATATTACGAGAGCGATGTTGGTCAACACGATGGTGATTTTCTCGATGCTCCGACACACTCCTTGACAATATTTGCTAAATGGAGAGACACGGCGATGGCAGAAGATGCTGAGAGCACTAGCTATATACGTCCCGCAAAACCTAATGAACATATTGATAGACACTGACAATGTATTTCTTTGCAACAAGGTGGGGATTTCTCGCACATTAACGAGATATCTTCAATCACTAGTAAACTGAAGGTTTATAATGCATGATGTGATAAACTGATTTCTTCTTATATTGCTATGTGTAAAAATAAACAGATCATCATTAAAATAAAATAATTGTGTTTCTAATATTTTCTGTGGTTTCCTTTTCTCCCTCATAAATTTAAAATGGTGCTATGAGCATTCAACTATTAAGGCAAATTTCCTCATACAATATTTAATGACGACTTTAAGTATAACAATGGATGGGTAGTGGACTGCATTCAAAATATTAGTTCAGTCAACATGTACAAATTTAGACACTGTTGGTAAATTAATAAATTAATTTATATGTATACTGTTGGGGACAGACGACAATCCGAAGGATTGAACAAATGATCGTTCGAGAGATTGGGATTTATCGAAGGAATGGTGAGAACTGCTGATAATAGCGGAGGATTGCGGAAGAGGACTGCGGATGAGGGTTGCGAAGGAGGATTTGTGGAGGTGGATTGTTGAGGAGGATTGTTGAAAAATTCTAAGGCAGATTACTGAGAATTGCTGAGGATTCGTGAGGATTGCAGAGGAGGTTTTACTGAGGAATGTTGACTATTGTAGAGGATTCCAGTGATAATCGAGTAATACTGAGGATTAGCGAGGTTCGCTGAAAATAGCTGAGGATTGCGGAAGATTGCTGTTGATTTAAGAGCGATTGCGGAGTTTACAGTGCTGATTTTGGAGCAGGCAGAGCAATTGTGGAGCGATTGTGGGGCATATGGTGGTGATATCAGAGCGATTGCACAGTGTTCGGTGTTAATTGCGGTCAGATTGCGGAATGTATGATGCTGTTTGTAGAGCGATTGTAGAGAGTATGGTGATTATCAGAACAGACAGAGTGATTGGGGAGTGTACGGTGTTGATTGCAGAGCGATTGCAGATCACACTGTGCTGATTGTGGAGCAGGCAGAGCAATAGTGTATCAATTGTGAAGCATGTGGTGCTGATTGCGAAGCAGGTGGGGCAAGTGCAGAGCGATTTGAACAAATAGATTGGAGAGGATAAAGTTGGATAGCAGAGAATTTCGGAGGCTTGCAGATGATTGTGGTGGAGGTTTAGTGAGGAGGAACAATGAGGATTTCTGACTATTGCGAATGATTACGGAGGATTGACATGGACTGCAGGAGAGGATTGCGAAGGATTTCTGAGGATTGGTGTAAATTGTAGAGTAGAATTGATTAGAATTGGTTAAAATTACTGAGCGGGATTGCAGAGGATTGCAGAAGAGATGGTGAGGATAACGAAGGATTTGGATAGATGGAAGTATTTTTGTCTGAGAAAAGCTCTAGAGATAAGACATTTTATCATTCTAGCTGCCTTCGTACATTCCAAGTGTCGAAGGTTTTACCCAAATGGTACCACCAAAGATGAAATCGGGATATTAGCAGTATGTATGCTATTAAACAAAAACTTAATTTTTACTGTCTATACTCAAATATCTCGTAGGTCCGAACACGAATTCGAAATTTTAGGCAGAGTTTACAATTTGGTAGGGAAATATATGTTTAATAAAATTATGAGATGCTTTAAAATGCCATGCAGTATTTGATGGAAGAAATTAACATAAAAAGTAATTTCTATACTGAATGCTGAAGATGCCAAGGAAAAGAGTGTGATCCGCCACCTCTCACTTCAGACGAAGAACTGGCAGTGCACATTTTGTTACATTAATTACCTGCAGAGGACGAGATATGGTGCGACCACAACCAATCGTGAGCGAGTAATGTGATGACATCGTGAAATCGCCAGTGCAGCCTAGTAGTAGTGTCGCTGGCTGAGCTGTAGTGCGTAAATGATGAGAGGGGGTGATGAGGGGGCGGGTAGTTGAGTGAATGTGAATATTAAGCATGTGTTATTATGTAAATCCATGATTCACAGTAGTGGGTAGTTAGGTGGGTTGGAGGTCACTAGATAGTTAACTGAATTGTGGGGTTTGAAAAAAAGTCACAAAAAACTATTTTAAAGCAGACACTTTAATCAACTTCCACAAATACTCAATTAACATTCAACTAACGGCCAATTACCATTCAATTAATCAGAATGGAACAACTGATCCCTAAAAGTGTTACATAATGTTTAAAGTGCAAATGAATTTAAAAGTTAGTTTAAAATTACATGAAAATATCTATGAGGGCACCCTGATAGAGTTGAACAAAGCCTTATGGAATAAAATTAGACACACTTTAAAACATTAAAAAAAAAAGTTAGGACTTCTTAAAACACACAGTAGCAACGTATATAAAAGGCAATTACAAACCTGAATTATGTGTTACCTGATATTACCAAAAGTCTTCTTAAAACAATATATATATATATATATATATATATATATATATATATATATATATATATATATATATATATATATATAAAGAAGACATTAACCAACTTGAAATGCATGTTAACTTAAATTACATTTGTAACATTATAATTTATTCGCAGCCCAAAAAGATTCTAAAAAATGTTCTATAAAAGAAAATATGTAGCGAACCCGTGAGAGCACTCGGATGGAGACATTCAAGGCTTCACGGAAATAAAATAACACAAAACATTATAACGTTTAATAAAATCGAAGAGGCTTACCAAAAACCGAAGCATTTAGAGATGTTTGAGGGTATTTGCAGATGTTTGCGGGTGAGTCACCAAAGCATGATAATTATTCTGCCCGAGCAGGTGCGGACCCATTTACCAGTACCATAGAACCACTTCTCACGGCTCGCACAAAACTAGCCATGGTAAAAACATTACAATTTTACAATTACAAAAGATTAAAATATTGGAAATGGACACATGTTACTCTAAAGCGATCTACATATTTACCATGCAGTTACACCAAACATAAATTTCGAATAGGTGGCCGAAACGAAATTTAAAATGCTACGGAAAATTAGGGGCTGCCCTATCTACTGTGAACTAGCCCAACTTGATACCATTTAAACACCTTAAAATCTCAGAATAAGAAACCCACCTGTAAATTGCCCTACGGCCATTACACTAGTATTAACATGTCACTAAGCTGTCATACATGGCAAAGACCGAAGTCGAAGAAACCTAACCGACCAGGCGCTCAGGAGCAGCTAGTTACCGAATAGGAACAGAAACAACGTCGAAGTGACAGAGCCAAGAGTCCAGTAGATGGTCGAGCACCATCATAATTACAATAGCCAATAAGGCACAACTGTCTACCCTTATGTGTAGAAAGATGGAGATCAAAAGAGCAGGGAAGGAAAAAGGAGCAGAAGAGAAAGCAATACCGAACATCAGCGGAGTGAACTTAAATCATTAATAACGAGAAGCGCACTCTGCACACATAGCAGAATATAAAGGTCGAATGAGGGATAACAGAAAGAATACCCAATCAAAAAGAAGCTAAATTTATTGTGGAGTGGGGAGGGGATCTGCCTTGGTGTGGTTGGAGATAGAGAGGGTTAAGCGAGTGCAAGAAATGAGCGAATAAAAATTGGAGGTGTTAGTGGCAAGGGTCAGTCACCCGTCAGTCTTCTAGTCGGGTGCTTCGGCGCTGATCGCTGCACCTGCCATAGAACCCCGGACGTTCAGAATGTCTTTTTTAATTGTTATTTACAGGTTTTTTCGACACTTTATGGAACTTTTTAAAAAACGTTTTTATATATATTTTTGAGAATTTAAGAGTTTTTTGGGTTCAAGGTCATCAAGGATATTTACACTGAGACAAGGTCATTCGTGTCAAGTATACTGTCGCCAAAATTCAACATGTGTTCGTAGTCGATAATGTGATATGTTTGCAGACATGGTGGTCGGAGTTGTAAATTGAATTTTTTCCCTCAATTTTCAGAATAATGGTTTTTTTTTCACCACATTTCTATATTATTTATAATTGGAAGGTAGTTTGGTGAGGAGTAAATGATGATGTTAGGATGTTTTGTTCGAGCGAGAAGAAGGGCGTTGTAATAATATAGGTACCTCCCTTTTAAGATTTTTTTTGCCATTTTGTCGTTTTTTTTTATGATTGTTGTGTGGGTGTGAGCGGGGGGTGTATGTTAGGATGAGCAGGAGGTGCGTAGGGTAATACTATATGTTACTAAATTTTAAATTGTTCAATTTTTGTAATTTAAAATATAAAAAATTGAGAATATTTGTGCTCAAGGTCATCCAAGGTCATGGTCATGGTCTCAATGTCAAGGTCAATGTTCAAGTCTAAGTTCACCCAGATCCAATATAGTGCCCATGTGATGTTACAACATGGCGCTGGCGCCAGTGCTGGGTCCCACTATGCCAGTCTCCCCATTTGAATTCTTCTAATGTAGCAGCAATGGAATCTAAGGACGGGGGAAACTGGATGTCCCCGAGAAACCAGCTAAAATGTGCTGGCACGAGTCCCACATCCGTGAGCGGGTCTGCCTTGGTGGGAGCCAGGCGCCCTAGCTACTACACACGGCAGCCTCTTAAGCTGCTCACCATTATTACTTAATCCACTATGGCCACAAAATGTAACTTAATATCATTTCAATTTAACGATATGAACAAAATAAACCAACGCCAGTTAAGGCCTGTATTGACTATGTGTATCATAATTATATAAATAATTCAGTTACTTTGGAAACTAATTAATATAAAATAAAATTATATCCATTTGTGGCTTCAATGTCAGTATAGAATTCTAGTTGAAAGCATTTGAGGAAACGGTTGTATCTCAAAAAGAATATGTTTCCTATTTGCATGTCTTATGTCCAGTTGTGCACTACGACCATGCGCGGCACTCCATCATACAATGGCCACATCACGAACTTGGGCGCCGACCTGCGAACACGCCTTCCTCCATGCGTGGCTTACCTCATACTTCCCTCCCTACACAGTGTCTGTCCTCGTACGGCAGGCGAGAAATTTCACAGCAAGGCACTCACAGCATATTCCCCGCCTCAAACATCTACACCAGCATTAAATATTTACCAAATTGATATTTAACAATAGTAAATAAAATATGTGTAGTATTAGATATAAGTATATTTAAAACAGTCACACTAATGGCCTTATAATTTGGGAACCAGTCTCGCTAACTGTAAAGAAAAAACTAAGGCCGAGCATAGCACACAAAAGTATCACTAGGAAATAGGAATCTCGTACATGACGTAGGCTCTAGGGTGCTTGGAATAGGACCAGCTATTAGCATAATACTGCATAACTGGCCACGCCTTAGTTCCTCACTGCGTCGCTTTAATACAGACGGAATTGCAATAAAGTTGATAGAAATAGATGTATCTGGGACATCATACATGAGTAGGTTTCAGGATTCTTCTCTCATTTTGGTTAATTTCACAGTCGGGGCTCCGGTATTGGTAGGGGAGGTTATCATAATGATTCACTTTTCCCCACAAAAGGCCCCTTCGAAAATTCCAATTTGACCTCCCAAATCACTTCAGAAATTAATTGTTTTTTCAAAAAAATCAATTGTTTCATCAAATATTTTCCAAAATAATGGAAAAATTAGCAAAGTGGATTCGAAGAATCGCGATAAAAGAGTGGAAAAGTCCTAAGAGGGGCAAGAGTATTCGAGGCACTTAGCAGAATGAGAAACTTAATATTCAGTTCAGTAAAAGAGGATACGAGGCTTTGATCCAAGCACAGTAGATTGAGGTTTATCAGCAGACAGGGCCACCTCCCTCGGCCACCATCTACTCCTACCCACCCACAAGCCCTTCGCCTTCCCACCATTATCAGCCCTCTCATCTACACCCCCTTACCCTCCCACTCCTCTTAACAGTATTACCCACCTCACCACCCATTACAGCCCCTTCAGACACCCAACCACCCTCACCTTCCTTCACCCCTCACTGCTAACCCTCAATGCTGATTGTGGAGCATGTGGAGTATTTGCGGAGCGATTGCAGAGTGTAGAGTGCTGATTGCAGAGAAGGCAGAGCATGTGGAGCTAACTGCAGTGCATGTGGTGCTAATTGCAGTGCTGATTGCAGAGCATGTGGTGCTGATTGCAGAGCATGTGGTGCTGATTGTGGGGCAAATGGTGCTGATTGCTGTTCATGCAGTGCTGATTGTGGTGCATACATTGCGGGTTATGGTGCATGTGGTGCTGATTGTGGTTAGTGTGGTGCCGACTGTGATGTATGTTGTGTTAATTGTGGTGCTGGTTGCTGAGCATGGATTGCTTATTGCATCTGTTGGTATAAATGAGTGGTCTGTCAATTTTTCTAGTCAGTTTAGCAGGGCATGGGCTCTTCAGGAACCATTTTTGATTGGAGTTAGTATTGGGTGCACTCAATTGTTGGGTAGTATAGATGGTCGGTATGGATTGTTGGTCTGGCCGGCTGGCATGATCCTTTGATATTGTCTTTAGTTATGGTATGTTGCTAATGGTCAGTTTGTATGACTGGTCGGAATTAACAGATGTTATAGTTGGCTGATCTTGGTAGTCGTTAAACTGCTAGGATGGAATGGATGTGTGGTATGGGCTGATCGAATGATTTGGTAGTGTGATTGACTGTCATGGCTCTTATGTATTTTAAGCTGGTACTGTTGGTTCATATAGTTAATTCTCATGGATTTATTGTATGGTTTGTTTGTATGACCAGCTAGTATGAGAGGTTATTATGGTTGTTTGATATGACTGATTTGAGTGTATCACTGGTATTGCTGGTACGTATGGTTGGTCTGTTCAGTTTGTTCATACTGTTGGTTCGAATGGAGTGACTTGCCCATTGGTATCTCCAGTCGTTCTTGTTGGGCTGATGGTCTGGTTTCATGGAATGAGTTTTTGGTATGGATGATTCGTATATTCATCTGATATAGAGGCTTTGTATGGTTGGCTGGTACGGATGGTTTGTATGGCTGGCTGGTATGAGTGGTTCATGTGGATGTTTGGTAAGACTGTTTAAAGTGGGTAGTTGTTATGGATAGTTTGTGTGATTAGTCGGTACGGATTTTTCACATGGTCCGTTCATTTGACTGGGTGGTATGGTTGGATTGTAAGGCTGGTATGGTTGGTTCGAATGGATAGTCTTGCCCATTGGTATCTCCAGCCATCTTGTTGGGCTGTTGGTCTGGTTGGGTGGAATGGATTATTTGGGATTGAATATTGGTATGTTCGATTGGCCTAGTTGGTTTGTATAGGTGGCTGGTGTTGCTGTTTCGTCTCGCTCATTGTTATAGACAGTTTGGCAGGATTTGGTCTCCACAGGAGCCTGTCTTGGGCAGTGCCATTCTCAGGTGGAGTCAGATGTTTGCTAAGATGGTTGGTTGGTATCGCCTGCTGTTATGGTCCTTTAGTATAGGCAGTTGTGGCTGAGATTATTTGCAAACTTTTGCGAAGAGTTTGCGATGATTTGTGAGGATTTGCGAAGATTTTGTGAAGTGTTATGATACTTTTGTGCGAAGAGGTTAGCAACAAGATTAGCATTAATTTTTTTTTTCGAGAACGACCATCATCGAATATTGGTATAGGTTGGTGGTGTGGTTGGTTGATACTGTCCACTTTTCTAGTCATTTGGCACTAATTGTTCTTGGCAGGAGACAGTTTTAGGTAAAGTCAGTCTCTTCAGGAAACGATTGGAGATTTGGACAGTAAGGGGGTGGATTGTCGTGTGGTTGATTGCGAGGGTGGATAGAGAGGAGGGCGAGCTATGACGGGATTTCGTCTGGTGGCATGTGTTTATGTTGATTGCTGAGGCATGGTAAGTAAATGGAGAGGGTAGTAAAGTAACCAGATGTGTGTTGAAGGTGTGATTGGGAGTGTGTGTGTTATGTAAAGTGAGTAATTCGCTTTATGTAAAGTCAGTAATTGATCGCATATATAGCCAAAGAAAAAATAGAGGCGGGGGTTTAGTCAGCCGCTGATCATCGCACCAGGGAGTGGCTTTGCTATGCCATATTTATTATCATTTAAATTTTAGGGTAACTTAAATATCCAACTTCATTTTTCGTATTAGGCATGTAATAATTTCCTCGAGTATTTTTTAGATCTTTCATGGTTTTCTCTTGATTTTTCGATTTCAATGTCAATGCCACCGGCATCTAACATGGGTGTTCGAATCAGTGATGTAATGTTTCTAAAATTGTTTGAGTTTCTTATGCTTTTTATTTTTGCTCTATTTTTCGAGTTCAAGGTCACTGTGGACAATGAAAAGTTCGTCTAGAACTAACATTGAAGTCGAAGTCATCAGTGTCATTTTCACTCGATTTTTGAATTCGTTTTCTATTATTTAGCGATTTTTATTGATTGTTTATGTTTGGTAGATGAATGATGGGGGCAGTTCTTTAGTGTAATGGAACTGAGCAGAGGGATGGTGAGGTAACGTACTGACCCCACAATTTAGAATTGATTTTTCTATTTATGTCAAATTTTCTCAATTTTTCATAGTTGCAAGGGGATGAGCATGGCGAGGGGTGGGTCGAGAGGGACGGAGGCTAAACAGCCAGAAACAATTGGCAAGGGTTTAGCTATCTGCTGCATGTGGTGTTGTGGTGCCTCCCAAAATTTAAGTGTGATAAGTGTTATTTATTTTGGCATAATTTTAATTTTTCGTTTCTTGGGATTTTTGAAAATGTTTGAAATTCAAGGTCATCCTGAACCATGTGAATGGTGACAAGGTCAATCTCACTAGGATCAAGAGTACATCGTCAATGTTACTGGGGTGTGTGAGTGTTGGTAAGGGTGGTGTAAGCAGGGGTTTCCAACATATGAAATTACTCGAATTTTAGAATTTGGGGGTGGTGAAGGAGGATGATGCTGTTTACAGGAGGGGGAGGGGTGATTGGGTTGGGGTGATGAGGTGAGCGAGTGGGGGTGAGAGGAGCTGGGGTGAAATGTGTTATTGGTAGGGGATGGGGTGAAAGAGGTGAGAATGGATATATGGTGAGTGACTGATGAGAGGGTAGGTGCAGGATGGTTATCGGGGGAGTTAGCCATGTCTGCTGATGCACCGCGATCTGCTGTAACTGACTCGGAGCCTACAATCCTCTTTTACTGATCTGAGAATTAAGTGGTTGGTTCCTTACAGAGCCTCGAATCCTCTTGCTCCTCTGAAGAATTTTCGGCTCTCTCATCATGCAGCTTAAAATCCGCTTTGCTAATTTTTTAATTTTTTGTGGGAGAAATTTTGTTTGAGAAGTTTATTTTGATAAGATAATTAATTTCTGAAGTTATTTTGATGGTAAAATAGGAATTTTCGAATGCCTTATAAGTTATTTTGAAAGGGGAAATGGGCCTTTTGATACCCCCTCCATGAGCCCTAGCTGTGACGTCAACTAAGATGACGGACAAATCCTGAAACCTACTCATGAATCCTGTCCCAGAAACAACAATTTCTGTCTACTCAATATGCTTGTTTGACTTCTCAGCTTGACTCATTCCTTTTCTTACTCAGTGCCCATGGTGTGACGTAGTATACTGCGAATTTGCAGAATGTTCAAATCACAGTAGATGAAAGTGTTACACAGAAAGAGATACAACAATTTTTAATTCCTCTACATTTGTTAATATGCATAGAAATAATTCGCAATACAATCTCATAATTTATGTAAGGTTCTGCTCAGAAGCATTTCGAAGCAAATGAAAATATGTTTCGTATGCATCACCAAACACCAATTTACTTTATTTATTTATTGTATGTGACGACATAGATTGGAATGGTCGTCTTATAATAGATTAAGTTTTTTTTTTTTGTTTTTTTTTTTTTTTCGAAAAATGCATACATATCATAGATGAACAACAGATCAGTTATTTTATTGCTTGTATTTCTGATAAAGGCTGTTCACTGTAAACTGAGCACTTCTGAAATCATTATTTGAAAAATATATTTATAATTGCTCGTTAATGGAGTATTATGCTACTGTACACTCTGGCATATATTATTAGTCTCGACGTTGTGTTACAAGAATAATTTTTAAATTAAAGAAATTTGCTATGTATGCATTAGAATATGCATTGGAAAATTAGGAACACATTTAGGCTCCAAACAATTTCCTTTTCCCTATTGATTAGGCCCAAGGCAATGTAAATGTAACATACAGTGGAACGACATAAAATGAGTGGAAAAGTAGATGAAAAGTGCTCACTTGAATATGAACAGCCTATAGAGAGTGGTGGGAGAGTTGAGAGTGATACGGTGTGTGCAACGCATGTTGCAGGTAGTCGTGAGATGCTGAGCGCGCAATGCGGGTGGGTGCTGGGTTGTCTGGTCTTCGCTTTGCTGCACCACAGAGCTCAGGCAGTTTCTCCTGCTGAGGAGAATCTACAACACCCTCCAGAGCATGCCACAACTGATGCTGATTCCGAAAGTGAGTCACTCTCAGCGAACTCTACAACTCGCACCTTTACTCGCCCTCGAACTATATTTCACCTTACCATCTCTATAATTATCATTTAAACATTATGTTTCTCTAAAAATAAAAGGAATATTTAAAATGATACTTTCAAATTTCGTGGACTCTTATCTTTCAATGTTTATTTTGTATAGATATTACTTGTGAAGGAAACAGTATTATCGTTGATGCAGAAGTAGAGTGGCTGCCAATACACCTGGCTAACACAGCATTCATTAAGAAGTATTACATACACACTACCAAAGCAGTCATAAAAGTAAGATCTTAGTGGCTTATGAAAGTAGAAGGCATGTACTCTATAACACTGGAATATATTTAGATATAATTTGCTTTTTCTAATTTTTGAATATAAAATGTAAAGAGTCTATGTTTAATCAATATGTAAGTGTATGTCTATTATAGATATTTTACCAGTATCTAATAATCTCCTACAAAATCGACATTCAGTTATCTGCCACTTTCATAAGTTGTTTAAAATTACACCCACTGTGTTAGTAGATTTGAAACAAAAGTTTCAGTGATTAAATTTAATGTGGAGCTAAAACTGTAACCATTTTAATTTAAACACGCTGTTTGGATTTTTCCCTTTAAGTTACTCTCCTCGTCATACGAACAGAACATCGTAAACTGCGAGTGGAAATAAGAATGTCATACTATACAAGATTTAAAATTCCTTTAAGCACAGCAAAAAAAATCAGTTCTTTTGAATGGGTTCCCTAAAAAACTGGACAGAAATATGATAAAAAATTACCAGCAGATATCTGTTCTGCTAGGGGACCATGAGGAGGAAATATTCCAAACCAATTTAGACTTTAATGATAGTTCAATTCAACAATCTAATTCTATGCACGTAGGTGCAGGAGGCTGATATTTGAAATCAAAGTTAAGGTTGTCAGTCACCTGAATGCCCGAGAGTAGAATGGATTAGAGGCATTAAGAGCAATGACACCTGGTATATGAAGCTGGAGCCATGCAGCTGCATCTTGAGTCAGCACTATTGAAAGTTCGTGACCTTGAATCCAAGAATTGGTTTTTGGAACAAACATGAACCCAAAAAGACAAGAAATCAATAAAATCAAAAATACAAAACCTGCACAATTTATTGAAAAATGTCGAAAGAACTTGAAAAATTAATATTTAAAATGTACAGAAGTATAGGGAAATTTTGGAAATAAAATTAAACATGTACATCCAGGAGATCCGGGATTTCAAAAAGACATGTTAATTTTAAATAAAGATGCTGGAGCACACATACTTCCAGCACGAGTACCTACAACCAGCTAAACATATTCTCGCCTATCAAATCCTCGCCAATTTTAAACAAATATGGTAGAGCACACATAATCCCAGCACGAGGGCCATCAGAGGACTGAACCTTTCCCACCTCCAACACCTCACCAAATTCAAACAGAGATGACACAGCACGCATACTCCCATCACTAGGACCATCAGACTGAATATTCCCACCTTTAAAACTCTCATCAAATTGAAAAAGAGATGGTAGAGCACTCCAAATACCAGCACAAGGACAAGCACACAACTGAACATTTTTCTCACCTCCCAAACCCTTGCCAGTTTCAAACAGAGATGGCAGAGCTCACATGCTCACAGCACAAGGACCAACATATGCCTGTGTTTCATCCCACATCCCAGACACTCGCCAATTTCAAACAAATTTGGTAGAGCACACATACTTCTAGCACGAGGACTAGCAGACGACTAAAGATATTCTCACCTCCCAAACACTCGCCCATTTCAAACAGAGATCGTAGAACACACATACTCCCAGCATGAGTATCAGCAGATGAATGAAGCTTTCGTACAACCCAAACCCTCGCAAATTACCAACAGAGATTGCAAAGCACACATACTCCCAGCACGAGAAACATCAGGCAACAGAACCTTTTCTAAACGTCAAACAGTCGAAAATTTTAAACAGGGTTGGCAGAGCACAAATATTCCCAACACAAAAATCAGCATTGGACATTGAACAATCGCCCCTTCCAAACACTAGCAAATTTCAAACAGAGAGGGTGGGGCACACATAATAACAGCACATTGTCCAACAGAATACTGAACCTTACCAATATCCCATACACACATCAATTTTATACAAAGATGCTGGAGAACAATTACTTCCAGCATGAGTACCAGCAGACGACTAAACATATTCCTGCCTACCAAACCCTCTCCAATTCCAAACAAAGATGGCAGAGCACACATCATCCCAGCACGAGGACCAGCCAAGAACTGGACCTTTCGCACCTCACAAAACCTCGCAATTTACAAACATAAATGGGAGAGAACACAAACTCTCAGCACGAGGACCAGCAGACAACTAATCATTTCCCACCTCCTGAACAATTGCCAATTTCAAGCAGAGATGGCAAAGCACACATTCGCCCAGTACGAAGACAAGCAAATGACTGAATCATTCCCACATCCCAAACCCTCGCCTATTTCAAACAGATATAGTGGAGCATACATATTCACAGCATGCAGACCAGTATTAAACTGAACATTTCCCACATCCCAAAAACTCGACAATTTCAAACAGAGATGACACAGGACACATACTCCCATCATGAGGACCAGCAGACGACTGAATATTCCCACCTTTAAAACCTTCGTCAATTTCAAACATAGATGGTGGAGCACTCAAAATCCCAGCATGAGGACCAGAACACAACTGGACATTTTTCTCACCTCCCAAACACTCCCTATTAACAAACAGAAATAACATAGCACACATACTCCCAGCATGAGGACAGGCATACGACTGTGAACTATAGCACTTCCTAAACCCTCGCAAATTTAAAACAGACCTGTTGGAGCCCACATACAATCAGCATGAGGACCAGCAGAAAACTTAAACTTTCCCACCTCCCAAACCCTTGCCAATTTCAAACAGAGATGGCATAGCTCACATACTCCCAGCACAAAGACCAGCATACTACTGTGAATTATCCTACATCCCAAAAAAAAAAACACCAATTTCAAACAGATATGTAGGAGCACAACTACTGCTGGCACAAGGACCAGCAGATGATTGGAAATTTTCCCACCTCGCATACCCTCGCTCTTTTCAAACAGAGATAGTAGAGCACAGATACTCCCAGTACGAGGATCAGGAGATGAATTAAGCTTTCCTACCTCCCAAACCCTCGCAAATTACATACAGAGATACCAAAGCACACATATTCCAAGCAAAAAGACCAGCTGAAACTTTCCAAAATCCCAAACCCTCGTCTATTTCAAACAGAGATGACAAAGCACACATACTCCCACCATGAGGATTAGCATTCAATTGAACCTTTCCCCAATTCCAAACAGTCGCATATTTTAAATAGAGATTGTGGAGAGCACATACTCCCAGAATGAGGACCAGCAGGCGACTGAACCTTTCCCACCTTCCTAACCCTGGCCAACTTCAAACTGATATGGTGAAGCACACAAGCTCCGAGCATGAGTACCAGCAGATGACTGAATATTTTCCACCTCCCAAACAGTCGCCAATTTCAAACAGAGCTTGTGGAGCACAAATATTATGAGCACGAGGAACAGTAGGTGACTGAACATTTCCTACCTCCAAAATACTCACCAATTTCAAACAGAGATAGTGGAGCTCACATACATCCACACATGGACCAAGAGATAACAGAACCTTTCACACCTCCCAAAACTATGCCAATTTCAAACAGGGATGGTGGAGCACACATAAAACCAGAATGAGCAAGAGCAGACCAGTTTTACTACCCCACCTTCCAAATCCTCGCCAATTTCAAACAGAGATGGATGAGCACACATACTTCCAGCACGAGTACCAGCAGACAACTGAACTTTCCCAAATCCCAAATTCTCAACAATTTCAAACAGAGATGGTGTAGCACACATATTTTCAGCACGAGGACCAGCAGATGACTGAATCATACACACTTCCCAAACCCTCCCCAATATAATACAGAGATGGTGAAGCACACATTCCTCCAGAACCAGGACCAGAAGAAGACTGAACCTTTCCCACCTCCAAAACCCTCGCCAATTTCAAACAGAGAAGTTGGAGCACTCATACTTCCAGTGTGCGGATAAGCAGACGACTGAAAATTATCCACTTTCCAAACTCTTGCTAATTTAATAAAATTTATAATGGAACAAACATTCTGCAAGAACCAGGACCAAAACATGACTGAACCTTGCACACCTCCGTAAAACCTCGCCAATTTCAAACAGAGAAGGTTGAGCACACATACTAGCAGCACGAAGACAAGCAGACGACTGAATCTTACACACTTCCCAAATCCTTGCTATTTTAAAAAAGGGGTCGTGCAGCACACATTCTGCCAGATCCAGGAAGACGACAGAACCTTTCGCACCTCCGAAACCCTCGCAAATTCCCTTCAAAGATAGTGTAGCACACACACTTCCAGTACAATGACTAGCAGACAATTGAATTTGACCAGTTTCCAAAAATCCCTCGCTTATTTAATAAAGAGATGGTGAAGCAAACATACTGCCATATCTAGTACCAAAAGACGACTGAACATTTCGCGCCTCTGAAACTCTCATCTATTACAAACAGATAAGTTGTAGCACACATACTTCCAGCACGAGGACTAGCAAATGACTGTTCTTTTCCCACCTTCTAACCCATCGAAATTTTCAAACAGTGATGATGTAGCACACA
Organism: Dryococelus australis; assembly: GCA_029891345.1. Classification (NCBI taxonomy): domain Eukaryota; kingdom Metazoa; phylum Arthropoda; class Insecta; order Phasmatodea; family Phasmatidae; genus Dryococelus; species Dryococelus australis. The sequence goes on along the minus strand of CM057009.1, from coordinate 165,795,247 downwards.
TACTTGAAGCTCGAGTAACACCGAAAGGCTGAACGTTTCCCTCTTCCCAAAGCCTCGCCAACTTCAAACAGAGATGGTGTAGCACACATACTTCCTGCACAAGGACTAGCAGATGGCTGTACGTATCCAACCTTCTAACCCATCGCAAATTTTCAAACAGTGAGCACAGTAGCACACATACTTCCAGCACGAGTACCAGCCGATGACTAAATGTTTCCCTCTACCCAAACCCTCACCAATTTCTAACAGAGATGGTGAAACACACATACTTCCAGCACAAGAACTAGCAGATTATTGTACTTTTCCCACCTTCTAACCCAATGCAATTTTAAAACAGTGATAGTGGAGCACACATACTTCCAGTATGAGGACCAGCAGATGACTGAACGTTTCCCACCTTCTAACCCATCGACAATTTTAAACAGAGATGGTGTAGTATTCATACTTCCTGTACGAGGACCAGCGGATGACTGAAAGTTTCTTAACTCCCAAACCCTTGCCAATTTCAAACAGTGATGGTAGAGCTCACATTCTCCCAGCACGAGGACCAGTAGACGACTGAAGCTTTCCCACCTTCCAAAATCCTTCCAATTTCAAACAGAGATGGTGGAGCACACATACATCCTGCATATGGACCAGCAGATGAATGAACGTTTCCCACTTCCCAAACTCTTGCCAATTTCAAACAGAGATGTTGGAGCACATATACTCCCAATACGAGGACTAAGCTTTCACTACGAAGACTGAAGCTTTCCCACCTCCCGATATCGTGCCAATTTGAAACAGAGATGGTGGAGCAGACGCACTCCCAGCATGAGGAATAATAGATGACTAAACATTTGTTACCTTCTAATCCATCGCCAATTTCAAACTTACTTGGTGAGCACACATTCTTCCAGCATGAGAACCAGCAGATGACTAACCTTGTCTTACCTTCTAACCCATCACCAATTTTAAACAGAAATGGTGGCACACACATACTTCTAGCAAGAATACCACCAAATGACTGAACATTTTCCACCTTCTAACCCATCGCCAATTTGAAACAGAGATCGTGAAGCACACGTACTTCTAGCACTAAGCCCAACTGAAGACTGAAATTTTTCCACCTCCCAAACTCTCGCCAATTTCACGCAGCGATGGTTGAGCTCCCACGTTTCCAGCATGAGGGCCATCAGACGACTGAACCTTTTCCAAACTCCCAAACCAAATCCAATTTCAGACAGATATGGTGGAGCACACATCCTACCAGCACAAGGACCAACATATTACTAAAACTTTCCCACCTCCCAAAACTTCGCCAATTTCTAACAGGAATGCTGATCACACATACTCCCAGAACTCATCAAGAACAATAAATCGATACACAACTCGACAGATAAAAATAAGTTTTATACACTCACAACAAATTAGTGATTTTTTTATAAATCGCAAAAATTATGTTTTATACTTTATTAATTATAATAATCATTACTAACACAAAGACAATCATTTTCAGGTAAAAGAATGAAACATATGAATATATTACTGAAGTAAACACAATTTATTTTTCTGTTATCTAACATTATTAATTAACAATTTATAAAGGAATAAAAGAATTAATAAGTATAACTGTAATACTATTAAATGTATCATTGCCTTTATTATATTTAGTTCAACAGTAAATAGTACCTTTATTTTTCGTTATGAACTATCTAAGATTTATTTAATTAATTATTGAATTCTGTTTGTAAGATATTTATTTGTCATCTCTTGTTTTAGTAAATGTTTTGTATATTTTGAGATAATGTTTATATGGCTATATAAATTGAGTTATTTAACTACCACAGTATTTTTAATCATTGTTTGTCACCATTTTATAATTTAAATATTTTCTGGTTAGTTTGATTTCAATTCAGATGTTGAGTTGCAGTTTGAAAACTACGTTGATACCAGATGTGCAATAGTGTGTTGCAAATTTTTTCTTTTTCCATCTGTAGCTAACCTCTCCACTCTCTATCTTCCAATTTGCTTGGTGTGTCCATGATGCTTGGTGGGTTATCTTCCATAAAAAAACTGTGTTTATTCACGTGATTTTTCTCATCGCCTTTGTGTAATTCAGCTCTGTTCGCCTCGTGTGGACAGCCCATGATAACTAGTGGCGACTCTGTAACTATCCTTTCGTCTTTTTTCTACCTTCTCCGTAATTAACGGAGTGTTTCTCAAACACTTTTACATTTGGGTTGTTGCCGTCATGTCGTTTTTGCGATGTGCAGTGTCCGTGATGGCTTTCTTCGGCACTTAAGTGAGTAGTACTCATAATGAGAGTACGAGCTCAGTGCACGTTTTCACCGAAAAATGAAACAAATTAAAGCTAAAATCATGTTTATTTCTTGTTTTCAAGCAACTCTTTCATTTCTCTGGAAACGTAATTTTTCAGTTTTGCTTCGATTCGCAAAATAAATAAATTTAAGCCAAATTTGCAGTCAAAATCAACCAGCCAAAAAAAAAGTATCACAAAAGTGACACGATAAAATTGATATTAAAGTATCATTAAAATACAATTAAAAAAGTATACAATTAATATATTTTAAAAGACTCGGAGAAAAAATCTCATTTCTGGTTACCAAATTAGGTTTTATTCGATAAAACAACTCCACAATACATCGAAACATTTATGTAAGTCTTAAAATTTAAACAATTTAACTATAGATCTAAAACTTTGTATTAAAGTATCGAAATATATTGTTGTTTTTGTAAATTCGTTTAATAATCAATTTTTTTATTAAAAAAAATTTATATATATATACAGTAATTATTTCTTTAAAATAATTATAAGAAAGATTCCTATGGCTATTTAGATCATTAAATTTTTTTTCTACAATAAGTTTTTCAAAATCCACACTAATTTTAATGTTTGTTTTTTCTTTAACTAAGCGTTTTTTTCTATTTAAACAATTAATCGCATTTAATGATCTTCGCCCAAAAAACGAAAAATTATTTTACGTGTGCCCCACGTTGCCCCCTTCCCTTTAGCCCATTTTCCCGCCAGACCAGGGTTCGCAATGCAGAGTGTGTGTGTGCGCGCTCTACGAACGCAAGTGCAATGCAGTGCGACAAAGGACTACGCAAGTTCAGAGCAGAGTGAGCTGTGACCACGTGTGCTGTGGCCGCACGAATATAAAAGTAGACACTGCTAAATTTATTGTTTATTAATTTTAGCATCAAAAGAGCAAGGTAAATTCACACAAAGGGGCGCAACCAATATAGCCGCCTGCCTTAGCAGCCCCAAAGCCCTCAGTATTTTTAAAGTGTCTTGTTTTCAATTTTCTGTTATGTTCATTCGTGTGTTTTTCATCTCCGTATCATCCACTCAGTTGTAATGTCATGTTTTAATGAACATTGATCTCAGGGTTATTTTTGTAAGCAATGTGTATGGTATGCAAATGTTGTACGCAAGAAAGTGGTTCAGCCCGGGGTGCCTGCCCGCCAAGCTGGCTGGTAAGCCATGCAGGCAAATTCAGTAGTCATTCGTCTTTGCGAGGGGTGTGCCGCATCACGTCGGGGCTCATGTTTCGGGTGCTCGGCAGCTAGCTTCATGTTGGACTAATCACTTAAATGCAATAGTTTAATTAATATACAGGAACCTTTTTCGTGTAGAGCTACCCGAGACTTTACCACCCCTCGCACCTACCCAGCGTTTGCATCGTCTGGGTAGACTTAAAATTCACTAATTTTTTTATGTGACTTTTAGCTGTATCTCCTATGCTGGTGGGTCAGTGGTCAGCACCAGTGTAAGTATTCTCCCACGGAGAAGTAGGAAAGTAACTAAATAAATCTCAGCATTCAAGAGTTTCCTTCTGTGATTTATTTCTAGTTCGCCATAAGGCATTTACAGTACAGATCTCCTCCCGCCAATTTTTTTCAACCTGAATTTACTGTGCAATTATGTCTCAATGGTTACGAGTCGACATAAATTATAACAGTGCTTCGTATGGGCGTGTGGGAAGCCCAGATATCCCACAGCGCGACAAGTAAGGGAATTATTACATCATTATCAATTATATTCTTTGAGGAGACAACATCTCCATCTGTAGGATTTGCCGTGGTCGTTGGCCGGACGACCCTGAGGAACGAGTGATCTCTCCGACTACACGCTATTGTCAGCCCGACAAATGTGGAACATTTGATAATATCTTCACCGAGATTCCAAACTAAATTTACCGCTCCTCAAAACCTAACCAATATTCTTTTCGAATAACATCCCAAGACAAATTGATATCACCATGAAAGTTTACAGTCTGTTTACAATAAAGTCCATTATTTTTATATGTGTACTATCTAGTTTTGTTTTTGAAATTCTAGAATCATTATAAGCCAGAAACATTTTATCAGAAAGATTAAACATAGAATCGTGTACATACTGTTCAGCACGGCTTTTTCTGTTAGTTTGAAATCCTACAATTACAAAAACCGGCATGTCAAATTCTAAATTATTAAACTGATCTTTTTTATCAAAGTTAAAAACAGATGATCCAGTAGGATTTTTTTAAATTGCCAATAATTAAACAAATAGGCAATTTAGGATGTTTATTTCTCTTTTATTACGATGGCTGTGTTAGATTCGCATTCAACAATAGGCCACATAATTTCAAATTTTTGAATAACAATTACATCCGGATCCGCATGATCTCTATAAATTGTACCATCAGTTTTTTAGTTTGATAAACAAATAAACAATTGATATCAGATGAATTACGAAAAATTAATTTTATACCTACTTTTCCAGTAAATTGCATTGTTTGCTCGAATAAAACCAAACAGATATTTCAAAGGATACATTATTTAATTTGTTTTATCACTATGAACAGATTTTACACCATATTTACTACCAAAACCAGTTAATTCTAAATAATTTCGTGTCACTTGGTGATCTTAACAAGTTATTCGTCAATGCTGAGTCGTGGATTATTAGCAGCGTTAATAATATTTCCATGTTTTCAAATTTCTGCTCTAGATAATTGAAAAGGAAAATAGTTAGCACAAACATCAATATTATCTAATTTTTCATATTTTGTCTCATTTCCTTCTTTATCTCTCTTTAGTAAGCGATATTGTTCACGAACATAAACACCATTTGAAACCAAAAAACCATCACCCATAGGAATATCAAATTTAATCCTATTATTTAAAAAATTTAAATTTCCCCTAGTTTGATCTGTTGGAGGGAAAGTTTGTCTTTCAAAACTTTCAATACGGTAATAACTAATTTATAAAAAAAATATATATAAATGAAGGATTCATGAAAAGAATTTTCTCAAGTAAAATTACTCATTGAAAAATACAAAAAATATAAAACGAAATGTGAAGTAGATTACGAAAATATAAGAAAAATGCACTGCCTTTAATTCATTGATTACGAAATACTGGCAACAAAGTGGAATAAGTAAGCGAAGAAATAAAAAAAATTAATATGACACTAGTTCCAGTAGCAGCAAAAAAAAAAAAAAATGATTATCAACCAACACCAGAAGAAATATTGTTTGAAAGAAAATTATTTTAAGAACATAAATCTTCTAATTTGGAAGAACAAATGGGAATTGCACCCATAAAATTATACTATATTTCTAGGAAAATAAATTATCTTAAATAATAAACGTTATTAATTCATTGTATGGTTTATGAGCAAATGCACATCACTTTTACATTGGAGATAGAAAAGTAAAGATAGATGATGATAAAATTTTATTAATGATAAAGAATACAAATTAACATAAAGACTTCCAAATTTATTAACAAAAAAAAAAGAAAAATTTCTTGATGGTAAATTCACAAAAAATTACTATGGAAATTACGCGAAAATTATTTTATCAACCAATGCTGCATTCCAAAAGTATAATCCTATTATGAAAACAAACTCGAATAAAAGTTGGAAGTACATAAATATAATTAAACCAATTTATGAATAGCGTATAAAATTATCGCAATCAAGATCAGAATCAAGCACACTTGGAAAAAAAATTTTCTCCACAAACTCCTAAATCAGTAGAATGTATTAAAAATACAAAATTTACTAAAAGAATACGTTTCGATAAACAATGTTAGAAAATGGATTGATATATTATTAGCTATTCATGGGGAAGAAAATTTTGGAAATAACAATTTATTATTACAACGAAAAAGTAAGCATTATGAATATATTGAACAGTAAGTTTATAGAATTTGTTATTGGTAATACAAAAGGAATTCTATGTCTTATAAGAGTATTAAATGTAATTCCACATTCTTTTTGTAATTCAGAACATCATGGTAGAGGAAAAATAAATTGGACAATAAGCAACTTAAATTTATCTTAAATGCATTTGCCAGGCTATAATTATTGTGGACCATGTACAAAATTAAATGAAATATTGACAATGTAGACAATGAACTGAATAAATAAATTATATGAAGCATGTAAATATAATGATATTATTTATAGAGATGAACAAGATTTAGAATCTAGACATGAAGCTGACAAAAAAAAAAAACAAGAGTAATTATGTAAGACAAAAATACTCCAGTTAGTGAACAAATTTCTTCTGCAGCTGTTGCTTAAACAATGTTTACGAATATAAAATTAGGATGGGGTATTAAAATTCTATAATTAATCATATTATTTCTTTATAAATAAATATGAATATAACTTTCGATGTACCCATTGAACAATTAAGAGTTTTGGGTATAGATAAATATTTAACAAAAGATAAACTTGAGAGAAAAAAAAAGAATTGAAAGAAGGAAAAGGTTTCAAATTAACTTTACCAAAATTAACAATCCAAAAAATACTAAAAGAAAAATCGGAAAATGGTTTACATCTTGGAGGTTTTTTACCATTTGTAATTCAAGTTTTAGCTGCACTTGGAGCTTTAGCTAGAGGAGCTAGTGCAATTTGAAATTCTGTTGAACAAACAAAAATAAATAAATAAAAATAATTAGATAAAAAACGGAGACATAATTTTCAATGGAAAATAAATCAGGAACTGGTTTAGTTACATAAAAAACAAAACACAAAAAATTTCATTTTATCACCATTATATATTTTTATAGTGAAAATTATGTAAAAATAATAAATATCAAGTATATCATAAATGTTTATATTATTGATGAATTACCAAAAAGAATGCACAATAATGAATGTGCTGTGGTAAATTTTGACATTTCAGCAAATCCTGGTACTCATTGGGTTTGTTATTTTAAAGAAAATTATTATGTTTATTAATTTTATTCATTTGGAGGTAATACTTCTAGCAACTTAATTCATTACCACAAAAATATAAATGTTTATTAAAATGATAATCGAATTCAGAATTTTAATTCGGTTATTTGTGGACATCTAAGGTTAATTGTATTATATCTTTTTTCGAGAGAATTTAGGTTTTATGATATAGTTTCTTTGTTATGAAATTACGGATATGCTTGGGAAACCATTAATTAAATTTAGAAACAAAAACTTTGTCACTAATGCTTATGTTTTTAAAAAAATGTGTAGATTAAAGATACAAAAGTATTGATTCTGCTTATGGTTTAACAAAATATGTAGATTTAAAAAAAGTATTGCTTCTGCTTATGCTTTTAAAAAAGGATAAAGATTCAATATACAAAACTATTTTATGTAGTATTTTATCTATAGCTTCTGCTTATGGTAAAAAAAAAAGAGATGTAAATTCCAGATTCGATACTATTGTTTCTGATTTTAAAAGAGATGTAAATTCAAAATACAATATTTTTGTTTCTACTTTACAAGATCAAATAATTAGTTCTTGTTAACACAAAAGATTATTTTCTTTTCAAAATCATACAATAAATAATATGGCTGATTCTATAACGGAAAAGATGAAATCAATAATAGAATTTTTGATTAAAAAATAGCTGATAAATTACAAAATTTAAACCAATCATATTTAAATTATAGTACACTTGTTAAATCGAAAATTGAAAAAGTAGGAGATTTCGTAAAGAGATAGCTGATATATTGGAAAATATAAACCAATCAGTTTTTAATTATTGTGATACACTTGTTAACTTGAAAGTTGAAAATTTAAGGAAGAAAAATATCATATTTATTATTTACTTACAAAGTGTAATAAAAAAACTAATATTTTTCGAATAGATATTCTAATTTTCTTTTATTCTTGATTGATTGTACTGTATATAAGATTATTACGGCTAATTTCTATTTGCCTGATGTTACTGTGACTGTTATTAAGGATTCCATATATATACATATTACAGTAACCGTTTTATGTTAACAGAGGTGATAGTTTGGTTTTAAAATTAAAAGTAATAAGATATCTGAATATGATGATGGATTGATGACTAGAATAGGAATATTCGTGAAATATATATATAACATTATTTTTTCTATTAAATGGAGAATACATGGTGTTTGAAGTGTTAGAAGGTTACTTATATGATGTAAAATTTGAAAAAAACAGAACATTTTCAATTAGTTCAGGAAAGTAAACATTCGATATGATATAAAAAAATTACAAGGAGAATGAGAAGGAATAATCGACGAATTGTCGAAGACATTTGCTTCCAATGATAATTATAAATGGATAAATATATTATAATATTTAGTGAAATAATATAACAATACCAACCATAGAACTACTGGTATGAAACATATTTACAATAATAATAAAAATGAAAAAAATATCTAATACAGCCAGAATTTGTGCAAGCAGAATTTGTGAATATGTTTACTAAACCAAAATACATAGTTGGTGATGTTGATTGTGATTGCAAAATTAAACGAATTTTCGAAAAAAGGTTATAATCCTAATTAAACAACATTATAATTTACTATTATTATTAAAGCTTTGCATTATGATGTACCAACTTGAAAACTAAAAAACATCACATGAAAAGAAGCAAAAGGAGATTTTTATGGATATTAACTATTAAAACTAACTAACCTGGTGAATATTTGATTTAAAAAGCCTAAAAAATTTAAGGTAATGGTATTCATGTTAAATGGTTAGGTTTTAATATTCTCATAACTTGTGGATTAATAAAACAGAATTATGGGTCTAAATTATCTACATACTTTCAAACAGAAAATCATTTTTATGTTCATAAAATGTGATTAACATTCATAACATATGTTCAACAAATCTTAAAAGAAGAAAAAAATGTTTTGTAAAAAAATTTAAAATATGATTAAGTCTTTTGATTTTGTAAATATTTTAAATATATAATACATTTTTATTTTGGAAAAAAATTTCAAATATAAAAGTTTTTGTATTTATTTCTATATATCCCTTCTATAATTTTTCCACTCAATATTAATGAGGTAAAGCCTCATTCTTCATCATAACATTTTGCAAAAATCTCTTAAAATTTTTCATAACACATATATTCACCAACAAAATCATTATAAATATGCTTTAAGATACTATCATCGTGTTTAATTATACATGGAAAATTTGTATGATCTCTTTCCAATTACTTAGGTATTTTCGAAAAAGTTTAGGTCAACTAATACACATCAATTTTTTATGCCTTCCTCTAGAGAAATATTCACGAATTATTTCTTGGTTGTTTAAAATATAATCTTCTAATATAAGTAGAAAATTATTTTCACCTAGATCTAAAGGAATCATTTCATCATTAATAATTAATAAGTATGCCATTTTTTTCTTTAATATTTATCTTTTCAGATAACACACCAATATTATTTTGGAAATCAATATTTTTGGTTTATTTAAAATTCCTGAGCCAAAATACAATTTATTAAATTTAACCATCCACAGTTACTTGGTCCTACTATTGTAATCCTCATATTGTCAGGCAATATTTCCCCTTTTTTGATATTTATATTTTTCTACACAAATTAATAATATAATTTTTTTCATTTATTAGCATTATTTTTTAATGTACTAAAATATTTGTTTTCATTCATGACATAATTTTTTTCATTTATACTAATTAAAATATTTTTCTTTAAATATGATATTTTTTATTAAATTAGAAAATTTTAAAAAATTTATTAACTTACTTTTTTCATTAGTAAGATTATTTTTCATTTAATGACATACATAGTAAAATTATTTTTTTCTAATTAATAAGATAATAATTACAAATTAAGTAAGACATATTTTCATTCAATAATCTAATTATTTTATTTAAGGGAGAATAAAGTATTGATGTTAACAAATCATATATATACACTAAATAAGAAACTTCATTATGATGTCATTTACAAAGATAAATCGATTGCTTTGACAAGTTTTCATACAAAATTTGTAACACCTAATATAAACACACTTCTATAACTTTGATATAAATTAGGTTATAAATATATCTAGAGTACAATATAATATTAAATCATTAAAACAAACTATATATTCAATTGAACCATTTTCAACTAATGATGTTGAACAAACATCATACAATATAGAAAATTGGGTTAGTGGTTAAATAAAAGTTTTGAATTAAATCTGACGGTCTATCATTCGATATCATTGGTTTTGAAAGATATATTATTATTGAAAAAAATTCTATAGTTTCTAAAATATATGATTTTTACCTCCTAAAAATATAATTGTTAATTTTAACTTAGATTATGGCATGTTTTTAAAACATGATGAAACTAACTATTTAGAAACATATATAATCGCCAGTTTTCCACCGAAAATGATGGTCGGTTGTAGAGATTCTATTTTTTATGAACTTACATATTAAATTTTTTATAAAATTAGTAATTAACATTTTAATCATACTGTTTTAGAGATTAGAAATTTAAATGGAAATATAAGTAATATTGATGGTACTGATAATGATATTGTTTTGGAAACTAAAGAAGTTGAAAGTATTTGTTTAAATATTAGAGATAATTGAATCCATAGAAATTATATGTTATATATATAAGATACTGATATATTAGAAAATGAATTTAAATTATTAAATAAATTCAAATTATTAAAAGAATTAAAATTATATATTTTTATTTCTATATGGTAATGTATCTATTTTATTTTCTAGTATAATAATTTTATTAACGCAATGACTTAATGCGATTTTATTAACTTCAACAGTATGTGTTTCATGCTTTTCACTCCTTATTTAATTAATTATTCTATATTGCATTATCTCATTTAACACACATTTCTTATATTCATCAAATGTAATTATTTTACTAACTACACCTTTTGACCTTTTGTTTTCTATATCATCAACTTTATATGCATACATGTTTTCTCTTAAAACAACAAATTCTTTCAGTATTTTGATATTATGTTCATCTTTCATTTTTACATACAACATTGTTATTTATTTGTGGAATGTTATAGATATTATCATTTTGATAATCACTTGTATCAAATTTTTCTATCATAGTCTTCAAGTCGCTGAAAAAAATCTTCTGTTTTTATGTTATAAATGTATGAATCAGAATCTTGAGAGCATAATTCAATTTTATCTTCATATGTTGGTTTTCATAACTTTATAATCAATATCATACATAAATTCTTTCGAAATGTCTTAAATTGACATACCCACATAAATAGGCTTATTCAATTTTACAATAGTTTTAGTCATATGTGCTGCAATAAGATTCTCATTTAATATAGTCCTAGTTTTGGAATTTGGTTTTGCTATTAATTTATAACAAACTTTTTCATTTGAAACAAATTTATATCCACTCTGTTCCTGATATTTTTCACAGTTTTACCAAACACAGCTTATAAAAAAATTAAGTGGTTTTTAGCTTAAGTTCTCATTGCGGTATTTAAATCCATATACTTTTCCACCCGATCAGACTGATTAAACTTTAATACTCTACATATTTTAGTAAGTTTTGATCCATTTCTTAGACACTGTTTAAAATTATGATAGTGTATTACACACTTTTGATTGTTAAGTAAAGTTGTTAATAATTTAGATTGATTTGTTCCTGAAAATAGCTGATTTTCTGGAAAAAAATTGAAGATATTTATGTAATTTATGCAGATTTTGCGGTTATTCCAAATCAACTTCTAATATGTAACCATAATCAGAGTCATCATTCAAATTTATTAAATATTCATGCCAGAAATCAAAATTAAAATCTGCATCTTTAATCCAACCAAAACCACTGAATGGCAAATATTGATACATAACCCAACCATATAAATTATTCGCATCTACAAACATTAAATAGTTAGGCTCTTTATTATAATTAAAATCTTCTTAATATTTGTTATTTGCTTTAAGAAATTATTTACAACATTGCCATATTCCTCCTCTATTTCCTTTTTCTACCATTAAAATCATATCATAATTATGTATTAAATCTAATGGTTGTTTAGTTATTTTAACATTGCATCCCATGATAAATTTGGTACTGAAAAATACCACACTGTCTCTAAACCAGATCCATATATATTTCTAAAGTTTTCAAATATATCTGTCAAACAATAATACATCACTTTTTAAATATAAATCATGATTTTCCCCAATATATTTCACTTTTAATTGCTTCCATAAATGTTATATGCTTGCTGACATGGATGTAGTTTTTTTGAGTGTTTTGTTTTCAAGGTCTCTCAAGGTCATTGGATCAAAGTCAAGTTAATGGGCCAGGGGTCAAGGGTCAAAGATCAAATTTCAATTTATAATGGGAACTGACTTCCAAGATGGTGGACAGGTGATGTCTACCAAGTTGGTGGTCGCCTACCAATATAAATAATTGGGTATGAACGAGTGGATGGAGGCTTGCCGACTAATTTGTCAGGTGAGAGAGGTTGGGGGAACCTCGGGAAATTTAATTTTTGAATGGGTTTTTAATAATTTTTTGTAGTTTTTAATAATACATTTTTAATATTTTTATAAGAAATGTTAAGTAAATTTTTAATAATTTGTTAATAAATTTTAATAATAATTTTTTTTATATATTTTAGAATTTTTTGGGTTTTGGTGTCAGAGGTCACCGGGGTCAAGGTCAAGGGTCAAAGGTCAAAGTCAGGTTCAAAAGTCATCTGCATACAATATGGTCGAAAGATGGCTGACAACCTAGGTAGCTGATTGTTATGTTTGACTCCGATCCAGGCTTCCTTGTATTGATTTGGCATACCCTATGCCTATAAAACCAATATGGGCGCCACTGCTCTGTCGGTCGTAGAGAGGCCCTTAAATTACTTAAATTGATCGATAATGATATTTGGAGGGCTTCTACAATTTTCGAGGGAATAAAGGGCCATTTCTGAGAATCTTTTTTTAAAATACCCTTTCGTAATTTTAATAGTTTTTTGATAATACATTTTTTAAAATTAGATTAGAATTTATTTGGAAAATTGGGAAATTTTAAAGGTTTTTTTTTTTGTAATTTTTAGGGTTTTTGAAGTTTTTGGTTTTTTTTTTTGGGAATTTTTGGTGTCAAGGTCAAATGGGTCATGGGTCAGGGGTAAAATGTCAATGACTTCCAAGATATAGTTCGGGTGACATCACATCATGGCGGCTCCCCGAATCCAAATCCGCTGCCAGATGCCGATGGCAATGAATGCTTATTTTCCTTTTACTCATGTGTTTCTGGTTCCATCTCTCATGATAGAGCTGCCAATGAAACGTCAACACCTACTAGCCATCTAAGCTTTTGAGAACTTCACTAAAATTTATTTGCACTTGTGTAGAGGAAAGTAGACTCATTAGTTATCAGTAACACATTATTTCTACATTACGTATATATATTTTTTCATATATATATAATTATATATATATAGTATTAATCCACATGATAAATAAATTCCTATTTCTTCAGAAATGATACACTATGTTTCTCGTTAAAAAGAAATGACCGACTTTTTAAAGTATCAATGGACTAATAATTTTAAAACATGGGCATTTTACACGTAATCCTCAATTTATGTGAACCGGTTGAAATAGGACTTGTGTACTATTAAGTTAACAAACTTTAAAAAAACTTTAATTGTTTTTGGAAAGAAAAATTTATATATAATTTTCGTATTTTCTTTTTAATTATGGAGAAATATGATGAAAAATATTATAGATACAAATAGTTTTGGCTATTTTAGGGAGTTCAAAATTGTATATTGTTTAAGAAATATTTCGACATAGTTTAAAAATATATTTAAATTTTTCTATTATTCTCTCTCGATTTCGGCTTTTTCTTCACATGCAAAAATCTCTGTAGCAAGTTTGAGCACTTATACTTTATCGACTTTTTCACTCCTTTAAAGTGTGAATCCATTAATCATTGACTTACACTTTCGCATTTCGAATTTTTTAAGATTACCTGTCGTTATAATTTTCCTCTTATAGTTCCCCATTTTCTTTTTATCTATTTGTACCCCTTTTTTTCTTTCGCATGCATATTCTGTTACATTTATTAATCTACTCATCTGTGTACTTAACTAGCCAATATGACGGAACAATTATACACTTTGTGACATCTTGTCGAGTATAGGAATATGTATTTGGAAATGAATTACGTATGGATTAGTATGTTAAGATTTGATGTTGTTGGTCTGCTTCGTTGAAAGGAAATATACACACCCTGAAAAATGTTTTGCACCATTAGGATATCTCAGTAGCGAGGTTTCTCATAGCCCAGGGCAAATTTGTGATGAAAATACGCACTCTCTGTGCAGAATACCACGCCAGACTCGGCGAATGTAGTTTTGTAATGCACCTACCTTCCCAGCAAACATACTTCATCTGAAATCTATTGCTAGCTGAGCAAAACTTTTTTTGAGTTGTGTAATTCTCTTATAAATGCATTATCTATACATACTTTATATTGTTGATTAGTTAAATACCTGTATAAGTAAGTGTTGCAATTTTCAAATAAACATTTTAGAGACTAGCTGCTAGTATAATAAATTGCTTCCTAGGCATGAACAATCTAATATTTGATATTCGTCTCATGAGATATGTTTCTAGGACTGATCTGGACAGCAATAAATAACAGTTAATTTATTCATTGCCAACAGGTGTCACCTGCTACACGTGCGTCAACGTTTCCGATAACTTGGTCTGTAATAAGTTCGCTATAGACAGACCTTGTCCACAAGGTAAGCTACATTATGTGCTGATAGTGACAAACATTATGTTCTGTGAATTGCTTTATAAAATTGGACATATCAGAACGTAAATCTTCCTTAGGTTACAGTATCTTAAATGTTATTATCTTGTGTGTGAGTACATAATATATTTATATGCTGTTCACGGTAAAGTGAGCACTTTTGAAAGCCTTCTTATTTGGAGTAATATTTAATATATATGCTTTGATTTATCCTGAGACGTTAACTTCCGAGTCCAGTGGAATATGCACACAGTGTTTATTACTTACATGGTAATATTTATTTTAAAAAGGTGCTTAAAAGATAAAAAATGACTTAAAGGAAAAAGTAAGTAGGGCCTCAAAAGTGCTCACTTTACCGTAAATAGCTTATACATACACATATAGGATGAATTTGAGCAATGGGAACAAACTGCAGAAGACGGGGCCAGAGAGAATGTGGAATAAAAGGGGGCTAAAGGAAATGCATGTGTTTCCCGCTAGAGGGTGGTGGTGATCCTCATGAGAGCGGAGCGCTCACATATCGGTAACATGATGTGTCCGCTTCACTGCTGTTGCCTACCAACTCACAGTGCTTGGAGTGGACACGTGTAGCGCTGTGGGACAATGGCCTGGTATTCCAGTCGGTAACATGCTCACATGCTATTTACAATTGGAAACGCAAATGGCAATGGGTGAGAGGCAGCATGGCTGTACCGGAAATGTATCCCCACCGACAGCAACCGCATCACCAAATGTTAGCAACAGTGTGTCGCCGTGTGTGTAAGACAGACTTCCTCTGCGGGAATTGGTAACCGTAAAGGGCGGATGCACCAGGTACGTATCTAACATTGAAGGAACAAGTGTTAAACATTGTGTAATGTGACCCTGGTGTCAGCACCAGAAAGGTAGCCCGCCAGCATGGGGTAAGCTAGACGTCGTGTGGAACATTCTTGATGACAAACACTAGTACGTTTCTCACTTGCAATGTGTTCGCGACTCATTACCGACAGGCTTTTCTCTGCGGGAACGATTTTGTCACTGGGATTTCTGTAACTCATGATATTCAGAGATGAGGACACCTTAAAGAGGGGCTTTATCGTCAACCTCCACAACATACATCTGTGGGCAACAGAATACCTCTGTATAGTTGCAGCGAACCATCAGCATTGGTTCAGTGTCAATGTGTAGGAGGGGATTATTGGCGACCGCCTCGTAAGTAGTTAGGAAAGGTTTTTTCCGGGGCAGGTTCTAGGGGCTAGGGAGGCGGGGGAGCCTACCGCCATCTTGGATTGCAAAAATTCGCAAAAAATGTGTACAAAAAGGCACTGAGCGGCCATCTTGGAGCAGAATTTGCTGCCCTATTAATCTTATCACTGTCTAGCAAGATGGTGGTCTGTCACTGGCTAGCAATATGGCTGTCATGCTTAGCACGGACTAGCAAGTTGCCTGATGGTTTGCACAATGAGAGTGGAGCTGGCAATTATTATGCAACCACTCCTGTAAAAATGTGTGTAAAAAGTGTTGAGCTGTCATCTTGGAGCAGAATTTCCTGCTCCGTCAATCCTAGAACTGGCTAACAATATGGTGGTTGCCAGTTTGTGAAGTGTGGCTGACAGTATGCAGAATGTGGCTAAAGTGTGCAATTATTGTGCAACCACTCCCGGCGGCCATTTTGGACCAGAATCTCCTGCTCTATCATTCCAGTGCAGGAGTTCCCTCGGCATGCTGCTGCACTATTTGGACGCCATCTTGGTGTTGGCTGGCAGGCAGCTGGTATGGAAGCTTTCCCTGTCGATGCTGACTGGCAAGATGGTGGCTGTCTCCCTAAGATGGAGCCCTACCTGGTTGCTCCCTATGACGGAGAGCCCCTCCCTAAGATGGAGCCCAGCTGACTGGCGGCAGTCTCCCTAAGACAGAGCCCCACCCGGTAGCGTGGCTCCCTATGAGAGATCCCCCACCCCACTCGACAGCTCCCTGTGACAGAGCTCAAATGGTGGTCATGTTAGTGGCCAGTACATCCCGCTCTGCTCTCTACCAATGCTACTGACTATCGAAAAATGGTGGCTGTCTCCCTAGAGCCCCAACCAACGCCCCATGCCAAAGTCACGCCCAGAACACCCTTTTCCACACTACTACAACAGCCCACTACCAGCACTCACCATCGAGAGGGCTGCCATCCAGGACATCGTCCACTGCCCCACCACCACCGACAGTCGAGAGGGGCTACTGCCATCCGGGGACGTCCTCCGAACCCACACCACCTATAACAAGAGCAGACACTTCCAGCGCCGCACTCGGACGTACCATTCGCATGACATGGTCATGTGAATGGCTTCTGGAGTTGTGACCAACAATTCAATATTCGGACATCACCAACCAACAAGGTTTAGAACTGTCGGTGATGTTGTCAGAACATTTAAAAGGTGGAAAGATAACTACGTGCTTAAAACAAAGAAACGACGATGGACAAACAAATAGATGACAGGAAAGGTAAGAGTGGGTGTGTGTGTGTGTGTGTGTGTGTGTGTGTGTGTGTGCGCAGCTTCGATACCACGATACATATACTATTTTCCAGGGGCTCTTGTTATAATAAGCACCGAGCCCCCCCCCCCCCCCCCCAAGGAGGATGACGAGTTTTCCGGGTCGGAGACGCAACGCAAAGCCTCGGTCAAACAAAATCAGTATTGAATGTAGTGTATTGAATATATGAAAATAGTGTCGGAATTATAATTGAATATGTATATATATATATATCTGCCCTGTCACATATTCCGGCTGGTCGTGCGCTGGAGAACATGTGGGGAGCAGTCCTTGCACCGCGCAGGCGTCCAACCAGTGTCTCGGTGCATGTTTAGCATTCGACAGCACACTCAAGTACGTATAGTAGTTGTATAATATTGCTATATCATGGGTGTCGGTGCTACCTTGTTTGAAGATCATTATGCTAGTAACCTACCGGCATCTACTCTCCAAGAGAGAGAAATGTCAAATCTTGCTGAGGGTAAGTTACTAGCACTCGCGATACATGTACTATTTCACATTCACTCACTCTGTTAATTTCACATTTACTCAATCCACTACTTATTCAATACCAGTGATCTGAACAAACACATCTCTCTCATATTATATATATATATAAAGTCTTGAAATCAACGGCCGGTAGATTCTGCGCAAAAGTCACGAGACTGACAGACATAAACATGAAGGTGTCGATAAATTGAATGGCGAATCTGTCGCCCAAACTTTTCGAAAATGTGACCAACTTTTCCAGTGTATTAGGAATTATATAAATGTCCTCCATGTCGTAACCAAGCTGAGTGACAATAAAATTTTTATCATACGACGAATTGTGGAACAGGATTGACAAGTATTTGGGGCGGCATCGGAGCTTATTGCAGGAGTTACACACCGACTCAAGAAACAAACCGGTAAAGTGGTCGTGGTCTCGGACCTTCCGGTTTGTTTCGGTGAAGGGGCCGGAACATAGGTAGCAGGCTTCGGCCAAAGGATAGCCAGTCTGTTCGCCTGCAGTCAGTTGACACATCGGCTCGGACTGGCTATAAATCTCCTTCGCCAGATTGCCAATCCTAACGAACTCATCCATACTCTACTTCGTCGCGCCCTCCGCAGTGTAGAATATCACATTGTTCGTGGGGAGACTAGCAGTCTTGGAGACCGGTATTATATCATTGTCCACTTTGACGTAAAGTCTGTACAGAGTTTAGTATTGCCTCGAAATCTGCATAAATGACTATGGGTAACTTATCCATGTTGTGATGGTTCTGAAATCTGAGCACAGGGGGCTAGCGATTCTTCTCTAGCTGTCGCATGTTCTCTCTGACGAGACAGTGGTTCTCACAATGCATCCATTGCTTAGTCAGAGTCTTTACACCATTGATCCCTGTCACCCGCAGCCTGTTGTTGTATGCTAGCAGACATATCTAGCAAACACGACGGCATCTGTGTGCTTCATTACCTGCGAGCGTACATGGCAGCTATGTAAAAATAATGCGAATTGCCATATTCAGTTTGCATAAGGAAAATACCGAAGTGGGTCTTCCGTTCTTCCTTCGATATCCTTATCGGGACGATCTTGCATTCGTCGTCGACTACCTCAGGCACGTAGATATTCATGTTGACCTCGGTATTCCTCCGTTCGAAGCGTGGTATCTGTCGCAAAGGGGTGGGGAAGTCCGGCCTGGAGAAGTCGAACCTGTCCTCTATGTCATGTTACCGCTGGTTGACACGTTCCGGGTTCCACTCCTCTATGAAGCGTGCCAAGATTGCCCATTTAAAACACTGCTGGTCCTAATTTTCAGGTTGATAATGACCTTCTTGGAAACAATCATCGCAGACAGGGCAATGTAAGAAGAGGCAAGTATCAGGTCCAGTTTGTTTACACGCAGTTGGAGCCTTTTAACGACAGTCAGGGCACAGCTGCTAACCTTGGACACATACTCAAATTCTTCCTGGAATATATTTAAAATTGCTTTCGTCACTGCATCTTTCACGTCGGCTATGTTGAAGAGAGGAACGTTATTCATTTTAAAAGCACGCTCGTCCGTCTGTACCCCATGCGGCTTGCCATAACTACACTCGAGTAAAATATTAAATTTTATGGATCCATTAACCTCTATCTGCTGTCCTACTTGACCAATTATACTGGCCTTCATACGATCGAGGTAGCCGCAAATGACGATGGCATAGCTTGGGGTATTTTCCGCGATGTACGTCTTCATAATGCCCCTAAACGCACTCTCTGCCTCCACGAATTCATGCTCGTTAGCTGCGCTGGCAATGGTGATAATGGCCGGATGCCGCCGACATTCTGTAGAAGCAATGGAACGCCCAGATACACATTACGATGGTCTAAGGTAAGCTAGTTTAGCAGCGAGGTGTTCAGTACACTTTTCGCTGTGAGCACCCAGTTTATCTTTACGGGCAAACTGCCTACCATAGCTCCCACACTCCAGCGATTCGGCGTTCGGGTTGGCCCAGCAGTGGCTGCTGGGCCAACTGTGGTAGGCAGAACACGCGCACTGAACTGTACTACATCAGGACATATACAAGAATGATGGAAAAAGGAATTTGACATACGTACAAAGAGAGCTGTGTCCCACGCTCATGACGTCTAGCATTGCCGGTGTGTTTGAAACTTACATTGCAGAACTTGCCATGAGTCGATGCTAAAGTCTGCCTAATCATTTACGTACATTTCTCACGACGTGTATCGAGTTTATCGCTACGGGTAAATGACATCCCGCTGCAATCGCATACACACTGTGCCTCCCTAAATGGATTTAAGGTGCAAGTATGTTCATTGCGAAGTCCTTTCTTGCGATCTGTAAACATGTGGTCGCAGAACCCACAGTATCGAAGCTGTCGATGAAGATGAAGGGAAAGATGGCCGTGAAGATGCCGTCGCAAAAAAAAAAACTTTACAATGTCGAACTTCTTCTCGTCCAGTTGGAGGCGGTGGCAGCAATGGAGCTCACGCAGGGGCGGCTCTCAACACAGCAGACTGGAGGGGGAGTGAAGAAATCCGAAGGGAAAAACTGGATATGCCTAAGAGTGTGCTGCGAGGCGATGGTAAAAAATATAGCGATAGTTATTTTCTTGGAAAAAGGTTTTCTCAGAGCAGTCCCGTGTCCCCACGCATTCTACCATTGCTCCATCCCGAAAAGCATTGCTGCGTCCTCTAACTCCCGAAAAGTCAAGCCGCAGACTTTGAATGCGTGCGAGATTCGAAAAGAGAGTATTTCCTGTTTATGTAAACAGGGCGGCGGCGGGCCTCCCGAGTAACAAGGGATAGTAAATTACTGTTCACGCTATACAGGCAAAGACCTCAACAAAACGTCTGTTTTTCAAATCGTTTGTTGTTGAGAGAGGTCAGGTCTGACCGCCTGTAGGCAGCTAATTATTCAGGCGCCGTCCTCCCGAGACTGTTCACAGTAAAAAGTGAGAATTTACGAGGTTCGTTCTCATTAATAGTTTCACCACACTCAGAAGTGTACATCTATATTCAGACATGCACGTTGCCCTTCACTGTACACAGTAAAAAGTGTGCACTTACAAGGTCGGTTCTTATAAATAGTTTCACCACACTCAGAAGTTTACATCTTGGTTAAATATTTTTACTTCTTGTGGAAAGTGTGTTGCAAGGGGAAAATTATCAATATCACGCCTGGGAGTATATGCAAAACATTTACACTAAGGCATGGCAGGTAGGAAGCAGACGGGCGCGCACATTCGTTTGCAATGCGCTAACAAGGCTATACACGATAGCCTGCCAATTGCTATGAAAAATAAGTAACTTGCACACATTTACCGAACATGGCAGACGTGTCTAGCAATGACAAAACAATGTATGTAAAACTGAGCACTTTTGAGCCTTATGAGTGCCAAGTGCTATAGATAAGGGAAGAATCTTCTGCTGCATGACAGGCAAGATAGGTGCACATGTGCATCCGTGGGCAACATATAGGCTATGCAGGGTAAAGCGAGCAGTGAAATAATATTTTAGATAAGGGAAGCACGGTCACACTTTACCGTGAACAGCCTAAACGAGGTTAGCCAATGGCGTTTTTCCAACCTTAAATGTCAACTGTGCGTGTGTATAGCTCGACGCTGGGTGAAACCTGCGAGGTTTGAACACACACACATTGACATCTAAGTTTTGGAAAAAAAAATTAAAGACATTAACACTTACCAAACAGTGACACTGTAGTACTGGAGAGCGAGAGATGCTAGAAGTGGACTGTGGTAGGCAGAACACGCGCACTGAACTGTACTACATCAGGACATATACAAGAATGATGGAAAAAGGAATTTGACATACGTACAAAGAGAGACAGCATCTTGCCTCGTCCTACGCTTTAACCTTGCCACATGAAGGAAAAGTTTTTCTATGTGCTCATATTTGGTCAACCACATGCTTAACACGTTTTTTCCTTCTTCCCTCCCTCCCACCCACATCATATGCCCCAGCAACGACACTCACTCTGGCTTATCTTCCAGCAGCTGAAACTAAATTCACTGCACCAGACAGACTACCACTAAGGCATTATATATGTCATAGCTCTCAGCATCAGTGGCGAGTTTGAAATTAATTTCCCTTTTTTTATATGTTATAAATGTCTATCAGTGGTGACTCTGAAATTAAATTCACTTTTGTATATCTCTCTGCCCCAGACATAATGTGGGTATGTGTTCTTATCGTTATGGGACACACAGATACAAGTGAATATACGTTGGAATGTATTCACACATGTATTACAAGATAAGCTATACATCAAACAACTAATATATAAAAAGACATTATGTATGATGAAATTCTGGAATACGTACAACACTTACATAGAATCTACAAGTGTCAGCAGCAATTGCCTCAATGTCATTTTCATCGTCGATGCTGCATCACTCGGGCCAGTTTCCACAACCGGGGGGGGGGGGGCGGCTGGCTGTATGCGATGATGGCAACAATGCAATGGCTGTATCGATGCGTTTCTTGTTTTTACAGCTCGCATTTATGTAGCCACACCCACCTTCTTCGGGCACCGTGCCGTGGTACTATTGGCCAGGGCGGCGTTGCTGTTGGCTGAGGCGGCGGTACTGTTGGCTGGGCTATTGGCGACGGTTGGAGTTTCGTCATCGACCACGTCGACTTGTGCTACTGCTCAAGTACTCACTGCATTCTTCCATAAGGCGGAGGTGGTAGTGCTCGGTCGGTCGTCGGCGACGAGGCAGCTTGCTGCTAGTGCTGGCATTGTTGTCTACTGCCGCCATTGTAGATGGTGGTGGTGGTGGTGGTGGTCGGTGACGGGGCAGCTGGCTGCTGCTGCTACGGGTGGCGTCGACTACAGTCGGCGGCGGCAGATCTTCGATGGAGAGCAGCGTTTCCCCCCGGGAGCAGCTGCATATTGGGTGTCCCCCTCTGGGACAGTGACAGCAGCAGCTTGGGAGTCCAAGGCGACGGCACTGGCAGCCTGAAGCCATGAATCTTCCAACAGGGAATATGTGACCACCTCATCGACATCACACGGCAGAGGTGTTTCAGCCCTCATATAATGCACGACACACTGTCCAGGTGGTGTAGAGTCTATCATTTCTTGACTTATTTCGTGCATCTGTGGACAATGTGCTAAGAGCCAGTGGCTCCCCTGTCCTTGATGGTATACATAATGCAGCCGATGCCTCTCTCCATGCTCACATACATCGAGTTTAGACTAAACGGTAGATGCATGTCGATCACTGATGGCAGCAGGCTGGACACATAGGCATTTTATAATGTGCTGTGCAGTCCTTGAAGAAGGTCACCCACTAGAAGCAGAAGACTTATAACAAGGGCACAAACAGCTTCCCAGCATTTACACTTACTGCGACAGATCACTTCGCCCAAGGCGCTTACAGCTTCGTCGTCATCGTTCTTCAGCAAAACCTAACAAAATTGAGTGCGGAATACATACTTCGAATCTCCTATTTGGATAAACTGGCCATTTATAATCGACTTTGATCTCCCGCCAGCCATCTTGGAAGCAGGAAATTGATTCTGCATTAGTGAGAGATAATTTTTGATAGTCGTGGTAAGTCCCACATCTCGAGTCGTATCTACTTCTATCCTGTTAAGCATGTACGAGAATTGGTTTATCATATGTAAAATACAGTTTCCAACGGTTCTGGTTGTAATGGGTGCGGCATTTTCTGCATTTGTAATAGTCCCGCAAAACCGCACATGGGAATTACATGGAACGGTGTAAATGTCTTGGTTTTGTATGGGAATTCACATCTCGGAGGAAGCGAAATAAGGTCCGGGTAGGTAAGGGGCATATTTATGTATTTCTGCCTTAGTGATTGTGTCTTTGTGCCCTGCCAGCTTCGTCACGTTTTGAATTTCTCTGTCCATATCGGTTAACAGTCAGACCTAATCTGTGCAGTAAACTCACGTGAGCAATTGTTAGCACGACGGAAGTTCTCCACATACTGACATGCGGTGTGGTACAGTAAGCAGCTTTTATTACGTTCGTCCTTCAGCCTCGTCTTTGCACAAGTGAAGTCTAACTGTAATCTCTCCACCACAAAAATTAATCAGGCTGTTGTCTTGGTCGACAATCAATACCAGAACTTCATGCACATTCATTGTGAGCACAGGAACCTAAATGGCTGTATTTTGCACATCTACAAGTTTAAACCCTGGTTGGACCGTTGCCGCGAATTCACGTAGTGTTTGCGTAGATTTGCCATCTGTTACTAAGTTACAATTTTTTCAAATTATGTTCACGGGAAAAATATTTATGTGCAAAGATAACTTGTGTAGTTTATTCACTTTGCATGTCTCGTTCACGAATCCCAACTTGGCTGCAAGCATATAATTTCCCATGAAATCGATTTTGCCTGTACTTGGTATTTCATCTCAGTGAGCCTAAACATGATGGTGACACTGCGAACGTCTCCTTTATTCGCAGTGTCACCTCCGAGGCTTTGCAGTCCATATCTAGGGAAACCGAGACACAGCTTCGCTCGCTCATGTCCGATATTTCCCAGCTAAAGGCATTGGAGCCAAAACTCACCGGTATGGTTGAGAAACTGGCCGGCAAGATGACAACTGGATTAAAGACCTTGACTGAAGATGTGCGCAAACTGGCTGCCTTGGTTGAAAATCTGACAGTTGTGGAAAATCGAATTTATGATACTAATGTTTTAGTGACAGCTATAGATATGTGGCTCGTCACATTACTCGAGACTGTGAAGATTCTAACTGATTTTGCTTCCGGTGATGCACTCAAGGTCGTAGAAGGACGAATATTGTCCAATAGAAATGTACTGTGTGCCAAGATGGAGGCCCAGATTCGCTCGTTGACATCTACTGATGCAGATACGCTGACCACTCTCGATGGCAAGCGGAAACGTCGGATAAAAAATTGGATGTTGTAGGCACCCAAGTTGTCGCAAGTGGACATGCTGACTTGACTGGGAAATTTGACAAGAGCCCTGATGCAAAATGGACAGCCCTGGAAGTGTACTTTACAACCATGTAGAAGAAACTGGACGATGTACGTGTTAATGCCGACGATTTGCCCTCCAAGTTAGACAAGAGCTTTAATGTAGGAGCAGCTGCAACTGCAGGAGCACTTGCCGCTTTAACTACGAAGCTGTAATCGAGCATCGCGGCTGTTCGTGGACAAATTAAAACTGTAACTGCTTGTGTGCAGTATCTGTGTGTCTTACGTAGTGCACTTGCAGCTATAGAACAGAATGTGAATGACCACACGAATGCACTGTCTGCCAAGGCTCAAATTCGCTTACCTACCGATTCAGATACGCTGACCACTCTCGGAGTCAAGCTTGAAGCTTTGGGTAAGAAACTGGAAGTCTTGGGCGCAAATGTTACCGACAGCGGCGACCTGACTGCGAAGAGCCTTAATGCAAAATTGACCGGCCTGGAATCGAACTTTGGGGCAGTGTTGAAGTAATTGGACGATGTATGAGTTACCGCCGGCGACCTGCCCTTAATTTGCGAGCTGCTACAAATGCCGGTGCACTTGCTGCTTTCACTATAAAGCTGTACTCGAAAATCGTTGCTGCTGTTGGACAAATTAAAACCATAACTGCCGGCGTGCAGTCTCTGTGTGACTTACGCAACACACTTACTATGCTGGTTCAGAAAGTGAGTGATTTGGGCGAGTGTGTTGACAGCAGATTGCTTGCAGCTCTTGGTGCTAACTTGAAGGATCAACTGCTCGTAGCGAACGAAATTTCAAGAACACTGGCTGCTCTGAGTACGCAGAGAGAACATGTGTCCCACATGGTCACGAACACCCCCCCCCCCCCCGGGTCAAACTCACTGCTATAGAAGCGAAACCTGGCAGTGGTGGTGGGGCGGACACTAAAATTCTATCCGATCTGACTGTGAAATTCGACAAACAGCTAACTGCCTCAGTGGGGAGCCTAGAAGCAAAACATAGCTCTATTATTGCTGGTATCACGAATACCAATCTCAATGACATTACTGATTCGCTTGCATCCCACATCAGCCCCTTTACTATGCAGCTTACTACAATGGAAGAGGATGTGCGTCGCACAATTTCACGTCATTTGTATGGCGTGCATACTGACTGCGACAAGCGAACTCATTACAAACATGTGCGTGATGAAATTATTCGTCGCATTGTGAAAACAGAACAATCACTTAAGAAGATGATCGAGTGACAGCACTAATTATATATACTATATGTATTAGGCATTATATTTCAGTAACATATCTGCCTCCGCCGAGGACCTGAGTCGCATTGTTGTGGTCAATCGCAAAAATATTGCTCTCCAAACGAGCACGTATGGAGCGGGATGTGGTTTTATCGGAATTCTTCCAACCGATAACGCCGTGGCTCGACCATCCTGCTCCTGCTGCTACTGCTCTGAAGACAGGACCTGGCTTCGAACCCCCATAATACTGAGGACGAAGATGATGGAACTCGCAAGCGGGAACGATATGATGATCGTTCGTTGACTACACGCTATTACCTCACTTCCTACATGCCACGATTTGCCGATACGACTTCTGGAGCGTACGAACAAAATAAGAAATGGTTTCTTGGCGGTAAGCAAGTTTTATTTCCACCTAACGATATTATACAAGTGGAGAACGACGTCATGCAAGCCACGCCTGGACTCTACGAGCTACTGTTCAAACGAGAACCGTCAAATTATTATCGTGCAGCATTGAGGAAGTACAAGTGCTTACTGCTACTCACCAGTGCTCATTTGGCTGGAAACGATGCTGCTGATCTGCTTATAAGGACGAAACACATCCTAAATTCGGCATTATCGCCAGTCTCTTCACTCATGTGGGCTCGAGTCTGAAGCTTGATGGTGACAGACACATGGAGTATGTTTTCAAGAGTGATGTCAACGTGTTCGTAGACCGTCTATGTCTGCTCACTGCATCTTAGCAAGCTGGAAACAAATCGCATACAAACAAAATTGTGAACATTTTGGCATATTTACGAGTATCTGTATACATCAAGTAACCCCCCGACCTCAACTATGTCAAGAGCACAAGCTTCAAAAGATCTTCACCGCCCTGAATGCAGAAACTACCCCAGGTACAGAGTTCTTTTGTTTGGCCTCGTGGGCATCTTTCAAGCAGATTTGGTGGAGATGCAGCCATATGCCCGTGCAAATAAAGGTCATAAGTACATTCTGACCGTAATTAACTGTTTCTCGAAGTATGGCTGGCACTCCCTGTGCGCAGCAAACGGGGTGCTGATGTTGCAGCTGCTATGAAGTTGGTTTTGGACGATTTGGGTGCACCGGCCCACCTCCAGACGGATTCCTGCAAGGAGTTCTTCAATTCTAAGTTCTGTGCGTTTATGGCAACGCACAAGATTAACAACTACTCAGCTATTTCCGTCATAAAAGACTCTATAGTTGAGCGATGCATCCTCGCATCCTAGCACAGTACAATAACAGCAAATATCGCACGATCGACATGAGTCCTGCACAAGTTACTGCCGACCATGTTCCATCTCTCCTGCAAATTGTATACAAGAAACCCAAGAAACTGGACCTGCATCGACCACGTGCAAAGGTGGGATCTTTTGTCAGGGTGTCTCACGTGAAAGTATTTTTTGATAAATCGTATTATCCGAACTGGAGTGTTGAAGTGTTTCGTGTCGCCAAAGTGATAAATATAGCACCTCGGACATACACACTCGTCGATTTGAACGACCTACCCATCGCAGACACTTTTTACGATCATGAAGTGCAAGTGACACGATATCCCAAAGATTATCTAATCGAACATGTCATTCGTTGACATGGAAATCGACTATTTATTAAATGGTTGGGGTTTCCAAATTCCTTTAACCAATGGGTGCCGAAAACTGCTATTAATTGAATGTGATATATGTGTATTTTTTTATTAAAAACATTTTTCTTCTCTACCAATGTGTCTCATTTCAAACAAAACTTTTGTCCGCTCACTATATGCTCCAAGTGTACCTTGTGGACTGTGCGTATGTGAGCTATTGGCTAGGGGGGCAGAATGATAGAGCAATAAGCTTCCATACTTTATTGGCGTACTGGGCGCCCTGCTGGTCGGTCGGGTCTCTAGGAAGATAGCCGCCATTCTTGACAGTCAGCAGCACTGGCTGAGGGCAGAGCAGAATGTACTGGACGCCAACATGGCCGCCAGTGGGGCTCTGTCATAGGGAGCCACCGCCTTGGGCTCCATCATAGGGAGCCACGCCACCGGGTGGGGCTCTGTCTCAGGGAGACAGCCACCCTCTTTCCAGTCAGTAATGACAGGGGAAGCTCCCAGACTTGGCACCTGCCACCTGCCGGCCAGTGCCAATATGGCGTCCAAATAGTGCAACAGCATGCCGAAGGAACCCCTGCACTGGAATAATAGAGCAGGAGAATCTGGTCTAGATGGCCACCGGGAGTGGTTGCGCAATAATATCACACTTCAGCCACATTCTGCAAACTGTCAGACACATTGCACAAACTGGCAACTGCCATTTTGCTAGCCAACACTTTCCCATCGCCGCCATCTTGCTAACCAGTGGTATGATTGATAGAACAGGAAATTGTGGTCCAATTTACCCGCTCAGCACTTTTTTGCACACAATTTTGTACGGGAGTGGTTGCACAATAAATGCATACTTCAGCCACATTGTGCAAACTGTCAGCCAACATGCTAGCCAGTGCTAAGCATGGCCACCATCTTGCTAGCCAGTGATAGGGTTAACAGAGCAGGAAATTCTGCTCCAATATGGCCGCTCAACACTTTATTGCACACATGTTTGCGAAGTTTTTCAATCAAAAATGGCTGCCGGCTCCCCGCCTCCCCAGCCCCCAGCCTATGCCCCAGAAAGAAACATTTTCTAGCTACTCTCGTAGGACCAGTTGTGCGCAATTTTAGGCACTCACGAAGGTTTCTTTTTTATTTTATTCTCTTTCTGTGAATACATTTTTTTCTGCCAAAGTCATTTTTGTTTCAGCTCCTACTATTTCACTTATTTATGTATTGTCTTTTACGATTACAAGTCATGGTCACCCTAGTGTAAATTCTGTATATTTAACCAGTCATATTTCTATATTTGCATCAACTTGTAATTATATTTCCATATGTGACCTGCTCCGAGTATGATCTGATCAGTTCAAAAGTATTAAAAATAATTTCTCTCGAAATCAAATAATTGGGTACAATATTGTTGTGAAAAATGTTATTTTGCTTTTCTGTAATTTTCCATTCGGTTATTTTGTATTGATCATTATAATTTAAGCCTTGTAATTTTTTTCTGGTGCTGCGTCAAGCTACTTGGTATCTGGTAAAGTCACTTTTACTCTCCGAACGCACCCTTTCTCTGTATTCTTCGTCGAAAATAATAATGGAGTAGTTACGTTTTTAGATCATCTCCTTTTCTCATAATTTAAATATAGGCAATTCGTCCGGATTGAACACATTTGGTTAGTTCATTTATTTCTTTTTTATACCCAAATACTGTAACTAATTATTTTGTACGGGGCTTCTATTTGTCTGGTGTTTTGTGTGCACTAGCGGTCTCCAGTTCAGGACTTAATTATGCCTTGGTGAGGCATGTCCACGACCATGTTGCTACTCGTGTTGACGCGTTGTGCCCAATGCGTGATCGTTTTTGAGCTTTAGAAATGGCAAGACTTTTACGCTAAACTGAGGATTGTAAGGGAAGACCATCGTGTAATTTACCTTATTTCTATCAGTTCATCTTGTGCATTTGCATGCATCAACATTCACAGAATCAAGTCGCTCGTCCAACATGAATTTCTTTTTTAAACATTTCTGTTTGAACCTATTTTATCCTGAATAACTGAAAATAGTTTTGAGTAACATAATTTTTTTTTTGTTTCAAATAACCTTGTTAAAGTAACTAAATAATTGACGTTTATTTATTTTATGCTTTGTGATCCCAAGCTTTAAAACTATGAAATAACTTATAATATTAATTAGTTATTGACATTGCAGCCATAAAAAATCAAATATAAAGGTTATTCATTTTTAACTCTGTTGAAATTGTGATATTGTGTTTTCGAGTTATTTTTGATGAGATAATATATCTTTGTTGATGTTGGTCATTACATAGTCTACGTTTGAGCACTTCTGTAATTCAATAACCCTTACTTGCTTCCAAATTATCTCTATATACATATAGATAACAAATAATTGCTTTATACACAGGTTATTTTTCTACACATATTTATGAAAAGGTTCTGGAATCAGTGTTGTAAGCAATAGGTATTTTTGCATGCGTCACATGGCTACGCTGGGACTCACTATACCTTAGTTTGCAGCAGAGTGGTGCTCGCCCTCCGGGCCTCGCCAGTTGCTAAGTATCGAATCTGGTATAAGGATAAAACTTGGTATCCAAATGTAACTTGATAAAGTAAGCACCACCTATTGTATTACACACTGTAATGTGATCTCCTTCAAGTCTGGTCAATCACTGACCAGTGGTCATGAACACATGTCTTTATATATTCTCTTGTCAGAGTTGCAACGTTTGCAGAGTACAGAGTACACAGTTCACGCGATAAGCTATCAACACACACAATCTCATATGAGGTTATCAAAGTTCATATGCTACAAAGTCTAAGTGTTTGAGAATGACATGTATGGCTCAAATGGCCAATTAGGAGATGTTTCCCCTGCAGCGGCCCGTAAAACTAGGGCTACTACCATAGTCCTTCGGGAAGTATTATTTAATGAAACTTCCTGTATTTTGAAAAACCCTTTAATATACATTATATATCATATGATCATTGACATATATAATAACATAACAAATACATATCAAGGATTATAAACCAATTCTACATTATCTAATATTCTCATATTACCACAAGTACCTGTTAACTTTTTATACATATAAATTTGATCCCCAACATTAGATTAGATTTTCTTTCTTGAATACATAACGGGGTTTCTAAATGAACTTATAATAGCAATTCTACTACTAACACTTTCATTACCTGGGAATATTTTCCAACACATTATATATCGAGAATCTATTTCACTAAAGTTTTTTAGTTTTGGGTCTTTAGAATTATTTGCTCGTCTGAAGAAACAGAACTCTAAGAAACCAGAGCCAGCTTTTGCAGTAATTCCTTGTAGTGCAAATCTAAATAACAATGACAATAATATATAACTTGCTTTGATATCCACAACTCGTACAGTCCACTCAGTATCATCTTTATTAACGTCCTTTCCAATGGCATGTATATTGCGAAACACCTTCCTTGGAACATATGAACTTCCACCTCTGCGAAACCCGTTAACGTACATTTTGACCAGGAACGAGAAAATTGTCGAATTCTCAGAAAAAACGAAACAAACTAAATTACAACTACAATAACCGCAAGGGTGTATTGTCCCTAAAATTCCCCTAAAGGGCGAGAAATATTGACTGTCAACAGTCACAGTAAGTATGCAGTAAGTATTTTTGGATGAACCAATGTAGTAAGCAATAAGCGTTTTTGCGTGCGCCACATGGCTTCGCTGGGACATACTATACCTTGGTTTGCAGCAGAGTGGCACAGTGAATGTGTACAGCAGGCATTGCTGCCGCGCATACCCACATGCTTAGAGGCCTGTGGCGGCCACTTCAATCACCGTATTTAATGGTGGCCTCTTGACAACATGTCTAGCATTCAATTGTACTGTACTCGAATGATGAGTGAGTAAATGGGCTCTAGCATAGAAACCATGCATTCCTGGACATATGTCCAAATGACCAATTTTGTGTCCTTTGTCCTCTCAGGGATCGTCTCCTGCAGTATGTCGCCATTGCTCAAAATCACTCTATATATATATTTATTATGTAATTATTCGTGTCCTACGAAATAAGCTAATAACACAAATCCTTCCTTCAGAAATAAATTGCAACTATTACCGCAACATAAAAACTGACAATCGTGGAATAAACTTATCGAGCCTACTGTGCCCAATAATATGACGCGAATCTAGCTGGAGCAGCAGCGAAATGTGATGACGTAAGAAACTGGAAAACCCCAAGAAATCTCTCCGACCCATGGCAACGTCTGCAATGTTTCCCACTTTCAAAAAATGTGATGACTCCTGCAGAATTTCAACCCGACTTGCCATCGGGACGCACGTGTTTTGACTACATCATATATTTTCAGAATGATTAGTCAGCTTAAGAGCCCGTATCACACCGCCATATTGAATCTTTTATTTATTTCCTCCTGATTTCAATTAGGATGAGTTATTGAAAAATATGACAATAGAACCTTAAAAAGTTACTTTAACCATCATTGCATACATAATATATGAACTACCCAAGCATATTTATGAACACAATTAACTTTATACAAAATTGTACATATTAGTTTAGTATCACCTTTTAATGGCATCTAGGAAACACCTATTAATATTCAGGTACAAAATTGCGCGCAGAAACTTGACATTTAATGCTTCTATAATGAAACAGTTTCAGTAATGGCCCTGAATCTTCTGTGATGACACTAAAACTAATAATTTGTATATAAGTGGTAGCATAGCTTCTTAAAAGTACTTGGCAAAAGTATTACAAATTCGTGTAAAATTTTTCCGATGTTAAGCTTTGGCTCCTGCCAAAAGAGCTAGGAGCCAACTTACACTTTATTGATGTCGCCCGACCGGCATATTGGATTTGGGTGGCTTTCACATTGACCTTAACGCCATTACCTTGATTGACCTTAAACCCAAAAATCCTAAAAGATTAGAAAATTGCAAAAAATCGAAAAGAAAATACCAATCAAAGAACATATACTGTTAACCTACCACCCCCCCCCCCCCCGCCTCGGTGTTCACGCCCTATCGCCCTGTTTACTCCTTACATGCATCATCGTAATAAAAAATTGCAAAAAATAAAAAATAATTCTAAACATGAAGAAACATGTAGGCCTATAATTAAACTATCCCCCCCTGCTTATCCCCTCCCCCTCGCCCTCCCCACAGCACCACCCTCCCAATAACTAATGATCTCAAAAATATAACAAATTCGAAAAATCGAGGAACATAAACAATAAGATCCCCTTCCCCCACCTTTGGGCAAGATCAAAGGATTTGTTGGGATTGGTGAGAATTACAAGATTGATGGAAAGATTGCGAAAGATTGAAGCATGGATTGTCAGATTGGTTGAAAGATTGATGGAAAAATCCCCAGATTATTGATCGAAAGATTGCAAGAATGATCGAAATATTGAATGAAATACAGCGAAATTGGTCACAAGATTGGTGGTAAGGTTTTGAGAATGGTCGAATGAGTGATTGAAAGATTGGAAGATTGGTTAAAATATTAATGAAAATATAGGAAGATTGGTCTAATGATTGTGACGTAGAGGGAATGATAGGGAAATTGGTGGAAATATTGCGAGAATGATCGAAATGTTGATGGTAAGATTGGGAGATTTATCGAAGTATTGGGCGAAAGTATGAAAAACTGATGGACAGTTGAATGGCTGGAATGATCTGACAATATGAACTATTCTTATTGCTGATCTGGTGGTACGGCTGGTATAATTTGTTGATATGACATATTTTGTATTGCTGGCTCTTTTTTAATGACATTGACTGTGGTTAACTAATGATATAATTATCGGTTCATGTAGTTGAGGTCCTATATGTGATTGAAATTTTTTTGGAATTATCTGTACGTATAGCTGCTTAGTTTGTTTCTTGTCCGCGGATATGATATGGCAGTGGATATTGTGTAATTTTTTAAATATCTAGCTGTATGGTTAGATAATATTGCATTACATATGGTTGGTTGTTGGGAATGCTAGTCGGCATATTTTATAGAAAATTAAATTGATATGAGCGCTGGCCCACTGTACAGTAAACAAAACATTGGCTTAAGCTGCATAAACTTAAATGATTGTTAATTGGCAATGTTTTTCGCATCATGCTGAAGTATTAGAACCAAAATTTGGTATACTTGTGACACTATACATGACTTTGACACTGTCAGTTTACTTAGAGTAATAATTTAATGAGATATTCTAAAATTTTGAGCACTGATTATTTGTAACTACAACTACCACACACGCCGAAATTAACACCGCACACACCAGAATCAGCACTACACACCCCGATCAGTACCACACACACCACAATCAGTACCACATGGACCACTATCACCATATCATGCCCAGGTGGTCGCCATATTAAACGACTATATTGTCAATGAAATATAGAGTTTGGGGCCAGCCATTAGCCGGTATTCGTGTCGGGATCTTTAACACTCATTGTGCCACCTGCCAGCGAACCCCTGACCTGTAAGTTGTTAAAAGTTATTTACAATATTTTTTCGGAATTTAAAATGGTTTTTAATTACTTTATGGATATTTTTTAAATTTTGCGATTTGTTTGGTTCAATTTAATTCAAGGTCATGGGCACGGAGTAAAGGTGATTAGGGTCAAGGTCAAGGTAGCCCAAATTAATCATGGAAATCGTAGTCAGTAAAATAATATGTTTTTCGCTTTTATGAATTTATTCGATTTTTTTATAATTTACCCTTGATTTTTGCATTTAAAGTCATCGGGGTTAATGTCACTGTCATCCAACATGGTGGTCGGAGTCATCAATGTAATTTCTTCCCTCCATTTTCATTTTTTTCGATTATTGTCTTTTTTTATTTTTAAAGTTATTGAGGCCAATGTTAGGGCCACTGATATCCAAAATGTCGGTAGGAGTCATTAGTGTAATTTTTCCCTTAATTTTTTGAATAAATTTTGGTATGTGGCACTTTTAAAAGAGGGTGTGTGAAGATAACATTATAGGTTTCTCGATTTTTAGAATTTTTTCCTTTCACGATTTTTATCCACTTGTTATAATTGTGTGGGTGGGAGTGGGACGGGTGGTGTAGTTAAGGTGGCAAAGTAATCAGAGGTTAGGTTGTGGTAACATATGTTCCTCGATTTTTAAAATGTGTTTTCGATTTTTTGCAGCTTTTTATTGGGAGTGTGGGATTCAGGGGTGGTGGTTGGGGAGTGTGTGAGCAGGGGAATGATTGGTTCATGTTATATGTTCCTTAATTATTAAAATTCCTTTTTCGATTTTTGCTATTTTCCTCGATTTTTTAAATTTTTAGTTTGGTTGTGAGTAGCGGGAGGTATTACCTAGGGTGGGTAGTTAGCGGAGGAAGAAAAGTAACCTTATGTTCCTCGGTTTTTAAAATAATTTTTTTAATATTTGCGATTTTTATCGAACTTTTAAGATTGGGATGGTTGTTAGTAAGGGATGGTGGTATGTTTGTGCGAGGGAGGAGGCATAATGTTATATGTGCCTCGATATTTAGGCTTTTTTTTTTTTTTAGATTTTTGAGATTATTTATTATTGGGAGGGAAGTGGTGAGCAGTTGGGTCCTGAGCAAGGGGATAGTGAGTTAACATACGTTCTTTAAAAGTTTTTTGAAAAATTTTTGCTATTAAAAAAATAATAATAAAATTTTTTGTTCAAGGCCATTCAAGGTCATGGTTTCAAGGTCAAGGCGAAGGTCACCCCAATCCAATGTTGCATTTGTGTGACATCCAATATGGAGGAAAGCTTCTAACTCCTGTAGCATGAGCCTGTAAAATCGGACACATACATTCGCCTACTACTAGTATGGCATATTAGTAGTAGGGTATTGTTACTTAGGGTGCTAGTGCAAGGTACCGTGGATCGTCGGTCTTACCTTGACATAAAATTTTGCCCATTTTTAACCCCAAAAATGAGTTAAAATTTCCCTTTTTCCTTATAAATATCCCGATTTTCCGTCAAAAAATCATCCCCCAGATTGTGCAGTAGGAACCCGCAGAATTGTAAAAACGAGCCAATTTTAAGATTTTGGGTGACTTCCTAATCCTTCTAGAATAAACAATGCGGTTTCTGACAAATCGATAAAATAAAATTAAAGCAATAATAATTTATAAAAAATTAAATATATATTATAATTAAAAACTTCAAAGACGTAAGTATTAAGTGCTATGTATTACCGCGCTCGTCTTTTATCACCATTATATATTTTTATAGTGAAAATTATGTAAAAATAATAAATATCAAGTATATCAGAAATGTTTATATTATTGATGAATTATCAAAATATTTCTTAATTTTTACTTTATTCAATTAGTTTTAATTTTTTTACGAATATTATGTTGACTAGGCTTGCAACCACACACGAATGCAGGCACGCACATGTCGACAGGTCCACCAGGCAGGCGTGCCATCTGTGAGATGCGTGTGGAATGACATAGACAGGCACCACATGTAGACCGTAGTGGGGTGGTGGGGGGGAGGGGTGTCGAATGGAAATGAACTCTGAGCCAAGTGCGCGCGAACTTAAGCGATCAGTCACGCTGCTGGCCGGCCTTGCCAATCAGTCATCTATGAAACGATATATTTATAAACAAGTAGAGCTATATGAATTTATTTTATGTATCATTTTATATATAATTTTATATATCATTTTTTCGGTATTTTTAAAATGATATATAAAATAAATTCATATAGCTCTACTTGTTTATAAATGTATCGTTTCATAGATGACTGATTGGCAAGGCCGGCCAGCAGCGTGACTGTTCGCTTAAGTTCGAGCGCACTTGGCTCAGAGTTCATTTCCATTCGACACCCCTCCCCCCCACCACCCCACTACGGTCTACATGTGGTGCATGTGGTGCCTGTCTATGTCATTCCACACGCATCTCACAGATGGCACGCCTGCCTGGTGGACCTGTCGACATGTGCGTGCCTGCATTCGTGTGTGGTTGCAAGCCTAGTCAACTTAATATTCGTAAAAAAATTAAAACTAATTGAATAAAGTAAAAATTAAGAAATATTTTGATTTAAAAAAGTATTTAAAATCTAGTATTTTTTCAAATTCCTGCCTGGAATGTACTTTACAATCATTTTCATATACTTTCTCCTATATGGAAAACACGAGTAAAGGAAAGAGAGAAAGAGTGAAAGGAAAGAGAGAATGCGAGAAAGAAAGAGAAAGACAAGGCAGAATGAAAGAGAGAAAACAACTGTGACGATTCCGAAAAAATCTATGGAATGCTTAAGAGACAAGAGAGAAATAAAGAGACAAAGATAGAATGAGAGTGAAAAGCTTAAGTGAGGAAGACAACAGAGAAAGTGAGAGAGAAAACGTGGAATTAAAGAGCATGAAAAAACGAGTCAAAATTGTGTTATGACATCACGATCGTATGCGTCTTGAAAAGACGAGTCCAGGTATATGCAGCACTTAATACTCATGTCCTAAATTTTCTTAATTATAAAATATATATTCAATAAAAAATTTTTTTTAAATAATTTTACAATGACATTGTGATCTTATGCGCCTTCAAAATACAAGTCCGCTGATATAAAGCACTTAATACTTACATGTTAAACTTTTTAATTATAAAATCTCTTTAATTTTATAAAAATAGTTATTAAAATTTATTTCATTTTATTGATTTCGTAGATACCGCATTGTTTCATCTAGAAGGAATAGGAAGCCACCCGGGATCTTAAAAAATTTGCTCGTTTTTGCCTTTCTGCAGCTTCCTACTTCAAATTCCTGGGCATTGCTTTTTTGAGGGAAACCTGGGTAATATTTCGGGATAAAACGGGGAAATTTTAAGGGGAAAGGGAAATTTTAAAGCATTTTTGGGCTAAAACGTATGATTCTGAGAGAAAAACAAGCGATTTTGGGAGAAAAATGGGCAATATTTTAGGTCAAGATCGTATCCACTATCCACAGTACCCTGCCCTTGTGTCCGAGTAACCAAACACTACTACTTATATTCCCATAAAATTATTTGAATTGTCCTTTTGCTGCTAAAATACCCATGCCTAATTTTGTAAAGAAATATTATTTTCTGGCCACATAGTTTGCGATAAACAGGATTATAGACCAAAACTGCCTTCTTTGTAAAATATCATACGCAACTGTAATAAATTCAAACTCCCTATCTTTTTATGTTCGATTTAGATATATTTTGAACATCTGAAAAAAATCACTTCATTGTTGTGAAGCATTGCGATGAATAAATTAGTTTTGCAGCATTCCATTTTTGTAATACATTGCTCTATTTGATCATTTTAGATGATTTAGCACATTATATGTAGGCTATCTTGTAAAACGAAAACTTAGAGAAAAATAAACTCTAAATGCGCTTTCCGGAAGTACAATGAAGACTGCTTTGCATTTCGTATGAATAGTATTTTTTTTGCATTGTTTGTGGAATAATCATGATGCTTGATTGTAATACTATCGTGTACATGGCTTCTTTCATACGCTATCAAAATTACTTCAAAATTACCAGTAAACTCTAGGACCTTATTAGTACACTACTTAAAATATGTGCTGGTATAGTACCCAGAAATGTACTTTCCACGTATAATAAAATATTTCTTGAATGTTCCAGGAGAGGACTTTTGTCACACTCTTCACATGATGGATTCTCACGGGCACAGTGTTGTTGTGAACAAGAAATGCGCAGATCGCACTGAATGTTCGCCTCAGCGGGTTGGCTGTCTTGACATCGATACACAGAAGGTATTGTACAATTATCTGTACCAACAAGGTACTTTATATAAGTCAAGATAACCAAAGGGAACTGAAAAATTATTTGTATAAACGAGGTATGTTATACATATAAAGATGCACGAAAGTTACTGTACAATTATCTGTACCAACAAGGTACTTTATACATGTCAAGATACACAGAAGATAAATGAAATTGACTGTAAATATCTGTAAATAATTTTTTTTATAGTATAATTGTGACAAAGATTTATGAAGTTGGTGA
Organism: Dryococelus australis; assembly: GCA_029891345.1. NCBI lineage: Eukaryota > Metazoa > Arthropoda > Insecta > Phasmatodea > Phasmatidae > Dryococelus > Dryococelus australis. The sequence goes on along the minus strand of CM057009.1, from coordinate 165,756,410 downwards.
CGTTACAGGTGATTAAAAGGTTTTTATTTAAATAAGTTTTCATTCCTTTGTGATTGTGAATGTCATGTACGGCTAGTACGTGATGAATATAATATGAGTAAATTAATGTATTTGATAGAAAATATAAATAATATCAAGAACATACAACGATCAGAAATGAAACTAATACTGTAATATAAATAATTTTTGAGCATTACACTTTTGTATGCTGGGCTAAAAATCTGCACTTTCTCAAGTAATATTTTTACTTAAATAAGCGCTGGACCTTAATTAACTATTTTCTGACGGCATGATGAAATGTGTCTACATTAAAAGGTCTACATTTGTCATCTAATGCCTTAATTACGCCACAAAATTAAGGACGATTATTATTACTAGGGCTGATATAGAAGGCATGGCAAAAATTGTTTATCTTTCAAAGTTGATCCAACACAGGAAATGTACTATGTACAGTTGAAAGTATACGACATGTACGTTTTAAAAGTGACACCACATGGGGTAATGGATGCAGGAATGTCGGGCAAGGAACAAAGACAAACATGGCTGCTTGAAATCACCGCTTAATAGATATATTCTCGTTAACCTGTATACACACTTTTGAACGGGTATGTAACGTACGTATACGAGCTGTTTACGTCCTACTAAGTATTCTCCGATGTTGTCAATGGTTCGTTGCCTTCGATGAGGCAGACATCGTCACAGCATTTGGACGAGAAGTAGCGCACATTGACGGATCTCATGCAGCCGATGGTATTTCCCATCTGCCTCATCGCTGGCAACGAACCATGGACAACCTCGGAGACCACTTTGAAGGATGTTTAACAGCTCGTAAACGTACGATACGTACCCGTTCAAAAGTGTTTATACAGGCTGTAGGAGAATAAATCAACTAAACGGTGATTTCAAGCAGCCAAGTTTTTCTCTGTTCCTAGCCTGACATTCTTGCACCCATACCCTAAGTGATGTCCACTTTCAAAAGTACATGTAGTACACTTTCACCTGTACATAGTACATTTTCTATGTTGGCTCATTTTCGCGATATAAACAATAGTTGCCATGACTTCTGAATTAGCCCTCGTTTATCTGAGCAGCTTGGCGACATGTGTTGACAGGTGGAAACCACATTATAAGTTGTCTGTTCGTTTGGTAACATATTTTAAATAAATATTCACAAATGGTATATAATTATTTGAATGTATGTTATGATTTTATTAAGAATACTATATTATCCAACCATTTTGAGGATTGTATTTCAATAATTTTAAAGTGTATACTGATACTACATTTATAATAATAATTCTGGTGCAATGGGATATCATCCACATAAAATTCGTGTGGAGATTCCAGCACAAAAACTTCTGAGTTGTTCTGAGGCTTAGAAATATGCATCCAGCCATTTTAATCTTATAATTTTAATGTACAAGTTTTAGAATAATTTTGATATTGTGGTATTTAGTTTAGAATTCTCTTATAAAATCGACAGATAAATTTCGATATCTGAAATAATAATCCATTAAATTTTGTACTGTATTAAAAATGTTGTTGCTATCATTACAAATTTTGATTTTCTCTCATATAACGCAACATTACATAATCTTAAAATATCTTATAAGATTTTCTGATAATATTAGATACTATGAAATTAAATTAATTTAAATTAAAAACAGTAGCTATATTCTCTTATAATATTTCGTATACTTATTAATATTGTAACACGCAATATAATTTAATGTTATTTTAATTCCTCAGTAAATTCTTTAACGACTTGAAATTTTATGAAACATTATCTCATTAAATTTAATATTGACATCCACTTCTCGAAATCTTTTATTATTTTGATTTTTTTAAAAATTGAATGCAGATGTAATAATCATTCAATTTAATCAAAATTATACTAATTTATACAAAAATTGTGCAAACTTCCAAAACAAAAAATAATTATTAATTCGTGCATTTATAAGTTTAGACCTTATATATAAGGTCTAAACTATTATATTTTTTTAATAACACTAAAGTCAATATTTAATAACTTTAGAAATATCTGCCTTATAATTCAGACATTAATTTTTATAATGTTAATTTACTATCTGTTTTATTTTCTTTTTAGTAAATAATTAAAAATAACATATTTTATTTCATTTGTAAGAAATTATACAACTGTTTCAATGTTTACCGTTTATTAGCATATGCCTGGAAAATAATTCAGTATATTTCCTTCATTGATATATTAATTTGTATTAGAATTGTCTATCAATTTACAATATATTTAAATTATGTTATGTTACACTTGGTATACTTTGATAGATGTAAATATCAATTCGTGTTTGATGTGATTTCATTGACTTAACACAATTTTCAGGTTTTCGAAAGAGTAACTAACTAACAAAATGAAACGCGATATTTAGTATAAGGGAACGTAACATGAATGACTTTACTGTTGATGAGTGAACTATGTGGTTGGTATGCGGCAGGTTTGCGTGTCGTGCTGTGACGAAATGTACTGCAACATCTCGGTGCCCAGCAACCAGAGCACTGCCACGTACTCCGCCACGCGGACACAGAGAAAACTGCAGTCGTCTAGCGCGGGTCGCCGCTATGCCCGTTTCCTCTTCACTTTCTCGCTGGCAGCACTCGTGTTTGGCTAACACCTCCGCTTCTGTACATGTGTACGCCTCTGTGTTGTAACCATGTAATGTGATAGAGAGTGGCTCCTAGTCTGCGATGGCCTTGGCGAGCTAGCAAACCTGACTGACTATCGAGAATCATCTCGCTCATATCCAACGAATAGTGTGAAAAGAGAAGTATCCGAAGAACTGAAATGGTCGAGTTACTTTCTTATAGAATTTATTGTTGGATCAATGTTCGTTGTCGGATAAATGTGTCAAATCATGATTTTACTTATTGTATGTACCACGTGACAACAAATTGTTTAAACTCAGACAAGCTGGTTTTGCACAAATGTAAGCAAGGCTGCTAAAAAGACTGAAGAATGACTTAAAGCATATCATTCTTATGACAATGAATAGCAAAGGGTAACTGTTACTTTTTAAGTGTTTCTACAACAACTTGACAGAATGCAATATTTTTTTATTTTTCTCCAAAACCCATATTAATTTTCAATATTTCAGTTTTTACGTTCCACAATTTGAGTATGTTTCTCATTAACCTGTGTTTTTTTTCATAAGTAATATCACAGTGCTAACGAAACTAACAAAATAGTAAGGTTAAGTTTAGAATATTTAATCTTATTGTTTTAAGTGGCGTTTTTTATTTTAATTTAAATATGTTGCAATGTATATATTGTGGAATATTAAAAACATGTGGACATTTCCTTATATTGCATTCCTTATTTGAATGAAAATAACTTTTCAGTTTGATAGTGGCAACGAATATCTATTACAGACACTAATATAAATGAGTTCTTAGTAGTACGACCAAATAGCAACATACATTGCCACAACGGTTAGTATTTAGTTGGAAAGGTTGGCAGTACGTTGCATTAAAAATGCATATATACAATGTTGGCAAAGCGTAATATGCAAACCAAATAATTTTTACTCGGAAATGTTAATGGATACCTTAGAAAAACACACATCAACAATCAGTATACCAAAAAAATATCATAACTTGTCGCAAGGGCAATTTTTTTAAATTTAAAATGTTTTCTTAATGTTGGCAACAAGTTGGTAGACATACTCTTGATAATGTGTATGCATATGTCCACTGGCCCAACGTTGCAAAACCAGCATTTTATTGCAAAGGTAAGGAATATGTATTCTTAATTAAAACAATGCCCCTTTCCTGCATTTTATGAAATACAATGTAATTCACGATACTGGCCATTTTCCTTTTAAATATGTGCAGTTAGTTTTACGTTAGGACAATGTTCGAAACCAAACCGTTGGTGACTGTTACTGTTTTTTAGTTGGGCCAAATTTGTGTAATTAACATATTAACATATTTCCAGCAATACCCAATAGTATTTTTGGAATTAAAAATACAATTACATACATGCTTTTGTTTCAAATTGAATTTGATGGTTGAGGTTGGCTATAAATTGGCAACGAGTTGGTAGATGTACAGTTGGTAAAATGTATTAATTTTTATGTTGGGCCAACATTGTAAAACCAACTCTTTAATGTCGAATCTAGGGAATAGTTATTCTTAATGAAAACAATGATTATTTCCTGTGTTGTATGATATACCAATGTGGTCCGCGATACTGACCATTCTTATATGAGATATGTTTTGTTGCTTTTAAGTTGGAATACTGTTAGTAACCAAACCATTCGCATTTGGTCCTTTTGCGTTAGTTGTAACAACTTTGTATAGCTAACATAAATTTAACAATACTCCATAGAATGTTTGGTATGAGAAAAAAGCACAAATTTCAATGTTTGATTAACCATTTTTTTTATGACATAAACTTATTGTATTTAAAATATATTTTCTGGGTAATGGTTGGCTGATTGTTGGCAACTAGTTGGTAGACATACAGATGGTAATTGGTATTAATTTTTATCTTGGGCCAACACACTGTAACTAACATTTTATGTTAACATTAGAGAATAGGTATTCTTAATGAAAACAATATCCTTTTCCTATATTTAATGAAATACAAAAGTTTTTCACAATACTGACCATTATTCTTTGAAATTTGTTTTGTTGGTCTTATGTTGGGATAATGTTGGAAAACAAAAAGTAGGTAATTAGTACTTTTTCTTTAGCTTATTAGGTTGTTTGCCAATGTTATGGTACTAACATATTTCCAACAATACTCAATATTAAGTATGGGATGAAAAAAAGTATCGATAATTGTTCATGTTTGCATACCAGTTAGGATATAATACATGCATTTTTGTTTCAAATACATTTTATGAACATGGTTGGCTAGTTATTGGCAGCAAGTTGGTAAACATACGGTATTTAATTTGCATGAATTTTGTACGTTGGACCAACATTGTATAACCAACAATCTAGTCAAAGTTGTACAATAGGTTTTTACAATGGAAAAAATTTATTTCCTGAATAGTTTTAATAAATTACACACAGCCAACCTTACATTTCTATGTATACTAAAACTCGGCTAAAATTATTAAGACATGAATTGCGATAAAAAATATATCATACTATTATAAATAATATATTCAAATTTTCACACACGCCATTATTTTTTATCTTAAAGGGTTTTTATAATATACATACCATTGCTAAACATGCACGTTTGCATTTGTTCTCTGTTCGTCGATATCCTCCATGTCTGCATGCATACCACCATTTCCTCTTTAATAACACGTGCTCTGGGAGCTACTGCAGTTACTATTAATAAGGAAACATTTGAGAGTTTTTGCTGTAAAATATTTCGGAGTATATATTTATGTTTGGTAATAATGTAAAATATTTTTTTTTGTTTCAGAAAGTTAGTTTAAACTATGTTACTGTAGGATAGTATCGATTTTTTTCTAAATAAACATATATAAAGTTCATTTCATTTACATAATGTTTCAAGTTTATTAGCACAGAGATTCTTTAGAAATAAACGTGCTGTCTTTGGATGTGTATTTGTTATTAATTGTAAAATATATTCTTTCAACTGGCAGGGTTTAAATTCAGTTTCAGAATAGTTAAATCTGACTTAAATATATAACATATATAACACAGTATATTCGAACTTGTACACAATAATACGTACCTATTTCTGCAGCAGCAAAAACAAGTTAACCTACACGAGGGTGCAGGTCCGGTGAGGTGCAGCCTTGCCCTACCTCAACTCTTAGGCAGGGACAGAGCTGGTTAAAATTGCCCGGCGCCAGCTCTGTAGAGCGTTGTTATTGGGTCGTAGGCTGACGGCCTATAGGGATCCCTGGAGCCTCCGTCACTGGTTGTTATGTCTCACTCACACACTTACCGGCGCAGTTTACACGTTACTCTGCACCTAACATGGGATTGTTTAAGGCCATCCCACACGCCGTGTTACACCGACTCTAACACTTGCGGAGTTGTTACATTCACTCTACTCGCTGAGAAGAATACATCAGGTACCCTGGGTTGGCTACAAGAAGGTGTAGCTTAGCTACAAGAAGGTGCTCCTTAAATGTTCCTAGGAACAATGGAGGTAAACATATTATTGAAAGAGGTATACTTAATTTGAAATACTTACATCCTCATGAAGTAGGATGTTTACGAAGTTGACTCGGCCCATGGTACGCCGATAACCTATACTGTGAATCGTGGCTAACGCCGTTGATGGTCTTACATAATATGCGGTTGCGTTAAGTCTCCCGATGTGGAGATGCCACGGGCTACCCTCGATACTAGTTATACAAAGGTTCTGGAGTAGTAGGTTGTGCCGGTTTCAACTAAAATTGGATGCCGCCTTTTTTTATTGAAATAATTAATTTGATGCCAACTTGATATCAAAGGGTTAATTAAATTGATTGAAATGGTTAATAAAAAGGGGGGTTAATCAAAACATTGAAAGGGTTGAATTAATGAAAAGGTTAAATTTATTGAAAGGGTTTATTTATTTTTATTTTTTTTGGGTTTGGTGCGAGAGTGTACTAAGGGTCATCTTTATTTCTTTCTTTTTGTGTAGAGCTCTGGTACGTCCTCACCCTGTGAGCTCTGGCACTCGAGCGAGGTGTGAAGTGTTGGGGACGGGGTAAATATATATAGAGTTTTGTGCAAGAGTGGGCTAAGTGTTAATTTTTCAGGTTGGTAGTGATATTGCTCATAGACGGTGTTTGTAGACAGACGACTTTGAAACAGAGTATTATAACAATTGAATAACAGTGTTGCACAAGAGAATTTCAGAGTGTTTAATCGAGTTCTACATATGAATAAATAACACGCATCGAGTCACAAATTTCAAACGATTACAATTATGTGAATAATAAGGGCAATAATGTGACTCTCCAGGTGTCTTAAAAACAAAGAGATAAATTAGTCTACACCGACCTGTTTGCTACAAATATAATCTAAATAAGAGAAGTTTAACGAACGAACACAATTACGTGAGTGTGCAGTATGAAATTAATTAACGAAGCAAAACCATATTCTTATAAATTAAATGCCTAAAGAACACAATAAAATGATATATGTAACACAACTTGACTCCTCTAGCACATACCTTACACGTCCGTCTGATTGTGAGACTGGTGAGGAGCTTCAGAAATGTAATCCACACGTTAAAATTAATTAATTGATTAACACGTGTAATGAAATCGCACCTCTCGCAAAACATGTCTGTCTAGCTCGGACTCTGGTGAAGGAATGAAGCGATCTTATGTCGAGAGCCAGACTATATATACGTGGAGCGTGTTCGGAAGCTGTCAAGCGACTAATGTTATAGCTACTCGGAAATAGATATGAGCACGATTTACACATTAGTCATACACATCCTGAATTTTACATAAAAAAAAGTATCGCTACCAAGCATGGCGTGCAATTTAATTAGCGACTCTCACAGGCAATGGTTCAGCACTTCCAGTTAACACGGACAAATAAATATTTCCAAAATCGCATTTCGAATTTTAAACAGACACAATATAAATAAACGTAATGAAATCGCACCAGGAATGCCCAGAAAACACATACATACACCTCGGAGGTCAGTCAATGAATGAGTGGATCGTACGACATGCACCTGCTTATAAGCTGTTACATGGAGCGCAGCAGAATTTTAATTTACGACTGACAGAACCTGTTTCCCTACCAAGCTATTCTTAGCGACTTGATTGCACTCTTCGTTCTACAAGTAGGTGAATGTATGAAAGAGAGTTATTTAAAAATAATGTATGTACTACAAATTTTTTTTCCCATCAAGTCTGTGAAATTCACAGCACTTGGTAACAAAAAAGCGAGTGGAAAATGCTATGAAGTTTTGTCTACCGAACGCAGAAATGGGGTTTACACGATAAATGCACTAACACACAATAAATTAAAGACTTATAAAAATAAATCGCACTATAGTTTACAAAGACTGTGAACGAGATATGAACCTCGGAGTATATAATATCGCTTAACAGGAATCGGAGCTATCACACTCCGAAGACTAGTGAAGTCGAGAGTTCCAGTGTCGTGTCTATGCAGCGCGAGGGTTGGCAAACAACTAAGATGGCGGAAATCTGCGAGCAGTGATAACCTCGCTCCTCACTCCCCCCACCAGTTGTCCAGAAGATGACTGTGCAAAAAGACAGTTATTTTTTCAAGGTCATGGAACAACAGCCCTGAGCACATCTTCTATTCTCTGTCCATCTCCCCTCCCCGCCAATAGAGATTTCGTTTTCGCCCGAAAAGTCAGTTTCTATCTGAGGCCAAACTATCCCCCCCCCCCCTACTTATACTGGCCAAGAACTTCCCCTGTCAATGTAGGGGGCTTCAAAGTCTTCGCTATCGATTCAACACTGCAAGAATCTGTTTAGCGGCAAACACCCTCCTCCGCTTACACCATCCAAGAACTGCCCCTTCCGACGCCGCACTTTGCAAACCCACCCTCCTCAAGGTCAGAAATTGTTTTTTTTAATGGATGACTACCCCTGTGCACCGGGGCTTCCTGCACCCTCACTGGTGATTCAAGGCCACGTACCTCCTCCTCTTACAACACTCAAGAATGCATTTTTCGGATATCGCGGGAACTTTGGCCGCTCCAAGCAGGGCCGGCCCTTCACCCCCAGAGTGATACCTCGGCTATGAACGGAGGCTTGCTTCAAGGTAAAAGCGACGTTTTCCCTAGGGAGGTAGCAGCGGATTTTGAACTGACCTTGGCTAGATACCTGCCCCTGTCCTCTCCTTCCTACAAAAAGTTATTTTCTCTGGAACATTGAGACTTCCTCCTATTTTTCGAGATTCAAGAACCTGGTATATTCCCAGCTAAATAAAAACAATTTCACAAGTCCCACCGATGAAACTATATTTTCCTAGTCACTAAGACATATGTTACAAATGATTTTAATACACAATAAATTCAATTAAAATATAAACATTTTTTTCAGCAAATTTTATTCCCATTTCCAGCAAACTTTTAACTAATAAATTATTAATTTTTCATACCAACACAGCTATAAAACATATTTTTGTAAGTAATGACAAACATGCATATTTATTCAAGTTTTAACTTTTACTATGTAAACAAATACTCAAGTTAAACTTTATTTTAAAACATTTCAAATGTACATTAAACAAACTTGTTCTAAAAGTTTTTAAATATTATGTCCTTATTTTTATGGGTAGTTTTCCCGCTTCTGAATTTTTAACATTAAATGCATATATATTTACAAATTGCAGTCCCTATAAAATAAATATCGACATGATATTCTTGAAATAACACGTATCCAGCTTGAAATTACTGCTAGCCAAGCTGAAATCTGTCAAATTTCAACTGACCTGCAATAAAGGTCAAATTTAAAGGAAAACGGCAGCTATTTTGAATCCATTTTACTATATAAGGAGAGATAATTTAAATTTTTAATAAGATTTCGAATTACGTTTTCTGATTTTCTGTAAAGTATGACTATGTTTTTTCACCACCAGACATCGTCGTGTTGATTCTTCAGATGTAACAGTTGTAAACTTGTTGCTGTGAAAAATATATATTTTTTTATTTTAAGGGTTGCTTGACCTCTCCCAGTTGTAGGACAGCAGAGAAGAATTGTAGTGTGACACCAGGGGCTTCTTCTACCTGGCCCTGAAAAGGTTTTTGTGTATAACTTTGAGTTTTGTTAAATTCTCTAGAGTTCTTGACCAGTGGCACAGCAAAATTTTCTCGAGATATCCAAGTATATTTCTTATGTTTCAAAATTCATTCATTCAGACATGTTTGTTTAGACTCCAGCATTTTATGTAAGTTCTCCTTAGCTCTTCAGAGTGTTTTTTAATTGAAATGTTAGTTTTTCTCCCTTTTCAACAAACTTGTAGGTTTTTTGTGATAGTTAGCAAACAAGTATCCTGACTTTAAAATCTTTTCAATAAACCTTAAACAGCTTACCAACACACACTCATCTCAACAATATTTAAACATTTGATATTCAGTCATATTCACAAACAAGAAAAAAAATTACAAACCTTTATCAACATGTTAGCACATGTCAAGCTTTTTAACCAAAACATCATCTTACTTCATAAAATGGTAAAAAAAATCCTAAAATATCCTGTTATCACTGAACAAACATTAGAAATATTTATCATTACATGTGTAAGCCATCCAAGCTTTTTAACCAAACCACCATCTTATGTTATAAAACAGCAAAAAATATCATAACATTTCCTGTTACGAATGAAAAATCATTAAACATATTTTATAATTACACGTGTAAGCCATCCAAGCTTTTTAACCAAATCAAAACACCCTCATATTTCATAAAATAGTAAAAAAAAAAAAAAAAATCATAACACTTCCAGTTATGACTAAAAAAAAAAAACTCCAAAATTTTATGATTGAAATAATAAAGTTTTTTAAAACTTTCCAACATTTTTTGTTATAAATAATATAATTTCTTAGCAAATATTAAAACTTTTTAACAAATTGAATTATCGGTATTTATAATCGTAAAACAAGTCTTTACAATCCATGAAATATTTTAACAAATTGAATGATGGGTCTTTGAAATCGTAAACAAGTCTTTAGAATCGTAAAATTTTTTAACAAATTAAATGATGGGTCTTTGAAATCTTAAAACAAGTCTTTAGAACCGATAAAACTTTTTAACAAACTGAAGATGGGTCTTTGAAATCGTAAACCGAGTCTTTAGAATAGTAAAACTTTAAATAAATCGAATGATGGGTTTTTTTTTAAATCTTTCTAACATTATACTTTCAATCATTAAAACTGTAAAGACTTCTCAGCCTATTAGTGAAAAATCGTTAAATTTATTTTTTAAAAATACACATCATATTACACCTGAAAACTATGTCACCATATCACATTTAGATATACTTAAAATTGTAAACTTTAAAAAATATATAGACTTATGTTGCATCAGAAAGCATCACAGTTACATTGAATTTTTTCATTAAAATTACCGAAAGTGTAAAGAGTAAGCTGAATTTGCATTTCTTTACATGCACAACAGATGGTGGTAATGATATTGGTGATGATATAGGAGTATAAATAATTTCCTGTGGTGAACGTATGAAAGGAGGAGAAGGGGGTGAAATTAATTTACGCTATGGTGATGGTAAACTTGACTCAGGAGATGGTAAACTTGACTCGGGTGAAATCACCAAATTGAACTCAAAAACTTTTCCAACACTTGATATAATAGGTTATTTGACATATCTTCCCGCACATTATATGACTTTAAATCTAGTGGAATGCAACAGAAATACATTGGTGGTTTTTGTATACGTGTCTCACCTGACTTGATAACTGTGATAAATCTAGAGGTTCCAATCTCGAAGTCGTTGACGTCGAAGGCATTGATGTTGAAAGTGTTGAGGTCGACACCACAGGCGTTGCTGTAGACCTCGACGCTGCAGGCGGCGTGGTAGGCCTCGACACCGGAGGCATCGCTGTAGACCTCAACGCCGCAGTCTTCGCTGTAGCTCTCAATGTTGTTGTAGACGTCGATGCCGCAGGCGATGTTGCAGACCTCGAAGCTTCAGGCGGCGTTGCAGAGCTTGACGTGGAAGGCATGACTGTCGGTCTCGTTAGTACAGATTTCAATATACTTGGTTTCGACATCGAAGGCGTCACTGTTCCATTCGTCCGTATAACTGTGTTTAACATTGAAGATGTTGACAAGAGCAACAGCTGTAGAGTAGATCCACTTTCTTCATCATCCAAAAAATCGAATAAATTTTTTGCCAAAGCATCTGGTTCGTCCATTAAATAATTAAAATTAATGCAAGGCTTTAAGGCTGCTCGAAACAGCGTTCCAATTTTAAGGGTCTTGACTACAAAAATACGACCCTACTAAATTACCAAAGGAGTAGATGTATTCTGTTGACAACTGTTATGGAGTTATTTAAACTCATGAATTCTCTGCAATCAGACACGATTATCTACTTTATTCAGAGTATGCATATAACACTCAAACTATTCGTGTTACCATTATGCCTTTGACTTCATGATAATACAGGGAACAAAATTTAAACAGCAATATACAAAAATTGCTGCACAAATACAAGTACGAACACCCGTCAGCTCGGCACTCCCGTTTGGGCCAATCAAAGGCCGAGAAGGAAAGACAATTTAAAAGAATACTAAAAAGGGAATCGGAGATGTGCACCTACTCAAGACCGATCAAAGGCATCCGAATAATTCTTAATAAAAGACAAGGACATTTACATTAAAATACAAAATTACCATTATGAAGCACACTCCCAACATAGAGAGAATTCAAAATACCACATTACAAAAAAAAAACGAGTAAAGGAACCAAACATTGGCTCAACCTTATCTTAATTGACTTACAAATGTTTACCTAAAATGTCCTTACAAAATTATGATTAATGTCCGAAACATTTAGGTAATCCACGATCAATAGTCGAGGCATAGTTTGGCATCCAGACAACACATGAGACAGCAGTCAAAGGCACCCTCAATAATAAAACTTTACAAACCTCAAACCGGACCCTAAGACAGGAGGATTTATCAAACAGTTTTATATTCAACATGTCGGCAATGCAAACCGAAACAAAGTGATGAGAAGGAAAATGCAAAAGGTTCAAAAAATATTTAACCGAACCTAATCCAACAAGAATTTTGAACGGGCAGTCAAAACTAAATTTAACTATTAAATAAATTTAAAGTTACTTTAGCCCTAAATCAACCATGACAACTCTCTTAACATTAATTAACTTGAAAACTATCAGCTCCTAAACCAACCTGACTCGTGACGAACATCGAACGAGATTGTGCAAATCATGGTCACACACCACACCCACCAGAGTCAAGTGCTCTTACCGAAGCCTTAGTAGGGAATAGACCGAGCTCACACTTGCTCCGACGAACTTACAAAATCAATGGAGGGGAAAGCTGGCCAGTGCGCACGTGCTGGAGGGAGGGTAATAACCAACAATAGAAGATGAGAAAGGACGAGAATATCGAGGTCGGACCAGCAGAATGCGAAGCGAAATCAGGTAAATCAGCCTTCCTGCGCAGGTGGTGCAATCTCCCCCTCCCCCAAACGAAACAGTGTGTAATCTGAAAGTTGGGTCAGGCACAAACACGTAGCAAAAACACAGTTCAAAATAAGAAGCAGAAGACCAATGTTCACAGAAGAATACCATAGCAGGTAGCAGGTAAACAGGGAGAAAGTTCACTGTATTAAGGGAATATCATAGTTCCAAATAATCCAAGTAATGTTTCATACACTTTGAGTACACATCTTGAAATAAAGTTAAATTCTTGAGGTTGACGAAAAAAATGTCCAAAAATAAAAAACAACACTTAGAACAGTCACATATCCAAACAACAGCTGGAACATTTCACAAAGGTCCATTTGAAGAAAACCATCGTCAACAAGTATTCAATTAAGTAGTCACTCCCGGGAGTAAGATTCAGCCACCACAGCATTGGCCAGACGCCGCAGTACGTCAGTCCACAATATCTTCGGTGTTCTTCCAAATGCACATCCACAGTAGCAGGCAGGCAAGAGAAGCAGATCCAGGCATCGCCTGAGTCTGCTGCTCTCAACACCAGGTCCGAAACTCGGGCGGAAGGAAAAGGGAAAAAATAACGGATTAGGAAAAGGAAGCAAGTAAGCAGCACACTGTCAGTTACAAACAAAATGAGCGAAATGTGAAACCAGATAAAACACAATATTATGTACGTGAAACATATTTCTGAACATGCGACACGTGAGCTTTCCTGAAGTCACATCCCATACCAGGAACAGTCAATAACACAGTATTTTGGTTCAAAAACTTACAAATAACAAAGGGCACAAAAAATTTCGGCAAGAATTTGGAACCCAGGTCTCTCTCACTGTCAGCAAGCTAAAAACTCTTACATAACACTTTATCGCCTACCAGAAAGGATTCCGGAACACTATTTTTATCCAAGCGATCCGCCACATCGCGCTTAGCTCTCTAGGCGACGGAATACGTCGCCGAGAAGGTGACACAGCTGAGTGAAATCTAGGGAATGGGAAACTGGAATTTTCCGCACATTCAATGAGGGAAGCATGAGTTGACGGTCAAGAAAGGTAGGGAAGAAGTGCACCCAGTAGAATTATGATCAGTACCATAAAAACCAATGTTAATGAAATCCAAGTCTTGATCCCAAAGGCTGTGGTCAGCGTAGTAAAAGATGGTCAAAATTGCTTTAATATTTTTATTAAAATGCTCCACCTGGTCCCCCTTACGAAAACTGGCTGGATATGTAATGTTTTATGGACCAGTGAAAACACATGTTGTTAAAACAAACTGAGTGGAAATATTTGGAATTGTCTGAAACTATCTCAACAGGGGCACCAAAAATTTTCCACACTTGCTCGGATAAGGCGTTCATTATTTTCGGAGCATTCATGTTACATAGAGGAATATGAAAAACAAATTTCGTAAACGTGTCAAGAAGAATAAAAATGCTAATGTTCCCCTTGCAGAAACAAACCAAAGCACCAAAAATATCCAGATCCACAGTATGCCAGGGAGCCTCTGACACCTGAACCGTAACCTGACCAAAATTGGTTAGTGGAGCCTGTTTACAGCGCTGGCAGTCATTACACGACTGTACGTAAGCACTCACATCCTCCTTAACGAAGGGCCATGCAAAATGAGAGGTTATCTTAAATAACATCTTCTTTATTCCTAAATGACCTGAATACAGAGAGTCATGAAAATAACGCAAAACCATAGGTCGTAAATTATCTGGCACAACTAACTTATGATCGCGTCCTGACTTGCCCGCATAATACAATAAATCATAATGAACCAAATAAGAAGAGGGAACTCCGGCGGCAATATCAGCTTTAATTTGTTGGCACCAGGGATCTTGATATTACGCATCCGCAAGTTGCACGAAAAATTCGGGAAAACCCCATATCATGGTTAAAGAAGCAGGATGATCAGGCTCTACAGATTTAAAGTCGTCCGGTTTAAACATTCTGGACAAGGCGTCGGCAACCAGATTGTCACTACTATGTACATTATGAACTTTAAAATCAAAATGAGAAAGACGCAGCACTCAACGTCCCAATTTACCGAGCTGATGGAGGTGGGACAACACCCAACTTAATGCCTGATTATCGGTAAATAAATCGAACTCTGCATGCTTCATGTAAGCAGCGAAACGTTCGAGGCTGGAAAGACAAGCGAGTGTTCCTTTCTCATAAGTGCCTAGATGGTATTCATATTCCGTTAAGGAACGACTGGCAAATGTAACAGGAGCAATATTACCATCGACCCACTGCCCGAGAAGCAGCTCCCAAGGCAATAGAGGACGCATCAACTTGCAAAACAAAACACTGATCAAAATCAGGGAGGGTCAAGACGGGCGGCGAACTGAGTATTTTCTTGAGCTGACAAAACGATTGTTCCTGAACCTGACCCCAGACAAATTCTACATCATTTTAAGAAAATTTAAAGGAGCAACTATTTCTGAAAAATGAGCGATAAATCTAGCGTAATATCCCATGAGCCCAGGAAATCTTTGCACCCCTTTCAAAGTGGAAGGGCGGGGAAAATTCTCAATGGGCGCCACACGTTAAAGATTCCACAAAAACATACCCTGAATTATTATATAGCCTAAGAATGTGACCTCTTTTTTTACACAGAGAAACTTTATCCGGGTTGATAGTTAAACCCACTTCTCTAAATCTATTTCACACAGAACGCTTTTTTTTCTGGTGGGAGGCGAAATCTTCACTGTAAACAATCATGTCGTCAACGTAATTAAAGACACATTTGTCGGCTAACCCAACGTACGAGAAAGAGCCTGACTGCCGAAGTTGGCACCCATGGGTATTGGTGTAAATTCGTATTGATTCCACGGCGTACTAAATGCCGTGTACTTACGACATAAGGGGTTTTATAGGCATTGGTGGAAGCTTTTATTTAAACCCAACACTGAATAGTATTTTGCTCATCCCAGGTTTTGCAGGAGACAGTCTACAGTTGGTAGCGGAAAGGGATCTTTATAAATTTTTTTGTTAATCAAAGAATGATTGACAACCAACCTGTACTTGTTACAGTCTTTATTTCGGACTAAAAAGCTCGGTGAACAATACTCTGATGTTGAAGGTACAATAACTCCTGTCTGTAATAATTTTTTAATTATTTCGCGAAAGGCCTGCAACTGGGTGTGGGGGGGTGGGGGGGAGCATTTGAAAAAGCGATCACGGACCGGGATGTTGACAATGAGGGTATATTTATAAGGCAAGACATAACATTTTCCAATTTGCGGGGATATCACATCCTCAAATTCCTTACATAAGACCTCCGTTTGTTTGCGGATTACGTCCTCTTCGTCCTTGGCAACACATAATTGTTCACTGTTCAACTGCTTTGAGCGTTGGCGGCACAAACTAATTTTAATATTTGGGGCAAAACCAAAAGACAAGGTCTAATCATTCAAATTCACAGTGGCACGAATGTGACCAAGAAATTCCAGCCTCAAAATTAAATCATGACTCAAATTGGGCAGTACAAAAAATGGGAACGTCCCAGAAAAGTTTTCCCACCACGAAATGAAGTTTCATAACATACGTGCACTGCACTAAATCTCTGTTGGCAATGCAAATTTCCCCCATCTCATCACACCGGACATGTGCAGGGGAAATGGCCTTGGCCGTAAACAGACTTTTAAGAAAAGCCCAACTCGTCACGCAATGCTGGCGCCCGTGTCAACAAGGGCCGAATACAAATTGCCGGCGCATGCGACTTAGACAGTACATTTATGAACTCCACGTCCTTTTTTGATACGTTTAGTTCTAGCCATTGTTTTCAAATGAACACGGGCCTATATATAGACCTACATTTATAGTTTTACGTTAATATGTTACGTAATACTGTGTAATTGTGTACAAATGATGGTTATAAAACTAAATGTACATCTGCCGATAATTGCAAATACAAAAGAAAACTTAATTGAACAGAAACTTGGCATTCTATTGCCATCAAATATACGTTGTATAAAAAGCAGTCCTTCTCCATGTGGAAAAACTTGTGTTATTATGTTGCTGTTGGAACATCCGAAAGGACTTAAATTTGAAACGTATATGTGTTTTCTAAAACAATACAACAAGAGAAATATCACCGATTAGCGAGCATTTTGTCATTAATTGAAGGAATGCGATACTTCCCTTTTACAAATAAAGAAGGTATAGTGCCTCCGAATGAAGCATAACCCAATTCTGTATTTATTTTTGACGGTGTTTGGTGTGAACCACAGGGTGAAACACAACAATATTTCAGTTTTGTTCGACATTCAAACATTGATTATTTTTATCTCTCGCAAAGTTACACACGTATACCAAAACATAATTTGCACGATAATGAAAATATGGTAATTGTTTTTAAAATGAATAATATGAATCTGCAACATATTTACAATGATCGTGTTTTAGGCGATATGACATTTACAAAGCCTAAAGATATGTGTTTATACTGTTGGGAAGAAAAATACGGTTTTTTTTGGTGATTATACCAACACTTCCCCTATATAAAAGCAGTTATGGGTCTGGTTTTGACAGTTTTTTTACTTCCAGGAGTAGAACAGTGGGTATTCCAAAGTTTGGACATAGCGGCATAAAACACAATCATTACAGTAGCTGTTTAACCAAAAATCGCGATGGGAATTACTATTTGAACGGACATATATTATGTAATATGGGTATGGCTGTGAAAGATAGTAATGTGGTAAAATTCTTAAACACTATTACGCTAAACGTATTTAAATCGCAATCAAACGATATTCAAGAGAAATTAATAAAGTTATTGGATTTGAATGATAATGTTGACAAAAAACACGAGTATAATAGCAAACATTTTAATAAATATTAGCAATGATTTGCAGAGCAATGAATTTGGAATAAAAGAACGATTAAATTGATTTAGTAAAGACTTTAATGATTTGACAAACATATTTTTACAGCACAATTTACAGAAATGCAAGAAAATTTAAGAGTTGTAATTAATGAAGTGGTAAGCGATAATATCACAAAACAACATTAAACAATAATGAACAAATAACGCAATATATAAGAGACTAATTCATTAATAAAAAATTTGGTTTAGTTACGCAAACAAAATAGATGTGAGAAAGAAAAATAATGATTTGGAAACACGAATTAATTATTTTATTAATGATTTGAAAGCTAAAACTGTAACTAAATTGGATGCTGTTTTAACTAAAATCGATAAGATTGAAAAAGTGCAAACTATTCGACATATTGCATTAATTATAAAAGCAACGAATTCATTCATATATAAATAGATTGAATTTAATGTTATGTAATCAAAACATATCTGCCTCTGCTTCAGAATTACATAATGTTATATCAGCTGTTAAGGAAAAATATTTAAAGGCCAACGAGCTCGTATGGAATGGGATGGTTTAAACGAAGAAATATTAAAACCTGTTACGAGTAGAATGGATGCATTACATTCTGTTTTCAATAAGTCTAATGAAACAGTTTTGGAAATTAAATCTGAAGAAGAACCTTTAACAAAGAAGAACAAAAAGCAACCTCTTTCTCATTTAACACAACGTTATTTAGACTTAAAACATTCTTCGTCTATGCGCAATACGACCTTTGGTGTTTATGGACATGACAATATCTGGTTGCTGGGAGATTCGGTAATTTCTATTCTGCTGACAATATCTTTTAAAATTGGTGAATACTTAACCGATGTGAGCCAAGGATTGTTTGAATTACTGTTTAAATACTTTTTAAATGGATATTCCAACACCGATTTGCAGAAATTTAAAGAACTTTTTCGTCGAACGAATTCTAACATTCGTTCAGGCGATGAAAACCACCCGAAAATATATTTAATAACCGATATTGTCGGAAGTGGAATATATATTGATGAAGTTAGTGATCGTTTTCCTCGTGTATATTGGAATAATCGTAATGAATTGGTCAATAGATTAAAACTTCTCATTGCTTCGAGCGAGTCTGGGAATAATTCACATACACACAAAATTATTTATATTATTGAAGTGTTAAGAGAAGACATATCATTAATGAAATTTAGTAATATTTATGAAGAGCTTCATGCTCCTGCAAGGATAAGGTATCCTAGAAGAAGAGTTATAACTCGTGGTATAAATTATATTTTTCAAGCCGATTTCAGTGAAATTACATGCTTTTCCAAATACAATAAGGAATACAAGTATATTTTACTGCGCTAGACATTTATTCAAAGTATGGTTGCACTATACCTTTGAAAAACAAAACTGAGAAACAGGTTACTGATGCAATGAAGATCGTTTTCAAAGAGAAAAAAGCCCAATTCGCTCAAAACTGATAGAGGAACCGGATTTATTTCTACACCTTTCAGGAAACTAATGACCTAACATGGTATAAATCACTACGCAATGTAGTTGGAGCTTAAAGCCAGTGTTGTGGAATGTTACAACAAATCGATTAAGCAGTTAAAATATAATCATTTCAAATCGAGGGGGACTTACAAATGTGTTGACGTTTTGCCTTAAAATAGTTTTTTTTTATAATTCCAGATATCATAGAACTATCAAGATGGAGCCCAAAGAAGTTACAGATAACAGTTAATTAAAAGGAATTAATAATAATGTTAAAGTCATCAATGAAAGAAAACCAAAGTTCAAAGTTGGCGAATTTATATGTATCTCGAAGCAGAAAGGAATCGTTGAAAAAAAATTATGGGTAATTGGTATTGTTGAATATTTAAAACTATTTCAATTAGACAAACACAACCCAGAGTGTATTAAATGGAAACATATGATGGAGAACCCTGAAAAGGCAGATTTATGAACATAAACTGCAAACATGCCATTTTCCAAATGAATATTTGATTGATAAAATCATTAAAAGAAGGAACGAGATGTCCTTAGTTCGATGGAGCGGTATCTCAAAAGCACACTACTCCTGGGTTAAGAATGAAGATCTTAATAATTGTAATACAATGAATGTAAAATCATGTTACTAAATAAAATATTTTAAATAATATTTTGATGTTTTATTTAATTTAATAAACCTCTGTATAGTGTTTCCATGTACAATTTATTGTGCATTAATCTGCTTGTTGATTGGATTATCGTTTCATTGGATTAAAGATTAAGCAATAATTTGTTACATTTATTTCCTTTTCTTATGGCATAATTCATTGTGTTTGAGTCCTTTTAATTATACATTTATAAAAAATATTCCAAATGTATTGCTTAACACAGATTTTTTTAAAAATAGAATTTTTCCAGGGAAACTGTTAAGTTTTCCAATAACAAGATATAGAACTAAACATGGGTTGATATTTAATGCGTGTTCCAAATAACACTTTCATCTAGTTTCTCTTAAACAGTCTGAATGGGTTTACACAAGCATTCATGTAAGCTTGCATTCCAATGTTATAAATGTTATAATTTTATTTCCTTCATAGCATCAAATTCCCTAACATTAATAATTTAAGAAATTAAAATTTCTTTTCGGAAAAGTTTCATCAATGATTTATAAAAAGTTTTCACTTCGCCATGCATGTGTTGATAGCTTTCAATAGAAGAATTTGTAAAAAAATAATAATTTCATCCTCATAGCGATTAGTTATTCAAAAACAATAAACTACAGTTCCATAAATATGCTTGCATATTTACTGCTGGAATATTTTTTTCAGCAAAACTTGTTTAAATATTTATTCGATGGAAATTAAGGGTCAGACAATTGAGACACAAAAAGCAAATAATTTTTCAACATCTCCTGGCGCAAATGTTTAAAAGTTGTTGACAAGATCTAGGTGTGGCAAGTCAGGGGAAGGGACGGGTGGGGGAATAATCATTCCTCTCACAGAAAGGGATAGGGCAGATTTTCAGGAGAGATCACAACTCTTGGGTAATGTGTAGTTTTGCAAACAAATAAACACTTTGGAAGAGTCCAACTTGGTCTCTTCAGGGGAGTCTGTCAGTTGAAAAGACCCCGAAGTTGTAGGACAAAAGTCATGATTGGGACTTAGAGTGAAGGGAGGGGGTCGGGACTGCTTAGTCTTGTAGAAATTTTGCAAAGTGCGGCGTCGGAACGGGCAGTTCTTGTGCAGCGTAGGTGGAGGGGGCTGTTTGCTGCTAAACAGGTTCTTGCAGTGTTGAATCGATACCAGGGTGCATGACCCAGAGCTTTGGAAATGACAAAAATTAACTCTGTGTTGAGGGAGAAGGGAGGGGGACAGATGACCGAAGACGTGCTCAGGGATGTTGTTCTGTGACCTTCGAAAAATAACTGCCTTTTCGCACAAAGTCATCTTCTGGACAAGGGGTGGGGGGAGTGAGGAGCGATGTAACCATGGCATACGGATTTCCGCAATCTTAGTTGTTCACAAACCCTCATGCTGCATAGACGCGACACTGGAACTCTCGACTACACTGGCATTCGGAGTGTGATAACTGCTATTCTCGTTAAGCAATATTATATGCTCTGGGGTTCAGATCTAATTCACAGTATTCGTAAACTATAGTGTGAAATGTTTTTATAAGTCTTCAATTTATCGTGTCATAGTGTGTTTATCATGTAAACCCCATTTCTGTGTTCGGTAGACAAAACTTCGTAGCATTTTCAACTCGCGTTTTTGTTACCAAGTGCTGTGAATTTCACAGATGTGATGGGAAAAAAATTGTAGTACTTAGATTATTTTTAAATAATTCACTTTAATAAATTCACATTCTTGTATGATGAACAATGTAATCAAGTCGTTAATAGTAGCTTGGTAGGAAAATAGGTTCTGTCAGTCGTAAATTTAACCTCAGCCACGCCCCATGTAACAGCTTATAAGCAGGTGCATGTCATACTATCGACACATTCATTGACTGAGCTCCGAGGTGGGCAGATGTGTTTTCTGGGAGATCCTGGTGCTATTTCCTTACATGTATTTATATTGTGTCTGTTTAAAATTCAAATGGGCGTTTGGAAATATTTATTTGTCCATGTTATCTGGTAGTGCTAAATCACTGCCTGTGCGTTTCGCTAATTAAATTGCACGCAGTGCTTGGTAAGGATACATTTCATTCTAGATATAGTTCAGGATTCGTATGACTAGTGTGTAAATCGTATTTACATCTATTTCCGAGTACCTATAATCTTAGTCGCTAGTCAGCCTCCGAACACACTCCGAGTCAGACATACTTGTTTTGCGAGGAGTGCGATTTCATTATGCATGTTAATCAATTTATTTATTTTAACACGTGGATTACGTTTCAAAAGTTCCTCACCAGTCTCACAATCAGACGTATGTGTAAGGTATGTGCGAGAGGCATCAAGTTGTGTTACATATATTTTGTTGTGTTCGTTAGCCATTTTATTTATAGAGACATTGTTTACTTCGTTAATTAATTCCATACTGCACACTTACGTAATTGTGTTCATTGGTTGTACTCATCTCCTGTAAATAAAAATGCTAGCATATAGGTCGGTGTAGACTAATTTATCTCTTTACGTTTAAGACACCTGGAGAGTCACATAAATGCTCTTATTATTCACATAGTTGTGATCGTTTGAAATTTGCGACGCGATGCATATAATTAATTCATACATAGAACTCGTTTAAAAACTCTGAAATTCTCTCTATCAACGCTGTTTTTTATATGAAATAATACTATTTTTCAAAGTCGTCTATCTACCAATACCATATACGAGAAATATATCTACCGATCCCAAAATTAACACTTAGGCCACTCTTGTACAAAACTACACATATATACCCCGTCCCCAACACATCAGACCTCAGTCGAGTGTCATAGTTGACAGTTTGAGGATATACCAGAACACTCCACAAAAAGACTGAAAGAAAACACTTAGCACACTTTTGCACCAAACCCAAAAAAAATTAACTCTTGCAATAGATTTAACCCTTTCAATAAATTTAACCCTTTCATTTTTACTAACCCTTTCAATTTTTTGATCGAATTAAAATCGGATTAAGGATCAAATCAAATAGATAATCCATCAATTAATCCCCATTAATCCCGGGTGTGTTGAAACCGGCACACCCCTACTACTCTCTTGTATATTATTGTTATACTGTAATTAAAATTATAAAAGACCCTCCAAAATGTAACGAAGTGGTTTTCCACGAGCAAACGCACAACGCGTCTGGTTCTATCGCTGACCCAAATTGAAATGTCAACATACATGGCGTCAGAGTCCGCGCCAAGCGCTCGTGCTGACGTCAAGTTGACGCTGTGTGAAATGGAATTTTGAACAATGTTAAAAACTAATATTATACAAGGTTTCACTGAATTTATAAAATACATTGGTGACACCCCCGCGAACAAACAAATGTTCGTTTGGTTGCTAAAAGTGACGTAGAGCGAGGAGTGTCACCGCACTTGAATGATCAACAAAAGAACTTTATAATTTATACTCAGTCCTGCAGAAAAGGAATTATACAAAACACTGCAAATTTAATACATAATGAACCCTTCAGAATATTACCGTAATAGAAGCACCGTCTCTAGTGCGGTACATCCGCTTCTATTTTCCGACAAAATATACCCCATGCTGAGAAGAGGAAAACCAGAAGAAAGAACTAACACTTTTGTGACGTCACATGCGATAACGTGTCTCCTGTGTGGAACAGTTTACAAAGTGTGGCGTTACTTCACGTGATAAACAAATAAAAATTTTCTATCCTGCACTTTCGTATGTACGAGGTTTTGAGCATAGTTGGGCAACGCTATTCCCATTTTATTTGCATAACCACTGGGATACGTAGCACTACACTTTGGCCAGCAGGCCCGCCGATGATCTGCAGATTGGTGGGGCGTAGAATGCTGTTGCGCAGGCAGCCACCGTGTTCCCTACAGTTGTCTGTGAACCTGACGGCTGTGACTTCGTGCGAACGCAGTATCAAACCACTTGCTAACTTCTAAAGGCTGTTCATGATAAAATGAGCGCTTTCGAAATCAACCTTAGAGAAATGTCAATGCTCCTACCTGTATATACTTTAACGGGTACCTTGAGTGACATGCGCTAAGTTAAGTTGGTAACGATGGTTGGGAAAGTAGTTCCGTATTTTATCGCCGAATAAAAAGTGTAAACAGTGTCAGATAACCATTATGTGAAATTAAATTATTTATTTCGCTTTTTGCTTGATTTAATGAATCGAAGTGTAAAAATGAGCAGATTTATAAAATATTAATTTTCTAATAATTTTAGTTCCACTTTACCGACGCATGAATAAAGTGATTAGGCACGTGGCAATGTTAATCTTACATAAGGCGTAAGAATAAGCAACGTGTTTACAAATAGATCTTAAGCAGAGCTTTCAAACGTGCTCATTTTGTTTATACCAAAAGTTACCTCTTGGTAGAAACCAGCAAAAACGGCCGGTGTTAGATACGTGATCCGGGAGACAAGGGAAAACTACCGTTTCTCCCAGCGGCCCGTACCAGTATACTCCGGACTGTTAACTTCGCCCTGGCGTGCTCGAAATGCGACAGTTGACTGCGCGGTACAAATGGTCAGAAGAACACACGTGAGCGCTGTGCTCACGTCATAGTTACAGTAGTCCAGTGGAGCCTTGCCCCCATAGCTCAGGGTAAGGATGACTGATTTGTAGTCGAGGGGTCGTGGGGTTGCACCCCGGTCGCTTCACGGAAGATTTTTTGTTCGCTTGTCGCTCAGGAAATTTGTCAGCAAGTCGGTCTAACTTGAGTTTCGCCAAATTCAACTCGTCAAACAAATACGGAAAAAGAAATGTCTGCAAATAAAAAATACAAAAAAATGGATAAGAAGTCGGACTGCTAATCCAAAGGGCGTGGATTCGAATCTGATATATACCACTGGAATTGTCCGGTCGTACTGTAAAGTGGTATATGATGAGTAATCAGAGGGTCAAGGCATTTTTTGGATTTTTTCTTATTTGGTAAAAATTTACTTAAAACACTGGTAACCAATGTTGGCAGAACGTTGGTTATTAGTTGAAATTATGTATGAAATAACTCATATTCGCAAAACATTTGCTAACTGTGTGGATACTTTTTTGAGAAAGAAAAGCATATTATTAGGAAATGGTCAAAATATTACGAATATCCAATGTAATACCAACGCTAGTTAGTGTTTGGGTTTCTGTCATATTAGATTGGTGATCTGTAATATACACGATAAACCAATGTAAAGCCAACAAACAGCATTTTGGTTTTTTGATTGATATTGTACATGTTTCGAAAAAAAGAGAATTTAGGAAAACGTGCAGAAACCGTAAATTTCCATTTGCCCAATAATGTAGGATGAGCATCATTTTTCAGTTGGCAGCCAATGTAAAGTTACACTTTGGGCCACATTGCCCCGAGTAATATTTTGATGTTGCGCCAACTTATGTTTTCCAATGTTTGCGCAACACCAGATCCAGATATTGGGCCAATGTTGGGCCAACAACAGCTGCTACTGGGGAATACATCTTTAATTTGCCTCACAATCCCTAGTAATTCTTAAATCGAGGAACTGACATATGCTCCATTCCTCCCCCCTTAGATCGTTCGTCCCGCTACAACAGCGCAGCTTCGACGTGCGTTCTAGTGAGGGTAATCGGCCCGAATACGGCGGTCATCCCCTTCGAACTCGTACACTGGCGACGAGCACCGAAGTGCACCATCCCTCTGAGACCACCTGGGTAATGCTGGATACAGATGACCTTTCTACTTTCATGCCCTGCGAGATATATTTTGAGGGTGTGATAATTCGGGCCGACCAATACTCCTGAGAGACAACCGCAGTAAAACTACCGCTGGAGAAATGATTGCAGCGAGGGGGAGACAGTGGTTACAGTTTTCACAAAACCCCTTGTGTACTCCATGACGTTTGTCTAATGCGCAGAAGGCTGGCAGGTAGTGCCAAGGCGTTGGTCAATAAGGATATTGGTTAGGTGAGGAGCAGTGAACATAGTTTGGAATCTCGGTGCAGACAATTACCCAGGGCGCCAGATATTGCCGGGTTTACAATATCGTGAAGTCGGAGAGCTGACTCGTTCCTCAGGGTTGTTCGGCCAACGACCACGGGATATCCTCCAAGTGCAGTTGTTGGCTCCTCTTAGAATAAATTAATTCTGATTGCATAATTTCCTTACTTGTTGGGTTGTGGGATATCTGGGCTCCCCACACGTCATACGAAGCACTATTGCTTATTATACCGACTCGTGACCATTTGAAACATACTTTCATAGTAAATTAAACTCTAAGAAAATTGGCGGGAGAAAGTCCATACCTCAAATGCCTTGTAGTGAACTGGAAATAAATCACACGTGAAAACTCGTCACTGCTGAGATTTATTCAGTTACGTTGCTACATGTCCGTAGGAGAGAACTTACATTGTTGCTGCTTACTCACCCGCCAGCTTGGGTAATACTGTTAAACGACAATTGGTCACATAAAATAAATTGATGTATTCAAAGCCGACCCAGATAGTGCAAACACTTGGTAGGTGCGAGGGGCGGTAAAGTCTCGAGCAGCTGAAAAACGAAAATGTTCCTGTATAATAAATAACTATTGCAGATAAGTGATTAGTCCAACATGATGATGGCTGCCCGAGCGCGCGAAACACGAGCCCCGACGTGACGTCGCACACCCTTCACAAAGACGAACGACTATTGAACTTTCTTTGCACCCGCCAAGCCGGCCAGCTTGGCGGGCTGGCACCCCGCGCTGCACTACTTGCTTGCACACAACATTTGCAAATCGGGCACATACCCTGTGTGCTGGTTGTTACACATTGCTTACAAAAATAACCCTGTAAATAATATTCATTATGACATAACTTTACAACTGTGTGGATGATGTGGAGATGAAAAACGCGTGAATGAACATTACAGAAAATTGCAAAAAGACACTTTGAAAACAGTGAGGGCTTTAAGGCTGCGAAGGCAGGCAACTTAATTAGTTGCATCCCCTTGCATGAACTTACCTTGCCCTTTAAATGCACAAATTAATAAACATAAATGTTTCAGGGTCTACTTTCAGATTCCTGCGCCACGCGCACATGGTGGCAGTTCGCTCTGCTCTGCACTTGCGTCATCCCTTGCCACACTGCACTACACTTGCACTCGTAGAGCGTGCACACACACTGTGTTACGGAACCTGGTGCGGCGGGCAAACGGGCTAAGGAGAAGGGGTTAACGTGCACACACGTCACCCGTCTGTTCACTGTTTACATCCCCATGCATGTGTTGTACATGTAGTGTGTGTGTGTAAAACGTTCAGTAATTTTTGGGCAACGATAAAATATAAACAAACCCCATATATTGTGCCCCGGTAAAAAGGGACTTTGTAATAACACATATTCAAGCATGTATACCCCCCCCCCACACCCCTCCCCCCACAACTGGGGGGTCAGAGTAGAATCGTCAACCGCGCGCCACATGTTGCCGCCCTTAAAATTCCATAAATTATGGTGCAATGATTTTTTGCATTTATTAAAATTAAAAGGCTAATACATGACGGGGATGTTGATATGGACCAGGAGGAAAGGCGAGGTTATGTTAATTGGAAGTGGGTTCTATTGGAAAATTTTGCCAGTGGGTGCCAGTCCGTTCAGCGGTGAACATGATGTACTCCCAAACCTACTGTTCCACTGTCTGCTGTGTCAACGCAGCTGATCTTAATCATGGTTCTTGCTATAAAAAACTTGAGACCTGGGCTAGTGAGGACTGTCAGCCGCCCTCGATATATTGCTCACTCCCGACGAGTGTTTTGGGCCCCCTCATGCCCGAAAAATACATTATTAATATTATCTCTTCTCATCTCCAGTTATAAGGCCGGGGAGCGGACAGAAATAAATAAAAAAGGGAAAACATTTCCACACTACTTATTTTTGTCATTCCCACACAGGGCTCTTACATTATATCAATCGCCACTCGGTTCACCGATCTCCTAAACTGTAAAAACAGCATGTGGCTACAAAATAATTGCAGTGCGTTAAGTACCCAGCATAAACATAACACGGGGTTTGCGGGATGGTACTCTCTCCGGGCTAATTAAAAAAAATTTGATGTTCCAATGATTAAAATTAACTATTGCGTATTAAATGACTGCTGAAAAACGATGCAGGCCCGGAGAGGCCTGTACGTCGACCGTCCTGCCGAGTGCCGTTAACGCTACTAGGAAAATGGCAGCACGGGAGCTGGTGCCAGAACACCTGCTTCCTGTGTGACACAAAAGACCAGTTATTTTAATATATTATATTATGTGAAATGACGATAAACATGGAGATGATACACTGATGACAAAATAATTCTTAAAACACTTACAAACATCATACACAAATATTCACTGGCAAAATGAAATTTGTTGGAACGGCATTGGGTGGTTCACGATAAGCTGACAACCTATAAGACTGAGCCTTATGATGTAATGTGTAAAAATTAATAAACAATATAACATAAAAAATTTCTAATCGGACACGTCTTGGTGTCGTCTGCGGACACTGTCCTTAGTTGTGCAGTTCACACATGGTCTCCGCCGCTTGAAGGAGGCCACAAATATTACATTGCCAATTACATTCTTATAATTATTATTAGTATACTCGCCTTTGTTCACTACTTACCTTAACAACTATGGACAAATTTTATTATGCTGTGATGATCATAACATTTCATGACGCACTTTGTAAAAAGTAAACAAACACTGCACAAACTCTTTTAAAAGTGAATAATATTTCCCAACTTGAGAACTTAAAATTATATAAACATATAAGCCCTGGAAAAACAACAATAATAAATACAATACACAAACCTGCATGTCACGTGACCCATAGCGCTGGTCACGTGATACATAACACACAATGAAACATTCGAAAATGGAAACAAATAAGACACATGGCACTAGCAATCAAAACCAACATCTCCTCTGCACCTTCTGATGAACCAAAAATAAACAAACTTCATGAAGAAAACGAACTTAACCTAACATGAAAATACACACTGGTGCAATGCACAAACACACTACATGCACACGTCGCGGTGCAGGGTCGTGGAAGCTGATGCGAAGGATGTGCACAACGACCTATGATGGCAACACGTGGAACACGTAAATTGCCCTCCTTCGGAGGTCGTTCGCACGTCCTGAAAATCCCCTCAGTCGGTAAGGCATGCTGCCGGCGGAAGAATCTTCTCCCGTGGTCGGAGGTTGTATCTGCTGCGCTGCTGCAGCTGAAGTGGGCGTGACTGTCATGCGGTTTGCTGCGGCGGCTGAGCTGCAGGCACGTGCCGTGAAACTATGCACGTGATGTGCAGTGAGATGCGGGTTCGCTTCGAGCGGCAAGGTGGTGAAAACAGACTTTCCGCCTTGGACTCGTCGCTACTGCTGCTGCTCGGCGAATGACGGGGGCGAGGTCCATTGGAGTTACGCTCATCCCCGGCATTGTGTTGCTAACGTGCCCCCTTCTCAAGCGGTCGATGATCTCACTTGCTGTAACCCCCATGGAATAATCATTACAAATCAAGTGACAAGTAGCACTCATCTTCAACAAAACCCCTTATGTCTATTCAGCCCTATGAACATATTTAAATTATATATATACTTTAAGGCAGTCCTACTCTGGCAAAAATGTTGTTCATTACTTTATGAAATGTTTTTGAAAAATATGTATGCAGGCTCAGCGACACTACTAATTGATAATTTACGTAACTAACATTTCGGTTCATTTATTTCCAATCTTTGGAAATATTGTTTATACAATACTCCGAGTTCACTTGAAAGCATGCTAAACACTCGGCTTAATCTTATGGTAGTAAATATATTGCACTATAAGAAATGTTAATGAATCACGTACTTTTGCTAAATGACAAGATTTAACATTAAATTTATTATGAAAAACACAGTTTACACACATAAAAAGTGGTCGCCGCTTGTGGGCCGCGCGAGTGAACCATGACAGTAAAAGTTGGGGTTTCTGTCCTAACCGCCCGCGATGCTCTTAGGTTAAATTATCGAGGTCACGGTACCTTAATTTCTGTTGATTGATGAACCCGTGTATGAAAACTCCAGGCATACACTAAGAATACACACCGTTCTTAGCAGTTGCAATCCAGGCAGGGTAGGAAGCCTACTGTCCAACTTCATCCAAATGGGACGGTCTGCTGGGCTGATGAACGCACGCCGCCCGGTGTAGCGAAGAATGTTTCCCAACCAATTGCCACTCTTATTCAGAAATACAAATTTATAGGCTTTTGTTCCAGCATTCTACTAACACACACATAAAAATTAATACGAACGTTATGTGACGGATAAGGCAATGTACTGCAACTAACATTGCGGAAAAACACACAAAAATCACTACAAATTTCTCTGAGGCTATCAGCGCATCATATACTTGTAACAGCCAAAGCCTCGTTACGCGACAGGCAAATTGTACCACTGTAATCCTGTCGATCACGCTCAGCAAAAACAGCTGACATCACGAGCACACGCTTGGTACCTCCACAAGACTAGACAGCTGGAAAATTTCTACCCTGACCTATCGCAAGGGAAAACTCCATCACCCGTGCGCCACTACCAACGACCACGGGAAGTACGTACTAAAAAGCAAAGAGTCACAATGGCCACGCTCAGCTGGATGGCGAAAAATTACATGTCCAAACATTAATATAAAAAGCAGCTGAGAAAAAAAAGCAATATAAAATACGTGACCATGATCCAAATATTAATGCATTATATATATATATATATAAGTGCGTATGTATAATCTATAATACTTGTAATCAATATCAAATTACAAATTTAAAAAAATGCAAAGAGCCTAGTGCGAACCACAGTTTGCACACACAAGGCTACCAAATTTTGAAACATGCCACTAAAAACAAACTAGTGACGATGCAATTGACAGAATTAAACCCCCCACTCCTCCCTTAAAAAATACATGGGGGTTAGGTACTAACAGAGCCCAAACTTTGTAACATCATACCAACACACACTCCATATTTACGCTAGAACTCTTGTACTTCAAACCACACATCAATGTCATCACTAGGATGTAAACAAATAGCACATTGAATTGACACTTAACATTTAAAAGCTCTAAAGATATGTAAAAATTATAAGAGATCACGAAAATAAGAGCAGAAAACATTCACATAACAATAAGTTAAGAAACTCACTTAACACTCGAGCAGAATAAGTAAAAGTACATCCCTAGTCATATTCATGCATTGACACCACTAACGTAACCACTTGACACCACTGTCTCTCAAGACATGTGAGCCTTTATTATAACAAAGTCAGTTTTGTGGTCACCCAACAACATGGTGACTGGACCCAAAAAACTAATAATTTTGAAGGGCACATGGTAAGGGAGAGCCAATTTCGACGAAAAATACTCAGCTCTGTTCTCTGCACATACTATTTACATACCACCAGATCACCGACATTGTACACATTGTCAGCTTGTCCGTATCATATTTTTTGGCTACACACCTACGTACCTTTTCTAAGTTCTCACATGTTTTTTGCTATATTTTTTGTAGCTCACTATTGCTAACCGTCCCTATGGCCTCAGATGGAATCTCCCACACATTTAATATGGGAGAAGGAAGTTCCCGACCCAGAAAAACTTTACTGGGCATAAAACCCGTGGCACTGTGGGTAACTGAATTAAAGGCAAGACTAATATCTGGGAGTTTCATGTCCAAACTACAATGGTTATAGCTATGAAAAAAACAGAGGTCAGTGTTAACATTCTTATTAACCCTTTCAACAACATTGGGGCGAGGGTAATGAAGACTGGTATTTATATGAATAATCTCCACTCGAAACACATGTCCTTCATCATGCGGGAATTAAAGTAGCTTGCATTTTCAGACACTATATGTCCATGGGCTCCAAATATTTTCCACAGCTTATCAACAAGGGCTTTAACTATGTGACCAGCCTTGGTATTGCTTAAGGGAAGCAAAATAACAAGTTTACTAAAACCGTCACACAAGATTAATATACAATTATTACTGTCCCTAGACCAAGGAAGTGGTCCAAAAATATCAATTAAACTTTTTCTCATGGTCTAGTAGGAAGTTGCACAGATGGGGACCAAATTTACTATTGAGTGGTTGTTTGGCAAGTTGGCACTCTCGACAGGATTGCACAAACGAATCTATGTCCTGCTCCATACCTGGCCAGAAACATTCCCTTTTTATAAGATCATTAGTCTTTTTCTTCCCCATATGAGCCCCTCTGGTGGAGCCTTGAAAATATTTGAGAACTAAGTCCCTATCTTTAATTGGATCAAAAATTTTCTTTTTGTTGAATGTATCAACAAAATAAATAAGATCTCTATCTATACAATGCTTAGGGCTGCTACCTGACACTATCTGCTGCTTAATACCTTTCCATTCATCATCTTCACATTGCCAAGTGTGGAAATCTGTAAAAAAATTCCGGCATACTCCAGATCAAAAAACAACATTCTTTCTCTGCCTTATCACTGTTTACCCCTTCCATCTCATTGCTAACACTATCCTGGTCCTCATAGTCATTACTATCAAACATCCTAGACAGACAGTCAGCAATAACATTTTACTTACCCTTAACATGCACAATGTTGAATCTGAAGTTATTTAATTTAGCGAGCCATCTGCCTAGCTTACTTACTTGTTTGGGATGACTATGTAACCACATGAGGGCTTAGATGTCAGTGTGTAAATCGAAGCGCTGATGTTCTAAGTAGGTGGCGAAATTCTCAATGCCCCACACACAGGCTAGGGCTTCTTTTTCGTACGCACTAAGATGTTGTTCGTGGTTATTTAGCGACCTACTGACAAACACTACTGGTTTCAGGCCCTGCCCTGCGTCTTGCATTAGGACCTCTCCTACTGCTAAGGCCGAAACGTCTACCTGGAGGACAAACTCTTTTCCAAAATCAGGCAAAATTAAAGCAGGTGGATGTGAAATAGCAAACTTAAGGTCATTAAAATCTTTCTCTTGTTTCTCAGTCCACCCAAATGGAGTATCTTCCTTTCTTCAAGAGTTTAAAGGAGTGCATCTCTCAGCATAATTGTCTATGAAACAGGAAATCTATCCTAACATTCCAAGGAAATGCGTGACACCTTTTAGGTCCCGAGGACAAGGAAAATTATCAATGGACGAAATTTTCTCGCGGTTGATGTGGACTGCTTCCCTTGGCCTTTAAGCATATTCACCACGATGCCATCAAGGAGTCGTTACTATCACTCTGTACCATGTGGGGGCGCTGTAACCGAAGCCACCGTCCCATGCGTGTGCACGAGTGCGGTTAATGCGACGTAGTGAAGTGTTTAGTGTTTGATTATTTTTTTAGGGTAAATGTGTTGTGTTTAAAATTAGAGTCAGTGCATGCAGTGTATGTTGTTGCCCGTGCGACACAGTGCATGTGTCCTTATTTATATTTTTCAGGGTTAATATTTATAGTGAGATGTAATTTTGAAGGGTATTTTAATGTGTATGTAATTATATTAAAGTGAAAAGGGTGCTATGATGTCGCCCATGCTATACCGTGCATGTGCATTTGTTTATTTCGGTTTTCATCTAGTGCATATGTCATGTGTATTTTTATTATAAATAGTATATATTTGTTTATTTATTTTATAAGAGCTTTGTGTCAGTTTGTATGTGTTTGTTGTAAGAGTGACATAGATCATGTGTCATAACGATCTCTGCTCTAAGAGTGCTACCTATAAACCATGTTTGATAGTGACACTCATGAAATGTCAACAGACACGATATTCTAAGCTAGAATATTATTTATGAATTTTCTAACATGTTAATTATGTGACTGAATGTCATGGGAGCAGAGAAACCCAACCTAACCTAAAAGACAGTATCCCTGTACTCGCTGTTACTGGCAATAGTGGAATGTGCGGCTAGCAGAGCCAACAGGTGCACATGGTACATCGACCACGGGGCCTATAAATTTTAAAGTGGGATTAAACTTTAATGTTTGTTTTTCGGGGTTGTGTTGAACGTCAGAATGTTTTATTACTAACTTGATTCATTTTATATATTAATAATACTAGTTGAAAGAGAGCAGAGCTACGGCGCCGAGGAACTGCATTCAAACAGACCTATAAAAGTGATTTTATAGTGCCTTGTGTGCAAGCCGGTTGAATGGAGATTTATTTTCTGAATTATTGTTCAATTAGGTTGTAGTATATTATATAATAGTTTTCTAGTGTTTTAATTTATCAGCCACACTGCTAGTTGTTTTCATTCTGCACGAGTCACGTGATATATTGGTGGCACTTCTCGGCCAATGAGAGGACCTCGCGCCCAAGCCAAGTTAGTTTTGATCCCGGCTTGACATGAGGTGGCCGCATTGTCGCGGAGCTCCGGATATTTCACGTGTTTATACCAATCACCGTAATTTCTATCATATAATGTAGCTTACTAGAAACACTTGACTTTGCTCGTCCGGAGTCAGCGCCACCTGAAACCCCAGCTGTATTTTGCACAGCTGGGATAACTTGTACTGCAACATAAGTCATGTAGGCATCCTACCTTTTCATCAGTATCAGAGCTCGCCTCGCTCTAACGGCGAATAACTAATGTAACTGCTCATTCTGCGAAATTATATTGAATAAAACCTCGCTGCAGACATCTCTGGGTGTTTTATTTGTTTCGGCAGCTTCTCGACCGATAATATAAGTATAACATCAAATTGTCTTTTATGGAGGGCATTGGGAGGCCACAACAACCCTCTTATTTGTGTGTAATGGGGTATGGGGGAGGCCGACAACCCCTACTATAGAAGGCAATACTGGATTTAGCTCTATGTCGATCTTCAACAAACTTGGAGGGTGAGCTTGGTAACCGCTTGGTGACCCTACTCGTTAGTCAATGGGGGACTACCAGGAAGGCCACATGGGCCATCGGGTACAACAACATCAGATTAACTCTCATGCTCTCTCTAGTACTGGCGCCCATACTTGGAATTTTATGGAAATTTCAGGCTTTTCACCTAAACTTTCCCTGGAGTCGTTTGTTACCCCGCCCAGAAATGACTTGCCCTCCTGTGTGGCTTTTTCATCAGCGATGAACTTTATGTCTTGCCATTGTATGTACACAAGTGGTTTGGCATTCCGTGTGGCGTTTTCATCAAGTCAAGTTCATCAATACTGCGACGAACAGGTAACCTTCGCTTCCTTGATAATCCCAGTGTATTTTCCATGCATGATCCGTACTCCTGCTTCTATTTTTACATTTTTTGCGCTGTGTGAGACCATATGTGCACACATATTCCCCGTCTATTTGAGCTCTGGGATACTTTTTTCTATTACTGGTAGCTATATTCCATACAGTACTTCAAGTGGGATCAAAATTTCAAGAAACATCTGTGTAAGAATTATCAAGTAGTCCACGTGTGAGTTTGGCCCCAAATTATTGTTTTCGTGGAAGAAAAGCATGTCGTCCATGTTGGAACTGTACTAGTGACATCAAGCGACCACTGCCATTTTGGCAACTGCTGAGGGGACGTGCACCACTGCCCCCCTCCAACCACACCACATCATGCCAGCAGTAACCACCCATGCCCCATCGTGTTGTGTGCTGCTGTGGGCCAAATGACCACATAGTCAGGCGAAGACGTCAGGATGCAGACTCCATTTCAACTGTGCTGCGATTTCTAAGGCGAGGACGTGGACTTGCAGACCTCAAATAGCAGACCTACCAGCTTATTTCACCAGTGTTTGAGACTGACAACAAAGCAAAATCTGTTTTCACTCACATATATGCAAAGGAGAACATGTGTATGTGGTGACGCAACATCTGTTCATTAGCTGCACGAGCAGGGAGAGTTACAGAACACTGAACTTTATGAAAGAGCATGGTCGAGGACTATCTCAGGACAGCCCGGCGATGCGTGTAACCAGTGCCTTAAACCGAAACAAGCAAATGGTTTGTTGAGTTCGGTGTGAGCACCAAGTCTGTGTGTGTGCGTAGGAACACAGACTTACGGAAGGGTGCAAAATTGAAGTTTGCTATGGAGTGGGGATTGCAAACCTGGCATGCCACAGGTTCTGGCGACTGTATCATGACAAATGCATTTCACCCAGGGAGCATGCGAAATTGCACGGCACGTGGCACATCGAATGCTTATGCAGTCAACAAACCACATCCCTCGCGAGTGCACAGATGCGGCCAATGCCGAAACTGGCTACCATGTAAAAACTACAGATACCAACTGCTACCAATTTCAACACTGAGTATTGCCCCAGTGTACAACCACTTCTGCCAACACATGTTCTGGAGGTGTCATGCTCCCCATGCATGCTCGACACCACCACAACAACCAACTCACATCCCAGAGATGGATGATAATTGCACACCTGTCTCCACAACCGGGTGCCAGCGAACAGCTGTTCTGGCTATGGGTACCACACCAACCCGTTTCCAACAACAGCCACACTACGATGGAGTGGCCACTGCAGCCCTGTGATGTTATTAAATTCGTGCGAGGGTCGACTCAGTCGGTACAGCGTCGATCCGGAAGACTGGCCGTCATGAGTCGGGGAATGACTCTCAATGACTTGGCAGGAATTCAGCCTAATGTTCACTTGCTGCTTTGCGAACATGTTTACATCTTCCCCGCCAGAAGTAAGATCATCTTGGTGGAGCAGGGCGAAGAGTCGCTGTACAATTTCGCCACAAAGAAGTTAAGTTTGGTCTGTATGTATAAACTCGAGCTGGAGTTAAAAGACATTCATGAAGCTGTTTCCAGTACCGCA
Organism: Dryococelus australis; assembly: GCA_029891345.1. Classification (NCBI taxonomy): domain Eukaryota; kingdom Metazoa; phylum Arthropoda; class Insecta; order Phasmatodea; family Phasmatidae; genus Dryococelus; species Dryococelus australis. The sequence goes on along the minus strand of CM057009.1, from coordinate 165,719,609 downwards.
CGAATCGAGTTTTGGGCTGCACTTGCCCCAGTGATTCACTCAAATGAATGGGACTTTGTACAAACTGTTATTTTGATAGACGCCAGCATCCAAGCCCTGCTGTGCCAAGAACAATCGCGTCGGGATAATACATCGATCAAAACCCAGATTCAGCCAGGAGAAAATATTGCGCCCAGCAACAATGTTGACAGAGCAATGAACCGTGACCCTGCGGAGCAGACGCCCTGCATGCCCATACAGATCGTGTTCCGGGGAGCACTGGAATAATGAGTGCCCTCAGCAGAATGACCAACAACAACATGCTCCAGGGAATGGACTCTATCAGGGAAACGTACGAATGGGATAAAGTCGCCGGACGCCACTTGCCTCAGTAAAACATATGATAACACAGATTCGACTCAACTTCCAACTTTCATGATTCAAATTGGCATTATGCCATACAACTTCATCAGAATAGCAATGAAAATTAACGGACAGCGATTCAATGCCCTGATTGACACATCGGCTTCGAACAATTTTACTAATTCTAAATTTGTTGTAAACAACCAAAATAAACCAGTTCAATATGTTATCCATTTGGCAACCTTGCAAAACACGGGACAAATTCACAGAGAGGCGAATGTAACAGTAAAAATAAGAGATATTGAGATGTCAGTTGCAGTTCTTATGGCCGATGACTTTCATGAGGACGCCATCTTGGGATTACCATGACTCACTGAACAACAGGCTGTGGTGGAACCGGCAGCACGACTCATCCACTTTGGGAGAAAAGAGAGGAGGTCCGTATATAACTTCGTTTCCATTCCCGGTGAAACATGTACCGTCGGTGTTTTGGATGAGCTGGATCACGCTGTTCTCCCCAAGTTTTGTGGAGCCATGCAACGGCTGCTATACGAGCGCAGCGACATCTTCACTGTGGCAGACCCATTGCGGCGGACGACAGTGGCCGAATACCTGATCCCACTGACTGACGAAACTCCTGTTTTTGATAGCCCTATGCGGTATACCTGCATCAGTCCCAGATTATACAGAACAGATTAAAGAAATGCTGGATGAGGGGGTGATTGACCCCTCTGAGAGCCGGATCAACTCGGCGAAAATGCTAGCCCCAAAGAAGGATGGTACATGGCGTTTCTGTGTCGATTTTCGCAAGCTGAATCAAGTCACACAGAACTCCCTTCCACCATACCACCATATCAAGGTTGCCCTCAACATCCTGGGACAAGCGAAAGTCCTAACAACTATCGACCTAGGGAGCGGCTACTGGCAGGTACCAGTACATCCAGCAGATTGCCATAAAGTGGTGTTTACAAACCCTGATGGCCGCCGCCTATAGTTCTGTGCAATACTATTTGGCTTCAAGTGCGCACCTGCGACATTCCAGGCCATGATGGTCTGGGTCCTGGATGGATTTGTAGGGGAATTTGCCCTAGCTTACCTGGACGACGTTTTCATATGGTCCAGCTCATGGGATGAGCACATCAACCACTTAGCTCACATCCTGGAATGTCTAGCAATAAACGGACTGACTTGTGCTAATAATAAAAACCATCAGGGGGAAAAGCGATCTGCAATTTTTGGGACAAATAGTTGATGCGCTGGGAAGCTGTCCTAACCCGGAGCAACTTCAGCGGATTGAAAACCACCCGGCCCCCACGACCCGAAAACAGCTGAGAAAATTTTTCGAACTAATCAACTCATTGAGGGAATACATTCGTGAATTCACCATTGTGACCACTCCCCTTACTGACTTGATATCGTCCAGTGTTCGCTACAAATGGCAGGTCGAACACCAGGCCAGTTTTGAGGAGGTGAAGCGGTGGTTTTGTGAGTGCCCTGCTCTGGCTAGGTAGGATCCTACCTGGCACCTCTATGTACAACCAGATGCTAGCGGAAAAGGATTGGGAGTTGTCACCTTCCAGTTGGCTGATGACGGAAACCGACGCATCATTGAATTCGGCAGCGCCAAATTCGGCCCAGTCGAGAGGATGTACGATCATAACGAGAAGGACCGCACACTGTTGGAATATAGACAGTTCACCTTTTGCACGGACAACCGTTGTTTGGTATGGTTGCATACCATGAAAGCCAGCCGGAGAAAGTTAACCCGCTGGGCCTTACTACTCCAATAATACGACTTCGAGGTCCAACATGTAGCGGGCATTATAAACCATCTCGCCGATCACTTGTCTCGCTCGCCAGGTGAAGAAACGGCGCAGGATGAGGTGTAGTGGGAAGGAATTTCCAACCTTCCCCTCCTGCCTCGCACGACACGTCAAGCCAGCCGGACGTTTTATGTACGAGCATTACAGTACTTCCAGCTGCCGTAACTCTGACCTCCTTGCATAATGTCATAAGAAGGGAAATACAATGTTGTGAGATTGCAAGTAAGTGGAAAGAAGAGTATGCGGAGCGAACTGTCGAGAGTTGGAAGGTTGTAGATGGCTGTGTCGAGACATGATAAAATTTAAACATTGACACATGGTGTGTGTTTGTGCCGGATGCAGCACATAACGCTGTGTTACATCACGACCACGCTAGACACCTGTCTGGGCATCCCAAAGCGCCACAGACCAGGCGCAACATGTGTAGGTATTTCTACGGGCAAGGAGTTGCTCTACAGGTGAGAGCATCTGTAGGAGACTGTGAAACATGTAACCAGTTTAAAAGTAGATGAGGAGATGGGCTGCAACAACAACAGTCACACGAGCACAATGAGCCCCTTGAAACTATTGCACTTGATTTGATGGGACCCTATGCCTGTACACCAAACGGAAAATTATTCGTTCTTGTTGTAACATATCTCTTTTCAGGGTGGATAGAAGCGTACCCCTGTCAAGTGCACATGCACGCGGGATCCGAAAGACACTGGAGAACGAGTTTTTCGCCCGCTGGGGTTTTCTCCGCACCGTGCTCAGTGACAACAGGAGACAGTTCACCAGACGTGTATGGTGGAAACTGTGCACCCATTGGGGAGTCCAACACCATACAGCTGCCATGTACCACCCAAGAGCCAATCCTACCAAGTGACGTAACCAATACGTCAAAATGCAGTTATGGCTCCGTTTAGGGAACAATAATGCATTATAGGCGGAAAAAACTTCCAGCCGCCTTATTCATGGTGCGGACACGTGTAAATGAAGCAATGGGAAAAACGCAGGCCCACATACTCCAAGACCGAGACCTTCCCCTCCCAGGCGAGTTCACCAGCAGCCTGAGGGGAAGTGCCGCACGCTGCGAAGGGGAAGAGGAGAAGGCAAGAGAGAGGGGAATGCAGGAGGCGAGAGAAAGACAGCACCGCTACACCACCCAACAGACAATGGAGACGTCCTGCCCCCCTCCATGCATATTACCGGGACAATTGGTGTACGTCAGGACACATCGCCAGTCAGCCGGCCAGCGAAATTTTTGTGCAGGGTTTGCTGCCAAGTGGAGTGGCCCTCAACAATAGTGTCAGCACAAGGCAACACCTGCTATCGAGTGAGGTTAAGTCGCTGCCGACATACAGTATTTCTCCGTGATGCGCTATGGCTCGCAAGTGTCGGCGTCGCAAAAAAAGATTCCGCTGTTGACTAAGCACCTGTGGCACTGCCCAGCGATGGGAACAATATGTCTGAAGCAATACAAGATCAACTATCCCCATGTGGACCTAAGGCTGATATGCCCTATGCCACAGCGTCAACAGGGGAACCAGCAAGGTATTCCATGGAAGAAATCCCCCTTAATGCCAGACCTCTATTCAGCTGCCTTCGATAGCTATCCATAATGTAACAGAGGACGAGCCGAGTGGGCCACCTGAGGACGGCCTTTATCGCCAGACGCGGGAGACATTTGATGGATTTGATGGGCCATACCCCGAACACCCAATGGTAAACGATTCATACTGATGGTGAGCGACACATTCTCTCAGTTGACAGAAGCTTATCCAGTTTCCAGCTAACGTTCATGCACCATCGCACGGACACTAGAGACTGATTTCTTCCCACGCTGGGGAAACCCGAAGAGTGTACTGACTGATAACAAGTCACAGTTAACAGGTCGATTGTGGAGGGATCTGTGCACTCGGTGGCGAATATCCCAACTCACCACAGCCTTATACCATCCAAGAGCAAACCCGATGAAGAGGCGCAATCAAGACCTCAAGACCTAGTTGTGTCTCCGAGTTGGGGATGATAATGAATCATGGGCAGAGGATTTGCCCGCCACATTTTCACAATCAGGTGGCGGATAAATTTGCCAATGGGGCAGACACCAGGGACAATATTTCAAGGTAGAGAGCTGCCCACCCCAGGAAAATTCGGGAAGCGATGTGAGGAGGAATACATTGGGCAAGAGAATGGATTGGAGAGGAGATGGTGCATATAAGCCGAACTGGCAGCAACTTGAGAAGTGCAGGAGCAGTACATAGCCTTGTGGGCACCCGGCACTAAATAGGCCCTGCGCAGACTGACAGTGTGCCAGTTAGTATATGTCAAGGAACACCAGCTTTCCACGAGCAACAAGCAGTACTGAGCAGTGTTCGCGCCGAAATGGAGTGGGCCACACACCATCATTAGCGCTTTAGGGTACACCACGTACCTCATAAGATTGGGCAGCAGGCAAAGAGTGGATGTTCACCACGGAAACCTCCGCCTGGCAGTAGAGGCCCCCAGTGACAGGGAACCAGAAGTGCTAACACCAACACAGGGCGGCAGGCAAGAACAAAAACTAAAGGCACAGACGCCAACGAGAAGCAATGAGAGCACTCATAGCACAGAAAGTGAGGGAAGCGCAATTAGACGGCTCTTCCCACCCACGATGCCCAGGGTTGATGCGCCCGACAGGGACTTGGAGGTCACAGTGCGGTCTGAGGTGGACATGCAACCATTGGCACATGCAGGAATTGGTGTCGACAGTGCACAGGAGAAGGCAGAGGCTGACTGCAGCACAGAGACCAGAGTGTCCGAAGAGCTGCAAGGCGGGGAAAGTGCCATAGGTAAGATGACAAAGGCAACTGTGGGGCTGATCTCCCCACAGGGAAGCATACTGGACACCCCAGACACGACAACCCCAGCAACACAAACAGCAGCAGTAGAGATGGGTGATGATGGTCACAGCGACGGGGGGAGTGCGACTGACTTGCACGACCTCTCATCAGGACCGCCACCTCCTTCCACCTCACCAATGTCCAGAGTGAAGCAACAGCAACTAAGTAGCCGAAGCATGAGAAAGAGAAGCAGTAGGAACATTACAAGAAAGAATAAGGAGGAGGAGCATGAGCAAGAGCAGCAGTAGGAGCATGGGGAAGAGCAGCGGGAGTAGCATCAGCCGGAGCAGAAGCAGTATCAGGACCATCAGTAGGAGCAGCAGCAGTTGCAGGAGCAACAGCAGGAGTACCAGCAGTAGCAGTGGAGATGAGTCATCGGCATGGATGGTATCGACCCATCCACGACAATCGAAGTGACTTCGACGGTTGATCAGCACGGCATGCATGGGTTGCGGTGGGAGTAAACCCCACATGCATACGCATACAACAAAGTAACACCAACACAAGAATCATCAGAAGTAGTCTAGCAACAGAGTTGAAGACAGCATGGAGCGGCATTGGACATAAAACCTATGGTCTCGCCGACTGCTGAAAGCACCAATAGCCTGCTGCGCCTAACGGCGTGGTGGAGTTCTGGGAGACTGCGGGGTCCAAATGGTCACCGGAGAGGGGACATTTGACATGAGCACAGTATTAGTGCACGCCAAGGACGAGTCGAACAGCCCAGAGTATGTTGGTGCAGGTCGCTGGGAACAGTGAGTAACTTTCCCAATGACTCAAATTGTGTAACTCCAAATTGGCCATTTAACATGTTCTCCGCAAGAGGTACCTCTTTCGGGCAATGAGTTAGCGGTCTGGCATTGCGTATCAGTGAATCCACGGCCGTCAGATGATAGTGCCATTGGAGGGAACATGGAGGCTGCCTGTACAACAGCTTAACATGTGTCTCCAGTTTGGCGTGTGTCGGTTGGGCATGTAAGCCAAAGAATAAGTGTAGCAATGATGTGAAGTGTGTCTAAAGGCTGGCGTAAATATTCCATTTATTGTGTCAAGACGCCACTCGTTTGGTCGCATGTTTTGTATAAATTCCTTTGTAGGCATGCAGAATGAAGCTGCACTTAGCTAGTTTTAGCATTCAGCGGTAATGCACAAATGCATACCATAGGTGTGACGTCACAGAAAAAGCGTGTTCACATGATGTTCCTTTATGCAAGAAACATCCTGTGAACAGCAAAGTGCAGTACTCTCGACAGAACCAGATTTGGGGTGGAGTTTTTAAGGAAATTTATGTACAGTGTTTTAATTAGTCATTATGTTTCAGTTTCTCTTGCAATGTTCGTCCCACATATTCACATTTGTATCAAACATTCAGAAGGGCGGCGGCATTCCTTTGCGGTCATTACAAAACCTGTTAATTTATCATTTAGAGCCACTGGAATGTCTCCAATAAGTTTAATGTAATTAACTAGAATTAAGAGGGCATGAAGACATGTTATTTAACCTGTGTGTTTTAATTAAGGGCCAAAGCATAATGAGCTTGCACAAATCTGAACGCACCCTCAGCTTTCGCCGACGCGAAAATAAGCATCGTTCAGAGACTGACCTTCGCCATCAGCCAGCACTCTGCTCGTGAAAAGTGCTATTCAATACCGAGGGGCCAAACGACAGTAAATTGACCCTAGAACTTAAGTGCACATTATGTACATTGTGGAATGCATCATCGGCTATCGGCAGGCCACAGTGCCGAGCCCGCATAAACTAGCATAGTAGAATACAATGCCAGTGTTTTATTCAGATTAATACAATAAAAGTGTGTGCGATTGATCCCCGCTTTTTATTGTCTTTACCCGAGGTAATTTAGGGCACAGCATCCTTAAGGCCGAAGATTAATCTCAGTGCTTGTGTCTATTATTATGGGTCCTGCCATCCATAGGCAGAGTATATTCAGTGTTTATCAACGGCTGTGTAAGGGGGCCTTTACCCTTACTCTTGTATAGTGGTAGAAACCACTATTTTAACATGAGTGCTGGTAAGTGGACGACGAACACCGCAACTAGCAGAACAGCAACCTCCAGGAATCCCAATGGTCGTCGGCCCATGACCCTAAACATCGCTCAAACGAGCTGACGCCGGGCAACACTTCATCTCGCCCCTGCCTTGGGTAAGAGGCAGGGCGACCCACATCGTTCCTGAGAGAGGGCACATGTCATTGGGTCGTGATTGCCGACGACCGTTGGCCCTCCCCCATGTCCTATGCCTTGATGAATGTTACCAGTATCGACGATATTGCCGTCAAGCACACTGAATCCAATATTGCCTTACCTAGTAAGGGATGTCGTCCCACATATATGCTAGCTCTCTCCCGATGGGTTATTCGGCTACCCAATGTCATTATTCAACATGTGATAAAATAAATTTAGGCAAAAGACATTAATTATATGTTAGGCGCTTATTTATATTTAAAATGTCGGTATCTTGCAGCGTATTTTATTATAATTATTTCCCCAAACAGGGCAATTACATTAATTACATCGCCGTTAAAGCCAGGCAGTCTTTGATGCTGTAAAAATGGCCACAGGGCTTACATAGTTTAAGAAAGCCTCACATTTCGGCCATGTAAAATGTGGACCGAGGTGTAAGCGACCGAGTACTCCAGGCTATAAAACGTACAAGGTTCCAGTAAACTAAACAAATAAAACAGAATGACTTGATGAGTAGAAAACAAAGTTGATGCCCCTGGCGCACTGTGATGAGGTGGTCATCTCACGAGGTCTAGGGCACCACTACCTCTACTTCGCACGGAGATTACTCGTTGGCCAAGACTCCCACCACACATATCATGTGACATGATTCACACAAAAATGAATTGAATTAAATGAGTGGACGTGAACTCTGCAATGCCAATGGGATGAACATTCTAACAAACCCTTATTAACGAAGTACTTTCACATTCAATAAAAATTAATATTCACATTCAACCATACTACATTGTCATGGCAACATAACCTCAGTTGATTCACTGGTAAAAACTTGGAAATAACTCTTTAGGGCCTTTCCCCCCATAAAGTTTATTATGTCTGTGTCTATTTTATCTCTGTCAAATTACGTGAGTTCATATTTGGTTGTTCACAAACACTCTTAAAATATATTTTTAAATAATTAGCTGTGTTTTGGCCACGTGTCTGTGCACACCGGTTAACCTTGGTGTGAGGTTATGGGATGTTACCTGAAAGGGCAGTATTTCAGTACTGGCAATACTGTCTTTACTGGACAAACAGAAGTTAATATATAAATATCTGAAAACTCTTAGTATGCAAGAAAACTTATGTGATTAATTACAAGTAATATTATTAATCATAATATGTGCCACAGTGGCCTTGTGTGTGGATGTTTTGAGAACTACACATGATATTGTCTCTCATGCCTGAATGTCAACAAGTTTTAAATACACACAACTCTACGTTGTGCTAAAAAGGCACTAAATAATAACATATACATAAGGGAGACCATTTGTCTCGTACTTACGTGAGGTACATGGTAATTACGTGAACTGAGCTCACAGCCCTTATACCATTTGCTTGCCACCCACCACATCTGCAGCAGAGACCCGCTCTCTACCATGCACGGTAATGTGCCGGTGACCAGAAGAGGTGCAAGTGCGGGTGCAGTGTGTGTGTGTTATATGTGCATCACAAGGAAGTGAAGGACAGTGGCCATGCAGCCATGTGTACACTCTGCATGAACACAAGGAAGTAGTACCCAATACTTTATAATTTCCTAAAATATTGCATAAAGGTCTATAGTGGTGACAAACAGTCAGGTGCACGAGGAAGGACACCCGTAGTAGTAGGGGCATGTTAAGCAATTGCCTAATAAATATCACTACATGAATCGAGTTTTTTATTCAGGTACAAGGCGTTTGAGGGTAAGGCCCTTACAATTCCTTGCCCAAATGCACGAGTGTTCACCTTTCATATTTGTGTTTGTAGGTATTTCAGTGTAACGTACCATAGGTATGTGAATAACCTAGATAATGCACAACATACTATGCATACTGTCATCAAGATTCATCAGACGAGTGATGCAGCATGGAAGAATAGCTGTCTTTGGCTGATGACCAAACAACCCAGTGAGAAGTGTCTGCTCTACCACTTCACGGCACTAAGTATGGTAGTGCCTGGTGCCTGGGTAACATACCTCATCCAATTCACCTCACCCAGACACAACCACTCCTCAAAATTCCAAATTATCACAACTTTTATTTTGACCACTCGACTAGCACCCACCAACTCAGCTTTGCGGCTTCCGAAGCTGTCGACGACCGTCAAATGTCGCCCAACTTTGTGGCCTACCATTCACCAATTATTTCCTCAACATTAAAATCACACAAAATATCTCCACAAAATGTTCCTGCTATTTACAGAATTTCTCAATATTTTCTGCTGAACATTTCCCCATTGATTTCCATTTACCCACGGCGAGGAACACTATGAGGACGACAACAGCTCACCATCAGCATCGGGATGCCTTACAAATGCTTGCAAGACATCGGAAAGGTGAGCACGTAGTCAGAGGAAAAAGTGTGGGGGAAAATAGTAAGTGCCCACCAATGCACTGGAAGAGCAAGCATATGGTTGGGGGAGGAGCCATCTTAGAGCAGTACCATTATGTCAGCTGCGCCACCTGGCATGGCAGCAGGGAAAAGGTAGTTGTGCTTGCATCACTAACCACCCACTCCACCTGCTCTATGACATGCTCGTGAAGGAGGAGAAGACGAAGGAGAATGATGTGGAGGAGAAATGAAAGACTCTTCTCCCTCCCATACCATCCACTCACCGCACACCAGTGGTCAGCTGTGCACCTGTCGTACATTGACTCCTGCACCATGTGCTGGACCGCCGTGCTCCAACCACATTCTAACCGCATAGTGCTTCCAGACTCTGCAGTTCTACATCCACGCTTCTGCACTCGTGCTTTCATGCTTCATCTTTCCGCGTTCGCATGGTTTCTATCAGGATAAACCATGGCTGGCCGGCCAGATGACAGTGCAGCGGCACTGCTCTGCCCGTGAAAGTGAAATTAAATGGGAAATAACAAACATTTCGGACACTGGAAATCAAAATAAATATCAAGGAATTTTTCGACATTAGCAGAAAAGAATTGGTGCAGCAGGCTGTTGTGCACAGGACAAAATACATCGACTCTTGCATGTATGCAGTGTGAAATACATTGTAACAGCGAATGTCTCGATGAGAGAGAAGCTAAGAGTGCAACCACGGAGAAATACATTTGTGAAAACTGTAACGAAAACTTGCACCGAAACCAACAGCACCATTCATTTGGGAAGAGTTTTTCACCGAGTTCTGAAGGCATGGCACGGCCTGTTAACATACCACATGCACGGGGGAAGCAAGGAGAGAAAGATACAAATGCCGCAATTGTAAAGCACTTGTGCACGAGAAGTGTCAGACAGGAAGAGAGAGGGCAATGGTACAGGGAACCGGATTTTTGTATGAAGACTGCGCAGCACAGGAGGGCACGGAGCAGCAGGCGCATGTAAACAAGATGCACATGGCAAATGACAGGGCGAGCAACAAGGAGTTACAGTCTGTTTCAAAACAACCCATCCTGACCCCCACACTGCAACCACTGATACATATCACACATTATCCACATATACTACCGACATTCTACCACAACAAAATAATCCCACAGCATATCCTTCCCTTGTTTACCACATATTTAACCACTATTCCCGTAACACCCTTGCCAACGAACCATACTGAAGCACCAATTAAATAACAATGGAGACAATTCAGAACACTGCAAGCAGGGATGCAAAGCAAACTGAGTCAACAACTGCAGGAAGCAGACAGAAATATAACACGAAACCAATTTCAAATATTGCCCTCTTTTGCAGGAGCATCAAGGGAAGACCCACAGGCATTTCTCCAGTACTGTACTGCATATCTACAGAGATATGGCACATGGAAAGAGGAATGGGCAGGATGTGTGAGAGCCCAGCTGCAAAATGAAGCGAAAGTTTGGTGCAAATTCACTAAATCATTATGGACTAACTTGACAAGAATTCGTCCATGGCTTTCAGAGTCGATTTGGGAGTGCATTCTCATCATTGCAAGCACAAAGTAAACTGACACTACAAGCACAACAACCTGGCGAATTTTCCCACCACATTCATCATGCGCAAAGTACACTTGGTAAGGCGCTTTTACCCGCATCTACCTGAGAGGGAAGTGATCCAGGTAGTGGTGGAAATAGTCCTACCAGAATATCGCGCAGCACTAGTACCTCTGCTAAATGGCACCGTGGGAGAATTGATGAGAGCCGCAATCTTACTGGAACGGAATCCAAGCCAACCATGCTGCGAGAACGACACCGCACGATGGCGGCACGGGCCAGAAGACGACAATAGTGCAAAAGACAGTGTACAACAGAGAACTTACAACAAACCACCATTCGGACAGTCAACCTCAGAATGTTCAAATGCCAACAGTGTAAACAAACCATGGAATTCCAGGTTTAACAAACAGAACAGTATTGTGCGTGTGGCCACGAATCAAGACGTCTGATGGAAGTGACATTGAGACTGCAACATCCCTGCCGATACTGCCGACCTGCGGAGAAATACCATTGGCAGAGCCAATGCCCCAACAATCCGCACCTTGACAGCTATTAAGGAGAAGCCACACAACAGCAGGAAAACAGGAAGCAGGGGGATAAGGAGGCTGGACGCCTCTGATACCCCAGTCCCATCACAACAGCAACCAGATGAAACACCCCAGCAGGCACTAATTAATCAGGTGACTGGAACAATGGTCAAATGCATCCACATTCGGGTATTTGTCAACAACAAACCATGTCACACATTAAACGACACTGCTGTTTCCCACAATTCTTTGCAATTACAATTTGTAAATAAAGCAAATATCACACCTACAAACCATGTTATCAGATTGGCAACAGGGCAGGAAAGTAATAGTGTATAATGCCAAGAGTAATAGTAACAGCAGAAATAATGGAAGAATCAATATTAGGTGTGCCTTGGCTTAGTGAACAAAACACTGTAGTAGAGCCTGCTGCAAGGCAGATTCATTTTGGTTCAACTGAACTATCCACTGTGTATAATATTGACCGGCATGTCACAGACAAATCCCCAGGAGTACAGCTTAATTAGTTCGACCACCAAATACCACCACGACAACAGGGCGTGTTTCAAAGGGTACTGAACGAACACAACGAAGTATTGAACAGCACGACGCACTCAGGCATATCACCACAGCAGAACATGTGATACTGTTAACACGAGAAGGTCCCATCTACACCATGCTGCGCAGCTACATTCCTGTCACGTGATGCACGGCAGTACATGAGAGAATGCACAATGTGTCTACAGTTCAAGTCGCGATGCACAAATGGCGTGCAGCAGCAGCAACCAAGAGTTCCAAAGCGGCTGTTCGAAACCATAAGTTTGTATCTGATGGGCCCTTACCCAAGATCTGTGGGGGGTAAGAGATATATCCTTGTAGTCACCAACAACTTTAACTTTTATAGATGGACCAAGGCATATGCAATAATTAGCACACAGGTACCAAACATAGAAAAACAAATACAAAATGAGTTACTTACATGTTGAGGATACCCACATCAAATTTTAACAGACAATGGCATGCAGTTCTCAGGGAGGAAATGGCAAGAGTTATGCAACTGGTGGGGGGTACAACAGCTCATAATGGTGGTATATCATGCATGGGCCAACCCCATGGAGCATCGCAACAAAGACCTTAAGATGCAATTGCGACTCTGTGTGGGAGATAGGCATAACAGCTGGGCAGAACACCTGCCTGCTGCCATGTATACCATCCACCAGCGAGTGAATGCTGCCATGGGAAGACTGCCCGCGGATATGCTTTTGGGAAGGAATCTTGCATTACAAGGTGAACACAACTGCCCCAAGAACACTACGACCAGCAATACCGAGAGCAGCAGACAGCAATCTGAGAACCACAGGCAAAGGCAGGACGATCAAAGGAAGCAGCAGAGGAGTAACTCTACGAGGTGGGTCCCAAAAGCACGAGACCAGCTACCGCCCTGCAGGAAGGATAATGTGTGCAATTGAGAGCTCACCTGCAGTCAACCGCCAGGCAGAATTTCTGTGCGGACTTAGCAGCGAAGTGGAGTGGCCTGCAAGTAATCTCGCGGAGTGTAGGATCAACCACATACATGGTGCACATGGGGCGAAAGCTGGTAAGAGTATCTCGCGACGACATTCTCCTCATTGTGGGGGATGTCAGGAGGGAAGACACAACTGGTGCCGTACACCCCCATGTTGGCGAGCAGCATGACGAGCTCCAGGAGGGAGCTAGTGAGGACGAAGTTGGTTCGGCACATCCCACAGGGGGTCAACTACTGGTGGTAAGAGTATCGCCGATGCCAAGAGTATCGCCGATGCCGGATGTCTCATGGTTGACCAGGTCCAGGAACTTAATACCACACAGCAAAGAGAATGGTGCAGTACCTGTGGTAATAGAGAGAGAGAGAGTAGCAAGTAACACACAATAACAGCCAACAAGGGACCGCCACGCAGGAGGGAAACAAAAGGCAGGAGAGGAGGAGTTTGGCACCGGCGATGCTCGTCGGCCACGCTGGTGCGGAACAAGTGGCAGGGCAGAGGGGCATGGAAGGCGTGCCAGCAATTGCAACAAGAACAGCAGCAGTGGATGCAGGAAGCCCGACGATGCCAGGCACAATGGGCGCCAGCGGTGCTCGTCAGAAGAACCGCCCCAACATGTTCTATGGCACACAGCCTACAAGCGAGACTGTTCAAACACCAGCACCACAACTGGTGCCTGCAGTTCCGCAAGAGCATACAGGAGGAGAGGGTCCGATGCTCGACGTCGCGACACACCCGGAATAGGGTGAAAAACAGCACGAAAGAGGAGACCCAACATGAGAGCACGTGAGCAAGTGAGCGGTTCGCGGTTGCGAAAATAATCAATAGTAGGTGCAGTGGGAGAGCAACGGGCAAAAGAAGAGGCAATGGGATGGCAGGAGAGAGCAAGAGACTAGCGACGATTGCGTGCATGAGTCGGTCGGTTCATAAGTCCTATGTCGGTCACAGAGGTGGAGACATCCACCGGCAATGGTATGACCTGTAGGGGTGCTCCAGTACCTGCAGGCTGGCAAGGAAGCAGAGGACAGCCGACAGAGAGCAGCTACAGCAGTCGTCACAAGTAAGGGGAGGGGAGGCACCTAGGTGCCCCTATCAGCTGTGACCATGACAACAGGACAGTAGGCAGAGTACCTGCTGCCATTAAGAGCATCATGGCTGCAAACTGTCTCAAAAAGGAGGGCATATGACGTGAGTTGAGCTCCCAACCCTTAGACCATTTGTCCACTGTCCACCACAATTGCAGCAGAGACCCACGCTCTACCATGTGCGGTAGCGCGCCTGTGACACACAGAGTTTTAAGTGCAGGTGCAATTTGTGTGTGTTACAGATGAAACGCAAGGAATGGCAGGACAGCAGCCATGCAGCCACTTTCGCAGTGCGTATGAACACAAGGGAGTAGTTCTATGTACTTTATAATTTTCTAAAATATTTAATAAATGCACTAGGGTGCTGACAAACAGTCATGTGCACAAGGAGGGATACCCGTAATAGTATTCTCAAAGCCTTAAAGTCATTTCCAAGTGTTTCGCAAGTGTTTTATATTGTACATAATTCATGTGTTATCATCCTCACCACATTTCGTATGTTTTGCAGTGTAGTATGTTTTATTTTCGTGTTATAGAATATTCAGAGTGTTATTGCAAGTCTTGTGATGTTAAGAATAGTTATGCGAAATGCAAGGTGATGGAAAGTAGTTCCACATCGTGTGGTCTAGCTGCAACCCTGGCGAGCATACTATGTTGGAAAGACAGTTGATGCAGAGAGCTTAGAGTGGTCGGTCGCATACCATTCGGTTCCGCGCCCAGGTAGCATACATATTTTGTACTAAACATTTTTACTGCAATATTTTGATAATTCTCAAGACACTTTTTCGTTAACTGCCCAGGAAACAGTCTCTCACTTCCCTAGTGTTACCATCGCCCGAGGAAGCTTAATTTCTACATATTAAGTCATGCAAGGGCTTCGTGCCATTTTTCACACTTTAACCGCTGCCAATTCGTTCATGTCCGGCTAATTATGTAAAGTATTGCCTTAGGGGCATGTTAAGCAAGTGTCTAATAAATATCCCCACATCAATTGAGTGTTTTATTCAGTTAAGCAGCAAGGCGTTTCAGTGTACAGGCCGTTACAATTTCCCACCCAAATACACATGTGTCGAACTTTCGTATTTTCATTTGCAAGTATTTCAGTGTAACGTAGAATAGATGTGTGGATAACCTAAATAATCCACTGTGTACTACGTGTACCATCATCAAGATTCATCACAGGAGTGACACAACTTGGAAGGATAGCTGCCTTGGCCTGTCGACAGAACGACACAGTGAGAAGAGTCTGCTCTACCACTTAATGGCACTAAGTCTGGTAGTGCCTGTAGCCCGGGTAAAATACATCATTCAATTCACCTCACCCAGGAACAACCACTCCTCAAAACTCCAAATTTTCACAATTTTTGTTCTGACCACTGGACCACCGCCCACTAATCCAGCTTCGCAGCTCCCAAAGCTGTCAATGACTGTCATTAGCATAGGAAAAATAAAAACACTTTGACATGAAATTTGGTAAAAAATACACATAGCCCTTGGCACATAACCCTGAAACATAGCATTGAAAACATAAACATTGGCACATGGCTGTCAGTTAGACATTCGTAGGTTAGAGATGTACCTGTACCGATACCAATATTAATAGTTCGATGCGCGCACCAATGCGCGATATGGATCACTTCACTTGGATGACATTTCAATACGTTACACTAAAGAATACTAACAAGGATCCATTGCAGGAGAAATTACACATACCCAAAATAAACTAAGAGCACTCACACACTCCCCAACATATTAAACAGGCCATAAAAGAGACTTTATACACGAATGCTACACAATCACAGACTTACATGCTTCACTGGTTCCATGGCACTGATGCTGCTTCATGCCGTTGAGGTGTATCCTGGCCGCTCAAGGTGGCACATCATGGTGAATGGCGTGAGGCCAAGGCGCTTTCGATGTCAGGTGTAAAGTTTTGCTTGTGTGGACATGTGGTTGGCCCCATCATTCCACAGTGTATGGAGTTACTTAACAATGCAACACCTTCACAGGTCATCTTGGCACTAAAGTGCCTTAGAACAAGCAAGTTCAGCACTGTTTTGAATGGTGTGCCCAGGTGATCGGCCTGCAGCACCCTGAGAAGACTTCATCTCGTACTCTACCAGGACTTGATTTGATGCGACCACAGCGATGTCTGGTAGGCACCAGACACCAGGCCGGGTAACTTATTTCCGAAATTTTCACATAACAGCCTTTCCAAACCACTTTACTAGCTTTCTGACCACCGAACAACCTTCAGTTTCAAATTTTGCATCCCCTATGTCCACTTTGCTGAGCGACACTTGACAGCGCCAGCAGGCCGAGCTGATAGCATACCTGTTGCGGACATATAATCAGGGGAACTGGCTCGGCGGTACACTATCCGGACACACTGCAGATAAAACTTTTATTTTTACTTTTGAGAAACTGTTATTAAATAAATAGTTGCATTGTCACCGATAAATTAGTTTGCATAATATGTTAAAAATCAGTATACATGAAGGCTGGTTGCCATTTACAATGTTTGTCAATTAATTGCATTAAAATAAGTTTAATTGTGCAGGACCCCATTCATTTTGATATTTATACCTTCTATTAAATTTGAGATAATGAAATATTATTTGTTATGAAATACTCATATAGAAAAAACCGAATTAAAATGTATATAGATTTAATGTATTGTCGAAAACTTTGAGAAAAAAATACAACCATCATATGAAATTGTTAACTGGTTTTTAATTTTTTTTATTGATTACTTACCCTCTGAGAAAATTTATTTAATGAAATATTTGCATTAAAGTAATTTTGTTGTGAATTTATGTGTGCCATGCCACAACCCCAGTGCACTTCAAATTCAACTTAATTTTACCATAAAATATGTACTCTTAGAATTCAGAGTAATAATGTTTTTTTTCTTTTTTGCTGTGGCATGGGTAATTACTGGTAGCAGTTAGCGTGCTTTAAAATAGATGATTTTTACGAGGCATTGTTAACGAATTGATTAACATTCGTTAGTGCTTGCAAGCCACACAAGTTATTCTTATAGTTACGTTTTTGTAGTGAGAAATGTGTATAAAGTCATATATGTAGTAATTGATCCGTTTATTCCAGAATCTGTGTCACCTACTATGAAGATAATTAAGTTGTAATTTCTTTAGTGTTTTGTAAGTTGCCCTGCTAAGTTTACTTTCAAGTACATCGCTTAACGACGTGGTTTTGTTGCGCCGAAGTTTTTTTGCGTGTTTCGTTCCTACCGAGTGCGAAACCATCCTGCCTGGACTGTTATGTTAATCTTTTAGGTGCGTAAAAAAAAAAATAGTTTTGTTAGGTAAGTGTGTCCAATGTTGACATGGATGTAGGCCGACAATAATTTGAATAGATTTTTTAAAATCGAAACAGTTTTTAATTTTTGTAACCAAAATAGCCCTGTATGCAAGGTTTGTTTACATAATGTAATATGCATGTGTAACTTGTAAGTATCCGTGCGCTAGTTATTTCCAGTTAAATGTAATTGGGTAACTTAAAAACATTTTTTTTTTTAAGTGTTAAGGTTGGCCGAATGTAATTTTATACTCCTGAGTGAGTTGTTTTTTTTCTCTGTACACTTTGTCAAAGTCCTTGTATGGAGAATTTTGAATTTTCTTGTGACAGCTTCGTAAATATATTGCAATTCATGTGAGAACGCATTCAATATTTTGTAAGTGCCTTTCTTTTTTTTTTTTTAACAAAACTAAACCATCCTTTAAACGTTTAGTTGAGCCGCGGTAAAGCAGTTATTAAAAAAAAACTCGTAATTATTTGTGCAGTAGAGTATCTGCAGGTTAAATTATTGCTGCCCTTGAAATAAATGGTTTACTTGCTGTTTAAAACTGTTAAAAGTAATTTCATTGTCCGTTTGTAATAGCGTCGTTTTGTTTACATAATTAATGCGTGTCGTCCGCCTACTTCAGGACCATTATGGCGATGCGGTTTTGTCGGACGCAGTGGTGCCAACTGCCTGGCGACATGGTACACTTGTTTGTTTACTAGTCTTCATAGTGGATTTTTTTTCTCCCTAATGTTTTGAAAATTCTTCGTGAATGTTTTTAACGTAATTAGGTTGTGTTTAAAATAGTTTTACCGATTTTCGAAAGAAGTTGTGGAAAATAATTTTCAGAAATTATTTATCGTGGACCTGTGATATTCCAGTATTTTTAGTATAGTTTTTTAGTCTTGTGAAGTTGTGTCTAATTTTTGAAAATATGTTTTGTGAATGAGATTAGTGCAAAAATTTGCTCACGATATTTCAGGGACTACAGTTTGAGTCCAGTATTTTCCAGTTTTGGGTGAGAGTCGGAGTAATCTCTCTTCGCACTGCAGTTAGAGGATACTCTTTTATTTAAGTCCAAGGTTTATTTTTCGGCAAATTAGTTATTTTATCACAGAAATTTTTGGATTATTTATGAATAGTTTTATAAAGTAATATCGTGTAGTTCGAAATTTACACACACAAGATTTTCTTGGTCACTTAAGCTTATAAATGTTTAAAGGACTTTGGCATCTTAGCTAAATATTTTTATTTTTGGTTTTTGCTGATCTCGTCCAAGCTTTCGTGTGTCGGTGTTCGGGTATTGGTATGGGACACACCTTGGTGTCGCTTTGCCCTTTTCTGGGAAATTGATAACATTGAGAATGACCACAGGGTTAGCAAAAATCGTGGTTGATAGTCTTTCGATGGGGGTTTTGAAGTAATTTTGGTATGGGATTAAGCTGTTTCGGATCATATCATCATGTTTATCATATTTCACCTCCTTTTGTTTTAGCTTTCTTTGCGTTTAGTCCAAATGTAGATACACCCTTGTACACTGAGTAGTGTAATTTAGTTGATTCTGGTACACTCACACGATTTTGAGAGAATTTTAAGGGAATAAATGTTTGCAATTTGTTTTTGGCATAAATTTGTTCAGTGTTCAGAGTGGTAACTTCCAGGCGATAATAAGTTTCATTTAATTCTAGGCAGTAGGAAACTAAGTGTCGCAGTGGAAGGTTACAGCAATCTGATGGGAGTGATTTTCTAGTCCAGGAGAGACAGTGAGGTAATGTGCAGTGGTTTGGTATTCGGGATGAAAATTTTACCAGGTGGGCACCAGTCTGCTCAGTATCGGACATGATGACTCTAGATCTCGAGGGCGTACAGCCGGTCGCCCAAAGTGGCTGCACCTCTTACACAAACCATCTGCTGCATCCACACAGCTGATGTTGTGAACTGCGAAGTTTTTGCTATGAAAATCCAGAAATATTCACAGGGATTCTGAAACTATCCTTCACCTTGTTTCGATTGAGATCGTCTTTATGAAAAATGCAATTCTGTAACTTGTTTTTCTTTCATTTTGATCGATTTCCGGCATTTCGAACATGTTAGTCGTTTTCAACATGGCTGATGGTTATCAGACCCATATTTGATTAAGATTTCAAGATTTCAATTTGAATGGGGTTGCATATTAACAAATTTCTATTAATAGAATGTATTTATGGATCTAGAACAGTATATACACAATAATATTGTAATTTTACATACAAATTCCTTTCACAAAATAACCTGTAATCCATATACATCTGTATAAGTTACGTTGCTGTTCATAGGTAGCTCTAATGATAATAAATTATATTATTAACTCTAAATTTTAATTTGTATTCGCATATTAATGTAAATTATTAAAATGTATTAGTATTAATTCATAACATATAGGAAGGTACAAAAAATATTAACTTTTTCAAAACAAATTACTTTTCTTTATTATTATACATATTACACAAGTATATTAATTCGAAATATTTGTACAAATTTGTGTCTTTTCACATGCCACAATGCTACTTTAGCTGAATTTTCATGTTTATGTGACTTATCATGAGTTTGCATGCTTCTGTCAGTACTCTGACCGATCGCGCCACCTTTGTCATGACTGCCCTCTTCCAGTTCTCATTTGCCTGGAGATGCTGCTGTCGTCAGCAGTTGCAGTGTGGCCTCGCACCGTGTTTCGCTGTCTCACGACAGTAACCTCGGTGACGATGTCCAAGTCACTACTGCTGCATCGCATGAGGTTACTTCTCCAGCACCGGTGACCCTCACGACCGCAATGGTCACTACAACAGTTTTTCAATCGCCTCTGTCGTCCTCAGGCATGTCAGGTGCACCCACGACATCCGTTCCTCTCCTAGCTGTTCTCTCATCGTATTTTGTATCTCTTCAACCTGGCCCTACCCCTTTTTTTGCTTTCTTTGGGCCAATGTGGTGTCCTGCTGTCAGATCGGCCTTCCTTGTCAGTACCTGTCACTACTTTGGATGTTTCTGGCCCCGGTCTCTCTTTTGTTCCTGCTGTCTCTTAATCATTTTTGTTGTCTGGTACTGTTTCTGGTGCTCCTCTGCCTGGTTTTGTGGTTTCGACGGACGGTGGGACTGCTGTCGTGAGGTGCGCTGGCACTATCATTTCGGCCTTCCCCATTGCTGTCTTTACTCGTGATTCCTTTCTCCTGGTCGCTCTGGCTGTTTCTGCTTTTGTTATACCTTCTGGGATGCAGTATACCCAGCCATATGTTGTGGTGTATGCTAGTTGTGTCCCCTGCGTGGCCCCTGTCATTTCTGGTGTTTCTGGTCTGGGTTCCGCTCCTGTTGTTTCATCTCTGTCAGTCTCTTGGTCTTTGCAGTTGCATGTGTCTAGTTCTTCGGATGATTCTCCGTCCATGATTCGCCTGTTTGCCTCTCTTGAAGCTCAGGGTTGCATTGACTCCTGAGCCAATGACGTAGAGCATGCTTCTCACATAGACACGGATGGTCTGGTGTTTCATAAGTGGGCCACCCATCGTGGTGATGTGGTTACTGTCCCTGGTGTGAATGAGGCATTTCGACAGATGTTCCTTTGCCTGTCTTTGTGGAAACTCCCCCAAAGCAGCAGCTCTGCCATAAGTGTCAACCCCGTGTCTGTGCAGCGCCTGTTTCTGCTTCTTCTGACACTGTTATGGCTTCTGCCACCATGGGGTCTGGTGTGGTTGTTACTGCTTCCTCCATGTGTACTGTGGCTCCTGATTATGCTGTTGCTGGTTTGTCCGGTGCGTCTTCCTCGGCTGCAGGGCTGGCGTCTTCTCCTTTGGCTTCTGCTGCCACCGGCATGTCATCTAGCCATGTCTGTCAAGGTAGGTAGCCCTCGTCTGCCATTCGGGATGTCTTTGGCTTACAATGGCAATTCCAGGGCCCCTCTCCTGGCTGCGACCTATCTGAAATCGTCCACCTTCCAGACTGTAAAAAGGCAGACCACTTTCATCTCTGTGAGCTTCTTCGTTCCTCTGGTGTCCGATTTCACACGTGGACATGCCCGGAGGACATGAATGCCCATGTGGTTATTCATGATTTTAACGTGGACACACCTATTGAAGACTTTGACGCGAGTTTGACTGGCGTTCATGTTACCATTTACAAGGTTGTCCATCTGCGTCACAAGAGCAGTTTCCCCAGTCGTTTTCCTATTTTTTTGGTGGTTCTCCAGGGTACCACTCAGTTTCATCAGATGCTCCACACCTCTCATCTCTCTGGCGTATGCATGCTTCTCGAGCTTTTCCGAGGCAGTGGTCGGCTGGTTCAATGTTTTTGCTGCCAAGTCATTGGTCATACCTGCCAAAGATGTAACGAAAATGTCAGTTTTATCCATTGCGGCGAACCTCACTCTTCCCCAGTTTGTACTCAGCATGTCTCTGAGCCTGCCACGTGCTGTCTCTGCAGAGTTGCTCACCTGGCCAATTTCTCTGGTTGCTCCAAGTGGGGCCAAGATTGTTGCTGCATGTTAGAAACGCCAACAACACCATGTGTCCCCCAAGGTATTGGGGCTGCTGGCTGTTCTTTGCCATCTTATGTTCCGACTCTGGTGTCGGTGGACCGTGCTTTCTCCCATGTGGTTTCCGCTGGTGTGGCTGCAGCTGATGTGTCTTCCCAGTCGCGCTCTGATGTTCAGGACGATGATGCACTTTCTGTGACTGCTCTTAACGATGTTGTTGCTCTGCTTCATAATTTCGACTTCTGTTCCCGATTGATGTTTATATGTGATACTCTGCATCGTTTCCTGGCAGCTCGTTCTTTGGTGGATAAATGTGCTGCACTTTTCCCGAGTTTGGAGAATTTTCTGGCGGCATGTGGTTCTGCTCCTTCTGTTGTGTCGCCCGGCACTTCAGCTTCCTGATGATTGAGGTGTGTATGGTGTGGAATGCACGGTTCGTGCTCCAACTTTAAGGCAACCTTTCTGATCTTTCCTTGCGGCAGCTAGCCCTTCTTGGCCTCTCTGAGACTTTGTTGCAGACCTACCACTGTTTTTCTGCACCGTTTTTCTGTTCCTTGGTCTTCCTGTTAACGAGTTTATATTGTGGGTCTTCCACGAGGTGGTGTTGCTCTCCTTGTTCACCGTGGGCTTCCCCACCATCGCCGGGATCTTATACCACTCTCTTCAGTTGAGGCTGTTGCTATTCGTGTTGTTGGGCGCTGCCCAGCCTTTACATTTGTTTCTCTCTACATGGCACCCCACCGTATGTTTCCTCCTGAGGATATTCTCTGCCTTTGTCATCTTGATGCCTTGATCATTCATGCTGGTGACTTTAATTGTCGCCATGCCGATTAGTATTGTGCTGTCTCGGACTCTTGTTGTCGGGCCCTTACTCGCCTCATCACTGTTGAAGATCTCTGTGTTTGGACGCTCGATCGCCCTACCCACATCCTGGCTTGCGTGGTTCATCGTCTGTTTGTGCTGGACTTCTTTGTCGCCACTGCTGGTCTTCACTTTTCTGGTGTTGCCTCTTAGGCTGGCCTTGACTCTGACCACCTGTCGTTCTTTGGGGTGCTCCACACTCTTTCTGTGACATCTTCTGAGGATTGTGCTTGGGACTTTGCTGTGGCTGACTGGTGTCACTATCGAAAGTTGTTGGATGCCCAGATAGACCTGCGCTTTCCCCCTCGCACTCCTGCCTAAGTGGATGCTGACGCACTCTCTTTCACTAAGGCAGTCCTGCTGGCTGCTGACAAATCCATTCCAGTCCATGCTGGGAACCATTTCTACCGTATCATTGGATGTTCGTTCATGCTTGTGACCATGCGCGTGACCGCCGGCAGTCCCTTTGCACTAGGGCTCATCTTGACGATTATCATTCGCTGCAATTCTCGTTGTCCTGGCACCATGCTGTGGTAGTGCCAGTTCTGCAAAAGGGGGCATTGGATCATCTTTTGCCATCCTACTGCCCGATTTCTTTGCCACCAGTGCTTTTAAAGGTGTTTGAATGCATCCTTTATATGCCTGCCTTCTGCTGTATGTGGACACCCATTCCCATTGCCACTCACCTAGTTTGAGTTTCACCGACTTCATTCGGACCTGCATGCAGTGGTCGATTCCATCACAGCAGGCTTTAACAAACGTCAATCTTCCTTGTTTTTGTTGGACATCTCCAGAACCTTTGACTCGGTGCACCAGCTGGTTCTCCTCCACAAACTTTCTGTTCTCAGACTCCCAGACCGGATTTTGCAGTTTCCTGGATGGGCAATCTTTTGGTGCCAGTGTGGACAGGTGCTGTTCTCCCAGACATGCTGTTGCAACAGGGATAACTCAAGGGTCATACCTTGGCCCTTTACTGTTTGCCTTGTTTGTGTCCGACATCCCACACCCACCCGGGGCCCTGGTATTTCGAAATGCTGACAATATGGCACTCCTTGTTGCTGGAGCTGCCACTCTAGGCTCGGACGCAGTGTGGGCTTTGCTTCCTGGAATCCTACTTTGCAACATGGGGCATCTGTCTTAATCCCCTTAAGACAAGTTGTGTCTTATTTACAAAGCATCGTCGCCATCCTCCGCCACCTTGCTCGCAATCTATGGTGCTGTATTGATCTCTGGTGGCCGAGTATCTCGGCATCCACTTGGATGCGACCCTCACTTGGGGTGCATGTCTTGCCCATACAGTTGGTAGGGCTCATGCCATCTTATCGGATTTACGTCCCATGTTGCTGCCTGCCTGCTGTTTCTGGAGGACAGCGTTTGCCTGTGGAGAGCCATGGTGGTCCCTGTACTTACCTATAGGCCTGTGGTGGGGGCCTACGCCACTCCTTCCAGCTTCCGGCTGCTGTCCACAGCCTACTACACTGGACTGAATCTCCTGCTGGGGTGTGGCAATCGCACATCTGTACGGCTAATCTATCAGATGGATGGCGTGGAGCCTTCCATCGATTTCCTCTACAGATTGGCCTGGACCTTCTTCCGGCTTGCCTTGCGCCACCAGAATCCCATCATCGCAGCTCTTGGTGCCTACAACGTGGATAAGTTATGGCCCCATCACCACACCTGTGATTTCCATTCGCCTGCACCCGCCCTGAAGATGTGGTTCCTCATTTGCTGCTCTCTGTTACTTGTGAGCGAGTTCTGAGGCACCTGGTGGAGCGTAATGTGGGCAGAGCCTTTCAATTGGGCCTTGGGCTGTAAATGGTCAGTAGCGCCATGTGGTGCATGTGTGCCGGTTAAGTCTCTTTATGGCCCTGTGCCGATGCCCTGTATTTTCATTTGTGCTGAGGCACCCTGCAGTGCATGTGTGCAGGTTTGGTCATTTTGGGACCTCGGGCCGAATCTGTGCTTTGCTTTGCCCTTAAGTGTGATTTCCTGTTTTATTTCCTTGTTCCTTTTTCGTCTTTTCATTTACTTGCTGTTTTGTTTTTAGCTAACATCCTTTATTTGGGGGGCTGGCATTTTTACCTGTGACCTGGCGACTCAGCCATGTGTGGTCGGGGCCCCTCCTGCTTGGTGGTCCCTTTGCCCCTTTCTCTCTCTCTCTCTCTCTCTCTCTCTCTCTGCTACTCCGGTGGCATGCACATGGCTGCTGTGCGCACTTGTGTGTGCCACGACATTCTCTGGGGACGTGGCCACCCTTAGCCGCTGGTGCCTCTTGTGCATTCTGGTGTGTAGTTACTTTCTTTCTTATACCTGCTGCCCCTTTCGTGTTTTTGTGTTTGTTTTTCTGCAATAAGGGCATACAATCCTGTGCTTTTTATTTTCCTGTTCTCATAATGTTCTTGTGCAGGCTTATTTTCATGTGCAGGGGCTTTTCTATATATATTTTGTGTCTTGTACATGTAGTATCCTTGCTATTCTTGTTGCCCATGTCGCCTTTTTTTCTGTACTTTTCGGTTTGCTTTATAGTGTTTTTTTCCACATTATTTCTTTGTTGTTTTTGTTTATCTTGCTTGCTGAGTTGCTGTTCCCATGTTTTATCTTGTTTCTAAGCATGCAGGAGCACATTATGGTTCTGGAATGCACTTTTTTTTGTCATTATGCTGTTGTTCTACACCCTATGGACTGTTTGAATGTTGTGGTTTGCTACAACAAAGATTTATTATTGTTACACTGCTAAGTCAATTATAACAGCACCAACGCTGCCTCCAAAGTCTATATTAGAGGTGAGCACTATCGAATGAATAACACTATCGACTGTTTGGGCGATATCTGGTTATTACGTTCAACTGAAAAGTCTATAGTTTTCATTCGAATACTTCTGTGTTATTAAACATGAACTTTTAATGACTTTATGTTGCATTTCTGCAGTGTACGATTTCCAGAACATTGGCATCTTAGTACGAAATTTAAACTGAACAATAATTAACAAAGTAAGATATAATTCAAGTATTTACTGGTTAACATACTTTAGTTATGCAATAAATTATTTAATGTTTGTATTAACAAAAGATAAGTATCATATTAATTGCCATCAATATAGTTGCTGTACAAAATACAAAAAACCATACATAATTGGTTCGTTATAAATTACAAATTAAATCCGAATTGAAATAATAACATAGATAACTATTTAGCTGTTCCAACATAAACCCATCTCTTTTAAATAAAGACATTTATAAAACAATCACAAAAAAAATCAATATTTATATATTTATTTGCAAATTGTATAAACTTAATATGTTACATAAAGCAAAAAATTCAGAATTTTTCACATTACAAATTATATTGTACACATTACATATTATATTATTTCATAAAACATTTCACACATTACCTCTATACTATATTATTTTATACAAAATTTTACACATTGCAAAAACAATGTCATTCATCTACTGTAGATTCATATTTTTAAAAATCATTATGGTTAGCATTTTAGATTTTATTCCATTTCTGCATTCTGACATTATTAATCCATCTCTCTGATGGGACTGATGTTGCTGGGACACTCAAATTCTTCAGTCTGATGTCATAAAGTTCAGGCATAGCACTTTTGTGTTTCCTCTCATATGCTACTGGACAACCTCTTCTGTCTTCGTACGGTGCCTCCAAATATATTCTTAAAACAACAATCGCATTACTTGTTGGTGTCGATGCATTTTTAAAATTTGATACTCTAGTATCAAGCAATTCCCCCAGCATGTATATTTGCTCTGTCTTCTTCAAGCTTGATATGGTGCCATGGCACGTCAGTGGGTAAAGGCGGGATTTAAGGAGTGATGAAATTATTCCAGGTTATTTTACCCGGGGTGCCAGACATTGTTGGATGATGGTGTGTGAGTCGGTAAATATGAGGTGTCCTCCAGGGTCGTTCGACCGACGACCAATGCTATCCTGCACTGCTGCTCCTTATAAATGTGATGTACAATTATTCCAAATGCATAGTGCACATTGGCCTATTCGGGTCAACTCACACAGCTATCTTATGTAATATTGCTGCATTCAAAAGCTTGCAGTTTAAGTTGACGTAGTGACTTATCGGCTACTCACTCGCCTACATTTACACACACGATATTGCACATTAATGAATAAAGAAAATACATATTAATACACTGGGTGAAAAAGGTGCGGGTATTCTAAGGGTCCATGCCCTGAAGAGCCTGAATACCACGAAATACACAGTCACATGAACAGTTTTTAATGTGTAAATTATACCATTTATTTGCCAAAGCTCTCAGGCCTACACTTTACATATATAATCACACTTAATGGTTTAAACCTGCTGGTGATGTAACACAGTAACAATGGTGCGAAGCCGATAAAATTATGTACAAGGTTTTAAGCTTCCCCATGCGTGGAAAGCACAGACGAAGAGGGGGATGGTGTCTCAGGCAGCTAAAGAACAATGGTTCTGGTGCATTAAAAACTATGGAGATTGAATAATTGAAAAACAAAAGTTGAAGGCTGCCCAAGCACGCAAAACCGAAGCCACGGTAACATGCAACCACACCCCCGAAATGCTCGTAGCTCACAGACTTGCATGCCATAGTGCGCCGACCGAGATTGGCGGGCCGGCGAGCCACATGTATCTATTTTTTTAGCATTGCAAAATACATGATAACACTTTGCGTTCCTTATCTTGTCCTTGAACATGCATTAATACTTTGTTTGTTTGCTGAAGGCAGTATAAAGTTCTTTTGTTACATCTTCTTGTGAAGCAGTTGCATTTGAATGCAACCCAAATCCAAATGTTTTGAAACACGGGTCCATGAGTGTTGCAATTGTGGACAATTTTATTTTCTCGATGTTTCCGAGCCTCGTGTGCAGTCCCTCATTTAAATGTTCTTTGAGAAGCTGCCTTTTGCATGTTTAAGCTGTTTTCTTCTGTATACTTAACTGAACGCCCCTCACCACTTGTATTACCTTCGAGAGTGTAGGATATTTTTCCCCAGACAGCTCAACAGTCATACATTCTAATAACTTTTAAATTGGGATGTAGTCGTCTATGATATGAAACTGATTTGCACTTAGTGGTGTTGGTGCTTTGAGCAAGGAAGCTATTGCTGCTGCTAATGCATGTGCCATCGGATACATACGTCTTGTTTTAGTTTAAGTTCGTCTTGGTTAATTTGAACTTAGATTATTCTGAGTTTATTAGAAGCGACAAACTTGTCTTAAAATATGTTACAAGCTCTCTACATTTCATCAGTGTTTGCTTCAGTAAATCATTTTTCCGATCGCATCAGTGACAATCAGATTTAATTTATGTGAAATGCATGGGAAACATAAAGACCTAATCATATTAACAGCAGCCTTTATGTCGGCGCTTCCGTCAGTCACAATGAACCCAATTTGCTGAGAAATCTCCCAGTCCTCTGTAATAACTTTTAAAATTGAGCCCAAATATTGTGCAGTGTGACTTTCAGTGAGCTGCTTAGTTTCAAGAACAACTGATTTAAAGCAGTGCTTGAGTCAAATAAATGTACTGTAAGAGTTAACTACGACTCTGTGTTTTTGACGGCCAAATGTCTGTTACGAGTGCAATATAATTTGATGCATCAATTCCTTATTTTATTGTGTTGCGAGTTGACATATACAAAGCAGGCAGAATAATTCTCGAACGAGTTTTACGAGATGTAATCTCGTACCAAGGCTCGAGTCCTTTAACAAACTTCTTAAAACCTCGATCTTCTACAACCAAAAGTGGCTGCAAGTCTTTCGAAACCATTTCAGCCAACTAAGTATCTAGTCTTCCTTTTTATTTTCTGTTAACATTCTGAAACGATAACTTCCATGAATAGTTAACTGCTGTGTTCGAAAACGCTTAGTGCATGTTATATGGCTGTTACCTGATGGGACTGAGGCTGAAGCAGACGATGACGATGGCATCCCCAAAGTATATGCAGCAGTAGAAGTAGATGCTGGTAAATGTGTTGTAACAGCACTTCCCCTGCACAGTACAATATTTCGATTGTACAGCATATAAGACCCTTAAGTAACTACTATTGAATAAACATCTCATTTGCGGTCAGATTTCTATATATAATTTAGAAGTGAATATACCAATAATAGATGTAGACTCGTCAACCTCGTCTACCAATTTGACTGATTGAAGTACTGTTATATGCTTTCTATTCAAATGGTCGTAAAGATTCGAAGTGTTGTTGCTACATTTGAATTATTTTTACATAAAACACAAAATTTAAAATAAGAAAATTTAGTGCCTAAGTAGCTGTGAATGAGAAAATTCCGAAAGTGTTAATTTAGGCCTACAAATATTTTACAACAAAATTTGTAACATTCGAAATTTCGTAGTAACATTAATCTTAATGCAGAAAAAAGTTTCAGTTACAATGCTTTGCAAGCATCGCGGGCCTAAAACAGTAGTCTTGTGAACTTCTGGACATTGTCATTACTCTTCAGAAGAGACTGAAAACAGTTGTTTCACAGATGCGACTGGAAACATTCGGTATTAAAACGCGACTAAAAATAGTAGCACTGTGTAAGGGCAGCTAGTCTTGACAATTCGAATGTATTATATTGTGTGGAAGGTGTTGCCACGATATGCCAACCAGTCCCCACTCCCCCTCTCTTTTTTAAGAAGACCAAAGAAAAGAAACACCCATCAAAGGCGACCCCCTGATGTGCCTGTCAGCTGTCAGATTTACAACATGAAGACCCCAGTTCCACGAATCTTTTATCATCCCTGCACAGAAGTGCAAAATAAAGAAACGATTGAATTCAGTTGACTTTTTTTCCATAGTAGTCGGAAGAAACAATCGCAAATTCTATCGTCTTAATCGATAGTGAACATGCGATAGTGCCCATCTCTAGTTTATATTATAAAGTATATAAGGTAAACTAAATGACCAGTCCCGAAGGAATAGCTCAGGTTAGCTTAGTATTATTAAACCATAAATTTTATCGGTAGTTAATATTTGTACTCCGGTTAATTTAAGCTCCCTCACCGACATTTGCGAAGCACTATGTACCACAGTCTTAACCAAAATGTACGCCTGAATAACCATATGGCTTGGTGTTGGGTGGCAGTGTTGCTACATTCCGAAGAACCTCAAGACACTGGAGACCTCCCAAGAGATATTCTCTCAAGAGACTTTCTCTCAAGAGATCTTCTCTCAAGTGTCAAGAGAACCGTCACCTGAAGAAGAATATTCTTTGTGGCGAAGACACTAATTTCCCCCTCATGCGAAGCTTCGTGCACTCGCAGCATTATGGATTGAAATATACTACATTACAGCCTCTGGCTATAGTGGCATGCTCGCTTCGAGGTAGCACAGCTCTAGATTAGGCATATATGTCCCCGAGGACATATGTTACTATAAGACATATAGGTTATTTTGAAATTAGTTTAATAAATTAACCCCATTCTTTTCACAGGCTGTACCGTCTCTCCCGGATATCAAAAACCCAGTAAGTGTTGGCCCATCTATTTCTGACACCGACACTTACTGGCAATTCACCTAATTCTCTTTAATTTTCAGGTTCTACTGGGGAATCGGATGAAAGACGCCCAATACTGCCACTTCCACCACCAGAGAGGTGTGCAAACACCTGTCTGGTTAATGCAGCACCGTTTCCACTTTCCGAGGCAAGGGATGATTACTATAAAGTTCTCGAACCTCTCTACAAGCATCTTCATCTCAACTAACACGAGCATGTAATACACACCATCTGTCTCCGGTAGCATTTATGTTTAATGCATGAACAATTTTTAATTCTATTCTGTCGACTGGGTTTTTATGGTGTCTATGCAGATTTATTTCAGTCTATTCTAGTGATAACATAGTTATAAGTAAACATAGGGAGGTAGTTATGGCTCCAATTGCACGCTATTGCTGCCCAATCCCTCCTTGCTGAGATGCATGTCTCCTTGCATGATTTCCTATCCTTGTAGGCGTAAGGAGTCTAGCCCTGAGATGCAATAAAATAACGCCCCTACCCACCGGGCTTTCATTAAACACTTAGTTATAGGGTAGTTAGAAAAAAATTATTCAAATTTTGTCTATTCGTTCTAATAGCACTAAATTATTTAATTTGTTAGGTGCTGGAGGTCTATTTCTAATAATTTATATAGCGACTGCTCTGCCAGAGTAAATATTTAAATAAAGGGTTAGTTGCAGATTACGAATCAAAATAAAAAGATACATTACAATCAATGTTCTTTGCTAATAAATATATTTATTAAATGTTAAGCATAAAATACGAGCTTAATCTCTGTTCTAAATAGGTACTACTAACATCAGCACTTAAAATATAAATAATTATCAGTGTACATACAAATAAGTGGTAAATCATCTAAATTCTGATTGTCAAATGGTTGCCAAGATTATGCAATTTCATTTTCTCCAATGGGCATCCAATGTTGCCACACATTCATCAGCGAAAGTGATAGAAATTTCTTGTGCCATTCCGATAGACTTGAAAAAAGTTTCTGAATCGCTCTCTAACAAACCGATCGAAATGGAACTCGATCGAAATCGAGACGAGAAGTTGTTGAGTTACAGAATCCAAGTACTGGGCTAGCGAGGGCTGTCAGCCTCCCTCGATGCATAACTCACTCCTGGCAGGTGTTTTGGACCACCTCACACCCGAAAAATACGCCACTCATACTTTCCATGTGAATTTTTAAGTAACAAGGCTGAGATTGGGCCAAGATAAACAAACACAGGAAAAACGTTTCCACACTATTCAATTAAATATTTCCCACACAGGGCACTTACAAAGTTTGGTTCGCCACTCGACAAGGCAAGCTCCTAAGCTGCAAAAACTAGCACATTGCAACACAAAGGTTTTTGGTAAGTTATGTCCCTTGTGTGTACAAACACCGGGGTACTGCAGAAAACTTATCTCCACTGCTACTGCTGCTACTCCTGCAGATGCTACTACTACTGCTGCTGATCCTGCTGGCACTCCTTCTGCTGCTCCTCCTGATGCTCTTCCCGATACTCTTTCCAATGCTCCTAATGCTGCTCTTCTCAATGCTCTTTCCAATGCTCCCACTTCTGCTCCATCTCATGCTTTGGCTGCTTTGCTGCTGTTGCCACACTCCAGACACCGGCGAGGGGAGAGGAGGTGGCAGTCCTGATGAGAGGTCATGTCGCACTCCCCCTATCACTGAGACCGTCATCCCCCATCTCTACTGCTGCAGTTTGCGTTGCTGGGGTGTCCAGTATGCTTCCCTGTGGGGAGATCAGCCCCTGTTACCTCTGTCACCCTTTCTATGGCGATTTCCCTGCCTTGCAGCTATTAGGCCGTCTTGGCCTCTGTGCTACAGTCAACCTCTGCCTGCTCCTGTGCACTGTCGACAACAATTCCTGCATGTGCCAACAGTTGCATGTCCACCTCAGACTACACTGTGCCCTCCAAGTCCCTGTCGCGCGGGTCAACGCAGGGCGTCGTGGGCAGGAACAGCCATCTCATTGTGCCTCCCTCACTTTCTGTGCTATGAGTGCTCTCATTGCTTCTTGTTGGTGTCTGCACTTCTGGCTGTTGATCTTGCCTGCCACCCTGTGTTGGCATTAGCACTTCTGGTACCATGTCACTGGGGGACTCTAATGCCAGATGGAAGTCATCGCGGTGAATGGCTACTCTTCGTCTGTTGCTCAACTT
Source organism: Dryococelus australis (assembly GCA_029891345.1). Classification (NCBI taxonomy): domain Eukaryota; kingdom Metazoa; phylum Arthropoda; class Insecta; order Phasmatodea; family Phasmatidae; genus Dryococelus; species Dryococelus australis. The sequence continues at coordinate 165,686,954 of CM057009.1, read as the reverse complement.
GACGAGGTATGTGGTGTGCCCTAATGGCTTAAGGATGGTGTGGGGCCCGCTCAATTTCGGCAAGAACCCTTCACAAAACTGCTTGGCGCTCTTGGAAATCCGATGTTCCTTTACATATACTAACTGGCCTGCTGTGAGCCTGCATGGGGCCCGGTTAGTGTTGGGTACCTGTGAGGCGATGTACCGCTCCTGCACCTCTCGAGCTGCTGCAAGTTCGGCTTCTCTGCGTCATCTCCCCTCCACTCTGTTCTCTTGCCCAATGCCCTTCTCCTCATGTTGGCTTTCGAATTCTTCCGGAGCCAGCAACTCTCTATCATCCAGTATTGCAGTTGGTGTCTTCCCTATCGCCAAATTTACCCGCCGACTGATTGTGAAGAGTGCAGTGGGCAAATGTTCTGCCCATGATGCATGATTATCCCCAACTCGGAGACGCAACTGGGTCATGAGGTCTTGGTTGCGCATCTCCGTCGGGTTATCTCTTCGATGTTATACGGCTGTGGTGAGGTGAGATATTTGCCACCGAGTGCACAGCTCCCTCTACAGTCGACCTGTGAAATGCGACATGTTATCGGTCAGTACATTCTTTGGGTATCACCAGTGTGTGAAGAACTTTGTCTCTAGCATTTGTGCAATGGTGTGTGCTTTTGTGCTAGAAACTGGATATGCTTCTGTCCACCAAGAGAATGTGTCGCTCACCACCAGGATGAATCGTTTTCCATTGGGTGTTCGGGGGTATGGGCCCATTAAATCAATGGAAACCTGTGCGAATTATACTTTAGGAAACCTTGTCTACTTTTGGATAAACCCATATGCTCGTCTGCTCGTGTATTGATTGCAGGGGATGCATTACCTCACAAATTTTCTCACATATCGAGTAGCCTCTGGGTAGTGGAAAAATTTCCCTAGGTTCCATACCGTCTGTGTGGCCCCTGGATGTCCGGCCAATCTGCTGATGTGTACGTGTTGCAATACTTGCTGTCGTGGTCTCTTGGGGTCGGATGTTCTCCACCTCCCCTCTGGATGGTGGGGTCTACACTCAATCTGGCCGTTCCACACCCACCACCATTCGTTGTGTCATTGTGCTAGTTGCTCTTACCTTTCTTTTGCATGTTCACTCTCCCTCTGTGAGGTTGATGCTACTTCTTGAACTTCGTTTATGCAGCTCTCTGTCTCGATTGTGTAGCATCTTGCAACTCCTACATCGCCCACCTCTGGTGTTCTGTGTACGGAGGTAGCAGATCTTCCCACTCTGCCTCATCGACGGTTACTGTAGGACCTCGTGTCTGTGAGAGCTCATCTGCAAGCTGGTTCTCGGCACTTGGGACATGCTGGACCTAAAAATCATATGATTGCAGCAGCATGGCTCAGCATGCGAGTTTGCTTCTCGGTTCATGAATTGTGTGGGGTTTACCTGCTGTTTGGATGCTCGGAAGTTTAGTGGGGTAGTTGGCATCTTGTCCTCCCACCCTGGTAACTAGTTTCCTGTCTATTTCTCTTTGATGTTCTACTCAATTCTGGCCTTCAGAACTGGGCACTCGTTATGCCAGTTTTTTCAGGGTAGTAGCTGCATTTAAGTGGGAGGTTTTGCCTCTCCTCTCTTCCCTTACTGCTCCTTCCCTTGGTGCTCCTTCCCTTCCATCTTGGTGGTGGTGGGCCAATGTCAGGCACCCGTCCTTGGTCCATGCGATGTTGGAAGTTACTTCTCTTCCCATTACTGGAGTGTGCCGGTTGATACCTGGGTCCTTTACATTGCACTGGGCCTTGGCCATGGTTGGCCTTTCTATTCTCCTTTCCTCTTCTTCCTGCCTGGTACTACCTGTCACCTTGATCCAATAATGCTGCTGACATTATGAAGGCTTCCACACTGCCATATATTAGTGGTGCCATTTCCAGTTTGCATTCTGGCCGTACAGTGGAGGCCACTACCTCCAGAATCTCTGTGTCGCTCAGGTGAGGGTGAAATTGCCGGATTATTTTAACTTTACACTTGGCAATTCTGGTAAACTTTCCTCTGAACCATGGGGGTCCAACACTGCCCAATTTTGCTCCTGTAGTGACGAAAAGATATTTGCAAAGCAGAAATATAATGCTGCTAGGAACTCCTCCCATGTCATGTCGTTATGCATGATCGACCTCCACAATGTGCGTGCTTCCCCTTGCATTTGCTCGCCAACGCATTGCGCCCATTCTTCGCGACAAACTATATACCATGCTGAGTGGCCTGTGCAATCTCTCTAAAATGCTTGAGGGCCTTCTTTGTTTAACCCTAAGAACATTGGTAACATCTGGAATTTGTTTAAGGTTAGGTGACATATCTGAGGTACCTGAGATGTTTGAGGTTGATCATTAGCCCTGGCTGGTTGTATTACCAGATGTCGCCTATCACCCTCCTCACATCTGTCCCCTGTGGTCCGGTTTGTTCGTGCCTCTACTACCTCGACACCTACTGGGCTGTTAACCATGCTGGATGCCTCGGAGCGGACTTCTCGATGCTCCGAAAATGCCTGTTGCATTTGCTCCTGGACCTATGTACACATTGCTCACAGCGAAAACATCGGGTAAATGTATAGACATCATGTTCAGTAGTGCACTGCCAATGTGACAACTTTCCACATTGCTCACATGCAGCTGTTTCGCCCTGTTCTTCAGTGCATATATCTTGATGACATCGGTGTGGTAGTATCTCACTCCCTGTGATAAAGTCTAACTGTCTGCGTAGGTTTGGGAAGTGTTTACTCGCGCAACCATTACATAGTATTCATCCTTGCTGGTCCTTTGTTGCATGCTCATCTTGTGTCACACACCCTACATGAAAATCTTTCCTACATTTATCACAATACATTTCGCCTTTGCTTATTCCGGAACACAGTATATGTTTCTTGCACCGTCCCTTGCGATAATTTTGTTCAGGTTCACTGCCGAAATAGATTTGTAAGTTACTCTCGTGTATAGATTTGCAGGTGTGTTTCTGTACGGGGCCGATAGTACCCGGACTGCTCGCGGCCTGTTACACTCCTTGCATAATGCCATGCGAGTGCTGGCAGAGGTCGCTCTCCATTCTGACCAGATTCTGCTGTTAATTTCCCTTTTTTATTTCGTTTTCTAAACGATTCGTGGCCTTTGGTTCCCTACATGGGCAACCGATGCCCTGGGCTGTATCTGTTTTAGCTGTGGGGCGTACACATTTTAGGCATAATGTTCTTACTATCCCGCTAATTGTGCATCTTAGGTTAGGGCATGTACCACGCGACTGCCCAAAGATATTTCGCGTTGCGTCTACCATCGTGACAGATGTGTAGTCTCTGTAACTGACCCACTTTCCCCATGCGTGCATCGGGAAAAGTACCATTGCTGTCCGCTGGGGGGGGGGGGGGGTAATCACCTGTTGCAGCACATCCCGCTGGTAACGCGTCCGCCACTCACCAGCTTGTCATTTTCCATGGGATACAGTTCGTGCATAACAAAACACTCAAGTACACATACAAGTACACTGTCCTTAATTCATACATACACTAAATGAAAAATACGTATATACATTATGTGTGAATTTATCAACAACTATAAGTGCATATTAACTTCCTAGTAATTTTTACATGATCATAAAATAGTAACTCAAAATGTAAACAAACTATAAATTACTTGCTTTTTATAGCACTTTAAATATTTGACACTTTAGACATTAAATTTATACTAAAATTTTGACTTGCCTGTTTCTTTACCAGTGCTCTTAAACATTTTGTTTCGCTACACATAGCCTGCAACCCATCAATTTTTGCACACCTATCAAGACGTACCTGTTTATGATGAATGAAGCCTTTAATTTTATATTTATATCGCACTTTCTTTCCAAACTACATCGTATTTTGACGTGATTTCCAGTGTGTGTTGTTGTATGTTTCCCACATTTTAAACATGATTTATGACATAAGTCATAGTTGGCTTGTTTACTTGCAGCTTGTGGAATAAGCTCCACTAGTTGGGCAAGGCTATTTTTGATGTGCGCCCCCTCTCAGAAACGATGTGGGTCACCCTGCCTCTTACCCAAGTCAGGGGCGAGATGATGTGTTGCCCGGTGCTAGCTCAATTGAACAAATGTTGGGGTCATGGGCTGGTGGCCACGGGAATTCCTGGAGGTTGCTGAGGTGCTGGTTGCGGTGTTCGTCATGCACTTACTGGCACCGATGTTAAAATAGTGGTTTCTACCACTATACAAGCATAGAGGTAAAGGATCCCTTACACAGTTGTTGACAAACACTGACTCTACTCTGCCTATGGAGGGCAGAACCCATAATACTCAACACAAAATACAAAGGTTCAACTTCGACCATAAGGATGCGCTGCCCTAAATTACCTAAGGTAAAAGCAATAAAAGGCGGGAATTAATCACACGTCCTTTTATTGCATCTAACTGAATACAACTGGCCTTGTACCCTACAAAACTCTGTTATGCAGGTTCGGCACTGTGGCCTGCCGAAAGCCAATGTTTCTTTCGAGACGTGCATAATGTGCAATTAAGTTCTTATGGTAAAATTAGCTGTCGGTCGGCCCCTCGGTATTAGAATAAAAGCAAAGAGATTCCTGAAATTACACTGTTGATAAATTAATGATTAATGCCCAAAAGTTGCTATACTGAGGGGATGCACTGAAGAGCGCGGTTCCCTTGTAGCGTGTTGGCTGATGGTGGAGGTCAGACTCCAAACGACACTCAGTTTCGAGCGGGCAAAAACTGAGGATGCGTTCAGATTCGTGCTAGCTCATTATGCTTTATGGCCTTACTCTTGCACAAATGGTATATAACACTTTTTCATGCCCTCTTAATCTCTATTAATTACTTTACACATATAGGCGACATTCCCATGGCTCTAAATGTTAAATTAACAGGTTTGGCGATGACGTCATGGGAATGCTGTCACTTTTACGAATGTTTTATATAAAAATTAACGTGCGAGATGAACACGGTGTGATAAATGCAACACAATGATGATTTAAAACCCTGAACATTTATTACCTTAAAAACTCTTCCCAAATGTGGTACTGGTGAGAGTACTGCACTTTGTCGTTCACAGGGCATCGGTTGCATAAAGTGACGTCCTGTGAATACACAATTACCTTGATGTCACACCTATGGTATTCATCAATGAGATGCAGCTGAATGCTAAAACGAGCTAAGTGCAGCTTCATTCTGCACACCAGCAAAGGAATTCGTATTAACACTTGTTACCACACGAGTGATGTCTTGACACTATGAAAGGGGTATACAAACTAGCATGTTGAAATACTTCACATCATCGCTACACTTATACTTCGGCCTACAAGCCCGTCGACACACGCCAAAATAGAGACACTTGTTAATGCTATTGTACAAGCTGCCCCCACGTTCCCTCCAATGGTACTCTCATCTGATGGTCATGGCTTCACAGGGACGATATTCCAGACCTCTAACTTATTGCCCACAAGAGTTCCCTCTTGCGAGAAATAGGTTAAACGGCCGATCTGGTTTTACGCGATTTGGGTTACCAGGAAAGATACTCGCTGTTCCCTGTGGCTTGCACCAACATTCTCTGGGCGGTTCGACTCGCCCCTGGTGTGCACTAATGCGATAGCTAAGTGCGGTGGCCCAAATGGTCATAAGAGCACAGGAGTGTTTGCCTCATGTCAAACTAACAAACACTGTAAATCACACTCTTGTAATTAATATTAATATGCCCTGTTGGTGCACACTACTTACGTTAATGATTAAGTGAAGCTATATTATATGGGAACAATTAAAACATGGCATGGTGTACTACAAAAAAGGTAAATAATTATTGCATAGCTCCGTAACACTGTGAATAATATTTCCCCATTTAAAAACTGAATCTCAAATGAACCCATCAACTCTGGAAAACAATAATACTAAACCTACTACACAAACCTGCATGTCATGTGACTCGGAATCCTGGTCACGTGATGTCAACACTCAATAACACTTTAAAATAAAGTAAACAAGTATAACATTTGGTACAAGCAATATAAATACACATCTCTTCACTACTTCCCGTCCTATCACAACATAACATAACATTAACGAAGAAAACAATTTAACCTCCATGAAACTATGCACTGGTGCAATACACGAACGCACTATGTGCTGACATGTGGAATGTTGGCTGCTGTATTGACATTTCTTGCATGGTGGTGTAGGGTTGTGGATGCTGGTGCGATGAGATGTGCGTAAGGGCCTAAGGTGGGAGCGCTTGGTACATGTCAAGTCATTAAATAGTAATTTTATCAATTTTTGGAAAGGGTAAGGTGAACTGCTATCCGACATAGTGTTTCGTTAGTTATAAGAAAATAGTTCATAAGTTCTAGTAGGTAAGTTTTGGTTGTAGTTTGGTCAAGCTCATTCATGCTGTAGGCTCACGTGAAACAGGTTAATGCTTTTGGAACAGGTTAACAAAAGAGTGCTTAATTGGGTTAAATAGTGTTTGACACCCTGGTCCTTTGTGGAGGAGTGACCACATGATCAGCCCTAGTGGAGTGTCAGGTGATTCGGCATTCAACATTGGATGGCAACTCCATGAGACTTTGGTCGGCATGGAAGATCACTGTAGTCAAGTTAAGTAAACATTAATATTCTAATGAAGTAAAGTTCGGTCACTTTTAGGCTTCGATGATTCTTAAGTATAAATATTGAGTGTTACTATAAACTTTCCGTTGTTAGGGTGTCCTGGATCTTTGTTTTTGCGGTATCTCAGATTTGAGACTCCTGCAGCTGGCTTGAGTTCTAGAAGAGGTTGATCACCCCACGACTCTAGAATCTGCACTTATACATGCTGGTAACACTTGTTTGGGAGTCTGAGGTTGGCTGTTTTCGAGCAGTGGCTAGTTTTTAGTTTTAGATTAAGTTTAGATTAAGATGTCATACACTATCATCAACCCGATGTGCTGCGCCTCCATAGGTGCTGGTGGTGTGTTCGTGTCCCGCCTGAGAGCAGGTGGGCAACAGAAACTCATGATGTGCCCAGCGCCATGTTCGGCATAGAGAACGATTGATGATGGTGGTCGTACGGCCGACGGCCTACAGCGACTCTTGATATGCTGTCAATATGAAGGAGATCTGAGTGAATTTGTCCTTTATATTATGTAACGGTAAAATATTGCCTGTGGGCGAAGTTGTCGGCCACTTCGCACTACTATATTACCACAGAAGTTGCCCTGCTTAAGGGACACAGGCCCCATAGATGCAAAACACACTGAAATACACTCGTAAATTTGAATGCTACGCTTAGGACGCAGTAGCTGATGAACTCAGGAGAGTTAAATGCAATAAAACTCGCCTAATTATGGTATGACTGTTTTATTAGTGTTATGGTACGACACAATCTTACTGCACTTGTTAATACATATCTTAGTTAAGCAGACCCGGCACTCTGAACCTGCCAGTGGTCGCTTCTGCTGGAAAATAAGGTGTGGGCCTTAGATTAATTATGTGAAACGCATCCTGTGCGTGAAGTCCTGGTATGTTACGTAAGGATGCAGGGAGACCTTCCCCCTGCTAAATAAAAGTACTAAATGTTCTTGAATTTGGTGATCTATGGATATGAAATAAAATGCAGCCTATATTGAATTTCCGAGGGGAGTACGCAGAGCTTACCGTCTGCCCTGCCGGTTGTCTGGAGTGCTGAAGTCTAACTAACGACATGGCGTCGGTTTCGCCGCACGTCCGGAAAATCCTGCACCAAAATGAAAACATGAAAAAAACTGAACTTAATGAATAACATGATAAGTGAAATTGATGTTATACATAACTAAGATTGCTAAACTAAAATACATTGTTGACATACTCGTGAACGCCGGAGCCCCAGAAATGGCTAAGAATGTGACGTCACAAGAATGTCACCGCACTTAAATGGTGATATTAAATGAAATGATGCCTCAGGTGGCTGATTCTCGATCGATGATTACATGTACACTCTTATAATTAACATTTTAGAATCGGCGTGTGTCGTTACGTAATTACCTCCAGGAATGTGTATGGATGTGACGACACACGGATTTCGTAACTAAGGGTGAAGCTACACCCTGTTTTCTATGGAATTGTTATATTCTCTCTATGCTGGAACGGGCGGTTTCCCTAGTGAGTAATGTTGTAATCACCGTGAATTTTGCTTAAAAATGCTCCTAATAATTAATGCTGGCAGCAAACTGCTCGCCACTTCACACTTCATGCGGGAATTTGATTCCCCATCTTTTGAAACCACTCGGAGCCACATCGCACTCCCGATTCGGCCACGGGGCCCGTCGACATCGCACACATCGCAAAGTCGTGGGAATAAGCGGCGCAGCTTACCCCAGTGTTCCCTTCAATGGCTATTGTGTCTAACGGTCATGGCTTTATGGGACACACTCGTTTAGGTCACATATCCATTCATCACGAGAGTTACCTCTTGTGGCGAATGATAATTATTATGACCCGTGTCCACGAGTTACAGGGTGGCAAGAAAAGTTTAATGCTATTCTTGTCGACATGCACTGATCGAGACCGCGACCTAATGTCAATCGGTCGAGTGTTGCTGTGTGGTTGATGCATCTGCAAGGGCACAAACAGGTGGAAGGGATACGTGGACGTCAGCAACACGTCAAACCCTAGGCCAGGAGAAGACCTAGAGGAGGATTTATATTGCTGGATTGACTCGGTGATAGGCAGGGTACCTGGATCCGTGGTTACTGTGCTGGGCTGTGCTCCAGTTCACTTACATCTGTATAGGGGTTTCATTACCGCCCCTCACGCTGCTCTTCGTCAAACCAGTGCCGTAATCAAACTCCTTGATCATCATCAGTATCACTCATTTCTGTCCCTACTCTTCCTAATGTATTTGATTAGTTATTTTGGTGTGACCAAGTAATTATTTGTGAGTTGTTAGGTATTGTGCATAAATTAAAATTGATTTTGATTCTCAGAAACGATTTTTCTTTCTATGATATTTCTTATGTCGTTTTTAACCCAGCCTAAAGTTTTAGATGTCGTTTCGTGTTGAACTTATTTCAGTTTAATGGGATTAGATTTTGGCTAAATCACCAGTGTCCACTTTTTGGGAGGAAGTCTTAGCCATTTTAAACTTTATGTAAATATTTTAAGGCACATCAGATTTTAAAATTTCTCACTTTGGTAGATTTGCGATATTTTTATATATTATTAATGTCTAAGGGAGATATGGAATATTCAAGGCAAATTTGGAATTCATAAATTTCTGCACTTTTTTTCCTGACAGTTTGTTTGTTTAAATTTGCAGGTAGGCATGGCCCTTAAATTTGTATTTCAGGGTTATATACTGTCTCGAACTAGACAGTTTATTATAACAAAGGAATAGAGAATTGGTTCTATTAAAATTTTCAATGTGGTTAGTTCCCCCTATTTTCAGTTGACAGAGATATAATTATTTGTAATATTTATTAGTGAACGGCGATTTTCAATGTTAATGAATTTATATGTACTTTGAATTAAAGTTGTTTAACGAATAGTTGTTTGCGAATTTTAAGTTATATTAACCCTGTTAATCAGTGATAACCTAAATATTAAATTGTGCTTTGGTATTTCACAAAGTGAATTCCTTCCCAGTTATGTTCAAACGGAATGGCAAGACGGTTTGCCGCACGATTAGCCTGGGATATGTCCCACTCCTGTTATCAGGTGCTCCGACGCTGGAGATGCACATGCTGTCACGTCCATTCTCAGAGAACATTTGCTATGCTGCGTGCTACGAAGCATGAAGCCATATGACATTATGATCCAGTTTAATGCTAGTGTTTTTTTCGCCCTGCGATGCGGTAGAGACCAGCTGATGGACTTTTCAGCGCGAGTTTTGGTATAAGAATGTTGTATCTACCACCTGAAAACAAGTTTACTGTTTCTTAATTCTACATAGCGGCGCAGCGTGAACTAAGCACTCTATTGTTTGGTATTCATCTTGTGCAGGAGCTATAGTTCTTGGGCTGCAATACAGCGAATATAGACATGTGTCCGATTCATTACTGAGACTACAACCGAGACAGTACCCACGCATCTTCGGATGTCCGCTTCCAAAGCTTGTGACAAGGATATGTAATTCACCTACATTTGAAAATTACTATAATGTAGTTATTACCCTTTTCTCTAAGAAGTAGCATAGCAACAGTAGTGTGAATTTAGTATTTATTTATGTGGTGTTCGTATTTTTTTCTCTACTAACAGCTATGTGATGAAATACACCTCCTAGTTGCAGAAAGAACCCTCCAATAGGTAAGTTTGGCTTTATGTTTCGCCTCTGCAATACCATAACTAAAATCGATGTTAATTTTCCATGGTCCCTCTTCATGTACTTGCAGAGGGTTTATGATTCGTGTTTCGTTATTTGTGATAAGTGATTCTACCTTCTATTTTCGGCATTGGTTCTACCGTCTACTGTCTTCAGGGTTTTCTTGGTTTCAAAAATTGCATCCCTAATGTCCGCTCGGCTGAGCGACACTTGATAGTGCCGGTAGGCCGTGCTGATAGCATACCTGTTGTTAAAATGTAATCAGGGGATCTGGATCGGCGGGACACTATGAGGACACGCTATAGATATAGCTAATTGTTTTTTATTTGCTTTTGAAGAACTGTTATTAAGTAAATAATTGCATTGTCACTGATAAATTATTTTGCATAATATGTTTAAAATCAGTTTATATGAATGCTGGATACCATTTACAAAATTTTCAATTAATTACATTAAAATAAGTTTAATTGTGAAGGGCCCCATTCATTCGATATTTATACCTTCTATTATCTTTGAGATTATCTAATTATATTTGTTATGAAATAATAATATTAAAAAAACTGAATTAAAATCTATATAGATATATTGTACTGTCGAAAACTTTAAGAAAATAATACAACTATAACTACCAAAACGTTAACTAGCTATTAATTATATTTATGAATTATTTACCCTATGAGAAAATGTATATAATTAAATATTTGCAATAAAGTAAAATTTGTGAATGAAACGTGTGCCATGCCATGACGTCAGCACGCTTCCAATTCAAATTAATTTTATGATAATATATGTACTCTTAGAATTCAGAGTAATAATTTTTTTTTTTTTTTTTTTGCTGTGGAATATGTACAACGTAATATTTCGAAAGAACCTTTTGAAAAAACCCACAATACTTATTTACATGACATCAACACACGGACGGACACATGCACATTAAGACGAAGATTGCTGCATTCTGCTACCATCTCGTGGTTCATGTCAATATGTTGACCATCGAGGAGGAAAAGTTTATGTAAATGGAATTTATAAATACTACCATAGTTTTTCAGGGGGTGGGAGGGGTGCAGCATTTCAGCGGAGAGCATAAGTACAGATGGCTCGTGTGGCCGACGGCCTACATGCGGCCCACCTCGATGTCCGACGTCTTGTTGCAGAAATTGTAGAAAGTTGTGAAATTCATCCCGTCCTATATATCCATATGCCTGGTCTAGTGAGAGTTATTAGAGCTATCGTCTTATGCTCATACTCACTCCCGGACTTTTATAGGCCTTGTTATGCCTTAAGGAAAATATACGTTGTGAGTTATACAGCTATTAAGTTGCCGGTGAAATAAATAACAATGCGTGGCTCACGTGACATGTTGATTTATTCCATTTACCTTCAAAGAAACACTGATACAATTCGCCCTGTTAAAGCAGGTTGCTAGCTGAATTCTTAGAAAGGCAACAAAGTGCCTACATGAAAAATTACTGGGCTGTGAGATGGCTCGCTGCCCGAGCTAAAGCAAAAACAAAGGTTCCAGAAATTACATTATAAACTATTGAATACTACATGATCGGGACAAATGGTGAAGTACCAGGGGAAGGGATGCGATGCACAGCCCGTCTCACATAGCAGCCATGGCTCTACTACTTAACATGGCACCAGGTTGCCTGCACTCTGATGCTAACTCCTGCCACCGTGTCACATGATCTACAACTTATTTTAACACATTATTTAAATGAGATGAAGTGAATGAACATGGCACTAGATGAATATGCTACACATAAAACATAAAACTATAAGATACTATCGAATATTAAGAGAACCTTACAGTTTTCCTGTGTATGGTCCTTACATTCATGTACACAATATTATTTTATTAACTCAACAAAATCAAAATTCTGTTAATGGAAAAATTACACATAAAAGAACAGGAATATATATTGGGCCACTTTTTGGCACGTGTCCAATACGTTACGTCACTGGGGTTAGTGGTTTGCAATTAATGAACGTGAAAACTGGCTTTGTCCAGTATTGTACAGTTCTTGGTACTGTCCAGTCTGCAGATATGTGTAAAATTAAGAAACACATGTTAGTATATTCAATAAAACAACTTGGAAAACATTAACAGGAAATTCTATGTGTACAGTATCTCCCGCATGGCTGCACAGTTTGTTTACATTTGCGCCAGCTGCGCACATTCACATACTTCATACAAATAAATACATAACAAATATTTAACTCTATTAAAACCCTTTTAAATAATAATAAACATATAATGCTGCATCGCAAGGGTGATATTCAGATTGACACAAAATAAGATGTGTTCCGTATATGTCGCACAGGTGCACACAGTGTGGCGTGTCCGAGGCACGTGGTTACATGATGTTAACAAATAATATTAAATTTAAACTGGCTCAAAAATAACTTTAAAATTACTTCTACACTTATTAGCACTGAAAGACACAATAAACGAAAGCAATATTAAAAGGACCATGAAAGAAAGAGTAATACAAAACACTATGTACATATACACTTCACGCCCTACTAAATCCACACTAGAATGTGCACACGTCACATTGGTTGGAGTCACGTGTCGATGGAGGCGATGTATTGGCTTTGCAGGTTTCTCACATACATGGTGGTGAACCGTCTAGGGATCAGAATGTGGCACACGTCTTACGCTTTCCCCTTCTGGACACCATTCACTCATCGCTTGCAGATCCTGTCTCAGCTACAGCACTTGTATGGTGGGCGGTGCCCACGCCGTGGCCACAGATTGTAGTGGTTCTCCTGTTGCGCTCTTCTTGGCATGTGGTGCTGTTGCTCCCATGTCGCCAGCCATGTTGTGACAGCTGTGGTGGGTTTACCCTGACACACACAGGCTGTGCACTCGACACGCTTGGAAATGTGGGCCCGCTTCGAACTGCAGGGAGGGGAAGACATCAGCTCACCTCCTAGTATTTACTGCCGCTATCGCTGTCCTCACTCTCAATGTCGATACTTTGCAGTGGTCGTCACAGATTGTGTTTCTGGATGTTCCCAAAAACAAACAATAATAACCTCTCTGTTGTTAACTTCTGATGTCTCCTCGGCATCACAACGCCCCCGGTCGGGTCCCACACCTGCCGGTGGTTACCGATGACAAGCCACCCTTGCTGTATGTCTCACAAGATGGGGGAAGAACCATCTGTTGACAGCTCCTCTTCGTTTCTCACATGGCTTCCTAGACTTTCCCTTGCTCAGTCTTGAGTGGGCATCTCGGTGCCAGGCATCGCAGCTACAGGTGTTTCTGTAATTTCTGCACGTGTCTCATTTGCAGGCTCGGTCATAACATCACGTTGTATTCTCTACTCATTAATGTCTGCTTCTATGACTGGCCATGGCATTTCGGCGCCGGGCATCGGCAAACCTCAATTTATCCTGGTGGAAGATAGCCGAACAATACCTACTCAGATGTATTTGTAGCAACTCACCCCCTCTCTGCTGACGACTTCATGTGGGCCACTCCATTTTGGTTCAAATACTGTATGAAAACCCTGCTGTCCAGCTGATTGTGGATGTGTCTTAGCATAGTTCAGCTGGCTGGGTTGCAAGCAGGGTGGTGGGCAGGTGGTATCTAGCGCCCACTACAAGACATAGTGGTGCTGTTGTTTGCATGCTTCGCTCATATCCCTCTCCCTTCATTCCTCATGACTCTCCTCATCTTCCTCCATCCCACTGTTGCTCACTGTCCCCATGTCGGTTGAGTGTGTCCAGTGTTGGCGCGGTTGGCAATGCTGACAGATTGGCACATTGCACAGATGTGTCGGCCTGCGTGTTTACCTGTGGCACAGGTGGAAGGACGACGTTCTAATCATCCTTGTCCTGAACGGTCTCACTTCCCAGCTCACATACCAGGTAAACGGCGAGTTGATTCTCGATGCCGGTGACGTGTTGAAACTTAAATTCGTAGGACTGCTTAAGCAGTGCCCAATCTGTCAACTTACTCTGGCTTTACTTGGTGTTGTGAAGCCACAGTATGCAATGATTGTCAGTCCACAGGGTGGATGGTACTTTTTGAGGCTCCACACCACTGTGAAACACTCCTGTTTGTTTACATCATATCGCCACTCTACTGGGCCTAACTTGGTGCTGCTGAAGTCCATGATGCGCCGTTCACCTTCGTCTGACAGTTGGAAAAACATGACGCCCATCTTCTATTCGCTGGCGTCCATCTGGGCGTACACATTGCATGGCAGGTCGTACCTGGAAAGGGCAGAACACTCTCGCAACCGATGTTTTATTTCCTCGAAGCTGGTTTGTTGTTCGGTTGACCACTTATACCGGGTAGTCAGTGTTGTGAGTCTGTGAGGGGCACTGTAACCAGGTCGAACTCTGGGATATATTCTCTGAACCAATTGATTAAGCTGAAAAATTTTCGAAGTTGTTTTCAGGTGTTCGGGGCCAGATATTCCTCAATCAACAGCAATCGTTCGGTGTTGGGACAGCTGCCGTCGGCATCCACGATATGGACCAGGAACTGCATGCTCGCCTTCCCGATGTGGCACTTCCGGTTGGCGTATATCTGCCCGTTTGTGGCCGGCCATTCCAACACTAGTGAGAGATATTTCACGTGGTCCTCCCAGGATTCTGACCATGCTATGACGTTATTGAGGTATGCCAAAGCGAACTCCCTGATGTATCGGTCGAGCGCCTGGGTCATCATTGCTTGGAATGTTGCCGGCGCGCATTTCAGTCTGAACGGCATGCCATGTAACTGAATATGCCTGCCGTTGGGTGCTGTGAAGGCAGTCTTGTGATAGTCTCCTGGCACCGCTCCTCATATCAATGATGGTGAGTACTCATGCCCGGCCCAAGGTGTTCAGGGCGTCCTTAACTTTGTTGTACGGAGGTGGTGCGCACTATATGGCCTGATTGAGTCGCCAGAAATCCACGCAGAACCTCCACGTACCATCATTCTTCAGAGCGAGGGTGATTGCCGTGTTAAATGGGCTCTCCAACGGCTCGGTCACTCTCAAGTCCAGAAATTCTTTAATCTGTTTCTGGATGATCTGGCATTAGTGTGGGTAGTGCCGCCTTGGGCACTCATAAATCGGGGTTTTCGACGAGGAGCAGAATAGCAGGTTTGGCCACATGGTACGACAAAGCAGATCTGCCATGGTGAACACATCGCGGCACTCGTCGAGGAGACGTTGCATCACCTCACAGAACTCTGGGGGTACAGCTTGGTCCAGTTCATCCAGCGTAATGACCAGTTCTTCCTCCGCTAGTCGGGGGTCCAATTTATACACTTTTCTCCTTTCCTTCCTCCCGAAATGGAATGTTCGTACGGCAGTTTCGACAACGGTATTTTGCGCATTCAGCCAGCGTATTCCGAGTATTGCTTCCTCCCTTATCTCGTCGGCCATGAAGGCGACTGTGACCATTTCCACGTCACGGATGCATCCAATAATATTATCTTCCCCTTTTATTTTTCCCATATTTCGGCTTGTTGCCAGCTGAACTGCTCTGATTACTGGGATGATATTTTTAAAGTCAACGAATCTGCTCCTCTCAAAGTTAGGGATGCTACTGTGTCTATTAGTGCTCTACTAGGATGGTCATTGAAAGTTATTGATATGCAATTGAACCTAGCCAGATAACTATTAATTTGAGCAAGTAGGAGTTGTTGCAGAGTCGGGTCAGTAGAACACACTTTTGCCTGGGGAAAAGTTGTTTTGCTATACTTGTTGAGGCCTCTCATTTATCACCAGTTGATATCTCACACAGTTAATTTCAAATCCATACTTTCGCGTAGCACCTCTTGAAAGCGAGCGTAGCAGCTCCTACGACGTTGCACATGGAGTAATTGGCACATTTCCGCAGGTTCCTCCTAAATCTTGACATATACAGCGGCAGACTCTGCTGTGCGACATCACACTTGCAAAGGCTTGGTTCAATAACCGGATTAGCAAATCCACTAATTTTCAATGGCCGAAAGCAATTTGTTCATAGATTGTCTGGCTTGCCAGCGCAGGTGCATGACAGTGCCTCGGATTGCAGATCGATGTTTATTTCGCTCAATGTGGCCCAAAGTCTTTGTACCGATGTAGCATCCTTACAAATGCAAGAATTTCGATGCAGTTCAATGAACGAAAACAGGTCGGAATTTTGTGTGCATCTCATACACTTGCGACACAAAGTTGATTGTTAGCAATTTGTAGTGTGAAAGTCCAGACACGCATGGTTGATAATGTTGTGTGGTTGACACGAGGGCTCCATGCCGGTCACGTGTCCAAGAGGGTGGTTGGCTGACATTGCGGTCGTGTGCTCACAAAGGAGGACACACTCCAAGATGGGGAAATTTGTACACTTCCACTCCAATGGCGATTTGGCGCCAAATTCCTTTCTTCCCGTTAATGACCGTTTTCGTCCGCGCTTCTTGTGTGGTAGTATTAGGAAAAATCACCAGTAGCGATACTGAGACCATTACAGTCAGCAGAAAAAGAGTTTCGTGGGCGCACATGGTCACACGTGGCGCACAAAGGTAACTTTGAAGAGAAATTTTTGACAGGTAAATTTCAAAAATTCTTGCAGGAAGTTAACTGGTAAGGAAAAGCCTCACTAGTTGTGGCACCATATGACATGCGGATGGTGGACCATCGAGGAGAAAAAGGTTATGTCAATGGGATTTATAAATCATAGTTGTCCGGGGGTTGCCAGTGTTCTCAGCAGAGAGTACAAGTGGAGACGTCTCTTTGCAGAAGTTGTAGAAAGTTGTGAAATTTATGCTCCCACCATATAAAATATGGACCGGGCAGTGAGATGGCTCTCTCCCCGGGCTAAAGGAAAACAAAAATTCCCAGAAATTACATTAAAAACTATTGAATACTACATGGTCGGTACAAACTATGAAGTGTCTTTGGAGGGCACGTGACGCACGTCTGTCTCACATGGAAGCCATGGCTCTACTACTTAACATGGCTGCGGGCTGCCTGCTCTCTGATGCCACCTCCCACCACAGAGTCACGTGATCAACAATTTATTCTAACACAATATTTAAATGAGGTCAAGTGAAAGAACATGGCCCAAGATGAATATTATTCACATAAAACATAACACTATAAGCCACTATTGAATATTAAAAGAAACTAAAATACATATCTAAACATAATTTAAACTTACCACGTAAGGCACCCTAACATCACTCTGGTACCTTACGGTTTCCCCGTGCACAGCCATGCTCGTGACGGGATTACCTTGCATTCACGTACACAATATTATTATATTACACTCTACATGGAAAAATTACACATAAATGTTCAGTTATGAATATTGGGCCGCTTTTAGGCACGTGTTCAATACATTATGTCACAGGGGTTCGTAGTTTGCAATTCACATAATGGGAATACTGGCTTTATCTAGTATTGTACTGTTCAGTCTGCAGATATGTGTCAAATTAATAAGCACATTTTACCACATTCAATAAAACAACTTGGAAAAACCTTAAGTGAATATTCCACGTGTACAGTGTCTCCCTGAAGCTGCGCTCATTGTTTACATTTTCTCCATCTGTGCACGTCCACATAGTTCGCACTAATAAATACATAAAAAATATGGAACACTATTAAAACCATTTTAAAACATAATAAACTTATAACGCTGCATCGCACAGGCGATATTCAGATTGACACAAAATAACACGTGTTCCATACATGTTGCACAGGTGCACATGGTGCAGCGTGTCCTAGACCACGTGGTTACATGAAGTAAACAAATAATAATATATTAAAATTATGAAGAAAATTATGTTAAAATTTCTTCTACAGTTATAGCACTGAAAGAGACAATAGACAAAACAAAACACAATAGGGCCATGAAAGAAACAGAAATACAAATCACTAAGTACATATACACATAAAACCCTATTCGATCCACACTAGATCGCGCACATGTCACACTGGTTGGACTCAAGTTTCGATGGTGGCGATGCGTTTGCTTGGCGGGTTTCTCCCAGATGCGATGAACGGTCTAGGGGTCAGAACTTGGCACACATCAATGTAAGATATGAAATATAAATTATGCCATTCTCTTGGGGCCTGACTTGACTTTTGTCTTGTGCATTACTTGGAAAATGCATTGTTGGGCATATCCATTACTGCTAATTTAAATGAGTCCCCTTTGTAACCTATTATTTTTCTACATTGTGATTGACACATACATTCTGATGTAAACATTAATTTCAAAACAAACACTCTTATTCTTATATATACACAAAATGAGTGTTATTCTACCACATGGTAATTTCTTACTAATTGATGTTTGCTGTACAAGGATAACCTCAATATTTTGACCCACTGCTAGTCAGATACTGGCTAACACTATCCGTTACTGTATCCTATATGTAAATTGAAAAATATTCTCGATAAGAGCAACTCGCAATGCCTGTGATAGTTGTAAAATACTAATTAATATTGCACTGCTCTGTGCAGCTACTAAGTGGTTTAGGATGTATGTCACTCGTGATTTGATACTAGTGTGTGTAACAATTCAAAAACACATAACAAAAAATACAAAGCCACACTCAAATATTAATGAATTCAAACGTTCCAGTTAAAATATGCTGATCACATGTTATACATGACATTCCACTGACTTCTCATGTAAATAAACCTTTATGTCACATGGTACAAAATACAGATTGTGTATGAAGTTGAACACATACAAACCCTTGTTTATATAAGTGGAGATATAACACTGGGACAATACACACAAGAACCCTTCAAGAAAAGTATTACGTGCCATTTATAAGCACTCGGGCACAATAAAAATCTCTTATTATAATAAAAGGCAAGCACACAACACAATGTAAATATTGTGATAAAACTTACGTGGCACATAATAAAATAAAACACATCCTAATTTCCTAATAAAGCACACTTCGTATAATTAAATAAAAGACCATGATTTGATATGCCCTATTTTTACACACACATGAAATTACTGCACTGATATGGCCGAGAGTACCAAGTGGAAAATACGCTGAGGCAGATTGCTATGCTTTGGTGGCTGCTTGTCGAACTGTGTCTGTTGGGCGCTGATGGCATGCTGAACTGGCTAGGCAGGATGCATGACACACGTCAAAAGCCCTCTCCCTCTCGAGTCAGTTCACTCGTCATAGCTCACTCCACCTACTATGCCCAAACTTTACCAGCGATCGAATCTTACTGCGTGGTCGCAGGCTGTACCTTCTGGGCGAAAACAGTGGAAGTGATGTATGCAGATGTGGCTATAGAGTGACTGGCGAGTGCCCACATGCTGTAGATATGACGTGCCGAATGTGACGTGTCTACTTGGGGCGGTGGGGTGAGGAGGAGTGCTCCTATGACACCGACTTGTCGCTGATACTGTTACTCTCTGTCTGATGTGGGCGTCCTCTGTATGATGTGCTAGTGTTTCTCCTCTCCTGTATGTCGATGGTCCCGATGCTGATAATGATGGTGATTGTAACACCAGAGTAGCTGGGCTTCTCATGGGTATTGCGACACCATCAGGTAGAGCACGAACCTGGCGATCCTGGCTGTTCTCAGGTGGCCCACCTGGCTCAACACTCATGATGTCGTAATTTGCTAGCAGCTGTATAATGGAAGGCTGCACCAGGATGGCAGGCACTCGCTGGTGTCCCTGTCTATTCAATGGTGTTGGGTGTTCCGGCAGTGAGCGTGTCTAATGCAGCACTAGCGTGATGATGTTGTGATGCTCTATCGCTGCTGTTGGTAGGACTTGATGTTATTTTTCTGCCATGTCGTTCATCAGTTGTGTGCATCGCGATGCTGGCACTGGTCTGCCATAGTGCGCCCCGATGGGAAATGTCTGTGCATCATGGGCTCAAGCAGAATTTGAAACATGCGGCATCCAAGACCTGTATCATGGTATGGGGGTAGCTCCATTTTTTTACAAAGCCTGCTCAGAAACCTCTTAGCCCAGCTGACTGCAGATGAGACTTCTCATTAACATGCTGGCCTATTTGCAGGGGGGGTGGGGAGCATTTGGTGATCGGTAGCCACTGGGACACATAGCAGTGTTGGTTATCTCTTTCTTCGCGCATCACATGCTCTCCTTTATTCCCGGCTTACCCCTTCCCCTACACTGCTGCATCACTTTCTTGTCCTGCTCATTAACTCTTCCTGGAGGGGAAAGTCACGATCCTGGAGCAACTGTGCGGGAGTTTATTATGTCGCCTGATTTGTTTGTGTTCGCAGCATGAATGCGACTGGAAACTGTTCTTCCCAGGAAGCATGATTGTCCACGTCATGGGTCCGTAACTTTGTTTTGAGATCTCGATTTCTTCTTTCTGTCGAGTCTGCTCGCGAGTGATATATTGTCTTGGTGTAGTGGCACACAACCCACTTCGTACAGAACTCCCCCACACACTCTTCCTGAGTGTGAACTGTGTTCTGTTATCCATGAGCAATGTTCTGGGGCAACCCCACTGGTAGAAAAACTCATTTTCAATTACTTTTCCACTGTCCTGGCCTGCTCACTACATACAGGGTATGCTTCTGTACAGCAGGAAGAAAGATCTGTAACGAAAACTATAAATTGTTTTCCGGTTGACGTATGTGGATATGGTACCATTAAATACAACACCACTGTCTCGAATGGTTCCATTGATAGGTGTGGTTGCTGCTGTTGGCTGCCCTCAGTTCATCTACTCTTGCAATGGCAACACATTACATCATGTCGCCCAGTCTGCTGGAAAGTTCGTCCGCCAGCTGGTTAACTTCCCCTGCCACATGTTGCACTTTAAAGTCGTGGGCTTGAAGTAAGAGTGCCCAGTGTAATGTTGCTGCCACTCTCTCTCATACTGTGGAGCTACAGTGGCAGTGGTTGTCTGTACAGAGGCGTTGATATTCTAGTGGTTGTCTGTACTTTTTAAAACTCCACTCTACAGAAATACATTCTCTATCATTTACATCATACTGCTGCTCTACTGGGCTGACTTTTGTACTTCTCAAATCTAGCATCTGGTGTGTCCCGTTATCAGCAAGCTTGAACAGCACTGCTCCCAGTCCTTTCTCGCTTGCATCGGTCTGTATGCACTGATGTTTCATTGGAATGAAACAATTGAGTGCTTTAAATTTAACAAATCTATATTTGATCTGTTCAAATCATTCCTGTAGTTTGTGCTGCCATTTGAAGTGTGTGTTTGGTGACATGTGCGGTAAGTGAAGCAGTGACAATGGCAAACTCTGGAATATGTTCCTGTAGCCAATTTACCAAACCGAAAAATTTTCTAATTTGCTTTCGTGTTTTGGGTGTCGGGTGTTCCTCAAACAGTTGTAACTGCTCTGGCATGTGTCTGCTTCCATTCTCGTTGACAATGTGCCCCAAAAATTGAATTTGTTGTTTGCTGAAATGACACTTCCTGTTTGAATATGTGAGCCTGTTGATTACGAGTCGTTCCAGTTCTAACGACAGGTGGTGGGTGTGGTGAGTCCACGACTCGGACCACACAATGACGTCGTCGAGGTATGTGAGTGCATATTCTCCCACGAGACTGTCTAACAATTTCACTATCTTCGATTACAATGTGGACAGCGCACACTTCAGTCCGAAAAGCATTCCATAAAACTGGAAGTGGTGTCCATCAGGGGCTGTGAACGCAGTTTTGTGGTGGTCATCTGTGCGGATTCGAATCTGCCAGTAGCCGCTGCGAAGGCCAATGGTTGTGAGCACCTTTGCCTGGCCCAGAGTGTTTAGGACATCATTTATGTGGATGTAGGGCTGTGGTGCGCGGCATGTGACCAGGTTGAGGCAACTGCAGTTCAAGCAAAGTCGCCACATCCCATATTTCTTCGGGGCGAGCCTTATGACGGAATTGTATGAGCTTTGGGAGGGTTCGATCACTCCTCTTGCAGCATCTCATAAATCTGATCTTTGATAATTTTACACTGATGAGGATAGTATCTTCGGGGGTTGTCATAAATAGGTTTGTCTGAGGTAAGTTCGATGTTGTGTTCTGCTATGGTGGTGTGGTGCAGTGGGTCGGCCCTTTTGGTGACGTCGTTCATTTAAAATCCTTGTACTGCTTCACGATGTTCCAGTGGCACAGAGTAGTCCAGATCCACTAACAATACGGCTGGTGTGTCCCCAGCTGGTCGGGGTTTCAAATTGTAAACAGTTCGGCGCTCTTAATTTCCGAGGTGGATTCGTCGTGCTGCCAGTTCTACTATAGTGTTTTGTTTAGCTAACTATGGGACGCCGAAGAAGACGTCTTCTCGGATGTCGACCCCCACGAATGTGGTGGTCAGTGTCTCTGTGTCCCAGATGCATACAGTTATGGTGATTTCGCCAGCTACTTCTCCGGTTCGTTTGCGAGTGGCCAGCTAGATCACTTGTGGTATAGGTTTAATTTTACTCACATTAATTAAATTTGTCCCGATGAAATTATGAGAAGCTGCAGTGTCAATGAGGACCCTTCATGGTGTTCAGTATACAAACATGGGAATTCTGCTTAAACTGCTGTTGTTGCTAATTATTTGTTACAAAACCTTGTGGGGTTTCGGGTCTGGTGTTGTTGTGGATGGACTGGGGCGACTGATATAAGACCGTTCTACCCCTTCTTCTCATTTCCGTTCTGCACCTGATACTTCTTGTCGCTCAGCTGTTCATATTCAACTCAATTTCGGCATTCATTATTCCTGTGAGGACCACTACACCACCGGCATTGGTGTGGCTGTTTCCTTGGTCCACATAAGGGGCACAGTGGAGCTACACTGATGATGTTTGATCGACTGCACTGGTGTTTGCGGTTATGTGATGTGTGGCTGCTTGCATTACGAGTGTTTTGGTCGCACTTTCACTAGGTCCTTTTATCTTGCTGTTTGCAAGAGTCTGTTCGCAGCACGGGTGTGCACTACCCTGGTTGTTGTGCGGTTGGGCAGGAACATTTGTGTTTAGCAACATAACCATCTAGGTAAGATTCGGTTGTGTGATACACAGGTGCCAGGATGGCGTAGTATTCTGCCTGTGCTGAACCTGCGACGATTTCGATAATATATTTCAGTGATAAGTCGGGATTATATGTTCTCACCTGAATTATTTTCTGTATTGCAAAGTTGTATAGTGATTCCTCATTTTGCTCCTCATGTACTACTTTGCTACATTCTCAGCAGAAGGTAAAGGTGTTTGCAAAGCAGCATCTGAAACTGTGGTTGAGCTCTTCCCATGTCAAGCTGTAATGGGTAATTCCTCACCGCTATGATTTGGCATCTATGTAGAAAAGCTCTTCCACACAATTGGCTCAGACTTCTCTGTCAACACCATAGCAGCAAAGGTGGTTCTCACGATCCTGAATTAATTATATGGCATCTTCGTTGACGGTTACCGAGTATGTCGGAGGTGATTGAAACCTCGTTTGCATGGTGTAATGTGGTTCGGGGTCACTGTATCTCCAGTGCTGTTAAATTTTCCGGTGCATTGGTGCCTCTTGCAGCAATGGTGTGGAATGTGCGAAGGGCTTGTTGACTTTTGGTGTTTCTGCAATGACAAGCGCTGGTGGACGGGGCACTGCTATCTGTAGTGTGGCCCGTTTTTTTCCATGCTATTTTGCTAAAATTGTTCTCACATGTTCCTGTTTCGAATTGGCATATAATTTCCTGTTGTGTTGATTGTCCTGCATGGTTTGCTGTTGGTTCAAATCCAGGACCATTCCAATGAATCCTGCTCTGCTCGGATATGTCCTTGAAACTCCGAATGCATTTTATGTAGTGTTGAACCTGCAAGGTTGCTCGCTTACGTGATGAAATGTACCATTCGTGGTATATCCAAAAACATTGCCCACAAACTAGCTTAGCTGTTCCATTTTAACCACATTACTTTATGTTTGCACACATTCTTAGTATGTTCAGAAATTTTGAAATGGGTGGCTGAATGTTGCTGAGTAAAGGCAAGCATGTGCAAAGGTTGGGAGGGCTGACTGGCTTAATGAAACCCTTAATTTCTATGTGTGCGCACTTTGTCATGAAGCCCTGAAATGGTTCGCGCCAATATTACGCCACTAAGTTCTAAGTGTGTGTGTTCTCACACCTGCTGCATCCTTTTGGCTGCAGCAGGTTCTCGGCAAATGCACTCATCTTCTGTCGGCAAGACTATCAAAGGCTGATTCGTATTTGATGTGTGATATAAACAATGGACACATAAAGCTAATGGTTCGCTGATGGTCGACCACCAGTCCTAGTATCCTTGGTCTCGTACGCGGAATGGTCACTGTGGAAATGTCATCTTTGGTTTGTTTAATTCGCCAGAGCACATGGTCTCTTATCTCGTGGTGGTCACCCACATAGCATGGTATGGGAGATGTGGTCATGCCGGCTCAGTGCAGCATGATTGGCTGGGGGTGCAGGTGGTGTCTTCCCCTCGGGAATGGAATGCTTCGAAATGGTGATGCTGGCTGATGTTATGGCTGTGGCAGATGTGCTGGTTGAAAATGGCGATTTTCCTGACATTGATGAGACAATGCCAATTTTTGATGCCAAACTGTTGATGTTGTTGTGTTAAGTTTGCCTTAGTATGTAACTATCAGGAAAAATGTGGTGAACAATGAATTCTCATTGGAAAACATTTTCCCTGTACCAGAATATTATGTAAACCATGGGTTCAATTGGATACTAACACAGTGTGACGCCATCCATGCTTCCAGCCTGTTTGCCTGCAGTAGATACTGTGCAGCAGGCATCATCTCTCTACCAGGTGGTCGTGCACACCACATCCAGCATTGCATTGCTAAGTGTGTATTTGTACCGCCGTTCACAAGTGCGACCAGTGTGGTCAAGTGCAACAATAGTGTAGTGCAGAACAGAGCAAAGTGAGTGCCAACAAGTGCAATGTGATCATCCTCTCCATGGTTTGCATCGCCTGGGGAGGCTTAAGTTCTCATTATGATTCTTTGTGGCTTAGCACCATTTTCACATTGTAACACTGCCAGATAGTCAAGCCCGGCAACTTATGACAAGTTGTCTTATTAGAAAGACGTTCGATAAACTCACTGATTTATGCTAGAATATTTCTGCAATCTTCATTCGGTCACCTTTGGGCATTTAGGGGTGTGAGCCCCTAGCATCTCGCCAAAAGTGTAACTTATCTTTGTTAGTGTAGGTATTCCGTTTTCTATAATTATCAATTGTTTTTACTGTCATGTTTCTGTATGGGCGTGTGGTTCGTCCTGAGATTCCAACACATAGTATGTGTGTTTATTTAAACATAACACTGGAGGAGCAGCAGAGCAGATATGTCAGATGCCACCTTTGGTCATCAATACACAGCCCTGAGTCAAAACAGAGTCAGTTCTCCGCATCAATTTGGCATTGTTCCATATAATGTGCCTGCCACCCAGGTACAGTATAGAAGATAACCAAAATTACCGGGTAAATAATTTTTTAGTTTCTCAAACAACACTCAACCCTATTTCATCGGATACAGCATCATCAAATGGCTGCCCGAATGTGTGATAGTATCTTACTGCTTCCTTTTTACTATTAGACCCTCTGTTATTCTTTTCCTCTGCATCAAATGTCGCCTAACTTTGTGGTGTATCCTTTTGCCAATATTTCTTAGCTTCAAATGGAGAGCAAATATTTTTCCAAAAATTTGCAAAAATTTTTCCAATCTTCAAAGAATTCCAAAATCCTGCCAAAATTTTTCGTGCTAATCTGACTACTACCCGCAACGAGGCAACAACGAGTAAATCCTAGCTGTGCAACTTGAGCAACTGGATGATGTACAGACACCTCCAGGACACAGGAGAAGGCTACAAGTGGTCAAGGGGAAATAGTGCATGGAGATTGGAGGGCTACCACCATTGTGGTAACCAGAGGGCAACATGCCGGAAAGCGCTCATCTTGGAGTGGCGTGACAACAGCCACACCACCCCTATGCGGCAGAGAGACAAAGGAAGTGAGTATTCCATCCCCTCCCACCCATGTTGTTCCACTCTGTGCCATGCAGAGGAGTAACTGTGAGAAGAAGAAACGAAAGTACTCCCTTCCACATTCCCAACACGCCGCCGAACAGCTGAGCAGGCCATTGACTCCTGCACTGCACCACACCAAGGAGGGACAGTCGTGTCGCTCCATCACCTGTACCGAGCAAGCACCACATGCTGCCGACACCCGCTCCTGACTTTTGCTCCCGTAACCCGCACCTTCTGTGCTGCGACCATGTGCATTTGTTGGTAACCAAACAATGGTTGGCCTCATACTTTACAGCATGCCGACACTGATGTGACCACATTATATCCACTTATTACTGCAGGATATAATTGCCAAGAATGAGTTAGGTACTACCTACTGCCGATGCGAGTGTAAGACCAGCCCATCGAACAACCACACCACAGACAACCGCGAGAGTGAGTCCAGCCAGAACATTTTACAGAACTTTCCGGAACAGAAACCTTTAACAAATTCTTTGGACATAACCTACCCTGCTGGTGCCATGACCTATTGCGCACAGGTGAAGGTACATTATTTTTGAGCTGCACACAGTGCAACACATGATACCATACAGAGTGCATTTACATACAGAAACAGGAAAGAGTGAACGGACCCGTTTTTCAGTTTAGTCTGTGTAACACAAATGGAAACACAGAACCCAGTGGCATACAATTGGGACACATTTTCCAGTGAATTACAAAATGCAAAAACATGCAACCACAACAGATGTATTGGAGGAATAAGCAGATAAATTCAGAAATGACATATATGTGGAACAAAGGTGCATCAAGAGTGTCAAACGGAGGCGGAACGTTCAACTGCATAGGGAGCGTATTTCACATGCAGAGACTGTACAGCCACTGAAGCGAAACCCTGCCATAACCCCCGTCAACTGCATGCACATGGTACCAGCCAGGACTTTAGCACCTGAACCTCAGTCTGTTCCAATGCCAAGCCACCCACTCATGCCTCTCCCGCCAATACCACTGATAACGATCATTCCAACAATGTCATCATATTACTCCACTCCGATTTTCACTCCACATAATCCAGCCATGTTGCCAAACCTACCTAGTATTTTCACAACTGCTACATCTGTAACAACAGTGCCACCAAATGTCAACAACATGACTGACACAGCAAGTCGGCCAACGCCAACATGTTTTCAGACATTACCCACATTTTCTGGTGCACTAAATGAGGACCCAGCAGCATTCATGCTCCACTACAAAACATGCTTGCAGCGATATGGCATCTCAGATGATGAGTGGCCTGGTTTCGTTGGCTAGCAGCTGGAAGATGAGGTGCGACAGTGGTGGCAATTCATAAAGTATAATGGATTAACGTGGCCAGAGTTTTTACACTCATACAAGTGTAGGTTCGGAGGTAGGTGAGCGCCCAATCAAGCCCATAGCAAACTCATGTTACAAGAACAACAACCTGGAGAAATATTGACAACATTCTTCAATCGCAAAACCCACTTGGTTAACAGATTCTGCCCGGAGTTACCTGAATGTGAGGTACTTATAGTCACTGCCGGGAAGGTCCTGTCAGAGTATCGAGTTGCCCTACTTCCCTTGTTGAACAGTGGCCTCTAGGATTTCATGAGGTCTGCGATCATCCTCGAGCAAAGCACTTGTTAACCATTTTGTGAAATAGGAGGTGCACGATAGCGTCACTGGTGTCGCGAAGACAGGGACGACCGTGCTGGGAATGCAAAAGTGAATCAAACAGGGCAATACAGACAGGAACGTTAACCACACAGAGATGCCGACATCAGTTGCTACTGTGAAAGTGTAAGTGGTCAAGCCGCAAATTCAAGTGGGTTTAAAAGTGGCAACAGGTATGTTAAGTGGGACAAGTCATGACCACCCAGGATGCTGTATTGTTACTGCAAAACGGAGACCTACCACTGGTCAATGAATGCCCAAAAAATCCCTACAACAACCAGCGCCATGATGCCACTGACAGCCACCATGACTAGAAACTAGAAATAGGGGTAAAGTTGCCAGATGTGTCATTTACCCTTACCCCACAACACAACTCGGCTTTGACACCTCTACAAACTTTGGTATAAAAAGGTCAGTAGTAATGGTGCGATATATATATATATATATATATATATATATATATATATATATATATATATATATATAAGGGTTCTTGTGTATATCAATAATCTTCCATGTCCCTCTCTAACATATACTGCGGCTTCACATAATTTCTGTCAACCTTAATTTGTGCATTAAAGTGACATGACACCAACAGCCATACATTTCAACTTGCCAAGGGTCAGCATAAAAATTCTACATTAGGACAGGCCACAGTAACTGTCAAAACTCGCAATTTGAAAACAATAACAGCAGTACTCACAACTGAAATAACCGAGGATACTATATTGGGAGTACTATGGCTCACTGAGCAGAACACCATTTTTGAACTAGCTGAGCGATGCATTCATTCTGCAGCTAAAGAGAAGAGAACGGTATACAACGTTGACAGCTAGCTGCACAGCCGAATAGACACCTAGAGTCTTGTTAACGGAGTTTGAGAATCGCATACTGGTAGATTATCAGGGCGCTTTTCAACATCTGTTACATGAGAGAAAAACAGTTTTTGCTAAACATGGCACTTTGCGCAGGACTACCATAGCCGAGAATGAGATCCAGTTGATTCAGGAAAGGCCGATGTATACGAGTCCGCGTAGTTACCTTCACCACCAAGTTAAGATAATTATGGAACAAATCTCGGAAATGTTAGCATATAGGGTGATAGGACTGACGAGGAGCAGGTTCAACTCCGCAATAACACTCACACCGAAAAGGGATGAAACCTTGCGGTTCTGTATAGACTTCAGGCCCATAAATCAGGTGGCATGAAGCATGTTACCACCATATATCAGTGTGAAGGACACCTTAAGTTCACTGGGGAGAGGAAAAATTTGTCTTTGCTAGATTTGCACAGTAGCTACTGGCAGATTCCAGTACGCCAGGAAGACCAGGAGAAGGCTGCCTTTATAGCTCCCGATAGTCGAAGATATCAATTTTGTGAGATGCTCTTTGTGCTGAAGTGCTCTCCTGCCAGTTTTCAATCCGTGATGGACAGGTTGCTAGACGGCTCTTTGGGAGAGTTTGCCCTAGCATACATCGTATATGTGGTAATATGGTCGGAGATATGGGAGGAACACCTGCATCATCTTTCGCTAGTATTGAAGCGATTAGACATAAACAGATTGACATGTGCAGTTAGCAAGTGCCGCCTGGGGAAAACAGATCTGGAATTACTGGGACACATTGTAAACTAGTCAGGCAACCGGCCGTACACCAAACCGCTGGGGCAAATCGAGAACTACCAACCACTGTGGTTAAGTAAATCGGTAGTGGAAGCACACTGAAAATTTAACGATCATAACCACATCCCTTATGGACCTGTTGTCACCTCAAAAATGATTCGTGTGTGGAAATGCACTGGATAGAGCATTCCAAGACATAAAAGAAAAATGTCGAATGTGCCCCAGCATGCCACTTGTACCTACAGACGGACACTAGCCAGGCGGGGTTAGGTGCAGTTCTTTATCAGTAAAGTGACTCAGACGAGAAGCAGGTTATCGATTTTACAAGCACAAAACTTGGCAGTACAGAACATATAATACAATGTAAATGAAAGAGAGTGCCTGGTGTTCATTTAGGCTGTAAGAAAATACTATCCATAACTGGAGTACAGGAGGTTCATGTTATGTACTGGTAACTGGTGGGTACTGCAGGCCTATGACATTGTATTCAAACATGTCTCCGGGCGTGAGAACGAACTAGCAGACACACTTTCATGAGCTCCGAACCACAAGGTTATGGTACTTGATGATGCCTTATGAGAGGAAGTGGTACCATCTGACACGAAAGACCCACTCCGAGAAGCACATCTAAACAAAGTCAGTGTCGAAACAGAAGAGTTCGTTTCAGATTTGTATAAGGAGGTTTTAGCTGCGATAAAATACTGCACGTTCGCGCAGGAAATGAAAGCAATGTGCAAATTGAATAATGTAAAGGGATGACGTGTTTTCGAATATCGCATGGAAACATGTTCCCCACAGGACACAACAGCATGGGTTTTGTACCTACCCCCAGTATGCAGAGAAAAGATGTTTATACATGCACACACAAGTGTAACAGCAGGGCATCCAGGTGCAGAGCATACTGTGTGCAAATTAAATAGCATTTTTTTGGCCTAGAGTAATGCATTGTACGAGAAAGTGGGTCAGGCAGTGTAAGAAGTGCAATGATTTTAAGGTCCATAGGACTGACAGTACACAACAACAGCAGCCTAGACAGCATAAAAAGCCATTCGAGACAATCAGCCTCGATTTGATGGGACCCTACCCGAAATTAGCTGCTAGTAAATGCATTATATTTGTTGTAAGAAAATACATTAGTCGCTGGATAGAAGCATATACTTTAAGCAGTGCTAGAATGGGACAAATTGCAAAAGTGTTGCAGAGAGAATTCATTGCCCACCGGTGCTAACCAAGGGAACTATTAACAGATGATGGGTCACAGTTCACTAGGAGGAAGTGGCAAGAATTATGCATAGTATGGGGAGTGCGGCACATGAAAACTGTAGTGAATCATCCAATGGCCAATCTCATGGAGCAGCACAACCAATATTTGAAGGCACATCTCCGGCCCCATACGGGTAAGCAGCATACAACCTAGGCCGACCACCTGCTAGCCGGACTCTCCACACTTCACTGCCATACAAACACAGCCACAGGGCAGTCGCCAACAGAGATGCTCCTTGGATGCAACATTTCTTTGGCAGGTGAAAAGAGCTGCCTGCCAGTGAAAAACCACACTGCAATGGAATGAAATAGTGCACACTGTGGTTGGGCTGCTCGGACAACAGGGGAAAGTTACAGGGGAAATACAGATTTCATTAAAATATCTGGGAATGAGCACCAGTGCTAGTGAGCACATGAACAAGTTGGGGGTCGTGATGACCGACGGCCCATGTGGCCTCCCTGGTAGTAACTCCACCTGTAGAAATGATGGGGCAACCAAGTCGTTACCATGCTTAATCCCAATACTACGAGAATCTTCGTAGTACTATATCCAGTGGTGCCTCATCTTGTGGGGCTGTTCGCTTTCCCAGGTGCCAAAAAACACTCATAAATATCCTGTTCTGGCCTCCCAACACCATGATTACTCATGTGTTTTCTTTTAGGTTAAAAGGTGGCGAAAACAGCCAAGACACAGCTGGATTAAATTAACACGGTGGTATTCCATTGTGTAATTTATTTAACACTTTCCTCTACACAGAGCACTGAAATTACATGGTCGCTATTATAGCAAGACGAGCTCTGAAGCAGTCAAAATTGCTGTGGACCTACATGAACTTACGGTGCAATTAAAGTCCTATATTAACATTGAATGAATTCACAACAAGAACTGAAGAATAAAAAAAAACAACACATGTACTGTATCACATGGCGATAGACATGTGCGATAAACTCAATGAATTTAAATAATAATATTTAACTTAAAAAATAAACATACAACACATCGCACTGCATGGTATGCACTCTTGCACGCATGTGGGATGGTTGCTTCAGCTATAACATTCACATGTGGTACAGAACTAACTCTGGTGGTTGCTATATGGTGGTGTGTGAAAGGTCTTAGTGCCAGGGGACGCAGTTCACATTAACATGATGAGAGGCTGTCAGAGCCAATACAGGGAGCACCACCCGTGCTCACGCCAGGGCAAATGGTATAACCAAGGACTCACCCACAGTATGCCGAAAGGAAAAACTTCTGCGCTGTATTAGCACCCAAGTGGAAAGGACCCCACCCTGTCGTGGAAGCCCTCGGCCAGAAAATGTTCCTGGTGGGTTATTCTAAGTCTCTCCTTGCCACGAAAAACAATAATTATTATTAGCAATTGTCGGCTCAGGCCACCGTTTAGTATTCTAAGCTTGAAACAAAGTCCGCATGACATCACGAGTGGAGTCAGAACGTCTCAACTGCTCACGAGCAGTTGGTAGGCTAGAATTTCATAGGAAAACCAGTATGGCGGGCATCAGTGTTAAATGTTGCAGTGTATTTCAATGATATGGAAATAAATGATGTGTAGTACAAAGTCAGTGCAGCATGTGTTAGTGATGTATGGAGTTTTATTTTTCCTACCCGTACATTTACAATACGAAAAACCATGAAAAGATTGGTTATAACTATTACAAACGTGCATCATACACGTATGTTCTTAAACATTGAGCACAACATGATACAGTCTATCTAAGATGTGGAATGTTATTACAAGCATGTAATTGTATAAAATACTCATTTGTAAATATTTATTCAACACACTAATATTATCTTACTGTATATAAAAATGTATTCATACCGTAAACAACATGTGTTCGATATTCTAGGGGTTAAGTTAAATGCTTCGTAACACAGGCGTCTCCACGACTTTACATCGAATCTTCCTCCCCACTAAATTTTTACCTTGTTTAAAAATGTAAATTACAGTTATGTGGTAATATGTGATAACAACATTTAAAAAAAGCAAGCTTTTCAGCTGTGTACATCTGTATTTTGGCCCCTAATAGCCTACAGTTTTGAATGTTTTGGGCCTGGTTCTGTTATAGTCAATTAAGTGAGGTAAATTTTGATAGCTCCAGAAAATTAACACGGCCATAATTTATCCTTCCATCAGAGCTGTTTTGTCAGTGAAGGAAAAGACGTTTGTAAAGAAATGTTTGAGCCCAATGTACACTTGGATCTTCCTCTTTCCTCGTGTTTCCTGTCGTGACAGGCTCTGAAAGACAAACATTACCAATCTTCCGTCCAGTAATTAATGTAGGATATTATAGCTAGGTAGCTTTATTTATCGTCTTTTGTGTGATTGACGGTATAATTTTGATGTCCTTACGATTGTGTGGGATTTTGATTTGCATATTGTTTTGATGGATCAGTGAAACATTTTGCTCGTATGGAAATAACAGTCAAATTATTTAACATAGAATGTTTTAATTTTAACATAAATAAATAAAATGGGATACATATAATTATATCGCTATTCGTATTCGCACATATGCAGCAATACACACACACTTTGATCGAAGTTAACCTTACACTCGTTGAATTTACAATATAGACAAATAAAAAAATTTATAATATTCGTTCACTACAAAAATGTGGAAAGTACAGTTATTTAAGCCACGAACATTTCATAATTATATTAACAGTTTACAAATACATTTACAAAACGTGCAAACTTGCCGTTTGTAAAATTCACATTCTCTTGCACATGTGTATTTCCATGCTTCTACAGAACACTTAGGTGGACAGCAATGTTAGGAATAGTAATATAATTGATTTAAGATGTCTACATTTCTTTGTTATTAGGGAATCTTTCACGTGAAATATGTAATTTACATCTTCTAACATTCCTTTACTTAGCCTTGGCCAAATATTTTCTTTTCTACATACACAAATAGTTTGCTAAGGATCCGGGCCTCGTCCGCACCATGTAAACATCTACACGAGCTCATGAAAGGAAAAAAATACTGTTCAACATGGCCACCAACCACAGTTACTCAAACTCCCCTCAAAATAAACGAAAATGTACACTATTATTTTCTTATCAAACACATGTTTGTATTCACATACTATTTTTCATGAGCTAAAAAATATTAAGGTTATTATTAGAGTCATTAAGTAATGTTTTTTCAACAGATTTGTGAAATTTCAAAACGAGTATTTCTACTAATATTTTGTTAGTATGTTGTCGCCTTCGCTGGCCGGCATGGCACGTATCGCCAACAGTTAGTTTTCCGTGTCTCGAGAGTGTGGATGTGCAGACCGACGTAGTAGCGTTTCGTGCACATAGGTGGCCAGCAACTATCGCATAAATTGTGTTAATGTCAATAGTTTAATTTAATCTGGAATCGTTTTCATCTGCTGCCTGGGACTCTCCACCTCTCATCCTCCTTACGGTTTCCATTGGCGGTAGCCTTAAGGTCTGATTATGATTCTTAGTGGCCTACCACCATTTCCTCAGTGTAACCCCACTGGAAGGTCAATCGCGGCAACTTAAGTAAAGTTGTCTTTGTAGAAAGATGTTCGATAAACCCATTTATTTATGCTAGAATGTATCTAAATTTTCATTCGGGCAGTCTTGGGGTATAAGGGGTGTGGGCCCCCACCTTCCTGCAAAAAGTTTAACTAGTTTTCATTAGGGTACTGTGTTTTCTATATGTCAAGTGTTTTTATAGTCATGGTTCTGTATGGGTGTGTGATTCGCCCTAAGATTCCACTGCCTTGTACATGTGTTTATTTAAAATTAACTTGAGGAGTAGAAGAGCATTGACACTGGAAGCATGCCACCTTTGGTCGTCGGCACATGACCCTGAGTTAACAGAGTCAGCACTTTGCATCAATTTGCCATTGTTCCATATACAATGTCTTTCGCCCGGATGCAGTATCAAAGCTCGCCAAAATGTAATGATAAATAATTTTACAACTCCTCAAAATCCACTTAACCCTATTTTATTATACAAAGCACGTTGGAACAGGGTAAAAAAAAGCTATCGGAAAAATATTGGGATATTGGAACGTATGTGAAAAGCCACACAGAAGGGCGCGACTTGACATAATGCAATGTGGTGTTCTGGAAAACAGGAATATATGCTGGTTCAATACAGGTTTGGAGGCATGGCATGTGTGAAATGCCACGCAGAGGGGTGCCACTTTACATGAAATTAGGCTGGACCATCAAGGAAAGAGGGTTATGTGGACTGGAATAAACTGAGATATAATTTTTCTGGGTGGGAACCAGCTCTCAGTGGAGAGCACAAGATTGGTATGTGGGTTGTACGGCCACCAGCCCTTAAGTGGCTTCCCTGATGCTCCACTTCTCTGGCTGCTGTAGTAGATAATGATGATGGTTCTGCTATACTTTAATTGCCTAGTTTCGCTAGGGGTATCTAAGCTTCCCGCGAATGCTAATTCACTCCTGGTGAGAGGTGTTGAGAGTCATTCTCACACCTAAAGTTTACGTAAGTTCATGACATAGGTTATGCGATCGAGATCTGATAGTGGTAAATTAAAGATACAGTTCCAATAAATTATTTTTATTTATGTTAAGCCCTCAAGCTATGCACTGAAACATACACTACTCATTATATAGCACAGAATGCTCTGATGATGTTGAAAATTTAGTGTGAAACCTACACAATGGATATGTTGTACATTACGCCCCAGTCATATAAAAGACCAACTGGGCTGCTCAGTGGCATTCTCCCCAAATGAAAAACAAAAATACGGTTTTAGAAGTTACATTATTAAGATATTGATACACTACATGGTGAGACAAACAATTATTGTCTGGGGAGGATGTGCACATGTATCCACTCAGCTACATGACGATGATGCTACTGACCAGGGGTAGGCAAGGAGCCTTCTCAGTTGCTATGCCTTCCCACATCATGACGAAAAAATACATATTTAACACTTTATGATTTATGTGAACGAAATGGCTGGTGACTGAATCGTGGAAATTATGTGAAACATATGAAAATCCTTTCTTTAATGAATAAAACATTTAATATGTAAAAATATAAAATATAAATTATGCAAGCCCCTTAGCGGCTGTCTTGAGTGTTGACTTATGTGTATGTGGGTGGACAGACTCCAGGGAAAGGTTATGGGGAAAATTTAATGAGTTTTGTGAATGTTCCGGGAATGGGCACCAGTGCTAGGGAACACGAGAGTAGAGTGGGGTCGTGATGCCCGATGGCCCATGTGGCCTTTCTGGTTGTAACTCCGCCGATATATGTGAAGGGGCAACCAAGTGGTTATCATGCTTACTCCCTAAAATGGCGATGAACTTTATAGAGCTACATCCAACAGTGCCTGGTCTAGTGTGGGCTTTTGGCCTCTCCCAAGCGCCAATACACACACATGAGTGGGCTGTTGTGGCCTCCCAATGCCAATATTAGGTATGTACTCAATTTAGCAGAGAAGCGGCTGAATTAAATAATCATGCCGATAAAACAGTCACATGCGTTATTTTATTTACGTCCTTTATACAGAGCACTCATATGAAGGGGTCGCTGTTAAAGCCAGACGAGCTCTTACACTTTACATAAAAGTTGTGAGCTTGCATGAAGTTACGGTAATAAAAAAATTTCCGGCCATGTACCATACTAGTCATAACCCTTCATAAACACACATAATAAACTTTATTACACATTAAAAATTAGCAGCCATGTGGTCGGACACATCACGTGCACTGGTGGGTTTACTCGTCGAACATTCAGTGTTGCCAGTACTGGCCAGTATTTCAGTACTGTGTGTGAGCTAAGTGTTGTCCATTTTGTCCTAGTGACTGTCGTCACATAATTCATACATCATTAAAAGGTAAATAATATTAGCACTTTATTATTATATTGGTTTGCACTCTGCATGTGTCTATTACCAAACATCCACTATAGAGGATGTGCTTAGTGCACAGGCCATTATGGCCCATAACATATTTACACTGACGTGGTTTCATTTGGTCAGATGAGGACTGAGGTTAGGTTAGAGGAGCGGTAAATATAAAATGTATAATTTGAAAGTTTAGGAATTTCGGTTACCCGGGGCTCCAGACATTATTCTCCAGAATAATGTCAATGATGTCAGTAGAGCTGACTCGTCCTCAGGATCGTTCGGCCGACGACCACTGCATAATCCCTCCAGGGATTGGAAGTACTCTTCTGAAAAGAATAGTATATTCTTGCTTACTGCACTATGGGATATCAGGAATCATCATACACCATTAGAACACTTTACTTACGATGTTGCTGTTACATGCGACCATTAAAAACACTAATTGCACTGTCTGTATGCTTACAGTAAATTTGGCAGAAGAAGGCCCGCACCTTAAACGCCTCGCGACTACCTGAAAGTATGAGGTAACTTACACTTGCTGATGATCTACACCCATCAGTGTGGGTTATACAGAATAAAACAGACACGTGGTCAAAAAATATATATTAGGTTGTACAAAGGAAGTCCACCCAGGCGAAACAAGCACTGGGTGGTACGAGGGGTGGTGTCTCGGCGGCAGATGAACCACTGTTCCGGTTAATTAATAAAGTATATTGCTGAAGAAAATGATTGTGCAAAAAGTTGATGGCCGCCGAGCGCTCGTGATGCGAGTCACGATGTATTATGCTACACACCTCACAAGACAAACTGTGACTGATTGGAATAAAACGGTGTGCTGGCAGGCTTGGTGGGTTAGCACCCCATGTGGAACTACTTACTAGACATGAAAACACTTTACACATGCCGTAGGAGGATCCTGCATGTTTCTAAATTTATCTCTTGCATTACAAAAGAATATACATGCATAATGACACTGAGATATGGGATGAGGATGGTTACCTGTGAGAATGAAAAATACGTACATTAAGGATAACAGTGCAAAAGAAATATATTAGGGCATTAAGGCATTTAACTGGGGTGTTTATGTGTACACATGTTCATATGCCCCATTTGTGTTGCCATTAAGCCCTTTAGAATATTAAAACAGAAAATGTGGTGATCTCCTTTCATATCACTGAGCTCGGATGCTCACTGCACTTGCGTTGCTCCAGTGACACTACCACTGCACTGCACCTGCGCCGCCTGCAGCATTGAGAGTGCATACTCACTGTGTTGCCTGTGGTGTCTTTATTGATTTGGTATGGCGGGCGAACGAGCTTCGGGGAGTAGGTATGTGGCACACGTCAATACTTTAATACTACTAAAAATATTATTAACACACATGGCCATTCAGACAAATAAATAAGGCCACTGTTTGTCTCAGTACTTACCCATTGGGTGAGGTTACATGGGGAAAACAATAATAGTAATAATATACAACATGGCATTTGCACTGGAATATAATATAAACACTACAAAACCGAAACAATTGCATGTGTGCTGGGTCTCACGGGCGATAATCATGACAACACACTCATTGAATTCAATAATAAAAATAATAATAACCTCAAAATGAAACATAACACTGCAAATATTAACACTGATAAACCATACAATGGAATGTGCGCCTTATCGCACGGGCGATTACATGACAGCGTGCTCCCAGTTTTTAACACTTATAACGATTAGCCTGAACAAAACAAATTAAACAAAACAATTCACCCTGAACTGCATCACACTATATGCATTCGTGTACACACACAGATGGTGGCTTCGTCTGCAATGCCCCCCACATGGTACAGAATGGTTGTGGCGGCTCTCAGATGGTGGCTTGGTGAACAGGCTTAAAGGTGGGTGATGCTGACCATGCCATGTAACTTGAAAAAATGTGTGTTTGGGTTTCGCCATTACTGCTCATTTAAATGAGTCCCCTTTGTAACTTATTCTTACTCTAGGTTAAAATGACAAGTACTTTTTTATGTATACACTCATTTCAACAAAAACACTCTTGTTCTAATATTTTCAGAAAATTGGGTAATGCCGCCACATGGTCATTTCTACTGACTGCTGCTTGCTGTATAAGGATGCCATTACCTAAATCTTGTGACCCCCTACTGGTCACGGTATTGGCTAACATTATGTGTAACTGGATCCTATACATAAGCTGATGACGTGAATCATTTATTAATACTCAGCTCATTCTCCACACTGTCTGCCAATACACCTCAACTCACCATACTGCCACGAGAGTGCACCAGCATAGGGCAAACTATGTCATGTGTGCATGGATGAGTGTGCTAGTGTTGTAAATAAGTGTTTGTTTACAATTTTTTTCAAATTGCCTTTTTAAATATTAAGTGCCTGACTATGTTATGTATTTTCTTTATTCCATGCAATTCTTTGTAATTATTTTGATATCCATTTCTAAGTGTCATGTGCTACGAGTATGTTCCATAAAGTGCACTGGTTGCCCTAATACAGCTAGCTAATGTTTACATAAATTGATTACGTGTTTTTTGCCAGTGCTTATTTCTGTTATTATTATAGCAATTCAGTGCTATGTTTTGTGTACAGGAGTGTTGTGGCACATGTTTGAATTTTCACCATACGTCTGCTACCCAAATATGAACAATTGTATTTTAGGGGCTAGTCTTCCAGTGTATTCTTGATTGTGTTTTTTAATTTCAGATGGGTATTTACATTAAAGTAAGGGTTAACATGTTCGTGTGCTGACGCAGAGTTATCAATTGCAAATTCAGTAGATGCACTTAAATTACTTTTGCAGTGCAACATTAAAAATAATATTGTATATTTTTATAGCCCATTTTGGCACTTGCGTGCACAGGCATATATATTTTTAGAAGTTGAACAACAGTACAGTCAGTAGCAAAACTCGTCATTTCCAGTATTATGACCTTGTAAATAAACCACATACTGTAACACATCACATAAAGACCAAATAAATTCACTTTCATATTATTATCATTTTGCCAGGGTTGTTATGTTTTTATAGTAATTGTAAGTCGAATGTATATAGTTTTTATGTTCTCTTATCTAATAAGATTAATTTGGTGTGACCCTGTGCAGTTAAACCAACATTTGAATACACTTGCCAATTGAGGTTAGGTTGCTATGTAAACATTATGAGACATAAGGTTAAGTTACTTTTTCACATTTTTACTACCTATTTTTTTTTATATTCATTAGAAGGGTTTTTTGTCGTCATGCCCCATCAGCATTGCAGTCATCCACATCGTTTTATTTATTGTTTTAATATATTGTTATATCACTTTCACATGATTTAGAGCAGGAGTTTGACAATAGGCTAATGTGCAGGAAGCTGGCAGTCAGTGCCAAGGTGTTGGTCAATAAGGACATTGGTTAGGTTAGGAGCGGTGAATATAGTTTGGAATCTCTGTGGAGACAATTACCCAGGGTGCCAGATCATTGTCGGGTTGACAATATCGTGAAGTCGGAGAGTTGACTCATTACTCAGAGCTGTTGGGCCGACTACCATGGCAAATCCTCTGAGTGCAGTTGTCTCCTCGTAGAATAATTTTAATAGTGATTGAATAATTTTCTTTCTTGTTGCATTGTGGGATAACTGGGATCATCACAAATCTAGTCTCTAATGACTCACACAACATCGTCCACGATGTCAGGCGAAACAGGTAAAATATCCTTCAAAATATCACAGCCACTTAAATCCTGCCTCTAACCACTGAGGCATAATGGTGCCATTTCAAAATGGCCCCCAACTTAGTTGCTGTACCTGGAAAGCACAGCATCGCAGAAATTCATTTTCTAGATTTTCCTCAAACCTTTCGAGAATTTAAATTCCTAAGTTTACCAACAACGAGGGAGCTGCTCGGTCAACTTGGTGACTGGTAGAGTGAGGGGCAACATCGTGATGCCTTCAGGATACCTGCATGATGCCACAAAATGTTTCTTGTGGCCAGCAGCAAAAGCCCGCCAAAACAACAAAGCACTCGCCATTGCTCCGGCGAGGGCGAACAAGGGCTGTGAGGCTGCCCTCTTGGGGCAGCAGACATCATGCCACTGGCATGACATCCTGTCGCCGACCAGCGGGATCAAAGATCAGGGAGCTTACCCGCAGTACTGCTCCACCACTTGATGTCACCGCCCGTTGCCATGGCGCACCAAGAAGGAGAGGAAACGAACAGAGTTGAAAGGGGACGAAACCATGCCAGCAGTCATCTGTGTGCCCATGCTGTCTACTGACCCCTGCCTCATGGTGCTCCTTGCATGTTTGTTGCAATCACCCACGCTCAGCTTCCACACTGTACTTCCGAATTCTCACTTCTGCACTGCACTTCCACGCCGTGCTTCCTCATTTGCATTACCACAGACGTCCTTCGACTTCCACGCTCGGGTGTGTCTTATCAAGTAGAGCACACTATGGCTGGCCGGACAGACGAGATCGCATCAGCGCTTCTCTGCCCGCATTGTCTGCTAGATATGATGAGCAATCTTTTCACCAAATATGAACTCGGCACAACCTACTGCCATTGTTAGCGTAAGACCAGCCCATCAATCAACCATGCCGCGATCAACTGTGCTGAAGTGCAAATCGTGGAGGAAATAACGGAAATTCGGAACAACCCACCAGAACTACAGAACCTATTAAAAATTCGGCACACACCAGTTGGTGTGTAAATCTTTTGTGCTCCAGGCAAGGGACACTATTACTCAAAAGAAGTCAGAGCACACGACTTTTCACCAAGAGTGTCTTAGCTCAATGGAGACCAGCATGCGGTAGGAAATGAAATTTATCTGTGACAGATGCAACCAGAACTTTGGTCCACGACCATCCACGAGTAACTGGAATAAGTTTGTTGCAGATCGGCGATACAGTATTTTGGAGCAGCCAAATGTGGAAATTGCTGCATCAAGCAGAAGTAAAGAGGAAACACGGAAAAGGTGTGCGACAAATAGCGGATAAATGGCAACACCAAGCAAGCAAGAGCACGTGGACTATGCGAGCGAGGTGGGAGTTTGGAGCGGAGCGCCACATGTTACTCCGACACACGTGGTCACCGATGTAAGCAGTACAACAGAGATTCAGTCAGCCCTGCCTATCCCAACTTTGTCAAATCTCCCTACCCTTTAACCATTCATGCCAAATCTAACCCCGTTACCTGCCTACTAGCAACAAAATCGGTACCAACCATCTTGGTTAAAAACTCCTTTTTCGACCACAACATCAGGAAATTTCCCACTGTACAGCAATGGACAGAACTCAACATTACATAGGCAACCGGCACCCGAAAAGAGACCCAAAATGAGATTTAAGTCAGAAACGAACCAGGAAAATTGGGAGATGCGACAATGTATGAAGTTCCAAAACCTGCTAACTGTTTCCGGAACCGCAAATGAAGACCCGAAAGGATTTATGGAGGAGTGTACACTGCGACTTCAAAGGTACGGCATATACAAAGATGAGTGGGCGAGCTGTGTCGGGAACCAACTCACTGGAGGGGCAGCAAAATGGTATGCTGCCATTAACCACTAGTGCCTAAATTGGGTCGAATTCGTGAAATCGTTCCAATGCAGATACAGAAGCACTTCTACTTTGTTACTAGCGCAGATGAAAATACTTCGGAAAGAGCAACAAACCGATCATCAACTGCAGATGTTTATCACGCAAAAACTGCCGCAAGTTCGACGGTTTCAACCGCACTTACCGACTCGGGAAATATTGGAAATGATCACCGAAACAGTACTTCCAGAATACCATGCATCTTTGATGCCATTCATGAACAACGACGTCGAGGAGGTACTTTAAGCAGCTGTTATACTGGCACGGAAATCTCGTCAAACATGCCGTGAGATGAATGCTGTGTGAGGGAAATCCGAGTTGGGGACCAGTGACTAGACGTAGCGATGGGACCAGGGAACAACAGTAGGGAGAATTCCTGTCACCACGATAACCCCGTTCAGCGAGTGCTCAGCATATGACGTGGCGATTGAAGACTTAATGGTGGAGAGGGAAGGGACTACCTGCCCTGATCTCTGTGTTGTTATTGTCGGCCAATGGAAGTGGACCACTGGCAGAATAGGTGCCCAAACAACCTGCACCTGGACAGATATTGTGGCCCGGCAAGAAGCAATTAGAAAATGGCCTGCAGGGGTAATGCAGTCAGATGCCATGTACGCCACAGTAAGAGAGAAGCAACCGGATACAAACCCGCAGCAAGCATTCGTGCATCAAATCAGTGGCAACTTGGCACAGTTTATCAGAACTCAAATCCACCTGAATGTGCAACCGTGTCACGTACTTATTGACATGGCTGCTTCCCATAATTTCGTACGGAAAATATTTGTAAATGCAAAGGACGATACACCCACGAATCACATCATTAGACTGGCAACTGGGCAACTCAACCACAGTGTGGAGGGACAGGCGACTGTAACAGTGCAGGTACGTAACTTGGAAACGATCACAACAGCAATGATTACCGACGATATTACAAAATATGCAATATTAGGTTGGGAATGGATACAGTAACAAAACATCATTGTGGAACCCGCCATCAGGAGGATCCATTTTGGTGCCACCCAGCAATAGATGGTGTATAACATCAATCGGAATAAGCCTAAGCAATTACCACCCATCAAACTCAGTGATTTCGAGCACAATGTCTCGCCACAATACCAGGTGGTATTCCAGCGACTGCTGAGCGAGCGACGCGAATTTTTCGGGGAACATCATGCACTTCGACGCACGATTGTGGCAGAGCACGAAATCAAGCTGATGTGAGAGGAGCCGATTTATGTTTCACCAAGAAGCTGCCTGCCCCGCCAGGCAAGAATCATACAAGACCAGGTGAAAGAAATGTTGGTGAACGACGTCGCTGAGCCGACTAGGAGTTGCACCAAAAAAAGATGACAGCTGGAGGTTCTGCTTGGATTTTCGACCTATTAATGAGGTGACCTGCAGTGCCTTGTCGCCTTACATGAGTGTGAGAGATGCGTTGAGTTCCTTGGGCAACACGAAGATTATGATGTCATTGGACTTGCACAGCGGGTACTGGCAGGTGCCTGTCAAGTAAGAGGACAGGGAGAAAACAGTATTCACCATGCCAGATATGAGGCGCTATCAGTTCTGTACGATGTCGTTGGGGCTAAAATGTGCGCCTGCTATGTTTCAGTACATGATGGTTCGAGTGCTGGATGGACTGATTGGGGAGTGCACATTAGCGTACTTGGACGACGTTGTGGTGTTGTCGAACAGCTGGGAAGACCACATGTACCACCTATCCATGGTCCTCGAACGAATGGAAATGAACATACTCACCTGTGCTGTAAATAACTGCCACGTAGGCAAGAGCAGCCTGGAATTCCTGGGGTATGTAGTGAGGGAGAAAGGGCACCTGCCGAACCAAGAACAGCTACAGGTGATCGACAACTATCCCGTGCCAAAGACCCGCAAAGAAGTCCGCAAGTTCTTTGAGCTTGTGAATTGTCTGTGTTAGTTCATTGAGGTGTTCGCCGTAGTGTCAGCACCACTTATCGATTTTATTCTCACCACAAGGCAGATTTGTGTGGGGCGATAAAAAGCAGGAGCATGCAATCCAAGAAACGAAGAACCATTTCTATGCTTATCCGATGTTAGAAAGGTTTGATGCAAGCAGGCAGCTATACCTGCAAACCGACACAACCTAAGAGGCACTTGGAGCTTGTCTCTACCAGTGTGGAGAGAACAACACGTGACAGGTGATCGACTTCGCGAGCGAAACATTGGGATCAGCAGAGGGAAAATATTATTTGAACGAGCATGAGTGCCTCGCGGTAGTGTGGTCAGTAAATAAGTACCACACCTACCTGGAGTACAGGCAGTTTGTGCTTTGCACCGACAACCGTTGTCTTGTTTGACTCCACAAAACCAAGGAAGCCAGAAGCAAGTTAACCCAGTGGGTGCTGCTCCTCCAATCGTATGACTTCGTAGTGGAGCATGTTCTTTGAAAAGAAAATCAGTTGGTAGATCAACTGTCAGGAGACAACCGTATCACCTTAGTCGTGAACAACAATGCAGAATGGTACGACATCCTACCCCCAACCAACCAGGAACTCCTACAAGTTGTATATGTAAATGCAATGACTGCAATAGAGTGAGATGCACTCGTGAGTGACGTGAGGAGAGAGGTAATAACAGTGCAG
Source organism: Dryococelus australis (assembly GCA_029891345.1). Lineage (NCBI taxonomy): Eukaryota > Metazoa > Arthropoda > Insecta > Phasmatodea > Phasmatidae > Dryococelus > Dryococelus australis. Next base: position 165,642,071 of record CM057009.1, on the reverse strand, counting down.
CACATGTGTTTGTTTACAAACGAAGTGAAGGCAAAGTGTATGATGCAGCGAGTGGAGAATTGGCGCATGATGGTCAGCAGATTGGAAACTTACTCTGTGCAAGAATCGATGAAATGTAGGTTAAATGTACTGGTGAAAAAGAGGACATTAGTACTAACACATGTACATGCAAGTGAGACGATAGGGCACCTGGGAACAACACAGAGAGTTAGAAATCTACACGAGTAATTTTACTGCCCAGGAGTGGCTTGTGACACGCGTGACAATGTGCAAAGATGTGTTCAATGTGAGCAGTTTAAATAATGTAAAACAGATGGAAGGCAACAACAACTGCCACGATTTCCTGCATGATCGCTCGAGATCGCGATTTTCGACTTAATAGTACCTTATCAGCGACCAACAAATGGCAAGTTGTTTATCCTGGTGGTCACGGCTAACAATTCGCACTGGGTGGATGCATTCCCGGTCAGTGGCGCACATGTGAAAAACAATGTGCAGGTGTTGTAGCAAGAATATTTCGTGCATTGGGGATACCAGAAACAACTGCTCACTGACAACGACACATAATTCACTGGCAGGAGATTGCAGGAGAAGTGCACCTGGTGGGGTGTGTTCCACCTGAAGATGGTGGTGTACCATCGCCGCACGAACCCCACTGAGCACCGCAATCAGGAGTTGAAGGTACAACTGCACCTGCATGTGGATGAGCAGCACAACACATGGGCAGAACACCTGCACACAGCCCTCTTCACCCTACACCTGCATGTTAACGAGGCCACAGGACGAACACCAGCTCAGGTACTACTAGGCTACAGCCTGGCCCTGCCAGGTGGAAAGCTACGTTAGCAAGAACTGACGTGTAGCAGTGCAGATAGTAGCGAAGGACGGAGGGAAAGGAGATGCCGAGAGCGACACGAACAGTTACACCAACAACAGCAGTACTCTGTGGGGTGGGTCCAACAACTACGAAACCACCGCCTACATTGATGGCAGGGTGACAAGTTTATCTGCGAACACACCCGCAATTCACATAGAAGAACAAATTTTGTGTTGGGCTGCCAACGAGATGAAACATCCCGCACAAGTTGGTGTGAAGTGTGGGATCTACCACCTGCCTGGTCCGGGTGGGAAGCAGATTGTTCCGGGCGCACCAGGATGACGTAAGAAGAACACCAGGTGACATTCTCGGCGAGAACAGACCTCGTAACTAGGACGGCCACGATGGCGCAAGAGCCGACGAGCAAGGAGAGCAGGCGAGAGGGCAGGAAGGTGGGCCATCACCTCAGCCGGAGGTACATCCACATATTGTGCAAATGCCGTCGATGCCAGGTATAACAGCATCTACCTGGCGTCGATTGGACACAGGCACGAAACAGGATGCGGGAAAACTGCAGGACGGAACTACCGCCCCGGAACAGCAAACGAGAGAAGATGTGCAAATAAGTGGAGGAGCAAATGAGCAAGTAAGCGAGGGAGCAAGAGAGCAATGTACAAGGGAAGAAGCAGCCCCCATTGATACTTGATGGCGAAGTGCTTACAAGTGCCACTACGTCAGATTCAGTGCAGCTACCGGCACCTGCATGGGCAACAGCACAACAGCAGCTCCGACAGTGGCTGAAGCAGCACCTGTCGATGAGGCACCGCTGGGAGGCAGGGGAACAGCAGCGCAAGAGAAAGCAAGAGTAGTGGAGGAAGTGTAAGAGCTGTACCAGGGTGGTCAACCCCACCTGGAAGCCAGTGGCATGGGTCGGACCCGGCACTGGAAGGTTACGAATGGAGGGAGCAAGCAATAAGACAGCACGAGCAGCAGCAGCAGTGACAGCGAGAGCAGCTGGTAGGCCAGCTCGTACTGCCCCTGCGAATCGCATCGGCAGAGGAGACCGCCAGCAGCCCTTATAGCATGCAAGGGTGGGAACACGTACCACAATTAGCAGCATCGAAGGAGGGTACCACAGTGAGCACTTCGAGACCGTGTGGAGGTGGTGAGGAGTTCCTAGCATCTGCGACCCAAGGAACAGCCGGGGAGGCAATGCACCTGCTGTGTGTGACATCGTTTGGTCACAAATACACTCAGAGGGTGGGGGGTGGGACATTTGATGTGTGTCATGTGTCCTGTCTGAGGCTGGTTTGACAGCAACAGTGCAACTAAGCTGGGCAGTTGGGATGCGTACTCGACGAGCCGAGCAGTAAGTGCAATGCTGTGCAAGTGTGGACACAACACAATCTTGAGTACGTGATGTCAGAGCACCTGCTGTAGCAGAGCAATACAAAATAGATATAGTATTTCAGTGATATCTGTTATGTAGGGTTTTGCATTTTAAAATGTAAACACGGGCGTTCACATGTTTACGTAATTTAGGCAAGAAAACATCCCAGTGCATTTTGGAGTAAGTCAGATATGTTTTTCAGTGTATCATTATTTATAGTTCACAACATATGCCATCCTCACCTCACCAACCGAAATGTAAACAGTGTTCCATATGAAACATTATTTTTAAGAATTATTTATGCATGTTCCAGCACAAGGTAAGGGATCCAAAGGGTTATTATGTATTTATCAATGTTAAGAAAGTAAATCCACGTAGCCCACTGGCCTGCCAAACTCGGCCGGTGTGCCACAGCGTGCATGTCAGTCAGCTACAAGTAACTCGGGAGTGTGGTTGCGTGTTACCACGGCTAGGGTTTCGTGCTCTCGGGCAGCTTTCAACTTTTGTTTTTCAGAATTTCGATCTCCATAGTTTTTAATTCACTGGAACCATTGTTCTCTAGCTGCCCGAGACACCACACCCCCTCTTCACCAGTGCTTGCATCGCCTGGGGAAGCTTAAATCTTTGCACATTATTTTTATCGGCTTCCCGATTGTTTCCTCACTAGCGGGTTGAATCCGTAAAGTGTGATTATATATGTAAAGTGTAGACCTGAGAGCCTTTATAAATAAACTGCATAATATACGCATTTGAAGACTGTTCATGTGGACATTATTTCGTGGCCTTTGGGCTCTTCAGGGCACGGACTCTTAGAATACCCCGCACTTTTTCATCCAGTTTCTTAATATGTATTTCCGTTATTTGTTAATGCACCAGTATCGTGTGTGTAAACATAGGCGTGTGACTAGTCAATAAATCAATGATTGAACTAATCGGTGAGCTTTTGTATACTGCAATATTATTTAACATGGGTGTGTGAGCTGACCCGAACTGGCCACTGCGCACTTTGCATTTGGAATAATTGCACAGCACATTTATAAGGAGCAGCAGTCCAGGATAGCATTGGTCGTCAGCCGAACGACCCTGGAGGAAACCTCATATCTACCGACTCAAACGACATCCTCCACTATTGCTGGTGCACCGGTTAAAATAACCTTCAAAATTCCACAGCTCCTTAAATCCTGCCTCTACCCACTGAGGCACCATTGTGCAGTGTCAACTGAATGCATTGTAATTATGTAGATTGCACACACACTGGGATATTTTGGCTCCCCAGAATGTCTTCACAATGCAGAAGAACACTTGACGCCGTAGACATTCATAAAAACACTGTAATTAGGTTGGTTGCAACACGTGATGATAATTCAAGAAATAATGCTGGCATAAACTAATAAAGATCTCGCAAGCGAGAATAAAGTACAAGTTAGTTCAGCTCTATGAAACCACTGATTATTCAGAATCAAGTGAGATGGTACATGATTGCCTTAAGGTTAAGCAGGCAGGTGGTATAAACCCTGGACAAACTGAAACTGTTAAGTGCCATAAGCATGGATATTAATAAAATAATATATTAAACCGGAGGGGCAGCGAGTCTGCTCTGGTACGGGATTGTGGTTTGCTAGAAAGGTGCACAAAAGAAATTGAAAGTGTTCCAGATAATTAAGCTATAGCACTTACATGATAGTACCAGAAACAACAAAGGCTGTAAAAATTACGTGACAGTAGTTTTTTGAAAAATTTTTAATAATGCCAACTAATATCATGTGCATTTAGTAAAGAGTTTGAGGACATGAGTACACTTAATTTTACATCATCAATATTCAGTGTTAGTTTGAGCCACATTGAATTAACATTAATATTTAATTAAAATAGTTTAGTAATTTGGTTGCGTGGTTCTAGCATGCCGCATCACACCAACGACTATGTCAATATCATGAATTTGCACTTCTGTGATACTAAATTAGCTCGTTTATGGCTTTTAACTAATTTTAAGATGCTGAACATGATGTGCTAGTCCGTTTTGTGAAATATGCCAGGATGGCTGAGTTCTGAGTGTCCACATGTGTCATCCTTGGCACATGTATTTCTATTTACTGTTACGTGTGATTCTTCCACATTAATTTATAAGCTGCTATATTTATATGGGGCTAAATTTAAACACAATTCACTGGTTGGAAAGGCTTTAATCTAAGAATTTCTCCTTACACAATTAATAGTTGCTGCAGTGAATCACGTACATCAGTTGGAAGTGATGGCCTTTCAATGTGTGCTGCAGGCCCAGTGCTCTACTCGCCGTATTGCTTACCTCGTTCAGAGATGGCACATGGGTCTACAAGTGCTGTTCTTTGCAAGAGCTGTGGATGACGTCAAACTCCCCCATCCTCCAAATTGGGGAGCTCTTTCGACCCGTGCCTTATATAGTCCCGCAGCAATGCAGCCCATGCCTGGGATATGACCACAACTGGTATTGATGTGTGGCATATGGACGCCGGAGCTGTGGTGCTGTGGTGTCCCATCGCTGATGAGCTATTGTACTGCCATAGCAGCATTGGTATCATAGAGGGATGTGCCGGCTGTGCTGTGGTCAGCAAGGCGGGATGCCAGAAACGTCGCTGCTGTACCCATCGATGTCGTCTGCACTGTTGTTGTTCTAGCTGTGTTGCGGTTGGTAGCAGGCGATGAAGGACACATGCATTCTGTTGCTTCCACTCATACATCGCTGCTGGCTGACCCCGCTTTCTTATTGGGTGTGTTTACATCAGGCCAGGTAGCAATCAGGTGAGTTCAATTTGTTGCTTACGTTCCCGCTGTGACCTCATGTTGACTGGTGGCAGAGGCGCTGCGGGTGAAGACTGCACACCATCTTGTGTTGCTGACAGCGAGCCTGTCTAGGGTTGCTGGTTGTGAGGTATCGGTGTAACAGAAACACTAAGGGGTGAGTCATTGGTCAGGGCTCTGGGCACACTAGTGCTCGTGGGTCAAACTGCACTTGTGGACTGTGATGAAGCCATTCGCAACTTACTCCATTCATATTCCAACTTGTTTTGCATATCCCTATTGGGCATCGGTATGCCGGGTGTCGGTCGAGATAAAGTTGATGTTGGCGGTGGTGTCGTACCACTTGATGTTGTGGTCACCGTAGTAGCAGTTATGTTGACGTCTTCTTACAGCAGATTCCTATTGGGTGTCGAGATGCCGGGCATCGGTTGTAAAGTTGATGTAACCATATTTGTGTTAGGTGGGTTTGTTTCGTTCTGTGTGCTGTTGTTTTCTTCTGCCACTTGACTGAGGGATGTTCGATCCCTATTGGGCATCGTGACACCAGACGTCGAATCAATGATCCCCACTGCTGGAGTATAGGAATTCACTGTTTGTTCGGAATTAGGGGGGAGAGGTGTCATGTTTGTCTTCGCCTGTCTCCCTTATGTCACCACAGTGTAGTTTTATGATATTCCTCTCACTGATCCTTACCGCATAGGAACTATTCCCTAGTTTACTGTTGATGGGACAAGGTCTGCTCCACTTTGCCACTAATTCAGCACAAAAAATAATATTACTGTCTGATTTTGGGTGCTCATAAGCTCTTCTAAGTTCACGTAGCGGTCTTCGTGTTGGGGAGCTACGATTTGATGCAATGATCCTGTTGTTTGTGCATTTGCTGCATCATTTCTCTTCACCTTTCCTGTCTGTTTTCATTTACTGTTACAATGTCGTCGGGGCATACTAGTTCTCCCAGGCATGCAAGGTTTTATTCCCTGTAGAATCTCGTCTGGGGTTTTGCCGATAGCTACATTAACACGTGTTCGGAAACAAAACAAGGTGGCTGGTAGGTGTCATAGCTATGCCATGTGGTTCGTTCCTATGCGTTGCTGTAGTTGAGTTTTTATGTCCTGATTTCTATGTTCTGTGGGATTTTCCTAAGTGTGGTACTGAACTGTTATGTGGTATTCTGTTTTCCATATCCCAAAGAAATTTCTCCACTTGTGTCCTGTGAACTGTGTTCCATTATCTGATAGAAACACTTGTGGAAGACCCCATTGGGGAAAAATTAATTTTCTATGGCACTTGCAATGGTGTTAGTTCTAGCACTTTTTACGGCATAGGCTTCAGTCCAACCGGAAAATAAGTCAGTTACCATGACAATTAACCTTTTCCCTTGGACGCCGCGTGGATATGGTCCCATAAGGTCGAGGGCAATGGTGCCAAATGGTTCGGTTTGGCACGCTTGGATGTTGTTGTTGCACTGTGTCGGAGCAGCAGGCTTTGTAAACATTACTCATGTGACACTTTTTGATGTAATTAGGAACTTCCTGGGTGATCCCTGGCCAGTGGTATTAGATAGCAATTTGCCTTTGGATTTGTTTGGCTATTGGGTGTCCTGCTAGTGGATTGTCATGAGCATACTGCAACACTGCGAGACAGGTATCACTGAGAAGGTAAATTTTCCAATTTTCGTGAACATTTGAGGGTAGTACTTCCAACTGCTCATTTACAACACACCAGTTGTTTTTCACCCATTCTGCATACTTGTAACACCTTCTTACCGCTTCTGGCGCAGCTTGTTTTGACTGTAAAACATGTACTTCTAATTGTAATGCATTCATCTGAGTTGCTTTGTTGTGATTCAGTTGGATTAAATTCAGCTGTGTAATGGGATCTGCACTGTGAAATTTATACTGGTTTCAGGTGGTGACATTTTCTTCCGTTCACTGGGGTCATGTGCGCATACCTACAGACCTGGCGAGTGAGAGATTGCATCAGCGAGTTTGTTCTCAACTCTGGGAATATGTTCGACCATGAATTCGTATGCTTGCATTCGTAAGGACAAGCATGTCAGTTTGCTCTGTGACTCCCGCATGTTATGTAGCCATACCAGACTGTAATTATTCATCCTGAATGTGAACCATTGGTATTCCAGAAAGTGTCGGTACTGTTTTAACGCCAATACGATAGCCAGACATTCGCTCTCGATCACATTGTACCTCCTTTGTATGGATCCAAACTTAGTGCTACCATAGTCAATTAAGTTGATCTCACTGGTGTCACTGAGTTGGAATAGCACAGCTCCCAAGCCTTCCTGACTCGCATTGGTTGCTGGTAAACATGTCTAGTGGGGTCTAGGCAGGGTAGAGGTAAACACTGACATAAACATGGTGGAACTGCCTCTTGATCTCCGTAAATGCCTTCGCTGCTTTCTGTGTCCACTGGCATTTAATCTATGTTATGTGAGGGCCGTGAGAAGTGGCATTATTTTGGCAAACCCCTTAATGTATTGGCAAAACCAATTGATTAGGCCAAAGAACTCCAGCAGATGTTTGTATGTTTTGGGGGGCTCCCATCTTTCAATAACCCGTAAATGCTCTTCACTAGGGTGGTTCCCTGTTTCGTCCACTATATGGCAAAGAAAGTTAAGTTAAGTTTTCCTGATGTGGCATTTTTGGTTAGTGCACATCAGGCATTTGGTTGTGAATCATTCTGGTACCAGTGCAAGGTGTTCTAAGTGTTCCTTCCAACTATTAGACCAGACATCCACATCAACAAGATAGGTGGTGGCAAATTTTCCAAAATATCCATCTAATACGTGGACCATCTTAGCCTGGAAGGTGGCTATTGTGCATTCCAGGCTAAAAGGCATTGCACAAAACTGGTAATGTCTGCCAACGGGGGTGGTGAATGCGGTTTTGTGGCAGTCACTAGGAATGACTGGTATATGCCAGTAACCAGACCGTAAGTCTAAGGACGAAATTATTTTGGCAGAACCTTGGAAACTGAGTGCACTTACTTTTATTACAGGTGGTGCAGAACTCTTTGCCATGAAATTGAGGGGACGAAAATCGACACAGAACCATCATGTTCCATTTTGCTTGGGGGCTAGAACTACCACTGAGTTATAATTACTCTCGGAGTGTTCAATCACTCCATCCCTTAACATTTCAATAACCGACATATCAATGATATTCCAGTGGCATAGGGTGTAATCTCTGGACTGTGTGTACAGCGAATCCATGTGACTTGTTGGTATAGGGAGCTCTGCAATGCTGGTTTGGTGTAGTGAGACCCCACATGAGATCATATCCTTGCTCTCATTTAAGGTGGTCTCCACTATACTTTGGTACTTTTCCAGCACGGTATGGTCGAAGTCACTTAGTTGGATGTCTTCCAAAACAGTTGTTTGATGCTACCTCAGATGGTACACAGTCTTGATCCGGGCCTTTCCCAAGTGGATGTGATCACCAGAAATTTCTATCACTCTCTGGTACTCCCAATATGGCATCTTCCCGCAAGTCCAGCACAATAAGCACTGGAACTGTAATTTTTTCATCTCGGATGTGGATGTTGACTGTTGTGGTTCCATTAGCGTGTCCGTGAACATCACTTGTAGCAAGTTGGACTGTTTGTTTACACTTGTTAAACTGTTTGTATTTCACTAATTTTTCATTAATAAAGTTGTGGAACACTGAGGTGTCGATTAGTGTCTCAGTGAATATGGTGTTGACACTTACGGGGATGTTTAACAAGCTGTCATAAGTTTAGTAGATTTGGCCTAGGTAGCTACATGTTATTGTTTTTGTTTCGTGGACAGGGAGAGTGGTCCTTATCCCTGCACTCTGCTTATCAACTCCGAATTTTGTTCTTGTTGGTGGTATGGACAATCACGATGCCTATGAATTTTCTCGCTAGGACAGTATTGGCACTCAGTGGGCTTGCCCGTTCCGATTTGTAACTTTCACGTGTCTTCTGCATGTTGTCTCTGCCTGCTTATCCCTGGCGCTGTCGCTGGTGTATACCCTGCCACTCTGCTCGGGTGTTTGGTGGGTGGTTGGCCTCCAGGCACCCTGATGTTATTTTTTTATGGCCAGTGAGTGTGGCAGTTTTTACACTTGGCAGAGCATGTAGTGGTATACCTTGTTGACGTAGCTCTGCACTGTCATGTGTGATGCCGGCAACTGTCCTGATAAAGATCTCGCATCTGTGGTGTATTGCTGGCCATAAAACTGTTCTGTGTTCTGGTAGTACTATTTGTATCACTGCTTACAATACGTCCTGACATGCATCGTCGACTGTAGGCCATTTAACACATCTCAGTGCTCAACACACATCGGCCAAAGATATGTTACCATGAGAGCAGCTACGCCGAGCGTACACCAGTTGTGCCGGTGCAGTGATAGTGCGCATTGTAAATAAGTGTAATTTTATTTGTTTCTTTATATTGTGTATGGCCTTTACAGATTGTGAGGTAGATGTTCTGAGTGCATCCAGTGCAATGAGCAAAGTGCCACGTCTATTTTGAAGTTTATGTGTATGTTGACATGTGTGTGTACAAAATGTAAACAAAAGGGTTTTGACATATGAAGTGTCCCAAACAAGGACACTTGATATTATGTGGACAGTGTTGTATATATAATTATTGTTCATATTGAGATTATTATTTATTGAAGATATATAGTTTAATTCCCATGTTCTAAATGAGAAGCACCAATCCGTCACCATGCATTTCATTAATAGATACACGGTAAGTCACTGCTAACCATAAAATATATGGTGCAGTAATTTTTATCATATCTAGTGTATTTTGTATATAGATTTTAAGAGGGTTTTTAATGCGAATTGAAAATGATATGTTTCACATGTGCAGAGCAGACTTGAACCCATGTGGATATAAACACTGCACTTTCCACTTATAGCAGTGGCACAACATCAGGAGAATTAACATGTAATATTACATGTGAGTAAATACAAGCACAAGCAACTATTTATTTAAATAATAGTTATTTATTATAATTCCAGTGTTAGGCAGTATCATGCTAGTAGAATGACAGTATTGTGAGATTGGGTCTGTTTCAAACTACGTAATGCAAATATAAACATTGACCACATGGTTACTTAACCAAACTTTTACTACAACTCATAAAATACTGCCAATTCACGAACTTTCATTATGAACACTGGAAAGCCAATATAAATATTAGCAGAGTGACCTAAGAGGTTTAAAAACGGGCAATTTATTTTGCCTGTAATCAAGTAATGAATAGATGTGTTTTAAACGCTATAAGCACCTTGGTGTTACTGTAAAGTGGTCGCATATCGGCGTAAAAATAACAATAATTATTGTTTTAGTGAATAGAAATTGCTGAGCCTTGTGAAAGTGTTTTCATAGTGTATTTCATCATTTGCAATCATTCTAGAGTATCATATGTTTTTATATTTAAAGGAAATTACAATTAAGAGTTATTTCATAACTTGCAAGGTACGAGCTGTCCAGTGAGAAGGCAGCCCACCAAGCTTTAAGGAGAGTAGCGTGGTCGCTTCGGAGCTGTGTGGACGTACGTCGTCACATCCTCCATGGGTCTTCAGTTTTTCTAATCATGTAGAGTATCAATATGTAATGTCATTTCTGGAAACGTTTATAAATTGCTATTCGGTAAGTGTGCCAAGCAGCAGCCCAGTACGTATTGTACACATCTGGGTTTTTAATTTAACATATAATTCTTTGTAGGCTCCGCACTATTTTTTACGGTGCTAGTGTACCCCAATTATATAGGAGCATATTCTTGTAAGTGCCCCGTATGGGGAAATGATTTAAATAAATCGCGAGTGTTCTGTAATTGGCATCCGATTGATTAAATATGGTCGCATCTAGACCACTTACCTAAAAAGTACTTAACCAATAAAGGCATGGGATGGCCAGAACAATCCTCATCGATTTTTAGCATAAACATTTAAAGGGAGCTTGTATATCCTCTACTAGCCTAGGCAATATAAATATAGTTTTGCAGTACATCAGAAAATCTACAGTGACAACAGTGCATCTGGGGGTCACATTTAAGGTGAACAGCCCATGACCCAAATTATTATATTGTGCTCTACACTGAGGGGAACACTGGCGCCCGCCAGGCAAGAAACCCTAAACTACGAATATCCTGTCACATAACAAATTCCCAGCTGTCACAACCCTGGGTATATCAGTCCGCAGTGGCAACATGCGGATAAAAATTTGTCACTAGATACACTTTCCATCTCACAAACAACTCTAGGTCTTTGTGTGGATGTAATTTTTTCGGTGAAGATACTGACCTGCATTTGTATGGTTGCTAGTGTGCTGGTGTACCGTGTGGAGAATTTCGTAACGAACTGTTTCCAGGTCATCTGATATTCCTCGATGGCTTGTCACCAAACGCTTGCATCACCTGTCTGTTGTCCTGCTACCACACTCGGCCATCATCAATCCCTGTGCACACTCTTCTATGAATGATCTCGGGACCTCTAGGGCTTGTACAGCAAAGATCGGAAGAATTTGCAATTTTGTCGGTGTTTTGAATGGGATGACATAGGAAGTTTGAGAAGGGTTTGGTTCAAGTGGTGAGGATGTTGCAGCAGGTTGTTGGATCGGTAAGCGTAACACGTTAGGTGTAGGTGGTGGTAAGATTATGGGTGGCATTTGCCTGATAAGTTCAGTCACTGTTGTTTGCACTAGTGGTTGTTAAACTACGTTAGTCATCCAATTTTGTGGCTTCTTAAATGTCCGGTACTGAGATAAATGTTTCGGGGTTCTCCCACACTCACACATAAGATTTACCTTCAGCACATGATACTGGTGGTGTTGGTCATGGTTGTTGTTCATGGCTCTGTGGTCAGTTCACACATAACTTGCATTGCATAGTCCTGTGCATTGTTGTTATTCATTGGTGTTGAGAGGCTACTGTGTGGTGTTCCTTTGGCTATACAACACCGGTAATACACAAACTATCCCAATCGGGCACTTATCCGTTCTGCCATTTCGAGTGTTCTCCCTGGCTGTTGGTTCCAGCTATGTGTACAGGACGTCAGATCTCGCTCTGATCCCTCATGTAGCGGTCGAATTTTAAATTCGGCGCCTGAATGTCCGCATGTTTGGCTGCACTGGTTCGTTGTGTATGACCTCGGGAAAGTGCCCTGGTAAGCATTTGCAAATGTTCTCCTGAGGGTTTCATACTTGGCGAACAGATCACTGTCTTTTACCTTTTGGCAGTTTCTGCATGTCAACACTCCATCGAGAACATGTATACGTATGCGGTTGACCATGGTGGTTGTGCGGTTGCATGGAGATCTTCACAGAGGCTATGGTTCTCCCATTCAGATCTTTATCCCATGCACATGACAATGTTTGTGGCGAAGTTGGTGATGGTTGTTGTGGGGATCAGGAGAACACATACTCAGCACTTACGGTGCGCGACATGGACAACCGAGGATGCTTCGTGGAACAGTGGATGGAGGGAAACACGTACAGTTACAATTCCCGGAAGGCCAGTGGTGGCTGTCTCCTTGCTTTCCACGTTCACCAACATCGTAAAATGGTGGTTCCACTCTTGGTCATACACATGCCACGGCATTTAGCCACACGGAGGGCGCCACTTGTTTTTAAGTTGTGAGTATTCAAATTTATATTGCAGCAGTGCTGCTACCTGGACCTTAGTTAACCTCGCCGCCACCATCTTGGCAGGCTTAAATACCCCTCCTTTATCCTTGCACCTCCCACCAATCTTCTCACTTCCCTAATCGCGGCTCGCGACTAATTTTTAAATCACTCTTTTTGTACTACAACTGGGTGTGGAACAAGAGTTGCAGCTTGACAGCTGCTGTCCCATTTTGATTCATGCTGGCGAGCACTTACTAAGACACGAATGCATCGAGAATTTGCAATACTGCAGCTGCTCGATGAGCATAAAAGCAATGTGAATTCTTTTAATATTGCCAGTTGTAATAATACCCTTTTACTGCCATGTATCAGATACATTTTGTAAATTTAATAATGGGATTGCGGCCTGTGGTAAGTGTCAAAGGCATCTTATAAATTGACATTAATTTAAGTGTGTTTGCTATTCAGTAATTGTAATAGTGCTAGCTGGAAGGTGGGGTTTAGATTTGAATTTAATAATTTTCTATAGCTTGCAATATTAACGTGTGTAATATTTTACAATTAGGTTTGGTTTGCAAGGAATTTTTTTGGTTTGAAATAGTTTTATATTAATTGTTGCCCTATTCGGCTGGACCGGCCTTTCACAGCAGCAGAAATACAGTCTTAATTTGTACTGTATTGGCTGGTTTTTAATCGTGCATTGCTTTAATGACCCTTAATTTATATACATTTTGGGTGCCTGTGCATGAGTTTTTGGTGTGGTTTTTATAATAAATTTTAATTTGTCTATTCAAGTAAGGCATCCTTTAATGGAGCTCATTAGCATGTGGCACCTGCTTTTGGTCTTAATTATATAGTAATAATATGTTGCCATGTTGTATGAGGAAACTTGAGTTAACCTGAAAGATTTTATTAATTTTTTTGTATTTTCCTTAAAGGAGTTTCGGTAGTGACCAAAATTCTGGAGAAACTGAACTATGAATTCATGTTGTTGCACAGTGTTAAGGGGCATAGTCACCCCAGAAGTACCTATCTTGTTCTATGAGTTAATAAGAATATTTAAAGGCTTGGTCGGTGAATGACATATCTCCGTTGGTAATATTTGGTATTCCTTTACATGAACTTACTAATGTGCAAACTAGCCTATATTTTGCCTATTAATTTTCGCTCAGTTAGTCACGAATAGGTTGCGGACTGAGCCATTCCACGGCATGATCTCTCCTGGCCTATTTTTTTCCTATTCTTTTACTAGCAATACACGAATTTGCAAAGCCCGTATTATTTTCTTCTATCTCAATGATATTTCCGTGTTTCCAGGCGGAAAACCAGATTTGTGTAAATTTGAAAAAAAAAATTAATATGTGTTAAGTTTAATGGCTTTTAAAACCTTTACTGCTGACGATAAAAAATATTGTTTTTATTTCACTCCTGTTTGCAAAGTAGTAAGGTCATAATATACTATATTTTGTATTAATTTATCCGCCGCTTCTCACTTCATAGGGCAGTACCTGTAACATATAACGAATATACTGACGGTATGTTTATTTTAGCAATTTGTTCATATCACTCATTTTACTGATTTATTAAGTGTGTTCACGATATTTTACTGTCTTTTCTTGATGTTACTCTAAATTTTGTGTTAATTCTGAACCATACTGGATGCTATTGTTCATGTTCATTTGCCATAAACAAAGCAAAATAAATAAAAACTGCCAGGAATGTAACAAGTTATTATTCATTAACAACATCATTATGTGTCTCTATGATTGCGTCTGTCCGCCGCTAGGATACGTGGCAGTACTAGTATCGTAATAACGTAAAATATTTGTATAAATCTTTCAATTTTCCTGGTTGTAATGTGTTACGATTGTTGATACCTTTATTGTAATTTATTTAATGTCAAGCCTTTTATTTGAATTGCCGTTACGTTAATTGCGTTTAAGTACAATGTGTAATTTTCTATTGTATTTAACTCTTCGATATGGTTTTCCGAGAATTATCGACTGGTCATGTCGCGAGTTTGGAACATCGTACAGTCAATGTCGTACATGAAGGAATGTGCTGACCCTGTCTTCTACGATTATTACTTCCACTTGATGTGGTATGTTTTGAAAATTTACTACCTGACTTTCAGCTTTTTTATGGTGCAAGTGCCATACTTCACTGTCTATGTGAGTGATTTGTCCTTGCTTTTTGGAATGTGGTTTCGGTAATTGTTTGTTGCATTATCGGTGCTCATTTATTGTGTTTCCCTTGTAATTTTGTTCAATGTGGTTCCCTGTTTACACGACCTAGCCATTTTCGTGATGAGATCTCAGCCTCGTGCTTTTCAAGTGATGGACCACGACCCACGTTATGGTTTAAGCAATAGTGGTGTGTCGACTCCTCTGCCACCACCTTGTCATCCCTCGTTCAGAAATAATTTTATTAACACATCTGTTTGTTTGATTACTGCATGACAGCACAACAGTGGCTGCCTTCAACTTGCTGCACGATGTTTTATTCTGGACTCAAATATCCTTGAAAACAACATGTTAAAAATGTAATACTTACCTTGTTAGAGGTCTTGGCATGATATGGTGTTGACAATCATAAGAATTTTGTATTAGTAAGTTGCAGGTTTGTTGGTCCGAAAATAAAAGGAGAAAGCGAGGAAGCGAGGAAGCCTAAAATTGTAAATTTCGGGTGCAGCATAAGTTGTTAAAAATAAAAATAATCAGAATATGGAAACATAAAAGGGTCAGTTAACTGTAACTAGTTTGAAGCAACTGTAATACTCTTAACACCAATTATTGCTTTGTTTAAATATCATATATGTTTTATCTCTTCTCATTGTGTGTGTGGTAAGAAGGAAAAAATGGTCAAATAAAGACCCAAACCAGATAACCATTTTTTTATTTGTTAAGAAAAGGAGAAGAAATTAACTAATACCCGCTACGATTTTTGGAAGTGCACACTCATGTTATAACTTATTTATTGACGAGAGCTCTAGTGTGTTGTTTTTTGATGGGTATTAAAAGAAACCCACAACAGTGTACCTGAATGGAGAACAAGGTAAGAGAGTGGAGTTAGATTCTTAATAATTATTTTGGGCTGGGTTTCCTTTCTCCGTGATTATTTATTTATACACTGAAGGATGGCACACAGGAGTGGAGAGAGTTCATTTCACGTCCTCCTTTGGGGCACCTTGGTGCTTAAGTTGGAGGCCAGCAGCTGGAGTTTTCCTTTTGTTGTAAAGCACTGGGCTGTTTTTCTTGTCCCCTGATGTGCTGTGCCAAAGGGTAGCTCAAATTTTGTTAGCTTTCCCATGTTTCACTTGCATCAGGGTCCTTGTTGAGGCGTGTGGGTGATATCTCTACACCTGTGTAATACTTTGATTTTTTGTTTGCCCAGCACCCCTCCCTTATTGCGCCTGCCCCCGATTTTGTTCCTAGGTTGAATTTTTGTGATTTTTAGTGAGTGTTTTTGTTTTGCCCATCATCATGCCAGTCACTATTGTGCCTGAGTAGCTGCTTAAGGATGAGCTGGTGTTTGAGCTGAAAAAGTACATGGATTCAGCCCATTGACTTAAATGTTGCTGAATCAAGAAAAATTTTACGAGGGGCAATTAATGTAGACTTGCCCATTGTCCCCACAAAATTTACTGATAGTGTGGTTAAACCTGAAGTGGATATTTGTGTTTCTAAAATATTTCCCCTAATGGAGTTGGTTGATACTTTGGAAGTCGAGCAATCTTCCTTATTCTTTGCACGAATCAGACAAAGACTTGCTTATCTGGACAGACACGCCAGTAATCTTATAAATTCTTATCGAGAGGCCTTATCTGAGTCGCAGAATACATCCCTGCAGAATGTTATTGATCAGGTGGCAGTGCTCACTGAGGCTGTTAACCTGACAGAGAGTAATGTGTATGTCGTTCCTACTACCCAACAAGTAAGTAAAGTGTCACATGTATCAGATCAAATCAGTGCTCTTATCCTTCAAAGTTCTTCTACGACCAACACTAACAACCTACTTTTAGGCACACCCCCTTCTGTCACAGGTCCTGTTTTCACATCCACTATACCAATAGTAAGTCTTGGTGCTGGTTTTACACCTACCTACCCTCCCACTGCTCATGCATTTGGACCCACTTGCACAGCTGGTTTTGTAGATCATGTCACTATGACTCCTGGTGTTTTCCCAAGTGTTTTTTAAACACCCTCAACTGTTTTCGGTAAATTTCCCCACCCTCTTGAAAGAATGTTAAAGGATTTATCTTTAACTGATGGTTTAGATATAAATACATTTTTAGATTTCCTTAAAGTCACTGTTCGTTTACACCAAAGTAATTCAGTACCAGACCCTCAGTTGCTGGAGGTTATTTCCTCTTTCTTGCAAGGGTCATTAAGTGAACGCACATAACATGCCATTGCACAGTGCCTAGCTTTTTATGTATACCATAAAGATATTATGCATTTATTTATTCATACCAGATTTTTGACGGAATTAAGTTTCAATCATTTGCAAGGTCCTTATGAGACATTGTAATTTTATGTAAGTAGCATTAAAGAGGCTGCAATAGTACTAAGGTTGTCACTTAGTGAACAAGAAGTGGTTCACAACATTTTAGAGGGCCTTGCACCCCAGGAACGCACCCACTTAGTTTTTCTAGATAAACCAACAAATTTTGCAGGTTTAAATAAGATGTGCACTCATTCACAAAATATGCGCTATGTGGCTCAGAGGCGTCAAAAGTCAATTTTTTTTTTAAAGGCAACTCTCTTCATAGGCAGCAATGAAATAAATCAGGCACCTTTCCAGTACAGAGTGACAAAATACAAAATAAACCAACAGGCAATAGGTTTACTGATCAAGGAAAATATACTAAAAATGCGGGTAAAGTACATAGAGGTGTTGACAGAAGGAAACCAGGCCTCTCTAGTGGTAATCTTAGCCAGTCTCTCTGTTATTATTGCAAAAGGACTGGACATGTAACTGCAAATTGTTTCCAGTTAAAAAACATGCCCAGCGAGGAGGAAAAGTGAGCGACCACCCTCGCTTTTGTTGTAAACCCAATTTTGACTCTTATAATGCTCACATTTCTCCAAGGAATGACATTTGTATCGTTTTTTTTTAAGTTGTTTGGACAGCCTGAATCTCACAGTTAGTGTGAGTATTCTAGTGCTTTGGACTTGTGTCGTGTCCAGTTTCCTAATGTTATTGGTGTTAGTGAAGTCAGTACTCCACACGTAAAATTTAGTGTAGTTATTGTTTGTATCAGTGCACTTGTGGACTCTGGTTTTGCGATAACTATTATTTCCAAAGAACTTTACAGGAATTGGCCTTTATTAGGTTGATTGAAGAGAACTATTTTTAATGTTTTATTGCTTCGAAAGCTCCATTGCCCATTTCTTATTGTGCTGTAATAAAAGTGAATATTTCACGCTTTACTTGGATGATAAAATGTCTCGTTGCTGACGAGCTGAGTTTGGATTTTATTATTGGACCAGATTTAATGAGAAAAACAGGTCTTATGCTAGATGTTCAGGATGGACATACTTTCTTTTCAATTTGCCCCAAAAAGAAAGTTCCTTTTATAAGTAATTATGTTCCTCCTACTACCTGTGAAATTAATGTGGATTGCGAAGCAAATGTTTCAGAATATAATTTTATTCATTTATTGATTTAGAGCAAAATAAAATTCAGAATTTGTTTGATTGTTTTCCTGGAGTGCTAACAACTGAATTAGGACTAACCAAAATGCTAGAGTATGAGATCAAGCTTTTAGACCCAGAACCAGTTAAAAGTCATCTGTATCATTTGGCCCCTCCAAAAATGGAGCTACTTAGATTGTAGGTCCAGGACCTGATCAATAAAGGGGATGTAGGACAATCAATGCCACAGTACGCTAGTCCAGCTTTTCTTGTTCTTAAGCCTAATGGAAAACCACTAATGGTTTTTAATTACCATAAGATAAATAAGAAAATTAAAATTGAATCTGTACCATTGCCAGACTTGCACTCTGCTTTTCATTGGTTTAGTAAGGCCAAGATTTTTACCACCATAGATTTAAATGCTCCTTACCACCAGATATCTTTGAGTAAAGAATCTTAACACATAACCAGTTTTTGTGTGCCATGGAACTTGTATCAGTTCACACGTGTCCCCTTTGGTATGGCAACAGGTTCCCAAGTACTCACGAGGCTGTTAGATCATATATTTAATGATGAAAAATTAAAATTTGTATACAATTATCTTGATGATTTGGTTGCCTATTCTTACAAATTTGAGGAACATTTAACCCATTTAGAAGAGGTCTTTTCACATTTGAAAACAGCTGGTTTAACAGTAAATCCAGTCAAGGTCAAGTTTGCAGTTCTTGAGATTTCATTTCTGGGCCATGAAATTTCTAGTCAGGTCATTTCCATAGACCCAGAAAGGACCAAAGCAGTTAGGAATTTCCCCCAACCTAGGGATGCAAAGGGATGCCTGTTTTATTGGTATGATTAAGTTTTTTGGGAAGTTCATTCCACATTTGGCAGAAAAGGCTGCACCCCTTAACCAATTAAGAAAGAAAAATTCCAAAATTGGTTGGGGTGCAGACCAACAGAAAGCATTTGATACTTAAATAATTACATCACTAATCCTCCTGTGTTGCGAATGACTGACTTTTCTAAGCAGTTCATTTTACAAACCGACGCCTCTAGTTTGGCTGTAGGGGTAGTCCTTTTACAGGAAATAGATGTACATCAGCCAGTGGCTCATGCTTCACGTACTTTGTCCCGTCAGGAAAGAAAATCATCTACCATCTATGAGTAAGAATGTTTAGCAATTGTATTTGGCATTAATAAATTCAGTGAATCACTTGAACATTCAACATTTTTGTTAGCAACAGATAATCAGGCTTTGTCTTGGCTGTTACCACACCCACGTCAGTCAGGAAAACTAGACCATTGGTTGATGATAATCTCCTCTTTATAGTTTAAGGTCCAACACATTAAGGGTACTCAGAATGTTGTTGCAGATGCCCCCTTACACATGTTTGAAGGAACTAAAGTGTAAGAAGTGCGTAGATGGTATTTTATTGTCTTTTCTTAATGTTACTCTAAACTTTGTGTTAATTCTGAACTATACTGGGTAATATAGTTCATGTTCATTTGCCATAAACAGTGCAAAAAAAATAAAAACTGCCAGGATTGTAACATGTTATTATTCACTAACAACATCATTATGTGTCTCTATGATTGCGTCTGTCCGCCGCTAGGATATGTGGCAGTACTAATATCGTAATAACGTAAAATATTTGAATCAAAATTTAAATTTTTGTGGCTGTAATGTGTTACGCTTGTTTAGTACCTTTATTGTAATTTATTTAATGTCAAGCCTTTTAATTGTTTTGTGGTTATGTTAACTATGTTTAAATGCAATGTGTAATTTTCTATTGTATTAGCTCTGCGATATGGCTTTTCGATAATTATCGACTGGTCATGTCGCGAGTTTGGAAAATCGTACAGTCAATGTCGTATGTGAAGGAATGTGCTGACCTTGTCTTCTACGATTATTACTTCCACTTGATGTGGTTGGTTTTGAAAATTTACTACCTGACTTTCAGCTTTTTTATGGCATAAGTGCCATACTTAACCGCCTAGGTGAGTGATTTGTGCTTACCTTTTGGTAAGTGGTTTCGGCAATTGTGTGTTGCATTATCGGTGCTCATTTATTGTGTTTCCCTTGTAATTTTGTTCAGTGCGGTTCACCGGCTAAACGACCCAGCCATTTTCGTGATGTGATCTCAACCTCATTCTTTTAAAGTGATGGGACCGCAGCCCACGCTATGATTTAAGCAATAGTGGTGTGTCGACTCCTCGGCCACCGCCTTTTCATCCCTCATTCAGAAATAATTTTATTATCACATGTGTTTGTTTGATTACTGCATGATATCACAAGAGTGGCTGCCTTCAACTTGCTGCACGATGTTTTATTCTGGACTCAAATATCCTTGAAAACAACATGTTAAAAATGTGATATTTACTTTGTTAGCGATATTGGCAGGAAATGGTGTAGACAATCGTAAGAATTTTAATTTTACAAGTTTTATGTCTGTTGGTCCTAAAATAAAATAAAGGAGAAAGCTAGGAAGCTGTAAATAAATTGGCAAATCTCGGGTGCACCATAAGTTGTTAAAAAAAATCATAATATGAAAACATAAAAAAGAAGGGTCTGTTAACTGTAACTAGTTTGAAGCAACTGTAATACTCATAACACCAATTATTGTTTTGTGTAAATATCATACATATTTGATCACTTCTAATTGTGTGTGTGATAAGAAGGAAAAACGGTTAAACAAAAACCCAAACCAGATAACAATTTTTTTATTTGTTAAAAAAGAACTTAACTTATTCTTACTACCATATTTGTAAGTGCACACTCATGTTATAACTTATTTATTGACGAGAGTTCTAGTGTGTTGTTTTTTGATGGGTATTAAAAGAAACCTAAACAGTTTACCTGAATGGATAACAAGGTAAGAGACTCGAGATAGATGTTTAATAATTATTTTGGGCTGGGCTTTCTTTCTCCCATAAATGTTTATTTATACACTGTAGTATTGCACGTGGGAGTGGAGATACTTAGTTTCACGTCCTCCTCTGGGGCACCTCCGTGCATAAGTTGGAGGCCTTTAGCTGGGGTTTTCCTTTCATTGGAAAGCACTGGGCAGTTTTTCTGGTCACCTAATGTGGAGCACCAAGGAGTGGCTTGGGACATTGGCCTTAAGTTTTCTACACGTACATGTTCATTTTTTTTTTAAATTGTTTCCACCAATTGGTATATGACAATGGAGATGAATTATTGAGAAACCATGGTAAAATGGCAGCCTGTCAATGGAAACATGATTATAATGCATATATTACACTGGAAAAGCATGTAGTTAAACTTTTATTATATGCTTATTTATCACTGTGTACCCCTAGTAGTGTTATGTAGCGACATTTTTTTAAATGGGCATGGTGTTACTTTAATTATGTCCATTGGTTAGCAACTTTTTTAATATTGTGTTTTGTTCTATAAAATTTATTAATACCCTTTAAACGGAAACATGTTATGAGAACACATATTTGTGGTTTTTGATATCTGTATTTAGAAAAGGCTGCTGTAAAATGAAATTATATTTTGTGAATGAATTCAGATTTGTAAATGGTACATAATTCTCTCGTATTTTATGCGAGTTTGGGTTTGATTAAATTTTAGTGGGGTGTACTTACCAATAATAAATATTGAATGAAAATTTTTTTTGGCATTGTGTATGTTATTTGCAAATTGGACTGCTGTGCCAGTTCAATATATTGTATTGAATGTCATGAAAAAAGAAACATGTGGAAATTATAAATACAAAAATCCCTGCACAGTGAACGCCATACACACTGAGCCAATTAACCCCACAATGGAGGTTAAGGCACACGTAGTAAGGGTGTAACGTGTTACATTTTATATTTTAAATTTTTGTTATTGTTTTGAGTACGACTTGTAAATATAATTATGCGTCATTCCTACACTAGGGCCACGTTTATCCACACCATTTAATTTAATGTAAGTTGTGTATTAAAATAAGTATATCATGTGACATGCACGGAAATCTCAGCCAGTGAGAAGGCAGCACACTGCCATGTCAAGAAGTCACATTTTCATACTCATGTGAGGTGGTCGAGCATGAGCTTATACCCAGACCTTCACCATTTTCGCGCCAATCATATAGAATACTAAAGCTTTATTTTAATTAACCAGAACCTTGTTAATTTAGTCTGGGAAGTGGGATATCTCATAGCTCAGTCATCTTCTACATGACAGGGATTCCATGCATTATTTAAACCATGTAAGTATTGGGCCGATTTCCCCGTATCAGAGTACTTCTAGCTGTAGTGGAGTTGTTATTGTATCAGTGCTTCGTGTGAAGGTTTTACGGAATAAACCATTTTTACTGAGAACTGTGCGTTTTTTATTTCGCCGGCCACATAATGGCTGTTTACTCGTTTTTGCAACTATGAAAATAATTTATTAATGTGTCAGAGATGACCTTTAACAGTCTCCGTGGTAGTGAGAATGTGTTGAGGGAGGCAGACAGCCCTCACTAGCCTAGGCCTTGTGGATTTTAATTTGTCCGAGTAACAACAACTTCGAATCGGCATGGGTAGGGGGCCAACACCCTGTGGTACCCCAGGCCTTTATAATGAAATTGGGAGCCGACGTCATCATCTGTGTTCCAGCTCTACCAGGACGGAGGGCTCACATGGGAAGCCTCTGATGGGCTAACAACATCACGACCCCCATCCATATCTTGCGCTAGCTGAGCTGGCACCCTACCTGGAATTATTTCCTGCTCCATTTTCTGCATAAAACGCCCATTCTCCTGATGTTAAAAAAAACCCTCAACAATTAATGCCATCCTGTATGGCTTATCACCCACAACACAGACCCCGCAATTTTTCTCGCATATAACCTACTCTGCTCAACAATATTTTCATTCTTCCTGCCTTCAGAATTTCATTTCCCATCAAGTGCCTACGAATTAAATCCTACGCAATTCTACTCCAGCTAATCAACATTCATTTGTACGAAGTTGCCCATGACTTCCCATGCCCATGCTCGTGTCTTGTGCGCCTATGTGTGCTTTGGGCGCCCACATGTAGAGGCTTCTTTGGACCTTTTGGTCCTCATGTTTTGCTACTGGCGAATTTTAGTAACATTTTCCTGACGTCACAAGTCAGCATGTCAATAAATTACAGGCAGTAAACCGTATTTAACCACATGAAGTTTTGGCACCAGAACAGCAATTGTACTCTACAAGCCACCAAATTCGGCCAACTTGGGCCTGCGAACGTCTTCATCCATCGCCGCAGTACCCGAGAATCAAACGACCAATATCATATTGGCACTGACTGAGGGGGAGCACGTCACCTGCTAACCCCCTCCATCCATGCTGCGTCGCACCAGCAGGACCACCGCTACCACACCTCACCACATGGATGTCTCCCACAAGCAGAGCATCCACGTGGTCCAGTGAAGGATAACAACATGGCAACATGACGGACTCGTGTCAACCACGCCGCATTGTCAACCGCGGGTATTCGGACTGGCAAACCACAGTCAGGAAACCATCCATGTTGTGTACACAGTGTCTGCGACTGACTCCAAAACCGGATCTGTTTTCGCTGGACTTCCTCCAAGGGAGAACTTGCATTTGTGACAATGCCACCACAGCCCAAAGACTGAGGGAGGAACTCGAATTAACAAATGCAAAGTTGTGCGAAGGCGCATGGGCACGGACTATTTCTGGACAACACGGAGATTTATGCACTTGGTGCATAAAGACAAAACAACCACGAGGATTCATCAACCATGTATGATCACCCTGCCTTTGTGCGTGCAAAACACAGCAAAATGATTTGCAGTATTCACCATCACAATTCCGTACAATATTGCGGAAATGTGACAACTTTAATAACTGTGACGGTGTGGGAGCAGCTACATTATTATATACCAGATGATGGAGGTTATATCACGGACACTGTATTTCTGAGCAGGAACGAGCTATGTTACGGGACATTTTTTGTATAGACTGTAATCGTAGCCAGCCTGCCACTCCAAATGCGGATCGCCAAGTACAACCAGTGCAGTGATTTACGGTGCGACAAATATTGCAACTACCCAGAACATATATAATATATAGCGAGTTTTACGGCGATGTTCACCACCAACAACAAGTACCCACATTGATATTGCCACACCAACCTGCGTGCTCTACACCACTGCTTCAAACCATAGCCTGCTCCAGGGATAGAAGCCGCACCAATGCCACCACCATTAAACAACAGACTCCAGCAGACAGTGACGAACACACTCACTGTCACACCAGCTAGATTTCAGTCGCTGCCATATTACGACAGAGCGGCCAACGAGGACCCTGTGGCATCTCCGAAGGCTTACGAGAGCCGACCTAGCCGCTATGGTGTGGATCCAGAAGACCGCCCGACTTACATTGGTGAGTGTTATGGAAGGGATGCGAAGTCGCGGTGAGCCATTACGGTATTACAGGGGCAGAATTAAGCCGCATGTTTACCTGCTGCTTCGCAAACACATTTACGTGATTGCAGGCAAGGAGCTACATCATTTTGGAAAAACAGGTAGATGGGTCCCCCTACAATTTCGTAACAAAAAATATCAGTCTCATCCGCACCTACATCCAGAAAATGGAATTGAAGGACTCCCTTCGAAGTTGTAGCCAGCACCGCCCGACCGGAATACCGAGCCGCCCTTGCGTCAGTAATACATTCCACCGTAAGGGATTTCATACAGACTGTCATGCTGTCAGATGCAAGCTTTCAAGCACAGCCGCACCACGACCGCGAACACTAACAACCGCGCAGCGAAAATGGACATCGAGAAATATGCGTGGATCCCACAGTGAAACAATGACGAGATCCAGTGCCGGGAGCACCACAAGAGGCCCCTTTATTGTGCCAACAATGCAAACCAACATCAAAGCGGTGAATCTCCCCGCTCTTACCAGCAGCCGGAGACCTACACATACGTGCCGCTGGTGTAGAGGGATTCATTGGAACAATGAGTGCTCTACACAGGTGGGCCTATCGGACATTTCTCAGTGAGAAAACACACAACCGGGAAACGAAAGGTCGGGTTAGAGTGGACAGACATCGTTTACCCCCGGATCGAAGAAAACCTCATGGACCAGACCCTGCAACAATTACTCAATGCACAAATAAGCAACTCACATCAAGGTTTCATTCGAATTTCCGTTTTAATAAATATGATCCATGCTGTGCCTTAATGATACGGCAGAATCTCAAAATTTCATAAAATCAAATTCATTAGTGTCAATGCAGTTTAACATGTTGAAAGTGTCATGCAGCTAGCCTCCCGTCAACACACTGGCGTGATCAAGGAAGATGTGGGCATCAGAGTAGGCATTAGGGACATCGAGACCACAATAGCATTTGTGTCCGATGACATTAGCGAGGACGTCATTTTGGGAGTGCCATGGCTTGCTGATACTACTCTCGCATTATTACAAATTTTAAAGATGCCTTTACTTCCTTTTTGTGTATGTTTGTATGGAAGAATATGAAAATATATTTTACGCTTTTACTGATTAATAAAATCCAGATTTAAAAAATACAGTCATCGAAAAAGAATGGTGCAGTTTCAGACAATCACAACTTCGAACTTATCTGATCTATTTAGTTGGCTGTTGCATCAAATGTACGGGAAGGATGTAAGTTTTTTTGAGAGGCGAACGACAGTCCTGGAGGGTGTGGCAATGGCGGGCGCGTCATCTGGCATCTACACAGACCTCCTAGTGTGATGGCGACCATGCTGCTGCCAGCGCATTGCGTTCGCGGACTTCAGGTCTGCAGCGTATGTTCAACGTCATTTATACGACAATGTTGGAAAAACGTGTATCAGAACGGAGGGCTATAAGATGTTAGGTTAAAAGTTTCTACAAAATTGGTACTGTGCGAAAAATATTATCGGAACGACCAAGAACCTCTGTGTAACAACTTTAGCTATCTTGTGTGCGCGGCCCTAAAATGTCATTTGCCCGTCACAGTTTGGAGTTCGGTATTCCAAAGACTACAGTGGAAAAAGTTCTTCATAAAAGTTTGACACGGCATGCTTACCAGGTTAGATTGAGTCATAAAATAAAGCTGAAAGATGGCCCAAACGTTTTGAATTCGCTGCTTTCATGTTAAATGAAATGGAAATTAATTATGAAAATGGTTTGCGTTATAGTGACAGAACATCTTTTTCGTTAACGGGTGTGCTAATCGTCATACCTACAGAATTTGGGGATCGCAGTAACCTAATGCAGTCCACGAGTACGTTCGCGAAAATGATAAACTGGTGTGTGTTGATGCACGGTCAAGTTGTAGAACCTTTCGTGTTCGCTGAAAAAAATAACCACAGGAAACATTTATTTGGTAATGTTAGAGTTGTACGTATTCCTTCAGATTGAGGACACCGAAAGACAAAATGGAAACTGTGTAATCTACCAACAAGATGTAGCACCGCCGCGTTGCAACCCAACCATGCATAGTTGGTCCTATTCCTTGGCCTTCTAGAAACCCTGGTCTTACCACACTAGACTTTTTATTCAAGGGATATGTGAAGAATATTGTTTACACTATGAATATCAGAGTTTTGGAGCATTTTCATTAAAGAATCGCTGCTGTAAATGAGACAATAATGCTAATAGTGCTTCGGAATACATTAATAGATGTTTAATATCACCTGTAAAAAAGCAGAACTAAAAACGGAGCGCACATAGAAAACTTTTAAGGTAAAAAAAATCGTGTTTATTTTGGTAAAAGAACTAACTAAAGCGGTCAGATAGAGTCGCAACTGTGATATTTTTGAATGTGTACCATTCTTTTGGACAATGCTAACAGTAATGCAAATAGTGTTTCGTCAACATCATTAATATTTCAAGAAAAATATGATAAATATATTTCACGGACAATATAAGTAAATGTCAGGAAAGAACAGTAAAGTCTTAGGAACCAAGTGATACAAATAATATATATTTTGTAGTCTAAAGTCAACTAGACTGAGCACTAAAATATACGGAAATTTAATACAAACACAAATATTACAAAGGGGGAAAATTTACATAGGTAAAATTCGAGGATTTTTCAACACATTCCTCAACACTGAAGTACATAACACCCAAATAAGGTTGAATATTTTTGATGATACATAGTAAATTTCTACTACATCGACTAAAGAAAATGATAAGGAATTTAATAATTTTACAAAAACATGTTCTTTCGAAGCAAATATCCTATTGTTTTGTTGCGAATGAGAACATGTTCATCATATTTGCAAGAACACTGAGGAAAAAATACAAGTGTATCAATCAACCAAGTTTGCAATATACATATTGTAAGACAGTCTTCCTCACAGAGCAATTGCCATGTAACTGTATTTTTAGATTTATGCACTGTAAAGATAATGCCACCAAGTCAGCATAGAACATTCCACAAAGCACAACATTAAAAAATGAATGCAAAAAAGACAAATTTCTTGTGATTCTAGAGTGCTGAAGCAAAGCATAGCTATTTTTAAGTGAAGGAACTAATTAATATACTCGTATTGCCACAACTGGTTACAGAAACAATTGGCAGAATGTCCTTTTCATGCAATCGTAACGATATATATTACAGAGTATATTCTCCAAGACAAATCAAAGATGGTATCTCATGTGGATAAGTAATTCTTCTCCCAAGAAGTATGACGTTTAAGATTCACCTAGAACAGCGTACATAAGACGCTTGAAGCTGCCGCTTTGATGAATCGTTTCTTCAGGAGTACCCAAGGCGCTCAGCTGTAATTAAGAGAATAGTAAGCATTAGTTTCTCAAATCGCAATAAATATCGGAAGTTTTAGTACTTACTGCTGGGAGCAACGTGAACACAACATATAAAACGTAAGTGGCTGTCTTATTGTAGTATGCCCTATATACACTACCTTATCAAAAGTATCCGGACAGCCACGCGAAACTGTCGTACATTATAAGTGTCCCTGAGATATACTTCCTGGCAGTGAACATAATAATGGGGTGGGACACACTTGGCCTTTATTACAGCTTTAACTCTGCAGGGGAGAACATGAACCAGGTGTCGCAACATCTCTAGGAGAATATTCGTCCTGCAGTGCTGTAGCAAGTGTAGTAAGTGATGTGGGCCCTTGGACACAGTTTTCATCCCAGATGTGCGGGGCTCTGGGCTAGCTAGTCCAATGTCTATTGCCGGAACCCTATTATCCACAAACTACTCACGAACAGATCGTGCTTTATGGCGGGGGCACTACCCTCACACAATTTGCTCCGATCTGCGTAGACAACACTCAGCCCTTCAAAATGTCCTTATAGCCTTCCGCTTGTAACGAGAGAATCAAGTCTGTTACATGAAAAATCACCCCGACTGTCACCTCACCACCGCCGAATTTCACTGTGAGCATTATACAGGACAGCAAATAGCGTTCACCTGGCATTCACAACACTTAAATCCTCACATTGGTTTGTCCCATGGTATAGTATTAATCATCACTGCAAATCACTCATATCCAATCATCCACATTCGAGTAGCAACATTTTTTACATAACTGAATGCAGTGCTTTGTGATCTATGCGAAATATGTTTTTTTTATGGGTACGTGCCTGAGATATGAACCAAAGTTCTCATAACTAAAGGCTGTTCACGGTAAAATGAGCACTTTTGAAAGCACAGCTTAGGATCTACTTCTATATACGTTGTGTATTACTTCGCCTTATGCCAAATTAACATTGCTAAGGGCTTATAACTTTATTCATGCGTCGGTCAAATGAAGCTGTGAAATTATTAAGAACGTAATTAGTTTACAAATACGCCAATTTTTACACTTCGATGCATTAAAAAAGCAGAAAGTGAAAGAATTAATTTTAAGTTATCAAAATGGTTACCTAACACTTTTTATTCGATGTTAAGATATGTAACTACTTTTCATCTATCGTTACCAACTTGACTGGGCTAATGTCACTCAGTGTGCCCATTAAATTATATGTATGTGGGGGCAAAAAACTTTTTTCTAATATTTACTTCTAAAGTGTTCACTTTATTGTGAGCAGCCTGTACTGGTGCGCAGTAATATATAGACATTGCTGATCTTAGATATCTTCTGAAAGAAACACAATCCAACTGTAAAAAAATATTGATTAGTAAAATTAAATATTTACTAGTAATAAATAAAAAATGTATAAAATGAAACAAATTTCAATATCCTTTTAAATAAATTACATGTTAACTATAAACATGTTGTTAATGAACATTTTTGTAGTTTAATTATTTTGATAATAATGATCATTAAGAGTGTGACGGTGATAATGGTTTTGGTCGCCATGAATATAATTACAAAAATGATTATGATTGTAGTAATTATATGGACGATATTGAGGATGGTGATTATGGATATTGTGATACTTTGATCCCTAAACCGATAACAATATGATACATCGAATACACTTACCGAGTTGCAATAAAAAAGTAAAACATTCAAATTATAAAAAAATTAAAATGTATCATAAAACTGTAATTAAAACATAATATCAATCATTTACAGACTCTTCTTATTTTTTTATGAATCATTTATTAATAAAATTAACAAAACAAACATGTTTAATTTATAATATTTAAATCTTTACTTTCAAAACTTTTAACATACTTATAAGGAAAAATTATTTTTAAAATACCATCCAGAACATACAATATATTTTACAACAAATATTATTTATAATTTTAAAAAGTATATATTTTATAATTTTTTCTTAATTTTAACCCATGTGGTTGTATAAGTTTGATTGCGATATTTCATTTGTTTAGCATTGGATCCATATTTATTAGCTATAAAAATTTGTAAAATGATATTCATTAAATAAAAAATAAACAAATTTTAATAAAAATTAAATTGATACTTTTTTTACAATAGAAATACAAAAGTTAAACATTTTAGGAAGTGTAAAACATGTGCTAATGAATATATGAGAACATTGTGAGAATAATTATAAAGTAGGAGAAAAAAAAGTCCTTTGTGATATAAAAATTCTTTTATAAATTATTGGAAAATTATAAAAAAATAATACATAATGAAATTGAAAAAGAATATTTAAATTGCCCATGTTGACACTGCGAAGTAATACAAGATATTAATAAATTTTCTCATTATCCCAAAATAATACATTAACACTTAAGTTTATGTAAGTTATGCACTATCGAAAACACAAAAAGAAAAAAAAAAGTAACCTGAACTACCGAAATGTAAAATTATATTCATTTAGAATAAAAACATATATTTATGTTAAAAATAAATGTAAAAAATTATTTGTTGTAAATAATTGAACTACCTAAATAAAAGAATTACATTTGATTTCAAAATATATAAACTAATAATTTAAAAAAAAGGAAAGGGATAATTGCTAAAGTTTTTGATAGTCGAAAGAACATTTTTCAGAAAGGAGTAAAGAAAATAACTAATCTATTAGGATAAAGTAAAACAAACTGAAACAAGTAAAAGAATCAGAGGATGAGACTGTTTAAGATGGTAAAAAATAAGCATATAATGATCTTCATAATATATTAGACAGTAATAAAAATAAATAAAAATAATCAGTTTTGATCTTATTTTTACTCAAAAAGGTTAATAATTTAATAATATATTATCCAAAAATATTAGAGTTTAAAAACTAGTGCCAAAAAATAAATTATAAGCAGAAATGGACATTTTGAATCTAGAATACAGTCATGTTTGATAATCTATTAATTTATATATGTAACTCAGAGTGATATTCAAAACAATAAACTACAAGAGTTATTAGTAAAAATAATAATTATACATTAAATGCCAATGCTGTTATAAAACTAAATCTATTATTTATTGCTTTGTATTTCATCTTTTAAAATATAAACTGGTAAATCTTATTTTAAAATCTATCAATTTAAAATAATTTTGCAGATCAATTAGCTATATAACATAAAAAAAATTATTTTGGTAATTTAATTTATATAGACAATATGATATTTGTATTCCGTTAATGAATTTTTATTCTATAGATTTTTAATATTTTTTTATGAGTTTTAATAAAATTATATGCCTTTAATTTAAATTGTTCTATGATTTATATTGTTATATTATTTTATCAACTCATCTAGAATATTAATCGATGTATAATTTTCATTGATAGCAACTTTTTTCCCACATTTTACTTTTCAAAATTTTTAAATACTTCAATAACAATAGATTTAAGTTCTTAGTCTAAGGAATGTAGATTAATTATATATTTTTCTATAAATTCAGTAAAATCTTTAGTTTCTACTCCATTTAGTATAGTTTTTGTTTTTTTCATCTTCAACTGGAATAGCACAAACATATTTAGAAAATGTACAAATTACAGTTTCAATTGTTATATTCTTTATATTTAAAATAGTTGCTAAATTTTCAGGATTCATTTCAACTAAATCAGATTGCTGTAATCATTAGTTCTAAACGAAAATATTTTTCTCTTAGGAAATGATTTTGACATTAATTGTACTCTCACGAATGGCAATTTATTTCCCTAGTTTGTAATATTGTCAATTTTAAGGTTTAGCTATTGAACAAATACTTTTTAGAACTAGATAATTATGTTAGTTATTTTCAATATTACTATAATTTTTAGTCACATTTTTACACATGAAAAAATATATATTATAAAATTAATAAAATCCATTGCTTATATTGCTTTCAAATAAACATTTTATATTTATTTAATATTTACTATTTGAATTTCTTAGTAATTATTATTTATATTATAAAAATGCATTTATTTCATTAGAATAAATATTCATATTACTTTCAAAAATTTTTATATTTCTTAAAAAACAGTAAATATACAATTATTTGTTTGAAATCCTGTAGCTCTTTGTCATGTATTAAGTTACTTAAAAGTTATTTGATCAAAATTTTCATAACAAAAGGTCCTTCATACTTTTCTTAAAATCGTACGATCGTGTATATCAATATTATAACTAAAAGATGTACAATCCATTAAGAAAAAAACATTAACACAATATAAAAATAAAAATATTGTTAAGTTTTTTTTCTGGTTCATTGTCCACTTATATTTATTGTTGGCATTCGATTTAAGAAAAAATAATCGAAATTTACTACATCATATTGAACAATATTAGCAATATTTGATTATGGTTTATTTCTTTTTATATTTTGAAATCAAATTATAAAGTAAAAAATTATCACGAATGTCAATTTATAAGCATATTTAAATCTGCATTTCATTTAAAGAATTAATTTAATGAAATAAGTTCCCGATTTTTTTTAATATGCATTTTTTTCTTAGCTAGGTCTTTAATATTAAGAAGATCCATATAATTTTGAGAATAAAAATTATTAAATCATTTATAAAATCAAAATTTTAAGTATGGCATATATAATGTATTATTGAATTTATGTGATTTTATGTTCTAATACAATACTCAGTGACATTAATTTAATATATAAAATACACAATGAAAATCACATAAATCATTGTGGTTAAATTTATTTCTTTGATTACATTATAAATCCCTGTATTTTGATAATTGAATATTATTTTTGAATATGATTACCAACAAATTTTCACAGCATATATTTTTAAACCATGACATTATTGGATAATTAAATCATTAGAGTTATTTGTAAAACAAAATTTTAAAAATTACCAAATTTTAAATTTTTAACATAATTATACAATTCAGTATTAAAAGCAAAAGCTTTTTTAAAGTTATAAAATGTATTATTTTAACATATATATTTCGATCAGTTTTTTGAAATATCACTTTCAAAATTATTACATTAACATTTTTAAAATAATTGTTCAGTTCAGATATTATTTTATTGTTATAAAATGTAATACTTGAATCAAATTGTTTAGCAATAATAACATTTTTTTAATGCATAAATTAATAATATGCTCATCAAAGTCAATTGAATATATCACTCTAAAAATATTTATTAATCTCAGCTTTATAAATATTATTTTTAAATAAATCAAATTAATTATTTTAATATAATTATTTAATTAAAATTTTTTAAGCAACATCTTTTTAAATTATTAAAAATTTGCTTTCATGTAATATTTCAGCTTGGATGTCATTTTACTGTAATAAAAGTAGAACATTGTATCAATTTAATGAAATATAATAACATATTTATTTTAGTGACATTATCTAATTTGCTCTTTGAAGACCATAAATTAATACTTTTAAAAGTAATTATTAAATTCTGTTTCTAAAGCAAAATATTTTTTTCATTGATGACATTTATTATTTTGATACAATTATTTAAATAAATTGTTAAAGCAATTATATTTTTAATTGTAAAATACATAATTTTTTAATCAAAATTTTATTCAGTTTTTAATACATCATTCTTAAAATATTTACATTTATAAATTTTATACAGTTATCAGTTCAGTTTTTAACACATTGTCATGTTTAAAATTATCAAAATTCTTAGCTTTAATTTCTTTTTTGAACTAAGATTTTAACGAATCATTATATGTAAAATTATAAAATTTATTATAATTCATATAATAATATTTAATTATGATAATGAAACATCTTTTTCTTAAATTATGAAATTTATCCTTTTTAGTATAACATTTTGATTATAATTTTAAGACAATGTCTTTTCTCAATTGAGTGCATTTTTAAATTACACTTTTGTTCCTTCAAATAAGATTTATGAGAAAATGTAGTTTTCATTATGTGTATAAAACTGGTAATCGAGTCTTAAAAGGGCCAGGCATTATAATAACTATTAAAATTTTAAATTATTTAATGTATAAGTTAAAATATAATTAATAATTTATTTATGTATATTATTTAATATTTTATTTATAGTTATAAAATATTCAGCACAGCTACTGATTAATAGCATCCCAAACAACTATGCAATTAAATTAAATTAAAATAATTATATTAGAACATAAAGAGTGTCTAATAATGTTATACAAAAATTACCACACAAAACTGAATTAAATATTTTAATTCAATAATCATTAATATAAATTATATTTCTTAAATAATTACTTAATTACTTATGTATATTTTCACCAAATATATACAATAGTTTATATAGTATTTTTTATAGTACCTAACCAAAGGAGTTCCAGGATTAGTAGCTATATCGAAATGTATAATAACATGTTAATTTTTATTAATTTTCTTTAATATTTTTTCAATAATATGAGAATTTCTAAATATTTAATTTTTATATGTATATTTTAAATTAATATTCGATAAAGGATTTATTTTAAAAATTGAATGCCTGCCTTTTATTTTATAAATCCCATCCTCCTTGTAGTTATTCTAAATCTTTTTTAATTCTTCTGAACTTTTGAATAAGTTAAATTTCCAGTAAATTTCTAAAAGTGGGATAAAATATGGGGAAAAAACCACCAGTTTTAAGCCAATGCCAGTTTTTCTCTTGGTATTTGTTTGTTGTTGCTAATGATAATGCATTCTATTCTTTAATTTTTTTGGTTACTCTCTCAATTTTCTTCTGTAAAACAAGTTATCTTATTCTTATCCTCCAAGTTGACTGGTTGGTGTATCGAAATTATATCTTTAATATGCATTTATTTATTTGAAATTATTAAAAAAATTTTATTATAAAATGTTTTGATAATTTACTATTTTGTCAACATAATTATCTTTTAGTAATCATAATTTCACAAACATATGCCAAAGAAATTTTTGTACCAATAAAAATTTCATGTATCTGACATTGTTTCTTTAGATTCTTTTGTTAATTTTTTCTACTTGGTACATTGTTTCATGATCTTTATAATATTGATAAAAATATAATGATCTTTAGAAGTTTCACCTAATTTATTTAATCCTCTACCACCACTTTCTCATTTTTAATTTAAATTGATAAATAAACCACAACATTTAATCCAGGTAAATATATTTCTGATTTACTGAAATTACTTAATGACCTATTCAGTACTGTTATTTCATAATGTTCAAATTTAAAAAAAAGGATAACATATTAAACTCGTATTAGAATAGGAATTCTTTAAGGAATCAGAAAAGTTATTATTTAACATATTCATTATAGTTTCTTTCTTAGGGACAAAATCAAGTAGTTAAAAGATATATATATATATTATATAAATAGTTAAAAGATATATATAAATAGTTAAAAGAGATATATATAAAAGAGTTAAAAGATATATAAATATATAAATAGTTAAAAGATATATATGTAAAGTAGTTAAAAGAGAGCTATATATATAGTTAATATATATATATATATATATACACACACATTCAGAGAAAGAAAACACGCTATCTTATATATATACAAAATAATTTTGTAATCTAATTTTTAAAAGAATTTTGTATTTTCTGTGTTTGTATACTAGTGTATAGAATCTAGTGTTTGTATTTTTGTCAGTGCCAGCATAGTAAGGGTCCAATTGTTTGATTGGTTGACACTTTAAATGTCTAAAACAAATAAATAAAATAAACATATACTTTTTTCTCCAACATTATCACCTACATGAGTCATTAATTAACAATCAATTATTTTTTTACGCTGTAAGTCCAAATAAATTCTTTTGGTAATTTGTTACTTTTTAAAATTCATTCACCTGATTTTGGTTTTCTTGCAGAATATATATTTTTACTGGAGTGATCAGTTCTGACCAAGAATATGGTATTTTAATATAAACTTCATAAATTGGATTTAATTATATTACTATATCTACAAATTCGATTTAAGTTTATTTGTTTATAAGTGTAATATTCCTGGAAAATTTTATTTGATTATAAAACGATTTTAGTAAGATTTTCGTAGTATTTATTTGTGTATTTATTTTCCAGATGCTTATGTATATTTTAAATTTAAAAATTAGCGATTCCTTTTGTAAACTTATTTTCTTTTCCATGAATGATTTATACCAATTTTTTTACGCCAGTGTCTGGAATGAAAAAAATTGTCCATTACCTGTTAAAACATATTTACATTAACAACATCAATGTATTCAGAAATATATTTACTGTCTGTGAATTAATGTATAACCTTTTAATGGTTCGAGTCCTTATTGTTCGTAAATCTTTTAATATTTGATTTATTTAATCTCTTCTTTCAGAATCGGGAGAACTATGTCAAAGAAAAACATATTTTTTAAATGATGTTCCTGTAGGTGAATAGACAATGGATATTTTTTATTTTTTTAGAAACCGAAGGAGAAATTACATTTATTTTTTCACTAGCATTTTCTATTTTGTCAATAATATTTCCTAACACAAATTTTAAAGTTTGAGTCTAATTTTTAGATTTTCTAAAAATTTGTATGTCTTGTTTTTTTAATTGTCGATAATTGTCAATTATTATATTAAGGGTTTTTCATTTGTTATATCATCGTAATATATTTTCTTAAATTGATTTGATTTTTAATACTATTATTATTTATTGCAATTTTCTTGGCATATTTTATAAAATACATTGTAATATTTAGAAATAGTGTTTATTTTTTATATATATTTTAAA
The DNA here is from genome assembly GCA_029891345.1 of Dryococelus australis. Taxonomy (NCBI): domain Eukaryota; kingdom Metazoa; phylum Arthropoda; class Insecta; order Phasmatodea; family Phasmatidae; genus Dryococelus; species Dryococelus australis. The sequence continues at coordinate 165,605,345 of CM057009.1, read as the reverse complement.
AATCGTTATAATTAAAAATCATATATTCCTTGTTAAAGAATGTATATCAATATATTATATTAAATAAAATTGAAAAATTTTTCTAGACAATATTTCGACAAAACAACCAAATCAAAGGAAATTTTAAAAAATATTTTTGATTCTAAGAATGAATGTGAAGTTATTAGCGGAGATAGATTGTATTTTCCTAATGATACTTGTGTACACGAACAATATAGAATAACAAAAAGAGGTCCAACTTAAATTTTCAGTTTTCATGATAATATTGCTGTAATTTATAGCTTTTTCCTTTCCAATTTTCAAATATAGCTATTCCTACAATTATAAGTTTCATTTAAATGGTTGAAAACCTACGAATAGATAAAACTATTAAACAAGTTTTACTGAAAAGTTCAGGAGAAGAAATCATATAAAAGTAACTGGCATTGGTAACCTGGTTTCTTAATATTAAATAATTGTACAAAATAATGATATAAATATTATTAAATGTGTTGAATTAAACAAAATAAATGAAATTATTTATCCTATAAAACAGTATAGTTTTATAAAACATCACTCCCAAGATATTTGGAAAGCAGGCAGTGAAATTATTTTTCATATAAATAGCACATATGACGATTGATTATTTATTTACCTAACAGAAATAATTTGAACAAAGTAAATAAAATGAAAGCAAAATCAGTGTGTGTACGAGGAAATTTTTTTATTAAATATGTAAAAAAAAACATGCTTAATCATACAATATCGATCAAATATTGCTGTAGGATTGTAATGAATAATAAATAATCAGCCAAAAACTAGTTTTCAATTTAATAATTGGGATACTAAACAATTGTTCCAACTTGAAAATATAATTTTGAGTATAATTATAAAATCGATTTAATAATTTATAATATAATACTCATCATTTTGTTATTGCTATGTCCAAAATAATTTAAAAAAAAAGATCCACAACATTAAATCAATGCTTCTATGTTTGATTATTGTGATGTAAAAAATATTTCTGTAATTAATGGAAAAGGAGAAATGTTTCCAAAATAAAACTAGACTTTAAATTTGATAATGATTTTATTACTAAGGTATATTTAGCATACATTTATTTGAGAAATAATAGGAAAATTAGTTATTCCTTATAACCCTTTGTATTTGAACAATTTAAAAGTATAGATGTTTATATACATTTTAGTTGAAGGTCGTTAAATGTCATTGATCATACTTATAGAAAACCTTCCCTTTTAATATTAGAACATTAAAAAGTAATAGCAAAAATTTGGCTGCTAATACTATTTGAAATACTATTTTATTTAGGCCAATAAATTTTAACATAATATTATGAAAAACCAACTATCAAAGTACTAATTTTTTAATATTTAAATGGTAAAGTTCATTTCAATAAAACCTATACGAATATTGATTCATTTAATTTTATTCATTTGAATAAATATCTATTTATATCTCTAATTTTACAATTAGATTTTTATGCCATTAAAAACAGTTATAGGTGATAAAATAAAATAAAAATATATATTGAGGGAAGTAGAAACTTCGCCTGTAGCTTACAATAAAACATCTATGGTTATAAATTAATCAGCATTATATTATTTTGTTTTATCTTTTAAAAACTAAGAAGCAAAACCTTCAAAAAGTGCTCTGCAAAAGAAGTTTAACCTTCTGGTAGAAAATATGGGCAATATAAATTTTGAGAATAAAAAAAACAATCCGCTATATAAATACAAAATTCCAAATCAGAATTAGAACAAACATACATAGAATAAAATAATCGTAAACACTGTCTTTTAATTTAAAAGGACAATTAATTTAATTTTTTTGTATAAATGGATAACTATAATGAATAAATAATACGTAAACCATATATATATATATATATATATATATATATATATATATATATATATATATATATATATATATATATATGAATTATTCGACAAAAATAAATTGTCATTTTATAACAGATTTTTGTGCTGTATCAATTCTGATTAAAAATATTACGATAGTATTAGTTTCATAATCACAAGCATTATATAGCCATAATCACCAACTTCATAACCATTTCTATAATTGTTGTAATCAAAATTTTTAACATAAATTAATTATAAAAACAATAATCACTCTAATCATAATAATGAAATTAATAATAATCATAATTATTTTCATCATCCATATCAAAAATATTATATTTTTTAGAATAAAAAAAATTGGTTTTTAAAGTTAAGAGGTTTTATTTAAAAAGGGTATTTTAATTTGTTTTTTATATTCACTTTTCTATTTATTTATTATAAATAAAATTTTAAAAGTTATAAAACTAACCTTTCTATATTTGCAATTATTAATTTTTTTTTTTAAATTTCAAAGGTAGTCTGGTATTGGCATCACCATCTACTCACAGCCATGGTGCTAGCTGCACAATTAGTGGGACTGCGGAACTCATGCTTTAGGGTAACACACATTGACATGCTGTGTTCCTGTACCATATTCTTTGACTATCGATGTCCTTTTAGGATAAAACACATGGTTTTGCTGTGGCTGTGCCTTACTGTTTCGACTTCGGAATAAAATCCCTGACGGTCGAATCGAGCAGTTTGAGAAGTGTGGAAATAACCCAGACTGCTGTGGAAAATACGTCGCGTTTGAAGTCGCCGAGCTTCCTTGCTCCACCCGTAGTGACACCAAGGCCTCGGATTCCTTTTATAGGGCAACGGCAGTTGTACTGACATCTAGGCGCCAGTTTACATTTACAGAGGGGCGTCCGTATACTTTTGAACCTTTATTATATGTATAAAGAACAGTGTTTGTTGATTATCAAAATTAATCTGTGTCTCCTTCACATGATTTGGTTTACAATCAGTTATAATGTACGAACAGTAGAACACTTGTGTCATACAAACATATTGATCATGCTATAACTGACTGTTTTAAACACAAGTTCGTACCAACATATGAATGCACTGAAAATATATTTGAAACTATGCACAAAATGCAGCTCAGTTTTTGGATATTATTAAGTTTAGACAAAAGAAAAATTTACGCTGCAGTATATTTTCAATGGTTACTGTTGATATAAAACACTAGTTTTGCACTCAAGATCTAATGTTATTGCTCTTTGTTCAGAAATTACAAGGTTTGGCGTACGTTTAATATAATAGGAAGTAACAATGATCAAGTTTGATGTCATTCTTTGTAATAAATGTTTTTTTTTGCAGATTAAATATAACTTAATCAAGGGTGGGGGAAACTTGAGATTGCCAAGACAACTCGCCTATCAGTACAATTCCCACACGGGATCGTGGCCGGTTCGCCTCACTGGAAGGTGAGTAGCTAGACCACTGCAACACCGCCCCCCTCCCCTTCCGCATGCTTGTAGTTATATTATTAATAATTGCGCGACTGTTACTGCAAACAAAGACTTTATTATCATAGCGCAAGTTGGTAGGTCGTTGTCGTCACCAGAGTAACACCACAGACTAAAGATGAGGTTAGACCGATTATCATCTTCTGCGCATTCGCCCAACATTAACCTACCCAACACCAATATAGCTGTCAAAGTCACGTGGTCAGCAGTAATAAGAGTGTTTGTTAATGACTTCATTTTCGAAAGACAAGCCCTTTTATATGAACAAAACACTTTTATCTATTTAAATGTTAAACAGGATGATTCGTGGAGATATGGTCGAACTGAAGCAGCTCACTACTCAAGTCAATAGAAGTAACAAAATGTGATATCTGCATGGTATAATTCGAAGTGAATATGATGCTATGATGATCCGCAGGATAGAACCAGTGTGAAGCGCGCGCTCGCATGATTGGAAGATGGCGCGGGCCTGGTGAGTGATGCTACAACTCGCACATCTACAAGCTTCAGCGGGCAGTGCGCGTGGTTCACATGTGTGCGGCGTAATGCAGTGATGCTGGAGTCGGCATGTTTGAACATCTCCTGTAACAGCTGATTACCATCTGTAGCAATAACATGTACGTTTACTACCCCTGTATGTAGTAAACAGTGCATTGTTACCACGCTATGTGTTTTTTTTTGTTTCCTAATAGTCCGTGTTATGTTACTTTCTCTGAACATGAGACTGGTAGTTTCATTTCTGCAACATTTTCCGCCAGTCCCAGAAAACCTTCTCACGTCGCCTATGCAACTCAATGATCTTGCCCGCACCAAGAAAAACTATGCGGTTACTGACCGGCATAATTTCGTCGCCTATTTTTGCAAAAAAACCTAAAGTATTTTCTTACCTTAAAAACTGCATACTGGTGCAGCGAGCTGCCGATCGACACGCGACGTGACCTGAGACAGTAAAGTGTGACTTAAGGTAGGTCAGCAAATTCGCAGTTGCCCGGCAGCGCGGTTGCCCGACTCGATTCTCGGCATACTGGCCAGTGTCTGAAGTTCCCTGTGACCCCGTTGTGGTGGATCACCGTCGCCTTGCAGTGCTGAAGACACACTACGTTCAAGAAAATACGGCCCCACATTTGTGTAGTTTCTGAGATTTGGACTGATATCTAGAATGTGCCAAAATTCCTACTGGTATGAATTAAAATAATGTCGTTGCGCCCCGCAGATTTTTAGAGTCGAGATACTAATTTCTCACCCTGGAGGCCGGGTGCTCCTGGAGAGACGACTTCTGGAGACCAGCTATGATAAGTACTGTCATCATGTTACTAAGGCCCTTCAGGCAAGAAATAGTGGAATATCCTTTTGCGCGTTTATATAAGCAATAGAAACAAAAATAACTAATGTTGAAAATGCCAAAGATATTGGATTCAATGGTCATTTAATTTTAAAGCATCTTTTCAAAGGGCTGATCGAAATTATTCATAATATATGTACAGGTTATCAGCCTTTGTAAGGCTCAGAATGTTAAGTAACGTAATATTGTTTGTTGATAGGGAAATATATAAATTCACATTAAATGAAAGTTCAGAACATGAAATCATTTAACATTGTTTACCGATAGCGAAATATCTAAAGACATGATAAATGATAGAATACTATATTAAATTGTTAACGTAATGTTAAAATGTTACGTGTGGTGTTACGTAAAGTTACAAGTTATATGAATTAATTTCCTGAAGAGACTCTTTTAGTGGGAGGTTGTTTTATATGGCAGTATGTTGGTCAGCCTTAATAAAATGTCATCGTCTAGAGTAAGATATTTTGTAGAAATTTTTATTTTTTCAAAGCAGAAGAAAAATGAAAATTGTGTGTTTTAATGTTACCAGAGGAGAGTAAAGTTCTAGAAAGATTTTTCTTGAAATGTCCTTTAGTGACGAGAAAGAAAAGACTTTTTCCAGAACGATCCTCAGTGTTTTTCAAAGTATTTTCAGAGGACATTTTTTATGATGTAATTATGGCGAATTGCTTTCATATAGTATTATTGTAAATAATATATATCGCTATTAGATGGAATTTGTTGTGCTAAAAAAATTAGCCCATATATGGAAAGGCTTGATATTAGTAGTATTTTATTAGGGTTTGTACTGTATTTAATGTATGTTTTCAAATACATGGGATTGCTAAACAACTGATGGTTTGCTGCGTAATATTTGAACAAAAGAGCAACAAAATTAACCTTCTGCTTGTAGGCTGCCTTATGTGTATTTTTTTGCGAGTTTATAATTTGTATCGCCCTGCTAGTGCTACAGGGCGCAGCAAGGGCTATTTCCTTATTTTTTATAGTCCTTGCTATGCCCTGTAGCAATAGCAGGACAACACAATGAGTTCAAACATTCAGACTCCTCTAAATACTATTGTTTTGTGATTACAACCAATATTGATATATAATTTTTACTCCTATTGAGCAGAGTAATAAGCTTCTTCAGTTAGGCCATATCGTCATGAAGCGCCATGTATATTTGCACTAAATATTTGTTAGAGAATGTGTACAAATATCTCACAGCGGTTGTTTGTATAAATAGTATCCCAGCCTCAAATGCAATGCAAGTAATTTATGACAGTCGTGTTGGCAGAAAAGCAATTCTGTGTTGGGACACAGAATCATTTCGTCAATTATTTTTACTTGTTTATCATCGAGAGTTTTTAAACCGATAGTTAATTCAGTATATTTAAATTTTATTTTGTATAGCATTTATCTATTCAGCATTTCCATGTTTATCATTATCCACCCCCCCTAATTGTTTTACCAAACATTCTACATCACCATTTCAATCGAACATTTGTGTACAAACACATATCTCTGTACAAACACGTAATTTGTCTGTAGTCAGTCGTAACAGTAAAAACAATTTCAACCCGTCTATATCAGTACATATTTAAGCCGCTAGACATTAGCCACTTTGCTAAAAACCCAAATAGGCCATTCCGAGACACTACCTTCTCAAACCACAGACGTGTTGCCAACATCAAAAACACAATTGAAATATATTAACGTTTAAAAATTCATACTTAGCAACAACCAAAATACATCTGCTCAATTTATTATTGCAAAGTGGTTAGAAAAATAATTTCAATTGTAATACATGTATGACATTTCACAACGGAACTTTCGTGATTTCATATGTTCGTTGCTCAGTACCACGAGATGCTTTGTGGCTTGCCTGCTGTTGATTTTCGTATTGGTTTGTTACAAAGAATTTGGAAATAAAAATAATTTTCAAGAAATGAGGAGTTGCCAGTGTTTAATGCCTAATTGTAGAAAGTATTGAAAATCAACACCTCAAATAATATAAACCAGTATCCCAATGACTGAAAATGAGAAAAATCCTTGAAAGAAAAGTCGCCCAGACAACATTTACCTTGACGAAGATGGGATACCTAGATTCGTTCATGTTCGTGTCATAAGTGTAAACCACACCTCAATTCGTATCATTATATCGTTTTGACGTGCTTTGACGATTTCTGACAAATTCAATGAAATCTGTAGCACGAAACAAGCCCAGTAAGAAACACATGGCAGTGTTGCCTCTCTTCTCAGTTGATGTGTGAGTGTGGCGGTGTCCATTGCGTACTGTAACTCATGTCACTGAGCCTGCCGCATTTTGCAGTCTCGAAACAAATGGTAGTGTTGCCTGTCTACTTAGTTGCTGTGCGAGTATGGCTGTATTCATTGTATACTGAACCTCATATCACAGAGGCAGCCGCAATATGCAGTCTGGAAACACATAGTAGTGTTGCCTCTCTACTTAGTTGCTGTGTAAGTGTGGCGGTGTCCATTGTGTACTGAACCTCATGTCACTGAGGCAGCCGCACTATGCAGACTAGAAACACATGGCAGCGTTGCCTCTACTAAGTTGCTGTGTGAGTGTGGCGGTGTCCATTGTACACTGAACCTAATGTCACTGAGGCAGTGGCACTATGCAGTCCGGTAACACATAGCAGTGTTACCTCTTTACTTAGTTGCTGTGTGAGTATGGCGTTCTCAATTATATACTGAACTTCATTTCACTGCGGAAGACGCACTATGCAGTCTGGAAACATAGCAGTGTTGCATCTCTGTAAAATTGCTGTGTGTTTGGCGTTGTCCATTATGTACAGCACCTCATATCACTGAGGATGGCGCACTATGCAATCAGGAAACACATGGCAGTTTTGCATATATGCTTAGTTGCTGTGTGAGTGTGAGGAGTCCATTGTATACTGAACCTCATGTCACTGAGGCAGCTTTTCTATTCAGTCTGGAAACACATGGCAGTGTTGCCTTTCTACTTAGTTGCTGTGTGAGTGTGGCGGTGTCATTGTGCACTGAACTTCATGTGTCTTAGGCAGCCTGCTATGCAGTCTGGAAACGTAACGAAGTTTGCCTCTCTACTTAGTTGCTGTGTGGTGTGGCGCAGTCCATTGAGTACTGAAACTCATGTCACTGAGGAAGCTGCTCTATGCAGTCTGGACACTCATGACAGTGTTGGCTCTCTACTTAGTAGCTGTGAGAGTGTTCCGTTGTTCATTGTGAACTGAACCTCATGAAACTGAGGCAGGCACACAATGAAGTTTGGAAACACTTAGCAGTGTTCCCTGTTTATTCAGTTGCTGTGTGAGTGTGGCGGTGTCCATTTTGAACTGGACCTCATTTCACTGAGGCAGCCGCACTATGCAGTCTGGAAACACATGGCAGTGTTGTCTCTCTACTTACATGCTGTGTGAGTATGGCGGGGTCCATTGTGTACTGAACATCATGTCACTGAGCAGCCGCAATAAGCAGTATGGAAACACATGGCAGTGTTTTCTCTCTACTTTGTTACTGAGAGAGTGTGTCGAAGTCCATTATGTACTGAAACTTATGTCACAGAGGCAGCAGCACTATTCAGTCAGGAAACACGTGGCAGTGTTTCCTCACTACTTAGATACTGTGTGATTGTGACGGTGTCCAATGTACTTTGAACCTCATTTCACTGAAGAAGCCGCACTATGCAGACTGTAAAAACATAGCAGTGCTGCGTCTCTGCTTATTTGCTACATGAGTGTGGCAGTGTCCAATGTGTACTGAACATCATGTCACTGGGGATGCAGCACTATGCAGTCTGGATACAAATTGCAGTGATGCCTTTATGCTTAGTTGCTGTGTGAGTGTCGGTTGAAATTGTGTACTGAACCTCATGCCACTGAGGCAGCCGCAATATGCGGTCTGGAAACACATGGCAGTGTTGCCTCTCTACTTAGATACTGTGTATGAGCTAGGCGGTGTCCATTGTACACTGAGCCTCATGTCACTGAGGCAGCCGCACTATGCAGTCAGGAAACACATGGCAGTATTTTCTCTCTGCTCAGTTGTTGAGAATATGTGTTGCCGTCCATTGTGCACTGAACCTCATGTCACTGAGGCAGCCACACTACACAGTCCGGAAAACATGGCAGTGCTGCCTCACTTCTTAATTGCTGTGATGAGTGTGGCGGTGTCCATTGTATACTGAAACACATGTAACCGAGGCAGCTGCATTATGCAGTCTGGAAGCACATAGCAGTGTTGACACTATGCTTAGTTGCTGTGTGAGTGTGGCGATGTCCATTGTTTACTGAACATTATGACACTTTTGCAGCCGCACTGTGCAGTGTGGACACATATCATTGTTGCTTCTATGCTTAGTTGCAGTGTGAATGTGGCACAGTCCACTGTGTACTGAACCTCATGTCTCTGAGGCAGCCGTACTATGCAGTCTGGGAACGCATGGCATTGTTGCCTCTCTACTTAGTTGCTGTGTGAGCGTGAATGTGTACATTGTGTACTGAAACTCATGTCACTGAGGCAGTCGCACTATGCAGTCTGGAAATGCATGGCAGTTTGGCGTCAATACTTTTTGCTGTGTGAATTTGGCAGTGTCCATTGTATACTTAAACAAATATCATTAAGGCAGCTATATTATGCAATCTGGAAACACACGGCAGTGTTACCTCTCTACTTAGTTAATGTTTAAGTGTGGCTGTGTCCATTGTGAAATGATCCTCATGTCACTGAGGAAGCCGAATAATTCCTTCTGAAACACATTGCAGTGTTGCCTCTCTACTTAGTTGCTGTGTGATTGTGGTGGTGTCCATTGTACATTGAACCTCATGCCACTGAGGCAGCCGCACTATGCAGTAAGGAAATACACGGCAGAGTTTTTCTCTCTACTTATTTGCTGCTTGAGTGTGGCATAGTCAATTGTCTACTGAAGCTCATGTCACTGAGGAAGACTCACTATGCAATCTGGAAACAAAGCAGCGTTGTCTCTCTACTTAGTGGCTGAGAGAGTGTGGTGCAATCCATTGTGTATTGAACTTCATTTCAATGAGCAGCCACACAACGCAGTTTGGAAACACATGGCAGTGTTGCCTCACTACTATTTGGGGTGTGAGTGTGGCAGTGTCCATTGAATACTGAAACTCATATCATTAAGGCAGATGCATAATGCAGTATGGAAACAAATGGCATTGTTGCCTCTCAATGTAGTTGCTGTGTGTGTGCGGCTATGACCATTGTACACTGAACCTCATGCCTCTGAGGAAGCTGCACTATGCAGTCTTTAAATCCATGGCATTTTTGCATTCTACTTAGTTGCTGTGTGAGTGTGGTGGTGTCCATTGTGTACTGAACCTAATGTCACTGAGGCAGCTGCACTTTACTGTCTGGAAACACATGACTGTTGTTTCTCTACTTAGTTGCTGTTTGAGTGTGGCTGTGTACATTGTATAATGAATCTCATGTGACTGAGGCAGCTGTATTATGCAGTCTGGAAACACATGGCAGTGTTTTCTCTCTATTTATTTTCTGATTGTATGAGTCGCAGTCAATTGTGTACTGAACCTCATGTCACTGTGGCAGCCGCAATTTGCAGTCTGGAAACACATGGCAGTTTTGCCTCTTTAATTAGTTGCTGTTTGAGTGCAGCTGTGTCCATTGTACACTTAAACTCATGTCAATAAGTCAGCTGTATATGCAGTCTGAATATACATAACAGTGTTGCCTCTCTGCTTAGTTGCTGTGTGAGTAAGGCAGTGTCCATTTTTAACAGAACCTCATGTCACAGAGGCAGCCACACTACACAGTTTGGAAACACATGTCAGTGTTGCCTCTCTACTTAGTAGCTGTGAGAGTGTGTCGTTGTCCATTTGGAACTCAACCACATTTCACTGAGGCAGGCGCACTATGCAGTCTGGAAACACATGACAGTGTTGCCTCTGTACTTATTTGCTGTGTGAGTGTGGCGGTGTAAATTGTACACTGAATCTCATGTCACTGAGTCAGCCGCACTATGCAGTCAGGAAACACATGGCAGTGTTTTCTCTCTACTTAGTTGCTGTGTGAGTGTGTCGGTGTCCTTTGTGTACTAAACCTCATGTCACTAAAGCACCTGCACAATGCAGTCTGAAAACACATGGCAGTTGTGCCTCTCTACTAATTTGCTGTGTGAGTGTGGCGGTGTCCATTGTACACTGTACCCCATGTTACTGAGGCAGCAGCACTATTCAGTCAGGAAACTCATGGCATTGTTGTCTCTCTAGTTAGTTGCTGAGAGAATGTGGCACAGTCCAATTTTACTGAAAATCATGTCACTGAGGCAGCCACACTACACAGTCTGTAAACACTTGGCAGTGTTGCCTCTCTACTTTGTTGCTTTGTGAGTGTGGCATTGTTCATTGTGTACTGAAGCTCATATCACTGAGGAAGCCGCACTTTGCAGTCAGCAACCACGTGGCAGTATTGCCTCTCTACTTAGTTGCTGTGTAAGTATGGCTGTCTCCATTGCGTACTGAACCTTATGTCTCTGAGGCAGCCGCACTATGCAGTCTAGAAACACATAGCAGTGTTGCCTCTATACCTAATTGCTGTGTGAATGTGTAGGTGTTGATTGTGAACAGAACCTCATGTCACTGAGGCAGCCGCACAATGCAGTCTGGAAACACTTAGCAGTGTTGTCTCTCTACTTAGATATTGTTTGTGTGTTTGTCGGTGTCCATTGAATACTGTACCTTATGTCACTGAGGCAGCCGTAAATTGAGGTCTGGAAACACAAGGCTGTGTTGCCTCTCTACTTAGTTGCTGTATGCATGTGGACGTGTTCATTGTGTACTGAAACTTATGTCACTGAGGCAGCCATACTATGCACTCTGTAAATACATGGCAGTGTTATCTCTCTACTTAGTTGCTGTGTGAGTGTGGTGGTGTCCATTGTACACTGAAACTCATGTCACTGAGGCAGCCGCACGATGCAGTCAAGAAACACATGGCAGTGTTTTCTCTCTACTTAGTTGTTGGGAGAGTGTTTCGCAGTCCAATGTGTACTGAACGTCATGTGACTGAGACAGCCATGCTATGCTGTCTGGAATCGAATGGCTTTGTTGCCTCTCTACTTATTTGCTGTGTGCGTATGGTGGTGTTCATTTTGTACTGAACATTATGTAACTGAGGCAGCCGCACAATGCAATATTTAAACAGATAGCAGTGTTTGCCTCTCTACTTACTTGCTGTTTGAGTATGGCTGTGTCCATTGTGTAATGAATATCATGTCACAGAGTCTGCCGTACTATTCAGTCAGGAAACACATGGCAGTGTTGCCTCTCTACTTAGTTGCGGTGTGAGTGTGGCATTGTCCTATGTGTAATGAATCTCATGGCACTTTTGCAACCGCACTATGCAGTCTGGAAACACAAGGCATTGTTGCCTCTCTACTTAGTTCCTGTTTGAGTGTAGCGGTGTCCGTTGAACACTGAACCTCATGCAACTGAGGCAGCCGCACTATGCAGTCTGTAAACACATGGGTGTGTTACCTCCTTGCTAATATGCTGTGTGAGTTTGGGGGTGTCCATTGTGTACTGAACGTCATGTCAGTGAGGCTGCCGCACTATGCTGTCTGGAAAAACATGAATGTGATGCCTCTCTTCTTATTTGCTGTGTGATTGTGGCGGTGTCCAATGTACACTGAACCTCATGTCACTGAGGCAGGCACTCTATGCAGCCTGGAAACATATGGCAGTGTTGTGTCTCTACTTATTTGCTGTGTGAGGGTGGTTGTGACTATTGTGTACTGTACCTCATGTCACTGAGGCAACGCACTATGCAGTCTGGAAACACATGGCAGTGTTGCCTCTTCACTTAGCTGCTGTTTGAGTGTATCGGTGTCCATTGTGTACTGAACCTCATGTCACTGAGGCAGCAGCACTATGGAGTCTAGATACACATAGCAGTATTGCCTCTCTACTCAGTTGCTGTGTGAGTATGGCGGTGTACATTGTGTTCTGAACCTCATGCCACTGAGGCAGCTGCACTATGCAGTCTGGAAACACATGGCAGTGTTGCTGTGTGAGAGTGGTGGTGCCCATTGCGTACTGACCCTTATGTCACTGAGGCAGCCGCACTATGTAGTCTGGAAACACATGGCAGTGTTGCCTCTCTACTAAGTTGCTGTGTGAGTGTAGCAGTTTCCATTTTATACTGAACCTCATGTCACTGAGGCAGCCGCACTTGTGCAGTCTGGAAACACGCAAAGGAAAATGTTTAATTGAATTAAAAGAAAATGCCACCAACAAATTGATTGATTGTATAAGGTTATTTTAGTATTTTGTTTCTGAGAACAAGCTATTTCTTTGATTTTACTTGTTTTACCTTAAGGAGTTTATATATAGTAAACATCGGTTGAGATCTTAGTCGGTGTGGGAGTAATGCTAGTCCATGTGATAACAAGGTTGAAAGTGGCACAGTGGAGAGTGCATTATCCAATAGGAAGTGGTTTTCTGTTAATGTCTCCATACAATTGATTATTTCGTGCAATACAAGCAGCTATCGCTGGAACAAACGACCTGTTTATGAATTATTCTGTAGGATAGTAAAATCCATTATAAGTCACTTCACTGCTTATAGCAACGTATTAAATATTTATTGGAACAGTAGAAAACCATTTTTGTAGCAGGTGACATGTTATCACTTTAAAAAATATTAAAATATTTGTGTTTTACAACTGTGTTAAAATGCAAGTGTATTTTTATCTAAATTGTATGATTAAATCTTAACTTTAATTAACATTTCTAAACCTGTCATTAAGTGTCTCTACAATTATTATGAACTCATTAATTGAACAGATTCCCTAAATAACTGTAAAGTATTGTTGTTTTTTTTCCATTAAATTTCCATTTTATATTCATTGCATTATCGACTAAATGTGCCACAGTTAAGAACTATTCTGTGAATTTTATCAACGCGATTATCTACTGAGTAATAATGTTTCGCTTAGTCATTCATTTATTTATTTTTCATTTAAATTATATAAGTAACCAATTTTTTAATGTTATAGTGAAATATAATTTCATATTATTTACTCGTGAATTAATTCATTTTTAAAATACTTTCTTCGCTGTAGAAGCCACGTGATAACGAAGTTTACATATTTATATTTGTATACTTAATATTACAATTATTAATATATATTTCCTTGTAAATATTTGTTAAAAAAATTGGGCAAGATGAAAAACAAAGTAATCACTACATTACATTTAACAACTCAAAACCTACAGATATCAAACCACATTCCTGTAAACTTATGTTACAGCTAGACGTTACTTTCCAGCCGTTGAGAAATTTTGAAAATTCGTGCCTGTGCAGAGAGTCGAACCCACGCAAACTGAATGCGATATTGCAGTACATTGTAAGGCTTGTAATTTAGGAACACGAAGAGAGATTGTGAATTAATTTTTTTTGTATATGTCTATTAATACAAATATATAACGAGTCTTATTTACAGTTTATCTCGTTGACTCATACAATTCATATTGACCACAAAATACTCTAGATTTATAAGATTATTATGTGAAAATCTTGCTGCTCATAAAAATTCCGCAAATTTTACATACAATTTTGTTCTTTTCTCTATATTTCAAATGCTTTCTTTCATTCCCCATAAATCTCTTCCAACAAAAACTTTAAACAACGTGTACTTTTTACGCTGCAACTTTTCCATAGTTTGACATGTACTATTACTTAATATTTTTCTTATGCTGTCTTATATTATTTCTACAAAATAACCAGTCTGTGATGGCAAAGAAGAAACTGTGCATCGGTCCTCAATATATGAAACACTTTGAATGAGCAGTTTTAAAGGAACAACATGATAAGGTGAGAAGTTTGTCGCGCACTTCGAGCGACATTTTCCCCTCGCCAACTTTCCTTCCAGTACTAAGTCAGGTGAGAAGCTCCGATTATGGCTCCAGCTGGAACTACATGCATCATAGCAGCAGAGCCTCTCCACGCGTATACTTATATAACCTCCTTGGTTGCCTAATGTGGGTCAGTTTGGTTAGCACATTTGAAATAGAGCATTATTTGTCATCATGGAACAATAAAAGGCATTAGTAGGGGTTGAACGCAGATAGTTTATGCCCAAAGGTTTTTCATTAGCAGTTGCGAGCGTATTTATTTCATGTTTTTAATTTATCAAGAGAATATAGTGAAGTTTTCCAACTTCACGTATTTGTTTTCTTTTGAAATTGCTTCATGGGGTTTGTTTTTCTAGTATTACGTTAATTGTCACCGAAATTATGAACAAAACTCTCGAGTTGCATATTCGAGACGAGGCAAACTATCCCATTAATCTACAGTCAACCAATCCAATATCGTTACTTGACTCAGCTAATTTTGCTGCTGTTAGAAATTCGGTATGACTTGACATTATATATAGCCTGTCAAGTTTTCTCAACAGACCACACGATACTCATTCCAAAAATTTGACTATATAAGTACATTTATAATGATCATGCTAATTAAACTGGTTAACTCAACGTACATGCAAAGTGTCTGTGTGTGAAAAATAAATACAGAAGTTGTCGAAACAACCAAACTGAAGATCGGCTCAGGATATTATGCATATAGTGCGAGATAATGAATGTTGATATTTATAACAAAACCATATTTCTCAACAAACGATTGTACTGCAGAAACAAATACTGTTCAATTTCCAGTTCCCCGAGTGCAAATTTATGCCACGACGAGTTGTGGAGCACAATGACTGGAACAGCTATTTCTGCGTCACGGCCTCAATTGGCGGAGCTGGCTGGAGGCATAGCAAGATCTCAGGACTCCGGTGAACATCGCCAGATCGCAGGGTAGCGTAGTCATGGCAACGTCTCGTGATGCCAGCCTGTGTATTGGCACTCTCCCTGTGTGGTGGCAGAGCTGTGTCTGCAAACCATTCAGCCACATAACAGGGTGACATGTCATTGGCAATGTCTTGCGATGCGAGCCCATGTATTCGTTCTGTGTATGTGTGGTGAGTGCCAAGATTTGGGCGGCTCTTTACATCGCGGTCTTGAAAGTGATGAGAATGAATGATATGCATATGGAGTAGCACCAGAATGAAAGGATGGGGAAACAGGAGATCCCCGAGAAAAATCCCCAACCAATATCATCGTCCCGCATGATTCCCACATGCAAAAATCCGAAGTGACCTAGCCCGGGAGTGACTGTATGGTGGCAGAGCTGTGTCTGCAGGGCCATGCAGCAACATACTAGGGTCACGTGGTCATGGCAACATCTCGAGATTCTAGCCAGTGTGTTGGCACTGTAGATTTTTGGTGGCGGAGCTGTGTCTGCACGACCACGCAGCAATGCAGAAGGAACATTTGGTCTTGGCAATGACAAGAGATGCCAGCCCATATGTTGGCACTGTGACAGTGTGGTGGCGGAGTTGCGTCTGCGGGGCCACCCAGCAACGTAGTAGAGTCTCATGGTCACGGCAAAATCTCGAGATGTCTGTCCGTGTGTTGGCACTGCGCCTATGTTGGTTAAGTTGTGTCTGCATGACCATGTAGGAACATAGCAGGATGGTATGGTCTTGGCAACGCCTCGCAGTGCCAGTCCACGTATTCGTACTGTAACTGTGGTGGCGGAGCTGTGTCTGCAGGATCATGCATCAATGTGGAAGGGCCACGTGGTTTTGCCATCATCCCAAGATGCAAGCCCGTGTTGGCACTGTGACTGTGTGGTGGTGGAGCTGTGTTTGCGGGACCATGTGTCAAGGTAGCAGGGAGACGTTTTCTTAGCAACATCTCGCAATGCCAACCTATGTGTTGGTACTGTGCCTGTGTGATGGCAGAGCTGTGTCTGCAGGACCATGTGGACATGTAATAGAGGCACAGCCTTGAAGCGTAAAGGCTTGTGAGGCTTTTGACTTCGGGGTCTTCAAGTGCTAGAGACAGTGAAGTAAGGTGAATAAGTAGCAGCACTGGAATACAAGAGCGTGGGGAAATGGCCAAGGAACCCGTCGACTAGCAGCATCGGCTAGCAATATTCCCATGTGCGAAAATCGGGAAGTAGCCAAGCTGTAAAAGGAACCCTGCTTGCCTTAGAGGGAGGCGAGTGGTCTAGCAGGTTGCGCCATTTTCATTCCAAAATAAGAAAGTATGTGGAGGCAAATATCCAGGTTGTTATGTTTCCACAGGCTAATGTTGACTTGTGGCTCGCAGTCGATGATGTTTGTCAATAATGAGGAAACGGTAGGTGTGTTCACAGCTCTATACAACAAGTGTGATTCGTTAGAGTGCAGAAGGCTCTTTATACTTGCTGGCTCTCACGCTCACTGTTTCACATGGCTCTCTTCGTCACGTAATTCTGCGTAATATGAAAGCTAAGCACAGGCCTTTAAACAGGGCACCACACTGTTTTATAAATTGTGTTGAAATTTCTAAAATCTAAATGAGCTTTAAAATCTGGCATGGTAGGGCCAAAATGTGGATGCAGTTGACAGGTCATAGTTAGTCATAGTGGCGAAAGAGTATCGGCAATCTAAAATTAGACTCCACCTACCAACCACATTACAAACAATTAGAATTAGGGGGCAAAGCAATATGAGTGGGGCGAGAAGAGTGGACAGGACTCCGAACTATGGGGCGAGCGAACTCGATGGGAACTGGATGTCTTCCTCCTTCCCTGGACGGCTTGCGAGGCGGATGTGTGTTTGAGTGTGGGTAAGTCCCTTTCATTATTATCCTTCCTGGGAGTTTCCCCTAGCTAATACTCTCTATTGATATAGGCCACTAATGGTATAATGAATTGACATTTATATTTATATTCTCATTAACTTCTTGTAATTATATTTAACAGATTTGTTTTCTCTAGTCGTAGTCCACATCTCAACGCCCTTCAAGGGGGAATATAACACTATGTTTCCAGATACCTATAGCTGCTTAGCAGCTGTTGAAGCTCACATGGTGCGCACAAGTACTGTACAAGTGACACAAGTGTTGCAGTGAGCTTGCCAGAATTGTGTCTCCTATCGCTGACCGACCCTTCTTCTTGTCACTTTGACAACCAGCACTGAGAGGCTTCGCTGGTGTGTGTCAGCAGACTTATTGTTATGGCGGTCGCCTTTTCAGGGGGTTGTTTGTGTGAGTGAAGCAGAAATCGATGAAGCACTATGGGCGATGTTGACCTGCTTTTTATAAACGTTTATCGCCCCTACGTGCAAGGAGCTCAATTAGCTTGCAATCTTTCTGCCGGCGACTCGCCTGTACATGACTTCAAGCTGCAAACCAGTAATTGTATAGGTTGCGACTTTGCAGCAAAGCACAATGCATACCTCTGCTGTAGTTTCGCATATCCAGTTTGTATATTTTGAGATACAAACGTCTATAAAGCCATTTTTAACTATTTTGGAGTGTATGAGTGTAATGTTTCCAACATGCGCAATGTCTTGAAAGTACAATTCCGTCATAGTCTGGAATGAGCTAGCTTTTTGCAAATAAAAATATTACAAGAATGTTTAATAGTTTCGTCAGAAAATATATTTTTTTTTAACTGCTGACCACATTTGAAGCGGCAGGTATGCGACCGACTTAATGTGTTCACCTGTATGCAGTTATTCAAGTGCACCATCCTCACTAGCTCAAGGCTCTGAACTGGCATCGCTCTGCCTCTAATTACATGCAGTTATTCAAGTGCACCATCCTCACTAGCTCAAGGCTCTGAACTGGCATTGCTCTGCCTCTAATTACATGCAGTTATTCAAGTGCACCATCCTCACTAGGCTCAAGGCTTTGAACTGGCATCGCTCTGCCTCTACCTACATGCAGTTATTCACGTGCACTATCCTCACTAGGCTCAAGGCTCTGAACTGGCATCGCTCTGCCTCTACTTACACGCAGTTATTCAAGTTGAGGTGTCCCGCGCCTCCTGTCAAACTGTTCAACCACATCTTTCCTGCAGCAAAGCTCATTCACCACATCGCCACGTGAGAACAGCAATGGCGTAATAATTTTAAAATGTGTGCAGTGTTTTAATATACGTTTAAAATGCCGTGTGTGATACTGCTCGCCCAGTCATGTGCTATGTCAGTTTGTTTATATATTTTTCAATTACATGTAAAATCATAATATAAATTATAGTATGCTGAATTTTAAATGAAAGTTATCTATATATTACAGTTTTTAATAATGTCCTCATGTTTTTATGTTTTAACCAGTGCTCAATATGCCATGTGCACTTAACCAAAAACATGTGCGTTACAATGCGCACAGCAGTAAAAACTCGCGCAGAGCAATATAATGATTGCAGTAATCTGTAGAAGGATAATAGTGTTTGCATATTTGTATTTATTTGAGTATTCAGGCTTCATCCCAATAACCAGTATTATATAGTATTGTTTCGTACCGTGTCCAGTAGAAAGGCCATAGGATTCTAAGTTTATGTTGTCCTTAGTCCGTAAGCCATGGTCCGTAAAAGTGACCACGTAGTGGCATAACTACACTTTCGCACAATGTAGTTAATAAGAGTGTTTTGTTTAGTTTTAAGATGTGCGACATTAAGGGCCCGTAAACTAAGACGTGCTCAAATAACTGACATAAAAAGGGAAATTCTAATAACAGCACAATTAAACCTGCAAAATCACTATTTTTCACAGTACGTCAAATGAAAAAGACATTGCAGCCTCCAGAAAGGCTTGTTTGATTTATATTTTATATTTTTAGTAATATATTATTATTTCATTTAAGAAGGGTTTTTTATGTGTCTCGCCTCATCCACACTGTACAGCCATCAGGCAATTCGTTCAATTTATACCTCACTTGTACTATATGTGTTTTCATGTTCACGCGGGAAGGCGCAGCCACTCAGAGGGCTTCGCGCCAACCCCACAGCAAAAGCATCTTTGTAATCTCACGGAGTGGACGTACTTGCGTCCTCTCCGGACCTGCATCATCTTTGTACCGTTTATAGTCTAGGGAGTGAGCCACTCCGGTTCATTTGTACATGACCGGGATGTATGTATTCCGCAAACAATACGTAGCCCTAGTGCCCTTTTGCAGTTGTAGAGCACTGCTCGCTTTAACGCAGTATTTGTTTGTGAGTGCCAGTGCCTCGTATTTGAATGTAAGGTAAATAAATGTGGTTGCTTTGAATCGCACCGTTTTATTAATCATGTCAACATCTCGGTTGCATAACCTAAATTTAAGAAGTCACGTACGAATTATGGGTGTGAGAATGACCCGAAACACTTCTCGCCGGGAGTGTGTATGAGCATTTGGGGGAAGCTCCGATATCTCCCACTATACCAGGCATTCTTGAATATAGTGGAACAGTATCATCTGCAGCAGCTACCAGATATGTGGGGACATCGAGGAGGCCACTTTAGGGCCATCGGCCACACGACCCACAGCATTCTCGTGCTCGACTGAGCGCTGGCGCCCACCCGGAAACCCTATTCCATTTTTATTCGAATCCACATAACCTTCATCCTCGATGGCCCAGCCTAAGATCATGCCAAAGTGCACCATCCTCAATAGGTGCAAGACTCTGAACTGGCGTCGCCCTGCCTCTACCTACTGAACTTTAAGCAGTGGTGCTCTCATTTTGCTGGTGGAAAGTGTGTAGTAACATTCCGTACATACTTCTGTCCTAGGTTCGCTTGTGTCAGGGTAATATGTTTTCAGGTACGAGAGCTCCAATGTAATACTTATAACATGCCAGCTATATTGAAAGCTTCTGGTCTAAGCTATGAATGGTCCCTATTATTATAGCCGAGTACGATGACATTGGTTGTAACAACGAAACACATGCCGTCGCGACTTAAGAGAGCATTTGTCAAAAATCTCCTCATTTACCGAACCTGAGACGTAAATTAAACAAGTTATTAAAGGGTTAACATGTAGTCGACAGCGAGGTCGTTAGAGACAGAACAAATTTAGAGGGAAGTTTGCTCTGGGAAGTAGGTACACTCGAACATTGCCTGTATGCAGTAACCATCCCAGCATTCGCCTCCAGTGATTTCGGGAAAGCATAGAAAACTGAAATCAGGATTTCCGGACCAGGAATCAAACCCGAGTCCGCCCGATTGCGAGTCGAGTGTGTGCTACCATAGCACCACCTTGTTATGCTGAAGTGCTCGCACCACGATGCTACAGAACGCTGGCACTGTAAATGTAAATATTTTTGTAAATTTTACTGCGAATTTATTTGTAAGTATATGTATGAACCTTTGCATATATTGTTCACGGTAAAGTTAGCACTTTTGAATGCCCTACTTAGCATATATTTGTATTCACTTTGTGTATTCTTTCACCATATGCAGAATTAACATTGTTGTGTACCTGATGACAGTATTTGTGCGTTCATCAAGCGAGGCTGTGAAATTATTAGAAAAGTAAATATCTCCAAATTTCTTATTTCAGGAATTTTATGGCGACACCTGGTTAGAATTTGTAGAGTTTGCCAACACTGGCGTTTGTTTTTATATGTGTAATTTAAATTGTGAAAAATAAAAATTATTTACATGAACTGACCATGTTTTATTAAAACTTTTATTTGTTGCTGTGTTTATTTATTTTTTAAATATGCTTATGATTTGTTTTATATTTAGTTTAAGGTTTCGTTAATCAATTTCAACTTATTCGATTTATGTGTGTTTTAATATGGGAATCGTCATTTGACAGTGCTGTGTTTACCGTTGAATAACTGCGAGTAGGTCGCGTAGAGAGAGTCGAGTGTCCGTCCGGCGGTGCAGAGTAATGTTGGATTAGGTTGTCATACTGAGTCAGAGCTGAGCAGAGCAATGCGGAGGGTTGCCCGCGGCTGGTATACACATTTAGAGTGTTCAATACCTGTGGACTGTTAACGCATTTGTGGGCTGGGTGCAGTAATGCAGACTATGTTGACTTATGTCACTGACCGTCCAACGTATTCGTTGCACGAATGGATATGGCAAAATGAGTATGCCCCTCAATAATTGGTTTAGTACATCGTGAATTTTCCCAACTAATCGGGCACGAAGTCAGACGCCCGTGATGGTTGCTTCGTTCATGACTCCGGTATCCACTAGGAATTACGCTTGTGATGATCACTATGCATGTTGGGCTGTCGACTGGAGTTGTCAGCGATGTGCCTGGAGAGGCAGGGCGGCGCAGCTTCTGGTGTGGGAGCCGGCATTCCTGTGTAGATGTCTCCAGCAAGAGGGGCATTCAGCATTGAGTCGGCGCTGCATCTTGTCTTCGTGGATCAACTGCAGCATATAGAATTACAGTTTCTGTTGGGTCGCCTCGACTTTCAAACCCATAGAGATTTGAGAGCGGTTAAATTTTATGCGTGTGAGCGCCGTTTATTTTACTGGCTGTGTCAGAACACAAAGTTTCAAAGCCGTAGCTCCTAAGTTTGCTTTAATAAAATACTATAATTGTAACAGCTCGAACAGTTCATATAATGGTAATTAGCAATTCGTCTATATTAATACTTTTGTATAGTAAAATTATTGTTGTAAAGCGCATATACAGTATCATCTTTTTTGATTTCTTCCAGAGGAACCGATCCAGAGTCGAGGTATTAGGGAAACTGAGAAAGAAACTAAACTTCCCAGCTAACACAACTTGTCGGCAAAGTGTCGGCCTGATATCTGTACTGATTGCAAGTGTCATTTCAATGCAAAAAGACAGCCATCTGACAACGGCGTGATGTCTTTTTTGAGACAGAATGTTTGCCGTTATAGAAAAGACAATGCCCCACTGTATTTTTTAGGATAACAGATGGATATCACCAAAAATATGTCGATATGATATCGCAGAGCAAACATGTTGCAAGCATCTTAAAAATGTTTCTGGGCCGATTCCCCTACAGCATCTTTGTATTTTCGGTAAGCTGGCCATTATCTTATTTAGTTCGGCCCGGTGACGTTTTCGAGACAAGGCTCTTTATCACAATAAAGATATAAATATGATATATTTTTGCCGTCAAACTTTTGGAAAGTGTTTTGAATAGGCAAATATGTTAGGTAGCCGTTAATGGCATGATGTCTTTTTTGAGACCATGTGTTAACAATTGGCATAATGTTTTCATGATTATATACGTGTCGTATAGTAACACATGTCATTTGTTTACATTGAAATTTTTTCATTTTTACAACCATCCGACAGATATATTAAATACAAACAAAAATATTTTCTTTGCAAGCCTCTGATAAAATAGTTTTGAAATACTCCATGTTTTAAAATTATTTGTTATATTGTCATGAAATTTAAGCATCCCTTTAAAATAATTTATATAATCATATTTAGTTAATTATTGGAAAGTGTCTGCAACTTACCCTGAGGTGTATAGATTAGTGTGCTGGACTATCAACTCAAACGTCTTATGTTCGAGTCCTGTACTCGGAAAGAAAAATATTTACATATCATACAATCTGCTGAGAAGTTAGTGAAATGAATTTATGTAAAAAGGAAATAAAAATTACTATAATTTTTAGTCGAAAGTTAAGGTTTTTTTTTTATGTTTTCATGGACATCGTGGCGTTGCAGACCCGGCATCGTAATGACACCCAGCCGTCACAGGCCCGGCATCGTAACGACATGCAGCGGGCCGATATCGGCTGGCCGGATTTCGTCGGCTAGCTTTTACCTGCCCGAATATGGCCCATATTTTCCATATTTGCTGGGTTATGTTTACTGTACAAGATAATACACGTTTGAATACCCTAATCACTCTTGTTGGGGGTATTAACACGCATTAAAATAAAAACAGAAAGCAAATGAAATAATTTTAGTATTCACAAAAGTTTACCAAACACTTTTAAATCAACGTTAAAACATGGAAGTATAGAAGCGTATACTTTCTTCCTGTCATTGCCAACTTTACTGGGCGTATTCCAGTCAGCATACCTGGTTTTATATATATATATATATTTTGTAACAGTGAAATTTTTCCAAATGTCGATTTCAAAATTTCTCAGATAACTGTGAACAGGCTATAAAATACAATAACTTCCTTTGTAAAATTTACTCTCTGTACTGCTAAAAAGACCGTTTTTGTAAACCTAAAAAAATTTTCCCTGGTCAGGAATCACTTTAAACAGCGAAGACAAAGTTATAGATTGTCACCTTCTGTTGTAAGTACTTCTTAAAAAAGAAATTAATATTTTTACTAATGATGTGATTTTAAATAAACACAATTTAATTTGGGTAAGTGTAAATAAATATGTACTTATAATGTTATTTCGAGAGTAGAAAACTTAATTGCTTTTTAAGTTTCCTTCCTAGGAAAGCTAGGCCTGTGGGATTGTGTATTAATATTTTTAATTGTTGTCCCGACGCATGTTCACATAACAATTTACTGCAACAGTGCAGATGTGCTTTCCGCCTGCAAATATGTAACATTATAATGAAGTGCAGCAATGCTGCAAAGCGCTACCCCAGTGACTAGTGCCTGCCTCATACGAAGGTGCAAGAGGAAATGTTTAGGCCTGTGCAAACTTGCAACTGATAAGCCTGCAGCACCGAAATAACACGACAACAGCTCTGAGATGTCCCACAACCTGCAGCACGCCCATCTAGTCTTTTCCCGGTGTAAATTTAACATAGGAGATAAAAGGTTTGACCTTGGAGGTCTTATCTGCGGTTTGTTTTGCTGATACATTTGCTGGGATTTCACATCCCAGCGCTGTTATCGTCATGTCATCTGTGATGTTGCATGCTCATCAGTTGCAAGTTTGCACAAGCCTAAACATTTATGGTCTCATGAGGCAGACGTACATGGAGGAGTCTCATTCGCCTTGTGCCACACTAGCATTCAGCGTCAGCTAACTTGGCAGCAAGCCATACATTCGCCAGCGTGAGGTAATGACCGCAATATGAAGATGCACTTACACGGGATTAAAATTTAAAAAAGAATATACAGGATAAGGCTGAATTCAACTGATAGACTTTGTGAAATGATTCTTTGCGATAAATTATGTCAGAATTGTTTGAAGGTTTCTTGCAATGGAGGTGATTGATTAAGTGAAATGTTTTGAACATACTCCATCGCTACACTATGCCGTCACTTTTAGTCCGCCTGAAGACGGGAGCAGATGCCGGCTCCCGAAATGTCACGATAAGCTCGTCTAAGAAAACCTTCTGTGTTCTTCCGTGTCTCCATCATCGTTGTGTCTTCTAGTCTTTTGTGACATTTTTTCCTTGTCTCAGTTTTCGTCTGTTTCTGCTGTCTTTGTTGTGTTGTCCTTGGTTTTCTGATAGTTTAATAAATAATATTCCTCACTCTTTCAGAAAGGTGTTCACACAGTCATTTATCCACAGTTAGCAATGATTTGCGAAGATGTTTTATTGCATACATAATGCCAACTAATAAACAACGTTTTGCGAACATTGGTTAGATTGGTTTCAAAGAAATTTTACCCAATGACAAAAAGACTTGAAAGTAACACATCATTCCTATCATTACTCATCACATTACGTCCTGAAAAACGCATTAGCAGATATCGGATTCGAACCCACGATCCTTGGTTAGATAAGCAGCCCAACAGCTTATCCACTAAACTACTGCAACTTGTTATATACTTGGCTACTGCAACGTGTTATATACCTGGCTACTGCAACTTGTTATACAGATTGATAAGTGCCACGTGTCAGCCTCAAGCCCGTTCACCACGCCGAGGGCAGCACAGCCAACTGAACACATCGCCACGCGAGGGCAGCAGCGTTCAACCTGTGTTCCGCCTTAGCGCGTGTGTGTGCACCAGTGCAGTGCGTCGTTACTTTTTTTTTTTTTACATGGGCTTAATAATATTATTTAATATTGTTTATGTGCATTGCTATTTAATTAATGTGCTCTATGCGCAGTGTTAATTGTGTTAAGTGTAGTGTTTAGAATGTCACGTGCAGCGTGCCGAGATAAGGGTTTGTTATGTGAAAGTGTTAGAGTTGATAGTGCTTTGATAATTAGTGCACTGTATTTTCTTGAAGAGTTTGGGTATGTTTTGTTTGTGTATAGTGTTGTATATAATCTGAGATATAAAGGATTATGTTTGGATTACCATGCGCACATGTCAAAGGTGTGTTGGAAACAACGTGCAGTCGCTGCCAATACAGTGCATTGTTTATTTATAATTATTAAAATTAATGTTAGAGAGTTGCCCCTTGCGCACCAAGTGTCTATGTAAAATAAATATTATATAATGTCATCAGCCAGTACATTCAACATTTTCCAGTAGCACGGCCAGTATTGTCATAGTGTTGAGGTTAAGAATGCCGTGAACCATGTCACTTAACACCACGACCATGTAAAAAAAACCTAACCTTAGTTTTATCATTTTGTAATTAACATATTTTGTAAGTAAGGTAAGTTGTTGTAAATTGAATGTATTTTATTTTGGAACATTGTAACATATGCAGCGTCTTGAACGCTGGGTTAAGAGTGACAAAAGTTTCTATTGAAAAAAGCTATTTTTATGTTAAGGAACATCTAAGGCAAAAGTCAATAAGTGATAATAATTTATATTTCAGTTTCTTTTGTGTGTTTTATAATAAAGAATAAAAGGGGTTTTCTATGTCAGTATTATCACAGCAATACTATAATCACACCTTTCCATTTTATCATAGTAAACTAGTATAAAATTCATAATCACGTGACATACACAGGCAGACTCGGCCAACCAGCCAGCTCCGCGTCAAGGCAGAAAGTATTAGAGTCATTGTCATCTCGTGGTTGGCTGCTCTGGATCTCCATCTTTGTAACCAACCATGTAGTCTCTATAGTATTTAAAGTAATTTACTGAACATTTTAGTTGTTTTCGTCCAGAGCGAGTTCAATCTCCACAACCCCGGTCAGTTTGCTACACACCGGGGCCTAACTATGGTAATTATAATGTAGTCCTCGTGCCTTTATTTCTGTATCAAAGTTCTCCGAGCTTTAGTGGAGAACATCATGTAAGTGCCCCAGTGGGGATCGAGTAAATAATAATTTGTGTCATCTGATTTGCGCACTTACATGTGCGGTTAGCGCTTACATGTTCCAGGTTAGTGGGCGCCACACTGGCGCCCGCTAACCTGGCAAAGTATTCACCATTCCAACCTACAAAACCTCCCACTCCTAATGGTTCTAAACCAACTAACGTCACACTAGACTACTGTAACGTGTTATCGCCAGTGTAAAAATAGTTATGTATCATTATATTCGAGTTCGAATATATTTATAATGTTGGCCCAAAATACAAAATTCATGCCAATCGCCAACTATGTCTACTAACGTGCTGCCAACAATCAGCCATCCATGAATCTATTTGAAACAAAAATAATATGTATCAAAATCCTAACTGTTAAGCAAACATGAACAATTATTAATAATTTTTTGATCTCATACATAATATTGAGTATTGTTGGAAATATGTTAGCTACATTATATTGGCAAAACCGGCTAATAAACTAAATAAAAATTACTAATTATCAACAGTTTGGTCTCCAACATGATCCCAACGTAAGACCAACAAAACATATTTAAAAAAATGTAATTTATACGAAAAATATTTATAATTCATTAAATACAGGAAAAGGGCATTATTTTCATTAATAATACCTATTCCTTAATGTTGACTTAAAATTATGACTATAAAGTATGTTGGCAGAACGATGTTTATTAGTTGACATTATGCGGGGCAAAGTAGACTTTAATCAGGGCTTTTTAAATTTCTTAATTAACCATTACCTGCCTATACAAATATTTGTACTGTACTTTTTACAAGAAAACTATTTATAGTTCCACAATATACTTGCCTGCCAACAGTAAGAAGTTTTCTTGTAAAAGTAGAAAGGAAAGTGTGAAGAAAGAATGTGAACGTACCTTGATGGGGGCGGGTTTACTGGGCACTGGCTTGTTAGGAGTATACACCTTGGGCTGCACAGGTACAGTCACTTCGTGCACTGTGTCTCCCAACTCCTCCTCCTGCAGCGCCTTGTATGTCTCCGACTTGGCAGGGTCATAGTTGACCGCCTTCTTCTGGCTGCTCGCGCCACACAACCACCACAGCAGTGCGTACCAACCACAAGCACGTCAGTTCACACATACAATACAAGTCAGTACGTCATTACGATCATCGTTACATCATATTACATTTGGTTTTCGTTAATGATAATAACAATTTTTTTACATTGAAACATTAAACCAATCAAAAAAATCAATTCAGATAAAATTAAATTTATGTTACAAAATTTTTCTCACTCGTTACATGTATTTGTTTCAAAAGAAGATATAATATTAGGATGTAGGTAACCAGAAATTATATTGAGGTAGTAGTTCAGAAAAATTATTTTTTCCATGGTTGAGGTCCAGTTGATGCCCGGCCAGATGAATGTTGTTGTTGTTGTTGTTGTTGTTGGCGTTGTAGTTGTATTTTTTGGTCCAGGAATGAAAGATCAATAAAAATACTACCATTAGAAATGCAGCATAAGTTCAAAAAGACAACACTTCAATTGACAATTTCCTTATATTCTAATATTAAATGCAACCATGATGGAAATAAAAAATACTGTAACTGTATTATATTAAATTAAGAGTATATGTGAGCACTCTCAGTTGCTTACATCGACTTATGATTTGCGAGTAGAGGGGAAAACAAAAAAAAAAAATTAGTTAGACTCTTAATAAAATTCATTATTGCCTCTGATAACAAAAATTTAAAATATTATTCTAAAAGAAACATTCACAGGCCCACAGTTGTTATTCGCCATTCCCAATGGTGTAGCAACTTCAACTATAATCACCTCAGAGTTCGAACATTATAGCAGTATAATACCGTTTGTAAGTTTGTTGCAATAAGATAACTAGATGCCGGATTCATGTTTTTCAATTAGCAGGTTTCCATTTAAAACTTAAACACTTGTCATACTTATGAATTCCCAGTTTTGAAAAGGTTTGATAATATTTGCAGTTAATATTACATTATCTCTAATCTAAGTATTTTACAAAACCTGAAGTCTGGTCTTGTAAAATGTCGCCACGCCATTGATCATCGCGATGAATGCTAAATAATCAGTGTGTATGATTATGACTAGGAACTTTAAACTTATGGCTTAAAATGTAATAGATTACAGAATACATCGTCATGACTTAAAGTATCAGTTTATATCTAAGTTAAGTATAATTTCCAAGCGTAACTAAGCCTTACGTAAAGACATTGAAGACAGGTGTTTGGAATCGTCTTTACCGTTAAAACGTAACAAATTTTATTAAAAAAATAATTAAAATAAACTTATTTCGCCTACGTTCTTAAAACGTATGTTCTAGAAAAATCAATTATCTGTTATGATGTAATAAATTCTATTAGCACCATTCCATAACAACCTTATTATTAAAATAATGGTTTAAATATCATGCGAGTGGTTGGGAATTAAGCTACAAAAGCGAAAACTTAACAGTTTTAGACAACAACAACCTCCAATTACAAAATAGAGGGGCGAGTCGTCAGAGCTTGACGATTATCAAGATTACATAAGTTGATAATGTTACGAGGTAGAGTAGTTCGAAGTTAGCGCGGACTCTGGTGCTTTTTTGTCCGGCTCATTGTATTATTACATTATGTTACCATCCCCAGAACATAATTCTCTGGAATTACCAGACTAGCTATATCCTAACACTAAAGCCGCTTCTCGATACAAGAAATGTTCGCGTTGTGAGTTAGTGCAGGCTCAACTTGATGCCGAAGTACGTTTGATGTACTTATGTCATTGGTACGTACAGTAGTTTAAATGATACGCAATGCACGACTGTACCAGGAATGCAAACATGACGACGACATGACGGAATCACGTCTAGTCAAGTCACTGTGAATGTTACAACATATCACGTGCTGGAGGAAATAAATCGTTTTAGGTCAAAAGGGTTTTATAAAGAATGATTCACGAGAAGTTACCACCATTCACATGGCCTATATTCTAAATTATTTTGAGTAAAATATGTCACATAATTGTCGGTCCTAGTCCCAATATTTACAGAGTAATTCGAAACATTCAAAAAGTGACGAATAAAATAAGAACCCTTTCAGAAGTAAATACAGTGACGTATTATCAGACCGTATTGTTTACAGTTGAGCATCACAATTGCGCCTAACAAGCTTACAAAGTAAGTTCAGAAATATTTCCGTCTACTTGCATACATCTGGCAGCTCGCTCATGAACTGCACACGGTGCTCTACGTAGCTGCACACGTCTGTCTTTGATTTATGTAGCGGCATGCATGATACGCGCAAGTATTTCCTCACGTGTTTGTGCGGTCCTATGGTAAACACAACCATCCCCGTACACAATACTATAGTGATGATAGATCTGGCGATCTCTTAGGGAAATATACATCTAAGTGTTGAAGAACAGCTCGGTGGAAGTGAAGAGTTGCACCAGCATGCTGGCAGATCATACGACGTCTCAAGTAACAGCGGCAGTTCTTCGTGCAAACATTGCAAATACTCTCCACACCAGTCAAGCGTGGCGGGAATATGATTAACCAGCTGATCTTGTATGACACCACACATCACATTGATGCTGAAACGATGTTGAAAACTCATTTCCATTGTAAGATGGATATGTTTATTGTCAAATTACTCTGTAAATATTGGGGATTGAACCTATATTTATTTAAGATTTTTTGCACCAAATTATGTAAGGAATAATCCCTGTGAGTGGCGGTAACTCTTTGTGAATCATCCTGTATTCCCATGATTGGTTTTGATTGTTGTTGTTCTCTGTTGTAGCTATTTTCTATTTGGATATTTTTGCAATCAAGTTTGTCAGATGGTTTATTATGTATTACGGATAATTTGATGAGTATTATCATCTACGTTGCTTCTTAGATTTTCGCCAAACTGTGCTGCTGTTATTTGTTTGTGGTGTCATCCATCGTTAATTTCTTAGGTTTCTTGTGATTACAATGAACACTGTCCAATTCAATTGACATGGTAATCATACTATGACGTTGCTCTCAAACTTTAAGGATACAAGTGACAAAAGTCTTCCGTTCGTTTTCAGAACAGCGTTGGTTATGAGTAAGGATACAAATATTTCACGGGTTAAATAGCATGCAGTTCTATGAGTACTGGAATCTCAAGTGCGTACATTGTCTGCTACTTCAGTGAGAAGAAATGTTTCACCCCAGAACAGGTAGCACTGCATTCCGCCCTTGCTTCCATGCAAGATTGTAATCTACTCACTAGTCGAATAATATTTGATCCAGTTTCACAAGTAACTCGTATTCGAAAATGTGAAGTCTAGTGAAAACTTTCCTGCACTATGTATGGTGATATGTTAAACATTCAGACACTTATTTTCGCAGGAATTCTCAACAAATATCTGTAATTAATACCATACATGCTTTCATTTGTAATCATAATTATGGATTAGCAGATTTCCTGGAAAAGAGGTGAGCACTCAAGTTACAGTAACTACGCATTTTATGCGCGGACATTTTCTCTGCGCGATCTATTAGTAAGCGATGGACTTACTGAGGTCTACAACGTACTATAAAAACACAAAACTACAGAGCTTTCGTCTACCACAACCAACAAGCCAAAACTGTAATTACATAGCATTATATTACACTACCACTCATTAGTATCTAAATACAGCTTATTCCTAGAATCAGGAATTTCACTATTTATATGGCGTTTAGCCAGCTGCACGATCACAATACGGCAATTTAACACAGCGTCAAACATGTTTGTGTCAAATATGTTTATGTGCTATGCGAATATATATTTTTGCTTAAATTCCTAAGCAAATAACCGACATCTGTTGTATAGCGAGGTGTGTACTCACACTCTGAACTAAGTTGCAACGTTCACATATAAACGACGCACACATAAACATGGCTCACTCGGAATTCGAGCCCAGAACCCTCTACTGTGTATTAAGTCATGTTAACCAACAAGGCAGACGAATCAGCAGGCACTCTCTCCCAACTGCCGTGCCACCGTCATGCAATTGTTTCCTTTCACAGGGAGGAGAAGTGGCCCGACATTGGTGGAGCTCCCGAGTTCGTAGTAAGTCACAGCGGTTTTGCTATAGGAATTGTAATGGCCGACCTCGCAACACACGTTGCATACGACACACGATGTATGTGTTCCTCAGATACGTTCGTCTGCGTCTTATTTCAAGTTCAGCTTCTGTGCTCATTTATGTACACATCATTATTACATCATAACACTTGTTCTGAACTGATTTCAGCGGGCTGGTTCACTCTCCGCCTGCTCATGAGCTCTTACGGTATAGCAAGAAATGCCATTTCAAATCTATGTACAATGATACACACAGCAGTCCAGCACACATAACTTCCCATCGCGATAAACACACAAGAGAGAAGCATACTTAATGTTTATTAAAATTACATCCCTTAGTATCCTAATTATGGACCAAACGTTCATAGATGTCAGATATCTATGGCCACCTGTTTTTCACGAAACGATTTATGCCCAGGCTTGATTAAACTTCTGTGTGCACACTTGTAAATTTCCCTTCAGCTGCTGGTCGCGTGTCTGCATGAGAAGACATTTTCTACTCGACTGGGCCAATCTGAATTAAGTTATCCCGAAATGGAACGACCGTGATTGGCTAGCAGACGCTTAAGAAGCGTACGAGTTAAAAATCATCCAAAAAGGATATTGGTGATTTGGATAACAACTTAATATGGAATATTTTCGCAAATTACAAGTGAATTTGATGATATAAAATGAAGATAACATTGTTCAAGATTTTGTTGTTTTATTGCACAAAGATTCTGACTTTGGCAAATAACTTATTATAATTTGCAATATTCAAGTGTCTGTCTCACCTATAACAACCATGTTAGGTCGTAAGTCATTTTCTGGACTTCTGCTTCAGTTCCCATTAAGAATTAGGTATTTCACTAAGTGCGTACTTGCGGTTTAGGATCATCCTGTGGTATGTCACTTAGTATTAATAAGAAAAATATTACTGACAGCCATGGTTACTATTACTGAAACTATGGGAAGCAACTTTTTCCGATATTTATAAATTTTTAATTCTGAATAGTGTGACCCGATATCCTTCTGCCTTATGACAGCAAATGTTACAAGTTAATTTTTCTTTTTTCCTCGATAAGTTTTTAGATCAACAGTGTTTGTGTTTACTCATTATCATAGTACTGGCACGGAATTGTAAGATTAAAATGCTTCTGATTTCTTAGTTCTGCACGGAATTAAGAACGAAACTGATACAAGTGTGTACTGGATATAAGGTATGCAAGGATTCTCCAGTCAAGTTCGCACCAACTGCTAACTACTAAGTTAATTACTCCAAATGTGTGCAAGTCCAGGCACTAGAAACTTAAGAAAACATGAACGCAATCTACTGCAGCTCTTCCATCTGAAACCGTTTGCTGAATGAAATTCGGTTATTGTTTCTTTTAAAGGAAACTCATTTCACGGTAAATATGATAAAGCCAGCGATTACTTGTATACTTGCTTATATTTGTATTGTTGTCTCTACTGAGAAAACGTTTTCCGGGTGTTGTTAGTATAAGGAAGGATTGCAATCTTACGTAAGAAGCAAAACCAACATTTCCTAGCCTTAAATTATGTTTGTTGATCTGTTTACTTTGCGTGGTAACATATCACTCTGCATTCTAAGAAAATGTTTGTAAAATGACCATATCAATGTATACGAATAGTGAGAAAGTGCGAATGGTGAACTATTTACCGTACATCTATGGTAGCGTTCCTACATTCGTTCATGAAACAATCAAATGCGTAGAAAAGTCTCCAACCTTGTAACGTGACGACGTTTGACAGTCCTATATTTACAGTCTAACATGTGGTAATATTCCCATACAGTGTATAGGTTAAAAACTTCCATTTCAGTGTAGGAAGTTTACCAGAGAATTGTTTTCCGTGTCGCGTTGCCTGTTTACAACTGACTTTGGAAAAAGCTCGGGGAATTTTACAACAGTAGTGAAGACAAATATATATATATATATATATATATATCTCTGTGTGTGTGTGTGTGTGTGTGTGTGTGTGGGGATATCCACAATGGAATATACTGTCAGCGTTGTAGAACTTCTTACGTTACGAACTTAATTACAGACACAAGACGTTTCCTAGTCTGTGGGCGTTTGTGGCCGTCGGTACCAAAGCCACAATAGGTACTCATTATTTTGACACTAAATTATTTGCGGTGTTTGAATCTGTATTTTGGCGTCTTCAAAAAATGCGAACTCTAAGTTATGCACTATCTTTCTTTTTAAATACCCCTGTATCGACAATTACAGTGCATTTGACTAACTAAACTCTATACAGAAGGATAATTGAGAAAGCAAATAGCTGAAGAAATAATAGCTGAAAGTGGTCAGTAGTCTATACCATGCAAGCTGAGTACGACAAACTACAGTAGTGGATATCCTACTAGACACTGAAGATTTGTTAGTGCAGCCCTACAACAAATAAAGCGTACTATATTGATAGCAACACTGAAGTGTGGCATACGGTACAAATATCATTGTCATAGTCTACTTGCCTCACTTTTGCCTGGTTTCTTGGGTTGAGCGTTCCCGTTCGTACTCTTCCTACCCTAGAGTTCAGCAAATAAACATTTCTTTTTATTACTTCAAAATATAACTTAAATAAATGTAATATATTTTCAGTAATCTATGAAATCTTAATCATCAAACATAAATAATTTCTACAGTACATATCCAAAAGTAACCAAATTATTCTAGTAACAAAAATATGTAATATTTAGATTTTCAAATTTAGCTTTATATGGATAGACTTCGATGCAAACGACGAGTTCAGCATGCAGGTATATGAATGGTTTACTGTAGTTGCAGTTGTTAATCTACTTTCCTTGGAAAGATTTGCTTATGCAATCACGAGAATGTCAGTCTGCGACGTATGCCTTACACCCTAATAACTACAGAACCAGTGAAACTAATTTCACCAAACTCTGTACACATATAGTACTTAGTAAGTTTATCCGACTGATATACATCGCCGTGTGTTTATTTTCAATTGGTGACCATTTTAGTATCAAGGGTGTAATTTCATATATCGGGAACCATTTACACAATTTAAAGCAAATTTCATATTTTAATGGATTAACATGTAACTATTACATTTTGAAAATATACTGTTGTTGGCAAGCCAATTAGAAAGGTAGCCCTATTTAATATTGTATATAATATCGCAGAGAAACCACACAATAGATTCCCACCAAATTTTGCAGGTAAGTAATACTATAATTGACCATGAAAATATATACGACTTAAGAGGATTTGGCGCTTATTTTCACTAAGGCGTCCATAAAAGTATATTAAGTTTATTTGGCATACATACCACATCCTTTAGCCAATCTCGACGAGACTTTATAAAGTGAAAGTATTAACAAAAATCAGAAAATGCCCTCATAAATATTGCTTCTTTTTTTTGCCATTTTGTGCGACAGCGCCAAGTGAAAAAATTTTGTGTCATATTTTGGGGGATAATCTACCTATTCCTACCAAATTTGGCAAACAAGAAACACTACGGTGCTCCACGCAAACAAATATGTTTTAATTTGGACATATATTGGTTTTTAAAATGGCGGATATATGCACATTTAGGATACTATGCAATATCTAAGAAATAATGTGACCGAATTTAACAAAAATTTGTATGCTTGCAGTCGCCTATATTTAAACTGGCAAATGTGTCTACATATTGCTTCCTTTTCCACAATTTTGTAAGATAGCTCTGCTTTTATTATATATTTCGGGAAACAGTAGACCGATTTCCACCAAATTTTGGCAAGCGTGTATTACTATAGTAGGCCATGTAAATGGGTGATTTTTAAGTTGGCCAGACATTTATTTTCAAAATTATGGCAATATAAATATTTTCTACTAACACACATTGTAATTTTACCTCAGTCTCAGAGTAGGGCCTTCTTCATAATATTTAGTAGTACAATATATAGAGGAAAGAAGCCTTATTAGTTATATAGGAAACAAAGTGTTTAGTGATTAAGCACAGGCTATCACTATATGTCAGCGCAAGTCATTTGTGTGATTCAGTTTTCACAACATTATATGGTGCATACATTGCAGCTAAAATAGCTCTTGTTTCCTAATCGCAATACAAATTCAATGATTTAAATACAGGTTATCCTTCTTTTCAGTCAGTCCACGTGCCCCACAATTAGCAATCATTTGACACGATAATAATTTATATCAGAACATTTTATTCTCCGACAAAACATAGTTACTAGAACAGACATGTGCTTAAAGAATGACAGGTTTATTTTTAAGGATTACAAGGCCCCGTGTTGAATATCTAAAGTAAATGCTCACTAGAAGTGGGAGCACTTTTGTAGTATATAGCAGAAAATATTTATTTTTTCAAAAACTTTGTTAAAAGTATGTGTATACAACATGAATACATTTTTTTTCTGCGAATTTTATCAGTTCTGTTGTTTACTAAGGGTATACTTATTTAACCCGTCCTTAAAAAATACTAATATTTAGGGTGCCGAAGTTGATTGTATTTTACAAAAATTCGCAGTTGAATATTTGTAGTTTCCTAGGTTCTGCACTGCGCTTAAACTATAAATGTACCAGCTCTAAAATCTGCAACATTTCTCTTATGTAAATAAAATTAAGTTAGTTTTC
This sequence comes from Dryococelus australis, assembly GCA_029891345.1. Classification (NCBI taxonomy): domain Eukaryota; kingdom Metazoa; phylum Arthropoda; class Insecta; order Phasmatodea; family Phasmatidae; genus Dryococelus; species Dryococelus australis. Next base: position 165,569,010 of record CM057009.1, on the reverse strand, counting down.
TGGTAACTAGGTACAAAACCTATTTTTTTTATAAGCACACAATATATATTCCGTATACCACTACACTTCACAAAGAAGCATCATAGGGAAAATACTAGTGGAAAAATAATTATTTTGAAGACGTTCGTATCATTAAAAACGTACTGGTACAGACGCGAATAATTCTAAATTTTAAAAATATTCAAGTTATATTTCAGTCTTGTGTACAGTCGTGTAGATATTACCTGCTCATTGGTTAGTTGCAGTCAGAGAGGGAGGCGGTGTTTGGGCCTGCAGCGTGTTGCATGCATGTTATTAGCTCGAATATTTTTAAAAGGGGCGAAATAACGATTAACATTATAAAATGATCTCTTTAAAATGTAGCTTGTCTCGAAATAATTACGCAAATTTTTCAAGTCTGTACTGAAAATTCGAATCACAGTTTGTATCATAATTTTAAGAAAGTAGAACTGGTGGATAATTTTATAATTTGAAGCCAACGTCATATGTTTAGAGAATTTTGCAGGAACATTGAAAAGTGGCGAATTTTTCTACCGGGTTTGTTTACATATACATGAGAAAACTTATTCGTATTTGCATTCTACAAAGCTTTGAATGAGTAGTTGATCATTTTAACGAACGTATTCTCGTAATTAATAAAAATGTACACGTGGTTACGGTAAAAACCTCTATTATGGGATAATGATTTTCATCCATAATGAAGAGCATTAGAAAAGCTCTTCCGAAAATAAAGGGGCGAGCATATAAATTATTTCCTTTGAACTCAGAACAATAACACCGTCTAATATGGCCACGTAAGGGGAAAATGACCATGGCAGTATCAAGATAACTCCTTGCACTGTACAAAATTGCTGCATGAAAATGCTTGTTTTCCTTTGTGGAAATTAAATAAGAAAAGACTACTATTGAAAGAAAACTAAATTGAGGTTTAAAATATGCAAGATATTTTTACTCGAAGAAATTTCGGAATACTAGCCTCAGTATAAAATCCCCAGAATCATTATTACGAGTTATGAAAGAAGCTGAAAGTAATGTGCTGGCTGAACATCTTCTGATTACTTCTGGATAACTCTGAGTTTATTTTAATTCTAATAACGAAACTAATATTTTTTCTAAGATGGTAAACAAAACTCCCACCAATTGTCAAAATGATTAATTATTTAGTGAAATTTATTTTGTAATATAATGAACATAGCACTATTGATGTATAGGATTAACGAAATCGAACGAAAATAACCATACATTGTGCGAAGAATTAAATTAACGTTGTCATATTTGAAAAAGTAAACAACATGCGCACAAAAAAAACATTAAGGATAATCAGTTCAGGACAATATATACAATAAAGCGAATCTGATTTCGTACAAAAATTTCATCATAAATTCCAGAACCGCAGTAATAATACACTGCATTTCATTGAAGTGTATGTATGCTGTGTCATTGAAAATATTTTTTTAAATCTGCGTTTCTTATTTACGTTAGTAAACTTCCATTATACTCAAGTGAAGTTCCTTACTAGCATTAAGGTAATTATAGTTGTAAATATAATTATATTAGTAAGGAAAAGAAGAATACTGTGATTTTTTCTTATTCACAGTCCCTGTAATTACACACGTATTGAAACTCCACAATTTCGGGAAACTTCCCACGAATATACGTTTTTAGTTGTCCTCTTTTCATTGTATGGAAAGTTGTTCGCTCTAGTGTGTTTATATTGAAATTTTCATGTATTGTGGATCTATAGGATTTTTTAAATTGCCAAGGGAGTATTATATATACGCACACACGTACACATGTTCTAATTGCTGATATCCGGCGTTGAAATTTGCATTCTTCTTAAGAGCATGCTATTCCCATTAAATTGAATTTATGGGTGTTTCATTTGGAAAAAACTTTCCCCATTCCAACGATTCCTATCGGTAACATTTTATAATATCCTCATTCCTCCACCCCTCCTTAAATACTTTTCTGCCAAACATTAAAAATAGTTCTGCATGCACAATTCGGTTTGACGTAACCTTTATATTCATATTTTTCCATACACAACACGTCTTTACACTGTACAAGCACCCTCCAGGTCTCTCCACTCCGCAAGTTTAACTGGAAGACATTCCATTACAGGACTGTAGGATATTTATTGACCCGGACATTTTCCAAGAAATGTGGTAGCACCTGGTATAGGATTACAAGTCGCCAATTTCTCCGCAACCGTTTCCACACAATTCAACGGACAGATAATCGAACTGACGTAGGAGATGTATTTTTCGGCTTTCAGATTTCTGTGAATAAAAATCTATGTTCCTTACGCAATTTACCTTGATATTTCCGCGCCCATAATAATTACGTCGGCATGTATATTTATGGAAAGTCTATGGTACTCTTCCTTCCTTAATTCTCCATATCTCACACTCTGCCACGATCATGCCAACTTTCCTGGAGGCAATACATCTTTTGCCGTAATTTTCGTGTTTGCGTTCATTCTCTCACACCAAATAAATCCCATTACCTAATTTCTACCTTGTCCTGACCCTTTCCGTGGAAACAACCATCCCTCTATTTGAAAGAATCCCTTGTCACTCCTAAACAGTTTCATCTTGTCCGCGTTTCTTTTCCCTATTCTACGTCCCTTTAGCAATTAATTTATGTCAAACATACATGTTTCATAATTGGCAGGTACCCCACTCTACTTTCCTGCTCCTGCTTCTATGACTGTTTCTCCTCTCCTTCTCTACATCCTCTGAGGAGCTTGTTTGTGACACGTTCGGTAGTCTTTCCTTAAGCGGCCAGTCACCTTAAAAAAAAATTATCTGCGTGAAAACAATACGCGAACACTTAGCAGCCTTCAGTTTGTAACCTTGTTTTCTATCCCGCTGAGTTACACTGACTTGTTACTTAGTGAGTAAGAATTCATGTGAGTGAGTAAAGAGATTTAGACGGCTCTTAAAAACGAGGTGATGAGGGCTGACGAGGGTGATTGAGGTGAGTAAGGAACAGCGCCGGAATGCAAGGACGGGGAAAACTGGAGATCCCCGAGTAAACCAGCCTAACAGCGGCATCGTCCGGCACGATTCCCACATGCGAGAATCCGGGAGTGATTCCGCCGGGGATTGAACCTGGTTCGCCTACGTGGGAGGCGAGCAGGCTAACCGCTCAGCTACTGTGGCCTCCAAGAAAGCATGTGGAATTTAGCACTCCGTATAGTGTACGTCTCAATTTTTTAAAGTCAAAGTAATAATACAATCGGTCTGATATATTAAAAAACATATTAAGCGTTTTATAATAGTCATACTGTTTAAGATGTTTCATCATAGGTTTATCTAAGTTTTTGTGTAATCATTTAGATAAGTGGGGTAGTGCCAAAGGTACATATATATTTATGCAGGCATATACGTTATTGATATATCGTGTTTAAAAGCAGAAATAAAAACGAAACGACATTTGTATATAAGCCAAATTCGAGCAGAAGCAATAATGACAGAAGCGTGCCGCTATAGCTATCCACTTATCGGAGGTACTGTCGAACTGCGGCGAAAAACTACTTTTGCAGTAGTGTGCCATGCGCATATTTTCCATTTCCTGCACTTCAGCGCGTTTGTACTGACTTTTAATATCCGTTAGTGCATATACAGGTAGAATATTCCGACTGTTACAGAAACTTTTGTTTTATTGTTACAGCAGCGAACTTTTTATGTAACCATAGTAATGTTTGCTCACAACACCAAAATGTCAAAGAAATACGGAAAAGTTGCGAACAATAGGTACATAGATCAGATCCGTTTTTCTTCACGGACGATATTTCCGTATATTTACATCAATTTTCTACAGAAATTAAGTTAATTTGTATACAATTTTAACAAACATAATCTTCTTTGAAATCAAGTCACGCCTGAACAAAAACACAAGGAAAAGTCGTTGCAATCGAAAATATCTGTATCATTTATGTTTTAACCCACATATATGCACATACAAGTTGAAATACAGAACTTCTACAAATAATTTTCCACTATACCATCATGTCACTAACTGGTGTACGCAACATTAATACTTATAAAATTAACATGTTGGTTACTGTTATAAAGAATCATAAGCATTTATTTATTTGCATTAGTACAGTAACATTAAATAATATAAATTTAAATAATAGATCATGAATGAAAAGTACGCCATCTTAGCGCTACAATCCAAAAGTAATCTACAGCAGTTGTTGAATTCCAGAAAACATGTCATCATATAGATAAACAGGAACATAAGTGTGTCTAGATCATCAGCAAGAATAGTTGCAGTATGGTTTACCCTCATTTAGTTGCGTGTGTATGCTGCTCCGCAAATCTCCTTCCTCACGAACCGCCACAGTATGAAAGAAGTCAGAATGAAACATGGAAATTATCGCCACTGACACTTTATATCCTGCTCTGCCTCTGGAGTTCCATTATGCTCGTTTTTTACTATCCTCAATTTTATTATTTCGATAATTCCTTAGTTAAATAAACTACGAGGAACTCTGCTACAAAAATGGAAGCAAGAGAGCACTACAACTATTTATAGTTTCCACTGTGTATAGGAGGAATTTATATTTATAATTCTGCTTGCATTACGTAAAAATAATTATCTGGTGAAATTCCTGATCTTAAAAAGAACACGTATCTTTATTTGGAAAACTAAATACGTTTTCCGGAAATATTTTAATTGTGCGTGATGTGGTTCACAACCACGTTTGTTGTCAAGGAAATGCGAAATAAACATGAATTAATTAATTTTGGAAGCCGTAGCAACCAGAGTAGCTACACTTGGTTTGCGCGGATGTATTTACTCCTTGCAAAGCGGTCTTAAATACGAGTACAGTCATGTCGCAGCACAAACATTGGAACGTGCATTTCTCATTCAGGACGCGGCATTGACAGTTTCATAGTGGCCTCGATGGTGTAGAGGCCTGAGCACAGTTATCACCATAGCGACCCGGGTTCGATCCCCAGCGGCGGAAACACGCATTTTCTTGTGTGCGAAGCGAGCGCACTTTGCCGTTGGCTGGTAGGTTAACTCGGAGGAGACTCGTTCGCCCCAGAATGACATGACGTCATTCGTCCCTCCTCACCCCACTTCGCCATTATCTATCCCCAAGACCTTATCTCTAGCTGCGCTCAAACCTCGCTCATTCGCATTGTTTGCCTTATGTAGTACAATCATTGTCTCAGACATCAAGGTAGGCTATATAGACATATGTCAATAACTGAACTAGTCATGTAAGACTTGTTAGAAATGCCGCAGCAAGTAATTTTCTTCATGGTAACCGTGGCAAGAAGAACTTGCTTTAGACATTTAGCTGCACATTTGCGTAAAGGAGACCATAACTCTGAGTTATGCTTAGCCGAACACTGAGAGTCGAGAAGGGGAGAAGTCATTGTACAAAAAAGGATCCCTGTATTATCATTTAATAGCACAAATTCTTCATAATACGCCAACCATATTTTGAGGGACGAAACAGGTCGAGATTTTATTGTGGGATATGGAACATACACCTAAAATAAAAGTAAAGAATCCAAATTTGTTTATAATTTTTCCACCAAATGTCTAGTGATGTCAACAACTGTGGCGCAAGTAGCTTGTAAGATTGTGGGTCCTGGCATTACAAGTGCTTGCTGCGACTTCCAAAACATTTCACACATTCATGGGAAATATTTTTTACATCTAAGATAAGACTAATAAGACAAACCACTTCAAACAAAACTTGATAATTTCAGCAAAAATTTCATTTTTATTTTATATTCCGAGTTTTGCGTGTTTACAAACTGTTCAGGTAACTTTCTATAATGTGATAGCAATTAATAAAACATTTAAGGGTTAAAGTGGTATAATGATAAAACAATCAGTCTAATCACATATTCATAGCATATGTATTTTTCTATTTACAAGCCTAATGGTTATAGTTGATTTTTGTTTCGCACTACGTCAGGAATTCAAAAATGGCAGGAAATTTTATACAATAACAACATATTAGTGAAACTAAAGATGAGTGCCCAACAAACTGCAACTATATTTTCACAAATATTTACAGTTTGCTTTAATGCCAGACGGGGAGAAGTATCTTTACTCCCCGAAGTGAACTTGAAAGTGTGGTAGCTATAGTGTTCACGTCGGGGTCTGGGAGACAAATACCGTATGAAATACGACACGTCAGTTTGTAAACCTCGCTTAACTATATCTCCAAGGACGTCGCAAGCGAACTTATTGCTTCAAATATTTGTAGCAGGAAACTGCGCGATTAGAACCACGAGACAAAGCAAGTCTTTAGGACCGTTACTTCAATAATTCACTATATCTGAGCAAATCCGCGCGAAAACGTGCCACAAAAAAAAAAACAAAGTGTATTTTAGAAAATGATTATAACCAGTGAAATATATGTACTATTTCGAAAGCATCAACAGAAACATATTTCCTCAAATGGTGCACAATTTCTGATTCAGAGTTAAACGAAAGAGAAGGAGTAGAAAATGTAGAAATAATAGTTGTGTTAATTTTGGTGACAGGAAATTCCCAAAATGAAAAATTATTGGCGGCAATGAGTGTCATTGTTTGCCATAGAAAATTATGAAATGATCGTGGCGGTCGAGTAACTAACTACAGCGCAAATAATTTGCGTAAGTTTTGCAAACAATTACTTGGAATCTGTTTACCGAAAAAAAATTGTATCACAATAAGTAAGATATTGTACATATACAACACACTCTTATGTAAAAGGTTTAAAATCGCATACGTATCTCCTGTTTATAATACATTCGAGATACATTATAAGAGCTTGTTAAAATTAGACCTTTTAATTTTTACAAAATCTTCATTAACGGGTTGTAAAATTTGCTCTAATCTGTTTCTAGTGACATGGAAAAAATCTTGGTAACAATGTGCAAAGAATTGTTTGTAAAGAGCAAAATATTGTTAGGCAATGCACGTGTTCGGTCTGCGAGCGCGGCCTGTATAACAACTGCTATGCCAGACCTAGCTCAAGCTGGCAAGGATACGACAGGAAGGCTGGCTGCTTGCTCTTGTTATGAAGACACCGAACTGACAATGGCTCAAGTCCAACCCCTAAATATGATTGCAGAGTAATTAACAGTACAGAGGTGGAACCGTCGCTTATCCGTCAAGTCTAACCGCGCGCGGCGCGCCAGAACATGTCGGAAGTGAGTTGGCCAAACAGTGCTTGATACAGCCGGAAACCCAGACAACAGGGAAACTTTCGTTAACATACAATAGCTAATCAGACCGACGACCTATTCCCGGGGCCTCGCGCAGCCAATCAGAGAATGGGGACGTCCACATCAATGAAACCACCAGGACATTTTGCCTTTGTGTGCTCGAACATTTCTAAGCAGAGTGTCGGCACGGTATGTATGGTTTTGAACCCACTATAGTGTTACTAAGAACTTCTTCATATAACTGTGCGATGCTAAACATCGAATTTTAACTGTGATGCAACACAGAAAGCAGAACAGCCCACATAAATTTCAGAAAAATTTCGATTACTTGAAAAGCTTGCTTATGACGAACTTCCAGAGCGAGATCTGCCAGTTAATTTGGAATTCCTTTCGTAAGGCATGACGTGAGTATTGCTACTGCGTTGTCGTTTTACTTACGGTGAGACGCCAGTCTGGGAGCGGATTGTGTCAGCGATGTTCTGCTCCGAGTACAGTCCGATAGGCGAGTTGAACTGCTTGTGGACCACGTGCTGAAACATGACAACAACACTGCAAAAATTGCTGCAATGTTTGGGTTGCAAAACACTCCCGGAATATGATAGTATTTAAGGTCATATTTACGACAGTTGTTTATTTCATTACCTGAAAGAGATTTGCTTAAATGTCAATATTTGTTGTCAAATGATTATAGTTTTTAAAATACAACACCGAAAAGTAGAACGATTTGGAATATGGGAGCGCAAGTTTCTATGCTCCTAAACAACTTTGGAAAGTACATCACATGACATGTGATCTATGTCATATACACAACATCTTAGTTAAGTATTAAAGGTACTTGACAATTGGTATTCGGGTATCGGCATCCTAAATCTCTTTTAAAATATGTACTGAGGTTTTGCCAACACATTTTAATTAGTCCAAGAGAAACTAATAATTCTTAATGTTATTTTCTCTCGGATGAATAAAATTGTATTGGCAACAACATCAATACCTATTAAAAAAAGATTCAGTATGCTGGTACCCGAGTCCCGATTGTAACTATCTTTGATACTAAAGTAATATGTTGTGACTATGGTACAGCTGGCAAGACATGTGATTATGATGGCAAAGTTGATTAGGAACATAGAAACTTATGCTCTTGTATTCAGAAAGTTTCGACTTCTTGGCGCTGTTTTCGAAAACTGTAATAATTTGACTGCAAATATTTACATTTATGCGGTCTTAATATAAATATCTTTCCAATAACGGAATAAAAAATTATCGTGATATATGACCTTAAAATTACAAGCTTTTCTCACACAAGCTAACTGATTGTTTCAGGTGTTGTAGATAAGAAATATTATGAGGCGTTCTGTATTTAAAGCCAGCATAGCACTTGCCTCTTTATCACAACTAACGAGATGTAGGCCTTGTGGTTGCCTATACAAATAAGACCTAATCATAAACTAGACTAGAAGCACGGATAACCAATCATTTTACCACAGGGGAAAAATCATTGGTCATTAAGCCTTGCAGTAGAGTAGCGGATAATGAAACACCTTCGCATGCGTTATGAAGACACTTGTGTGCGCTATGTGGGAATATGTTCGTGTAGTGGCCATCTTGAGTCCTACTTGAGTAGGAACGTGTGAGGGTGCCTCAATTTGTTTGGTGGCCAAGAGAAAAGTGTGGGTGCGATAAGAGCGACAATGCCATGCATATCAAGTACGCCAACACCACTACACGCAGGCCTCTCCTCTGGGTTGAAGTCTTCTAGTCGCGGCCATCCCGCCATCTTATTGGTAAGGAAAAGTATGTAGTAAGGTTCAATGCAGGGCCCTTGAGTACATTCCTATGGATTTGACGCGTACATTTTAAGATACAGCACCGTTTTTTAAAGAAATTTTGTAGTATTCTGAAAAGGCGTTTAAAATGTGCGTAACGTGAACAATCCTCATCTAAGGCGTGCGTTCATTTTGTCGGTAAACATATCGGACGTACTGTGCCATTTTGAAATACCCCAAGACTGTTTTACTGCTCTGTCACTTCTTGTGTAGGTAATATTTTAAATATTTTTAAAACCTCCTTTCAGTACTTAACTCAGTGAAAACGTTGTCGAGTAATACTTATTTTTTGTGTTACATTTGGTATTTAATTAATGCGATTATTAATGCGTTTAGTATATGCTTGAGCATAATCCATTTATATAATAATATCTATATCTCTGGTGTTATGATGTAGCACATTGTGGTAAATATTTTATTTATTTCCAAATGTGTTATTTTATGTATTTCACGTTATTAAAATCATGACATAAATATTTTATCATTTACGCAATCTTCTCGTCACTTTGATTTAAAATAATTTTTATTATGTACTTTGAAAGCTAAGTTATAATCCCATCTCGCCTGCAGACCCGTGTTTCTAGAAAGATCATTTATCTACCAACCAGATATGCAATGCTGTGTTGTGAATACTTTCAGTCGCCGTCTGATATTACCCCTTCCACTCACTTCCCTGCAGCTACAGTGATTGCATATTTACTCAGCGTATCCCTGTCGCTTGGCGCGTGATTTCACATAAAAAAATGTTCCTTTGTTCACGTGCTATGTTCTCCCACCTCTGTGCGCTTCAGCACATTCAGCTCTTCTGGACAGCCTGCGACATCCATTGTCGTAAATCTAAGGTTTTCTTTCGTCTTTTGTTTAGCACTTTTCCTTTATTCACAGAGTTTCGCTAGCTTACTATTCCTCCCGCCGCCGTACTGACAACATATTCCGTTCGTGTTGTACTGCGGACGAGATGGCATTTTATGGCTCCTTGTGATTACTACAATATAGTAGTATTTTGTTTGTGGCCATCATGTAGTCGGTTCTGGACCTAGTTATTTTATGTGTGAGTTGTGGGTTTAATTTTTTTTTTGTTCATTTGGTTCGATGTTTCAAAATGTAGTGCACCGAATGGATATTTTTTGTCTTCCGTCCTTGGCGAGTAACACTTCAGTTTTACAGTCACTTTTATGGCGTGCACCAACTATTTTCACTTGCTAATTTTTCACGTTTGCATTTTATTTTAGTGAAGGTGCAAGTGGCAGGCTAGTCTTGACTGCATGTACTGGCTAAATTCCTTTATTTTTTCTTTGGATAAACCTTCTGCACGACGCTTCCTCTTTCTTTATTGCTGGCGATCTAGTAAAGCAAATTTTCTCCATCCTGGTGTTCGACAGCGAACTATGTAATCTTCTTGGCCGGGATTTTTCTTAATTGTTCCTGTGGACTCGACGGTCGTCATGGAGCTTAGTCTCTACGGAACTTTTATATGAAACATGGGATTATTTTTAAAATGGTATCATGCACATGTTTTCCTTCTTAGTGTGTTTACTTGCGAACATTTAATATTACTACCTATCAAGGTATTTCGTAACTAATTTATTAATACTTTCGTGCGGGTACCCATTTAGAGCAATTAATTCCCTTTCGACACATTGAATTAATTGATTAATTAATCTCTTTTATTGTGACAGGTTGTCGATTTTATGTTTTATGAAATGCACTTTTAATTTTAACACATTTACAACAGTGAGAAATAATTGTATTCTATTGTTTTAATCATATTGACGCATTTTCTTTATTATTACGTTATTTTACGATTTTTGTGCCAAATTTCATAAACTGTCATTAATTTATTTATAATGGCGAAGGACATAATTATTTATTTGTGTTTTTTGAAAGAAAAGATAATAGATTTAAAGAAAACATTTAATAACGCACAAGTCACGTCTTATTATTCATAGACTACTTAGTCTTCCTCTGGGGCTATATATATGTTTAATTACACAAGAAGTCTTGTATGTTTATATTCTTTTATTTATACTATAAATTTTGTACCATGTACAGTCACCCAGCATGATTTCTTACTAGCACTTCCTATTTGAGTAGCTGGAAAAGGACAGATCTTGTGCACCAGGCACCTGGCACTGGGGCTGAGGAACCGCGGCCGCCAGGCGGCCATCTTGGATCAAAATATCCCGCTCTGTCATCCCAGTGCAGGTGTACCCTCTGTGTGCTGCCATTTTTGGAACCTCTTTCCTAATCAAATGACGAACTTCATGTTCTGCCATTTTACTCCCATGGCAGCCATCTTGACTCTGTACTTTATGCTCTGTCGTTCAAGTGCAGGTGTACCCTCCTGCTCTAAAATACTACCCCCACGACCATCATGTTGGAGCAATCCTAGCAAAAAAGTCGCCTGTATCCCCCACTGACCAACAAAATGGTGCCCGTGTCCCCACGACGAAACCATCCAGTACTGTCTAGTAAGTCGACAGTGACCATTTTGTTAGCCAGGCCAGTCAAAAATAAAAGTGGTGCTCCACAGCAAAGCCATGTGAAAGAAAAATCCGTACCGAAAAAACCCAGAGAGAAAAATCAAATCACAGCACTGAGGAGGGGCAGGGGAACAGGAGGCACATATGAGAGAGAGAGAGAGAGAGAGAGAGAGAGAGAGAGACTCACACCAGTTGGAATGATACAGTTATTGCACACAATAACCAGTACAAACATACACATTACACAGAAGTGAGTGATGGTTTTGTCACCTATCGATTGAAGTGTGATGGGAAGCCGAACCACTTCACAAGCACTTTGTTGACATGTGTGTGGACTACACATTTCTCCAAATAGTTGGGATATTTCGTGACGAAGATTTCATAGTTGTAAAATGAACCACTGATCTCTTTGCCGGCCATATCGACGAGCATATATGTGCGTGGCTCAATGTATCTCACATTTGCGTCACAAAACACATGAACACTCAAGTTTGGATAGTAAGAATTATCAATGACACCTTTACTTCGTGAGATTCGGACAAAGTCTCCCACATTGACTCTTGGTCTGCATGGGTCCAGCGTCTTGGGGTCCATGTACACAGTTTGCAACACTAAAGTTATTGGTAAGTTTATGAATGAGTATGCATGATGAAGTTTGTCAGGATGAGGGCGAAGCTCTTTGCATATATGTGTATGGATAATGTCGTGGAGTGGGCCAAGGGAGTCTAGAAGAGCAGAAACTAATGCAACATTACCAACGATTACTACAGGTGAGCTCTTCTGGTCTGCCAATACATGAGGGTGTAGGTCTATAGCATTACGTCGCACCACGACGACGTCTACTCAGAATGAAGCAATAAGCTTGCACTGTCGTGGATGGGTGACAAGTATTGGATCTTGGACGATGGCATACATACCATCCCTTATGGCTACGACGATTAGATCTAGGTACATAAACCTCTGGGCAGGCAGCACATATAATATATGCGTCTGTCCTCAGGAGAGCAACCAGGTCGGGTTGCTAGTAGGAGGCAGTTCCTCGCCTCGGGATTGTTGCATGCTGTAGCGCTTCCAATCCCCTCTACCGCAATGAACATCTTGTGTGTGTAGATTTTCTCCCAGACTCCTGGAGATTCTAGCAGGAAATGTATATAAATCCTGCCAGGTACGCTGATGTTCTCCTGTTCCAGTTCCAACACACTGTAGCACATGTAGGAGCCATATACCTCTTACCAAGTGTGTTGGCTGCCTGTATGGCACACTTTAGCATATACAAGGGCTGTATAATAGACGTGTAAGGCATGCTGCCAGTGTGTTTGTGTCTGTGTTATGAGCATTTTTTTTCAGCATGCAGCAGAACATGCTACAGACGAGTCAGGCCTGCTGGCCGGCCATACGCTATGGCACAAAGTGTACGACCTGTTTAATTCCCACTCCAGTGTTTTCCCCCGGTATACCACACACAAGTCATCTTAAACATGTTCGATGTACTTTTTTTGGGCTTGGTTCAGGGAAACCATAGCACATATGGGAGACAGAGGTATCCCGTCATGTATGCTGGCTAGTCATACGTTAGAGCTCATGTGGGGAGCAGACCAAATCCCGCAGATGCCTACAACTATTCTCCTGGTGCATGCTTGCTTCCAACAGCACTCTCGAGTACATGTAGTAGTTGTATAATATTACTACTATGGGTTCTGCTGCTACTTTTTGAAGATGATTATGCTTGTAACATACTGGTGCCTACATCAAGAGAGAGATGTCAACTCTTGCTGAGGGTATGTTGTTAGCACTCCAATGTATGTACTATCTCACATTCACTCACTATATGTCAAATTACTTCATTCTACATACCACTTTTCTACATATACAATATCTGCTAATATCTATACTGCTACTTCAGCTGCCCGGGGATATGTAATCTATGTTGTGTCCCTGACCCATGGAACTCTGTTTTTTTTCATCCTCCCTGGGGGGAATGTTTATCCTATTGGGGTGATGTGAATGTGGAAACTAGTATATGTATCGTTTTACATTGAAATATGTCAGGTTTGCCATATCGAAACTACCTTTCTTTTCTATACTATGTGCTATACCCTCTTATCTTCTCTCTTCCTTTACCTATACACCTGTACTCTTCTCTTTGCCGTATCCTATTTCTTTGGTGACAGGGCACGTACAGGGATAGCAACTTTCGTGCCAGAACCCATAGTGCGACCACACTTTGCTAGTCGCAGCACTTCATCCACAGTCAGCAGTGATTTTTTCTTAGTGTTTTTGGGTACATATTTTTCAAGCACATGGCTTTGCTCTCAGTCAATGTCGAGAGTCTGGTGGCTTTGGGGCTGGGATGCAGCCAAAATTGGTCAGTGCTTGGTGGCTCGTCATGGTGACTCGGGGGCCATCTGGCTAAACAGTGGGGGATACAGGTGACTATTTTGCTAGGAGTGCGCCAACATATCGGTCGTGGGGGTAGAAAGGTAGATCAGGAGGTTCCAAAAAATGGCAGCATGTGGAGGATACACCACCAACGGAATGACACAGCAGGAAGTTCTGGTCCAAGATGGCTGCTGTGGAAGTAGAGCTTGATCGTAATTTAGTTAGGCAGGAGGTTCCAAAAATGGTAGCATGCGTAGGGCACACATGTTTTGAATGAAATAGCATGAATTTCTGGTCCAAGATGACCACAATGCAAGTAGAATGACAGAGCAAGATGTTCGTCATTTGGTTAGGAAAGAGGTTCCGAAAAGATGATAGCATGCAGAAGGCACACCTACACTGGAATGATAGAGCAGGAAGTAAATATCCAAGATGGCTGCCATGGTAGTAGAATGGCAGAGCATGACGTTCGTAATTGGTTAGTAATGAGGTTACAAAAATGGTAGCATGCAGAGGGTACACCTGCACTGAAATGACAGAACTCGAAGTTCTGGTCGAAGAAGGCCACCATGCGAGTAGAATGACTGAGCGTGAGGTTTGTCATTTGGTTAGGAAGGAAGCAGATCGAAATGATGACGCAGGAGGAATGACAGAGCAGGAATTTCTGGTCCAAGATGGCCGCTTGGCGGCCGCGGCTCCTCAGCTCCAGCCCCAGGCGCCCGGTGCACCAGAGTCCCCATTTTATAACTACTTATTTGTCCTGTATGAGCATATATGGTTGTTTATGTGGCTTTCTTAATGTCTTTTTTTTTGTGCCTGGTCCTTTGGTATTTCTATTTCCTTATTATGCAAATTCGTTGGCTATCGATTTTGTAGCATTTTTTTGTTGTTTGTACCAAGGACTACACATGTGTTGGAAGTCGTTATTATATATGATAAGTTGCTTATCTTATTGTCAAACATGGGCACAGCACGTGGAATAGTCTCGTGGGGAAAAACATATTTCAAACACTCTGCAACGCGCTTCAAACTCCTGGCAGGTGGGAACCTTGAGGGGTTACAATTAGTGGTACAAGGGTTATCAGAATTCTCGTTGGCCCAAACAAATGCAAACCCAGCTTCACACACATACCTACAGATGACAGGCAATAAATGAAATCAATCCCGATATATGACATTATATTAAAACATTAAAAGTTGGACCGTTTCCACAATAAACCACTATCTCAGTGTTAAACGCCTATGTTACAGTAGAATACTGCTGCGTAAGTTATATTTGTGGTTTTCATTAGCACTCAGGAATGAATCAAAGAAGCTTTATAAATGGATTGAGAGAGAAAAATAATATTTTCAAGTAGTTTTCATAAGTGCAGTTTAATGTAACGTGGAAATATTATGGCTAGCCAAATGACATCATTGTGTTTCATATAATCGTGTGTTTTCAGAAGCTAACACTGTGTTTCAATGAAAAATAAATAGTTTTATGACAGAAAAGAACACACATGTATATAATAATCTCTATTTTTTAAAGTTAATGTTCGTTATGTACGAATCATCGATATAAGTAGTATGATTGTCTGCATTTGGGAACACCGGCGTCTGGCATCCGATTCGAATTCAGCTGGCCGCCATGTTGAAATTTCCTTTGATTCCCTCCAAATTTACATTTTTCCCTCAAAATCGAATACATTTTCCTAAAAATTACCCTTTTTCCCTCGAAGTTTCCCCTTTTCCTTCAAAGTTTCCCTTTCCCTCAAAAAGGCTTTAAAAATTCCCATTTTTCCCCACGCTGATCACTGACCTTGGGTCAAAGCAGAGAGTTGGATCAGCTACCCAGACTCATTGAACAGCTACCCAGGGGACCAGGATCAATGACCCTGGGTTCTGGAGAACCGGTCCAATGACCTTTGTCCTTGATCTTTGACCCAAAAAGTGAAAAAAATTCCAAAAAATGTCAACATAAAAAAAATTCAAAAACGTGGCCAAAAATTATAAAATATGTATAAAATGTTTTTAGTAAAAATTTATCAAGAATTATTAAATAAATTTATTGAGAATAACTTACATTTCCAGAGGTCACACCATACTAATTACCCTTTCAACCATTGTGGTAGTGCAGGGATCCACCATTTTCGTAGGTGCTGCCGGCAGCCATGTTGGTCGGTGTAATCCACCATCTTGGTAGACATCGACCATCTTGCTGGGTGCTGTCCTCCCTGTTTGTTTATTATTGATATATGTTTTAGAATTTGTCTCTCACCGTCATTCGAATATTATAATAGATTACATATGTTTTTATCACCTATGTACCACCAGGTGGAGACATATTTGTGTATGTGTTTAAAGAATAGGTTGCACTGTCGGCACCCTCCATGTTAGATTAAATGTTTTAACACATACATAGTATCGATTATGCCGCTTTCTATCACTTTATACAGAATGGTGATAGTAGCCATTCCTGCAAAGTATGTAAACTCTCATAAGTTTTATATTTTTTCTCAAATGCGAGTAATTTTATTCAAAAAAAGGTTTATTTAAAACAAGTGTTATACATAAAGATGGGAGGTTTCTGTTATAAAACACAGCATAATTTTTATGGAAAATTTATTGTATACATATTAAAATATAGAGGTTTATTAATCTTCTCTACGTTCACCTCTTGATGTTCGCTTTAGCGAGTCAGGTATTGAAGCTGTCAGGGAAACCCCACCACTTGACAAGACCCCTTCTATTACGTCATTTCAGTACCTTTTCGGCCAAATACATACCTGGAAACATTTAGACTGTATCTCCTCTGCAAAAAAAAAACACAATACAGTGGAACATTATTCAGATCATTGAGAAAGTAGGTTCTTGGGGCATAGTTGCTTATACATCGCACACAAAAGAGATCAGGACTACAATTCGCCATGAACCCTTTCTCGAAGGCGCCTTTCTGTATGGAGATGCGCACTAGGTCTTCAACTTTGGCTTTCGGATTGCATCGTTCCCTCCTATTCGGAATAGCATACATGGTCAGAACAACAAGGGGCTCATTTTTCACATTTTCGAGTTTCATGTGAGTGGTAAAATGAACGGAGAAATTATACTCGCGTACGCGTTTCCCCAGTAGTATCAGCATCTTGTAGCTATCATTCGCAGCGAAATGCCTCCACATTTTCCCCTACAGAGTCCTGTTGAACCTCTCGACAATAGAAGCTTTGATACTGATCTACATGGAATAATGATTAATTACATGTTTCTTTATCAGGGCCTTGATATTTGCATTGTAGAATTCCTTGCCCTGGTCAACTTTTGATAAGTCGGAATTCATCCTTTGCACAATACAGCTGCCCTGCTTTCAGTAACATGATGCCCATTCTTCGACTTGACAGTCTGGAACAGGTGAATTTGCTATATGCCTCGATGACTGTCAACCTGTATTTGTAGCCCTTGTTGATCTGTGCATACAGTATAATTTCGTCTACGTCGGGCTGAAACAGGCAGTTTATCCCATATATCACGACATTGCGACATTGGTAGATGCACCAGGCGGCCTCATGCAGTTCGTGGGCGATTCCCAATCGATTCATCGTATGTAGCTTCCCTCCTTCAGTTTTTCAACAATGTATATAATCTCGTTCATATGGGAGTGGTTTCCGACCTTTTGTGAAGCAACCAGTAGCTATAATCTATCCACCAGTTCTTTCAAGTCGTCCCAGAATACATAGTCGGAGTTCTTGTCGTCTATCTTCTTCAGACTTTCGCCACTTGCTGCTGATAATGTCTGCGAGAATGCAAATTTTTTCGTGATATTCGTCCTTTTAAAACACTGATTTCGGAATTGTTATTTTGGTAAAGCACCTGCATGTGTTTGAGCAAAGTCCAGCGTTCCTGCAGGTCGGATTCTGTAAACTCCCTTGACTCCTTGCGAAATATAAGAGTGTATAACCCAGGGGTTCCACATACTGAGTAATAACCAACTCTGATGCTCCCACCTGGTAGAAACTCTATTTCATCAGCACAAAGGAACCATTTATCATTATGCCTGTATACACTGTACGTCATATCATTATTATGAGATGTGTACGATCATAGGTACCATCGAGCAAGAACATTATATTTCAGGGCTTTCTTCTGTAATTTTTTCTTGTGTGGCAAATCTGCATCAGATCTATCATCCTGATCTGACTGTACATTATCATCTTTTCGCTTCTTCAAAGGCTCAGCGGAATCATCCATTTCTGTTTCCAAGGCTACGGGTGCGCCATCGCCCTCCATGAGTACATCGAGACAACGAGCAATTGGATTAAAAGTTTCTTCATTTATATGGATGGTCACGTGAAATATTAGCTTTCTTGGCGAGCAAATACTTTGTGCGAACAGACTGAATTACCCAAATGTAGTTCGCTGGAAATGTAAGACATAGTTCTGAATAAAAATTTTTACTGTTGCTCTAATTTATATGTTTAGTTTCGGGGCTCCACCAATATACATTCTATCTTGCCCAGGCATTGACTGCAAACATCCAATATGTTCCTACTGTAATTTAGAATTATCAGTTTTTGTGGCGAGGTGGGAAATTGAGGTAGTGAATGCATGTGCCATATATCCTTCCAGGTTTTTTTTCAGACTCTCTTCATTATGAGTAAATTCTTCATTCGATACATCGATAATTTGCCTTTGAACACTTGTTACATGCTTGTCCATGGCCACCATATCATGGACGATTTCCATCTTCACACACTTAATCTTCGCCACAAGCTCGAACAGGTAGTTCCGAAAGAATGTAAATTTGTTCGATCAACACATTGTGTAATTCTGAGTGATGCCATTACCTATTTCGATGACACATTCTCGAACCGTAGTATGTTATCTTCTTTCAGCAGGCTGAATAGGTCGCACGTCTTGCCGCAATATGATGGTCCCATGATGATGCACCTCACTGTATTCGGAAATAGGTTTCCATGTCTCAATTCGTGGGAGATATCATCTTCAGAATGAATGCATATGGGTAGAGTAAAATATTGCCCGATAATACATATGTTACAGCTGCAATCTTCTGGAGCAGCTGGTGGTGGTAGTGGCGGTGGTAATGACTTCACATACTCATTGTTATAAATTTTTGAATAGCTCTTTAGAGCATCCCTCCCAGAAATAGCTTCTGGGAGAAATCGCACTGAAATGTTATATTAGAATATGTGAAACATCTGTACTCTTTTAATTCCAGAATGTTACTAAAACTAATATATATATAAGGGATGTATTTATACTTTATCTCACTCAGTTCACCGCGATGACTCGAAAAGGTACGATCGTAGTTGGAAGCGGGATCGTCGATATGCTGATCAACAATCTACTGTTCGAGCTGCACATTCATTCCAGATACAGGTATTGCGGGCCAGGAATCAAGCTATTTAAAAGGCTGCCATGCAACAAGACAGGCATAAACGCCTTATCGAGGTGTGCAAGCAGAATTACATCGCTTTCTCCCAGCACAATGATCTGCAAGCCAGAAACCAGGTAGACAAGATACTTACACAGAAGGCCGACGAAATAAGAAAAACATCAGGCACCAGTTTCGGAGAAAAATAGCAGCATGAGGCACTTCCAACTTGACGAAGGCCAAACTGAAAATGGACATGGGTTATAAGAGCAAGAGAAAGGCACAGGTTAAAATATAATCAGGTATGGAGAGAAAGCAGAAGGAGCAAGTGAAACAAAAACCAATTACAAAATGAATAAATTTATGCAAGGCTAAGGAAATATCTACTGGGAGATTTTTTCCATTGCTTTTACCTGCTCTCAGGGCCCTTGGAGTCCTAATCTAAGCAACGAGTGGTATCGTCCGAGCTATATACACAGCATCTAACGAACGGAAGCAGTTGCCCGAGGCACAAAGATACAATGCAATACTGGAAGCTGTCGTCTTCGGTAAAAAAAAAAAGGGCCAAGGCCTCTACCTAAAGCCATACCTAGTAGGAGGTGGAGGTGTGCAAAAACGATGCAGCTGGAAGAGGCAATAATGTAATCTCTAGCGAAATGTATGCTCACGAATGTGGATTTGGATCTGTTTGCACACAAATTAAAAATACCTTATTTTATAGGAGTGTTTATGAGTGATGATTTGCCCGTTGAACCCAAGAGAGGCGAATGTGCTGTGATTAATCTGGACAGGACAGCCGGGCCTGGCACGCACTAGGTAGCATATGCAAATAAGGGTTAACATGCAGACTATTACGACAGTTTTGGGAATTTGCACCCACCGCCCGAATTGAATAAGTATTTGAAATATACCAAACTTACGTCCAAATATGAAACGGAGCAGCTGCCTAAACCATGGAACTGTGGACGTTTGTGCCTTTGCTTACTGGTGCACTCGTACAGGTTAACGTATAAAATTACTATACATTGATCAGAAACCGTCAGTTATTTCGATAACAATTAACTTGACGGGCAGTAACTCGGAGCTTCATGCAGTACATTTTCCGCCACTCGAATTGAAGGGGGATTGTAGAATAAGACTTGTCAATTTTCAAACCTACAATACGATACCTAACATCGATGAAAAAAATGCAAGCTGTACCTCGTAAAAAGTGATAATGTTTCCCATGACGTGTCATTGCCCATCTTTACTTCTGGAATAGACGACATTGCATGGTACATTAAAGATTCGCTGTCCCCCGACACAGGATTTAATCTATGTGAGAATCCCAATACTATGAAGAGTGTTATCATATGCAGCAAAAATATCTAATTTACAAAACCGGATACTATCGGCCCGATGCTGGGATTCGAGCCATGCATCTACGAAGCTGGAAAATTGTATGTGCCACCGCTGCCCATAAACATCTTGCCGATCAACGTGTGCCGCCTTTCGTGGCGCCTCCTTTTTTTTTTTTTTTTTGGCCTTGTCCTATTTTAGTATTCCTTTGTGAAAATATTTTCTTCTAATAATTCTGCAAAACCCCCATGTTGTTTCCAGCATCTAATGTGGTTATAGTAATATTGCCATTTACTGTTATCTTAATTCTGTTATTATTTCTAGTCACATTTTCATGTTTGTATTAATTTAGAAAAAATTAGGCTATATGCTTATTTTTGCCAGTTAAAATACTTTAGCTTGAATAAATATTGAGTGCCTCCTAAAGCACTTTCGGAAGTAAGAAAGCATAAAATAAATCTTTGGTGGGTAATATTTTACTCACGTAAATTGAAAGATTGTTCACTAGTTTAGAATATTTTCATCCATTATTTTAATCAAGTATTTATGTTCACTTTTGATCTGTTGTACACTTTGGTATATTCGTTTTAATTTTTGAAATTAAGTGTAAGAGAAGACATTAAAGGCTTAAATTCACTATTATAAATAAAGTCGAAATAAAATAAAATATAATTACCAATGGCCAGTTTAGATTAAATATTATTTTCCCGATACTAATAAGAAAAGATTAAATGACGCATGTGTCATTTACTTTACTGAAATCCAATTTTTGTAAAGATCTGTTAATTTTTCTACACATTGTGTTTAGTAAAGTAATTCAACCAAAACATTTTACAATTCGTATTTAGAATTTGAAAAAACATCGTAATATTATTATATATCGATTGTGCGTGACTGTCCAGTATCGATTCCATCTAGCTACGTCCTCCTAATTTCCACTTCTATCATCGTCACATTGTTAATGGAGTGACCAACTGATATTAATTCACCCTCTTCAAGACTTCTCTTATTTTGACGTTAACTAAATATTTAGACCACCGCGTGTAAGTGATTATGTTGGCATATTTTCCCCCCGGTGTTTTGCATAAAGTTTTTTGGGCCGCAACTTATGTTTTCTGTGTAAATTATTTTGTGTAGTGGTTCGGTGCGATTGCCCGAGTTCGACCTACCTTTCGCCACTCCCTTAGCATGGGTCACTAATCGTCGTGGCAGGAGAGAGACCAATTTGGCCCTAGCATGAAGTTTGCCTCTTCCAGCCTGATTCATGACTCGAACTTCTGAGATTCTTCCTGCTTATGATGCCTTAATTGCTAGCCTCGCCTCGTCTACAGGCCAAAAATTGTAATTTTTAAATATTTTTCTTGCATGTGCTTCTGCATGCGCTTTGAACAATGTCGTGGACCCAAACCTGAAAATTAATCATTGTTTTACCAGACAGACCTACGTACTGAACACGCCCCGATTTTTTGTGAACTTGAAAACCAACAAAATTTTTTAAATTCTATAATGTAATTTCTGGATTTCTGGTTCAAATGTAGGGACCATGTTGGCCAAGCTATCTGCATATTTTGTAATTTTAGTTTTAGGTGATCCCCAGTAATAATTTTTGTAATGAAATTTATGTGACGTAAATAAAAAAATACAAAAAATGTAATAACCAACAAGTAACTCATGAGATTAATAATTATGTTGACCTGTTCATATTCTGTCTTTGTTACATTTTTATATACTGTATCAAGTAATAATTTGTTTTTAACATTTGTTATGCGCGTTCAATTAGATTTTGAGGTAAATAAATGCTAAAGTTGTCATGCCCCGATAAAACTTGAGTTGTTAAATTTATAGCATTTCTCTTACCCGAAGGAAAATTTTATTGCAGAGTTATTTTGACTTCTTATGATATCATCTGTGAATTTAAAGACAACCATCTTGCTGTAAAAAAAAATCTGCCCTGCTTAACTGAAATTTGATAAGGCAAACATTATAAATTATTGCAGTATACAGATGTTGTAAAGCCAATATGTAGGATCGGGCTGGCTTCCTCACATTTTGGTATGTATACATACTGGCCGCAACTAGATCCATGCATGTTTTGTGTATTTTTTTTTGTGTCGGTATTTTGGGGGCATTTGGTTCTTGTGAGCCCTTTTATTCCACGCTTGTACATATCGGTACAAGAAAGTGGTAGCAGTAGAGGTGGTTGTGTTCTTATATGTATACTTATGTATACTCACTTATACTTATGCATACTTGGTCATTCTTTTCGCATGTTTTTGCTTTGCCTTGATCGAGGTGTAGGATTTACATGTGTGGCCCCATTTTTTCTTGACAAACTCTCACACACACTTTGTGATTTTGTGGGCCTCATTTTAGGTTAGGTTTGTAATGATTGTTTGTGTTACTCTAACTATTAGTGTGTAACTTTTGACATTTGTTTTAATTTTTCCCTTTGTGTGTTTTTTGTGTGTTGTGTAAGACTTATTAAGCATGGTCACCCTCATCCCCGAATGTTTAGTAAAGTATGATATATTTTATATGTTCACCATCAGAGGCGTTGAGCCCCCAGAACGGACGGTTATGGCAGGAAGAAGTGTCCTGCATGTCGCACTTTTTACCGACACCCAGGTAAACCCTGAAACTCTTGCTTCCATGAACTGTGATAACGAATACAAGCTGTGTGCCTCCAAAATCACTTCCCTTCAGGAAATCTGGGAGAATATTTATGATGAACGTAGTCCTGTTATATCTTTGAGATTTAAAATAGACCCATATTTTTAAGGGCGTGCCCATAGTTTACTTACTTGTTGTGCAGACCAACTTACTGAACCTCAGACCCAGTCAATAAAAATGTTTTTGCTCAGACACAAGCCCTATTTGAAGCTGTGTGTAATTCAGAAGTTTCTGAAGCTCAGAAGACTCCCACTTAAGTCCAGGTTGCCACTGTCGAGGAACAGCTGTCGTATCCAGCTTCAGTAAAAGTACCACTACCATTCCAGTTTTCATATCTACCCAAGCCAACTTTGTTAGCTTCCCTTCCATTTCCCAACCATGTGCACATGCTTTTCACTCTGTCACTCCCCATTTCAGGTCATCTCACCACCACATCATCATGTACCCTGGTCAGCTCTGTTTTGTCTACCATCCCCCTCATGGCATCTGAAGTGGTACCTACCCCACAAACCTGTGTACTCACTTCCTTTAGCAAACTCACACACCCCTTGGAACGAATGTTGAGAGACTTTCCATCCACCGATGGTTTAGAAGTAACTGAATTTTTGGAATTTCCAAAAAATATATGTATAAAAAAATTACACCAAAGTAACACTGGTTCTGAGAATTAGCTACATGACATAATTTATGCTTTCACTCAGGGCCCACTTAGTGAGAGAACTAGGTATGCCATAGCACAACATTCCACCTTTAATCAGTACAATGCTGATATCATTCGGTATTTCATTCCTGCCAGATTGCTAACCCAGCTACAATTTAGAATGTGTCACAGACTCCAGGAAGCCACTGTACGTTAGTAGCATAAAACAGCCAGCTGCTATTTTGAGTTTAGTCCTTCCTGAAGCTGAACTAATCAACTACATATTAGAGGGTTTGGAGCCCCAAGAACATTCCCATCTCATATTCAAGGCCAAACCAACTACTTTTGCTGAGCTGGATCGCCTTTCTATTCATTCCCAAAATATCCATTATGCGGATCAAAAGAAAAGCATCAGAGTTTTTCGCCCTAAAATATGCATATTAGGAGCTCAGGTCATGTCCCTGACAAGAGATTTAAGGCACCCCATTCACGTATTAACATAGTAAAGACTGAGAAATCAGATAATCTTATTGATAAGAAGACTAGTGTTCCCAGTACCCCAACCAGTGACACTAGTGCTTGTTTTTATTGTAAGAAGGTTGGTCAGCTCATAGCTTGGTGTCCCAAGCTTTTAAGCAAAAAACAATTCCCGTGTGAACGAAAAGTGAGCATTCATTCCCGTGTTTTCTGGCAGTTTTGCCAATTTACAGTTCAATGCTCACCTTGTCCAATCAAGTAACCTAGGACGTCGCTTTCAATCTCTTTTAGGTCGTTATGACCTATCTGAAATAGAAAATCAGTACAGTACTTTTCAAGTCAACTTTCCCAATGTAGTAGGTGTCCAAAAAAGACCCACGCCTTGTATTGAAGTAAACTTGGGACCATTGACAGTTCAGGCATTCGTAGATTCAGGATCTGCCTGCACAATTATTTCTGGTGATCTTTTCCACCAGTTAAAATATTTGAAGTTAATAAAGACTATTGAGCCATTTGAAGTCAAATGCCATACTCCCTCTAGTGATGCTTTGCCCATTCTGTGTTCTGCTAAATTGAAATAGAAAATTGGACATTTTACATGGACACATAATTGTTTGGTTGCTGAAAAATTTGATCTACCTTTCATTTTGGTGCTGATTCCATGGCATGAACAGAATTTCCTTGTTTGAACAGAATTTCGACCTAGCTATCATTCAATTAAAAAACTATTTCAATGCCTACAAAGCTGAAGTACAAACCTTGACTAATTTGCTACCTTCTAGAACTAAAAGAGCTTTTATTGGATTTGGTGAAAAAATTTTGAAAACTGTTTTCGGCTTTTTGGACGATGACCATTTTGCTTTATTACAACATCTAAATTCACTACAGTATAGTCAAGGTTAAGTTTCTACAAATGTGGCAAATCAGATCATTTTAATTATGAATTTGGAAGATATAGTTGCTAATAAAACATTGTATATTAAGAGATTACGCCAATTGTACCTGAACCACTATAATACTCTCTTCCGCAATTTTTCCTTTGCTCTTCGAGACACTATTCACAGTATGATTGACTTAAGTTTCTGTATTGACCTAAATGGTATGTTAATCAGAGTAAGTGAGGCTCTTACCAAAACTCGGTTGGAAATTTTTGATCTTCGCGATGCGATTGAAACCAGTGTACATGGAAAACTTAGTACCACTCTGTTGAACACAGATGCAGTTTAAAATATTTTCTTACACATCCAACAACTGCCCACTTTGCCTTCGTATATGCTAGCTACAATTGTTTATGAAAACCTGTACATGTTTTATGGGTTAAGTATCATGCAAGCTGTCGTGTATAACTCCTCTCTAAATGTGGTAATCAATATCCCATTAGCTAATAAGGACAATCAGTTTGAAAAAAGTATCAAATCATCCCCTTTCCCTTCTTGTTTCCTAAATTGAACAAACACCTTCGTTTAAAGTACATGAGTATTTGATTGTCAGTTTGGATAGTAAGCATTTTGCAACTGTTGAACATAATTCCCTTAGTAATTGTGAAACTCGTGGCATTACCCTCTGTTCAGCTAATATTCCCTTCTTCGATACCCATGTAGACAATTGTGAATTCAAATTGTTCTATGAAAAAACATATTTTGAAAAACGCGACAAAACTGTAGTCAATTTGAATCTCCCTTTCCTGTGTAAAACTAGCTTGCATTGGATTTTTACTTCTAACTCTACCGTTGATGTTACCTTTTCATGTAGGTCAACCATATAAACATTTTCACCTCTTCACGTTAACCTTAGCTGGATTTGGACTAATTAATAATGTATCTCATTGCGACCTCATGAGTCCCTTTTATTAAAACTTTTGGTTCTGTTAATTCTACTGTTCATTACAACCTGTTCCTAACTGTAATACATGTTCCTAAACTTGTTGCAAAATTTTCTGCAGTTAATGTCTGTTCTTTACCCAACCTCACGATGAATGACTCCCTAATCATGCTCTCTTTTGGCTTCCCATCCTCAAGGTACTGATTTCCATGATGTTTTACATCTACTTCGCCCCATCACCCTCCACAAGTCAATCAAAATTTCATCCCCATAATCTTGTCTTGCTTTGCTGTGCTCTGTTCCTTAATGGTTATTTTATTTTGGTTGAAGTCCATATTTTGTACTAAAGTAAAGACCCCACCTTCTACCCAATCTGTTGTTGTGCCTGAAGGTTGTGTTATGATCCCCTTGCCAACCACTTCCACCTCTATGGAAAGTTAATGATTTTGTTTTATCATAATGTTTCCTTCGTATATTTGGTGTGTTTGTTGGTGTTTTGTTGGGGGCCCCTGCATCCCATGGCACATTTTGAGGCGGGGAGTGTGTGTTGCCTTTCATGGCACCACGTTTCTTTTTGTTGGAGTGTCCTATGTTAGCATTACTTTGTGAAAATATTCTCGTCTAATAATTCTGCAAAACCCTCATGTTGTTTCCGGCACATAATTTGGTTATTAATAATATTGTCATTTACTGTTACCTAAATTCTGTTGTTATTTGTTGTCACTCTTTCATGTTTGTATTTGTTTAGAAAAGATAAGGCTATTCGCTTATCAATTTGCAAGGGAAAAGACTTCTGCTCGAATAAATATTGAGTGCTTCCTAAAGCACTTTTGGAAGTAACTAAGCACAAAATAAATCTTTGGTGTGTAATATTTTATACTTGTAAATTGAAAGACTGTTTACTATTTCAAAATAGTTTAATAAATTACTTTAATAAAATATTTATATTCACTTTTGATATGTTGTACACTTTGGTATATTGGTTATAATTTTTGACATTCCCGATGGCAAGTTTAGATTAAACATTATTTTCCCGATACTAATAAGCAAAGATTAATTGATGCATATGTCATTAATTTTACTGAAATCCAATTTTTGTAAAGATCTGTTAATTTTTCTACACATTGTGTTTAGTAACGTAATTCTACCAAAACAGTTTACAATTCGTATTTAGAGTTTGAAAAATATCGTAATATTGTTATATATCGATTGTGCGTGACTGTCCAGTATCGATTCCATCTAGCTACGTCCTCCTAATTTCCACTTCCATCATCGTCACATTGTTAATGGAGTGACCAACTGATATTAATTCACCCTCTTCAAGACTTCTCTTATTTTGACGTTAACTAAATATTTAGACCACCGCGTGTAAGTGATTATGTTGGCATATTTTCCCCCCGGTGTTTTGCATAAAGTTTTTTGGGCCGCAACTTATGTTTTCTGTGTAAATTATTTTGTGTAGTGGTTCGGTGCGATTGCCCGAGTTCGACCTACCTTTCGCCACTCCCTTAGCATGGGTCACTAATCGTCGTGGCAGGAGAGAGACCAATTTGGCCCTAGCATGAAGTTTGCCTCTTCCAGCCTGATTCATGACTCGAACTTCTGAGATTCTTCCTGCTTATGATGCCTTAATTGCTAGCCTCGCCTCGTCTACAGGCCAAAAATTGTAATTTTTAAATATTTTTCTTGCATGTGCTTCTGCATGCGCTTTGAACAATGTCGTGGACCCAAACCTGAAAATTAATCATTGTTTTACCAGACAGACCTACGTACTGAACACTCACCGATTGTTTATGAACTTGAAAACCAACAACATTTTTTTAATTCTATAATGTAATTTCTGGATTGCTGGTTCAAATGTAGGGACTATGTTGGCCAAGCTATATGCATATTTTGTCATTTTTATTTTAAGGGATCCGTAGTAATTGCTTTTTTTACGGTTATGTGAAGTAATTAAATAAAATGTAATAACCAACAAGTAACTCATGAGAATAATATGTATGTTGACCTGTTCATATTCTATCTTTGTTGCGTTTTCTTATATAGTATTAAGGAATAACTAGTTTTTAACAATTGTTATGTGCGTTCAATAATAGTTTGGGGTAAATAAATGCTAAAGGTTTCATGCCTGGTAAAACTCATGTACTTATATTTATAACATTTCCCTTGCCTGAAGGAAATTTATATTTTAAAGTTATTTTGACTTCTTATGATATTATCTGTATATTTATAGACAACCACCTTGCTTTAAAAAATTCTATCCTGCTTAACTGAAATTTGTTAAGGCAAGCAATATAAATGATTGCAGTTTACAGATGCTGGAAAGCCAATACATAGGTTTGGCCTGGCTTCCTCACATTTTGCTAAGTATATATACTCGACGCAACTAGATCCATGCAAGTTTTTTTGCTTTTCTTGTGTCGGTATTTTGTGGACGTTTGGTTCTTGTGAGCTCTTTTATTCTACACTTGATATCGGTACAAGTGTGATACAAATAACGTGCAATTTGGCGAGCAGCGCGTACCTCAATTGTACGCCGAGCAATACGCTGCACGAATTTTCTTCTATGGTTCGTCCAGTTTATTAACTTGTGGCACCTCAAAGCATAACTTACATTCCGGTAGTCGCGAAGAAAGTACCTGAGTTGGCCATGACAGTCGTCGACCAGCACGAAGAAAGTACCCTACGTCTGCATTTGAGAAGATGCAATTAAGATTTACACCTACCAGAAGCTATAAAATAATGTGTAGTGCAAAACCCACAATCAGTATGTCACAGGTCTCCAATGAATTAACATGCGATAGTGAGATTATCCTTTGCATTCTCGGCTACGAGGTCGATCACCAGGGACGATTTCCTAAACGTCTAACAGCCAGTTGTTTTCAAAGACAGCATAATGAATGTGGAACTTCTTGTATATCAGCCTTTCCTGGTCGGCCCATATACATTACCATCGGAAGTTCGTATACCAGTACAACACCAATATATCTGCACTCTTTCTTACCAGTTTTTCCTGCGAATCAGGGGGACTCTGACGAAAGAAGATGGGTCCAACACAGAATCAACAAAAATAACAAGCAACGTTATTCTTCATCTGATCGATTGCATCGCCCACTTTCTGAACAGTTTCGAGGTGGACCAGTCGCGATATGTGGGCATAAACTCAACAATCAAAAATTACCTTTCGCTCACGTCGAATGAGTTCTCTGTAGCCACGATGGCAGGCTGGGGAATCGAAGGTAATTACAGTGTTTCCATTTACGCTGAAGTATGTGTTCCGCTCTCCATGCTACTGGGATTTTCCGAAGATTTATAGCGAATGGTCATCAATTCGAAGCAGGAACTGCCGCTTCTCCTAGACAATATGCATGTGGACACCATTATGGGTACGGAAGAAAACCTGAAGGCAGTGGAACTGAAATCACAGTCAATCGAATGGATGCTTCCTCATGTGCAGTTGAGAGCTGCAGAGTGCATACAAATGTTGGAAAATGTGAAAAATGGTAAAAACACCGCTGTGATTTTCAGGTCGTGGAGTCTGGATATGTAACCCGGATTGCCAGTAAGCCAGCGCATCAACTGAATGGTAAAGTCTATCTTTGCTTCTGAGAATCCGTTGGGCTACAGACCGGAAGGCAGTTAGACAAATGTCAGATAGGAAATGTGAAATATTTTTGAATAGCATAACCTATCATATGTTGACACGAACACGAACTTTGAAAATGAAAAGTACCTCCTGGCGTATCATATTAATCGCAATTCCAAAATGTATATTATGGATGCACCCAATCACCGATGTTGAGCCCTCATTCATTAAAGATTTTGGCTCCACTCATGGTATTCGATGCGAGTAAACAGGACGATCATATTACCTCCAACATGATCGACTGCAGGATCGAATTCACTATACATGGAAATATTTCTGCCAACACAAATGCATTCTGCCTGGTACTTCACGATCGACTTGTATCGTAGAATTGCTGAGACAAGGCCAACAAAATACTGCTGTGATTGCAGCTGACTGCTCGCATACTATAATTGTTTATTCGTCTTCGATTATCGCCAGCTTCAAGGTTCGAGAAGTTGCCGAAACGATGAAACAGAAGGGCTTACATCAAGTGGTGGAGTTGACCTGTAAACTTCAATTCCTGAGTCACCGTGGCAGACATCGAGCGGTGAACATCGCAGAAGATTAATAAGCCTGTATATTTTATGTGTACAATAAATTTTATGTAAAAGTTATGCTGTGTTTTATTTCAAAAACCTTCCCATATTATATATAACATTATTTTTAGTAAAAAAAAATTAAATAAAAATTCTAACATTTAAGAATAAAATAAAATATATATATATGACAGTTTACATACTTTGCAGGAATGGCCAATGTCACCATTCTGTACAGGCTGATAGCAGACGGCGTAATCGATACTACGTATGTGTTGAATAATATAATCAAACATCGGGGGTGCCAACAGCACAACCTATACATTAGACACATAACAAATATGGCGGCTAACAGTTGGTATATAGGCTATGGAAACCTATGAAAACTAATATGGTAGCTGAACGAATGTGAGAGACAAACTCTAAAACAAATTACGATAAAAAAACACACACGGAGGACTACACCTAGAAAGACGGCGGACGCCTACCAAGAGGGTGGGCTGCATCGACCAACATGGATGTCGGCTGCACCTACCAAGATGGCGGACCGCTGAACCTACCACAATGGTTGAATGAGTAATTGTTCGGGTTGTCCTACGGAAATTTCAGTTATATAAATCAATTTTTAAAATAATTTTTAATTATATATTATTAAAACTTTTTATATATTTTAAAATTTTTTGGAGGTTTTTGGGAATTTTTTGAATTATTTCGGGGCCAAAGGTCAATGTCAAATGTATTAGTTCCTGCTCTTCAGACCCGGGGTCGATGATCCCAGTCACCTGAGTCGCTGACCCCTGACCCTGAGATGCTGATTCACCTCCCTGCTCTGACCCAGGGTCACTCATCTGCCTAGGAAATACGGAAATTTTTTAGGAAATTTGTAAGGAAAAAGTAACATTTTTAGGGAAATTTAGTTGACTTTGAGGGAAAAGGGAATTTTGAGGCAAAAAGGCAAATTCCATCATGTCGGCCGGGTGAATCCGAATCCGACGCCAGACGCCCATGTACCCAAACGTAGATAATCATACTACTGATATATTGAAACACTAACAATGCAGTTCGTTACAATTGGTTCGATGGCGTGTTCACTCATTCAGACCCAGTGTATGCAACTGTGTACATCTCTCATGTGTAGGTAATTTTTGGTATGTTCTGCAAACTGCGATGTTCAAAAAGAAAGCTTGATACATGGAGGTTTCAGCGCACATCTACATAGAAGAACTTAATTTAACAAGAAAAGTAATCTTTAAAATAAGTATTCAAGACGTATTAATCTTGCGTATATATTTCGTTATATTTGGCATATCGATTTAAGTCCTGTATATAGCTAATCATCAGTCTTAATTATTTTCGTTATAATTTATGCCATTGATTTAAAGAAAATTTACTTGATTTACTTGTGCTTTGAATCCTCCATACGAGTAGGCAATCTTACACCCTCGACTTGATGAGCCATCAGACAACACATCATGTAAGTAGCTACTTGCCATGACAGAGTGTGTGTGTGTGTGTGTGTGTGAGAGAGACAGAGAGAGAGAGAGAGAGAGAGATAGGTGACCCTCACCTGCTTGGCAGTGGAATCTTCCCCCACCACTCTCTGCAACACAGTATCGGCCACCTGAAACACACCAACACAAATGTCCAGACACAACTGAAAAACAAAACTCGCGTTATTGTTGGTGGCAGTGTATACTTGAAGCACGTGCATGTTCACTAGATTCGTCACTGAAACATGTTTGATAGGACACACCCTGGGAAACCCTGCGCCAATCAACAAACCACTTATCTGGGGTTGCCTAATCACATGCCATCCACACAATATTTGAATCACTGATTTCAACCAGTAGAATTATTTTACTGCATCGTTATCTAATGTGCTTTTATCTTCTGGCAAATTAGTGAATTTAACTGAGGGTTTACGGCCAAGCCAGCGACGTTCATTAGAAAGCAGTAAACATGACTGTTTTATCAGCGAATACCAGCAATTAGATTTATCGGTAGAATTCTACTGATTCAAGCGGAGCAGCTTCAAGAGATCTGCAATCAGATTCTCTGATTTGTAGCAGTTGGAACTGTTTTGATTTTAGAGTGCGGTAAAAAGGCAAAAGTTGGCTCACTTAGACACCAAAAATGAGTAAGTGACTTTCCCAATGTTTCGTACGACTGTGAAATCTAGCCTGACACCAGATTATAACGCCACTATTGCAGTTTGTACTGATGTCACCACGTCATACCACACTTGCAGTATACTCTAACTGGCAAGCACCTACAAGCCGGAGCCCACTTCGGTGGTGCTGTGTTATACCCCTGTACTTGCATTCTGGAGAATCAGTGTTTGATTCCCAGTCCGGATACCTTCATTCCGAATTCCAATGCTATCCCGAAACCTCTCCTGTTGAATACTGGGATGTCGGTTCCTGACTGACAACCGTCCAGCTCTTGCTTATCTGGACAACTTACTCCGTCTCTAAAGATCTCGCTGTGAACCAGACGTTACGTCATACGAACGTAACATCTGGTCCACACTAGTGTAAATCACCCCTAACAGAGCGAAGAGAACCTTTGGTAGCTCACACTTACGACGCGGATTTTCTGAGATGTTCTGGTGTTTGGTCGGAACCTCAGTTTACATCCTCGCTGGTTCGTTTGTGGTTTTTTTAAATATGAATTGCCCGAAGTCAATAGTCGACAACAAACGAGACGCTGCTTCATATATGAAGTAAATGTTGAAATAGGGTGAACCACGTAACACATTTCAAAGCAAAGAAGCTTAATGAATTTATATTGATACACAAATTGATGTATACATGTAACCTAATGTATAAAAGTTGTTCAATTTTAAGATTAATGCAAAACAAGATATTAATCTAAAATACATGAAGTTCTTTCATTGGTCTTCGAAAAAGTCGTTTTCTGTCATTGTCATACTACTAAAATATGAAAACCTTTTTCGATTAATTTTCTTTTTCATATATTGGCGAGTACACATGTGTCACACGGCAACCCACTGCATTTTTTTGTTGTGTAATCGTTTTCAAAAGCTACAACTTAATTAGAATTGGTTATTATGGCTGTAGCAAAAGAGAAAAAATATATTTTATATTCATCTTCGTCTTATTTGGACACATCAATTGATTATGAGATCGAAGAATGTGAAAATATTATTTCCACCTGCGTCTTTTGCAGATAACAACGTAACTTGCTCGTTATCCATCGCCGCCACGTTGCGTCGTCTGCATTTACTGAGACTGCATGACGTTTTTTATATTAATTAATTATTTTGTGTTAATTTTAAGTTACATATAAGAGAGCTACTTCATAAGAATAATTTAAGTGGTTGAACTATTTTAAAAGTTTTAACAATTAATACCTTTGATTATTCATTTTTAGCGCCTCTTTTTTTTGCCGTCAAACGATTTATGTGAAGGCTAAACTGTAATATTATATGTGCGCATTTGCAGTCTTCCTTTGGCTATTGGCCGCTTGTGTTTGTGCAAAGAGAGTCTGTTACACGAGTGAGCCAATCACAATTAAGTTTCTTCGATACCGACCATAAGTGATTTGACGGCTGACAGATAAGACGCGTAACAATTCAAATGATCCAGTCACGAAAGTGATTCCTAACTAAAGTGTTTTGGAAAACAACTTGTCCTGAAATCTTTCGCGGAAAAAAGGTGTCTTATTAATTCTTATTTAATTACGGAAAGGGTAGGACAAAGGGCTTCCCATGTTCAGGAAAAACCAGGTTACGTTATCACACAGGTTTCTCATCGATTCCAGTGCGTGTTTGATGAACTGTGATACATTTGCACATTTGACTGAAATACGCCTGCGATTAAATTACTGCTTGCTTTAAAATGAATTTACTTTATTCTGCTGCTCCTATATGTCGGAAAGCTGCAATTTTATAATTGGGGACCCGGAAATTTCACTGATTCTTCCGGCTATACGCTAGACTGCACAATCCTTTGTGTACTCGAGTAGTCTGTGCCGCTCTCGTACCACCTATGTTAGGTTGGATTTCTTTTATTGTTAGTGTTCCCCGCTAGTAACAATCTTGTCTGACTTTCGGAAAAACCCTTTTGGTTCCAGCATTTAATGAATTTTGGCTAATTTTGTTGGGTAATTAAAAATATATTTAATTCTGTCAGTTACTGTTACCGTGTTAACTTACATTTTATGGATGTGCTTGTTTGTGTAAAACAGTAATTTCAGCCCTTCGTTTTCTTCTGGATATGCTGCATGTTATCTCAAGTTAAATTATTGTGTTTTTTTTTTTTTTGTGTTTTGAATCTTTGTTCACAGCAAATAAGTTTCACCTTTCTTGCCATTCAACATTAATATAAACTAATTATGACAATTATTTATATAACCTTTTAACTTATTTTCTGAATTGTTGTCTTTAATTATTCACGTTTATTTTTGTAATGTTCAACCAACCACATTGAAGTGTTCGAATGGTTTTATTCGGACCAATTGTTCGTTAACACATGTGTCAAACTTTTAGGATATTATCTGAAGTTTAGCCCTACATTCAAAATTATATGATGTTTCGTATAAAAAGTTGTTAAATACTAAGCATCAGTAAGTTGGTTTTCTAATCTCGTTGCCCAGATATTTCTCCAATATATTCTTAGAGTATTTTTACTGTAATCGTCAAACTGTATGTATCGACTGTAACACTCGAACGTCGATACATGCTTTCCTATAACTTCGCGGAAAGGACGTACGCCCACACTTTCTTTGGCAAGAATATGGCGTGATCTTTCTTAATTTTCTCTTGTGCTGTTTTCCTGTATCTTCATGTAAGCTTCTGTTTATCACCACTGCGGGTAAGTTACTATGTTTGCTTAGTATCACCTTCGTGTTTTCATATTTGTGTTTCGGCCCGCAGTTGTTGTATTTGTTTATTTGTAGCGGATATATCAGCTTTAGCCTGGATTCCTGACCCTGTGATGGGGAGCTTGACTACTCTGGTCCTGGCGTGGGTTTAGCTGTCGGCTTCCCCAGCTGATTTACGAATCTGATCCCGACGTGCTTCTAACTTCTCCCATCACTCGACTGTGATCTTCTCACCGCTTCATCGGACTATGTAATTTTATTATTTTTGAAGCATGTGGCTTTGCATGCAAGCCATATAGTTTTCGATGCACGAACATTAGTTTGGTCGCAAGCATGTATCGACCTTAAATGAACAACATTTTGTAATACCATTTGTAACCTAATTTGTGTGAAATTATGAAATTTTGTGGAAATATACATTCGTCGCCTTGGCCCCCATGCTCAATTAGGGCAAACTGCCATTTTGTAAACCTAAAGTGAACAAATATTAATATAAAAAGCGCGTGCTCAATAAGTTGTTAGGGGATCCCCACTAGAGTATTTTGTTTTCTTTTATCCAGTATAACATCAAATTGATAAATGTCAAAATATAAAATAAAAAAAGAATTAAGAGAAACATTTACTCGACTTTAATGATGTTAATGATGTATGCGCTGCCTTTAGTTGTTATGTCTATGTCATATTGTCTGTTACTGATATTGTTATTGTTTAAAAAGTTTTATTTAAAACAAAAATATTGAGAGAAATCAAAATAAAAGACACGTTTCCGAATCTGATTATTTTCACTTTACCCCTTGTGGTAAACCTTTTATTTTGAGTATACTTACTGCTCCATAGGAGGTTATGAAAACTTAGATATATATATTTTTTTAACTGATTGTCATGCACCTATGCCCATACTGGAGCGACCACTTTTTTGAGCCAATTAAATTGGATGCTGGATACCATGTCAAGGTTCGACCTTCTGCTTTCATTATTGTTTGTGTGATGAGTATGCGCTCTTGTCGCAACTTTAGCCGCGCGTTTGTGTCATTGGGAGTTTTGAACTGGTGTTCCTTTTGATTTTACGCGTTTCCTCTCCCCGATAAAGTTCAGCAAGAATTCTCGGTTAGTTATTTATTGGTAGGGACACCTGTATTTTACGGAAAGATTTCAGAACAAGTTATGTTCACAGAGACTTTAGTTCATAGTCATTTTCGTGATTGGATCAATTTAATTGTTGCGCGTCTTATCTCCCTGCCTGTGAATTATGGACGGTTGTTACAGGAGAAGCTTAATTGTGATTGGTTCACTCATGAAACACACACTATTTCCACAAACACAAGCGGCCAATAGCCAAAGGAAGGCTGCAAATGAGCACATAAGATAATGAAATCTAGTCTCCGCGTAAATATTTCCGCGAAAAATCAATTGGTTCTCTTCATTGCTTGTTGATTTAGTGTACCTCAAGAGACCAGTTAGCGCTGCATTCGGGTCTACTTTTCTTGCATATTACTTATTGGTTAAAAAACGTACAGTTTGTGGCTTACAAACTGCCATTCAATTAATAAGAAAATTAAAATTTTTAAAGGCTCTTCACGATAAATTGAACACATTTAAAAACAACCTTAGAAAAAGTCACTGCCCTACCTGCATATATTTCAACGGGCGCCCTCAGTGACATGCGCTCAGTAAAGATGGCAACAATGGAGGGAAAGTAGTTCCGTATATTAACATCGAATAAAAAAGAGTTACGTAACCACTTCTGAAAACTGCAATTATTTATTTCACATTCTGTTCATTTCTTAATGCATAAGTTTAAAAATGAGCAGCTTTGTAAAATATTTACTTTTCAAATAATTTCACAGTTTCACTTGACCGACGCATGAATAGAGTGATGTGGCCCACGACAAAGTTAATCTTACATAAGGCGGAAGAGTACACCACGTGCATAAATGTAGATCTTAAGCAGGGCTTTCAAAAGTGCTCATTTTACCGTGAAAAGCCTATATACGTTAGAATTCTAGCTTGTCCTCAATTGAATTCGCGAAATTTTCGGGTCTCTACCTAAACTTGTGTGAACGTTTCTTGAATGTAGGATTCTTAGTCATTAAAATACGTGCAATGAGGAGTAGGAATGTTTTTTTTAAAGGTTTATTTCAAAAGGCAGCAAACTAGTAGTGACAAAGCGCTGGACATCAACCCACTCGCAGTCTGGACACGGAGTAGAGAAGTACACAGAGGCGTAATGCCTTTGGTGTGATCGCAGCCACTCAATGATTGGCTGAGCAAGGTTCTCGAAACAGTCCTTGTGTCTGACTGGCCACGCGAGAGAGATAGGTTGACGGCTTGTTAGTGATATACCAGGTTCACTGGCCAGTGATGATCGCGCCACATTAGTTCGCGGTTCCAACGGCTGCTATACCTCTGCATCATATCTACTTATCACTGCGGGCCTGTGACTGAGGAAGTCCCGGGCTCAAAGCCTACTAATGGATCACTACTGTAACATTTGAAAATAAGGCACGAAAATTTTATTTTTGCTCCACTGCTAAGGAACTATTTTTAAACAGTTTTTAAACCTAATTTCCAGGATTTTATTCAGAAAAAAACGATTAAGAGTAATATTTAATGGTTTTATTACATTTGGTAATTAATTAATGTGACAATTTATGCTTTATTACTGCATTTTAATATATGTGATTCATTCGTTTGTTTATTAATATTTATTTGTCCGGTGTTATGATATAATTAACTATCAATATTTTATTTATTTATAAAATTGCATGTAAATTGTTATTTGTGTATTTCAGTTAACTTAATCTTTGTTTATAAATTTATTATCATTTACGTAGTCTTTGCGTCGCTTTGATTTAAAATAATTTTTATTATGAACTTTGAAAGCTATGTTGTAAGCTATGTTATAATCCCGTCTCGCCTGCGGACCCGTGTTTCAAGAGAGATAATTTATCTACCAACCAGATATGCAATGCTGTGTTGTGAATACTTTCAGTCGCCGTCTGATATTACCCCTTCCACTCACTTCCCTGCAGCTACAGTGATTGCATATTTATTCAGCGTATCCCTGTCGCTTGGCGCGTGATTTCACATAAAAAAATGTTCCTTTGTTCACGTGCTATGTTCTCCCACCTATGTGCGCTTCAGCACATTCAGCTCTTCTGGACAGCCTGCGACATCCATTGTCGTAAATCTAAGATTTTCTTTCGTCTTTTGTTTTTACCTTCTGTGCTTTCCACGAGCTGCTTCTCAACACTTTCTGTCCAGCCACTGAGTCAAGATGGCGTGTTGCCCGGCTTTGGTGGCTGTGTTCTTTGGAACATGAATTTCCAGTTTGCAAAGTTATAGTTTCATTGTTGTGGTAGCAATAAAGTATTTAATTTTTTTTGTGGTATACGTTTTTGTTGAGATTTGTTTGGTAAGTTACACCAACATATAAACTGGATATTTTCTGTTTTCCCTCTTTGTTGAGTAACGCCCCAGTTTTATTTAGGCTATAATCGTTCTCTTTTTGTGTGCACCAACTCTTTTTGCTCAATAAAATAATTTTTATATTTGGTTTTAGTGAGGGTGCAAGTGGCAGGCTAGGCTTTACTGCAAGTGTTACGCTATTCTTTACTTCACGTGCCAGCCCAAGGTTAACTGTATGCTTTTGCCTAGTATTTTTGCATGTGCTGGCTAAATATTATTTCCATCATGAGAAACTTTCTGCTCGTCGCCTCCCCTTGCTATGTTGGTGGCGACATAGTCAAGTTAATGTCTTGTGACGAGTCATATATAGGTGAAATATTGTAAGGATGATGGAAAATCAGTGAGAGAAACGCCTGGTGTGTACGGCGTTGAGCTTCCCGCCGTGCATTAATGCTCGCCTGGTTGCAGTGGAAGAAGATAGGGGGCAACTTCTGCCTCTGGCCGGTGATTGGCGCTTCGTTTGCGCGCGAATGCACCAGGTAATGGGAGAAGAGCGCATGTCGGGCGAAAAGGTGGTACTGGGTTCGTATAGGCTGCGCTGGAGTGCATGTCTCTTGGGGAGGGGGGTGGTTAGGAGTATAGGTTTGGTACGTATAAATAGGCGTACACGAGCTGCCCCTGGGAGATCGTCCCCAGCAGGTGTGCTGGTACTCATTGGCTGATATGGTTACAGCTGAATAAGAACTTCGATATGTCTGCGTGTTGTGAAGATAAGCATAACTTCTGTTGGACTTAGAAAAAAACTTTATTCGCCTTCAGCTTGTTATACGGGACTTTCACTTTGGCGAAGACAATCGTGGAATTAGTCTCTAAATGAGCGGAGTAGGGACTAAGAAAATTTTCAGTGTGTAGGAATTGGAACTTATTTTTTTTTTGTAGGTAAAGAGTGGACTTAGAAAAAAATACTACTGGACGGTACCAAGGCTTTGTATATTTTTCTACCTATTATTGTCCGCGCGGGATTTAGTTTATTTTGGAGAGGCGCGCTTGTGGAACTTAGCCTGAAAACGCGCCGTGGAATGGACTTAAAAGAGTTATCATTGGATTGCTGAATCGGGACTTAGTCTCTCCTTATTATGATGGTGATAGGCTGAGTGAATTAATTTCACAAATTCTAGCGGCTGGTTTGAATAAAGTTAGAACTGTGTCGGTTTGACTAGTTGCTGGGCAAATATTTTCCTCATTTTTGGCGAGGATAGGAGACATTGGATATCCGAATGTATTCATAGTAATTTTCCGAGATCGTTCTAGACTTAGAGGGGAAAAAATGGTGCGGAACATTCGGGAAAGTGAAGATAAGTGAGGGTGCAGTAAAACTGATTCCGTGTGGATTAGGGAGAATTAAAATGGCGTTAGTGCATCTAACTTTGAACGAACTTGGTAAACCAGGTTGAAGTAGTGGAAGTGCAGGGATCCTGCGACATCAACGAAAATTAAAATAGCACGCCTGGTTGTGGAATTTGGACACAGAAAACTAGTTGGCGAGTTTTGAAGAATACAGGGTGGACTAGGGAATGTGCAACATCTGATATTGAATAGGGGACTTTGGGGTGAAGTGCGAATGAAGTATTGGTGTGTGAGTGTGGTATGTGTGTGTGGAGGAGAGGAAACACCTCAGTAGTAGGGAGAATATCCTTGTTCCTTCTCTTTCACCATGGTTGATGCGTGTGATGTGTGGTGTCAAGGGGACAAGCCTGTACCCCGGTATTTGAGGGGAGCATATTCCTGGCTTCCTTGGCAGTCTGTGTCGTGTGAGTCTTAGGGCAAGCCACGATTCGTGGGGAGAGTATACCCTGCCCGAAAGACCAGGATTTAATGAGTTGGTGGTTGAAGTGTGTGGGTTTGTCTAGAGAAGGGAAGCTCATTACCCCGTGTGATTTCTTGGGTGTTCTTTTAGGGAATATTTTGGAAAAATATTGCAAAATAGGAAAAATGGAGACTATAGCGAAAGAGACCATCACTCCATTGTGCTTTCTTCGAGGGTTTATGCCCAGAGGTGTATCTGGTTTCGTGGAAATTATTGTGATCACCATGCGAGGGAGGAAAGCAAGAAAATGTTTTATTTTAACATATGTTGTGATAGGTTTCATGAATTCTGTTTTAAAATGTGTTTTAATGGGCATTGAAAGAAAGTGGGTCAGCTGTGTGCCTAGAATAAAAGTTCCTTCTCTTTAACGGCAAATCTGAATCAGGTAATGTTTGTAGTAAGTATTGGTGCCACCATATTGGGGTTTGGGCAGAATATTGGACTTTTTATATGGACGTGTTCTTGGAATATTTAAAAAAATGTGTTGAAAAATAAAAATATGTTAAATGATGTTTTAAAGGAAAAGGGCCGAGGTGAAGATTTTTAGTGGACATAAAAGAAATAAAAATTAATGTTTTTCATAACTGTTTTCAAAGTTTTAAAAGTAATTTTATAGTTGTGGTATTCTTAGAAAATTTATGAATATTGAGAAATATCATAAGTGAATGTGATACTTATTTTATGAGAACAAAGTAAAGGAATTAAATGGAAATTTCAGCTTTTCACTCAGGTAATGATAGTGTCCTTTTCCCAATAATTCTGAGGAAGATTAACCACACTGCAATAAACAAAATATTATTTGCTCTGCAACTTGGTTTTGATTATGATTATACTTTATGGCCTTTTCCATATCCTGTGTCCTTTTAAGAAAGGTAGGAAGGTGGATTGGGTATGAGGTTGTGCTACAGCAGCTGAGGCAAATGGGACACAAACTATGTTATCTTCTAGGCCGGGATGTAACATCATTGTTCCCGTGCTTTCGACGGTCGTCATACCGCTAAGTTACAACAGAACATTAACTACAAAATTTATCGTATATTAGTAATTATAATCACACACATTTACTAACAAGATTATTTTAAACTGTTAAAGAGTGTCAATTTTGTGTCATGAAATATGTTATTAATGAAATTAATATTTTGTTTTAATGTTATAGATATTAATCACTGAGCCATAATGAGATTTAAACATATTTATGGTCAAGTTTTATTGCTTTCATATATGAGAATTGATCTTTAATGTTGTATTGCGTTCACCCTTTTATGGTTATTTTGAAAGAAAGGAAAATCAGTATTTGTTCTGATGACAGTCGTTTGTTTACCTTTTTGTGTTGTATGAGAGAAAAGAAAAGAAATTTGTAAAAAGGATTTCGTAATGCACAACCATAGTCACAAATTATTATTTTATAGCCAATAGGGTTTCCTCTGGCCTATAAGTTGTATAATAATACAAATAAGTATCGTCTTTATATTTTTAATATATTCTCTCTCTTTTGGGACATGTAAGGTCACAAAGCATGACTATTTACTACCGCATCCTATTCTGTATATGGATTACTGTTGTATTTGTTTGTGCCATGTCCTTTCGGGTAATTATTACTTTATTATGCCACTTTGTATGCTATGGTTTTGGTGGCATATTGTTTGCTGTTTATGCCAAGGTCTCGGGACATTTCTGTGTTTGTTGGCAATCGAAATTATATTTTATTAGTTTCTTATGTATTGGTCATACATTGGCGCACTACTCTAAAATGTCTTTGTTTACACTGCGCAGTTACAGTGAAGGCGGTGCTTCACACAGCCATTCTCTCATGCAAGATTTTTGAACACAGAAAAATAGCATGGTTACATGGAACAAATTTTTGTAAATAGACTGTTA
The DNA here is from genome assembly GCA_029891345.1 of Dryococelus australis. Taxonomy (NCBI): domain Eukaryota; kingdom Metazoa; phylum Arthropoda; class Insecta; order Phasmatodea; family Phasmatidae; genus Dryococelus; species Dryococelus australis. The sequence continues at coordinate 165,526,662 of CM057009.1, read as the reverse complement.
ATAGCACGGATAGCCAGCAGATTGGTTGTTGACACCATGTAAATATTTTCAATGTAGGTATTTATTATAACAGATCTGAATGATGTGGATTTGTTTGCGATTATCTGCAATTATATAATTAGTACAGAATAGTACTTCGTTCCTTCTAGAAAAAAGGTTACTTCCTTCAATAAAATAACTTAAAAAGTATTTCAATGTTCCCGCAACTGTGACGGAGGTGTGTGAGCATGTTTATGAGAGGTGATTTGTTCACTAGCCTACTATGCCGGATGCCTGATGTGGCTCCTACAAGCAACACATTTGTGTACGTTGTAAATAGCTTATGTTATTGTAAATTAGTCTATGATTGGCTATTGATACTGAAATAAGTTATAATTGTTCCCGAGTACTGGACTGCGACTCTAGACCAGGGGTTCATAGGAGAGGGCTTGTTGAAAGTGTCTGGAAGAAGAGCCAAGGGGCTACGAGGAATGGTAAGAGGGAACATCCACATGGAAGATCAATGTGAAGGGACTCGCGGGTTTATTGAAAGTGTCTAGATGAAGAGGTAAGCAGCTACGAGATATAGTAAGAGGAAACATCCACACGGAAGTCAATGTGAATGGACCCGGGGGATTGTGGAAAGTGTCTGGAGGAAGAGGCAAGGGGCTACGAAATATGGTAAAAGGGAACATACACTCGGAAGCTCTATGTGAAGGGACTCGGGGGATTGTTGAAAGTATCTAGAGGATAAGGTAAGGGGCTACGAGGTATGGTAAGAGGGAACATCAACTCGGAAGCTCAATGTTAAGGGACTAGGGGGATTGTTTGAAAGTGCCTCAAGGAAGACGCATGGGGATACGAGGTGTTGTATTAGGGAACATCCACTCGGAAGCTCTATGTGAAGGGACTCGGGGGTTGTGGAAAGTGTCTAGAGGAAGAGGGAGGGGGCTATGATGTATTGTTGAAAGGAACATCCACTCGGAAGCTTTATGTAAAAGGTCTCGGAGGATTGTAGAAAGTGTTTTGAGGAAAAAACAAGGGGCTTCGTAATATGTTTAGATGGAACATCTAATATGAAGCTCAATGTGAAGGGACCCAGGGGATTGTTGAAAGTGTCTAGAGGATAATGCAAGGGGTATTAGGTATGGTAAGAGGAAACATCCACTCCGAAGCTCTATGTGAAGGGACTCGGTTGATTGTGGAAAGTGTCTAGAGGAATACGATATGGGCTAGGAGGTTTGATAAGAGTGAACTTCCAGTCGGTAGCTCTATATGAAGGCACTCGGGGAATTGTCGAAAGTTTCTAGAGATACAGGCAAGGGTCTATGAGGTATGATAAATGGGGAAGATCAACTCAGAAGCTCAATATAAGGTACTCGGTGGTTTGTTGGAAGTGTCTACAGGAAGATGCAAGGGGCTACAAGGTATGGTAAAGGGGAACATCCAATCGGAAAATCAATGTGAAGGGACAAGGGGGCTGGTTGAAAGTGTCTAGAGGATAACTCAAAGAGTGAGGTATGGCAAGGGGGAACATCACTCGGAAGCTCTATGTGAACGGACTCAGGAAATTGTGGAAAATCTCTAGGGGAAGAGAAAAGGGGCTACGATGTATGGAAAGAGGGAACAGCAAATCGGAAGCTCAATATAAAGGGACTCAGGTGCTTGTTGAAAGTGTCTACAGGATAAGCAAGGCACTAAGAGGTATGGTAGAAGGGAACATTCCCTCGGAAGCTCAGTGAGAATAAATTCGGGAAAATGTAGAAAGTGTCTAGAGGAAGAAGCAAGGGCCTTCAAGGTATGGTAACAGGGAATATCCATTGGGAAACTCAATTTGAAGGAAAGCGTATAATTTTGGGAAATGCTCTAGAGGAAGAGGCAAGGGGCTACGAGGTATGGTAAGAGGGAACATGTACTCGGAAGCTCAATGTGAAGGACAATGGGCGATTTTTGAACGTGTCTAGAGAATGAGGTAAGGGGCTACGAGGTATGGTATGAGAGAAAATCCTTTGGAAACTAAATGTAAAGGGAGTCAGGGGGATTGTTGAAAATATCTAGAGTATGTGGCAAGGGGCTACGAGGAATGGTTAGTGGGAATATCCACTCGGAAGCTCAAAGTGAAGGGTCTCGGGGGATTGTTGAAAGTGTCTAGAGGAAGAGGCAAGGGTCTAGGAGGCATGATCAGAGGGAAAATCCACTCGGAAGCACATTTTGAAGCAACTCGGGGATCTTGAATGTGTCTTGAGGATGAGGCAGAGGCTACTAGGTATGTTAAAATGTAATATCCACTAGGATGCTCAATGTGAAGGAACTCGTGGTATTGTGGAAAGTATCTAGACGAAGAGGCAAGGGGCTATGATGTTTAGTAAGAGGGATCGTACACTTGGAAGCTCAATTTGAAGGAACTCTGGGATTGTTGAAAGTGTCTAGAGGAAGAGGCAAGTGTATACATGGTATAGTAAGAGGGAAAATCCATTCGGAAGCTTAATGTGAAGGGATGCTGAGTTTTTGAAAGTGTCTAGAGGAAGAGCAAGGGTCTAAGAGGTATGGTAAGCGGGAACATCCCCTCGGGAGCTCAATGTGACGGAATTAGGGTATGTTGAAAATGTTTACAGGATGAGGCAAGGGGCTACGCGGTATGGTAAGTGGAAACATTCACTCGGATGCTGAATGTGAAGGAACTCATTGTTTGCCGAAAGTGTCTGGAGGAAGAGGCAAGGTTCTACGAGATATGGTTATAGGGACCATCATCTTGGAAGCTCAATATGAAGGAATTCGGAGGCTTGATGAATGTGTCTACAGGATGAGGCAAGGGGCTACGTGGTATGGTAAGTGGTACATCCACTCCAGGTCTATATGTGATGGAACTCGGGAGATTGTTCAAAGTGTCTAGAGGATGAGGCATGTGGCTATAAGGTATAGTAAGAGGGCACATAAACTCGGAAGCTCAATGTGAAAGGACTCGGGGGAATGTGGAAAGTGTCTTGAGGATGAGCCATGTGGCTATAATGTATAGTAAGAGGGAACGTCCACTCGGAAGCTCAAAGTGAAGGAATTCGGATATCTGTTGAAAGTGTCTAGAGGATGAGGCAACTGGCTTCGAAGTATGGGGAAGAAGGAACATGTACACGGCAGCACGATGTGAAGGAACTCGGTTATTGTTTATAGTGTATAGACGAAGAGGCAAGGGGCTACAAGTTATCGTATCTGGGAGCATCCACTCGGAAAATCAAAGTGGAGGGACTCGTTTGCTTGTTGTAAGTGTCTAGAGGATGAGGCAAGGGTCTACAAGATATGGCAAGAGGAAACATCCACTCCGAAACTCTATGTGGAAGGACTCGGGGGATTGTGGAATGTGTCTAGAAGAAGAGTTAAGGGGCTATGTGTCATGGAAAGAGGGGACATCAACTCGTAAGCTCAACGTGAACGGACTCGGGGGATTGTTGAAAACGTTTAGAGAATGCTGTAAATGTCTATGAGGTATGGTAAGAGAGGACATCCACTTGGAAGCTCTCTTTTTAATGGATTCGGGGGATTGTTGAAAAATTATTCCAAGAATATGCAAGGAGTTACGAGGTATGGTAAGAGGGAACATCCATTCGGAAGGTCAATGTGAAGGGACTCGGGGAATTCGTTGAACGTTTCTAGAAGAAGAGGTGGGGGCCTAAGAAGTATGGTATGAGGGAAAATCTACTGGAACCTCAATATGAAGGGTCACGGATGATTGTTGAAAGTGTCTAGACGAAGAAGAAATGGGCTACGAGGTATGGTAAGAAAACGATAAATGTAAAGGATCTCGGGAAATTGTTTAAGCTTGATTAAAGTCGCAAGGGTCTATGAGGTATGGTAGGAGGGAACGTCCACTCCGAATCTAAATGTGAAGGAACCCGGACGATTGTTGATAGTGTCTAGCGGATGAGGCAAGCGGCTACTAGGTATGGTAAGAGGGAATATCCCCTCTGAAACACAATTTGAAGGGACTCGGGGGATTGTTGAATGTGTATACACGAAGAGGCAAGGTGCTATGAGTTATTGTAAGCGGGAACAACCACTCGAAAACACAATTTAAAGGAACTCGGGGGATTGTTGAATATGTCTAGAGGTTGATGTAATAGGCTTCGACCTATGGTTGAAAGTAATACCCACACGGAACTCAATGTTAAGGGACTCGGGGGATTGTTGAAAGTTTCTAGAGGAACAGGCCAGGGGCTACGAGGTATGGTAAGAGGGAACATCCAATTGGAAGCCCAATGTGACGGGACCCGAGGGATTGTTGAAAGTGACTAGAGGAAGAAGCAAAGAGCTGCGTGTTATGGTAAGTGGGAACATCAATTTGGAACCACAATGTGAAGGGACTCGGAGGATTGTGGAAAGTGTCTAACCAAAAAGGCAAGGGGCTACGAGGTATGGTAAGAAGGAACATCCACTCGGAAGCTTAATGTGAAGGGAAATGCGGGTTATAGAAAGTGACTTCAGGAACAGGCAAGGGGCGACAAGGTATGTGGAAGAGGGAACATCCACTCGGAAGCTAAATGTGAAGGTACCCGGAGGATTGCGGAATGATTCTTGAGGAAGAGGCAAGTGGCTACGAGGTATGGTAAGCCAGAACATACAATTGGAAGCTCTATGTGAAGGGACTCGGAGGATTGTGGAAAGTATCTAGAGGAAGAGGTAAGGTGTTACGAGTTATGGTAAGAGGGAACATCCACTCGGAAGCTCAATGTGAAGCGAGTCGGGGATTGTTAAAAGCATCTAGAGGAAGAGACAAGGGCTACGAGGTATTGTAAGAGGGAAAATCCAATAGGAAGCTCAATGTGAAGTGACACAGAGGATAAATGCATGTGTCTAGAGGAAGTGGCAAGGGGCTATGAGGTATGGTAAGAGGGAACATTCAATTGGAAGCTCAATGTGAAGGAACACTGAGGTTTGTGGAAAGCATCTAGAGGAAGTGGCAAGGGCCTATGATGTATGGTAAGAGGGAACATCCAATCCGAAGCTTAATTAGAAGGAACTGAGGAGATTGTTGAACGTGTCTTGTGGATGAGGCAAGGGGCTACAAGTTATGGTGAGAGTAAACATCCACTCGGAAGCTCATAGTGAAGGGACTCGGAGGATTGTGAAAAGTGTCTAGCGGCAGAGGCAAGGGATTACAAGGTTTGGTAAGAGGGAACATCCACTCGGAAGCTCAATGTGAAGGAACTCGAGGGATTGTTGAAAAAGTATACAGGAAGTGGCGAGGGGCTTTCAGTTATCATATGAGGGAAAATCCACTTGATAGCTCAATTTGTAGGGACTCGGTGGATTGTTTAATGTTTTTAGAGCCAGAGTCCAGGGGCTATGTGGTATGGTAAAAGGGAACATCATTTCGGAACTGCAAAGTGAAGAGACTCGGGGCATTGTTGAAAGTGTATACATGAAGAGGCAAGGGGCTATGAGTTATTGTAAGAGGGAACAACAACTCGGAATCTCAATGTGAAAGAACTGAGGGTTTGTTGAAAGGGTTTAGAGGAAGAGGCAATTAGCTATGAGGTATTGTGAGAGGGAACATCTACTCGCATGCTCTATGTAAAGGTACTGGGGGATTGTTAAAAAATGATACAGGAAATGGCGAGGGGCTTTCAGTTATCGTATGAGGGGAAATCCACTCGGAAGTTCAATTTGAAGAGACTCGTTGGATTGTTTAATTTTTTTTTAGAACCAGAGTCCAGGGCTATGTAGTATGGTAAAAGGGAACATCCTTTCGGAACCTCAAAGTGAAGAGACTAGGGGGATGGTTGAACGTGTATACACGACGATGCAACGGACTATGAGTTATTGTAAGGGGGAACAACCACTCGAAAGCACAATTTAAAGGAACTCGGGGTGTTGTTGAATGAGTCTACAGGACTAGGCAAGGGGCTACGAGGTATGGTTAAAGGGAACATCAAACCGGAAACTCAACGTTAAGTGTCTTTGGGAATTGATGGAAGTGACTAGAAGAAGAAGAAAGGGGCTATGATGTATGGTAAGGGGAAAATCCACTTGGAATGCTCAAAGTGAAGGGGCTCGAAGTATTGTCGAAAGTGTCAAGAGGATGAGGCAACAGACTACGAGATATGGTAAGAGGGAACATCCACTCGGAAACTTATTGTGAAAGAACTTGGGGAATTGTTGGAAATTTTTTAGGGGGAGAAGTAAGCTGCTGCGAGTTATAGTAAAAGGGAACATCCATTCGGAACCTCGATGTGAAGGGACTCGGTGGTTTGTCGAAACTGTCTAGAGGAAGAGGCATTAGGGCTACAAGGTATGGTAAGAGGGAACATCCACTCGGAAATTTTAAGTGAAGGGACTCTGGGGATTGTGGAAAGTGTCTAGAGGAGGAGACAAGGATCTACGAGATATGGTTAGGGGGATGTTCCACTTGGAAACTCAAGGTGAAGGAATTCGGAGGCTTGTTGAAAGTTTCTACATCTACCGGATGAGGCTACTAGGTATGGTAAGTGGGAACAATCACTAGGATGCACAATGTGAATGAACTCATGGTTTATCGAAAGTGTCTAGAGGAAAATGCTAGGGGCTATGAAGTATATTAAGATGGAAAATCCACTCGGAAGCTCAATGTGTATGATTTCGGAGAATTGTTAGATATATTTATAGGATGAGGCTGGTGCTACAAGATATGGTAAGAGGGAACATCCACTTGGAAGCTCAAAGTGAATAGACTCGGGTGAATGTTGAAGCATCTACAGAAAAAGGCAAGTGGCTACGAAGTATGGTAAGAGAGAAAATCAGCTCTGAAGCTCAATGTGAAGAAACTTAGGGGATAATTTAAAGTGTCTAGAGGAAGCGGCAAGAGGCTATGAGGTATGGTAAGAGGGCATATCAACTCAAGGACTCGGGGGGGATTGTGGAAAATGTATTGAGGATGAGGAAAGGGGCTACAAGGTATGATAAGAGATAACATTCACTCGGAAGCTCAATGTGAAGAGACTCGGGGGATTGTTGAAAGTGTATACACGAAGAGGCAAGGGGCTATGAGTTATTGTAAGAGGGAACAACCACTCGAAAACACAATTTAAAAGAACACGGGGATGGTTGAATGTGTCTAGAGTATTATGTAATGGGCTACGACTTATGGCAGAAAGGAATACCCACGCGGAACTCAAGGCGAAGGGACTCGGGGGATTGTAGAATGTGTCTACAGAAACAGTCAAGGGGCTATGAGGAATGGTAAGAGGGAACATCCAATTAGAAGCTCAATGTGACGGGACCGGGGGGATTGTTGAAAGAGACTATAGGAAGAGGTAAAGGGCTGCGAGTTATGGTAAGAGGGAATATCAGCTTGGAACCACAATATGAAGGGACTCGGAGGATTGTGGAAAGTGTCTAACTGAAAAGGCAAGGAGCTACGAGGTATGGTTTGAGGGAACATCCACTCGGAAGCTCAATGTGAAGGGTCTCGGGTGATTGTTGGAAGTGTCTAGACAAAGAAACAATGGGCAATGAGGCATGGTTAGAATATGCTCAATGTAAAGGATCTCGGGGAATTGTTTAAATTTTCTAAATGAAGAGGCAAGGGGCAACAAGGTATGGTAAAAGGGAACATCCACTGTGAAGCTCAAAGTGGAGGGACTCCAAAGCTTGTCCAAAGTGTCTAGAGAATGAGGCAATGTGCAACGATGTATGGTAAGATGGAACGTCCCCTCTGAAGCTAAATTTGAAGGGACTCGGAGTATTGTAGAAAATATTTAGCGGAAGATGCAAGGGATTACGAGGTATGGTAAGAAAAAACATCCACTCAGAAATTCAATGTGAAGGACTCTGGGGATTGTTGAAAGTATCTAGAGGAAGAAACTATCGGCTACGAGGTATGGTAAAAAGGAACATCCACTAGGAAGCTCAATCAGAAGGGACTTGGGGGATTGTTGAAATTGTGTAAAGGTAGTGTCAATGGGTACGAGGTATGGTAAGAGGGAATGTTCACTAGGAAGCTCAATTTAAAGGACCTCGGGGGATTGTTGAATGTGTCTAGAGGATTATGTAATGGGCTACCAGGTATGATAAGAAGGTACGTCCACTCGGAAGCTCAATGTGAAGGATCTCGGGGTATTGTTGATTGTTTTTTAGAGGCATAGGTCATGAGCTATGATGTATGGTAAAAGGGACACAAACTTTGGAACCTCAATGTTGATGGGACTCCCGGGATTGTTGAAAGTGTCTAAAGGAAGATGCAAGGGGCTACGAGGTTTGGTTAGAGGTAACATCAACTCGTTAGCTCAATGTGAAGGGACTTGGGGGATTGTGGAAAGTGGCTAGTGGATGAGGCAAGGGATTGCAATGTATGGTAAGAGAGAACATCCACTCAGAAGCTCATAGTGAAGGGACTGGGTGATTTGTGGAAAGTTTTTACGGAAGAGGCAAGGGTCTACGAGGTATGTTAAGAAGGAATATCCACATGGAAGCTCAATGTGAAGGAACTCGGGGTTTGTTGAAAGTGTTTAGAGGAAGAGGAAAGTAGTTACGAGTGATTGTAAGAGGTATCATCTACTCGGAAGCTCAATGTAAAGGTTCACAGGGAATGATTGAACAAGTATTCAAGAAGTGGCGAGGGGCTTTCAGTTTTTTTTATGAAGAATATCAGCTCGGAAGCTCAATTTGAAGGCACTCGTTGTATTGTTGGATGTTTTTTAAAGCAGTGGCCAGGGGCTATGAGGTATGGGAATAGGAAACATCTTTTCGGAACCTCAATGTGAAGGGACCCAGGGAATGTTGAAAGTGTCTAGAGGAAGTGACAAAGGAATACGAGGTTTGGTAGGAGGTAATATCAACTCGTAAGCCCAATGTAAAGTGACTAGGGAGATTGTGGAAAGTGTCTAAAGAAGAGGCAAGGGTATACAATTAATGGTAAGAGGATCAACCACTACTAAGCTCAATGTGAGGGACCAGTGGGATTGTTGAAAGTGTTTAGAGGAAGAGGCAAGAAGTTACAGGGAATTATGAAAGGGAACATCCACTCGGAAGCTCAATGTGAAGGGACTCTGAGGATTGCTGAAAGAGTCCCAAGGAAGAGGCAGGGGGCTATGAGGTAGGTTAAGAGGGAACATCAACTTGTAAGCTCAATGTGAAGGGACTCGGGGATTGTTGAAAGTGTCTAGAAGAACAGGCAAGTGGCTACGAGGTATGGTAAGAGGGAACATGCAATTGGAAGCTCAATGTGAAGGGACCCAGGGGAATGTTAAAAGTGTCTAGAAGATGTGGCAAGGGGCTGCGAGGTATGGTAAGAGGGAACACCCACTCGGAAGCGCAATGTGAAGCCCCTATAGGGGGATTGTTAAAAGTTACTTGATGAAGAGGCAAGGGCTTACAAGGTATAGCAAGAGGGAACATTCACTCGGAAGCTCAATGTGAAGGTACTAGGATGATTGAGTGAAGAGTCTAGCAGAAGAGGCAAGGGGCTACGAGATATGGTAAGGGGGAACATCCAATTATAAGCAAAATTAGTAGGGACCCGGGGATTGTTGAAAGTGTCTAGAGGAATAGGCAAGGGTCTGCGAGGTATGGTAAGAGAGAACATCAACATGGAAGCACAATGTGACGGTAATAGGAGGATTGTGGAAAGTGTCTAGCGCAAGAGGCAAGGGGCTACGAATTATGGTAAGGGGGAACATCCAATTGTAAGATCAATGTGAAGGGACTCGAGTAATTGTGGATAGTGTCTAGAAGAAAGGGCAAAGTTCTATGTGGTATGGTAAGAGGTATCATCCACTCGGAAGCTCATTGTGAATGGACCCATGGGATTGTTGACCATGCCTTGAGGAAGTGGCAAGGGGCTACAATGTATTGTAAGAGGGATCATCCATACCGAAGCTCAATGTGAAGAGACATGGCGGCTTGTTGAAAATGTATAGATGACGTGCTAAAGGTCTGTGAGGTATGTTAAGAGAGGACATCCAATCGGAAGCTCAGTTTTTAATGGATTAGGGGACTGTTGAATGTTTTTTGAGGAATAGGCAAGGGGCTACAAGGTTTTGTAAGAGGTAACATCAACTCGTAAACTCAATGTGAAAGGACTCAGGGCATTTTGAAAAGTGTCTAGAGGAAGAGGCAAGGGGCAACGAGGTTTGGTAAAATGGAATATCCAATTGAGAGTTCAATGTGAAGGGACCTGGGGGATAAATGAAAGTGTCTAGTGGAAGAGGCAAGGGGCTACGAGGTAAGGTAAGAGGGATCAATCAATTGGATGCTCAATTTGAAGGGACACTGGTGTTTGTGGAAAGTGTCTAGAGGAAGTGGCAAGGACCTACGAGGTATGGGAGAGAGAACATCCACTCGGAACTCAATATGAAGGAACCCGGGCGATTGTTGAAAGTGTCGAGTGGATAAGGCAAGTGGCTACAAGATATGGTAAGAGGTAATATTTATTCTGAAGCTTAATGTTAAGGGACTCGGAGATTTCTGTAAAGAGTCTAGCGTAAGATGCAAAGAGCTACGAGGTATGTTAAGAGGAGACATGCACTCGGAATCTTAATGTGAAGGGACTCCAAGGATAGTGGAAAGTGTCTAATGGAAGTGGCACGGGGATATGAGTTATGGTAAGAGGGAACATCCACTCGGGGATCTCAATGTGAAAAGACTCGAGAGATTGTTGAAAGTATCTAGAGAAAAATGCTAGAGCTACGAGGTATGGTAAGAAGACATATCCACTCGAAAGCTCAATGTGAAGGAACTCGGGGTTTGTTGAAAGTGTCTAGAGGAAGACGCAAGTAGCTACGAGTTATTGTAAGAATGAACATCTACTCGGAAGCTCAATGTAAAGGTTCATGGGGGATTGTTGAAAAAGTATACAGGATGATGTGAGGGGCTTTCAGTTATTTTATGTGGGAACATCCATTCGGAAGCTCAATTTGAAGGGACTCGGTGTATTATGGAAAGTGTCTTGCGGAACAGGCAAGGGGTTACGAGTTATGGTAAGAGGGAACATCCACTCGGAAGCTCAATATGAAGGGACACGGGGAATTGTTGAAAGTGTCTTGAGGAAGAGGCAAGGGGCTACATGGTATGGTAAGAGGGATAATCCACTCGGAAGCTCAATGTGAAGGGCCCCGATGGATTGTTGAAAGTGTCTTCAGGAAGATGCAAGAGGCTACAAGTTATGGCAAGGGGGAACATCCACTCGGAAGCTAAATGTGAAGGTACCCGGAGGATTGCGGAATGATTCTTGAGGAAGAGGCAAGGGGCTACACGGTATGGTAAGAGGGAACATCCTACTGGAAGCTCAATGTGAAGGGACTCGGGGGATTGTGGAAAATCTCTAGTGGTTGAATCAAGGGACTCCAAGGTATTGTAAGAGGGAATATCCACTCGGAAGCTCAATGTGAACGACCCCGGGGGATTTTTGAAAGTGTCTAGAGGAGGAGGCAAGGGGCTACAAGGTTAGGTAAGAGGGAACATCCACTCGGAAGCTCAATGTGAAGGGACTCGGAGGATTGTGGAAAGTGTCTAGAGAAAGAAGTGTGGTTATGGAAGTGCGTGAGTATGTAGGGACAGGATCCTGTTGATGTGTGGATGGCTGGTGCTGTCATTATCGTACATTGCATGCTGTGTGTCAAGCTGAGAACTACAGGCATCGCAGCATGTTGGTGGGAAAAATATCCCTGACTCTGCTCTTACTTGCGTCAGGAGAGGGGATTAGCCTCCACTTATATGTAGTCTAATGTATATGTACTGCATGTATGTACGGTAGTACTTCGGCTCAATGCTTAAGTGTACTAATGGTTGTTTTGTGCATGGGATTGAAGGATAGGGTTTTATAAGAGGTTTTATATTTCACAATCTGAATTAATGGGAGAGCCTCATGTATTAAGTCGAGGGCCTAGGCAGGCGATGTACATTATTATTTTGCAATAAGAGAAGGGATTTGGTCGTAATTGTACTTTGACGAATGATCAATTGCTGGTTTCTTTTAACGCTGTATTGCAAACCAATCCATGAGTGGCATTGAGAAAAGAATATATATATATATATAGTACGCTACAATTATATACTCATAATAAACCAGAATTTGTGTTGTTTATTGCGATATCTGATAAAGTTGATTATTTTGAATGACTGCTTCTTATCCCTCCTTCTTCCTTGTTGTATTGTGCAGGAGATTAGTGGTGGTTGGTAGAGGAAGTTGTTGTGGCTGTAAAGATTGCATAGACAACTGTAATAAACTAACAGAAAATTCAGTTGCTGTGAACGAGATTTATTTGCTGCAGCTATCAAACTCGATTACAGAATCGTCCTGAAGTCATAAATCTGCTGTTTTTTTCTTGCATTTCGTAAGCCCTTACATCTTAACTATAAACAAAAGAAGCACAAATAACTTTCTTCTCTTCCATAAAGAAAATTAATATAGCTTTAAAACGAAAATATGTAACGAGGAAAACTGATAACAACAAATCAGTAATTATTTAAGCTTCTCTTTGAGTTACAGCCAGATTTCGTTGTTGTAAATAAAGCAGCCTCAAATAAATGTTTTTCTTTCCTACACAGAAAATTTTACAAGTATTTGTTGAGAGTGTAAGGTAACACTAGAGCTCTGAACGGCGTATTGAGTCCACGCATATCCGAGGACCAAAATACCCATCAAGTGTTACTCGGTACACCAGGTCGCTAGCGGGAAGACAGAACTGTAAACAAACGGGTGAAATTAGCAGCGCCGATGAAAATAAAATTCCACCGGAAACGCGTGCGCAAGCAAAACAAACTTCGAGATGTTAAAGGGTTGAAATTTATAGAGGCGGTGCGTGCTGTTATGCTACACCAAGAATTATCGCTTGTTGGGGCGTGATAAAAAATTGTCGAAAAAAATATTATGCTGGCCCGCGATCAGCTAACGCCAAATTACACGAGTTGAACCAAGCTGCCTTCAACTCTCTAAGAGAGATATCAAGATTAGAGGAAGTTGAGGAAATAAAATAGTCATTCGATCGTTATTATTTGAATGTTTCATTAATTTCAAATTTTACTTGTATTAAATAATAGTCCATACAAAAACATAAATATTTAAATAAGTGGCTCGTTTACGTGAATTTTGATCAATATCGGCACTACTGATCAAGTGTAAATAAACACTGCAAAGATCCCTGGTCTTAATTCAGAAATTTAAAAGAGAGCACTTCAATTGTACCGAATGTGAATATAATTTAAACTGAAACGTAAACATGAAGTAATCATTCTTAAAGACTCGAAACTAAACAAATTCGATGGTATACATATCTAAGCGTAGAGATCAATGTACGTATATCGTTATTAACACACTCTCTTGACTAGTTGACTAGCCGTAATTTCTCACAACTTTCTACAAAGTAAAAGAAAACCCCTTACTTTGTTCGAGCCAACTTGTTCTTGTATAAGTAAAGACATCAGAAAATAAACACGATTACATTTAGCCACACTTAAGGATGTGTGTGGAAAATGAAAAAACGTTCTGCCAGTTACGAGGCCCACATGGGATTAATTGAAATTAACTGATAAATTATCAAATTCATTAGTTTGCGAAACGGATTAATCCGATAATAAGATAAATAGGCAAACCGGATTAAAATTTGTTGGAAATTTGATGTATCGGATTAAGGATTAATGGTTTACCCCTTTTTGAAAAACTCAGGCAAATTTTAATTTTTTTATTTTAAAGTTTTGTGTACTAGTTTAATTGACGTCATGGGGTTATATTTTTTAAGAGCGTCATTGGTCTTCGCCCTTGGACGTCTCGCAGGTGACTCAGGAAGAAGGTGTGTGGGAATTTGTATATATGTATTGAGCTTGGTGTAAGAGTGAAATAAATATTATTTTGGGGCAATAGTGACATAAGACATAATTTGTTGTAGGAGTAGCATCATATATGTTGACCCTTGGCCATCTGGCAGGCTACTGAGGTGGGTAGCTAGGAAGCGATGGTACGGATGAAGGCGGAAGGGGGGGGGGGGGAGAACAGCAGAGGAGGTCCGCCCATCTCGCTGTCCTGTGTTATACTCAACTCTAGATATGTGAAATTGCTATTGGCTGAATTTGGAAATGCATAATTCGAGAATTGTAATAAATAAATGTTATAAATAACGAAGTGTGGGACTGAAATTATTTCGCGATATAAAATAAGTTCAAAATATGTAAGGAATGAAAGAAATGCCTATTAAACCACGCGAGAATTCACATGCTACAACTAAGACATTATTGTCACAAATCAATCAAACGTAAAGATACACGAATATGATTTACCCTCAATTACACGCAACAAATACAGATTGAGTCACACACGACAGAACTGCGCGAGCGCGCGCGCGCGCACACACACACACACACACACACACACACACACACACACATGTAACAACTCCAAACGAAATTTATTAATCATGTACAACAACGCACATGAAATATAAAGATGCCCAAGGCATTTGTTTACTATCCCGCCCTGATTCCTAGCAATGTGCTATATGCCAAACAACAGGATAAATCTACACCATAATAAGCAATCACACGTAACGAAACACTAGAAAATAGTCTTACTAACGAAATGCAAAGAGACAAGTAATGACCATAAGCACTCATTGACATCCACATAAACACAAGCAGAAATGATGTAGCCTCAATTTCACGACACAAGTACGAACCACACCTAATCTATGAAACACAACTATGCACATTAAATAAAATATAAATTAAATAAATATAAAAAACCAAAATATCGGTTAACTGCACAAAACTGTATAGCATTTTCTCTACCAAGGTAACTGTTTTTTTTAAAACAACTCATATCAATACACGTAACTTACGTTAAAGCCTAGCACAGCGATCCTACCAGCCCTCACTCCAACGATAGCTCATCGGCCCTGTCCATGGCCCGCCACACTTGTGCACATGCAAATTACGTTTAAGCATACTGTGCTCGCTTCACACTCCTCAGCTCTCAGTAATGAGCCACGATACATTACAAAATTATGAATGCAGCAAGGAAAAACTATGTATCCTCAACCAAACATTCAATATGAATTATATACTAAACGCACACACACAAAAAAGATCAGATTACCGCCACACTACTATGAACGCAAAAAAAATACTGATGAATCACAATTAACTCACTTGTGACACAAGAAAAAACAGCGTAAACACGAATACACGACACGAATATACCACACGTAATGATGAAACACAACTATGCACATAAAATTCAATATACACATAACCATGAAAAAAAAAACACTATACCAACCTGTATAGAACTTTTCGTAAAAAATTAATTTAAAAAAAACATCATCACAATTAAATCACTCGTAGCACGTAACCACAAATCCACATACCACACGAAAAAAAAAAAAAACCTATCGCACGAAACGTTTCAAATACGGATATTAAATTCAATATAAATTGACTACACAAAAATCACTGCAATGTACTGTATAACATTTTCTCTAAAAAAAATTCAAATGTTTGTTAAAAACAACACACGTAAAGTACATTTAAGCATACCACTGCCGGGTCCTGCACTTACAAACTTGTGTGTCGGCGCGCAGCAATCCAACAGGTTTTCGCTACGCATTGCGTGGCATCTGACCATGCCTGTCACACGTTCTAGCCCACCACACGCAAATCACACACATCTCACTGTATCGCTACATTTAATAAAAGTTAAAAAAAAATATTAACGAAATAAATGTACTATCCTAATTTCTTATATGGAGATGTGCAATTATTATTGTGTTTCCTATCGTACTCTATGTTACGAATTGAAGCTAGGGCTGCTCGCTCCAGCGGCTAGTGCTCCGGCTAGGTCGGGCGTTCAGGAATGACTGACATGATCCCGTTAGAAGCCCGGTCGAGAGTGTTACCCCACCATGCTCTGTCTATGTCTCTCTCTATATGTCTGTCTGTCTCTCTCTCTCTCTCTCTCTCTCTCTCTCTCTCTCTCTCTCTCTCTCTCTCTGGCTCGCTTCCTCCCTTACAGTAACGTGTGACCAACACAGCAAGCTCGCCTAGGGCATTGCCCGGCTCCCAGCCGGCGCCCAGCAGCACGTTGGAAATTCCAAAAATCTCTACTGATGTTAAAACGGAATTACGTCCCAACTTTAACACTGGCAATTAGAGGAAATTATAGCAACGAATTAAATAACTATGATTAATCTCGCACAATACAAATTCATCAAACGTGCGTCCTTTGGTAAAACATAGATAATGTTACTGAATATTATACAATTGACCCTCATCAACTCCCTGCTGCCCAGACTCATATATTATGGGTTTCTAAAAAATTCGTAAATATCATTGTTCTAGCATATCTATTTGAACTTCTGTAAATAATTTTAAAGTAATATATCCTGATATTCAAAAACAGTTTTCATCCGCCACAGCACGCAGTAATACTATAGTTTTCCAGCAGATAAATCGTAAAAACCGCATTTAAAACATTATATGTATCCGCTAACATACATTAAAAATATATTCAATATCTTACATTTCCTTTCATCAGTCGTATATTTGTTAAACAGTACTAAAACATGTAATACGATGATGTCAGTTTCAAAGTATGCTAAACAAACATGCTTGCATGACCGGATGGGTATGTGTTAATATTCAGGTGTAGTTTCAAGTAATGTTAATTAACACCATATAACCAATAAAATAAATTTAATTACATGTGCGTGTAAACTTCCCTATGAGCTTTTACGAGATGTCAGTTAATAATTTCACATAATTGTTTACATGCCAAGGTCCCTATATGTGACATTAAATACCAACAAGCCACCTATTAAGAAACTATGTATTTCACAAAAATGCATGTCTGTAGTAATCATTATAATAAACTCCTTTACAGACATACCAAACTCTTAAATATTTCCACAAAAGCTTCAAACTTGTTTGGATATTCCGAACACTTAGACGTATATAGCTTATTGGAGCGTTCACCCAATGTATTAAAGCATAAATGTGTCAACATAGACCAATATAAGCCTATTGCAATAGGAATCCGCTAAATATTACTTAAGAAAGGCTATATAACATATTTCCATACTGAAAGTAAGTCGGAAGGATACGTAATATGGTTAAAATAAAGATATTTCAACAGAAATTCCGAAAAGGCTGTATTTTAGGTAAAATCCCAGGGGAGCTGCCACCATTTTTAATTTGATTACTATAAAAGGAGGGCATAAAATAATCGGGCAAAAATTTCCGATTTACCACAAATTATTTACATTGTAAATAGCTATCCGATACAAATACCCCTGCTCTATGTATAACTTATACAATTGAAAGGATGGATTATCAAGTAAAATTATGATCTAATTTAATGGGAACATTTGACTGGGAAAAAACCTAACAAATTCGTATTACATATTTAATTCTAGAGACAGGCATGTTTAAAACATGACATATTTCAATAACGGTTGAAAGTTTATAACTTTTAGTTGAAACCGTTAGCACAGTCCCAGCTCAAAAAGGAGGGTGAATTCGTTATGTGCTCTGTGACAAACTTACCCTAGTTTGTCTTATTAATCGAATATCAAGTAAAGTATTGGCATACTGATTACCCAATTTCAGATTCTACATCATAAGTCGAAACCAACTAAACTCCGAACAACAAATGTATGCCTTTATTCATATTCCGTCTAATATACGTAGATTTAGCCACATGAAGAATTGATATGAGTAATTACACTATGAACATACATTAGAGCGGAAGGCTTTTTACTATCATTAATTAAACTTGTTACAATTTAAAGAATTACATTTATACAGAAATAAGTTAGTTGACTTTCTGCACCGTGAGGTGAACATTTATTCAGAAGTAAACCCGCTCCTCACACAGAAGAGTATTCACACAATCAACATTGATGAAAATGGAGGTGGGGGCATCACTGAATCACCTACATTACAAATACTGCAAAAAATACATACGCTCGCCTACAATACAAAACGTCATGAGAAGAGTGAATGTCTAAATAATGCATCTCGTGCAAATTTTAACTGCAAAACTGTGTTAGACAGTTTTCACACGAGAATAACTTGAATAGACATGTCAAGATCTGTAAAAATGATGTTCCTACCGAGAAACAATCTGTTTCATATTCACTACATAATATCACAGAAGGAGAGGGTACTAATGTAATTACAAGAAATAGTCAACATGACATAGAATCAGATCGTACGAATTATACAATTTCTACACTAGCATGTGAACATAACAATCTTCGACATATTATACCACCACTAGATGCGACGACTAGTGTCTCTAATTATACACTCCCTTCAATGCAAACTAAAGCCGATATTAAAGATGAAACATGAAGTGAAGCCAGCATTGATGGCGACAGCGATAGTGTTGAAGACAGTAATTTCACCAACGATTTTCTTTCAACAAGTGCTGTGAATAAGGAGTACATATTTCTGGAAGATCCCTACGAACTTGTAGATAGAGTTAGATGTTTGCTTGAGTTTAAAAAAAACTCAGGGAACACTCCAACTTGGAAGAGATGGTTTTAATTATTCTTATACTTGAAGAACGGGGTTACATCGAATGAAAGAATTAAAGCATTATCTGCAAACAGCAGGGAAGTATAAATACCACATATATGGAAAAAAGGATGATAGTAAATGTACGTGGTTTTAAATTAGTGAACCCTACTACTTTTCCGAAACAGTAATTACTTCAGAGGTGTATACTAGCGAATGAAAAGGTATATTTCAGGTAAACATTGCGTGAGAGATATATGCTTCAATCTGAAGTAATATGACTTTCTCAAGTGGCTTAAGTCGTTTGAATTTGGTTTTATAAACTATCCAAATGGGAAGGAGTGTTATCGAAGTACGTTCTTTAAGTAATACGGAACAAATTTTGAGAAATAAGGAACAATTTTTGAGGAATACAGAATGATTTTTGAGGAACACAGAATTGTTTTTTAGGAATAAAGAAACAAATTTTGAGGAATAAGCCATGTGTCTGAGGAATAAGGAACGGATTTTGATGTGTGAGCCATGTTTCTGAGGAATAAGGAACAATATTTGAGGAATAAGGAACGAAACCAGTGTTTAGTAAGTTGATAAACAGCCTATAATATATTATTTTGTTAAAATGTAACATTTAGTATGTAAGTTTTGAGACATCCTGTATATATTTTTTGTGAAATTGTGTAATTGTATATGATCTTCATTTCTTAATAAGAGAATCACTACATATGTTGTGTATGTTTATTTTTATTTTTGTTAAAGTTAATAAATGTGTTTGCAAAAAAGTGAATTGTGTATTGCCAATTCCTTAAAAAATACATAAGAATGTGGAAATAAAATGCATTTTTATCCTCGATTAATAAAATGTCTTAACAGATGAACAGTAACAGAGAGAAAATCAATATTCTTATAATTATGTTTGCAGTCCACAAAGTCACTGGCGGTGTAAGGAGTTACATCCTACGTAAAGTGATAAATGCATGGTTTCTAGAAAAATACACATTTTACTTAAACAAATGATAGATCTAAATGCTTTACATGATTAGTCATACCAAACTAACTATGTTTCAGAAACATAATAATAGCGGAAAACAGTAGAGCTCTAAGAAAACCTAATTACATTTGACAAATCTGGAGGCAAAACGCAAAGGAAATATTCGTTTGTTAAATTATAACGTTTGAAGATATACATACAATCCTATTTTAGGTTTACATTCTCGACAAAAACATATGCCTTCTTACGTACGTACGCTGGAACACAGGATATTTTAAATCATACATTATGTTTCAAAGGAAACTATTCGTTTCAAAGAAGCAAATGCGTTTATACATGAAATTTATGGTTTTATAAACAACATAAATTAGTTTTTATTCCGAATGTAACATTTGCATGTAGAATACAGGGCCGGGTCATGAACGTGGAATGTCTTGCTTGGGAAGACCGAGGCAGACAGCAGAGTCGGAGCGAAAATAGTCATTTTCGCCGTTCGAGCGCCGAGTTCATTGTCTCGAGATGATACAGCCACCGCCCCGTCCACTGTCATTAACAATGAAAGCCTTAAGAGCACGCGGCTAACAGCGAAATTCGTCGTTCAAGGCATCCGTCTTCACGGGCCGTGACCTGACACAGCCACTAACGTACATCCCATAACGTGCACTCCTATCGCATGCCTACGGAGTTGTTAAATAAAAAATTTTTTACATAAACACTTGTTAAATTTATGATTGATAATTAAATATATCAATTGATATTACAATACACGATATAATTAATAACAGAAAATTGTTTATTCACGCAGCCGACCTCTGTGGTGTATTTTGTTTGCGTGTCGCCTTACAGCGTGGAAGTTCCTGGTTCGAATGTCGGGTAAGGCATGGACATTACTTTAAGTTATGATATAAGTTAGTCTGTAAACTTTTAAACATAAAGCCAGGAGACGTTACATAGCACTATACAATTATTTCACGGAGTATTTACATAAACACTTAAATACTATTAATATTTAATGTTTGATAAATGAATATAAATATTCCAATTGATATTTCCCAGTTCAGAACAGAAAAACCTTCATGCACCACTCATTATGTAAAAAGGTATTAAAATTAATTACACATAATGTTCGTTACTAAGTGATTAAGAAATATTTCAATTCATATTTCATTAAAAACTTGTATTGCTACACAGGTTCCACGATACATTTCATAACAGAAAACGCTCATTCACGAAGTCGATAAATAAACACGTATTGAAATTAATTATTTCTAAATATTATTATCCATTAATTACGCATATTTCAAATGATATTACATTACAATTGGAAATTAGATTAAAACTCATATTACAGTACGATATCCACGATGAAGTTCGGAAAACGTGTTCGTTCATCAATAAAAAAATTTATTATTGTAATTTTTGTTTTAAAATTAAATTCTAAAAAACACACTTTCGAGATGTTACTTTATTGCAAGCAATACATAGAAATTACATTTAAGCCGCGGAATTTGTACCCCGACGACCGTGGGAAGCAGACGTCTATGGTATTGAGCGCAACCCCGGACACTGCTGATCGGCTCGCTCCAGGTTTGCCAGAATACGTGCCCGCCGCTCAGCGCCACCTTCACTTACCACTTTTGCAATTGTCGTAGTAGGCGTTATCTAAGTATACAACAATGACATATAAGGCTTTTCAAATAGTATTGTTGTTCTGATTTTGCATTTTTGTAATAAATTTCTGCCGGGAGTTTATTATATTTTTGTAATTAAGGTGATCGATTCAGTTGAAAGAGATTTCAATTTAAATATTTTCGAAGAGCGTTTTCTACTATAATATTAGAGTAAATTTAATTATCTTCGTTTTTAACTGTTAATATAATTTGGTGTGGGTTTGTGTGAATATGAGAATGAATTGATGGACCAAAAAAAAAAAAGAACTGAGGAGAATTGCCCTCACTCCTAGAGTGTGTTAGAAGGTGGAGTACACCTGCTCCTACCCTTTTTGGTCAATGAATGGTTTTGAATGGTGATGGATGTATGGAGTTTATTAGATTTGTGCATATGGTATGTTTAAGTATGTGTGTGACGGGTGGGTTGGCTAATTAGTTAGTGTTTAGTTAGTATTTTCAAAATTAGTTTTAACTGTTGATATAATTTGGGGAGGGTTTGTATGATTGTAGGTGTGAATATATGGACAGAAAAAATAAAATAGGAGATCTGCCCTTATTTCTAGAGTTGTGTAAAGCGGTCACTAACCCTTGCTCTAGTCTTTTGGTCAATGAATGGTTTTAAATGGTGGTGGATGTATGTGGTTGATTGGATTTGTGTACATGGTGTGTTTGAGTATGTGTGTGTGAGGGGATGAGTTGTGTACTTAGTTTAGTATGTAAGAGGGATTTTTAAAAACTTGTTTTATAAGTGGGTATGATGAGGTGTGTTTGTGTTATGAGAGTGTGTGTATGAGGTAAAGAATAAAAACGAGAGATTACGGTCACAAATCGTGTAACAAGGGAGAGTAAATAACCCTGGCTCTCACGCTTTAGCCAATGATTGGATATGTACATGATGTGTTTAATATCTGTGAGAGATGGGTACTTAGTATTAAGTGTGTATTTAATACGTAGTATGCAGTTATTTTTATTGTAAGTGCAGTATTAAATACCAACAAATTATTATTTGGGAAAGTGTAACTAATTATAATGTAGTATATTATTCCCTGACCAACCTCTGTATTTTGAAACGAGGTTTTGTTTTCTCCAAACTTGGTACAAGTTTCTATTAACAAAGGTTCCAGCCTATGGAAAAATAGTCGTTACCAATGTTTCTCGATGTGCATTTCTCCCATTATCATCAAAGACTTAAACATTTATTGTTCCAAACATCGTTAAGTAAGACCAGTTTAGGTTTCATGAGGAAAAATTTGTTTTGATGAAAAATTAAAATTAATGTTTCAAGTCTATAACACTTTATTTGATTTTGTATTCTGGTAAATGTATAGTGTTATTGCAAAGGTCAATACACGAAAAAATTTCATAAAAATTTAACACATTGACGTAAATCACATCTATTAAAATGTATCCCAAACACCGGCCAGCTGTTATGAAGTGAGCCAGCCCTCGGTAGCGGCTGCGGTCAGGCTGGCCGCACACCGGAGTATTCTTCTAGCGATCCGAGTATGCCAACTGTATAACTAGGGGAGTGGCGGCGCGTGCCTATCACCCCAGAGTGAGCATTCGGAGCAGCGCTCAAGGTGGCCATCATCAGGGCGGGTCCCGCCTGGAGCATAAAAACATGCTTCACTTCCCACCCCGAGGATACAGTGTAGAGCAGCTGCAAGCCCCGGTGACCGGCCGCACCGCAGGGGGATCTAGGCGCCGAAAATACATCCACACGGAAATTTTAACAACAGCTCATGCGTGATTTCAATTTTGAATATCAATAAATAAAGAGTTTTGCTTCAAACGTAAGACATATCCCAAACCGTGTTTAGTTGTTGTTTCTATTTTATACTACTGAAACGCTTAATATTCGGCCGACTTCATATAAAAGCATTTGATATTTTAAAAACCTTTTTTTTTAAACCTATCCCATATTCTTAATAAAGGCTTATTATTAATATTTGTGTCACTAATAAGTATTTTCTTTCAGGTACAACTGTAACTTGTGGTAAGTCTTAATAATGTTTCAGAAAGTTGTGGCACTTTATTTATTGTGCTAGTGAACATTGGAGATAAATAAGTTAGGAGTAAAGACGAGTGACAAGAAGCGACAGAGCCTTGATAGTTTGCTGGAAGATCTTTTCGTTATACGATATATAAAGTCAATCTGAATCTATAACGAAAATATCGCCTACAGCATTCCGTAAGAGCGTTGTCGCTTCACCTAAGCATCTGCGTTTTGATCTCATAGTGGACGACCTTTCCTTGAGTGATTCAGAGAGTGATTCCGAATCATGCACAGGAAGGTCTTCGCCTGTTAAATATCGGAACGTGTTAGCTTCCCCCAAGGTCAGTCGATTCGATCTCCTAATAGTCGATCTCTATTTGTCTGGGACAGAGTGTTCATTTGTATCGGATGAATCAGGAAGTGAGTCTGTTTCAACCGATTCACGAGGTAGTTCGGTTTCAGGTAGAGAGAGCTCACCTAGGGAGTGGGAAAATAATTTGTTTTCCAACTCTTCAGCCTCAGTGGAGACTTCATTGCCAGACCTGCAGTATAACCTTTTAACCACTGCGTTCGCTGCTAGACTTAATGACGCACGGATACATAACCATAGGGATAATAGTGATGCGAACTTTGCACGATATTTCTCTAGGTGCGGTGTCCCTCTTATGGATTTAACAATGGCTTCACCCTGGCCTATCATGCTTAGCGTCACCGTAGCGTGCAAACATTTAAAGTCCTTGGCAGTGGTGGAAGGTGCTCCAGAGATTTTTAACTTTCAAAGAATTTTTTTCTGCCCTGCATTCGTCCGATGTTGGCGAAATTTACGATGAGACACTAAGCATTACCTGACCAACAGACTTGAGGAGTTTAGTGAGCGGGGCAGCAGCTAGACATTGCCAATAATATTGCATATGGATGTCCATATTTTGCTATATAGGGCATTCACCGTTGGTGCCGCGCACACTAAGTTGCCAAAGAGATTCATACCCAGTAGGAAAGTCTGCATTAATGTGCAGTGCTCGGAGGGATTGTGTTTCCATTATGTTGTTATATCATTTTTGATTCCTGCTGCACACCATATCAAGAGATTATCTTCATATCCAAACACTCAAAATGTTTTGGTCGCTGAAGCTCTGTCGGATCCTGTAGTAATACAGTATATTTGTAAGCTCGAGGAAAACAATTTTATTTCCATCAATATCTTCTCTATAGAGGACAAGGATGATAATATAATTGACGAAACTTTCGATAAGGAAGGGGTTATCGTACAGATACGTATTTCTCCTGTATGCCCTGCTCGCCATGGAAATATATTGGCCATTCGCGCTAGTGGTAATGCTGCACATTTTCATTTTGTTTTAGTTAAAAATTCGTTACAGCTGGTTGGTAGTCAGCAGTATTTGCGATCGTGTGTCCAGTATTTCAGAACTGGGAGAAGCTCGCAAACCATAATGATTTGTCCGAGCCACAAAAGGCACAAAGGAGTACTTTCTCCACCGGGAACGACAAATACTTGGAATTTAAAGATTACAGCCAACCGCAGAGATTAGGTTTCGTCGCCTATTGCGACGTAGAGAGTTGTTTGAAACTCTTGTCCACTTGCCTACCCAGGAATGAGATGAGTAATACAACTACCATTCAGCATTTTCTAACTAGTTTGAGTTTGTGGGTGAGTATTGTGCATATAAATTAGTAGACAAATTCGCTGAATTGACAAAGTGGGTTGCAAGAATATACAGTGTGACTGTTCCGATGATGCCAAAAACCCCAGCTGATGAAGCTATGTTGGTGGCTCAGAAAAGTTGTCATATTTTTAAGAAAGAGCTCAATACAGATTTTGCGGTCGATCATGACCATCTGAATGGGGAAATCAGAGGCAGCGCACATAAAAAATGCAACTTGAAATTCAGACAGACCAAGAAACAACTTGTCGCTCTATTTCATAACCTGCAAAATTATTATGATCACTTTCTCATAAAGCTATTGGCTGGAAATCCCTTACCACAACCCGACGGAACCACGATAGTCGAAAACTCGGGCAAAATCCGGGTGATTGGAATTACCCTATAGAATTACTAATCAATCACCAAACAAAGTCCCAACGGGATTTATTTGTTAGGAAAGACTCAATATTTCAAATTTCATTTAATTGATTCATTCCAGTTCATGAGCACATCTCTGGAGACTTTGGAAGGTAATTTGAAACCTGTACAATTGAGGATCACCCGCTCGATGTTTCCAGACAATACCAAATTTTATTTGGCAAAATGAGAGGGAGTATTTCCTTATAGCTTTGTTAATTAATGTAATGTAAAGTAAAGGGCTTATTAACATTCACCGGTTTTATGCTTGAATACTTATCAAGGGATGACTTACAGACTAACTTATAACCTAACTTAAATTACCCAGGAATAGAACCCAGAGCCTCTCACACCCCAGATTGGTGGCACTTCGCCACGGGAGGTCGGCACTTTGTTAAGTCCACAGACAGTCTGATGTGCACAAAACTTCCAACAAAGGACACATTCCATAATGTTACGAAAAGTGAAGGCATTTTCGATTAAGGTTATGCTCATTCCCAAACCGCCTATTATGTGTTCAACTGCGTAAACATGTTGCAGTATACCATACAATATTTATGTGTGGACACTTGTTTGCTGGCAGACGTTTTGAGAATTTCAGAAGCATATGTTTGGCTAATTATGGTCTTGACCCCACCATGTACGTCACAGCTCTATCTCTTTCATGGGACGCCTTATTTTCAAAAACAGGTGCACGGCTAGAGTTATTGACTGATCCCGACATGTATCTATTTGTAGAATGGGGGGTTAGAGACAAGTTACCCAGGTTTCCAGAAGGCATGAGGAAGCCAATAATATTTCAATCTAGTGTGGCATCGAAATACATATGTTATTTTGACATAAACACTATACAGTCGCACTATGTAATGCTAGTATCCTATTGGCAATTTTGAGTGGGTTGGGTCTGGCATGTTTTCATTGTGGGATTTCGTGAACACGGTGAATGATGGTGACACTTGTTTTTTTCGCGGAAGTGGATTTGTCATTTCTAGACGAATGCCACAATTCGCTAGTAGATCTGCCTCTGGCCCCTGTAACTGGCATACCTCCGAACGACTCGCACGAAAAACTAGTTTTGAAACTCGCTCTGCGGAAAAATTATGTTGTACACGGTGAAACACTGAGGCAATATCTAACGTATGGTGCCAACCTTGACTCCGGTCATAGCATTCTGCACTTCGTGCGGAGAAGAATGGATGGCTCATTACATCGAATTTAACATTGGCAAATTTGCCCAGGCTGCGAACGAATTTGAGAAATCGTTTCTAAGTTGATGAATAATTCTGTATAAAGGAACATTTTGCAGAATGTCCGCTGGGAAAGGGACATAAAAGTCGTTTCGAGGTATGACATGATTTACGGAGCTGCAGAATTGTTAGGCCGTCCTTAATTCAGTCTAGGCAAATTATCGATGAGAATCTAGTCCTCATCGAAATATCAAAGCACTGTTTTACGTTTAACAAACCATTCTACACTGGTGGTGTCAAACTCAACCTTTCCAAATTAACATTCTATGAGTTCCACAATCATTATATGCATAAGAAATTTCCTCTGCCAGCCTTGCACCTTTTATATTGTGATGCCGATTCATTGATATATTCTTTTGTTTGTCATGACGTTTATAAAGTAATTGCCCCAGATTTAAATGTGTGGCTCGATATGTCCAATTATGTACTTGATAATTAACAAGAATTCTAACACGAGAACAAAGATGTGACTGGATTGATGAAGGACGAATGTGCCGGCCGCATAAACACAGATTTTGTAGGTTTACATCCTAAACTTTGTACATACATTGTTGCGAATGAGCAGTGTACATGTAATGTGAAGGGTGTCAAAACTTAATATGTTGCTAACATTCCATCGCGAGAATTATCGGCATTGCCTCGATCGTTGCACTAGGATTCTGGGGACCCAATATCAGTTCTGTTCATATGGTCACGAAGTCTACACCGAACGCATGACCAAAGTGGTGTTATTGGGGTTAGGCAATAAGTGCTTCATTGAGCTGGATGGAGTATCGACTTTACCCAGAGGGCACTACCATATCCAAAACTAAATTTTCCCAGCTCTGCATTCACAACCACATCAACAATTGGCATAGCACCTGCTGCATAAACAACTCCTGCAAGCCACATCCCATCTGCCATCCCAACTTCTAGACAGCACCTACCACATCAGCAATGATCCACAATAGCGCTGCCAGTAATCCACCCCACGACTGCCTGAAACATCTACAGCTTCAAACCAAAGAACCCTCTCCACTCGAGATGACATTTCTACCAGCTGTACTGTTCAGCACTCTTGGGGTGCCTTTCAACCTGGAACAATCTGCTGTTTGCCTGACTACAGAGCATGCAGACAACTTACAGCTACCTGTCTTCAAAGAGGTAACAACTTTCTACATTATCTGTCACTATTAACATCGAACCAGGAACTTGTCTCTGTTCATGTCCGCTACATTACCACCTGTGGTCCTGTATACCCACTCGGCTCGCTGTCTGCCTATCTATATATTTGCATGGGGTAAACAACAGTTTCCTGCACAGTGTGGGATAGCATAACATCTTGAATTTTTCAATCTACTATTATAACATGTCTCTACATTGCACTGTGCTTGTCTGATGACACTCGTTGAATACTCGGAAAGTGTGAATAGTGTTTGTGGGTCATCATTGGTACGTGCTTGGCACTTCAATGAAGAAACTCTAGGGTGATGGTAAGCAGATTTAGTTTGTTGTACATATGTTTCAGTAAATATTTTTCATTTTGATTTTAATTATATGTAACAACGTAAAGTTTGAAAATAAGTGAATTGTGTAAATAACCGATTGTTTGTTTTAATTATGTGGAAGTAAAAATATTTCAAGAAGATGTAAAAATTGGTAATGGATTTGTAAATTTTGTTTATGTAAATAATCAATTGTTTGTTTTAAAGATGTGGAAGAAAGTAAAATTTTGGTTTTTAAATATGGTTTACATGGGGTATGCAATAAATTTACATGGTGAAGGGATTTATGTGTCATGTTATTTATTGGCTTTAGTTCCTCTCAGTGTTTCAATACATTGTGTGTATACATCTTTTCTAAGTATACTAAAATGTGTGAATGGCGATGTTATGGTTGAAAGATGCAGAAAGTGAGCGATGACGTGAATCAAAGATACATTCCTTGGTTAGGTCTTTTATACAAATGTAAACCACTGAAAGAATTTTACACACAAGTCTAACTTGCTCTGTTGGCATAAAAAAAAAAGAAACTTATATTGGTTTCGTAATTACATTTATTGGTAGGCGTTCACATTATTTCGAAATAGTATTTACTTGCTCACTAAGGAAAAGACATAGTGTTTCATGAGTTTTGTTAATGGAAAATGTGTGACCCACAGCTAACTTGCTAGTTGCAAGAGAGCAATAGTTGTTTGGGAATTGCATTCAGGTAGACGTGTAATGGCAACTTCCCTGCCGCGCGAGGCTAAGGAATGTGTGTACTGATGGCATGAGATGAGCTTCGCCCTTTAACACTAGCTGATGGAGCAAAGTAACTTTCCCCCTGCTTGCTTTATAACTTTAATATATACCAGGTATTTAAACAAATGCTACATCAATCTTATGAATCAGTTTCCTAACATACGAAAAGGGAAATTATTTTATAAGTGAAAATAATTAGGAAACACGACAGGGTTAAACATGTAATTAACAATCACTCGCCACATCGAGTGTTATTCATTATTAACTTACAAATAAACATAAATTTACTATGGCTGTGAGTCAACACGAGGATGCCTGCTGCTACATCTGGAGTTTGGTCTAACACACATACTTCGAACATGTTAACAATTTCGAATATCCAAAGACATTTAACATATATGTTTGCCTGTCCTAGAACTGAGAGCCAAAGAGGATGAAACAGTGTCTCGAGTCTATGTGGTATTATGCTTACATATAATTTGCATGTGTACAAGTGTAGCGGGCCGTGGACCGGGCCGAAGTGCTATCGTGGAGTGAGGGCTGGTAAGATTGCTGTGTTAGGCTTAAACGTAAATTACGCGTGTTGATAAGAGTTGTTTTTGAGAAATGTTTACTTTGCTAGGGAAAATGCTATACATGGTTGTGTGGTAAACTGATTTTTTCATGTTTAATATTTAAATTAATTATATTAATTAATTTAACGTGCATAGTTTTGTTTCATTCATTACGTGTGGTTCGTACTTGTGTCGTGGAATTAAGGCTACATCATTTCTGATTGTGTTTAAGTGGATGTCAATGAGTGCGTATGGTTAGTACTTGTCTCTTTGCATTTCATTAGTAAGGTTATCTGCTAGTGTTTCATTTGCATGTGGTGCTAATTAGGTGTAGATATTTCCTGTGGTTTGGCATATAGCATATTGCTGGGAAACAGGGCAGGATAGTAAACTGGTGCTTTGGGCATCATTTATATTTCATGTGCGTGGTTGTGGCTGATTAGTAAATTTCCTTTGGAGATGTTATGTGCATGTATATGTGTGTACATGGTTCTGTAGTGTGTGATTCAATCTTTATTTGTTGTGTGTAATTGAGGGTAAATCATATTAATGCCTCTTTGCCTTTAATTGATTTGTGATAGACAATTCCTTAGTTGTAGCTTGTGAATTGTCTTGTGGTTCAATAGGCATTTCATTCTTTCATTACAATTTAGAACTTTTTTCATATCGCGGCATAATTTCATTCATATACTTCGTTATTTAAAAACACATATTTACTTTCATTCTCGAACTACGCATTTTCAAATTCAGCCGATAGCCATTTCACATATCTAGAATTTAGTATAACACGGGACAGTGAGCTGGGTGGACCTCCTCTGCTCCTCTCTCCCCCTCTCTTCCCCTCTCCACATCTTCTCGCCACAGTTGCCTGCCAGATGGCCAAGGATAAATGCATATGATGCTGCTCCTAAAACAAATTATATCCTATGCCACTATAGCCCCAAAATAAAACTTATGCCACTCTTACACAAAAATAAATACATATATACCAATGCCCTCACACCTTCCACCTGAGTCACCTGCGGGACGTCCAAAAGTGAAGACCTATGCTGCTCTTAAAATTTATAACCCCATGACACCAAAAAAAGTAGTACACAAAACATTAAAATAAAAAAAAAATTGCCACAGTTTTTCAAAAAGGGATTATACCATTAATCCTTAAACCGATATATCAAATTTCTAACAAATGTTAATCCGATATGCCTATTAATCATATTAGCGG
The DNA here is from genome assembly GCA_029891345.1 of Dryococelus australis. NCBI lineage: Eukaryota > Metazoa > Arthropoda > Insecta > Phasmatodea > Phasmatidae > Dryococelus > Dryococelus australis. The sequence continues at coordinate 165,496,229 of CM057009.1, read as the reverse complement.
ATAAATCCACCCATGATGAAAGCCTATACATAATTACGTATATTCCAATTATGTATATATAAATTCATTTTATATTCTTATATTCACATACCTATACATAATTATGTATAAGATAAATTTACTATATATTATATTTGCTAATGTATATAACTATACATAACTATGTATAAAATAAATTTAAAATATTTTTATATTGCTTTATTTATATACATATATGTAATTATGTATAAAATAAATTGAAATTGGTTATATATTCTCACATCTATAGACATATAGCACATAATTATGTATTAGATAAAAAATTTTAAAACTGTATTTACTAATTTATATAACTAAAGCTATAAATGATTTTGTATTTACAAATTTATATACCAACACATAATAATGTTTAAGATAAATTTAAACTAATTCTTATTTACTAATTTATATTCACATTCTTATTTACGTATAAAATAAATAAATAATAATTTATATTCCCATATGTATAAACCTTAACATAGTTGTGAATAAAATAAATTGATAATACTTATGTATAGGTATATTCTTATTATATATATGATAGTAGTTGCATGTTTTCTTCTTGGGCGAAGGAGTATTTGAGTTTTCTTAGAGTGCTCCCATTTTTTACATATAAAATATATGGTGGAAGTTATTTTATTGGAACAAGCTATACTTTTTACTGCAAATTGTACCACATTTATACATAAATACTTACAGACGATGTTATGACACCATGAGGTAAACATCAATTTGGATGCTCTCTTGCTATACAGTGAAAGATGAATTTAGAATACGATGGCTTATATTTGACCTCGACGATCATGGAACCGTGACCTACATCAACGCTAATTGGTTACCTCCAGTGTCAGATCTGCGACAGTGTTTTCACCTTCGGTCAAAATGCTCGTCGGCATGAGACAGCCTGTACGAAGCCTTTTCGCGCGAAGAAACATTACGACAATGGGCTCATGCAGCTTTGGCAAGATGATACAATGAAGGAACATACCGAGATCTGCAAGGAATCGTCTACTGGGAGACAGCAAGTGATGACTTCAATAACTTGTGCTTCATCGATGGGTACTGTTTCCGCATATGTTTACGACGTGACAGTTAATGCTAAAGACGGAATTACTGAGTTGGTTAGTGCAGAATGCACACCTGCTAGACGTTCGCGCGAAGTCGCCAAACTTCAAAAAAACTACCATAAGCAGTAAATACTGATGAACATACAACTCTTGCTACAAAGAAAAATAAACTTGATGTTAAGGATGAAGCAGGAAGTGAAGACGATCGCGAAGGAAGCATTGATGGTGACTATGACGACAGTGAGAATGTTGAAGACGATGATGATTCCCTCGACGTTCCCACACATTTCCCCAACGAGTTTCCTTTGACAAGTGATGTGAAGAAGGCAGAAGACACCGAGTATACTGACTGTGTGTTTACCAATGAGCCCAACAAACTTGTAGACAGACTTAGATATTTGATTGTGCTGCGAAGAGGTGGGAATTACTAGAACATGAAAGAGGAGGTTTCGATCATTAGAGAACAAAAAGATCAGCGATTATGTAAGATGACGTGATAGACTGCTTTCGTCTGAAGTTTAAATTACCAAATAATATAAATGTATTATAAAATAATTATTTTCTTTATCTTTTGTGTGTCTTATCATTTAAACCCTCACAACTTTAAAGTGGTGCTGTGAGCACTTGACTATTATCGGAAAGATCTGCATATAAAATGATAATAAATAGTTTAGTTTAAAATGCATGGATATTTGAATGCATACAAAATGTTAATTTTGTCATCATGTACATATTTTGGAGAAAGTTGGCGATCGAATTTTTTTTCTATACACATGGGTGGGGACAAACAGAAGGATTGATTAAAGGATTGAACAAGAGCTTGATGGACAGATTCCTGAGGAGTATTACTGAGGAGAATAGATGAGGATTGCTGAGAATAATTGGCATGTGGATTCGTGTAGATTGGTGTGTGGATTTGTGTTGATAAGTGTGGATTGGTGTGTGTAACGGTGTGGATTGGTGTGTAGATTGGTATTGATTAGTGTGTGGAATGGTGTGGATTGGTGAGGATTGATGTTCGGGTTTGTGTGGATTGGTGTTGAGACACGCATCTCAAAAATATACGTGCTTATGTGCGACGCCCGTCATTCGTCCCTATCTGACTACATGGACATTCGTAATGTGAATGCTGATACCGCACATTTCCTGCAAGATCCTACAAAAGTTACAATTATATGCCTACAATAAACTTAAAAGTAATTTACCAACATTAGAATCCATGTACGATGGAAGATTGTCACAGCAATCTATTTCTGACCGACATAACGGCTGGTTGGCAACGAGTTTCCTTCACAAATGGAGTCCCGAAAAGTTTGGGCGCGTGGCAAGGCGCTGGTGTCGCCTGTTGCATGGGAGTTCCTGGAACTTGGCGGGCCAGTTCCGAGAATTGAAGCTTGGCTTCGCCGAACTGGCACGACTGGTGACCTCATCCTTGCATGTGTCGCCGCCGGAGGCCAGAAATGTACCAGTGTGCAATTCTGTGATTGCTTTGTTATTACTAGAAACATTGACGTCAACCTCCGGCGGAAGTGGCGTTACTTTTCCTTAGTAGGACATTCTGGACATTTCTGTGCCACGCTATTGGTAGTTCATTTAGCTAACCCATCTAGGGAAATTGTTGTACAATAGTGGTATAAATACTCCTCGGGTTTGCTTTTTCGGGATAGATGGCCGCTCCATGGGGACAAACCTCCAGCTCAGCAGTTAAGTAATCCTTATGGACATGGTAATCGTGAGGTAGGTCTTAATTGCGCAATTCAGGAAGGTCATGATTGCATGTCCTTATAAGAGTCTTTAAGCATGAGACTTGTAGTGAAAAATAAATCTTATGAGATTATTTTCCTCGCATAATTTCAGCCTGGATAAATGTGCATTTTTAAAATAACGTGTATGAAAAGGAAGTTTCTTCGTACATTTTGAAAATAGAAGGAAAACATTTTCTGTTTTTAAAAATAATTAGAATTTACTGTTGACCAAGAAAGATAAAGTATTTTTAACCTTGATTTTAAAGGAAACAATCATGAAAGACTTAGAATGTAATAGATGGCCTTTGTTCTCCTGTATGCCCAGTTAAGAATAATAATAGGATTGTAACTATTATTAGGAGCTTTATATTTGGCCTTAGTTCTGGGTATGGCCTGAAAAGGTAAAAATGTTCAGAAATTTTATTGAGAATTTCCTGTTGGCTTTTGGCATCTTGTATGGCCATCAAAAATATTATTATAATTTTTTTTTAATAGGCCTTTGTTACTATATGTGGTCAATTAAATTAAAGTTAACGTAGTGGTAAAATGTTCATATGCTGATATTTCTTTTCAAAAAATAGTATTTTAATAAATGAATAGTCATAAAAAAAATTATGACATTGTTTGAATGGGCATGTTTGGCTCTTTTAAAAATTTATTATCGGTTTTCAAAAATAATGTAAAGTCAGATGTTGGTCCGGAGACATTCTGAGTGGCCTGTATTTTCCTCTATAAAACTTTATTAGACCAGTGAAAATAAATACAATACCTTTAATATTAGCCACAAGTAATGATGGCCAGTGTTTGCTGTTAAGCCAAATAATATTATATACTCTTCAAAGGAAAAGAGCTAGAAATTTGAAACAATTTTTAATAGTTACTGTTTTATAAAAATCATTGTGTAGTTCCATATCTACGGAAAAGAGTGAACACAAATAATGTCAGTATTTTAATCACTCCTAATATTTTGTTAAATAATTCAGAATATAATTGAGACTTTTTTGTATATCTCTTTCAAGGGAGTGTGTAGGGCGCTGTGCATGCAAATATAGTATATATATAAGAAATGTAGTTCGAATGGACAAAATTTTATATATAAATTAATGTATTTTCTACTATTGTTCAAAGCATATAAAGAACGTTATAAGTAAATTAATTATGGTTATAACACATGTGTTTCATATTGGTCAGTATAGTGTATATTCCCTATAACTTCCAACATCATGCTCATATTAGGGTTTTCTTCGTATTTTTGTTGGTTTTGTGTTGCTTTTTGGCATAGTGGCATTGACCTCTTGTTGCATCCTTGAGCACAAAGGTATAACGGTGTGTTTATTTGTGTTTGGCGTATGAGGGATTGGAAATTGTGACTTTTTTTTTCAGGGTTTACTTTACTATGTCATCTAAATACATGGGGTCAATGTTAATGTTACTTGCGCATAATATGGCGGTAGTAGTCTGCTATGTATTATGCTTGCCGATTTTTATGTAATTTTTCTTTAATTTTGTCAAGGTCGTCCTAGATTATGGGCTTAAATTCGAGGTAGTCTGCAGATAATATGGTTCTAGTAGTTAGTAATGTAATATGCTTGTTGACTTTTATATATTTTTGTTAAGTTTTTGTTTTCATCATCATTCAAGATCATGGGGTTAAGGTCAAGATAGTCTGCATATAATATTGTGGTAGTAGTTAGTAATGTATAATGATTGTTACCTTATATTTATTTTTTCTCGCGTTTTTGTTTTGAAGGTCATTCAAGGTCATGGAGTCAAGGTCGAGGTTACCTGCATCTTATATAGCGGACACGATGGCTGACAGAACCAAGATATCGGATGGTTAGGTCTGGCTCAGATCCTACATTCCTTGTGTCGATGTGGCATACCCTGTGCCTATAAAACCAATATGGCCACCACTGTTCTGTCGGACCTAATGAAGCCCCTCAAATTACTTAAATTGGGCGAAAATTGCCTTTCAGGAGATTCATTTCGCACATAAGGGAATCCTACCATTGTGAAGGAAAAAATGGGAAATTTGCAGAGAATAAAGGATATGCTAGGCCTATAAAACCAATATGACTTCCGCTGCTCTGTTAGTCCCAAATATGCCATTCAAATTACTTAAATTGAGCGAAATTTGCCTTTAAAGAGCTTCATTTTTTACACGAGAGGCTTCTACCATTGTTGAGGGGAAAAAATTGGATTTTTTTTAGGTAAAAAGTCATACGCGATGCCTATAAAACCAATGGGGCTGCCATTATTCTGTCGGTCCTAAGGAAGACCCTCAAATTACTTACATTAAGCGAAACTTGCCTTTCAGTGGGTTATTTTTGCAAATGAGGGGCTTCTACCATTGAGACGAGTGTCTCAATTTACTGCAAAAGACCGCATCCCTCCCCCTCCGCCCACAACATCACGTATCTGTTTGACCAAGAAGCCTACATGAAGACTGCTAGAAGATTTACCGTTTGTAAACTTCAAAACACGTGTGTGTGAGAAAACATTTATGTACAATATCAACTACGAAAACTTTGAAATTATAATACGACTAACCTATTGTTCCATGTCCATAGCTGACTCTGTGTAGAAAACGTTTCTTGTTGACTGGAGAAAATACAGCATGGCTTAGTACAGAGCACAGATAACATACGTCCTTCTTGCATCGTGGACTACCCGACTCTGAAACCGAGAAACTCTGGTGTTTCGCACAGGTGTCGCCGTGTGGCACCGCCATTGCGGAATGGTAGTTTGCAAGCACAGAGCATGCGTCAAGTGACGCCATTTCCGTTATGTGACAGTTGTGTTTCAGAAATTAAAAACTGGTTGAACCTTCCACGGCCCCTGATTGGACAATCATCTAGCCTTACCCCGATATGGCTTATTGTAAGTTCACTTGTATAGTCAGGAGGCGGCCTCGGCAGACCAGACATGGACAGCCTGGTGTCTCCGACTTAAGCGAAATATTTGCACCAGTAATGTTGTAATTAACTAGAGTCATGTCTTATCCGGCCGGAAAAATTAAATATACTTGAAAATTTTAGGCGCCTTAGATCATGGCGAAATTTCATAAAAATTCATGCATTGCCTACAAATCAGCATTTTTTTTTATTTATGAATTTTTAGTATTTGCAGAAAATAATTTGAAAAATGAAATCTTACTAAAGAGGAAAGGCTTTACCCAAGTTGTTTTAGACTGGGTCCATGTTTGACCATTTTATGGTTCATTTGTGTCCATTGTGGACTTTGTACTAATATAATGTCAAGCTACTTAGGTGAAAATTTAATTTTAATGTTTTCTATTTATACGCCAGTTAATTCTGTCAAAGTTTCATTTGCCTGTCGGTTGGACGGCGTGTCTAAAGAATTGAAAGTTGCAATGTGCCCTGGCCCGCATATGAATATTAGATATAAGTAATTTTAAATATAATATCCGTTAAAATTTGATGTTATTAAAATTAGCCACGTGTCATGTGTACTTGTATGAAAAATAATTATCATAAGTTTTGTCTGTGTGGGATAGTATAAATAACTTTAAAGAATTTTCAAGGTTGCCATGTGCGCACATAGATATACATTGACTTCAGCGAATTTAAAGATAGCCCACATTAAACTTGAGAATACTACAATTCAGCAACATGTTGTGGCACATGTGTATATCTATTTTTTTTGTTGTTGTAATTTTGGGACAATTATGGAATTCTCAAAGAAATTAAAGTTGCACTGCGTCGTGGTGCGCACGTGTTGACCACGTGTACTGATAATAACATAAGACATTGTAGTACAAAAATATATTTTATATTCTTTGTATTTTTGTATAATGGGAAATGTGAACAATGTTTACCACAATTTTTTTTACAAAGTAAAAAAATATATATTAATCCAAGTCCAGCGTTCTTCTTTTTTGTAATTGTAGATTGTTTTGGACAAGACTGCAGGTTTACACGCCTTTGAAGTTGAATTGAGAAAGTTTTCAAAATGCATAGTTGTCCTTGCTTGAATATTGGGCAGTGTTACGCCCCTTTGTCACGTCCTTTGGGATAAGGGTGTAGCACAATTTTTGAGGGAAAATGGAAATTTCTTGGGGTCCTTTTATAATAATATTTTATTCATCTTTAACAATTTTTAAATAACGAATTTTTTAGATTTTTTATAATTTTTGGACATTTTTGGAATTTTTTGCGATTTATTTATTTTTTTTCAATTTTTTGTTAGGTTTTTGGAGTCAAATGTCAAGATCAAAGGTCAATAGTCAAAGGCCATGGGTCACGGGTCAAAGGTCATTGTCGTCCAAGATGGCGTCGGGTGATGTCACAACATGCCAGTCGTGTGAATCCGAACCCAAACCCCAATTCCCTTGTGCAACAACCTACTTTTCCCTTCTACTGTTTACATGACCTATCGTAGTTCTACTTGTGCGAAGATTTAGGCGGAAACAAGTTGATTAGTCCCTGTGATATGGGCTAAAACCTCCATATTATTCTTGCGACAATCTTCATAAATTGAGTACAAAAAGTTATGTATTAGTACATTTAATGACTGTATATTGCCAGTATACAAAGTGAAGTTAAAAATTCGATTTCATTATTTTCATTTATACCGTATGTAGCGTACTAAGCTAAAATGATTTTATAGACTCCATTCTGAAAATAAGTGTTTGTCACTCTTAAAAGTTACATATATTCATATGGCCTAGCACAGTACAACATCTTCGCTAAATTTGCTAATAGACCATGTTTGGGCGGCTCTTAACATCGAGGTCTTGAGAGAAATTTGGTAAAAATAAGTTAATTGTTTCCGGAGATATTACACAAAAACTTTTTTCTATTTTGTTTGCTAACTTAGAAAATGGCAGAGAAATGAGGATCTGTATAGTTAAGTTTGATGGTTGTAATATATATTGACGGCATGCAAAGTTATGTTGTAATGTGTTTCGTTAATCAAATATACAGAGCCAAAATAGTTTTATAGCCACTATTTAGAAAATAAATGCCTGACCTAACCAAAACAATCAGTTTAGACCACTTGTTGCAGTGGTATTTGTTTGCCAAATTTGGTATGGATCTCTCTTTTTTTCCTGAGATATGAAAAATATATATTTTTTTCATGTTGCGTATTTCACAAAATTGAGGGCAAAACGTATTGAATGTAGACGCATTTGATAGTTGTAATATTTACTGCCAGAATACAAAATTAAGTTGGAATAGATATCATGTTTTTGACACTAAAGCATACAAAACTAAAACGGCTATAAATCCGCGATATGAAAATATGCCTTTGGCCCTCAAATAAATCAATTTACACCATCTGTTTCAGTGATTTTTGTTTGCCAATTTTGAAAGGAAATTGTCAATTGTATCCCAAGATAATATATAAAAACTTTATTTATTTATATCGTGCTATCGTACAAAATGCTGTTAAAAATAGCTATGTTTCTTGTAGGTACAGTTGATAGTTGTAATATATACTGCCAACGTACAAAGATATGTTGGAATTGATGACATTGTTTGGACGATATTGTGCTCTAAGCTAAATGGGCTATATGCCCACCATCTTGAAAATAATTGTCTGGCATACTGAATAAATTAATTTTTATACCATCTGCCGCAGTACTACTAGTTTGTTACATTTGATTATCATCGGCAATTAGTTTCCCGAGATATGATATGAAACCTTATTTATTCGCATGTTGCTATCTTACAAAATGAAAATGATATACAAACAATGCTATGTGAAGATACAGCTCATGGTTGTAATATCTACTGGATATATGGCAGCAATTTTGGAAATAAGTATCTGACATACTTAAAACAAACCATTTCACATAATCTGCTACATTTCTAATTGTTTGCCAAATTTGGTAATAATTGGTTAAATATTTTACTTGTTATTCATTAGCGCTATCTTACAAAATGTCTGATAAAATTGGCTATTTGTTTGGATATATGATGATTGTATTTGAGACTTTCAGCACATAAAATTTTTCCGAGTTTTTTAAATTATATAGAAATGAATTATCATCACTTTGAAAACAAGTAACCAATTAAGTTTAATCACATGCGTTTACTTTCCCTATCATAGTATTACTCACATGCAAAATTAGGTGAGAATATGTTTAATAGTTTCCAAAGTAGGTGTATCACAAAACATAATTTTTCATTTGGTGCTATCTTCCAAAATGACAGACTAACAACAATTTCCACAAATAAATATAATGCTTACACGATGCTCTGCCAGCTTACAACATTTGTTTTGAGTCGTTTGAATGGTCCCCGAGATATTGAATATGACACTAAATATTATTAAAATGGAGGCTACTTTGAAAGCAAGTGCCTCGCGTGGTCCTAAAATATAGAAGTCATGTGCAGTTGCAAAGTACTATATGTGTACCGAGTACTCTTAAATTCGTTTTACGAGTTCAAAAATTTAAAGCGCCACTCACACACGTACACACACAAATTGACACACACTCACACACACAGACAGGAAAGTGATCTCATAAGCCTTTCTTTTCTTGAGAATGTAGGGTAACATACTTCATGTAAGGAATTTTACACATACAAAATATCTGTTTAAAAATATATATTTCCAACTATCTTTGAATTATTGTAAAATTCGAGGTGATATCTGAAAGTTTTAAGAATAGTCCTGTTTATAAGCTACTACTATGTTAAAACACTATATATTTCAAAAGTAGTTCCCTTGCATAACAATACAGCAGTTACAGCATTCCTGCCACTTCTTGAACACATCCTGGAAGTCTACTTCTCGAAATGTGTCAAGTATCTTCTGCGATTCGCGCTGGATCTACTGAATGGTGGATCATCATTTGCGAAACGTGGGTGAAGGGGTACGACTCTGAGACGAAGCAACAGCCTTCACAGTGGAAGAGCCCATCATATCCATAGTTAAAGAGGTGAGGCAGGTCCACAGATCGGCAACAGGTGTGCTTATACTCTTTCTTGACATTCGAGAAATTGTGCATAAGGAATTCGTTCCCAGAGGCTTGACCATCATAAGTGCCTTCTATTGTGAAATATTAAGGTGTCTGAGGAAATACATTCGCTTAAAATTGGTGTCACGCAGGAATCTGAATGTTTCACGACAATGCACCCTGTCACCGAGCTATACTTACACGTGAGTTTCTAGGTGGAAACAACATGGTCATACTTCCGCATCAATCCTAATAGACAGATTTGGCTCTTGCAGACATCGCGTTTTTATAGAAAATGAAGACAGCTCAAATGTCACCGTATGAACAACGTTGTGGAAATCCAGTGCGAATCGCAGAAGGTGCATGAAAACTTCGAGAAGTAGATTTCCAAGATTTATTCCAAAGGTGGCAGGAATGCTGGGACCACTGTACTTATATGCAATGGACCTATTTTGAAGGTGAGATTGTGTTAACATAGATAAATAAAGAAATTCATTGTAAACAGAGCTAATCTCAAATTTCTTCTAACCACTTCATAAATTCTGCATAGCAATATTTGAACAATCATTTCAGACAGTATTTAAATTTTAGAATATTCAATTTTTGTAAATATTTTTGTTCATTATAAATGTGTGATACAAAAAATATTAATTTTATCATGCAATTATGAAAAATTATAAACATATAATGTGTGTATATATGCACATATTAGCTTGTTGTGAATAGGGTGAGGGGTTAGTTAGGAGAGCAATGGTAGATGCAGAGAAGTTGACTAGGGGTGGGGTTAGATGGAGCGGCAGTGCTAGACGCAGAGAAGATGACTAGGGGTGGAGAAGTAAGACTCATTTACCTTCTGCTTCATGATCACTTCGGAGGAGGAGTCATAGTGAGGTGGCGCAGCACGGAAGAGTGGGTTGGGGTGATGACGCAGGTAAGACATGGTTGTCGCTGGAGTGTCCTTCTTCACCTTGGCCCCAGGAAGCACCAGTGGCGTCGTGCGGTACGGCTGCAACACCATCACAACAGCACTCTTACCCATCTCGCATACACCTAGCTTTGTAACATTCACACTCTAGCCTCAGCTGTTTGTTCACATTGGCTGCTGCCATTGGTGCTCCCGCCCTTGTTTCCTTTCATGCGTGTCATTCACACTGTATTCTTCCAGGGGGGCATTTCATTAACTTTTATAAACTTGAGAAATAAGTCAAATATAGAGATAGGCGTTCTTTAAGTATCACTTGCTGGTGTCTTATAGTGGCCTTATTCGTGTGGGATGGAGATAGCAATGCTGCAAATAAATATATGCGGTTGTGCCTTTCATATTTCTGCTATAATAACTATATTACCGTCCGCAGTGCAAATAAACCATTAGGCCTTATTATAGCTTATTTAATTAATAAGTTAATTAAATAAGTCAGTCATATTTAAAAAAATGACACAGCCCAGTACTGTAAATCAATCAGATTGCACAGACAAGGCAATTACTGATGTTCTCCTCGCATCTCCACTCTGCCTTCTACTTACATGGGTCTCAATCACCATCATTACTTACTCGGCAGCAGCCCGATGAAAAACACTATGCCAAAACTGCCAACTACTGTCTCTGTCGAACCCACACAAATACTTGCCACACACTCGCCACAACTCCAATCGGCGAGGTAAAGAGCTCTGTTTATACCTGCATAAAATTGTAAATTCTTCCTAGATTGTCACACCCTAAAGCACACTTAGAGATAAAACCCAGAGAAGATAATCTCTTAAAACAAAATATGACATAATCTAGAGCCCAAAGATGACCTAACATAGACCATATGCATGACATAACCTAGACGTTTCTGAAAATGCAAGGAAATCCTGTACTGGAAGGTGTAAGTCACCACCAGTTGTGAGTTGTCAATCACAAGCATGTTGTATCTATATTATCTCCATCCCGAACCCCGAACAATTTCATTCCCTGCTGGACTCGTCTGAGTCATGCATCCTGCTGACAGGTGACATTTAGCAGTGGAAAGATTCACCACAGGAGCCCAAATGTATTTTTGGGAAAAATATTTTCTTTAGCGTTACATTTATCTGATATTCGTTTATTTGGCACAGACATAGAATTCTCAGCATTTTACACTTAAGATCATAACCAGTATAAGAAAAATACTCTCAGTCATCCACACAGTACACCTAAAAGAAACAACATTCAAAACTGCTTAATGTTGTTACACTATCAGTAGAGTTGGGAAAACTTTTGCGAATTAATTTCATGGAAAGGGAGAGCTGAAAAAATCGTATACTTTGATGATTTGGCGAATGGATCACAGTATTGTGTGTGGCATGACGAAATCTAAGTGTACTTTACAAAGATATCTCAGACTAATATTTCGTAAAGCTACATCTCAGCCATTCTTCAAAACAGGCTTTGCTGCACACCGAGAGTGTTACCATAGCTTTACACTTGGAACTTTGCATTATCAATAAACACTATCGCACTCGAGATACCATCGTACATTATTTTCGGCTTGTCATCTCATCTCGCTGTTGCTCGTCATCACGGGAAAGACATACACAGAAGCAAAATTATATTGAGTTTCTTTTGGAGCAAGTGTACTTGGACTCTGTTCGGCATGATGGGGCTCTGGAAACTAACATTGTTTCTGGCTGGCTACTGGATGCTGTGAAATTATCTCTATTGTTAGGAACACCTGCAGTTTTCTTTCGGCTATTGGCAGCATGTCTTTGTCAGAAGACAGTGTCACTTCGATAGCAGACTACTGTGATTCGCAGACAGGCGCCTAAGACGCATAGCATTCGAAACATCCAAATTTCGAAAGGGTTTTTGGTATGCAACTAGCCAAGATCTCTTTCTGAGGAAAGTCGAGTTCCATGTCCCTTACTGACATGTGCTGCCACTTCACTGGTTCTTGCGAGACTTACTTTAATATCCTACATTCACCCCTGTGGCGTTATTTACAAGTTGGCCGCGTTTCTTTGTGAGATGGCATTTTATTATTTGACTTGGCCAATTAGAGCTAGGGAGCTCCGACATGGGATATCTGTAATTGTGGGTAGACATTAAATATGCGTACCAAAAGAATCCGCTCAACCAAGAAAGTTGATCAGATCTAAACTGGTTTTAAACACAACTAGTCTTGACATTTCATCTTTAGAATGTGATGCCTTAGTAATAGACGTAGTGCTAGTCGAATGTAATGCAAACAGCTTGTTTCCTAAATACTCGATTCACGTAAACAAAGAATGAAGCGAATGTGAAGTTTTGCTGTATGTGTGTAGGAGAGAGGCGTCTTGACGTGGGAATCTGCCAGCCGGCAGATATGGAGAGATCTGCTCGCGCTAAGTGCCCCGCATGGCAGCTCCATCAATCAACGTGCTGTCGCCTCTAGAATGCTTCCTTTCCCCGCCAAGGGCTCTGCTGCCAACTCTCGAGTACATCCACTACTGCAGTCAGCTCAACTCGAGCACGCAGAACATCAGAAACAGCACCTGGTAACCTATGTCTCGCAGCTTCGTGCAGCTACTCAGATCAGAGGTGCCCCCACATCAAAGAAGCAGCCATTCTATTTCGCCTCTGTTTACATATCTATTCTATCCCTAAAATAATCTTAAACGATCCCATGGGTGTTTCGAAAATCTTGTGAAGGAAAACTGTGCAGGCTTGGTTTTCGGGATGTATGGTGAATGTGTGGATGAGAACTGCGAATTTATAATGGACTATACAGGCCACCAGATGAGAAAATAATAAGAACATTCGATAAGTCTGCGCAGTCGTAAATTGCGCAGGCAGACCTGAGCATGTGTTTTCTCGCGTCAACCTATTTGGATACGGGACACTTAAATAAACACGTCTCGCGATGATATTGAATAATTCATCATGATACGAATCCGCACCTGCCTTTGGCTGTCAGAGGTAAATATTGCCACTATTGGAACGAAAAAAGTAGCTGCCTACGAGAGTTTAATTATGATATTGAAGATGTTAACCGAATGCCACAAACTGAAAACTAACTGAAGGAGTTTTCGGAGAAGGCATAATAGAGGTCGCCTTAATCCCAAAGGCCAGGCTTGCGCAGTCTATCCTCAGAGGATTTCTGCAACATCTGTGAAACCTTTAACTGGATGAAACTTGGTTCTTAGGGTTAACATTGTCCTAAATTTAGGGAAGCCTTATTAATGTAGTAAATGTTAAAAACATGTGTTGTTTTTATTTTTTATTTAATTGTTTAGTTATAAGAGTGAAACAATAGAACAAAATTATTTGTAATAATTGCAAAAGTGAATATTATTTCCCAATATTTGAGTTATAAGCAAATACGACAAAAGAGAAGAATACGGGAAAGCTCGTCGATTCTGGTGAGACGTTGGAGGGTGATGCGCTCTCACGGTCTGGTGTGATAATCACCTTCCTAGATCTCCCTAAACCGTATCAACAAATGTCACGACAAATCGTTTTACGAGATAGAAAACGTAAGAATGAAAAAAAGAGGATGTTTTAAAGATAAAAATGACAGGCAGAATATGTGCGATTTGTAAATTGAAATAACATGGTTCAGAAAATTTTCGATGTCGTATTTTAAATCTGAAAAGTGCAGAGATGAGCAATCAATTGCTGTATTCAATTAATGTACGTATAACTGAAAACTTGTCAAACGTGTTTCTTTTATAGCTTCTAACAATGTTTCTAGTAATGTCAGATACGTGACGTGGATAAGCTGTTAAAAAAAAAAAAAATTGTGATGTGTATATAAGTATTATTTACAGTGTACTCGTATCATTTTCCTATTGATTCCGTCAGGAGTACCAATTTTCTGAGTCAAGGGTATGAATTAACGTCTATAGAAGTAATACATTAATGTTTAACAACAACATAGTAATTGGTATAAAATGACACCAAGTAGGGACATATAACACAAGTCCTGCTAGTACTTCAATTATTTGAAACCACTCAAGTAACACGTCGCCGGGATCCTATATCTGTCAAAACCATGACATAGTAAACTATGTTTATTAATTAACTTGCATGATATATATAGCTAAATCATACACCATGAAAACATTCTCACTAGTTTACCAATGAAAGTAAATTAGTGTTGTATAAATAATCTTTCTATTTGCAGGATAAAAACCTGTGACAGTGTAAATTTCCTTCATCCTTATTACTATGTTCAGTTTTTACATGAAGAATAAACGGGATATTTAATTAATATTTTGTGCAATTTTTTTAACGAATCTTGCTATAAGGTCTAAAATAATGCACTAAGTTTATAAACTCTACAATGTGTGGTAAATTTAAAATAAAATATTTATTATAATAACTCAAATTTTTATGATAAATTTTTTTAACATACAAATGATGAACATGAAAGGCATATGAAAAAAATAAGCGGAAACAATTAGGCATATGTAAACTTAAAATACAAAAATTTTGACGAAATGCAGTTATGTACATATAAGAAGTTTACAAACGTAGCTGGTGTACAAATTGTCTGCAACGATTATTTATGATTTCGTGAATTTGTGTGATGAAATTCGTCTGTTTTGAAATTATTCACATATAAAGTATTTATTTTTAATATAGCTGTATGTTGTACTTATGAAAATTTGTGTTAATTGTTAATAAAACGTTGTTACTTAGTATTTTTTATTACATATAATTTATACATGTGTATTTTTTGTTTAATTTAGACACATTTATTGTAGATTTCACACTGCCTGAAACGATATTTTATAATCCGGCGTGTTTATGTCAATATTTGAATCTAACTTAACTCTCAATTAAAATAATAAAATATTCGGTGTAAGTCTGATTGATTGTTGCGTTTTATAAGAACTTCTGTAAATTGTTGTTACAAGGAAATTACTTAAGGTCCTTTCACACAATCTACTTTTTTTTCAGTTTTTATTGAATCCAATTCATAGAAAGTTATATAAAGTCATACGAACGTCAAAATCACTGTTATGTTCTCTTTCAATTTATTGAATAAATCGTTTTCCTTCAAGAATTTAATTTTGAACATGTTCTATATTTTCTTGAATCCCAAATTACAATCGCCGATTACAGCTTGTCTGACAAGAATAATTGAAATAATCACTTATTAATAAGAGAATTTTGTGTACATATTTTAAAGTTGTTACAAAATAAGGACGCATATTTTTTTAAAAAAGGAAATTTAAGTTATACGAAAACATTTTGTTGTGGTTTAACCAATTATTTTAAATCGCGTTGGCGTTGCAGATACTTCTAAAAATTCACTTTTCTTTTTCCTCTGTTTCGTTAAGAAGTTTGTAATAAATTTTAATGTGGAAACTAGCTTCCTTAATGCAGAAATTGTAACAAATCCACTGCATTTGATTACAATTGATTTTTAACCAGACTGTTGCATTTTATAGTATTCGGTTTTACTGAAAGGATTTCGCTTTCATGATAAGATCTCTCTGAGTATTAACTCTAAAATTATTAGACTTTATAAACGGTTACGTTTCGATTAACAGTTAAGTTTGGTGGCTTTTTGATGTCCAGTATACACAATTATAATCAAAATACTTTTAAAACGAAAAAATCAAACTAATTTCTCGGTTTCAACTCATGTTTATAAATAATGTACAATCTGTATTAAGTCCTGCAGACAATGTTTACTATCAGCAGTTAGTGCGTGGGCGCATAATTTCGACGAAATAAAATACATGACTTTTAAGACACATTTTTGACGTGTATACATGCTTTTGCTATAGCAGTCGCAGGCTTACATAACACCACACCGCTAGATGCCACCAATAACGCTTGTCGCAAGCTTAAATAACACCATGCTGCTAGATGCCACCAGTATCGCTTTTGCAGATTTACATAACACCACTTCGCTAAATGCCACCACTATCGCTTGTCGCAGGCTTAGATAACACCATGCCGCTTGATGCCACAAATATTGCTTGTCGCATGGTTAATGTAGCAAAGTGTTAAACATTCCTTGGCTGACGTCATGCGTTGTTGTCATATGATCTTAATCTTATATTAAAAATATACTGTATAAAACAAAAAGAAACATTATTTGTAGCAAAATTTTAATCTCGCAGAAAAAGTCATAAGACCTTGACTATTACGAGCACTCTGAGAAAACCTAAAGACATGTACATGAAGAAGAAAAAATTGTAAATATATATAATATTGGTTTATATAATTATATGTAAGATAGGTTTATATATAATTATATATAAGATAGGATTACATATTATAATATATAAGATAGGACTATACATAATGTGTGTTTTATTGTGGGTGAACGTGTCTTTGGATTTTCTCAGAGTGCTCGTATTTAGCCGTGAAGGTCTTATTAATTTTTCTGCGAAATTAAAATTTTGCTTCAAGTTATGTTTGTTTTAGTTATATACAGTAGATTTGGAAAATAAATTTAAGATCCAATGACATCGTCCTATGAAAAGGTTACCACAGTCATTTCATTAAAATATTATCTGCAATTGCTGGGTTGGTCGAGCAGTCTAAGATGCCGGATTTAAGCCCTGGTTCCATGTATGTGAATGTGGGTTCGTGTCCCACGACTGATAAATAATTTTTTAAGATTATATTAATATAGTCGATCGAGTAAGAGCTCTCTTTCTCTGACTGAGTTCGAGTGACACATAAACCAATTGTTCTGTTGTGAAAACAGTATATAAGTGTGCGTACTGTATAAATGTTTTTCACTTCTTCGATGGTTGTGATGGAAGGCAGATCGCCAGGAATGGAATTATCTAGTGATAGTGTAAGCTTTTGTAATATGAAGACACCAACAATACCTGAAGCCGTACCGTCTGTAACACCGTTAGCAATGGTCCCTGAAAAGTCTCTAGAAGTAATACAGAAACAATGTTGATGTTGTGGATATACTTTTACTGCATGTTGTCATGCACGTCGACAGGAATGTAGTCATTGCTTTTCCAGTCCAGCATACCAGTCGTTCCACTGCGATAAGTGCGATACTGTGTTAACTCGTAGTGTTATCCTATATAGATATACGGAGAAGTGTATAGGTACTGTTTGTCGATCATCGGGAATCGAAAGCAAGTATTGCAGCAAGACATTCGCGAGTAGATTTAACGCTAGATAACATGAAGCTAGTAACTTACCATTTGCCATCAGCTACCAGACCTACATATGTGTTAACTGCAATGCTAGATGCGAATAAGCATACCATGACTGCTCACAATAAGATTTTTATTATAAACATAGTGTAAAGCTTAAATATTTTTGTCGAATAGAGAATATGTTTGAGTGTATGTAAGTAATACAATAAATTTTATAAGTGTTTTAGATAATGATAAAGTGCATGGAAGACTATTAATTTTTTTAATTTGATCATCAAATATAATTTTTTTTCCATCACGTTGTATGCAATGTCTAGATATATACAAAACAAGTGTAAGCTCTGAGGATATAACAATATTAAATATATGTATATATATGTTTGGTGTAGCTATTGAGATGATGTTATGATGATGATGTGATGATGTTATGATGTTATGATGATGTGATAATGAGATGTCTATGTGATGATGATATGATGATGTGATGATTATGAATATGTGATGATGATATAATATAATGATGTGGTATGGTGGTGATATAGTTTATCTGAGTAATTCACTGAAACATTATATAGGCATGCTTATATGTTTGTTCTGTTGTCATGGATGGTATGAAGGAAAGTGCTTGGAATAACAGATATGGTTTAATGGAATGGATTGCAAATATTGAGTGTTGTTTTGTTCTGTTCAGGTATGTGATGTATTACATGTTAGAATATTTGTCTGGCATAATATGTAGAAATGGATGTTTGGCATGTTTTATTTATTTTTATTTTTTTTTAGTAGTGAGTGTACTATGATCTCAAATATTATGAGCGAAACATTTTTTCGATAGGTGGTGGTCGTAATAAATGGATTGAGATTATAATATATCTTGTCTGTATGGCATGTTAGTGTTTCTGGTATTGTTTCTTTGCAAATGGATGGTATGCTGTGATAGTATGGCTGGTATAATACTTCTAATATTAAATCGGTATGTTCTGACAGTACGGTATGGTAGCATGTTTGTTATTAGATGATGTTATGGACTCTCCAAATGGGTGGTTTGTCATTATACGGTCTGCGAGAATTCATGGTTAGAATGCTTTTTCTGCTGGAACATTTGAATTACTAGTTTTGTGATATGGTCTATTGGAATATTCCCTATGTGAAAAGTGAGCATGCTGATGTAAAGACACTTCATGAATGGTGTGGAAAATTTAATGTTTCTATTTTTATGTTTGTAGTCTGAAGTATGTAAATATATATGATATAAAAAAAAGTATTTAATTTCTCACTGGTGTGTACCGTACCTACTTCCCCTGATGTATAGAGAATATGATGGTGCTAGGTTTATTCACATATACATACATTGAATAAAATCCGTGTAGGATAGTTATGTCTACAAAACCATTCGAAGCAGTGAATAATTAACATCGTGTAGTATTTAGTCTTGAAGAGAGAAGACCTGAAATGAAGTTGAGAGAACTGGTTTGCTATACTACTGTAAATACAGTTTGTCAGTACAACTTAAAACAAAATGAAATAAATTTTAAAATCGAATAATAAATAGAGATTTTTTTCTTATAAAATCAATATCATAGAGTAACCGGTCTGTTATAAACAGGTTTCGTAAAAAGCAAAATATTATTTTAAGCTAATTACCATGGTTATATAGGGCTGGAGCTAGAAATGGTGCTTGCAAACAAAAAATTTCCCGAACCTGTCTCCTAAGAGCTCGCAAATTATATTTGCGTATACACGTACATATTCACACGCTTACGAGTCCAACTTGCTTTGTTACATAATTTTTTCATAAGAATACAAAAAAAAATGATTATATTTGCGCTTAGGCACATACGATTCAGACACAACCTGAAAATAACTAAATGTTTTAATACAGTATATCACTTGGCTTTAAATAAACACAAAACCACTCGAAAATATAGTATTGTTAAGCCGTCTATGCATTGATATAAAAAGTGTTACGAAACTTGAAAAATATTTACGTAATTGTATGAAGGAAATCGCCAAATTCGCTTCGTAGATATATACTACTGTTAAGAACATTTTTCTCAAGTTGGTGTACTGAAGACTAGTAACTAGCATGTCTGATTCCTAACACAGGTCTTGAGCTCAAATCCTGCACAGATATAAGAATTTTTTTTTAATGTTACTAGCTGCAATGGGAAAGTGTGGAATTTAAGTAATTTAAATTTTTAACGATTTTTACAATACAAATGCATTTAAAATACATTGCTCTGTATTTTAAAAAATGATTTCGGCATTGTTCAAATAAAAAATTTTAAAATTTTTTTAATAATTATATATATACATATATATAGCTACATAGATGTCTGATTGGCAAGGCCAGCTAGCCGAGTGCGTCACGTTCATTGGCCTCCCTTCCCTTCCTTCCCCGCGCGGTGCTTACCTACATCACTGCACGCACATGTCACAGCTGGCGCATACATAACTCGGTGATCATTTACACTGCTCGCATGCTGCATGTCCTGCCTGGAATGTGTTTTACAATAATTTTTGTATACCTTCTCCTGATTGAAAAACTACATTTTTTTAATTCATAAATAAATGGTGATTTGCGCACTCTTAAATGACGACGAAGGAATTATTTAGACGGTGGAGTGGAGAAAATGCGACAAATCTAACAAGGGTGAGCAATTGGTCGAACGAATGTGAGAGACAAGAGAGAAAAGAAAGAGAGAATGCGAATGTGAGAGATAAGAGAGAAATGGATGGAATGTTAGAGAGACAAGAGAGAAAGAGAAAGGAAAGTGATATAGAGATGGAATGAGAGAAACAAGAGGGAAAGAGAGAAAGATATGGAGTGAGAGAGACAAGAGAGAAAAGGAGAGAGACAACATGGAATGATAGAGCATGAATAAACGAGACAGAATAATGGTATGACATGATGACCATATGCGCCTTGAAAATACGAGTCCGGTGATATATAACACTTAATCATTACGCCTTCAAATTTTTAATTGCAAATATATATTTAAATAAAAAAGAAATATTATTCAATTTATTCTATTCTATCGATTTTTCAGATACCGTATTGTTTGGTCTAGAAGAAATAGGAAGCCACCCAAAATCTTAAAATCAGCTCTTTTTGCATTTGTATAGCTTCAGTTTAGCTTTTAACCTTCTTAGGAAACTATGGGGAATTTTTAAGAGAAAAAGGGAAATTTTAAGGCATTTTTGGGCTAAAATGTACGATTTTATGTGAAAATGAATGATTATGGGAGAAAAAACAGGAAATTGTTTAGGTCGAGATCATTCAAGGTCAAGCAATCGAGCCACTCCCAAAATCCTGTGCCTACTATTTTGACAAATTGGTGAAATATTTACTTTTCTATAATTTCTCAGTTTCACTTGACTGTCGCATGAAAAAAAAGTTTGAAGCACATAACAAAGTCAAGTTTACATATGGAGTAAGAATGCACAGTGGGCATACAAGTAAATGTTATGCAGGGCTTTCAAAAGTGCTCATTTTATCGTGAACATAGTGCACACAGATTATGCTGCACACAGCCTCGTGTGACGACCAATCAAGTTACCAGGGCTGTAGCAGTGTCAGCGCCTTCTAGTGGCAGTTCTAGGCAGACAGTAGTTGCCAAAATTATAAGTGTTGCAGTTTACCCAGTGACTAGCTTTAGCCACTTGTTGGTAGTTCGTTCAGAGGGGATCTATTTTTATGGCGACGTATGTTTATTTGCTGCAGCAACAGATGTGTACACGTAAGATTAGATGTTGTATCATAGATAATATGTATAATTCAAACTTTCAGTATCACTTATTCCTTATTAAGCCTATACAACTATTTGAGATAATGTTTCTGTAGAATGTGTGCTAGTATTTTCAAAACAATATACGTATAAGTGGGCGAAAGGAGATTTACGAAAGTTTGTAAAATTATATAGATGCTCAAATCTGTCTGCCATTGAAAGCAATCCTTTCTTGACGTTGTTGTGGAAACCACAGCACTCGGAATAAAATCCTTGTAATTAGTGCCAAATGTAGGTTGAACCCATTGTCTAATGTGCGAGAAGAAACAAGTGAAAGAATATGCCATTAATAACGAATTTGACAGGGAAGCTGACTAGATGCTTATATTTTATGTATAGGCCTATTGTCACTTATAGTTATAAGAACAATCAACTTGTATTTCTACACATCAAGCTATGATACATAGTTTTGTTTAGTCTTTTGTCATTACTGCACTCTACAGCATGATGGTATATTTAGAGTCGAGAATTAGCGGGTGGTTGATCTATGTAAAACTTTGGAGAGCAACAGATCTGACAAGAAATATAATCCTTTACGGATTTAATATTCAATATGATACGAAAAATTTATCCTTAAATGCATAGCTACACTTATTAAATGCATAGCTATTAGGATTAAACCGGACACTGTCTCACATTTATGAATTTATAAATAGAAATCACCAGTTCCCAGTTGTCATATGATGCAGTGATCATGACATTATATGAGCTGATCGTTATGCAACTAACGAGCAACGAGCGCATTCTGTATACTGAAAACTGGTACCGATTCTCCCTTCCCCATAAAGAGAGTATTAATAATTTTGTGACAGATATTTGCGTAGGTATTAAATAACAAGTAACGCAAGCAGAGTATGTAAAGTAGTCAGTATCCATATGTATTCAACTATAACTGCATTATTATGAAGTGGATACTGTCTCTTGGCAGACATATTTGAGGTTTGTGTATTTGGAAGAATCTAGATCGTGTCCCACATTTCACATAATGGCTCCATTGTTTCCATGGGCTGGGCTCTTGGACAAGATAAATGTTAGTTTAACTGGTTAGTGCTCCATACGTGTTCATTTTCAAGGACTAGGAGATGAGTTGAGGTATAAAAGAGTTTGCATGCAGAGATACGACGATCGATAAAATGTGCATTTTTGACTATAAGAATACCTTCGCTAAGAATCAAATATGACACCAACACTACGTAGTCTATTTAAGTTGCATAAGCTTCGTGGAGGTTTGAACGGCTCTTAACAACGACGGCTGGAGGGAGAGCCAATGAGGGTGAAGCGACATGAGTATGGGGCGACGTCGGAATGCAAGAGCAGGGGGGAATGGGAGATCCTGAGGAAACGCAACTAACACCGGCGTCGTACTCAGTGTGAAAATCTGGGAGCGACCCAGCTGAGAACCGATCCTAGTTCACGTTGGTGCGAGGCAAGCACTCCAGCTATTGCGCTCCCGCGGCCCCCAGGAGCTTCGTCATAACAAATTCGAAAATGCGCGTGAAGAAGTATATTCATCATGGAGTTTTTCTTGCGAAGACAAGTTCTGATCATCTTTCTTTTTTTTTGTGGAAGTAATTTTGTATATTCTAAATTCATGCCATTAAATTAGAGACCAAGATTTGTCTCTAACTCTCATTTCTTATATACTATCCCACAGAAGCATTGTATACCATATGATAGAACGACGAATGTAGTTAGCTCAGAAAGGTTGTATTATGAAGTTCTGAACCAGATTTTATGATGAGACTAGACCTACTGCGACGGAATAATTTTATATTGGCAATTTAGGACCAGCAAAGTCGCAAAGTTGATTCACATTGACAAAGGCTATACAGGATTGACGAAGGATGAAATGTCTTGTTACATGATCACGCTCCAACCTTTATGCAAAATCACTGCAGTTTGACGATGTGTATTTAAAACAAACCGAGTAACGTCTATTACACATCAGTCGCGCCTGTTTTCCACAAAACTAACCGAGTAACGTCTACTGCACTTCAATTGCGCTTGTTTGCCCCATAAACAATATTGAAATGTATAAGTAATACAGGTGTTTATTATTATCTTGAAAACAGACTGTTCATGGGCGATGGTTTCACATTTCCATTACCATCAAATGATATAAACCGTTGATACAAGGCGACACCATTGAGAAGATAATTAATGGCGCGGATGTTACCTTCATTTAGGTGTACCCATTCTCTGATTGGCTGAGTGAGGCTATGGGAATGGCCGTTGTGCTGCTGGACAATTGTACGTTGCGAAATATTTCTTATTGTCTTGCTGTTCGCTGGCGAGTGCTGTGACTTATCTGACGTGTACGGCTGGAGTTTACTCTATAGACGTATTTTTCACCTCTGCATTTGTAAATAATCTGTGGCGATACTGTTACCATTTTCCCACCCAGTTAACACTTTTTATATTGACAACGAACAATACTTTAAAATAAAACGCCTTTCGTTGGCAACCACCATTATTTTGGCAGTCACGCCAAGCACAAAAATGTGATTAATTCTTATTTTGTTGTGTATATTGCATTTTACTGTAAATTTGTGAGATATAGACATGTGTTTCATTAACATCACTGCGCAAAATTTTTTTAGTAACATACACCATAAGTTTGTTTTAAGTTGAAAACGAACATTTAAATAATCATCACACAATAAGTACTATTTTGTGTGTGAATCGGTTTTGTTAGTATTTTAACAGGTTTTGCCTTCATATCTGCTTACATAAATAAAAAAATCTAATATTATTTCTTGGTATGGATTTATTTATGCTCTAAAACAAAAATAATTGCGTTATTATTTCCTCAGAAAAAGATTTGATATTTTATTCTTTACCATCATATTTCTATCACAACATAAAATATGCTTCTCTTTCTCTCTCACCCGCATGCGCAAATTCTCTCGTACTTATAGTAAAAAAAAAAATATGTTTTCAATTATTTCTCATGTTCTGCGGCGAAAAGGAATATTTTATCAGTCTGGTGATGGTAAATCAACTTCGATAATAGTAATAGCAATTGTGTTTTACCAAACATGGGCGAGGAATAAATAAACATGTTATAGGGGTTTACAAAACAATATTTAAGGATTCCCAAAATTTAATCTTTTTAAAACAATGAAGTAAGGAATAATTAAAGACAGGGCATATCGCGAATAGCATGCAAGGCTTTTTTCGACCTATTAACTGCAAGGTTGCACACGCAGTAAGAACCACTCAGGCGAGATTTACAAAATTTACTCACATATTGTAATAACAATCATGTAAGTAAGAATTCCAGCATGACAGGATAAAAGAAAAGGCTAATCATTAGTAAATGAGTGAAGAGATTTGGGCGAGTTTTAACAACGAGGTCTTGAGAGCCGATGAGGACGAAGTGAGGTGAGTATGGAACAGCACCGGAATGAAAGGCCGGGGGGAACGGGAGATCCCCGAAAAAACCTGTCGACCAGCGGCATCGTCCGGCACGATTCGCCCATGTGAAAATACGGGCGAATTCGCCGGAAATCGAACCCGGTTCGCCACAAAAGGAGGCGAGTAGTCTAACCACTACGGCCCCAATAGTTAGTGGCGGGAGTGTATACACACTTTGGTATTCGGGATGTAGTGAGCATAGCTACTGCTAATAATTGTGTTCAAGCGACCCATTGCAATCTACCCAATCAACAATTAGCTTCTGTGTATGAAAGGAAACAAAATTGTTACGTTTTACACAAAAGTGGTCCATTTAAATATCTCACGTAGTGCAGGTTTTTTTTGCAAAGAAAATGTATATAACATAATTAATTCTTTGTAGTAAGAAGACAATGAATGACTAATGGTGAGTGGTAGAGGAAAACTAAGGCGTGGGTTTTTTACAGCTCGGGGATTGGGTTGAATGGAGTTTGAATATGAAAATTGCCATTCCTGAGTGTAATGAACAAACATGTGTTTTCGGACCATCTTGCTCTTTATCTAGAGGAAATGATAAGTTGCTAGAAAATAATAATACAATTCGAAACCATTACCTGTGTTTACACATGCAAAATCACCAAACACAACATTTTAAAAACACAAGTCAAATTTTAGTTCCATTCCACAACGACATTTAAATATTATCCACTAAATTTAATTTTTTATAATTATATCAATTTTTTTTTGTGTTTGGCTAGTGAAATTGATGTGATACACTGAGTGCAAAATTTTCCGTTACACATTTCTGTAAATTAATTACGGCTTATATTTCAGGATATGTATAATATAATGTATCTACGTTGGGCTCACTGTGAGACTATTGCCCTTTATTGATTGATTTCGTTAACTTTATACATAAACGAAGGATTTTACTATTAGTACGTAAGTTAAGATAAGTTTTTTTTTGTATCTAGTTTGAAACTGTTTCAAGAATATTTGTCACTGTGTATGTGCTAACTTAAAATGCACATAATGCAAGACTGGACCCAAATTCATTTTCCAATATCTTACCAATTTTTTTTTTTATGTCTATGATCACAGAAACTCTTCGTCGTAATCGTATCACATGACCATTGTCCAAATTTCATGTGTTTATGACTACAATAGTTATGGCGTAATTTACCGCGATATAATGTTGAAAATTAAGTAGATTGAAGGTAACTTTTTTTAATGCTTAAAGCGAAAAATTTCACTAGGTTTGATACCGAGACTTTGAAGAAAGGCTAAAATCTAGAATGTCAATTAAGTTAATTAGATATATACATACAAAGTTGATAACTCTCCTGAATCGCCACTTACCACATACAAACCCCCCTTTCGGCAATAACGCAATGAGTCACATACAAATGTAGGTATGCTAGAATCCGGTTGTAAATTGAGTACATAGTTACAACAGCGTTAATAGGAGATAACAGAGTTTTCGGAAATTGATTCAGAGAAATTATCTTAAAGTCATTAAGCGAGATAATTCCTTTTGAAAATCAGGTGTCACAATTTTATACAACTTACCTTATTGATGTACAAAAAAATAAGGAAAAAGTACTCTTTCGATCAAATATTATAAAACACTTTCCGAGTCTAAAATTATGGGTAAGAATAGTTTTTAAGGTAAAACATAAAAACCTTTTATAACATATCAAATATTCGAAGCTATCCCAAAGCTCAAAGTAAACCACTTCAACTTAAATTCGGGAACCCAATCGGCATGAAGCAGTTAGATTTAGAAAAATAAAAATGTAGAAATGCGGCGTCTTCGCTCTGCTCCAGCAACTGTGTGGGAGTTTCATATGCCGTTAACATAAATATGGCGATCTGCCTAGAATGCAATGTAAGTTTTAAACCTATGCACTGTATGGAAATAGTATCACCTATCAGGCTGTAAATGGAGGAATATTAGGCGTCGTTACTAAGCAAAGTTGGCTACATCTCTATGCACTTGAGCATATGTAGTATCACTGCCGTGTAAGTAAGAGCGAAATCGTACACAGTGGTGTGGTAAGTTCGTGATCTATTACGAGTGTACATCCAAAACTCTGGTAGCGGACATCCAACAGCCGAGAAGAAAAACACCGAATGAATACAACCACGATGTTCTTGTCTTCATGGACAAAGTCGTCACTTGTTTGGGGTCTCGCAGTTAATGACGAAGTTTGTGAGACGGTATCAGAAACACACATTCCACCTGCACTACAACAGTTTATCACATAACATTTACACCATTATCTTGATAAATGGCAAATGTCGAAACAAAAAATATACTCGCTCGCAATTACCGCCTTGTACTCAGGTTTGACTGATCACTGATGTTTTACCCACACAGATATTCCACACGTCGCGTTGTAAGAAAATCCTTTCTTCACACTCTCATACTGGAACAAACGTTTGGAAACTCATACTTACTCCAGTTCGCAGTTTTAATTTACCAAATGGTCATGTCTCTCGATTTAGTTCACTAAAGTGACGGGATCGATTCCCGGCGGGGTCGGTAATGGATTTTTGCAAAAGCGAATCCTGCCGGACGATGCCGCTGGTCGGCGGGTCTTCTCAGGGATATCACGTTTCCATCACCCTTGCATTCCGGAGCTGCTCCATAATCACCTCATTTCACCCTCACCGGCTCTCAAGACGTCGTCGTCAAGAGCTACCCAAGCGCCTTCGCTCTCCAACTGCAAACGTAGTGCAAACTTATACGCGCTTCAAATATGACTTGTCGCAGAAAAATAAAGCAAATTTCGCAGATCTCTAATTTCAGACATCTACTATATACTAAAGTGGCAGTTATAATACGGCCTAAATTACCAAAAACCTCCCAAATATAGCAGAGTGCGACAACCTGAAAGGCAGGATATGAGATGTTATAGGCTATTCACGGAAAAGTGAGCACTTTTGACAGCCCTCTTATTTGCAATAGCAATCAATAAGTAGGTATATTTTATTTTAGTTTTAGACGTTAACTTCCGAGTGTGGTGAAATAAACACACTATATTTATTGCTCAAACGGACATATTTATTTTAAAATGTGATTAAAAGATAAGAAATGGCTGAAAGGAAGAGTAACTAGGGCCTCAAAAGTTCTCACTTGTCCGTGAACAGCCTATAGGACATTGTAACAGCTGCTAAAGACACACAATCATTCGCTTCGTCCCGATAGTGTCTCCGCTGTTCGATGACATAACGTCCTTATTGTCAATTCTGTGACGAAGTTAAGGCAACGTAACTTCTCTTACACATGGGCACATAATAGTTACATACTTAATGCATGATATTACTTGATATAAACATTCACATAAACATTATACATCAAAGATGACTAACAAAAGTGAAATAATTTGAATATATATATATATATATATATATATATATAAATTGATTTTACCAACTAAGAAAAAGTTGTAGCAAACAGAACTTACAACAAACTTCTTTTTGCAGTTGTATGTTCAAGATTACGGTAATTTGTAAAACGAGCTGGCATTTTACTCAGGCATAAAATCATGATCATACCAACATAAATAAATATATATATATATATATTCATCGTTCATTCATTCACCTTAGCATAAGAAACTACATATAACTAACATATAGACATACAGACATACGAACATACTTACGTATATACTACGTACACGCACTCATCTACACATACACGAGAGATCGTCAAATAATAACTGCAACACTTATGGAATGCGCAAATAAATACACACAAACATATTAAGCTGTTGCCTTTTTTTATGTTGGTAGAGAGTCAAAGGAATTCCGTGCTGGGTAAACTGGCAGCACTGCAAGGAAACCCGCCAGCAAATGGCAAGGCCTGCATGTAGCTCACGCATCGCAGTGCAAGCCGCGTGGGCTCCGTGTCGATGGCAGGTGTGCTAACCACTACCGAGGAAGGAATCACTAGAGGCGTGCACCATTCGCGTAGTTATGTAACACCACGCTAGACTTCACCTTCCTATATGCATTCGAGGCCACGTCGTTTGTTAATTGTCTTCTGCAGAAGTACACGTACTAGTGCCATGTCTTTTTCGCGAAAAGATTTCAGGAGAAGCTGTGTTCCAACGCACTTGACATCAGATTCAATTTCGTGATTGGATCATTAGAATGGTCACGCGTCTTATCTGTCTGCCCGCGAATCACGGACTGTCAGTATTGGAGAAACTTAATTCTGATTGACTCATTCATATAACATACTCTCTCTACACAAAGACAAGTGGAAATTAGCCAAAGGATGACTGCAAATGCGCACATAGGATATCAAAGTCCAGCCTCCGCGTAAACCATTTCGCAAACGAACAGATTTGAAATAGAGGAAAATTGGTTTCTTTCATTCAAACAAACATTTGAGTTAAAGGATATTGACAAACGAACTACTTGTTTGAAGAAAGGTAAGTCTTAACATCTTGTTGATAGCAAGATCAATTTACACGGAGCAAGTTATTCAGTTACAACGTTACACGGTTACTTCTTAGGAATAGCTCTGCTGCAAGTTTGTTTCGCGGTGTGCTAGTAAGCGTTTTGTTGCCTGAAAGAAAGGTTCTGCCAGTGAAAGAACAGCAAGGAGCCAACACATGGGGTCTGACACATGACGTTGGTGTTGAGATAAGGACAGAGTATTGATCAAACCATCCATGATGAAGTGAATGTGAGTGTACTCGTGTGAGACAAGCCCTGAGAAGGTAGCACAATTATAAACCTCAGCTCCTTTGTCAGGGCCGTGTTTTCAGCGACAACTTTACGGTGATATGTAGATTCTCGGGTATTCCACGCGTTCATTTGACGGCTAGGCGAAAATCTACATTTCTATCTGTGTATAGTCTATTCACCGTTTCTTCTCACTTTTCGAATGAAATGTTTGAAAAATCACGCCACGCATGAGGGGTTTCGTTGTTTGCTACATTTCTGATATCACAAATATTTATTACTTCTGATACCATAAAATATTATCATTTTTGGTTTATTATAATTTCACTTTTTTTAAATTATAATATTTCATTTAAAATTATTACGAATAAAACAGTGAGAATATACTTGTGTTGGTAATGCCTAGTAAGAAAAACTTCTTATGCAAAATATTATTACACTGTGTGCGCATGAATGCAGTTCTTCTCTTGGCTGTAACTGACTAGACTTGGTTATGCTTTGTTTGCATGAAGTAGAGGAATATGTTGAAAGGCGAACGTGAGCAGGGTTTCAGTTAAGTTTAAAGTAACAGTGAATGGACTATGGACCTGAGGTGCTGACTATTGAAGACTGGCTGATATCTTTATGCTGAGCAATGTACCATGTTCTACGTGATTGGTCCACACACACACACTCTCTCTCTCTCTCTCTCTCTCTCTCTCTCTCTCTCTCTCTCTCTCTCTCTCTCTACACGTGTATTACTGGTCCACAGATCTACAGACTGTCAGGAAACTCTCTGTCTCATGTCACTTTGGCAACATTTTGACGGTTCGACGAAAGTAGCGGCAATGTTAACCTTTCATTTATGTAGCCTTTCGCCTTCAGCTTGTGCGTCAAGAGGCAGCTGTATAGCTACTTTATTTACACTGTGTCAGCTAATCCATGTCCATTGTAATGCTAAACAAATTTAAAGTATTTAGAGACTGCTATTCATCTTAAAAAATTCGTAGGCTATTAAAGTAAAAATATACAACATTGCACAAAAAGAGAAAAAATTTGTTCTCTTTTTTTATTTACTGCAGACAGCGAATTTGCGTGACATTTGCTAAACATTAATTGTAGTTCTTATCATACTTTGGACGTTATATCTAATCTGTTAAGACTGGAAATAAAAGTAATTCGGGGAACTAGCTTGACAATGCACTTTTCATTCGCCAACAAACAACATCCCAACGACTTTCGCAAACCAGTTATTCTGCTACTATTTATACTAAAAAGCTCGAGTTAGAAATAAGTGGCGTGGAATAACGTAAGAATTTCTTCAAAACTATCCACACGCGTCCCACTTTCTAAGTTTTATTAATTCAGTAGAGTCTAACACAAAAACAACAAAAATATGCCTTAGCGGAAGGAGAACTTGGCGTGTAGATAGACTATAGATAGGCGATAGACCTAGACGTAACGAAAACGATTGCTGGCCTAATAGAAATTACTAGTAATCAAAATCGCTGTACACGAAAACTTAAATGCTACTTTTAAGATTATTAAGAGCTCGCGGACAAATAAAACCATTGATGTGTATTAGTAAATTTGTTATTTTGCTTAAGAAAGCTATTTTTTTCTGACTGGTTGTGTTTCGGGAATTGTATGACAGATGGCGTGGCAGGGCGTGTTGTGAGCCGAGCATGTTCATCAACAGATAGAAGCACATTGGCCCGCCTCTTGGTTCCGTCTTTGTCAAAGTTCACCTTTCTCCTATTACTGGCTCAGAACGATAACAGTTCGAAATATATTTCGTCAAATTATTTGAAAAAAAAAAATAATAATAATTCAACAATACCCTGTGGTATTTCTTGAAGGCTTTTGGATTTAATATCAAGAATGTATGGAAGGTGTGGAAAGTGAGTGTACGTCGTAAAAGTAACTCCCAATGTTTTAAGTTTCATTTGATTTGAATACGGGCCGTTTTATTGTGCATTTTGTTTTGAACACCTATAGATTACAACTACAGAACGAAGTTTAATATATAAAACTAATAACAGCTGGTTTGTCATCACGTCAAATAAAATATATTAATTCATCTAGGATCTCTTTCTTATCCGCGTATTTTCGGCTTATCAGATGTGCGTTGGCAGTGCAGTCAGGACAGGCAACGTAATACTAATTTTCATTCGTTCATGCATCAGCAGATACAGGATTTTTTAAATGTCACATTGTTTATTTCGTATACGTCAAGTTGCGACTCGCTGACTGTCACAAAATTGCACAAGTTATATGAGAGCGTGTGCTAATGGCCTAATTACTAATGTAACAATAAACTACGCGTGTTTAAAGTCGGCCCTGACCTAACTTGATCACGCTAAATTCCCGTATCTCAAATATAAAGTAGGAAATCTTCATTAGTTTTTGTTATGTCTAACTCTTTTCACATTGTAGATATTGCATATAACCTCTTATTTATATGTAAAATACTGGTATCTACTTGGCAATAACATCAAGTGTTACGCCTATGCGTTGAAAAATATATAAGATTATTGTATACTGACACCCGGATTCATTTGAAAACTAGTTGGATTTAAAACATCTATACATTTCATATACATTTCACTTTACTTTCCAATTGGTCCGCAGTTTGTAAGCCACGGTCGGGACGCATTTCAGTGAATAAGTAAAATGTAAGAAAAAGAGGACCGACTACAGCGCTACCAGGCATGGAGTTAAAATGGAGCAACAGCCAATGAACAACTAACTGAGGCTCGAGTAGACAAAGGATTGTGCAGTCTAGCTTGTGGCCGAATAAATGCTCGACATTTTCCGCGCTATCAAGCATTCGATTCCCTACTGTCCAACGCCGTCATAAATCTGCTAAAGAAGTGTACCAGGGCTGGACATATCTCATTATGAGGAATGGAAAGACCATAATTATGGTCTAAATGTTTTTCTTCGCTCAGAAAAACTACAAGAGGTGTTACAATAGTCTTGTTTTCATACCCAACTGGTAGGCTATATATTTGGTAACCCCGTTTGTTATTTAGAAAAAGCCAAAATAGTTTGGCAGCGACTCAGTTGATGCAAGCTTTGTTTGTGGCATGTGTTTGTCAGGAGGGGGAGTACGTACTTGCACGGCCTGAAACTTCCTCACTTGCAGTCAAACATGAAACCAACTTTCGGTGTTTGAGCCATGGCTGTAGCTCTTACTTGCGTAAATGATAACATCATTCTTGCCCAGTCACGCTAAGAAAAATACGATAATTTCTGCATTAGGTTGCACAAGATATGTGGAAGAAATTTTATACTTGTAGATAATTTGGAAGTAGTTGATTGTAACAGTAAAGAAGCAGGTGTTTAGTATTTTCCACATTTTAGTTTTAAACATTTAAAACAAACAAAAAATTAAACTTAAGTGAATATAAGTACTTTTTGGATTTCTTTCGAAAGCCAGTAATTATTACGACTCACTTATTTTTCTAAACAGAATGCTGTGTGCGAAAATCGCTCTTTATAAAATTCCAGTGAAGAATATAATTTAGATATTTTTCGAGGGCGGAACCATATTTTTCGAATACTGAAATGAATCTATAGCTATTAAGTTCACCTAATTAAAAACTCTAATAATGACTTTCACAACCAATTAATAAGCGTTAAATTAAGCAAAAGATGTAGTAAAATTTTCCAGATATATATATATATAAAGCAATGGGCCATTCGTTGTTATGGTAAATAACTTCAAGTTTTGTTTGTTTCTGTAATTTATAAAGTGATGTTTCGAGGGTCACTTTGCTTTAGTTATCTAGGCCTTAAAAACGTTATAAAAAGAGAAATTGGAAAATTAAATTTTTATACAGAATGATTTGAAGAATATCAAAGTTTTTATAGCCTAAGGCCATATAAATTCACCCTTTAGAATTCTTACACAGTGCAGTTAAATGTCACTTCATAAATGTAAATAACGCATTCATAATTTTAGTATTGCCACTTGTTACATGTGTTTTTCGCGTCACATAGCATAGTTCGTCTCGGACACACCAAGTTATAACGAATACGGCGATGGTGGGTTTTAGCTTAGCCTATAACTACTGTACACAGGGCAGTTGCACTTGATAGGAAATTATTTTGTGTTTGGAAGCGACAGTTTCTTGGACAGTTAAATAACTTTCTAGATTCACTACAAGATCATTGCAAATATACCTACGTTACATGAGAACTTACACTTGTATCACATGATCGAGAATGTAATTGAATATACATTCTGGGAAAACGTATGTTGTTAACCACATGTAATACTTTTGAGGCCAGATATACACCGTAAACATTCAACAGACTTCGTATTTGGTGCAAATCTGAAATTTGGCCAATTTTCACAATGATAGCAGTTTTATACTTACTGTGCGTAAACTAATAAACTAACGTTATTGATGGTAGAACGTGGCTAGCTTTGTTTTTAATTTTATTTGCGGGTTAATGATTTATTGTCGGTTATATTTATGATGAATCGGTGAGTATAACTCAGGTTCTAGAGCTGAGTATTGGCTGAATATATAACTACATTTGTGGCATTTCATTATTCAGCTGAGGTTTTAGGATATGCTGAAAATTGATTCTGAAATTTTGTATATTTTGTTTAGCTTTTGAGACTTTTATTATAACCTGCCTGCTGTTTTCATGTTAGTGTACTTATCAATGATTTTAAAGTCATAATTTGAGGTTCAAAGGAATAAGCGACAAACAAGACATCGAGGTAGACTGCATCTAATTTATAAACGACGTTTAAAATTCTC
Source organism: Dryococelus australis (assembly GCA_029891345.1). Taxonomy (NCBI): domain Eukaryota; kingdom Metazoa; phylum Arthropoda; class Insecta; order Phasmatodea; family Phasmatidae; genus Dryococelus; species Dryococelus australis. The sequence continues at coordinate 165,461,744 of CM057009.1, read as the reverse complement.
AAATGAAATATTTTGTCTAAAAACTTTGACATTATTCTACTTAGATTAGGATTTGGAAAGAAAAGTATTTTAGCCCCTTAGGAGCATTTGTAGGTAACTTGTTTATAATCTTTTATTTATTAAATAACAAAATTCACTGCTTGTATTTATTAATTATGGGCCGCGTGTTTGTGCCTTATATATTTCCGTAAAAATTCTTGATCGTTAACGAATATTTTTAGTTGAGACCTGAATAGGTATGTTTGGGGAAACTCAATTTTCAAGAGGGGGAATAACTGGAGCGTACGTAGAGGAGGGGAGGTATTGGAGTGTCGTAAGGGGAGAGGAGGAATTGAAGTGTTGGCAGAGGAGGGGAGGAACTGAAGTGGAGTTAGAGGAGTGAGTAAGTGAAGAGATTTGGACGTTTCTTAACATCGATGTCTTGAGAGCCGATGAGGTTGAAGCGTGTTGATTATGGAGAAAAACAGCAATCCAAGAGCAGAGGAAACAGGAAATCCCTGACAGACATCGTCCTGCACGATTTCCACGTGGAAAAATGCGAGAGCGACCCCGCCGGGAATATATTCCGGTTCACCTTGGTGAGAGGCGAGCGCTGTAACGACTGGAGCTCATAGTCCCTTAGCTGGGGCAGCATTTCCCGCGGGGATTGGCGATACGTGTGAGGCTACGTATATTTGCAGGCTAGCTGGCAGCACAAATAACTGTTACACAAATGTGGCCGAGGACAGTACAAAGGCGGTGAGAGGCCGTCCGGCATTGTGTTGTAGTTAAATGCGCAGCGACAGCGATAATGGCCGGTTATTTCAGTTATAACTGTCTCACCTATTGAGCCTGCAAACCGCCACCAGGCCGCAGAACAACCCGGCGTACAGAAGCCCAGCTCTAGCCGCCACACGTACTCAGCAACTGCATCCGTGCAAGTACAGAGAAGTAGAAACCTCAAAGTTTCGCATTATTAACCTGTTCATTCACAGCTTGTACAATGGCGGACACGTTGCTCACGAAATATATTTCCTACGGGTACAGTACACAGCCAGGGCCGAGTACTCCTGGTTACTATATGAGCTGCGCAATATTCAACACCTCGAGCACACCTCACATCGTTACTGGTTGCAAGACAAATGCGGAAAACAATTACAGCGCATACCAAAAAATTACGTGGATGCAGCACTTGACATCAGAAATTTATGTGTGACCGAAATGGTTAAGTCTTTCAACACTGTGCCCTTTAGCAATAGATACTGGACCTATTGCTACGCGTTATAGAACGGCATCTTGCTAATCTTCAACAGTCATAAATCCGATGACCAAATTAAAGTTTACACCCTTGAACATGAATAAGAGAGAAAGTATTGAAGGCAGTCTGATGGAACTGAATGTACTTGACGCACACTATAAGGACTAGGCAGTGTGAGTTGCTGACGCCATGTTGGCCTTGTCAGTTGTGCGTGCAGCCACGAGGGGCAGCTCTACAATTATAGAGTAAATGGCGGAGGTAACAAGGATAGGTTTAGAGCAACGTAAGAGGATTTTAAAGTGTTACTGGAAATTTCATAACATGATTGAAGCGCAGAGGCGATGGAAGGCAAGACTCGATACCACGCCAACGTCTGTGAAACAATGACACGATTACGTGACAAGTTTGAGAACTGTGTGCGCGTGAGTTTTGCGAAGAAAGGATGATGACCACGACAAAGGGTGAAGGAAGTGAGTAGGTTGTGTTCCTCTGGGTATGTCCAAGTCCGTGCGGCAAGCTGCGAAAGAGTCAGGTGTCATTAAATGAAATATAAATCGCATTCGAATGCGAGTCAAGTGGAGGTCCTACATTCCAACGTTACGTCAAGTGCTGAACTTAGACGACCCGGATAGGCGTGTTGAATGTTGTGATTGCGTTATGAACATGTGCGACGACAACGAACATTTTACTGACGTGATTGTTCCGATGAGAAAATCCTGTAATTGAATGAAACTTTTAAACGCCCCAAGTGTGTGTACTCCGATAATGAAAATGCCCACGCAGTGGTAGAGGAAGCAATTAACATGATTGGGTTTACAGTGTTGTGCGGTATGTCTACCAGAGGACATTTGGGGCCAGTTTTCTTCGACAGAATTGTGACATTGGATAGTTACCGTACCATGTTATATGAAAACATTGTGCCAACTGTTCAACAACTATACCCAGATGATGACTATTTTTTTCCAGTAGGACGATATACCGCCACAATACCATCGAGACGTACTGTCGCTCCTTGATGAAATATTTGCTGGGAGGCTGATAGGCCAACGACGAAGTGTCTAGTATCCAACCAGATCTCTGGGCAACTCTGTGTGTACGTCACAAAGCCACGGACAATGGATGCCATGAGATACATGCTGTTTTTTGTTCTTCCCTACAGTGTTAGACATTTTGAAAATTCGTAAACGTTATTAACATTTGCACACACACAACGTTCTCCTTACAGCGTCATAAAAAACTGTTCCGTCAGATTTTCTTAACAGTTTCTCTGTTATTTGCATTCAAATATATTAAAAATTAATTTAGGACACACGGGTATATATCACCTGCTGCAGCCTCAGTATGGACCCTATTTCCTGTCCACCTCGGCCAAATAAAACGAAACCACCAGAGAATTACAAGTTTGCAATTATTAGGGAAGAGTCCTGCAGGCCGTGTCTGATGAGCGGAGGTACAATGACACACATCAAGACAATATATACTTTTATGACACCCAGTCTGTCTCAAGATTATAACTCGAGATGTTAGGGTCTCTAGCAATAAGTAAATTATTTATTTACATTCTGTGTGTTTTATTTCTTCACAATAACATTAAATATTTTTATAATAAAGTCTGTCAAATAATAATTACGATGTGATGAAATTGCACCTCATAAATATCACAGGGTTGAGAAATACCGCGCAACCATAAAATATGTGAACGAGTTTGACAAACATATAATCTTCATTTATTAAGTTCGCTCTTACAGATGGACGTAGATGTGCCCACCCCCTTGAAAATAGTGGGCTATAAACTACCATTCTTCAGTAGACCTACACCTGAGAAGTAGAAACGATGGTTCATGGCTGGAAAAAGTTGATTTTTTGCTAGGATTCGACATACTGTTCTCACTTTCTACACTTCCCTTCTGTTATTGGCTTCCATGCATGTGTATTACTAATTTTTTATTTCAAAAGGCTATTGAGGGTCTTAATACTCTAAAGCAGATCACCTCTCAAGACCTCGCTGTTAAGAGTTGCTCAAATCTCGCCACTCACCCTAAAGCTGATAGTTTGTGATTTGTCTAAAAATAACTTAGCCAAGTAAAATAATACATTTGCCCTAACGTTACCAAAGGTAAGATGGCTCAAACATTTTATTTTTTTCTGCAATTTTGTAGAATTTCTGCTGATAAGTTCTGTATGGACAAGTGAGCAGAAAACATAACTGTAAGCAATAAGCACCGGTCAATGAAATGTTCAGCTCTTCACGGACTGAAATATATTCTTATAAAACGTGTGGGAAGCTATAATTTCACTACGTAATTTCGCGCAATATTTAAAATGTTGAAGAGTACCATGCAAATAGTCAGAGTCGTTCACATGTTCAAAAAGAGGTTGTTGGCTTGCTTGATACTGCTCCGGACATTACTCATTCTTTTAGTCGACTTGGCCACACAGAATTAAGCCACTCGAGTTTAATGCTTACAGTACCACATGAATTTATATTTTCATGTGTTGCAGTCAAGTAATATTTCAGTTCGTGCTATAATAATCCTGGTTCAACACTTGCTTCAATCACGGCACCAATGAAATATGTCCTTAGTGCCTAAGAGACATTGGGTAACCGCTCACAGACCAGAGTCGCAGGAATGTCCACAGGTCCCATAGCCCGCGGGGAGGAAACCGACTTCAATGGGCTATGATTCCAGCTGGGCACAGCTATTAAAATACAGATATTTCCTCTGCGGTGTACACAGCGAATAGAAATGTTAATTGTTCGTGAGTGTCTCAGAATCCGCGCAACCGCCGGGCCCTGACACACACGACAAAAGAGGATAAAGAGGATAAATCGAAGTCAAACTAGTGCAGATAAAAAATACTTGAGATTACAGAGGTGAAACATCTGCTTGCATCGCTAACTCCAGCCACACTATACGGCGTCGCTGGAACGAAACGTGTAGGAAGACATACAGCGCCTGGTTAACCTAACCAGCCGGCAGACCAAACAATAGGGAATATTTTACAGCACGTGGTAGCCAATCAGACACAAGGCCCGTATCCAGATCTTCGTGGAGCTAATCAAAATATGGACACGCCAAAATCACAGGGACCACCACGCCATTTCGCCTCTGTATACTAATCTGGTCTTTTGCGGTATTGCGTGCACTTTGAGTACGAATTGATCACACTAAAATTATATGGCACACTTAGCGACACTTGATATTTTTTGAAAATAGGTCCTGTATAGTTGCATTTAAAAACACGTTTCCTCATATCCACATCCGCAACTTGTGCTAATTGTGCTATCATAAAAAATTATACTATCAACTTTATAAAGAAAGAAGCAGCCCATATTGTGACGGTTGTGTCGTCACGAGTGATAGTTTGGTTGGAATTTTCGAACGTTGGTAACATAGTGTGGGCGAGTTATGGTTATTACCAAACTATTTGTAATTTTAATTCATATTTTAATTTATGGGCTGTTCACGGCAAAGTGAGCACTTTTTAAGGCCCTTCTTAATTTTTCCCTTCATCCTATTTCCATCTTCCTGCTGTTTTTTAATAGAAACATTGCTATGTGACGAATAAACACAGTGTATGCATTTCACCACTCTCAAAATTTAAGGCCTGTTGCTGCAATAAGATATTTTTATTAGTGGTTAAAGCCTCTTGGGTGGGCCTTAAAAAGTGCTCACTTTACCGTGAACAGCCTATAAGTATTTACTATGGTTAAATATTTTATCATAGCAGTCACGTAATTTTTAATTGTTTTATAATTTAGCTACTTTTTATAATAACATATTTAGTTATTATTATCCACTGTCTAGCTGTCCATGACCTACGATACTCTGGGTTTTAGTGCGTGTTTCACGTAGTCGCCAATTGCAGCGCGCGATTGGAGGCCTTGTCGTTGTGGTAGGTCGCGGACCGAAGTCGCTGGCTGGCTTGCCAAGGTGCAGGACGAGTGCTCGCGAAAACAGCTGTTGCGCTGTGCGGAAGGCAACGGTACAATGTCCCCGCCGCGGTATAGTGGATCGGCGATTGTGGGTTAATGTGCGGCGCTAAAGACATTGGCGTGCTTTTAAGAATATGTTTGTTACAATTTCACACCGTGTACCAAAGTGTAGCCTCCGCGGACTTTGCAATATTTCTTGCGCGCACTAGCGTAGCACTCGTTAAAGTTGATGCTTGAATTATCACGTCATTTTCGCAACAGCTACGCGCGCTTGAGTGAGTTAAAGTTACGGGAACGATGCACGTAATTTGCGTGTGCTTAAACGTGTTAAGTTTTGAAGAAGTTCTTTCGTCGCGCCAAGAGGCGTGCCTTTGTTGTCACCATACAGGCGGGGCGGTCCCACTTGGCTAGAGTTACACAGCAGACTGCAAGGCCTGAGGGATAGCCGCTGCAAAAGACGTCGTTCGTTTCACGTGTATGCCAGGAGGTTCGCATAAACATTTTCTTCTGCCGGCTCAAATAAGTTACCGTGTCAACAAATGTATTGCCCGAGTACTTCGCGGGCGTTATCAGCAGAAACGTTTCCCGATTTTGACTTAGACTCTCCACTCGCGCTGCCTACCACCGGCGACTGCTTGTAATGTGTGTGCGAGTCCTATGTTTTAATACCAAGCTTTGTTCTTAGGCAACAGTGTGTAAATTATATCATTTTTATGGTGCCATTTATTAGCTGTTGCGTTACTAAGGCCAATTGCCATATTTTACGCAAATAGAGTCGGAGTTCTGTACGAATTATATTTCAAGTGATTTGCAATGAATGAACAGTAAAGATGATTCCGCTGAGTGTCTGCTAGTAGTGTCACTAACCCTTTTTACTTTTAATTAAAATTATCTGAGAAAGTAATTAATGAGACTTCGCACGAATGCAAGTACCTTAAATGATATGTTTTGTCAGAATATATTCATAGGGTGTAATAGCAACACGGGGACTTTGAAGACGAGCTAATTTTGTTCCTTGAATTACAGAAAATGCTTGGTAGGGCTAACTGCAAGTGAGGTAGTGTTGGTGGATCTGAACCCTTAAGGGACAAGAGTGTCTCAATATAAGGAAAATCACCACAGGCATATGCATAAAAAGTGGCTACTGTAAACATAATATGGACTGAGTAAAATATGATATAAATAAATAAGTATATATATTCTTATTTATTTATGTATATAAGTGGCATAAATACAAAACATTAGTGCTGGGTGATCGTACAATGCACAAAAGATGACAATACATAAAAGTAAACAAAAGTTAATACTTGCTGAATGAAATAAGACGTAGGCCTATGTCCAGAGGTAAATTTATTTTAAGTGAAATATATGAATACACGTTAATTGTGGTGGTGTGCTAATTTAAATATTTTTTTATATTTACTGGTTTCCTTTATTTTATACAACATGGCAATGAAGATATAAATAATTGCATAAAAGCATGAAAAACAAACATAAAAACTTTGAATTATATATGTGATATGATATTTTAGTTACATATCATCGGAATTCAATTAGAAATATATTAATATGGATAAAGGAACTAAAGTTCCAATAAATATATTCGTTCAGTTAATGCAAGTTTTAAAAGATAAATTTCAGAAAATAATGTAATTATATCAACGTAATATATTTCTGGGGAAACATAATTTTATTTAGAAAATTAGTGAATATTTCAAATGATAGGCCTTAATAATATTATTCAGTTAAACTATATATATATATATACACACACACATATATATAAAGCTTAAACGAGGCCCGCTTCATAATAATTAAATATAACATGTTGAAGATATTAATTCGATTACTATAAAATATCGTTAATGATAGAACTTCCATAATATGTAATCATGTTAGTGAATCAGACTTCTGTATTCTCTTAATTTTAGATTCATATTAATATTAAATTTTATGTGTACTAAACTCATTAACAATGAAAAATACATGCAAATAACAATTATTAATCGAAATAACTGAGGCCTAAGATGCATCCCGCACATGCTAAAATTTAGCTCAAATTCAAATGAAAAATGAAGTTCTCTAAAACAATAAAGGTTTATGCATGAAAACTATTAATCAAGCATGAAAGTTCACTATTTTTGAATTATTTAAATTTTTTTAAATGTAAGTTCTTATTACTAGAAAAGTTTTTATTTTTAAAATTAAAGTACTTTACAAACGGCGATTTATTATGGGATGATAAATTATCTTAGCGACCGAAGCAGACGAGAAAAGATCAAAATGGATATTAGTGAGAAAATTAATTTCCATCCAGGAAGATGGGCTAGACGCAGCGTTGCGTCCACACGAAGAAAAGGCCTCGTGCTACATAGAGAGACGGCTAGTAGGATACTTGAAGAACAGAAATTACTCGAACTGTAGAACTTACACCGTAGAACTTACATCCTCGCTAAAACACCCGAAAATAACACAAATAAATAGTAAACATAAACGGGGTGTGCACGCATTGACGCGGGAAAAAAAAGTGTATTGGACGAGTACTGGCCTAAGAAGGGTAGAAAAAATATCCGATTACATGTTGAAAATGTGCGATGACGAAACACCAAAAAAATAAAAAATTTTAACACAGAAATAATTCACATAACCACAAACTGAATCACAGTGGCCACTACACTGTATTTGACGCACAAGTGTTTCAACACAAAATGGGGGCTTTTACATACCCGTGAACATCACGATTACCACATGTCGACGAAGCTCCATGGCGACAACAGGCCACGGACCAAAGTGAGGCTAAAAAACCGCTCGGTGAAGGACAGAGTAATGAAGATGGCTAGTACCAGGGTTGCAGCTAAATGCCATAATGTGTACCAAAGTGAGAAAATACAGCGTGGAAGACCACTGTCACGTGAAAATACTGCGTTTTTTGTACGAAATCATGAGCTGGCTGCGTGCTCGCAGAAATAAAACTGCCGAAACCGCTACGGCGATAAACAGCGAGATGAAGAGGACTACGAGACAATAGGAATGTACTACGCTCCACCGCAGTCCAGTACAAAAGAAAAACAAAGTGAAATGTGGGCCAAGAAGCCCCTAATAAGATAGAGAACGAAGCTTTGAAAGTCCCAAACCTGAACTGAATTGGAAATTAAACTTAGGAGAAAAAGCCTTAAATGAAAAAATTATTAATAAACCATTATGAATTAGGTTGAAGTAAGAAAAATTTATTGATTCATATAGCCAGATACACAAATGTTAAAATATATAAAATGCTTTAACTGATACGAAATCTGATGGAAAAAATTACTGGTGTAATAGACTTTAATTATTAATCAAATAACTCATATGTAGTTCAAAATGAGAATAAAGGGATTAATTACCGTCATAATAAAATAATAAATACGAGATATTAGGTAACAAGAACTCGGAATGTAGGCAACTAACTTGATTACTGGCAATAATTAAAATAACGTTAATTGGCAGAGAGAGGCCGTTATTTAACTCATAATACTCATTATAGCATAAACTGATCAAGTAAAAAAAAAATATGGTCGCATTAAACAAAATTGTAGAGACAATACTTTAAAAACTTAATGACTTACTTCAAAATGCATACAAAAATTGAGCGACACATTAAAAACAGTAGTGAGTATTTAAAACGGAACAAAACTAAATAGTTTTAACTGCAGCGCGCCTTAGATGCCTGCACGAGAATGACAGACGCTCACTAGCAGCGTAACTCAATTCTCGTTGGCCCAGTCAAACACCACACACTATCTGCCGACGAAGATACATAGGCCGCAACGGAAGTTAAACTACACGTGCGCTAATAGGAAAAGGAACTCTCGTTTGCATGGAATAATTTTCGCAAAAATATGGTAGGCCCTATCCCATGTCATGCTATTTCGTAGCCCTGAATTCGAGTCTTAGGAAATACAAGTAGTGCTGTCAACTTAGAATAAGAATATAGTTCAATTTATGGGGAATGTAGCAACAAAAAATGCCTAAATTTAGGCACTCGAGTACATTACTAGGAAGACTGTCACCCTCGTACTGTAACAAACTTGTTTATTAAATAATAAATATCCATTGTTTTCCAAAAGAACTACTAGAAATTATTAGAGTTCTGTTTTAATTTTTTTGTACTTTCGTTTTTTCGAGCAGATGGATCGAAACTAATATTAATGTAGCTTTCATAAAACAATGCTTATTATTAACAGGAGGAAAAGAAATATTTTGTGTCACTGCGTCGTTAAAGAAGTGTCCAACAAACACAAGTGTACACTGACTTGACGTTTTAAAACTGCGGGTAGTAGTGAACAGTGAAAACCTCGTAAAATGAAACCACTGTATTAAAATTTTTTACACATAATATTATAACTAAATGTAGTTAAGACCAACCCTCAGGTCTTACTAAGTAGTTTACTTGTGCCAGTTATGCATACAAGAGCATAAAGTATTTCCACGTAACGAAAGAGAATTGCACTTAGTCGATTTTTTCTGTGCAGTTTTCCTTTGCTTACTGGCTAGATATATTCGTTCAAAGACAGTGTGGTATATGAATGGGTCAGTCAAAAATAGAAGTAGTAGTTGAAACATCCCATTATCAAAGTCAAGGAGAGTTAGAGTGTTCAACTTTTTGACTGTTGTACATATTTATTGATAATATTAAGACATGCTATAAATAATTCGCCTATATTGACTACTGCGAGCCCATTATTTATGTTGGCGTCTGTATTCCCATGGCTCAAACAGCACCGCACACCCTTACTATACTCTACAACATCCATGACTGACTGCTTCTCCGCCAATACAATGTCGAGTTGAAAGTGTCCCAATCTAATGTACTTTCGTGTATAGAATAATATACAGTCCATCCTTATTCATTGGAATGATTCATACTTTGAGTTTTACTGGGATACTATTACGACGCAAAGAACCTTGTAAAAACTGCCGCTGAATAAATATGTTTTCATGCGTGTTTTCAAAGCATACGGATGTTGTAATGTTACGGTGACCAACATACAATTTAGTATAATTCAGGCGACGTCGCCAGCATTCGAAGTGTAGAATATAGAACTAGACCGAAATTATTTTTATGAAAATCGCGTGTCTCAAGTATCAAGTAAGAGTGTAAATATTCGGTACAGGAAATAGATCATGCGAATGGCTCTCCAGAACAGAAGGCAGTTCCCACAGCAAACGGTTCGAAAATAGCTGTGTTGATTAGCGCTATCGTTTCTGGGGTAACATGACCGATATAGCTGCAACTGGAAATAGGTTGTGTCGCGGTGCCTTAGCTCGCTCACCAGACATATGGGATGTTGTCGGCGCTTCGCTGGCACATCTGTGAGCCTAGTATATGCCGCAGTTAGCGCCGACCCCACGAGCATTCATCTCACTCGAGGATTCTCCAGCTACTGCAAGTGGTTGCAAGTCACTTTAGGCCTACACACGTCACGTTTAGCTGCACTTTGGCAACACTGCCCTTACTGTATCTTCCAGGTCGTAGTTATCACATACACAGCGATTAGTACATGCTGGGCGGAATTCGTGTAAAAAGCTCCACTCACGCTAGATCTCAATACCCTCAGGATATATAAGCAGTTTTATTTTACTCACTGGCCACGTGTTTCAATAAGGTGACATTCATTACTGAAACTGGTCGAGGTGCCGAGGTGGTTGAGCGGTTTGACTATTCGCCTACCACCCTAGGCGAACCGGGTTCAATCCCCGGCCGGTTCACTTCCGGATTTTCACATGTGGGAATCGTACCTCGCGATGCCACTGGTCGGCGAGTTTTCTCGGGGATCTTCCGTTTCCCACGCCTTTGCATTCCTAAACTCATCCATACTCACCTTGATTCACCCTCATCAGCTCCCAAGACCTCGCTGTTAAGAGCCGCCCAAACTTCCCTACTTCTCTCGACACTCCTTAACATTTCCTACTTTTCCCACTTGACTGAGTTTACTGATCCTTTACGTAACTCGCATTTGATTGCCTTCCACTTGTCAAATTTGCGGCAGGAAATAGTGTTCAGTTTATTGCATCGTTTATAACAAGCACGAAGTTTGGCAAATAATAAATGTTTTCACTGGAGGCTTGTGAATTTTGCAAGTTAATTTTACGCCAGTGTAGACGTCTCCGTTGCCTGTATGCCTGAACCAGAGTTGTTTATTAATGGCCGCTGTGATGGCGAGAGAACTTTTATTTCAGTCTGCGGGGCACGTAATGGGGTCGCCATATTTTTCCGTTTATATTACTGGCGCAGAGTCGTTTGATGCGTGCCAAAACAACCCTGCCGCGACTCATAGAGGGTGCGCCTGAATTCGACCGTCACTCTTCGTCACCTTATTACTAATGGACAATTATATAGGAAATATATGGCAATATGTCTACAAAAACTGAGTTTTAAAGAGATGCGAAGTCTATAAAAAAGAATTTTTTAATTTTCTTTAGAAAATATCAGGAACGAATTGAAATTAAATTATAATTCTACGAGTATTATTTTATGTTATCGGAATTTTCAATTTAAAAGGAAACACCCATTTATACCTCACACAGTGTGGAAATAAAGGGGGTAGCCACACCCATACTGAATAAAAAATGTTAACGACTGGAATTATTCACGTTTGATTTAAGTTTACAGAACAGTAGTCTATGATATAATCAACAAAAATGGCTCTTATTATTGCAACTGGCCATGAGTCACAGTGAACACACACAAATACCTTGGGCTGTAGCGTTAGAGTGCCTAGAACTTAGGCAATCCTACCTGCATGCTTGTGTGCACAGACGAAGGCGGAGTGCATTATTAACACTTATTGGAGACAGCATATAACATACATGCATAAGCTTACAGTAGTGGTGCTGACTGTGTATCTGGCGACAGTAAGTGTAAGATCCCTATGCAGGAAGTATTAGTATTGCCTACGGCCAAGATTGTCAGCTGCATGCTGTGCAGGGTTCACAATCTCATGCCGCTGCGAACAAATACTGCTAGAATACGTTACATGAAGTCAGCGCCTCGTTAATTTGGATGCCTTTGCAGTACGTTTGCGTTCTGCAAGTTTATTAAACCAGAACTCTTACAAATGTGTTTCATCAAGCAGGATGATTTGTTAATTAGTCTATACAAACCCTTGGATAAAAACTAAATATTCATGTGCAGTTTCCATAAGATTTGCACCCAAATACTTCCATAACATATGTATATCTTAATAAGTAGTGACGCCTAATTTTCACGAAAATATTTCCGCTCTGTGTGCCGTTTTAAATACGCCAAGAGTTAAAAAAATATATCCGTACAGTTTTAAAAACGTCCCTCTTTTTTAATGCGGCTATTCTATTTTTAAAGTACGTCACTATATTTTGAAAATGCGTAATTACGATATTTTATATTATATTTTTATGGCGTCATTGATATGAACTAATTTTAAACTATTTTGAAAACATTGTTTTTAATATATTATCAGTTACTGCTATAACGAGTATTATGATTGATTCTCTCACTGCTACTCAACTTTATTTTATCTGATTTGAGAACATTACATTAGTTTTCAGTCATTACCACGATTGCGAGATTTTATATTAAATGTCTCGTTACATTTATTACTTTAATTATAGCAGTAAACAATACCTTCACTATTATTTTGAAATATGTACGATTTATTTAACTAATAGGGAATTACAATAATCATATCATTATTTATGTCAGTTTTCGTTTCAGTAAAATTATTTTTATATTTTAACGTTCGTTTATCTGACTATATAAATAAAATAATAATTTAACAATTTCAATCTACTTCTTAGTGGCTAATTAATATTTTATAATTTAAAGTATTTCCCCGTATTTTGCATTTCAATTGTGTTCTGGTTTAGTACTTTCAAAGCTATGTTTCATCTTATTGGAACGCTACAGCTCGTGTCTCTCGCAGTTTTTTTTCATTCTCACCGGACATGCTGTGTTTTTCTAACCACTTTTTCGTCCTGCTTTGTCGCCGACATGATGCGAAACCTTTGTGCGGGGACCGTACTGTTTTCAGGCACTTAGGTCCCATTTTATTGTTAAATTTCACACTTACATCACGTAATGAAAACAGAATGTAGTGTTGGGGTGTGCATCTCATTTATTTATTTATTATTCATTATTCCATATTTCAACATGTGAGCGGTCATTTATTCACCCTCCTTGCTAAGATCTCTTCCAATCCTCTTTCTTCGGGTATTTACACCAGAGTCTGTTTGCGAGTACTAATTATTTTCGTTATCTATTTTATATATTGTAGAGAGGGTTTAAGTTCTCCAGTTAAAGTTATACTGTTTATGTTCTCCAGTTTACATTCTATGTTTCAATTCAACTGTTCAATTCTACAATTTTATTCTGTGCTTTGGAGAATTTTTCTATTCAACGTTTTGGGTTCTCCAGTTTCTATTCAACATTTCCAAGTTATACAGATTGCTACCATGGCTATCTCAACGTACGGAGTACTGGCATTGTTTGCCTTTCCTGAGTTTATTTCTTCGTGCCGACGTATCTCCCTGTCCTGCACTTTGTTTTACTTCAGTTAGCTAAGTCAAGACTTTTTAAATAATATTTTACAACTACATTCCCAAATAATTATATATACAATTTTGTCGACATATTTTGGTTTTACTTAAACGTAAATACTAACCTATTTGGAAGAATTATTAAATTTATTATATCTATTTTCATTATACCAGTTTAAACTGTAATAAATTTGTTTTTATTAACGTACCAATGGAACGTAACGATTTTATTAATTGTAAATTATTTATATGCACATTGTGCAGGCTATGCTTTTCAATCAATTTTTACTTATAGCAGTCAGATTATATATATATATTTATATATACATTAAGTATAGACGTTTTATTATAATGTTGTCTGTTCTGATGAAAGAACTTTAAGGTAACGTTACTAACGACTTATTTCATTATTGAACTCAATTTTTATGAATTTTTCTTACATTTATTATTTAACTAAAGATTAATTATAAAGTTTTCTGTCGTATTGAAAAACTATTTAAATTTATTTTGTAAAGTTTTTATCCTATTTGATTAATGCAATGAAGTATTTTGAATTGGCATATAGTTATATAATACAACTTCCTTATCATTTCCTTTATAACTTCATAAATTAGTATAGAACTAAACGAAGCACAAAATTATTTAAATGCACCACTACAAATCTTGTGTTTTCATTTGATTTGCTACCTATGGGCCTATACGTTTTATTTCATTCAAGCAGGTATTAAGTCTTGCATATTTATATTTATAGGGATAGGAACATTTTTGCGAGTATATTTCAGGACAAGATAGATGCCAATCACGTGTACATTGAAATAGACTTTCCAATTGGATCGCAGTTTATTAGACACACCCTGAACGACTCTGAGCTAATAGCAGACTTACTGTGAAACAAGTAGCGAGTGACGTAGTCCAAGCTGTGAACCAACACTGGCTACTCTCTGCAGCAGCAGTAAATGAGCAAAGATCTGAGGCTTGAGTGTACACAGAACTGTCAAGTATAGCCTACAGGTCATTGAACTCTAGAAATGTTCCTATCCCTATTTATATATTGACGTACAGCCTCTTTTTTGTTCATTGTACGATCAACATCATTAGTTACTGATATATTTGTTGTTCTTGCCATTTATTTTATTATTTATTTGTCATTTGCCATTCAGTCCTTTTTGATGATTTCAGTAGCCACTTTATTGCATTTGTTTGGAGTTATTTTACTTTCCCAAAGTCTGACTTACTTATTTTACTATGAAATTGATATCATATTATTTTGTTTTTGTCGTACAATGGCACAGCTATGAGTTCGGTATACTAAAGGCTATTCTCGATAAAGTGAGCAATTTTGAAATCAACATTAATAAATTGTCACTGCTCCCACCTGCATATATTTTAACGGGCGCACTGAGTGACAGGCACCCAGTAAAGCTGGTAACGATGGAGCAGAAAGTAGTTCCATATCTTAACGTCGAACGACATGTGTTAGGTAACCATTTGTAATAACTTATGTTATTTCTATCGCTTTCTGTGTTTTTAATGCGTCGAAGCGTAAAAATAAGAAATGTTTTTAATTATTTACTTTTCTAGTAATTTTACAGTTTTACTTGACCAACGCATGAAGAAAGCGATGAGGCTCCTTGGAAATGACAATTTAACATAAGGCGGAAGAACACACAACCTGCATACAAGTAGATAAAAGTAGGGATTTCAAAAGTGCTCATTTTACCGTAAACAGTCTATACAAGTATACCAGCAGCTTTTCTCTGGTTATTCGCAAAGTGTCTGTGTAAGAAGACGTTTCTTGCTTGTTTAAGGTAATCAAATGCCGGAGACGCGTATACTGAATTTCTCAACTGAGAATTAGGGCGTGTGATGCCACCGATGAGCGGGATTTCTCAGGGATATCCTGTTTTCTCGACCCCTCTATTCCGGTGCTGCTCCATACTCACCTCGCTACACTCTCACCAGCTCGCGTTTAAAAAGAGTCGTATTTGAGAGTGTAGTTGTGCTGAGATAAGAAGCAACACTTGCAGTTAGTAGGGACTTAACGTAGCACAGGCCGACAACTGACACCAGCGTCGCGACTTACAAGGCACGGAGGTCTTCGCCCCGACACCACAAATAGCGCCTTGCGTCTCCGAAATAGTCGCAGATTGCACGAGCATTGCGCTTCCTCGTGCCAGAGTACGCTCCCTCTCCCTCCCTCCCTTCCTCACACTCTCCCGCTACTTTATACTTATCGCTGGCCAACCGTGGGAATACTCTCTGCCAACACTCCCTGTATTGCGATGGTGTAGTCGCCTCCCACCTAGACGAACCAGGTTCGTTCTCCAGCGTGCTCGTTCCAGAATGTTCGCACGTGGGAATCCTGACGGATAATGCCGCTGGCCGGTGGGTTTTCTCGGGGATCTCCCGTTCCCCCGCCCTAGCGTTACTGTGCTGCTCCATACTCACCTCGCTTCACCCTTCTCGTAGTTAAGAGTAGCCTAAATCTCTACACTTCGCTCTACAATCTCGTTCTCTCAAAGACTTAGTAAGGCATTTCCGCCACGCTTTAACTGAACGCAATGAATTGCTCACAACCAAACACTGCGTCACGAGTCAGATATATTTTATTTTTCACAGATACTTTCATGGTTCACCTTTTACTGTGGGGCCCGTTATAATTTCAAACGATCGTAATCAATCTGCCAGAGATGCTTCATTTTCTCATGCTTTTATATTTTTGTGTATAATTTAAGTATTAAAAAAGTGTTTTTCCTGGAGATATTATGCCACAAGTATGCTGGGCACTGAAACTTCCAAGACGTAAACTGTCTTACACTGATGTTGGGAATTAGTTTTTTGTTTATTCGTGGTTTATATATTCGTTGCTTAAGTCGTAATGTTGTCGTACTTAAATAATTTACTGTTGATGTGTGATGGTTGTATAGATATGAATGAATCTGTTTATGAAAATGTAAAAATATTAATATATATGTTTATGTAAGCGTAAACGTGATGGCTTTCTTGAGTAAGTGTGAATTAGTTTTTGGAAATTGCCAAAATATGTGTAGCCTAACTAAGTATGTAAACTGCGAAAGTATTTTTGTAAGGCAATATTTTAAATATTGATCTTAATACAAAAGCAAAACTCAGAATTAAGATTTTATGAGATAAAATGAAATAGAAGGCAATTGCTTTAACATCGCCAAAATACTAACAACTCATGGCACTAAGTGCTTATTATCCGCTGGCAGAAACTGATACGTCTCGCAACGGAAATCTCCCAGTCACTAAAGAGAATTTGAGATAAATGTTTTTGAAGTAAACTAGTGTAGAGAAACTTTCTGCGAAAATCAGTATTCATGAATGATTATTGAAGGAGGGGAAATTCCGCGAATCAATGGAAGATAAATCGTATTGTTTACAATTTAGCGTGCACATTCATAGACATGTTCGGATCAAATTTTTTAGCGCTCTAAGATACGTAGCCTCAAGTCCTTGGCATTTATGTCCGAATTTAATTAAGTTTTCTAGGTGCTGCAAATTAGCAAATTTTTGATACGGCCTGTATTTCAAGTCAGCACAGCACGTGGTTCGTTGTTGCAACCAATGAGATGTGGATTCTGCGCGTTCTGCTACGGTATTACGAACCTCGCATAACCCAGAACAGTAACTCTCTTGGAAGGTAATCAGGCACTAAGACTCTCAACGTACATCACTCACACAAATAATATTCCTGTGCGTTTTGTACACAACTGCATGAATTGTGCGTTGAGATTTATTGTTTGCTAGCACTGTACAGTGTGCGGCCCAGTGCCTAATGTTTTCGCTAAGTGCCTAATGATCTTAATTATAATGGTTGGTCTACTTGATGAAGATTTTCTTGCCAAATGGCTTTTGTGAAGCAACCAGAATGGAAACAAGCTCAAACAACAGAGTATATAAGACTACAGAGGCGAAACAACCGCACACGCCAGCAACATGGCGCCACTAGCCAGCGAAATGAGGGGAACGTGTTTCACAAATCAGCGCATGTTAAAATATTTGACAGCTGGCAGCCTAGCGAATAAGAAATATTTCACAGCACGTAGTAACCAATGAGATACAAGACCCGTATCAAAAAATTCGCGCAGCCAATCAGAGATTGAGTACGCCGACATCAAAGCAAATGCCTCAAGTTCTACTTTTCCCTGTGCTTAAAATATGAATAAAAATAGGCTCTTGATAATTGAATTTCTAGAACATCTAACAACCATATTATTGCAAACTATTTTACTGCGTTATAGATAGGGACATGCAAAATTCGCGTTATTATTTGGCATCAGGCTGAACTTCACAGTATTATAAGCATTAGAGTCGGCGTCGTTTCTCCATTGGCTGCTGCATAGATGTGAAGACACTCCCTCTCTGACTGAACTTCACGTGATTGCGGCACACCATTGCTAAGTGTTCCTCAATTGGTGCGGAGTCACCCAGGGTGTGCCGTATAAAGTATGGTCCAATGACAAACGTATTGCAAAGGTACATGTGTTTCAAGTTTAACTTCTCCCCACATAATAACGCGAATTTTGCAGGTCTGTAGTTATAGAACATATATTAAACATTCTTTCACATGAAAAGTAAATTGGCTTTTCCAATAAATTTCGTAGTTGGTATGCTACATGTTACTGAATTGTGCTTGGTGTACTGTCAATTTCAGCACTTCATTTGATGTCACTAAACCAATCTTAAGAATCTGAAAGAGCCTGAAATTATTGTATGTATTTTTGGACAGGAACAGAAGCATGATAAAAGTGGAAAACTGGCAGACATTGTTACTGAAAAAAACTAAAATACCAAATTTTCGATATTATGACTACACACACATATATATTACACACATATATTATATTACGCACGTATATTATATTACATACACATATATTATATTACACACACATATATTTTACACACACATATATATTACACACACACATATATACATAACCCACTTACAGTTTGTGGATAGAAATCAAAATAAATTTTGAGAAAAATTTTCGGGATGTTTCAAACATTCATAAATAAAAAAAATGCAGTAGTTAAATCGAACCTAACTCTAGGAAAAGTTCATCTCGCATTTCAAAGTAAATGCTACATGGAATTTCTATGATATTAATAACAATTTCACTTTAAAAAGTTATTTAAATTTGAGTTAATTTTTGAAATCAGTTTAGTACGAGATTTAAAATTTTTATTATTATAATCAAATTTTAAAATATTGTTTTTATTTTGCTATTTACATTAAATTGATATTGGTTGCGTGTAAAGCAATTTTTAAAATAACATTCTCTACACAAAAAGTGTGTTACAATCGAACGTACTTGCTGGTAACTTCCAGAAGATGACGTAGTTCAGTAGAGACGGCTGATTTTCGCAAAATATAATTCTACGCAGCTATAATATCAAACTTGGACTCCAGAAACTTCCCCTTACTTATTGGAGAGAGCCTTTACGAGGTCAGTATCTTACACTACTAGATGAATCAGAATTAGTGGAGACAATGGAATATCAAGAAAAATATTTAGTCAAAGTGTCTTCGATAACATTCTAGCTAGTTTATCCTTTAAAGGTAAATATAAAGGTATTTACTCTGTTAAGTTCCTTGCAGACCAATCACAATCTTTCTGCATTAGAATATCAGAGTCGTCTTTGGCCCAACTAAATGGGATATAAGTTCATAAACACATGGCAGCCAAAAATGTTGGACGTGTGTACAGTAGGCTGACTGCTGGTAAACAGATAACATTTGCGGCTAGGCTGCTGCGATAGTGAACGTATGGTATTCGCGGTCAGACACACAGGAAAGTGGATTTGAGCTGCAGCGTTCCGGAGGCTTGGCACAGAATACTTGACAATACAGATGTGGAACAGCCGCCTCTACAGCTGCACAAGTCAACAAAATACTGGAACGCCATTTGCCGATCTCTGCCTGGTAACATACTCTCTAACCGCAGCCCGGCCAATAAGGAAACTTCCCCATCATGCAGTAGCCAACCAGCCACCCGTAATTGCTACTGTGTGAAGTGTAACCGCGACCTGGGACAAGAGTGGTTTTTGTGCTTACCCAGTAGGCGGCCGCTTCGTCCGGCTCCTTGATGGTCGCCATGGCGCTCTCGGCTGCAGGACTGGCGGCTCGCTGGCGCGCGCGCTATTGCAGAAAATAGCGTGGGCGGTGGGAGGGATGTGGAGGGGGAGGGGGTTGCTATCTGGCCGCCTTCCCCACCCTCGGAGGCGGCGCGGTGCAGAAATAATCCCCCCGCTTCGCTGCGGCGGCAGCTGAAGGATTCTAGGCTCACCTCACACGCACGAAGCAAGCTGTGTCTCGATATCCTTGGGACGGTGTGACGTACAACGATGGGAAGCCTCGCACGCGGGTCAACGAACTGCTAGTAAACATGCTGCGCGCTCTTACATGCACGCCGCTCAGCAACTCCGTTGCCTCGACTATCTTCTTCAACTAATTAACGTCAGATTTGTTTAGAACTGTGCATGTTTCGCCTTATTCTTTGGCGATTGTCTGTATTGCAAACACACCTGTATTTACTACTTTGACGCCGCGGAACCACAGACAAGTTGACACGCCTTGTAGAACTCTCACCATACAATCTGGGCAATGGCTAGTTCCCAAAACTCTTGCTATGCACCTTCCTACGAACAACAAATCTTTTCAAACGGGACTAATGTAACTCTGATTGGTAATGCCACCTGTTTTTCGTGAAAATATTTACGCGGAGGCTAGACCTTGTCATTATACGTGCACTCGTGCAGCCTTCCTTTGGATATTGGCAGCTGGTCTTTGTGTGAAGAGAGTTTGTCACTTGAGTGAGCCAATCGGATTTGAGGTTCACCGAGACCGTCTGCGATTCGCGGGCAGGCATATAAGATGTGTAACCATTCAAATGATTCAATCACGAAAGTGGTTGTGAACTACAGTGTTCAGGAACACAACGTGTCCTGAAATATTTACATGAAAAACCAGTGTCGCTACTAATGTCCACACTTTCTTGTGACGAGGGTTCAAGGCCGGTAACCAAAGGAAAACTGCAGGGTTTACAAGTAGGATACTGAAATACCACACTGTCTTGTGACGAAGGTACGAGACCGGTAACCAAAGGAAAACTGCAGGTTTTGCAAGTAAGATACTGAAATGCCACAATGTCTTGAGACGAAGGTAGAAGTAAGATACTATAACATCTTGTGTGGAATTCATGTCGTGAATATAAGTTTTTCATTATAAATTATCATTAGAAATTCGCAAATGTCGTGGTTAAATTATTTTACTCACACACGTCTTAAGAGTCTGCTAGCCAATAACGGACGTCCAGTGTCAGGGTAACTTTATCCTGACTGGCCCAGTTGAGTATAAATGTCTTTCCACATAGAGCAATAATAAAGGAAATTTGCAATCATGCACGTAAAAAATGGAAGTCTAGCTTGGGTATAAATAATTTCCGAAAAACTGTTGGCACTATTCATTACCTGTTGCTCCAATTCAACCCCGGTCCAGATAGTACTTCAAACCCCTTTTATCTTTCAGCTGCATTATTGGTCTAAGATCATCTGGAGTGCATCTAGCGAACTGTTCCCCAATTAAGGAGAAAATCAAACATGCTTGTGATTGAAGTTCAACTTGTCTTCAAATGAATACACGAAAATTATGTTTCTCTATTTATCGTCAGGTATCCTGATGCTTCAGTACTGACAGTTTGACCGCACTATGCAATCATTTGAGCTGCAAGGTACCACAGTATTTTGAAAATGTAGGCACAAATATTTGCACGCCTTTTTATTTATCTCCAACTATGTGACTGCCGAATCGCGTTAAAAACAGTGACATCTATGTGACAGAAGAGATTAATAAGGAGACTCAATTTTTGCGAGAAAAAATTCACATCATCTAGTTTTCAATACCCTGCTTGCTCACCTGCCGTATGTGGAGCTGTGTTTAGGTTGTGGTACACTCTTAACACTAATTAGTGACATCAGTCCACGAAATAATAGATAGACACTAGAAGCTAGTTAAGATGCTGTTACGTACTGGCCAATCACTCGAATGAATGAGAAATCAGAACCACAGTGTATCGTCATTTGTGAAGAGACGACATGAGACGTGCCCTGATTTTTCTCTTTCCTTGTGATCAAGATGGAGACAGAAAATTACAGACCTGCGAAATTCGCGTCATTACTTGGGGATACATTATACTTTAAACACAAGTAACTTTGCATTACGTCTTTCATTGGACCATAGTTTACAATGGACACCCAGGGAAACGGTGTGCCAATAAATGAACACAAAAATTGTGTCCCCCCTAATCACGTACAGTTCACTACAGCAAGGCAGTGTCTTCACATCTATGCAGCAGCCAGCGGAGAAACGACGCCGCCTCCAGTACACAAACTAGCTTAGATAGATACCAAATAATAACATGAATTTTCCAATTACATACTTAAAATCTTGCACAAAATAAGTTACTAGGAAAGTATTTGTGTCAATATTAAGCAAATTAATGTAATTTATAATAAATTATTTTGTACCTCGAAATGAAATACATATGAGATGGTAAGGCGACCACTCTACTTATTTTATCTACCCTCCACTTTAAGTAGCACAAACAATGTCAGTAAAACCGTAATCTTTTCGCAAAAAAAATGTACTTAAGGCATGTGTAATAAGTGTTTACAGTGCATTAAAATAGCTTTGATAAATTTAAAACGAACAAAACTTGTTCGCAGATATTTGCCAATTTTTACCTTCACAAAGCGAACTAAATATAATTAATAAATTGTAACTGACTTTGAGTGATTTGGTTTCATGTATGTTTCAAGGCCTTGCAGTTGGAACCACTCAACAGCGAAATTGGATCCGTGTTAAAGTGTTTTCAAATACAAGACAGACCCTCTTTATTATTTTTGCGAAAACTGAATTTCCAAAGCAGTAACGAAACATGTACCAAATTCGAGTTATTTTTGGCGATAAGTTATTTTTTAAGGATGTCAGTTTGTCATAGTGCCATGCTTAAATTTTTATGTCCTGAAAAACTTTGCCCCAACAAGTAGTATGAAATCCTTCCTTCTGATGAAGGGGTTTGTGGCTGCGGAAGAGCGGATGTCCACCACCGCCATCTTGGATGATGTCATTGTCGCACAAAAAAAGTTGAAAATAGAGGCAAAAATTCCCTTTTCCTTCCGATTAGGCTCTTTTCGCAAAGTAATGTACCTTTCCCTACCCTCCTAATTTCCCAATTTTCCCTCATAAGACCACGTGATTGTACAATGAAGGCGACTTTCTCACCCCGAAAGTGACCTAGCACAATCCAGCTGGGATGAATCCACATTGTAGCATTTGACTCAATGAGAAGGACGAGGAGAAGAGATTACACCACAGCATTTCCAGCTCTCACATTTCAGTCGGTGTTCTCTGGGAGCTCCCAACCGATATTAGTATTATAGTTAATTTCCGAACTGTTTGAAATACAACTATAAAAATCGTAACATATGTATTGCCCCCCCCCCCCTTCCCATCAAAAACAAGAAAAGAAGCAGGACCAAATATGGCCTATGTCGACTTATAGGAATAGTATACTGTAATTTATAAACTGTTAAAGATATAGATGCCAAAATTATAACATATAAATATCAACAATGACAATGAAAAGAATCAAAGTGTCAGGTATGACCTGTCTGATTATAAGCATAGTTGGCTGTAATTTCCGAACTGTGTGAGATACAACTACCAAAATCATCATAGGCAAAACCTCAAACAAGGAAAGGATCAAAGGTTTAGAATTGACCTAAACATGCTTATAAACATAGTCGGCTATAATAACCTAACCATATGAATTACAAATACCAAAATCGTAACAAAGCCATCACTCCATACAAGGAAAAGTACCGAAGGGTTAAATTGACCTATGTGGACTTATAAACATAGTTGACATTAACCTCCGAGCCATATGAGATACAATTACCAATATCATGACATAGAAATCACCCTAGAATGGGAAAAAGACAAAAGGATAAAACTTTACCTGAGCATACTTATAAGCATAGTCGGCTATAATATCCGAACCATATAAGATACAACTACCAAAATTGTAACACAGGCATCACTCCATACAAGGAAAATTAATGAAGGGTCAAAATTGACCTAAGCATACTTATAAATATAGTTGACTGTAACTTCAGAACCATGTGGGATACAACTATAAAATCCTAAACTAGGCATTACTCCATACAACGAAAAGCATAGTCGGCTATAAAATCCTAAATATTTTAGATTCACCTACCAAAATCGCAATGTAGGTATCATTCTAGACAACAAAAAGTACCAAAAGGTCAAAATTAACCTAAGCATGTCTATAATCATAGGTGGCTGTAACTTCCGAACTGTTAGAGATACAACTACCAAAATCGAAACAGACATCACCCCAGATAACGGGAAGGACTGAAGGATCGAGTATTAGCTAAGCCTGCTTATAAGCATAGTTGACTGTCATTTACGAACCTTTGGAGATACAACAACTATAATCAAAATGTAGGCATCATGCCAGACAAAAAAAAGTGTAGAACGGTCACGTATGATCTAAGCACACACATAAGCATATTTAAATGTAATTTACAAACTATATGTGGAATAAAACTACTTGAATCATAACACAGGCATCATTTCAGACAATGAAATGGCCCGAGGGGCAATTATCACCTAAGAGCATTTATGAGTGTAGTTTGCTGTAATTTCTGAACTGTTTGAGAGATAATCACCAAAATCGTATTTCCGACATCACTCCAGACAGGGAAAAGTACCAAAAGGCAAAGTACAACTTAAGCATTTTTTAAAAATAGTTTGCTGTAACTTCCGAACCATTTGAGATACAACTACCAAAAATAGTAACATCGGCATCATAAGAGACAACGAAAAGGACCAAAGGGTCAAGTATGACCTAAGTGCTCTTATAACAGTGATCTTATAAGCATAGTTGTCTGTAAATTTCGAAATGGTTGAGATACAACCACACAAATCATAATGATTCCCAAGACAATGAAAATGACCGAGGCCAAGTATGACTTGAGAGCACATATAAACATAGTTGCCTGTAATTTCCGAACCGTTAGGTTTACAACTAGCAAAATCATAACATGATCCTATACACTCACCAGACAAGACATATTTATCCATCTGGACCTGCCAATGACAGCCTCGACAGACATTGAGTGGTTAGGACAAGTAAATACTCACATGGGCTTACACACTCATCAGACAAGAAATGTGTTATCACGATGTTTTCTAATTCCAGACTCGCCTAAACCAATGTCTACCTCGACAGACATTGCATGACAGAAGAAGATCGCATGAGCCTACATGTACTTACAGACATACCTCGGACCTGCACACATGTACCAAGCGTTTCAGGCAGTCATACCTATGACCAGCATGTACTTACAGCCATGCTATGTCTCTGGCATACACTTGTGTACCAAAGCTTCAATGCTGGTAATTACAGTCATACCCTGTACTGAACATTTAATGTGCATACTTAGATACAGTCATTCACTGCACTCGTAGTCAGACTCTCTCTCTCTCTCTCTCTCTCCAACCTACACTCCCACCTTTAAGGGTCGCCACTAGTCTGCACCCCCAACTACCACAAGGGATAGGCCCTACCCACAGCACTCGTAGTTCGTCATGTACAGAGACCCAAGTGCATGTAGTGAAGTTCAGTCATACTCTAACTTAAATTGGTTCTAGTTGCCATCGCTGATGCTAGACATTACCAGACTGTCTTGGGCAGAACATATTCTGTACGAACCAAGTGAAACGAAACTTTCCAACACTAGCAGCAGAACACGTCCAACCTGCCACACAAGCAAGGTGAGAATCTTTAGGGCTGCCGTCTACCAACAGCACAAACAAGTCGAAAAATGGAACTAGCCAAGCGATGTCAGTCGAGTGACTGTCCCGTTATGATGGGAAATCAGTACCTAGTGCCAGAACTGTAAGCACATACAAAAACAGCATGCAACATTAGTCGTGCAAAATAGACATCAGTACAGGAGCAAATAGTACATGCACTTTTTATGAAACAAATTACCCAAGACAAGAAAGGAGCCAGGACTGGAGGTGTCACATACACCATACTGGACAATGCCGGGGAGGAGAGGACATTCGTGGAAGAATGTAATGGTGGCTACCATTCGATGACAGAGCATGACTCTTCAATCTATGAGCAAGTGCAGGTGTTGTGCATGCCACCAGGGAGGAGCAGGAGGTATCGCAACACACACACACAGATATGTCAACTATGTATGTACTCTGTTCTTAGAAGGCACAGATCAGAGGTTTAACCTTGAATGTCTAGAGCAGTAAAACTGGACTTCGAATACATAATAGTTGATGGTTTTACAAAGTGTGTGTGACCTGCTTGGTACCTATGACTCGCAGGCTGCAAGTATTTGTAATGATGAGTATGGCCATGTAAAAAATAATTATATGACACACACACATCCAATTTGTATATAACTAATTTGCCCTTTGTGCACTCTAGTGGTCGATTGGAGAGTGAGTGTGCAAGCAGCTGTCTCTCTGTAGGGACCTGAGTTATAGACATGCCACAGTTTACAACTATTGGTAAACACACAGCAACACAGTTATCATAGTGGAACAGCTGGGCTGTTGAATGGAAACAGCCTGTAAGTACACGCATTGAAGGTTCGAGTGCAGGCAGGGTCGACAGAGTATGACTACTTGTATTTGCAAAGTCTTGGTACATGATGTAAGTACATGAATCGAAGGTACGAGCAGGGTTGACGGAGTTTGACTGTCTGTAATTGCAAAGGCTCAGTACATGAGTGCAAGTTGGAGACAGAGTATGACTATAATTAAGAACACGGCATGCAAGAGTTAGATGTCTCGACTACAGGCTGTGAAGTTGGCCTCTTAACTTCTTTACACTCGTACACAATCAACTTAGTCTTTATTCGAACACTTCCTGCTGTGTGCATGCAAGGTACACACGTCGCCTACACTGTATGGGTAGGTCCTGTAGATGATGGCTCTCATATTTTTTTGGCAGAGGGGCCTTGCTTCCCCCGACGAACGATTGTGTGCTGGCGAACGTGTAATGTCTGTGTGCATTACCACTCTCTATGGGACCTGCGAAACATTATTTTCAAGGATGGTACACAGTCTCCATAACTGTCAGGATACATGTATTAGTTCCTTCGCAGTAGCATATGTAATAAGCGTGCATTACCACTCTCTACTGTAACTGAACTTGCGATATCTTATTTTTAATAGCATTACTATGTATATGTTATACATGGTAAAGTGCGCATCTATTAAGGCCCACCCAACAGCCATTAATAAATATATTTTATTGCAGTCCCACACATTAACTTCTGAGGGTGATGAAATGTATACACTTTGTTTATTAGACACATAGGAAGGTTTTTTTAAATTAAAAAGTGGTAGAAAGACAGAAATTACCTGGAAGGAAAAATTTAGCAGGGCCTTAACAAGTGCTCACTATACTATGAAAAGTATATAAGTTTGTTTTGTCAAAGGTGGTGATGCAATACTTGCAGCTGTCGAGTTGCTTTCTCGGTCGGTAATGTATAGCGTGTATGGAAAGGCAGGGTGATAATTGCTTCCAGTGAGTTCAAGATGATAAGATGTGCTCATGTCCTGCTGGTCTTCTGAAACCACTACACCAGTTAAGGTAAAACATCTGCTCTGCATCTTCTAAGAACAGAGTACATAGAAAGTTAACTTTTGTGTGTGTGTGTGTGTGTTGCGATATCTCCTCCTTATATGTATTGGATAATTCTTTCCTAACAAGTGCATGTACTATTCGCTCCTGTGGTGTTGTCTCTCTTGCACAACTAATGGTGTATGTTGTTTTCGTATGAGCTTATGGTTCTGGCACTAGGTACTGAATTCCTATCGTAAAGGGACATTTCCTCGACTGGCATCTCTTCGGATAGTATCATCCTTCGAGTTGCCTGTGCTGTTGGTCGACCGAGGCCCTACAGATTATCATGTTGCTCATGTGGCAGGTCGGGCGCGTTCTTCTGCTAGTGTTAGCTGGTTTTGTTTCACTCGGTTCGTACAGAATATGTTCTTCCCACGACAGTCTGGTCATGTCCAGCAACGGCGATGGCAGCACGAACATATATGTGATAACAGTATTACTGTCCTTCATTACACACGCTCTGGTCTCGGTACATAACATACCACAAGTGCTTTGGTTGCAGGCTGGTCCCCAGTGGTGGTAGGGATACAGACTAACTGCGATCCCTAAATGAGAGAGTGTAGGTTGGGGAGAGAGAGTATGACTGCAAGTGCAGTGTATGACTGTCAGTAAGTATGCACATTGAAGGTTCGGTACAGGGTGTGATAGTCTATAATTACCAGTACTGAAGCTTCGGATTACAAGTGTAGGCCAGAGACAGACCACGACTATAAGTACATGCCGGTCATAGGTATGACTGACTGAAAAGCTCGGTACATGTGTGCAGGTCGGAGGTATGTTAGTTAGTACATGTAGGCCCATGCGATTTTCTCCTGTCATGCAATGTCTGTCGAGGTTCGACATTGCCTTAGGCGAGTCTGGAATGAGAAAACATCATGATGACAAGTTTCTTGTATGACAAGTGTGTAGGTTCATGTGAGTATTTACTTCTCCTAACCACACAATATATGTCGAGGATGTCATTGGCACGTCCCGATGGATAAAAGTTTCTTGTCTACTGAGTGTGTAGGATCATGTTATGATTTTGCTAATTGTAAACTAAACGGTTCGGAAATTACAGGAAACTATGTTTCTAAGTGCTCTTATGTCTTACTTGGTCTTTTGGTCATTTTCATTGTCTTGGGTGACATTGTGATTTTGGTGGTTTAATATTAAACAGTTCGGAAGTGACAGATCACTATGTTTAAAGGCATTTTTAGGTCATACTTGACCCTTCAGTCCTTTTATTTGTCTGGGATGATGCTGATGTTACAATTTTTGGTAGTTTTACCTCAAATGGTTCAGATGCTACAGCCACCTATGTTTATAACCATATTTGGGTAGTACTTGGCCCCCTCAGTAATTTTCAATTTTTGGGGTGATATATGTTACAATCTTGGTGGTTGTATCTCAAACAGTTTGGAAATCCCAGCCAAATACACTTATACATGTGTTAGGTCATACTTGCATCTTGGTACTTTTAATTGACTGAGGAGATGCCTGTGTTATGATTTTGGTAATTGTATCTCACACATGGTTGGGAAATTATAGCAAACTATGTTTGTGTGTGTAGATCATACTTGACCATTCTACCTTTTTCTTAGTCTGGGGTGATGCCTATATTATGATTATGATAGTTGTGTCTCCAAAGGTTCGGAAATTACTGTCAACTTTGCTTATAAGTGAACATAGGTAATACTTGATACTTCAGTCCTTTTCATTGTCTGGGAAATGCATATGTTGCGGTTTTGGTAGGTGTATCTCTAATAGTTCGGATATTACATTTGTCTATGCTTATAAGCAAGCATGGGAAAATATTGACACTTTGCTACTTTTCACTGTCTGGAGTAACGACTATATTACGATTTGGTTGTTGCATCATATGTGGTTCGGAAGTTACAGCCAACTATGCTTATAAGAATGCTTGGATAAATTTCGACCCTTTGGTACCTTTCCTTGTCTGGAGTGAGGCCTGTGTTATGATTTTGGTAATGGTATCTCATATGGTTTGGATATTATATCCAAATGCTTATAAACATGCTTACCCTTTATTCCTTTTCGTTGTCGTGGGTGATGTATTTCTTATGATTTTGGTAGTTGTATCTCAAACAGTTCGGAAGTCACAGCCAATTATTCTTATAAGCACACTTAGGTCAATTTTGATCCTTCGGTCCTTTGTCTTGTCTGGGGCAATGCCTATGTTATGATTTTGGTAGAATTATATTATTAAGTTTGGAAGTTACAGTCAACTGTGCTTATAAGCATGCTTAAGTAAATGTTTACCCTCCATTTGTTTTCCTTGTTTGGGATGGTGTCTATGTCATAATTTTGGTAGCTGCATCGCATATGGTTCGGAAGTTATAATCAACTATGCAAATAAGCATGCTTAGTTAAGTTTTGACACTGCGATACTTTTCCTTGTCTGGAGTTATGCCTATGTTACGATTTTGGTAGTTGTATCTCATGCAGTTTGGAAATTACAGTCAGCCATGCTTATAAACGTGCTTAGGTAAATTTTGACACTTAGGTCGTTTTCCTTGTTTGCGGTTGATACCTATGTTATGATTTTGGAAGTGGTATCTCATTCGGTTCGGATGATACAGTAATTTATGATTATAAGTAAACATAGGTCATATCTGACCCTTTGATCCAGTTCGTTGTTGGGGTTGATGCTATGTTATGATTTTGATATCTATAAATTAAATGGTTCAGATATTACACCCAAATATCTATATAAGTCGACTAAGTGCATATTTGGCCCAGCGTCGCTTCTCGTTGTAGGGGGTTATGCATATGTTACGATTTTGGTATTTTTATCTCTTAGATTCGGAAATTACAGGCCACTTTTCTTATATGTAAACATAGGTCTTACTTGACCTGAGGATGACATGGTGTCTTGGAATGTGACCACCCCCCCCCCCCCACTCCCACCCAGAATGTGTGAGCGGGACATCCACATTGTCGGTAGGAAGAAAAGAAAACAATAATACTAATATCGTTTGGGAGTACCCAGAGAACACCGCCAGAAATGCGAGAGCTGGAAGTGCTGTGATGGTATTTGTCCTCGTCGTTCTCCTCTTTGAGTCAAAACGCCACAATGTGGATTCATCCAAGCCGAATTATGCAAGGGCATTTTCAGAGTGCGAAAGTCAGCTTCGTTGTGCAAATACATGGTCGTCCCAGGGAAAACGGGAAATTTGGAGGGAAAAAGAGACATTTTGGTGGGAAATAGCCAAATCGGAGGGAAAAGGGGATTTTTTTCCCGCGAATTTGGCCATTTTCTGTGCAAAAATGGCGTCATCCAAAATGGCCGGTGGGATCCAAGTTGGCGGTGGTATCCTCCGCAGCCTCTAGCACCTGCGTCAGAAGGCAGCATTTCATATTACTCCAACGAATATACACTCCATAATCGAGTGCAAGAATTATGTTAATTCTTGTAGTAAGGAGAATATTTTCGTCCCTAGACAGCAGCCACTGAACAAGCGACATCGGCTCTAGTGTAATGCCAACTTACAACGCGAATGGTGCCAATAGCTAGGCACACGATATTTTTGCCTCAAAAGTTTCGTGCATTAGAGTTTCATCACTATGCGTGGAAGTAGATGTAAAAGGGGAGTTCAAGCACAACTCAATTTTTATCGAAAAAACGTGGTTTTTCGCTCCTACATCAATGTTTTATGCTCTAAAATCATGCTTTGAAATTTAAGATACTAAGCATTTTAAAAACAAGCAAGTTTACACCAAAATCAGGAACTTTTACCCCAAAATCAAATAATTTACCACTTTTTCAAAAATATCCGAGCAGGATTTGTGCCACCTTAAAAAAACAAGCCTTTTTACCCCAAAATCAAGCAAATTTCTCGCTTTTCAAGCAATATTTCCATGTTTTCTATAAAAATAGCAATTGTGAAAACGAGCTATCTAAATAAAGCAAATTTAAGAAAAAATCGAGTGAACATATTAAAAAATATAATTTACAGAATTTATAGATTTTTTCAACAAATGCAAAACACCTATAAGACTTTTTAAAGTCTAAAATTAAAGAAAAATCTGAAGCATATACATTACTGATTCCATAATCCCAACCATCACAACAATCCAAATCAGAAACACCGACTTTGAAATTAGAAAATTGATCTGGTCTTAGATCATTTTTATCGATTTTTGAAACAATTTTGAAATGAACAATTTCCAATTGTTTATCAATAAAAGTTTCGGTTTTTATAGTTTCATATCCAATATCCCAAAGTTCTAAAAGTTCTATAATTTTATCGTGTTATAATATAAAAAAATTTATGTCTTTTTTTAAAAATGTGATAATATGAGAAAAATTTTATTAGAAAAATAATTTTTTTATTTAATCGAAACTGAGTCTAAAATTGTATTAAATATCGAAACAATTTCTTGTTTCTGTATGATTGTTTACATTATCCAATTAATAAAATTAAAAATGTATATATCTTCAGTGATATTTTCTTTCAAATAATCATGAGTTTAATTTCGTTGGCTAATTTAAACAACATTACAAATTGTATTAGCCTCAACAGCTTTTTTAATATCTACACGAAATTTTTATTGGTTTTATCTTTAACCACTGCTGTTTTTCTGTATAGGTAGTCAATAACATATTAAGGTCTTCGTCCCCAAAATGAATAATAATTGATATCTCCATGATAATTTGTAGTTGGCTTATAATAATGTTCATTATTTCTTTATATAGTATCTAATTTCGTTCTTGAATTTCTAGAATCATTAAAAGCGAGAACATCTTAAGACAAAGATCATTTCAATATCTAGATTCCAATATTACTTTCTAGTATAATTATCTTGTTAACACAAGTACTCAATGCAATTTTATTAACTTCGACTGTATAAATATTTTATGAGCATCTGGGTCACGATATACAACTGGCTGTTAATACTCAGCGTAAGCAGAAACAATTTTTATTGTATATTTATAAGAAAACAAATTTATGAAGACTACGATAATGGGGGTAGAAATATGAGAGCATAAAATTGAAATATGAGCTTAAATGATTGATAATAATGAAATTTTTTTAACTGTTTAACTTCTTCTTATGAGGATATTTCTCATTATATCATTTTTGACATATTGTTGTATGTTTGTCCTTAGTAGTTTTACGACGAGAAAATGAATTCATAGATATATTCACTTTAGATACTATACATGGTTTTTTGAATAATTATCATGTTGAATTTCATTTAGAATAAATACTATTGCTTTGTGCGATTTACTGTTTTTATGTTTTTCGAGATATCCATTACAAACATATTTTCCACATTCGCATAGTATTTCCTCATTTTTTAACTTATTGCGACTTATATCATATTCACTAAAGCATTTTCTGCATTTTGTTGTATGTTTGTCTATAGTAGCTTTGTTGAGATAAAATGAATCGATATATTTATTCTCATTGCATACTACACATGTCTTAGTTGAATAATCAGCATGTCGAATTTCATTTGTGTTGTGTAGTTTAGTATTTTTATGATTTTTGAGAGACAGTTTAGAAACATATTTATCATATTCGCATAGTACTTCTCTTTTTTTTAACGTGTATTGATTTGTGACATATTCAGCACAACATATTTTACAAGTATTAATATGCTTATCTTTTTTGTATTTATGCATGTGAAAACTTTCTATGTTAATACTTCGCCACATTTTTTACATTGCTTTTCTTGTTTTTACAATTTATATAATTAGAAAAATAATTTATTGAGAGAATGAAAAAAAAATTCTATAATAATATGTTTCTATGTAAATAACAAAAAATGGAATTTCTGCTCAACAAGTTGAACAATACACTTGAATTCACCAAACTACAAGATCTATAAACAAATAAATGGTTTACTGCTACAGATTTTGAAATTAATGAGTCTAAGTTTGGCAAAAATGTTCATTGTATTCTAGACGGTAAACTTAAAATTTCATCGCCAGAGCGCTATGTCAAAATGCTCGATAAAAATCGTTTGAAACTAATAAATGGGAAGCAGGTTTTTATAATGTATAAAGGCTTAAAAGAAATGAAAAACGGAAAATTTGTCCATGATCTAGAATACTCTAAAAAATATATCAATTCCATCAATTATATATGTTTTTTTTTTTAATTTTCACTTGATTCTGTCTTAAATTTTCTTTGTTTGGATTGATCGCATGCAACATTGCTATTTCGAGAAAACATGTAAGTTTTATTGAAAAATGAGATATTTGCTTGATTTTGGGGTAAAATAGCTTGTTTTTTAAGATGGCACAAATCCTGCTCGGACATTTTTGAAAAAGTAGTAAATTCACTTGATTTTGGTGTAAAAATACTTGATTTTGGAGTAAATTTGCTTGTGTTTAGAATGCTCAAATTCTTAAATTTCAAACCATGATTTTGGAGCAGAAAACCACATTTCTTAAATGAAAATTGAGATGCGCTAGAACTCCCCTTTCACATCTACTCGTGATATCAGATGTTTCCTTCTGTTTGTTGACCACGCGACTTTGTCAGAAGATGTTTCTTACTTGAATGGCCAATTAGAATTAGGTTAATTCAAAACGTTACTTTGACGTTACCTAAACCGCGTAGCAAGTTAATCGTCCAATCACGAAAGTGTAGTTGAGCTAAAAAGTTAAGGAACTAATAAGCAAGGGCACCTGTTTTTCGCGAATATATATGAAGAAAAGCTGCGTTCCAAAATAGGTTAATTCAGAACCACTTTCGTAATTGGGTAATTTTAATTAATGTGCGCCTTATCTGTCTGCTCGCGAATCACAGGAGGTCAGTATCGGAGAATCATAATTCTCTCAACAGATGCTCTTCACACAAAGACAAGTGGCTAATAATCAAAGAAATGCTGCACTTGTGCACATAGGACACTGAAATCTAGCGTCGGCGTAAACCTTTCGCGAAAAGTAGCTGACCCTTAAAATAGGTCAAGAAATATTTTCGAGAAAATCGGATAAGTAAAACTTGTTACGTCGGAGAGTGGGACTCTAGTTTCCTGTCCGACGACAAAGAAGAAGCATGCCGGACGACAGAAGGCGGAGGTACAGGCTTGCTACAGCACAAGTAGGACGGCTGGTGGTTGGAAACACGCGGCGCTCTCGACCGGAATTAGAAGCGTGGCCTTGCCAGCTGTGTGAACTTCAGAGGTGTTGATACCAGCGCCCACCTCTCTATCTCTCTCTCGCTCTCTGCATCTCGATCTTGCTTGCAAAACTTCTCTCTCCACGGCTACTGCTGTCAGCCTTCTCCGCTCAGGACACTCATCAACATTACAGCTCACACCTGTGTCTCAGCTTGCTTGTGAGTGGAGCCGCGGTGGCTTAGCGGATAGACTTTTTATTTGTTTTTAACCCTACTTAGCAGTACAGCCATCCAGGGTGTTGAATTCTATCACGACTACTACAATTTAACAAACAGTATATTAGTTACATATATTCGCAATTTTTTTTGTGGGAGGGTGGCTGTTCGTCTGGGCGTAATTAAAGCTACAAATTCTATTTATATTTAAAAGCATCATTCACACTTCCTAGGAAGGTGGTGAGCTATTCTGCCCCGACCGAGACAGCTCCTCGGCGGGTATCCTTTCGGCCGCCCCCCGTTTCGCCGCCCCCGCCGGAACAGACCAGGGACCGTGATTCCCACGAATCCGCCCGCGCGACTAGACGCCGTCGGGCCCGCACACAGCTAACTAGCCTTTCGGCCGGTCCGTCATGGCACCCAACAGTCGAATGGCCCCGCACACGAACCCGAAGGCCCCCAGTCCCCTCCCTATCTGAACAATTCTATTTTGTTCTTTTTATTTATTTTTTCCTTCGCCCACCGTTCTGCTCCAACCTAAGCATCGTCCAGAACATCGAAGTACCCCTTCTGGACACCCAGGCCTTCGTTTCCCGGCGGACTAGGGAATGGAGCTCCGCTCCTACGGGCGCCCCCATTTTTTTTTACACAGACACATACACAGACATCAACCATAATATTATCACAAATCACATCTTTCCCTCATTTAGATTTTCTTCTCCGCAGTTCCTTCCGTTCTTCTTTCATCCGTTTCAGATCTTGTATTTCTTCTTCTCCTTCTTGCTGCTTTCCCTCCTCTTTTTCTCTCTTTAGTTGTTCTTCTACTTCCCCTCTCTGTTCTCCTCCCCATTTTCTTTCCTCTTCTACTTTTCCTTATTTTTATTCTCTTCCTCCTTCTTGTTCTCCTATTTTCTCCATATTTCCTTCAATTATTCTTGCATTCAATTAAGATCTTGTTTTCTCCTTTAACCCTTTTTTGTGCTTCGAACTTTTTTATTTTCTTCCCCACTGTAATTCTGCAAAACTTCAATATTTACTGAAAACTCTGTTTCTTATCTAAAAGCGAGAGTTATTTATCATTTTTATTTAATTTAAACTAAAATACATTAGACAAACACAAAGACTCACTCAATAATCCCCTTAGTTCCAGCATACTCTCATCCGCTCCCTAGACTACTCAGATAAATCATCATTCATAGTTTTTACCAAATCATATATTTCACTAATACTTTCATTTATTAGTTCTACTATTTCCTTATCATATTATTATGTTTTTGTGAATGCCATTTGCCATTAAAAGGTTTTAATTTCTGTTATAATTCTTTTCTTTCGTCCAAGGTGAACGGGGTTCAATCCACGTCCAGGTCACCCCTGTATTTTCACAAGTGGGAATCGTGCCGGATGATGCCGCTGGTCGGCTGGTTTTCTCGGGGATCTCCCGTTTCTCGCGCCCTTGCGTTTCGGCGCTGCTCCATTCTCACATCGTTTCACCCTCATCGGCTCTTAAGATCTCGTTGTTAAGTGCCGCCCAAATCTCTCAACTCAACTTAGTAGTTGGTGGTGACCAGGAAATACCGCAAGTTCATTTTGACGTCTAGGTTACTAGCTGTACGAGTGATGCTGACCTAATACTACGTGCCCTGAATTCATCACAGAACAGGTAAGTCGGGACACCGAATTTCCAAGAAAAGAAATACTGCCAAGTTTTATTTCAAACCAATTTAACTCAGATCCACTTTAACGGTTGGATGGTTTCAACTGTTGGTTGTCTTAGGTGACTGCCCGCGAGCAGGATATTGAAATACAGCTTCCGTGTAATTATTAGCGTGTCTATAGTTAACTACGCAGTTACGTGTCGGTTCTTTTGAAGTGTACCTACACATTTTCTGCTTGGCTGTGAGATAATATAGGAACCTAAGTATGTACCATGTTGTGTGAACCAATAAGACGGTTGTAAATTGCAATTGCAAAGAAAGCAACATAACTGAGTCTCACGCAGTCGTGAATTTAGCGTCATCACTATAGTTTGTTTTCATGTTAAGTAAATCTGTTCCTTATTCAAAAGATTAATCCATTCTCCCATGGGATGATTAGTAGACGCCCTATCATTTCACGTAGCAGAAGGACACCATGCTATATTTGACAGTCCTATACATATAACATCAGCTCTCATTTACTCATTGACCACTACCCATTCAATATTCACTATCCTGCTAGGCTTAGTCAAACTTAACGAAGTAACCAGAGAGCTATATGTTTACTGTAGGCGCAGAGTACTGCAGGGCGTGTCTGATGAGCGGAGGTGTAATGACAAACTTCAAGATAACACATAATGTGAGATCACCAGTGTGTCATGAAATTACAACACGACATGAGAGGATGTCTATTAATTGTAGGCACTGTCTGTCGCGAGAAGAAGAAGATGGGTTTCAAGATTCATTATACGGTACACATGTCCAGAAGTTTTAATTATTTATTGCCTGTGATTAGGGCCGCCTGTTCTTCGCAAAAGTTTTGCGCGGAGGATAGACTTCAATATCTTATGTACACACTTCCAGCGTTTCTTTGGCTACTGGCCGCTTGCTTGGTGTGAAGAGAGTTTCGTATGTGAGTGAGCCACTTGCAATTAAGTTTCTCCGATACTGGTAGACCCTTATTCACCGGCAGATAGATAAGACGCGCAGCAATTCAAGTGAGGCAATCACGAAAGTGATTCGGAACTAAAATCTGTGAGAACACAACTTAACACGAGATACTTTTCGCAAAAAATAAATGCCTCTAGTAATCAGAAATTCGTAGGGGTATTTGTTTTTAGAGAAATGTTTTCAGGATAAATTGTGTTCCAGAACAATTTATTCAGAACCAATTTGTTAATTGGGAAAATTTAAATCGTAAAGTGTCTTATCTGTATGGCTGCAAATCACGGAATGCCAGTATAGGAGAGATTTATTCCTGATGGACTCATTGATGTAATAGCCTTTCTTAATACAAAGACGAGCGAGCAATAGCCAAAGTAACGCTGCAATTGTGCACATATGATATTGAAGTCTAACGTCAGCGTAATATTTTTCGTGGAAAACAGGTGGGCCTAGAAATATGTTAACCCGATACTTGACGTTTGCGTATTGCAGGAAGACATCTAAGACGCATAACACATAAATAATAGAATGCTGAAAGTAGATCTTTGCTCAACAGTTAGGTTATGAAATATAACTCATTAAATAAATTGGGTGTCCCTAGCTATGTCTACGTTCCATTCGTCCACAGAGAGCTTATCTGTTTTATTGATGAATTATTGTTATGGGCCCACTGTGTACACATATTCAGGTCGACCTACAACAAGGAGCTGAATAAATCATGTTTATCAGTTTAACGACATCTTCATTTTTTTAATAGTCGAACGGTCCTTTATAGCACGGTCATATTTTGTGAGACATGGATTTTTCATCTCAAGATCCTTGCTGATCAGACTAAAGAATAAAACTGATTGCATGAATGTATGAGCTTTGAAAGGCGAAGAAACGATTGCACGTATGGCATGCGGCCGTAGTGTTGAAAGTGTTATATCTCTACCTGCGCTGATTAGCAAACGACGTACTGCTGTGTTTGCTGGCAAGCACGCCCGTAGCTCCAGATAAACACCACCGTTCCACCTCTGTATTCTTATACATGCTGTGGCCTGGGAACAGAAAAAGCATTCTATAGTTAGCTCTTGCCCGTGCCTGGGACTGAACCGCAGACCCCTTCCAACCTCTATTAAGATATAGTAGTCCGCAAATATTTGCTCTGCATTCGTTGTTTGCGCATCCACGCGTATCTAAGCAACTACATTTACTGGTATTACTACTATTTGCCAGAAAAATAAATACTACTTATCTAAGCCCGTATGGGTTTATTATTAGCCCTTTCAGTCCCACATTCATTTGCTGTTTGAAGTGATGCAAATAAATATTTTATGATGCATGCTGTACTGAAGTCGACACAACACTTGTTTGTTGTCACAGCCTATGGGGTGTAGGCAATATAATCGACTGGTGTTATATGAACCCATTATGAACTGGATCAGAAAGAAGATTTGCGAATCACTTACCCACTGGTAAGATCATTGGTACGGCCACCCGATTTTCGCGAAACGATTTATTGTCAAGTTGTATTCCAAACACTTTGACTGCGATCCACTTGCGCGATTGGTTCGCTTCAACAGCTACGTGTCTTACGTGCCTTTTCACGAATCACAAACGTTCAGTTCCGGAGTAGCTTACTCTCATTGGCCCAGTCAAACACCACACTGCCTTCGACGAAGGCACGCGGCCAATAACGGGAGGCAAACTGCAGGAGCGCAAGTAGGATATTTAAATATAGCTTCCGTGGAATTATTTCCGCGAAAATTGGGTGTTCCTAATCATTGGTAATTGAATTTCACAGTACGCAGCACAGACCAAATATCACCTACACGTGCGTAACGTACACAATTGTTTACACTGTGTCAGAATGGGTTAACATATTAAGTGTAATCAAAGAGAAAATACCGTGAAATAGTAAAATCCTAATTTATAGTTCTTCCTGCACACATTATTGAAGAGGTAGGATAAAAGTGAAAGCGTACATGTAGCCGCAGTTAGACGTGTGTTTTGACTTCCACAGCAACGTGACAAAGGAGGCACTGCACAGAGACTCGCACAGCGAAGCGCATAAGTGCGATGGGGCGCTGGACATGTGTGTTATTGTCGTCTCTATCGCAGCGCCTTCAAAGCGACAACAATACATATCAGGCCGTTCATAAGTGCCACGTGTCCTACAGACTGAATAATCTCGCTAACTACCATAACAGAATTGCCTCTCACTCAACCAGTGTCAAATATTTTATACGGATTGTTTCAAGTTCATTTCGAATCCGTGACAATGAAGTTTGTAGGAAATGACAGCATTGAACTGCGTATAGTTAGGGACGGCGAATATTCGCCACTTTGACACATTATTAGTGAGTCCACAAAATTTGCATATAAAAATCAAGGTCTGGCTCTTATCGAATTCGTGATATCACACTCTAAAGTGGTTATTGGGATTGAATTTTGTTGCATATCAATTATAGGCTCGGAGCCTTCCATGCAGTTAATTACGTAATTTAAATTGTGACAGTAACACACACAAAACTGTGTGAGTTTAGCTTCTACTCTAATGAATCTGCATATTTCCCAGTCCCCTTCCAATAATATGACATAACAATGGTTGAGAAAGTTTTGCTGCTTTATCCAAGATTCAGTGTCATTCGCTATGTCGAAGTATCTATTTACAATCTATTACATTCTTTTCCATAGAATAAATAGATATTTTTTATTATATCACTTTTTTTACATTTTAAAGATTCCTTAAAATATAGTCACCAAAACATATCCACGCGTTGTCTGGCAATTGTAAAATAGCAAGAATCTGTGGTTAATATGAAAATGATACTGCACTAGTAACGTTATAGTTACTTGATAGAAGTTCACAATTCTGTGTTTGTTCTACACCGTCAAGTATATCGACAGAGATGTATTGTCGTAGTTCCAAAATAAACGCCCATAAAAAAAAACAGAAAACCGCTGGAAAGCAATCATTCAAGATGGTCTGTAGGGCCCAGACATCAGGGCAAGCTTCATTGCAAGCACATGAATACTTGAGAGTTCAGAGATTGGGGTAGGTGCTTGCCAGAGAAGCGTGAAGCACCGATGAGGATAAATTAACGCGAGGATGGGGAAGCGGTGGAATGCGTGGTCGGAGCAGTAGGAGCGCCCCGATAAAACCCGCCCACCAACAGCAATGTCTGCTACGTTTACTCCGTGCGAAAATCCGTCTGAGCCCGCCGGGAATCGAAGATAGTTCGCCTCGGTGGGAGGCGAGAAGTCTGCCTAATAACTCCACGAATACCTCTCGATGTTTCAGATAGACTTGCTAAATTCATATGCAACTACTGTACATGTCTGACGGTTCCGTTTCATTATCGGCAGACATATATTTCCGCTATTATTATGTATCATGTTGAAATTAAAACACCTGTACTAATGTGATACGATTTCGTTAGACACACCTTTATTTGATACGCACTAGATCTCTTTCAGCTAATAACTGAACACATCACAACTGTGTGCCCCCAATCACATGTAATCCAGTCAGAAAGGGCGTGACTTCATATATGTGCAGAAGCCAATGGAGAAACGACGCGGGCTCTAGTATTTACAGTACTTTGAAGTTTAGCCTGATGCCAGGTAATAACGTGAATTTTGCATGTTCCTATTTATTGGCTATCACAAGGGACTTCTAATTTTTGCAAAAAGATTTCAGGACCAGTTTTATTAGAAACCTCTTTTGCTCGGATCCAAATTCTTGATTGATAAATTAACGTATAACCCTAGTTTGGTGCCATCATATGAATAACAAATGTACACGATCGGAGCTCACTTATTCTGATTGGCAATTCAAGT
Organism: Dryococelus australis; assembly: GCA_029891345.1. Classification (NCBI taxonomy): domain Eukaryota; kingdom Metazoa; phylum Arthropoda; class Insecta; order Phasmatodea; family Phasmatidae; genus Dryococelus; species Dryococelus australis. The sequence goes on along the minus strand of CM057009.1, from coordinate 165,420,495 downwards.
AAAAATAAAAGTTTTTTCAAAGACACGCGGCAAATAAGAAAAGGAAACGGGCCATATTCCCTTAGTGCATTGAACAGAAATCTTTCGTGAACGAATCTCTTTTCGGTATAATCTGGTGTCCGAGTCTGTAAAGATACGACAAGCCCTGGACAACTGTCTATAGAAGGTATGACAAGCTCTGGACAACTGTCTATAGAAGGTACAACAAGCACTGGACAACTGTATATAGAACATACGACGAGCCTTGGACAACAGTCTAAAGAAGGTACTACAACTCCTGAACAAATGTCTATAGAAGGTATGACAAGACCTGGACAAATGTATATAGAAGATATGACAAGCCCTGGACAACAGTCTACAGAAGATACGACAAGCCCTGGACAAATGTCTATAGAAGTTACGACAATTCCTCGACAACTGGCTACCGAAGATAAGACCAGCCTTGGACAACTGTCTATAGAAGATACGACAAGCACTGTACAACTGTCTATAGAAGGTACGACAAGCCCTGGACAACTCTCTGTAGAAGGTACGAAAAGTCCTGCATAACTGTCTATAGAAGATACAACAAGCCGTGGAAAACGGTTTATAGAAGGTACGACATGTCCCTGACAATTGTCTATAGAAATTATGACAAACTCTAGACAACTGTATATAGAAGGTACGACAAGTGCTGGACCAATGTCTATAGAAGGTACGACAAGCCCTGGATAAAAGTATATTGAAGATGAGACAAGCCCTGGATAAAAGTATATTGAAGATGAGACAAGCCCTGGACAGCTGTTAATAGAAGTACGACAAACCCTGGACAACTGTCTATAGAAGGTACGAGAAACTGTGGACAACTGTCTATAGAAGGTACGTCAAGCACTGGACAACTGTATATAGAAGATACGACAAGCCATGGACAACTGTCTATAGTAGAGACAAGCCCTAGAAAATTGTGTATAGAAGATACGACAAGACCTGGACAACTGTTTGTAGAAGGTACTAAAAGCACTGGACAATTTTCTGTAGAACGTACCAGAAACCCTGGACAACTGTCTATGGAAGATTCAACAAGCCCTGGAAAACTGTTCATAGAAGGTACGAAGAGCCCTTGACAATTATCTACCGAAATTATGACAAGACCTAGACATCTGTCTATAGAAGGTACGACAGGCTCTGGACCAATATCTATAGCAGGTACGAGAAGCCCTGTACAACTGTATATAGAAGGTACGACAAGCACTGGACAACTGTATATAGAAGGTACGACAAGCCATAGACAATTTTCTATAGAAGAGACGAAAATCCCTAGAAAACTGCGTATAGAAATTGTTTGTAGTACGTACCACAAGCACTGGACACCTGTTTATAGAAGTACGACTAGCCCTGGACAACTGTCTTTAGAAGGTACGAGAAGCCCTGTATAACTCTCTAAAGAAGATACGGCAAGCCCTGGACAACTGTCTATTGAAGGTACGACAAGCCCTGGACAACAGACTATAAAAGTTACGAAAAGCCCGGGACAACTGTTTATAGACGGCACGGCAAGCCCTGGACAACGATTTACAAAAGGTACGACAATCTCTGTACAACTGTCTATAGAAGATATGACAAGCCGTGGATACCTCTCTGTTGAAGGTACGACAAGCCATGCACAACTATATATAGAAGATACAACAAGCCCCGTAAAATTGTTTATAGAATTTACGACATGCCCTGGAAAACTGTCTAAAGAAATTACGACAAGCACTGGACACCTGGTTATAGAAGGTACGATAAGCCCTGGACAACTGACTATAGAAGGTACGACACAAATGTATATAGAAGATACAACGAGTCCTGGACAACTGTTTATAGAAGGAACGAAAAGCCCTTGACAACTATCTATAGAATTTATGACAAGCCCTATACATGTGACTATAGAAAATAAGACAAGGTCTGGACAACTGTCTATAGAAGATACGACAAGAAGTTTAGAACTGTCTATTCGGGGTACGACAAGCCCTGGACAACTATCTGTAGAAGGTATGACAAGTCCTGCACAAATGTTATAGAAGATACAACAAGTCCTGGACAACTGTTTATTGAAGGCACGATAAGCTCAGGACAACAGATTATAAAAGATACAAGACCTGGACGACACTATATAGAAGGTACGACAAGCCCTGGACAACTTTATAAAGAAGATACGACAAGCCTTGGACAACAGTCTGTAGAAGGTACAAGTACTGAACATCAGTCTATAGAAGGTACGACAAGACCTGGACAACTCTCTACGGAAGATATGACAAGCCCTGGACAACTGCCTATAGAACGAACGACAAGCCCAAGACAACTGTAAGTAGAAGTTACGACAAGCCCTTGACAACTGACTACAGAAGATAAGAAAAGTCCTGGACAACTGCCTATAGAAAATATGACAAGCACAGTACAACTGTCTATAAAAGGTACGACAAGCACTGTACAACTCTCTGTAGAAGGTACGATAAGCTCTGCACAACCTTCTATAGAAGATACAACAAGTTCCGGAAAACTGTTTTTTTGAAGGTACGATAAGACCTTGAGAATTGTCTATAGAAATTATGACATGCCCTAGACAACTGTCTATAGAAGATACAACAGGACCTGGACCACTGTCTATAGAATGTACGACAAGAGTTGGACAAAAGTCTATTGGAGATGAGACAAGCACTGGACAACTGTTTATAGAAGGTACTACAAGCACAGGACAACTGTGTATAGAAGGTGCTACAAGCCTTGGACAAATGTATATAGAAGAAACGATAAGCTCTCGACAAGTGTCTATATAAGATATGACAAACCCTGGAATACTGTCTATAGATGTTACGACAAGCCCTGGACAACTTTTTATAGAATGTATGACTAGTCCTGAACAACTGTTTATAGATGGTACGACAAGCCCTGGACAACTCTCTATAGAATGTACGACATGTCCTGGTCCACTGTCTATAGAAGGTACGGTAAGCTCTGGACAAAAGTCTATTGAAGATGAGACAAGACCTGGACAACTCTGTATAGAATGTACTACAAGCCCTGGACAACCCGTCTATAGAAGGTAAGACAAGCTCTGCACATCTCTCTATAGAATATATGACAAGCCTTGGAAAACTTTCAATAGAAGTTACGACAAGCCCTGGACAACTGTCAATAGTAGGTAGACAAGTCCTGGACAACTGTTTATAGATGGTACGACAAGCCATGAACAAATATATATAGAAGGTTCGAAAATATCTGAACAATTGATTATAGATGATACGACAAGCCCTGGTACACAATCTGTAGAAAGTACTACAAGCACTGCTCAACTGTCTAGAGAAGGTACAAGTCCTGGACAACTGTTTATTGAAGACACGAAAGCCCTGGACAACAGTGTATAGAAGATACGACTAGCCCTGGACAATTCTATATAGAAGGTAATTCAAGCACTGGAAATGTGTATATAGAATATAATACAGGCCTTGGACTACAGTCTATAGAAGGTTCGACAAGTACTGAACAACCATCTATCGACAACTGTCAACAGATAATACCCCAAGCCGTGCACATGTCTATAGATGTTAAGATAAGTCCCTGACAACTGACAACAGAAAATAAGACAAACCCTGGACAACCATCTATAGAAGAAACGACAGCCCTGTACAACTGTTTATAGAAGGTACAATAAGCCTGGACAACTCTCTGTAGAAGGTACGACAAGCCCTGTAGAACTGTGTATAGAATATACTACAAGTACTGGAAATCTGTTTATAGTAGGAACGTCAAGCCCTGGACAAAAGTCTAAAGAAGATACAAGCCCTGGACAAATTTCTAAAGAAGGTACGACAAGCCATGGTCAACTGTATATAGAAGATACGGCAGCCCTGGACAACTCCCTGTAGAAGGTACGACAAGCCCTGCACAACTGTCTATAGAAGGTACAAGTCATGGACAACTGTTTTTAGAATGAACGATAAGCCCTGGACAACAGTCTAAAGAAGATTCGAAAAGCACTGAACAAGTCTTTATAGAAGGAACGAAAATCCTTAGAGAAATGTCTATAGAAGATGCTAGAAGCCCTGGACAACTCTCTTTAGATGGTACGACAAGCCCTGCACAACTGTCTATAGAAGATACAAGAAGTCCTGGACAACGGTTTTTAGAAGGAACGATAAGCCCTGGACAACAGTCTAAAGAAGATACGACAATATCTGGACAATTCTCTAAAGAAGATACGACAAGCTCTGGACAACTGTCTATTGAAGTTACGACAAGCCCTGGACAACTGACTACAGAAAATAAAACCATCACTGGACAACTGTCTATAGAAGATACGACAAGCACTGTACTAATGTCTATAGAAAGTACGACAAGCCCAGGACAACTCTCTGTAGAAGGTACGAAAAGCCCTCCACAACTGTGTTTAGAAGATACATCAAGCCCAGGAAAACTATTAATAGAAGTTACGACAGTCCCTTAACAATTGTCAATAGAAATTATGAAAAGCCCTAGAAATTGTCTATAGAAGGTACGACAGTCCCTGGACCAATGTCTATAGAAGGTACGACAAGACCTGGAAAAATGTATATTTATGATGAGAGCAGCCCTGATCAACTGTCTATAGATGTTGCAACGAGCCCTTGACAACTGACTACAGAAAATACGACAAGCACTGGACAACTGTATATAGCAGATACAACAAGCCATGGACAATTGTCTATAGAAAAGACGGCAAGCCCTAGAAAACTGTGTATAGATGAAACGACAAGACCTGGACAACTGTGTATAGAAGGTATGACAAGTCCTAGACAGCTCTTTATAGATGATACGACGAACCCTGGACAACTATCTAAGGCAGGTACGAAAATCTCTGGACAACTGATTATAGAAGATACGACATGCCCTGGATAACTATCTTTAGAAGGTACGAAAAGCCCTGCACAACTGTCTATAAAACGTACAAGTACTGAACAACTGCTTATTGAAGACACGACAAGCCCTTGACAACAATCTATCGAAAATATATCAAGCTCTGGAAAACTCTCTACAGAAGGTACGACAAGCCTTGGACCATTGTATATAGAAGATACGACAAGCCTTGGACAACAGTCTATAAAAGACACGACAAGTCTTGTCCTTCAGTATATAGAAGGCAGAAGACCTGGTCAATAGTTTACAGAAGGTAGGACAAGCCCTTGACAACTGACTACAGAAAAATAGGCACGCCCTGGACAACTGCCTATAGAAGATAAGTCAAGCCCTGTGAAACTCTGTTAAGAAGGTACAACAAGCCCTGGACAACAGCCTAAAGAAGATGCGAAAAGCCCTGGAAAACTCTCTATAGAAGGTACTAAAATCCCTGGATAACTGTCTATAGAAAATAGGACCAGCCCTGGACAACTGAGTGTCGGAATCTAAGAGGCAGAATTACCGATACCGTATCACGGACTACTCACACCAAAATAATGCGAGATGTCTCTATGGCACGCCACTGTGGTGTGATTGTTAGAATACTCGTCTATCTTCTGTGTGCAATTTAATGCGTCACTACCCAGATCGCTTTCTCTACTGACTATTTAAGTATCTGTTTCTAGGAATTTGTGTTTTTTTCCGAAGAGTAGATTCTTCTTGTCGCTGCAGATTATTTTGCTCGTTGCGACTCCTGTAGGGACTCGTGTAATTCGTTTTAGTGTGTGTATATGTCAGTGTTTCGGCGGAGCACCTGCATCCTATAGCCAATTTGTTTTATTTAACTGTTTCGTATTAAGTATTCACCTTTTTTGCAAATGTTTGATTCTCTCTAACTCTGGCATAACACCTATTACGGTTCCAGATTTTGACCCTTTTCTGGGGCTGTATATTTTATAAGTTATAGTAATTGAAATTTTGTTCTCGTGCTATTGTTCTATATCTCAGTTAGATAAACTATTTCGTTTAATTTGTTAAACAATTTTGTGTACGTTATTAAATTTATATGAGGTTGTATTATTATGTGTGACTTCCTAAAACTTTGTTTTCTGTAAATAAGTTTATATTATTTATGCCAGTGAGTCTGTCAATTCACCTAAGCAGGACAATTTTTCGTGTTTAATATTTTGTAGTATCGAGACTTCTTGACTAGTTTATATTGTCTGAATACTTTACCAAACGTTTTATTGAATAACCTTTTGTATTCATATGTTTGTCTAACATTTCTTGACATTGCTGATGGCAAGTTTGAAGTAAATATTTTCTATGATATCAACAAGTACATGTCATGATTACGACTCATAGGTACAAGTTAATTTCCATGTTAATTTGAGTATCGCTTCTGTAACTAGTATTTCATATATTAAGTTTTGCCAATTACTAATTCTATTGTTTTTACGAATTTTATTTTAACAAAAATGCCATGCAAATGTGTTTATTTTAAGTAAGAATGATATATTACGTATCGATCGTCTCGGTGATTTATTGAATCGATACTGACTTGTAACGATTTCCGGTCGAGTCCCTTTCCTCCTACTTCACTTTGAGAAATGGCGTGATCTACATTTAAAACATTTCCCTCTGCTCCATTACATCGCCTTTTTAGTATGTGAACATCTGTACAACCACCTCGGGTAAGTGATTATTGTGTAATAATTTAATCTCCGTGTTTTGTTAATTGTTTTATTGCCCGATCGTTGTTAATTTGTGTGGTATGTTAATTTAGCGGTTCGCCTGTTTGGGCAACAACCATGTGGCCATAGTTCAAGCTACATTCGGATCATGGCGTGTGGGATTGGCTTTTCGGCATCCCACAATTAGATCTCGCGCATTCTGCATCGGAACCTGCCGACTTCGCCCTTGTTCCAGTTTTCATCATGCCAAACCTTATTTTTGATTATTTCGGCTTTGTTTGTGGCATTTTGCGAACAACTTTCGGCTTGACAAACTTTGAGTTTTAATTTTCCTTGAAATGTGTTCCAGAACATCAGACTTTTGTGAAATTACCGTTTTGATAACCTAGCAAAACTTACCAAGAAAAATGTTTTCAGTAATTTTAATGTTCATCTTTGTGTGTGTCGAGGCTGACCTTGTCACCAAGGTCATGTCACATTCTTGAAAGATATTCGCCTTTAAGACAGTTTGCAAACTTAAGAAATATTTCCATTTTGTAGGGGATCCCCATTGAGATTTTATCAGTTAATTCAATATAATCAAACAAAGGCCTATATTGAAAATACAAATTAATGAAATAATATTTACTGTTGAGATTAGTTACATTCTGAGATTTATTTATGCAGAGAAATACTATTTTGTTGTTTTTTGTCTGAGATATTATTGTGTCGTTCGGAGTGGAATAGATGTGGAATCATGCTAAGGAATATTCTGTTACAATATCATATAACCTCACTTATAAAACTCAGTTGTCTTAGTATTGTTTTTTTGTTGCTCTTTTCGGTTTAACTACTTATTGTTATAAAAGTTTATGTAGTAACCTATGCATTAGCCTGGATACCAGAAAAGTTAAGCCATTGGTTGTGATTTTTTTATTATGCTTAAAACTTGTCGCCATACACTGTCACTGCAACCAGATCCACGTGTTTGTGATAGGTGTCATCCTTGTCCCTAATAGGAAGGGTGGCACACCTAGGCGAAAAGGGTTCTTTTCTCGTCTTTGTCCCTCCCACATTTTCACTCGTGGGAATCGCGCCGGACGATGCCACTGGTATACGGGTTTTCTCGGAGATCTCCCGTTCCTCCCGCCCTTGGATTCCGGCGCTGCTGCATACTCACCTTGCTTCACTGTCATCGGCTCTCGAGACCTCGATGTTAAAAGAGTATTCGATATCGCTTCACTTTCAATTACAGCAGGCAATGAATTTACGATTATGGCCCAAGTATGTAAAAGTTTAACCCTCTCTGTACATAAATGTAAGGCTTGATTTCTGATGTGCATACGTCGAAATAGCACTTGTTTGATTACACTCTAAGAAATTATTCGGAAATTTACCATACCAGTGTATACGCTTAGCTATAAAGTAGGAAACGGTATTTTTTTTCTCCTGTGTATTCTTTACAGCGTTCCAACACTTGGTCGGAAAAAAAGTCAAATGCGTGGGGATATTCCCAATGTTGTATGGTAGCGACGCTAAATATTCCTATATCTACAGCTTGATGTGTGTTATTATTACCATATAGTGTATAGGTTAAAATTTTCCATTTCAGTTTAGGAAGTTTACCAGAAAATGTTTTACACTGTAGCCTACCAGAACCGATGGGGTGCAGTTTTGTGTTCTGTTATAGTAACACGAATCATGCACCGCACAGAGTACAAGCACGGTCAACCAATCACTTACCTGCAGGGAAGTTAATTGGCCAATAAGTCTCACAGTAAACAACACTCGCCATAAACACTTTCTTGTGCACTATGTGCATAGCTATGTACACTGGGAGTGAATGGATTAGGAAGCCGATGCTGGTACCTGGTGAATACGTACAATTTTTTACATCTCTGCAAATATCTGCGGCACGAGTGTGCAAAAAATATAGACTAATGTTGATCCCTACATTCACTCGACTAGACAATCTCGCAGAATTATCTCGTCGCTGGAAAGGTTTGCCATTAACAACTGCCATTCGTTTCAGTGGACACAAGTTCGCGTGTACTCTGTATTGTAAGCGAGGAATGACATAGTTGGCAGTGTGGTCGCCCATGGTTAGCGCCGCGCGTGTTTCGTAACTGTGCACTCACGCTTGCATCACTTCGTGCATCTGACGACACCACTACACTTATTTAAGAATACAGAGGCGAAACAGCTGGTTGTACTGCCAAGTACAGCTGCACACGCCAGTAAAATAGCGTCACTAGCCAGCAAAGTTTTCGAATGGCGTTCGCCGATCAGCACACATTAGTATACCTACTCGCCAATCAGCGCACACTAGTATACCTATTCGCCAATCAACGCACGCTAGTGTACATACTCGCCAACTTAGCTAAAAGGAAACCTTGTAGCACCTTCATTGTCAAGTTTCAATAATGATATGCTTAATTTATGTACTATTTATCACGTTTGTCACATAATGTTTTCTTATATGTAATAGTAGATATTTTGTATTTTTTTAAATTATTTAAATTTTTTATTTTTCTGATGACAGGATTTTTAATCTTAGATGCAAGGATGGCAATATTAAATTTTAAATGTGTTAGTTAGGTAACTTTTATTTTTGTATTTATGTGAATCATTATTTACTTTATGTTATTTTGGTCTCAAACTATTGTTAATGTTACAGGGTATATTTATGTATTTATCTCCTTCTCGAGACCTTTTATTCTATGTTTTTTTTATTTAGGTTGTGGGTGTGAGTCGTTTTCAGATAGTTTAAATTATAAGCCTTCCAGTTGGCGGGCAGGTTCGAACCCTGCATTCCCTTGATCGGAGAGACTCGCATAGGGTTAGCCTGGTCCAGTCTGATAGGAAGAGCGCTCTCTACGTCACCATCTTTCGATGCGAGTAGACATAAGATAGGACGCTCGTCCGGAGTGGACGAAGCACATGATTCACTTCGTTCGCTAGGGTGTCCACTATTCTCCAGCTAGCACAAGAAATCTGTTATGTTTCCGCGTTGAGGTGTGTGTACCTGCTAGCCCCTTCCGCGTTGGAGTTGTAGGAGACAGCTAGACTCGTAGACGACGTACGTTCGTGAGCGGTTGGCTCACGTAAAGAGAACACCCACCACTATTAGTGAACCTGCAGCAGGTGAAGGCGCCATCCTACCTGTTTCCTACCAAATAAATTGAATTTTCTTCGAGAGCAACGTCCTGCTACACCTGGGAGTATCGGTATTTTACATTTTCAATATTATGGCGAAGCCCGTAATGAAATTCCTTCTAGAACATTTGATCAGACGCCATGTTGGAAACTCATCATAAGCATATACTTCAGCAGTTTAACCACAAACGCCCTACGAAAGAATTTAGTGTCTCACCGAGTGTAAGCAAGCCAGTTATTGCAAGTTTTTAAAATTTGAAGCCAGTAACAGTTTTAGTTGGGAACTGTTTTCCTTGACTGAGTTGTAACTTAGAAAATTTCTTACACTTCGTGACGTATTTGAAGATGGGTACAGAGTCTAGTACTTACGACCGCTACCTAGCGGCAGTTAAGATTTCTTTAAATATTTTATCCTACATTGCCACCAAGATATTTCACATTATTATTTTTTCAGCTCTTAATAAGCCTGCGCGTGATAAATGTAATGCGATAAAAAAAAATTCTTTAACTTAAAGTTGATCATTACATCCTTGTATGTGTAGACATTTTATTCTTCCTTTTTCTTAGTAATGGAAAATATATTTATTTGATTCTATAGTGGCTATTGTGATAGGTAATTTCAGCTCACTTACATAAAGTATGTGCCTTGACAGTGACATCAAAAGGAAGTATCATACTGCATAATAAGCTGTCCTTAGCCTGAGGGGAATTGGTCATATGTCATTCTCAGTTTAAGTAAATTATCGTTTTATTATGCTCAACCAACACACGACGTGTTTTTTTTTTTTGTTTCTAACATCCCAATAATTGAAATGAGTGTAACCAGTCAAAAGGTGACAGTGGTACATTTCCCTAAGCCCTACAGAAGGGCGTATGGAAATTAATTTGCTATTGGCTGGTGTTTTGAGCTACAGTTACACTACCTACAAGTGTTGTGAGCTACACTTACACAACTTACAAGTGTTTTGAACTGCACTTACACTACCTACAAGTGTTGTGAGCTACACTTACATATCCTACAGGTGTTGTGAGATACACTTACACTACCTGAAAGTGTTGAAAGTTACATTTACACTACCTAAAAGTGTGGTGAGCTACACTTACACTACCTACAAGTGTTGTGAGCTACACTTACACTACCTACAATTGTTGTTAGCTGCACATACACTACCTACAAAATTTGTGAGCTACACTTACACTAACTAATAGTGTTTTGAGCTACACTTACACTACCTACAAGTGTTATGCTGGTTTAAACGTACATGTCTATAGTTATTAAGTGAAACCCGGAATTTACCCACATAGCCACATACGTCCTACTTGACCTACTCATATATTTACACTACACTGTAATGTTACAACCTTCCACAGCATACAGTAGTCAATCAGTAGGGACAGGAATATTTGGCGTTTTAAACAATTAACGGTCCTGTGTATTTTCAAAAATTAGCTATCTGATCATTGGCTGATCCCCCAGTGTGCAGTCAGTGTTATCTCAGACTGAGTTGCATAAGATATGCTGCTTTTTTATTTGCAGGTTTTTTTATTGATTCAGATTTAACCTAGGCGTTTATAATAAACTGTGATCCAAATGGAAAAAGCAGAAATACACATGTGTTTGAAGTGTTGCTCGTGATAAAATGAATTCGCAGAAAATTTCCAGTCCCTACCAATCAGACGTAAAGTCCGTTCCCAAAACTTCGTGCAATCTATCACAGAATAAGTGCGTGCACGGCTTAGGGTACTTAGCTACTCCAAGATACTACCGTGACACATAGGTACACTGACATGATTAGTCATGGGATGGCAGTATGTAAAGGAATAGTGTGTGGCGCCACCGTACCATTACGTCTTGGAAGTGCAGAGCCATGTATCAGTTGTGCTTCGACATTGCGTCAGTGAGCGTGGACATTGCATTGCAGCCCTTTATAGACTTGACGTATCTCCACACTGATGGGATATTCCACCAGAATAATCCGCCCAAGTTGCTCAGAATCTCTTCGAGGATCATCCTGGACAGTTTCAATGATTGCTGAAGTCACCTCAACACTAGAGAGTATTTATTTGATGTAATATGTCGGTCCATTCACACGCAATATCCTGCAACTACCTACAGCAAGGAGGTGTTGGTAGCTATCCAGACGGCATGGGTCAACATCTCTCCACACAGTCGTCTCGTCTACTCGTGGAATCCATGTTACTGTACTTTGATGAGCTAGAGGAGTGCCACCACAACACTAGACCCATGAGTATTGCGATGTCACTATAATACAACACATGAGTATTGCGACATCAGTACAATACAACACAGTAGTGAAATTGCTAGACGTTCATTTAAGTGGGTGCGGCATTCTCTGATCTGCCATACGTATGGTTATAGAAATGTAGACATTTCGCGTTAGTATTTATCACTGCGCTAGACTTCACAGTGCTATGTATAGCCCAGCTGTCGGTAGATGTAAATTGATCAGAACCTTGTTAAGAAGCCATTTTGCTTGTGACTGGACTGCACATGGTTCATGCACACCAACGTAAAGAGTTTAATCACTGGCGCAGAGCTAACCAGGGTGTGTTAAGTATAATGTGGACCCATGACAAACTTGTGCAAAAATACGCATGTTTAAGTCTAACTTGTCCCCAAATGATAACGCGAATTTGGTAGGTTTTTACTGCTTAGATCTTGCGTGCTGCGAAATTGTTCCTATTGGTTAAGCTGTCAGGTGGTAAGTAAACCACCTGGTTCTGATTGGCGAATAACATTCCCACATTTTGCTGACCCGTGACACCACTGTGGTGACCCGTGACGTCATTGTGGTGGCGTATGGGTTGGTTTCTTCGGTCTAAGAGGCTGTTTACCTCTGAAGTACTTCACAATGAACAAACTCTAGTGAGGGAATCATGCACTGTCAATTCTCAAGGGAAATTTCTCCACGTAGGAAGCAGTCAGTAAAAATTCGTTAGAGGCACTCAAAATTCGCCTAGACTACTCAGGTATTCACTGAAAAAATATTTTATGAGGAACATAAAAAGCTTTTGTGGCCTCCACAAAGTAATTTTTCCGGTGTTGACAGAATCTACCCAAAATCTTTTATTTCCTGCATGAGGCAGAATGTTTGGTCTTCTGTGCATGTAATCAACGTTGACCTACTTCACACCAGGATAACTGCCCAACTCACATGGCCAATACTGACGATCGTGTGGGTTTATATCTTAATTTTCAAAACGACACTTTCTAAAAAAAAAAAAAAATAATTTTGACAATTTGAATTTAACACATTTGCATTACAAATTAATTACAGGAACTGCACAAACATCTCAAATCATTTGTCTAATAAACATTGTTATAACCATAAATCCTATCGACATAGATTACGATAGACAAATATATTGGTAGAAAAGAAGTCTAAGTGTTAAGACGCAGAAAGGAGACTGGTTGTGCGCGACCACGCTAACCCACATTCACTCGGTGCCTGGTATATGCATTGCCTGCTGCCGCGGTGAAAGGTAATTTTTTACTTTAACGGCAGTTGCATGTAATACGTCCACAATATGCTCTCCTCTTTCCAACTGACTCACAGTTAGACACACGGGCAGATAAATTACTCATTTTGTGACTATCTATGTTCCGAAATCACATACTATTGTACTGCTCCCGTGATTGGTCCGCGCGATGACACTCTGCTGAGAACACTGAGACAATAATAAATTACATAAAATCCACGTTGACAGTAAGCGACCATTGAAAATTTGATATGTGCACGATTACTCATAAAACATTGATGTCTATCCTTTAAATAATATTTTACTCACGTATTCTTCAAGTCTTTAATCGTAGCCAGGATATCTCATTTTCACGTAAACACTTCCAAGCAAACTATACTCCAATATCCTACTTGCACATCCGCAGTTTTCCTTTGGCTAATGGACACGTGTCTTCGTGAGAAGAAAGTGTGGTTTCTCAGTAGACCAGCGCGAACTGTTACTGCTCCAATATGATTCGCAGGCAGGCGCCTGGGAACCATAGTTGTTAAGACCATCCAATCACCGAAGTGGAACTGACTTAAAGCATTTTCAAAAACATCTAAACAGGAATTATTTGGATGAAAATTTAATGCGTCTACTCATAGTAGCCCAGGGCTTGTGACAATGCACACCGCAGTAAAAGAAATTAGTCTTAAGTCTATTATTTTCGGGATTAATTTGTGAAATCTACGGATGTCTAACGATGACACAGTCTCTTGTATTTAGAGGATTGTGAAGTCTAGCCCGAAGACCTATGACAACGCGAATTTTGCAGTCACCAATCATAGTCAGTATGTGTCTGAGATTCATGGACCTGTATTTATTATTCTGAAATTCATATTACACTAGATACGTCTATAATTTAAATTATGTCGCTTTGTTAAAGCAGAGTTCCTTTTCTTCCACTTAACCATACCTAAGATAAATTTTCAAATACTAATATTACTTAACAAGAAGATATTATATGTTTAATGTGTTTTAGAAAATTAAAATTATATAGTAGCATCATGGAAACGTGAGATAAGATAAAAGCAGTATGTCTTACAAAAAAAAATTAAATAGTTATAGTAAACCGAAATAACAAAGAAACTCTTTTTGCAGTAACATGCCCAAGATTTACGCTGTTCGTTAAATTGCAAGCCTTCAAACAAAGTCTTTATGACTTTGACTTATGTCATTGTTTCACGTTATCTAGAAAAAATACACAAGGTACAAAAGCGAATTGAGAACTTGGTGCCAGAAATAATATTGCCCCCTCGAGTTTTGGCAGCACGTGCGGACCAAAATATTTTGGCTAGAATTATTCAGGCCACAGACTGTGTTATCGCCACCAGCTTCAAAAACTAATTACAGTTATATATGTTGCGAACTGACCGTTTCATAAACCGAAGCCAATATCAGACATTTGATGATATAGTTTCAATCTCTGTGTGTATCAAATAAATTGTCCAATTTTGAAGAAAATATATTTTTCATATTTGGGAATGAATCGTATTTAGAGTCCAGAATTTTCCGCAGGTTAAATTACCTGGAGGATATATTTCAATAACCTATGTGCACACATGCAGTCTTCATTTGGCTATTGGCCGCTTGTGTGTGTGCGAACAGAGTATGTTACATGAGTGAACCAATCAGAATTAAGTTACTCCGATACTGTTAGTCCGTTATTCGCGGGCAGAGAAATCAGAAGCCACATAATACTAATTATCCATTCAAAAAAGTGGTTCTGAACTAAAGTATTTTGGAACAACAATTTGTCCTGAAAACGTTTCCCAAAAAACAGGTGCCCCTAGCTACATTCCACAGTGTTAACTGAAGCCTATGCTATTTGTCCATTTTCTGCTGCCCTAGCAAGTAGCCAGTTTTACCCCAGCGGGATACTATAAACGTTAGAGATACTTGAAAGTCTCGTTTCCATTTGGAACAAAACTATAAGTGTCAGTACTTCACATAACTGGGTAATATTATTTTCTCCATTGTCTGCTGCCATAGCCAAATTCTCTCCTCTTCGAACTGGGTTGTATATGATACGACCACGAAGCTTCTCCCGTTTCATTACTGACTCATCATTTGAAATGGAACCTAATAATTCGTGTTATGAAATGGCACCACGCTAGAATTCATACTAATATACTTACTCAAGCAGATCTTATTTTCTCACTCGCCGAAGTTGTTTATGAGCTTGAGAGGAGAGGAGAGGTTTGGCTGACTTCCAACGCCGACGTCTCTCGAGCCGATGAGAGCGAAACGAGGTGACTATGGATAAGCGCTGGAATACAGCAGTGAAGGGGGGAGGGGGGATTGAACATCCCCGAGAAAATTCGCCGACCAGCGGAATTTTCCGGCAAGATTGCCACGTGCGAAATCCGGGAGCGACCACGACGATGAGAGCGATTGTCCGAGCTACTGAGCTTGTGAGCTTGAGGAATACAGTCTCAGCAAAAGATTATCTCTCCTATACACGAATCAGTTTCCTTGTTGGGCAATTTTCTCATCCGTGTACAGTCTGGGTCATTAAAAATGCTTACCGTGCAACGCCCAATATGACTGAGTGGGTTGACACGTGAAACTTCGTATAGTATTATGGCTGTGATACAAGAGAATGCAGCGTTAATACGTTCGCTTAGGATTTTTCACGAGCACCAGTACTACAATTGCATAATAATTATGCCATTAAAAATATAAACATGGAAGATTATCAAAACGTATTTTGATAATATAAAAATACAGGAATTCAAGTACTCAGAGTGTAGTTCTCGTCGACAGGTGCGCGCTCATACACACACAAATGCACACACACACACACACACACACACAGAAGGACGACACATTTTCCAAGTGGTTGCGTGATCGCGACGTTTTGCTAAGCCAGCTACATCAGGCGGCAAGTTATGGGACACTGTAGTATGGATGGTAGAAGGGCACTGTTAATAAAAAATCTAGCGGCCGGGCGGCGAACTAGGGCGCGGCGGTAAAATTTAAAAATTTTCGGTGTGGCTGATGAGCATGGTAGGATCTGTTATTATGTTATGTTCAGGCCTGGCAGCTCTCTGGATTTTGTGATAAATTGGTGAGCTAATTCCCAGCGTTTGAATTCAGCGCTATTGCTTAAAGCTGGTGTGGCTCTCACAACTCTGGTACTGTAGCAGGAATAAAAATCTTTGTTGTGTGATGCTGCATGTGCTGTAATTGGTTTGTCTTGTAGGTTACTGATGTGACCAGCAATGGCTTGTTTGGTATCTTCTCTGTGTTGGTGGTGAGGCCGATGTATTCTGAATTGCAGTGTTGGCACTGTAGCTGATAGATCAGATTTTGTGTTGCACAGATGTAATTACTTTGGATTGGGTATGTATGGCTAGTGAGTCTGCTATTGAAAGAAGTTTAGGGTTCATGGATGGCACAGATGCCACAGCGTGAGATATTGCATGGGTGGGATCCTTTGGGGGTAGTTTTTTGGTTGGCATTTGTTGTGGGCTGCAGCTCTGGACGAACCAGTTTGTGGCGGATGTTAGGTGGATTTTTGAAGACCAATCTGGGCGGCTTGGAGAGCAGGTCTTGTGTTTGTGGTGAGGAAGCTAGAATTTTGTATCCAGAGTGGAGAGTGTATCTGAGTTTACTTAGGCCTCCATGATATGGGACCACCAGGTGTATATAAGAATTGTTAACCTTGGTTTCTGTTCCGGTATTTGAGATGGCTTGCTGAATCTGTTTGTGGACGAGGTGCCTGGGGTAGCCCCTGTCGAGGAAAGCTCTGGCTATTTTTTCACACTGTTTGTTGATATTACTGTTGGTGGAGCAGATACGTTTAGCTCTTGTGGCGAGACTGTAGGGTAGAGATTTTTTGTATGCTATGGGTGATAGCTGTCAAAATTTAAGTACTGGAGGTTGTTGGTGGGTTTCGTGTGTACAGCAGTTTGAATTGTGCCGTTGTGAACAGAGATATTTCAACATCTTGGCATATGGGATGTGTTTTGGAGTATGGCCAGGGGAACTTGAGTGAATTGTGTGCGTTTAGATAGTTTAGAAAGTGAATTATGCTGTCTTCAGTAGAAGTCCATAGCATAAAGACGTCGTCGATAAAACGCATCTAGCAGTGTAGTTGAGTTGGTTGGTGACTAAGGAAGTTTTCTCAAACCTGTCCATAAAGAGATTGGCATAGGATGGAGCCATATGTGTACCCATTGCTGTGCCTTTTATTTGAAGGTAGCGTGAGTCTTGAAATCCGAAGTTGTTGTTGCTGAGGGTTAACCTGGCGAGTTCAACAATGTATGCTGTAAAAGGTTTGCTTTTTGAGGTAATATTCTATGGTTAACCGTCCAGATGAGTGGGGGGTGTTAGTGCAGAGAGATTGAAGATCTATGGTAACCATGTATGCGTCTTGTGGAATGGGGACCAGATGTGTCAAGCGTTCCAGGAAAGGGCCAGCGTCTTTGAAGTTGGATGAAAGCTACTATGCCCAAGGTTGAAGGTGGGTGTCTACAAGGGCTGAGATTCTCTCTGTGGGGCTGCAGTGTCCTACAACTCGCCGCCTGATGAAGCTGGCTTATCCAGTGAAATGTCGCGATCACACAACCGCGTGGGAAATGTATCGCCCTACTTTGTGTGGGTGCCTATAGACGAGTATTACACTGCGAGTCCTTGTATTACTGTATTTTTATATAATGTTTGTTACCAAAATATATTTTAACTACAGGTATTCCAAATACATTTGAGGTTGTGGAGGCCCATGATACAGGTGCAAATATTTTATGTTCGAAAACCTAGTAGTGTTCTAGGCTTTTCATTATACCCGAAACATTCGAATATTCGTATTGCCATACAAATCCTTAGTTAAACTATCCAAATGCTTAGTTGAACTAACCAAATGTTGTCGAGCTGGACTGTTGCAACTAGCGGCACAGGATTGGAACGTAATACATCGTCGCCTTACTACAACGAAGGATCTGACGACGTGACATTACTTCCGCAGCTGTTTTATGAAGTTTATTACAACGTAGTACTACGTTGGCTAAGCTGCATGTGTCAATTACTGAATTGAACTGCGTGGGGTGTGTATCAATTTGTATAGGAAATAACGTTTCATTGGGACTCTCTCCAACATTAAATCATATTGGATAACGTTAGAGAACATTATACAGAGCATTCTAGTGTCCTGTGTATTGCGGTTCGACTGCACGTTGGTATGAGGGACGGCACAGATCGAAAGTACAAATGTTCCTGCAGCCGTGGATACAGGAAATTCACTTCTAACATGAATTACATTTTAAACGCAGTAGAAATGTTAATAGAAATCATTCTTAGATATAAGAACAAGTTTTTCGAGAAAATATTTCAGGACAATTGGTGTTCCAAAACACTTAAATTCAGAACCACTTTCGTCATTGGATCATTTTAACTGTAACGCGCCTTATCTGTCTGCCCGTGAAACACGGATGGTCAGCATCGGAGGAACATGATTCTGATTTTCTTCACACAAAGGCAAGCGGCCAGTAGCCAAAGGAAGGCTGCAAGTGTGCACATAGGCTATTGATGCCTAGTCTCCGCGTGAATATTTTCCCGAAAAACAGGTGGGCCTACTAATAAAACAGATGTGCAGAAACTTTGACAATTCATATCACCCATATGCGAGAAACTCGCAACACTGGGACAAAGAGTAGTTGAGTATACAGAAGTGAATGAGCAGCTTATACCGAAAACTACAGCCACGCACGCCAGCAAAATGGCGTCACTGGCATGCAACGTGTCGGAACTGTGTTCGACGATTAGCGCTTGTTAAGATATTTGCCGGCCGGCAGGCCAGCCAATAGGGAAAGTTTTGCAGGGCATGTAGCCAATCAGACACAAGGACCGTCCCCAGAGCTATCACAACCGTAACGTAATTTCGCTCTATGTAATTATCTACTCTGTAACTGGGTGCTAATTGTTGTTATAAGTCTGCTTAACTTGCACGATCAAGGGAGGTATCACTGAACTGGTTAAAATAAATCTTGTTAAAATATTTTCATGTTTAGAAAGGCATTTTCCCTTCCATTGGCCAACACTGACCCGCCCACAGCAGTTGTTCTGGCGGCAGTCCAGCCGACATCCTTCTTCTAAGTTAAGAATAACGGTGCTGCCAACAAGAAAACAGCTGTGAAGGAACACAACACCACACATTATTTAAAGTTTTTGCTTACGCCGATGTTCTAATCAGGAGGCGCCTACACACTTAACTAAACAGGACATTCAACACCTTGCTATCGGCACTCATCTTTTACTTCAGCGATTTTGGCAAAACATTTTCCCTTTTTTGTGAGCTTTGATGTGAGCATCCAGTTGCTGAGTGGCCGAGCGAGGCTATGAAACTAAACTTTTGTCTGACCGGCTAATGCGAGCAACGAAACGTCCCTCATTGGTTGGGCTGTGTGCTAGTCTGTAAGCTTCCAGGCACTGATTATAGTCCATATTCACGCTTTCTTCGGATCTTTTCCAACGAACCTTTGTAAAATCACCTTAGGAGTAACATGTCAGCCTGTTTTTTTCAATAACATGTATACCAAAAATATATAACACAGTGATAACCTTTAAAGTATTGTATTCTTGAAACTTTAACACTTGGTATCTTCTATAACTTTTAATATTTATTTTGTATTCAACAAGAATTAAAATCAGTGATAGCAGTGTTGTTTTGGTAACGGCTAGTAAGAAATAGTTCAGCGTAAAAATATTGTTTTAACCAAGTTTTTGGTATCCTTATGGCAAATTAAAAGTTTCTTATAGCAAAATTGAAATATTCAGGTGGCCCTGATGGAAACACATTTCATTGTTACAGTTAAAAATATCAGCGCAAAATACGGCGTGTAGGCCTTGGTTACACGGTGTTGTTTTTTTTTTTTTTTTACGTCAGGGGAAGAAACTTCTATTAAGCTGTCGGCGGAGCGGAGCTTGACGCGCTCTCTCTCTCCCTCTTTCTCTCTATCTATCTCTCTATCTACCTCTCTCTCGGGAAGTTTCACACTGCTAGCCGTAGCAGAAAATTTTACATGTTTTCAATTTTAGCATATTTTATACTTATTATAGCAAAAATAATGATTTTTGGATTTTTAATTTACAACTGAAAAGAGATTTTAATATATGATTACTTATTATAGTATATTAAGATGTAATGGCAAAAGGGTCACAAATCCTATGTTGGCAGAAGTTTCGTCTGGCGAGCGACGTCTTAACATGGCGTGTTGCTGTTAAACGAAGCATTAATTTTTCTTGCTCAGAAAAAACTTCAAATTACCACATCAAGTTCTTACACTGTATGTTTTTTAAACCTACCTAGGCCAGTTACGGTGTTGTGATAAATCTGTGTTTCCATAGCAATAATAAATATACTGTGACGTTTGTCGCGACCACTGCGTGTAAAAGGGTGTGGCTGCGACATGGTCGTTATGCTGGTCCGTGTGTGTGATTGCAAATATTCGACGTGCGAAATTAGAACGTTTCAACCGTGAACGGTTTTTATGACAAGGGTAATTATTTAAATTCAAGTATGTTCCCTTATCGCAACCTTGTAACACTGCCTTAGGTATTTGAAGCACAGTAGTGTAACGTACTTATGTCTCTGTGAAGTAAATATTTGCCACATTCCCCACGAATTACTGAACGTAGCCATAAAATTTAAATGAATAATTAAAGAAACCTATTAACAACTACATACCTATGCTAAGAATATGAGGGGAATAAAAGTTACGGCAGCAGTATTTGTGTGCATGTTCAACACTTTATTTTACGCTTGTCGCTAATATGTACAAAAAGTAAATGACACAATTTGCGAGTTTGAATTTACTGTCTTTTTTCGTTGGACTGATTGCTCCTTCGTTTTAATATTTGTTCCAACCGAGGCCGATATTTTATCAAAATACCCCAACACGCATCAATAACAAGAGGTTAAATACTACAGTTCTTTACCCCACAGTAGTAACGTGTTTAAACATAGTCGCGGCAAAACATATATCGTGTACAACAAATATGTCAACAATGTAAAATAATAACCTCAAGAACTATCGTCAATACTGGCATTGTTAAAAAGTCATAAAGCTGACGTAGATATGGTTATAGATGGGGATAGGAACATTTCGCGAGTTAACTTCGGGAGAAGATAGACGTCAAACACGTGTACACAGAAGTAGACTTTCCAATTGGATCACAGTTTATTAGATACGCCCTGTACAACTCTGAGCCAATAGCAGACTTACTGTGAAACAAGTAGCGAGTGTCACACTGCTAGGTGTGAAGTAACACTGGCTACTCTCTGGGGCAGTAGCTAATGAACCAACATATGACGCTCGAGTGTACACCGGATTGTGTAGTCTAGTCTACATGTCATTGAACTCTAGAAATTTTGCTATCCCTAATTATAGGCCTAATTTGTTATCATTCGTATATAATGGTTTTTGAAACATGACAGAAATATTTGAACGGCTGGAAACAGTAAACAAAGCATTCGACAGTTAAAACATGTACGTAACATGGCAGTGTTTATGTTGCCATGTAGCGGGAGGATACATAATCGGTAACGAAAAGTAGGAATGTTGCAGGCTGATCTTCAGAAAAGTGTGAAGTAACAGTGAATCGACTATACCGAGTATAACGTATTATACAACTGTACTACATTAGAGTCTATCATATCTCGTAATGACACGGTAGCAGTAAAGTGGCGTGCAGAAAATTGGGCTGCTCTTAACATCGAGGTGAGCAACCCCGCCGGGAATCGAACCTGGTTCATCAAGGTGAGAGGTGAGTAGACTAACCACTAAATCACCGCAGCTCCACAGTAGCAATGGAGTCGACATGAAAGTATACTTAAGACACCCGTCTACCTACAGCTTTTTTTCCGCGTTTGAAGCCGAGAGGCGAGGGTGCGTTAAAGGCGACACTGCCACGCACATCAAGTCCCCC